>JAQPPZ010015005.1:2500000-5000000 GCA_028583015.1 Wollemia nobilis | reverse complement strand
TAGAAATACTCTTCTTTTATTCCTCAATACAAACAATGCACTATGCTTTGCAAAAGAAAATTACAGATTTAAATCAAATCTAACTCGATCAATTCTATCGTAGAGATCTTGTTCTACCTCCATAGGTTCACCTATCGCTTTATTGATAAAATTGTTAGCAACAGAATCACTTTTGTCACTAACAATCATGATTTCAGGTGAATGAGGTTTTGGCTCCACTTTATCAACAGAATCATTGTCACTAAGACAAATGATTTTAGGTTCCTGTGGTGTAACCTCAACAAATATTGACTCCTCAGGTCTGCTATCAAAAGAATTATTGTCTTTGTAATCACCGTCGTAACCAGCATTAGGTACTCTTTGGTATGCTATTACAACATTTTGGAGCTGACTAAAAATGGTATTCAAACCATACACTTGCACTCTTTCATCAAATGTTTCAGGGGTTTCTCTCTCTAAGAGAGAATGAAGAGAAAAATAGCATTCGTTTGACCTTATCATAATAGATTAAATAATGTAAAATTATCCCCCTTTGATGCAAAAATATCCCCCCTTAATGAATAAAATCAACACCTATAAAGCCTTTTAATCTTGTTACAAAGCTTACCTCTTAGGCAATTGTGCAAATCATCTACAAAGATTGCCTCTTAGGCAATTGTGCAAATCATTTCATTGCAAAAAAATAAAATTTTATCAACGTTTTAATTAATAATAAAATTTTATTTGAACTAAAAAGCCATTAATTTTTTTAAATTTTTTTTTAATTAAATTAAAATTAAATTATTAAAATAAATGATAAAATTAATATTAAAGTGCAAAAAAAAATTACCACTAAAAAAAAAAATTATATTACCTCTCGGTGGGTCAGAGGGTTTCAAACCCTTGACCTTATGGCCCTAGGACTTACCGCTTGGCATCCAACCAGTCGTGGTACCTCACCTACCATGAGCAAAGGTGAGGCACCCTCACATTAAGGTATGCCCAAGCAGGGAAAGTGCTAACAAGCAGTGCTCAGTTGTCGCTCCACCACCCGATGCTCGACTGCTGCTCCTCTCGGTGCTCAACCACCACTCTTCCTCCTAATATTTGGCTCCTATGTACCAGCATCACACACAATTGAAGAAGCCTCCCAGAAGCCTTCTATCGATGTCAACCCTTACCATTGGCTACAAACTCCTCCCACGAAGCCTGTGACACATGAAGGATTAAAAATTACGCCAGCATGAGTGATTTCTTTGCAAAAAATAGTGATTACAGAACTGCCATGATGGCCTGGGAGGTGTAGAGTGATTATTCTGGAAAAATATGAGGACCAAATCAAGAAATTAATCCACCCAAAAGTTCCAAATAATAGTCTATATGATTAGCAAGCAAAAAAAAAATTGGATCTATCGACGCCAATAATAACAAAAAATTGGAGAAGTCTCTCTAGGTTGACGGCTGTCGGGGTGACTACATTTTTTAAAAGAATTTTTTTATCCCACATGCATGGGAAAACAACTGAATGGATGTTTAAATAGGTGAATAATCACCTATATGGTTGTCTCCTCTCATGGAAACTCTACCCGAGAGGACGAAGCTCCTCGTCGGTGGGCGACCGAGTTGGCTACCTTACTGTAAGGGCCTAGCTGGTTGGAATTTTGTTCAACTAGTGCATTCTGGCCCTATATCAATCCTTGTGTCCTCCATATAGTCTAGTGGCTAATTGCCACATAGGTGTATCTTGTCCATCAACCTAGTCTTCTATCTGTTTAATGTCTGAGTCTGAGTCGGTCTTTTAAGCTAGTCTTGGTGTCTGGTCTCGGATCAAGATCCACGATAGTCCATCTTAGAGTCTGATTCATGTCAGTTGGATGTTCATCTTGCATCGAGTCCCATATCAATATTTGTGACATTGGCTAAGCCACCTAGTCATGTCACATCACCAGTATCATCTATCACTTAGGTCTCTAATAGGGGTCGACCATGTTATGGCCTTATCTGTCCTTGGCACTGCATAATCTATGGTTGACAAGCAAAAATCCATGTCTAGTGGGAACCACTCGGCCCACCTGGACTCCTTAGGTTACGATTACACCACAATCAAAAAAATTTGACCCCTCCTCTGCTCTGATACCAAATGTGAAATTTATCACAATAAAGATTTTTATGTATTGAAAATTGCTCAAATTAAATAGTTACAACCTTAGGATATTGTAGGAAATATCCTTGATGGCATATCAACAAAATATATCCCTAAGGGGAATCCCTAAACTATAGCAATAGCCTAAACAAAATATATTTTCTATCAAACACACAACTATGCTGACCATAGTATAAGTTTACAAGTTTCGGCAAGTAATAACCAATGTTAACCTATATGCTAATAGCCTATGCCAAGGATTCATCAAATGAAGGATATTATTGAAGTTGTAGCAAGAGGGAAATGTGTTTAGAACAAATATTTGTGAACATGCGGATAATCTCTTCTATGGATACGGAGAATGATAACTTTGCCATGACTTTTCTCCATCTATCGCCATACTCCATTGCTGGCTCATCATAATAATGTTTTAAGCTGGATAGGTCTGAAAGGTTCACCTTATTCTTAGCACCAAAATAGAAATATTTTAGAAAAGTGTTTACTAGTTATTCAAAAGTGGATATACCGTTCTTAGGAAGTTGGTTGAACCATTGAGTGGCAGCACCCAAAAATGTCATAATGAAATTTCTCAGCATAAGAGCAACGTTGTCTTCAAGATGAAAATATGCATTGATAAAATTGGTAACATGCTCTTGTGCATCCTCTTCACCCTTAAATTTTTCTAACCTAGGCATCTCAAAGTGCTTTAAGGTATATGCAAAGCTAGGAACTTATGGGCACAATTGTTGGTTGTGTATTTTACTTAATTTTTGTTGGTTCCTAGCCATATCTTGTTTCTCAAAGGATTTTATTTTCTCTATGAGTGCTTGGAATGCCTTTCAGGCAAGGAGTTCCTCTTCTTGCAGGCCCACTCACAGTGGTAATGGAGGTAACCCTTTATCCACTTGACTTGTTCTATTCTGTTCCCTCCTGTGAGGAGGTTCATGATTTATTTGATCCTGATTTATCATGTTTACCCTTTCTCCATCAATTTTATTCTATTCATGATTTAAGTGGTCGTTTCATTGTGGGCTATCTTCTTACCTAATACGCCCTTCTTGTTGTGAGTCAGTGTGTTCATTTATTGGGTGATAACTACCATTTTATTGTAGGTTTATATAAGCTAGTTTCTCAGCTTATTCCATTAAATGCTACTCATGCTGGCACAAAAGCCTTTATATTTGTTTATCATGCTTGAGATCTTCCACTAGCTCTCACTCTTTTTGCAATGAATTTTCTAACCGTCACATGTAGTCAAATTGTGCTGTAAAATAAGATTCATGTTTGTCTAATTCTATTCTTGTGGTTCTGACTCGTAGATTCCTCTAAGGATTTTTTGCTATTTATTTGCTCTTGCTAGTTAATGTAACTTGTTCAGTGTATTGATAAGTGCCTCTATAATCAGACTCTTTATGCGTACTGTGGGGTCGCTTTGAAGCATCCCCAGGTTGAGTGGTATTTTTAGAAGTTACTCTTTGTGAATTTCCATATGTAATTTTTTTTGTGGCTATAGTTCTAGGAGTTGTTCTCGAATGAAATCTATCCAACTCATCTAACTATATTTTTCTCCATGGCTGATCCCGTGGGGTGCCATTTACTCCAATGAGGTCATGGTCTATTGGAATTCTTCCTCTTGTGTGAAGGGTATCTTTTGTTTGATGTCTATTACTGGATGTAGCTCTAGTTTCTTGCCCTTCAGTGGGTAGACATGTTCTCAGTGTCTCATGTAAAGTTTGAGATGTTGTGCCTCTTGTGTGTCTTTTTGGTGATGAAGGCTTTGTGGCCCAACCTTTTCTCCATGAGGATGGAGATGGGGAAACCTCGTCATCCCTATGTGAAGAGGTCTAGAACCCTTTTATGTCCATGTGGGTAGGAAGCTCTTGAAGCCTCCTCATGTCATTGAGAAATTTCTATGTGTTGAGAGGAGGGTCATGAGGCCTCCTCATGTCTTCTTGATGATGATGGTCATGAAGCCTCTTTGTGTTTTTTTGACTTAGTTCCATGATGTGACTCCCTAGATGAGGTTTCTCAAGGAGAACCCCCAAGTGTTGAGTTATCACCCCTTAGGCTCGTGGAACTACGTCCCATGGTATTATGAGTAGGTGATTAAATGTTACTATGACTTTATCTATGGGTATGTGTTGCTTCATATTCTACCCCGGTGTTGGACCAAGGATGTTTACTTTATGGTTTTGACCATTGTGCTTGTGAATTAGTCTTTTATGTTGCAATTAGATATAGTCAAACAATATCAAGCAAGTATTTATCTTGATTACCAATTTATGTGTGCCATTAACTATTTGTTGTGTTTTGATGTGTTGTTGTTCTTATTGTCTTGCTCTTGTTTTGCATTTTGAATGAGGAGACTCATACATAGTGGGAATCAAGAACACCCATGCCAAACATTATTTTCTCAAAAGA
This sequence comes from Wollemia nobilis, assembly GCA_028583015.1. Taxonomy (NCBI): domain Eukaryota; kingdom Viridiplantae; phylum Streptophyta; class Pinopsida; order Araucariales; family Araucariaceae; genus Wollemia; species Wollemia nobilis. Next base: position 4,995,457 of record JAQPPZ010015005.1, on the reverse strand, counting down.
AATTAGGGTACACCGCTGAATTCCCAGTGGGGGTTTTCCTAGCTCTTCCACTCTGAACCAATGATTGTTCTAATAGTGGGAGATAGTTTGAACATGAGTAAATTAGTACCACTATAAAGAAGTTTCTTATTCCATTCTAGAAATATCTAGGGGGCAAGCCGGTGGAAGGAGATGAATGCCAACATCATCGGACTAAATTGAGGGTTGGTGATGAAATCCAACTCTCCAATGTTTAAAACATGTGTGTGTGTGTGGGGTTCATTTTAAGTTTGCATAAATTAAAATGCATCATACAAAAACAATGAATCTTTCCTATATGCCTAATATAAATTATGTTTCACTTTTTAGAAAGATGCATAACTAGTATGAGATTCATGGATGCACTCTATTTTGTGAAAATATGGCCTCTAGAAGGGCCTCAAAGCAAGCAAACCAACACACAATTTCTAGCACACTGGATTCTAGGGCAGACTTTACAAGCATAAGCCGATGTTCCTAGCAATGCCTAGTGGAAATCTAAGAAAACCCTAAAATATGCAAGATGCAAGTTCTTTCCTTTCTATTCCTTAGTTTCCAAATCGAAATGTGTCTTAATTTCATTGTTTTAGGAAAACATAAGTAGACAGAGAGCCATAAATCATCAAAAAAGTTGTACCAACCTCAAATCCAGCTCAGAGAACCAATATTTAATCCTCTGTTGTACTCCAATTTTGGTCGTTGTTGACTAGAGTGGCTGATTTTTAGCAACTGTTATCAGGAGTGGCTAATTTTTGGATGTTGTAGACTAGAGTGGCTAATTTCTAGCTGTTTTAGACCAGAGTGGATAAACCTACACATAAAACATGGATAGTAAAGCGATAGAAAATAAAAAATTAGTGGAGGTCCCACCATGATCACCATCTATAGCTACCCCAGGTAAGCGACACACCGTTGCTACATTTCAATTATAATATAGCCGACAACTATATTTCAAAGTGAATTGGTTGATTATTGTGTATATACAATAGGATCTATGTGTTTTATTTTCATCATATTTAATTTGTGTTATTCACACAATAGCCTTTACGACGAGGGTGTGCCCACCTGAAGTGGTAAATTTATTTACTAAGATTTGATTTGCTATTCATTCGTTATTTGAATTATTAAGAGATTTTGTATATTGTTTCATTGCATTTCCGGATAGTTATATTTTGTGTGGACTTCAAGAAATACCGGGTATTTGTCTCCAGCAAGTGGTATTAGAGCCACTGATTTTGGAGGCAACAAGTGGAAACACTTCGAGTTTTTACGGTGTACGAGAGCAAATTTTTAGGGTTACGTACACTCGGACCAAGTTATACCATCGTCAACAGACAATAACATAGAAGGCACTATCTCATTTTAAAAAGGAATAAAAGGTGAAGTCCTTGGGCAAACCAGGTAATTTTGTAGCCCACATAGTGATGTAGGCAACCAAAGAGTTTTTTTGACATCAAACCATGCACGTCTGTAGCCAACACAGTGGCATAGGCAACTCACGTGGGTCTAAAAATCACTCCATACATCTACTAAAAAATAGACATGGGGGTATCCTCCCAACACTAACACTCAAAACCAGATTAAATTCCCAACAGCTAGCATTTCTCACGCCTCGCAGGTAATGAATTCCAAACAACATCGTAATCCAATCAGAAAGAAGGAAAAATAAAAAATTAATCACATAACTAAGGTACATTTGCGATAGTTTATTTTTTTATTTTTTACGTAGGACTTATTATCCCACATGCAAGGTATAAATGTGGCATCTTGGTTTATAACGGGGAAGGCACACTAAGAACATTGTGACTTCAGTAACATGACAGTCCTTTCTTCATGTAACCTAACCTTGTGGTTCCTCTTCCATGATTTTGAGTGTTCATCCACATGTCAATTTTAGCCCTTCATGTCAGTCATTCTTGTTGCTTAGTCATCGATTTGTTCAATCAGTGTTTGAGTCTTCTCATTCAGTTCTTCTCTCACTAGTCTCGTGGTTCATATCTCGTCTTTTTTGTGTCATCAATGTCTTCACTGTCTGTCGTCCATGTGTCTTGCCGAGTCGGTGTCATGTCTAGCGCATCCAGGCCTCACTGAGTCTTGGTCATGTCAGTGTCATGTCATTGTGTCTATCATTTCTAGTCATTGCTAAGTCTTGGTTGTGTTGGTGTCGTGGTATTTTTCCCTATTGTGATCCGATGGGTTGTGTACGTTACTCGTCTTCTTATCCTCTATGTCTTAGTTGTGTCACGTTGGGTGTGGTATTGTGTCCTCGCATCAATCAAGATCAATCTCATGTTTGTGTTTGTTCATCTTCTTCATGTCAATCATGGTCAATATATAGTCGCATCGTGTCCAATATGTGTCCCTTGTATGTGTTTTTTCCTCATACATTAGTCATATTCCCTAGGGCATTTCATAGTCGACATTCCCACTACATCTTAGTTCAATTTTGGGTCTGTCTTAGTCTCAATCTGAGGTCTAGTATTGGTTTGCATTGTTCCACATAGTCCAAGGGGTCAAATTAGCATGTCGTATTCAAGGTCAAGTGTCAAGTTGTTAAGACAAGTGTCGAAAACCATGTCAAAAAATTGTCAAAGAAATTTGTCAAAAAGTCGCTAATATTATCAAGTGTCAAAAAGTTGTCAAGGACATTGTCAAGGAATTGTCAAAAGTTATCAAAATTGTTGAAAATTGTTGTAAAGGAGGTAAGCCAAACAAAACATTCAAATCTGCATTGCAGTTGGAGTGACAATGAAAGCAGAATACAAATTTTTGCCAAATTTAACAAATTTTGCAGAAATCAAAACTCAAACGCTACTAAGCAAGATATTTTAGAAGGTGCATAAGAATAAGTTATAAAAGGTTCTGAAGATCGTCTATCAAGCTCGAAAACTTCCAACAACAACATAAGAAGAGCTCATCGAAGCCAAAGGTACAAAAAATTCTCCTTCTCCTTTTGGAATTGGTAGTTTTAATTTGAGTCATCTAGTGGTCAGCCCAATGGCATCCAATTCCTCTCCATATTACGCACATGAAAATATCACCCAAGTAGAAAGTAATCATCCATTGATAAATGATGAGGTGTTAAAGGAATTAATATTAAATCTTCATATGATAACTGTAAGCTTCAATGCCTCTAGGAAACAACCTCAACCAAATCCTTCTAGTTCCAATCACTAGAGTACGGACATCTACTATGATGACTATACACACCTTAAAGGTCAAAATTGTCAGTCCCTGAATCACAATGGTTACAAAAATATTAAGGATGGGGGTAATGAAGAAAATATGAAGCAACCAAGAGGTTTTAACAGACCTTATCAAAATCATAACCAAAGACAATGGAGTAACGAGGAACAAGATAGAAACAATGTTCACTCCCAACCAAGAGGTCCAAATGGAGTCAATTATCCATGCGTTGACATGCCTACCTTTGAAGGCCAGGATCCATGTGGGTGGATTACAAAAATGGAAGGCATATTAGAATTATACAAATTCTAGGAAGGGGACAAAGTCCCTTTTGTAGCAACCAAATTTGGCACTGAAGCTTATCAGTGGTTTACATGGTATAAATGTGAGGATCCCTAGTATGCATTATATTGGGATACTTTCAGCAAATACTTTCTTAATAGATTCGAAAAATGTCCCAAAGGTTCATACACAGTACGATTGTTGTCACTTAAGCAAACTGGCTCAGTAGGGAACTATATTTTAGAATTCACCAGTATGCTTCACTATGCACAAGACCTACAATAGGACGTGGTAGTAGCAAATTTTTGAAATGGATTAAAATTACATATTAAATTTGAAGTAGACCTACACAATCCATCCAATTTAGATGAGTGTATAAGGATTTCTGATTTGGCAGAGACAAAGGCGCATCTAGGCCCATCCACACGACGTGATTCATATGGGCGACCTCCATTCTGCAACAACTCTTTTCATAGAAATGATCAACCCTCACAATACTTCTACTAAAAATATCACACTCAGTATCAAAAAGACCAAGCATGGACACCATGAAAAAAAAATTAGATTGAATATGCCAACAAGGAAGAATAATAAATAGATGAGTATGACACACCTAAGTATCTCCCAGTTGAGGACCAAAATGAACACGATGAAGTTATCGCTGAGGAGGATACCATGACTATTTTAGTACATGATCTCATGGGGTTATCCTCTCACCATACAATCAAGGTGGTAGGTTTCATTCAAAAATAAAGGGTGATAGTATTAATTGATTTTGAAAGTAATCACAACTTCATCGATGCAAAACTTGCAAGGACATTGGGGTTGCATGTATTCTCTTCTAATCAAGATCAGTTTCAAGTCAGAACTGCAAGCAAGGAAATTTTGTAATGTCTAGGTAAGACATCATAAGTTTCATTACAAATGGGTACGTATACTTTGCAAGGTCTTCTTTTTTTTATGGAATTAGGAAATTTAGAAGTTATTTTAGGTATTGCATGGATGGAACAATTGGAAACCATAGTAGGTTTTAACCACAAACATCACTTTGTCGAAGGGCAAGATAATGAGAGGACTAGTCATCTTCAAGGACTACCCACACCTCCATCAAAAGTTGTAAGTTCACATAGCATGTAAAATATATTAAGAAAATATGATGGGGGATTCTAGCCCGAATCGATTGCATAGAGAAATTAGACCAAGATATACCTGACATCAAAGAAGATGATCTCCAAATCATTGTGGCTAACTATGAGGAGGTTTTTCAAGAACCAAAAGGATTACCTCCCAAAATATCTCATGACCATGCCATACATCTAGTGCCTAGTAGTCTTCCATCCAATGGTCGTCCGTATCGATATCCCCAAGCCCAAAAAATAGAAATTGAAAATATTTTCCAAGAGCTATTAGACTATGGTGTCATCCATCATAGTACGAACTCTTACTTCTCATCAGTAGTCTTAGCTCATCAAAAAGACAATTCTTGGTGTATGTGTCCTAATTTTTGTCCTCTCAACAAAATCATGATCAAATATAAATTTCCTATCCCTGTCATTGATGATTTACTAGATAAATTACATGGTGCCAAATTCTTTACCAAATTAGATTTACGTTAAGGGTTTCACCAAACCTGAGTTAGGGAAGAATATATCCCCAAACCAACTTTTTGAACTCATGAGGGTATTATCAATTCTTGGTCATGCCCTTTGGTCTCACTAATGCACCATCTACATTCCAAAGTCTCATGAACCAGGTGTTTCATCCATTCCTACGAAAATTTGTTCTAGTCTTCTTTGATGACATACTCATCTATAGTAAATCATGGAAAGATCATTTAGCACATGTGGACAGAGTTCTCCATATCCTACACAAAGAAAATTTATTTGTCAAACAATCTAAATTCTCCTTTGGTGTTCAATAAGTTGAGTACATTGGTCATATAGTATCTCACGAAGGTGTTAAGGTGGATCCCAATAATATTAAGGTAATACAAGAGTGGCCTTTGCCTAAAACCATCAAGAAACTTCATGGTTTTTTGGGTCTCACTGGATATTACCACAAATTTATGCATAACTATGGTAAAATTATGGGTCCTCTCATGACTCTCACCAAGAAGGATGCTTTTAAATTATCATAATTAGATACCAAAGCATTTGAGGCTCTTAAGAAAGCAATGTGTACTACTCTAGTTTTGGCCACTTCAGATTTTAAAAAGCCATTTGTTATTGAATGTGATGCCTCAGGCACAGGTATTGGGGTAGTTTTAATGCAGGAGGGTCACCCATTAGCATTTGAAAGTAAACAAATTTTAGGGAAGAATTTGGGTAAATCCACCTACGAAAAAGAAATGTTGGCTATTCTACATGTAGTGGAAAAATGGAGGCACTACTTAATCAATAGCCATTTTATTATTAAAACCGATCACATCAGTCTCAAGCACTTTCTGGAACAAAGGTTTTATTATCCCCAAAAAATAAGTGGTTGACTAAATTTTTGGGATATGATTTTTTTATTGAATATAAGAAAGGTAAAGAAAATGTGGCAGCTGATGCATTATCTAGAAAATATGAAGATGAAGTAGTCATTAATGCCATTTTAGGACCATGTTCATAGTGGGAGTCTTAGTTGCAGGAATAAGGGTTGTCCAACGGTGAAATGACTCAAATAATTCAAGATTTATCTATGGGTTCCCCTAAATACCCTCTTTTCACATACTAAGACCAAATATTACGTAAGAAGAGTCACATTTACATCCCTCACAATTCACCAATTAAAGCACAGATTCTAGAGGAGTCACATACATCTACATAAGCAAGATATTTAGGATTTTTGAAAACTTACATGCGGGTTAAACAATCATTTTGTTGAAAAGGATTAAAAGTAGAGGAAAAGCAATGGGTAGCTAAATGTGAAGTGTGCCAACGCAATAAGGTAGAAACAGTCAAATCACCAAGGTTGCTTCAGCCGTTACCTATTCTGGATATTTAGTGGGAACATATTTCCATGGATTTTATTTAAGGTTTGCCTAATTCGGAAGGTAAAATAGTAATTTTCATGGTAGTCAATCGCATTTCCAAATATGATCACTTTCAGGCTTTACAACATCCATTTTTAGAAATCAAAGTGGCCAAGGTATTTATGGATTCAATTTTTAAACTACATGGAATACCGAAAAATATTGAAAGTGATTGTGATCCCATATTTACTAGCAATTTTTGGAGAGAATTGTTTTGACTTAGTGGTACCAAATTAAATATGTCTTCTGCATACCATCCACAAACAAATGGTCAAATGGAGGTAGTTAACAAATGTTTGGGTACCTACCTAAGATGTTTTGTTCAGGATAAACAATATCAATGGAATCAATTATTATCATTGGAAGAATGGTGGTACAAAACTTCTTACCATTATTCCATCAAGATGTATCCTTTTGAAGCATTGTACAGAACTAAGACACAAACAATAGCTGATTATATACCAGGATCCTCCAAAGTAGCCCAAGTAGATGATTGGTTTCACTAGTGACAATCAATGCTCACTATTTTGAAGGATAAAATATTCCAAGCACAAAATCACATGAAGTAGCAGCAAGACATACATCATTCATAAAGGACATTCAATATCGGTGATATGGTATTCTTGTGTCTTCAGCCTTACAAACAGTTGTCATTGAAGATCAAGTCTAGTCATAATTTGGCTCCTCGATTTTATGGTCCTTAAAAAATTATATGTCACATTGGAGAAGTGGCATATAAATTAAAGTTGCCTCCATCATGAATACATCCAGTATTTCATGTCTCTTGTCTCAAGAAGGTGATCGGTCAGAAACTACACTCTCAAACCAAATTACCTATTGGATGAAGAAGGGCGTATACATCTCCATCCAGAACTAATCTTACAGACTAGAACATGCACACTGAGATCTCGTCACATCCAAGAATTTCTCATCAAATGGTAGGACTTACCTGAAGAAGATGCTACATGGGAACCTAACAATATTTTCTAGACATTTCCAGCTTTGAAGACAAAGCTTTTCGAGGAGGGGAGTCATGCTACGTTCCAATTATAATATAGCTGACATCTATATTTTAGAGTGACTTGGTTGATTATTGTGTATATACAATAGGATCCATGTGTTTTATTTTTATCATCTTTTTTATTCTCCATATTTAATTTACGTTATTCACACAATAGCCTTTACTGTGGGGGTGTGCCCACCTAAAGTGGTAAATTTATCTACTAATATTTGATTTGATATTCATTCATTATTTGAATTATTAAGAGCTTCTGTATATTGTTCCATTGCATTTCTGTATAGTTATATTCTATGTGGACTTCAAGGGAGACTGAGTATTGGTCTCCAGCAACCGTCCACTACTCTATTTGGGAATATTATTTACTTAATCATGCATTAAAATGAAAGATACAACCAAAATACGAATAAATGAATAGATAATGCTTTTTATTGTTTTTTCTCAAGTTCGGTTACATATAGATACCTATGATGGATTCCCTTAATTTTATATAGATTTTATAAAATAGGGTAGTAGATGTATGATATCCCCCTACAAGGGGTGATGCACTTTCACAGGCTTCCCGATGATGCACATGGAACTGTATGAGGGCTTACAGATACCTCATTCTATAGGTCTGTATCCTGGAGGGATCCTCTTTCTTTCATATGTTGATAACCTATCTAGTGAACTTGTAGTCCTACAATAATAAAAAAAAATAGTAAACGCTCAATTGTCCGAGATTGCCTCCCTGGATGAGGTTGTTAGCAAATACCCTAATGATAAACAGGAAGATGCTCAATGATAATAGAAACTAATGTTATGAATGCAATAAATCAGATCTATGCTAATGGCATGAAAAAATGTAATAAGCTAAATTAAATAAACTAATGCTAAGAACCCTAGACTAGGCCTACGAGCCACTTACCGATACAGTGGATGCTAAGATGAAAGCCTGTCTCTATTACTCCAAGGTTATGAATCTAGGCTTGGTTCTGATGTTGAAATGATTATTTTTTTTGTTAGGTGTGTTTAATATCTTGTATATGATAACCCCTTAGTCAACCAACACTTTGTTTCTCCTAAAAGGTGGTCCAATTTTCTCTCCGATCTGATAGGGCTTCGCTACAAGAAATGCTCTCCAAGTCTCACAAATATCTCCTCGGTTGTATCTCTGCAAAAGTATTTGAATTTATGATAAGTTCCTTATGCTCTTAGGTTTACACCTTATAATATCTTTGAAACCCTAGGTCTGAATTTTACATGCACACTAGAGGTTAGCATGATAAATTTTGTCTTTTCTATGTTCGAAGGCCAGTTAAACTGATGTCTAAACTTGGACTTGAGTCTCTCATGTAAACTAGTTGTGAGGAGGAATGTAAATTTATCCCCTCTTGGCCATATTGCATGCAAACTTTCACTTCCACCCGATATTAGGATTTTTTGGTGGCAAATTGCATTTTAAATTTTAGTCGTTGTCATCTGCAATGGCTAGGGATTGGCCACTCTGAGCTTCAGTAGCCAATATTCAACCACTCTGGTTCATAGCGGCTAGGCTTGTATGGGCTAAGATTGCCCTAGATGAGTGGTGAAAATCACTTTTGGTACTTGGAAGGTCCCAAGGTTTAGTCACATGGTCTATGGATGCCCATATGAGTAGTTCTCCTAAACACGATGTGTTTTAGGTGTCTACAAGAGGCATTGATCATTATGGGAATATAGGTTTATATATACTTGTTGGATATATATATATATATATATATATATATATATATATATATATATAGTTTAAAATAAGGGTTTTAAAAGGTTTTCATTTTCCCTTTTACATTGACTTAGTCATATTGAGATATTTGGTGCCATCGATATTTGAACCTTGGTGTGAGCTACATAAAATATTTGTCCCAACCATTGAACCAAGGACTCATTGGCTTGTTGACAATATTTTGCAATCCTATTCTAATGGAGATAATTTTTAGAAGTTTTAGAAATATTTATAAAAATAAAATTAATGTCCCAAAGATGATGCTCCAAATTTGGACATGAGGAAGGTGGATTTAGTTTGATAAATTAAAAAGCTAATGTATGAGGATTAATTGGAGGAATTGATGATCTTGAGATTTAACCAAGTGCTCCAAAATTAGGTGTCTACATTTTTCCTTTTTTATGCATTTATTGTATTATGAGTTCATAAGAAACTAATGTAGATATCCCAAATTTTAAACAATAAGAAGATGATATTTTCTAGGTTAGATAGCATCAAATGCCACCATACCCTAGTATTCTCTCTTGAATTTTAGAGGAAAATCCAATTTGACCAAGGAAACTTGATTTGGATATGATCTAAAGGAGGTAAATAAAATATTGATGATTGAGATAAAGGAAGGACCAAGAGGTGATTTATTTAAGATGAGAAAAATGGATAGGTTTGATTGGATGTGGGGGGATTTGATGGAGATGATGATTGATTAATAACTGGATTAATTTTTGAGGATTGATGGATAATAATAGAGTAAAAGTGAGTTAATATAGAAGAGAAGATAAATATGAATGAAATAAGATGGAAATGATCATAAATGAAGAGAGATGAGGGTTTCCAAAATTCTACCATATGATTAGAATGAGTAAAAGTAGGCACTTTTTTATCTTATAAATAGTCTTTCCAAATATGCATACATAATACGCCTATGAAAAGGAACATAAGTAGATCAACCTATTTAAAGGCACATAAGTTGATTGACATATTTTAAGGCACATAAATGATTGACCTATTTGAAGACACTTAAATTATTCATACTTAAGTAGTGACCTCTTTGCCTGATTAGTGAACAAGAACTTAATCCATATGAGATGTGTCCATGATATGTACAAATTTGATTCACCCCTAAGTAGTGGCCTCATAGCCTAACTATTAGACAAGAACTTAGGAAATATGAGGTATATCCAAGGAGACAAGGTATGTACAATTTGATTTACCCATAATTGTTGGCCTCATAGCCTTTTATTGCATAAGAACTTGGGTGGATTCAAGATGTGTCTAAGGGGACTTGATATGTATACATTTTATTCACCCACATGTGGTGTCTATGTATTCTGATTATTGGATTAGGCAGATTTTAAGATTATTAACATTTAATAAAGTGCCTAAAGGACACTTTGTTTTTGTTGATATTTTCCCAGAAGACTTGGTTAGCTTTTCTCAATGGACTTAGTAATCTTGGTATAATACAAAATATTTCTTAGGGATATTTTGTTTGAAATGATATAAAGTATAAATAAATATATATATTCATGCTTGCTTATTGATCTTTACACAAATCTCCAAGCTTAAAGAGCTTGTAATTATTAGATACACCCTTTTGATCGAAGGACTTGCAATTTTATTGGTCCATTTAAGGACTCAAAATTTGATTCATCCTTCTTGCTTGAAAGACTTGTAATTTAAGTAGTCCTTTTGAGGGAACACTTGTTTTGATTGGTTTATTTATAGAAACATATTTGAGTTGATTAATATATTGCCCATAGAACATATCAATTGATTATAATGTTTTGATTTATTACCTTATTAGCCTTAGGTAAATTTGATTAAAAGGAGCCCCTTAGCCTTAGGGCACTATGATTTACATTTTTCCTTAATCTTTAGGACCTATGATTTAAATTTTCCACTGAGCTTTAGGAAAAATTGTTTGAGATTTTTCCCCTTAACCTTGGAATGTTTTGATTGAAATATGTCCTTTGACCTTAAGACACTTGGATTTGTAATTGGCCAGTTAGCCTCAGAGTTCTAGGATTGATATTTTCCCCTTATCATTAGGGTGATATGATAGATTTACCTAAGAAGTTTGATTGAGATTTGATCTGATTTATATCCTACAAAGGACTCATGTTATATTGGTACAATAATGAAAGATGTCCATAGTTAAGAGGATATTTGTTTGTGTTCCAATTGCCCCCATGCATAAGATGTTGTGTGGTGGGCATGTGATGATATCGATAGAGATATCATCATAGATTATCATGGTGTCAATCATGTAGTCGATGATGAGATAGAATATTTTGTTTGATATGATTATGTCACTAGTGTCTATAAATCATATAGTATTCATATTGTAGCAATGAGGGTTGTAGTTTGGATGAAGGGATAGATGTTATTTTGATACCAATTAGATTGATCTAGAGAGTTATAATTTTGTTTTAAAATTGTTAAAATAAGTTAATTTGTACTTTGTATGCATGTTATGATAAATGTATTATAATAATTTTCATATTTGTATATAGTCTTATGCCTATATATTTGTACTCTTTATTGTATAATTAAATATCTCCTTCCATTCCTTTCATTTGGTATCAAAGCATGTAGGGTCCTCATCTTGTGAGCCTTGTGGGGGATTTCCCTCATGAGAAATACCCCCTCATTTTTTCCTTTACCCATTCCTGTAGTGAAGCCCTACATTTTTTTCTCCATTTCTTAGGAGTATGCTCTCTACTTTTAAGTGGATAAGAAACTAGACAATGTAATACTCTATAGAGTTTCTCTAGTTTGCAGTTTTTCTTTTATCCAGTAGAAGATACCCAAGAGATCTTAGGGTTGATTTAGTCTATTCTAAGGAGGTTGATTTAATTTATGTTCTAGTTTTAAATAGTTGTACAAAGGTTGTGATATTATCTCCATTTTTTGTGTGACCACTTAGATTTATAGCCTCCACCATAGTTTCTCCAATTCCAGTAGAAGGTGTTCCTAGATTTGGAGTCCCCATCCATTGTGCCACCATAGAATCTTGGATACTAATCTATCAAGATGCCCTACACAAAATATTTCATGTTGTTGTTTGAAGGATGACAAACACTTTCTTTGTAGTGTATATGTGTTATTTTCTATCCATAGATCCTATAGGTAGATGTACCTACCACCCTTGATAAGGCTATCTATGGTATCGTATTTGGGAGATTTTCCATAGTGCACAAGAGGTAAATAGGCACCATAACACCATAGCATGTAGTGCTTGATGTTCCCACAACACACAAGAGTGCCAAATAATACCCCTAACTGGACCACTATAGGCATATGAGGCCCATTGTCACCCATTTACGACCATTTGTAGTAATTTTTTTCCCTCCTAAGACCCATTTGGGGCCATCCATGACCCACTATGCAACCCACTACCACTTGGTCCTCCAATCACTACAATGGTCTTCCCCATGAAGATGTGGTGAAATATCATTATTTTTGGGCCATTTGTGACTCAAACCTGAGTCTTCCAATTATGATGCTCTATAGTCTCTAAGATTCTAGAGGTGTGAAACCTTGTTCATAGATTCTAGACATAAATGATGGATTGTTTTGGCAACCCATGGTCTTTATTTGTGGCCTCTTCAAAATTTTTACACTCCTATTTTTTTCCACTTTGCTAAAGCATAGCCCCCATTGCACTATAGCCCTACCTATTTTGGTCACTCTATAAAATCACAACTATCTCTCCACCCTCATGTGAATGCAAACTAGGCTTTGACTAGTTTTTTGATATGGCAAATTAGTAACTATGAAAGGATATCCATTGAACCTTATTTTAATCCTTCAAAGCCAATGCTTGTGAATGCACAATAATATTTTAATCCTTTTATTTAATTTTTCTTTCATATTGGCTTCATGGTGGCTGTGTAGTAGGCATTTCCAAAATAGTACAACATAGCTACTCCAATTTTACACTCTATTCTTGCAGCTCTTCCTATAACTAAATATGACACCGTGTTTACCAGCATTATCATGGATGGAAAAATTTCTCTCATTGCCATAAATTTTGCACCTAATATTAAATTATCTGGATGAAAGTGTCCTCCATTCATAGATATCTACATATAAGTAGCCACGAAATCGTAGATGATGGTGGCCCTAAATTTTTTTTGGTGCCCAGATCTATCTCACCCTATCCACCTTGTTGCATTGAAGAAAAAATTACGATAATTCAAAATAAAAGATATTGTAGGGTTCACAAATGGCCACAAATGGCCATAGATAACCTATAGATGAAGTTTTACATCTCCTATGATAAGTGGCCACCACCAATCAGCCATTTTCACCATGCCCAAATTCTACTTCAAAGGAAGTTTTTTTGAAGTTTGTTCATCTACATAGTTTTTGCCATTATTTTTTATGTCGAGCACCATTAAGCATATCTCGCTTGGAATCACCATCACCATTAAGCATATGGAAATTTTATCTACCATCTATGTTCAATGTTTACTGTGTGTGGACATACTTTTTGGACAACACATGCATCTCCTTGATGACATCACCTTCTAATATTGAGAGATTTGAATTGGGGTTGCCTAGCCACGTGATTTCATATTTCTAAGCCTTTCACACATGGCTTCCTTCCACCATAGGATTTTTTTGCTTGCTCATGGGATATTATTTCCATGTGTGCATGCATTGCTCCACATGGTCCACTTCATACCTAGATCATGGAATTTGTGACCTGAGAATGACCTATGCACTTAGGCTTGCATTTTAAAAAATGTTTTTTTTTTTATTTCTTTCATGTATGTATAAAAGAGGTAAGGCATGATTAATTTTAAACATCAAAGACATATTTTAAACACAAAAAGCATATTATGTAAGAATATTTCATAGAAATATTCTTGTTTGTAAGCTATAAATGGCCTATGCATTATTTATGGGTAGGGGTAATTTTTTACTGGTGGCAAACATATTGCCCTCAATTGCATTTTAAAATGTATATTTGTAAACCCTTGTTTGTCCCATATGTAGCATGGGAAAGACTCTAATAGCATTTAAAAATTATATTGTCTTTAATGTAATGAAAATACAGTGGGGGCCATGTCATATTGTTTTCCACATTTCAAGTGGGAAGGCCTAAGTAGGTCCTTGTAATGTTTTTTTAATCATGCTTTATTATTTCAAAGGAAAAATTCTAGGAATATTCTCCTGCAAAGGAAAATCAACAAATTGCAAAAAAAATAAAATTTAATTCTGCCAGAGGAAAAATTTGAACCTCCTATTGTTTTCCCAATGAGACATTTCTCAAAAATCAAGGCAAATTTTAATGCTTCCAAGTATAGCCTTTTTTATACTTGTTGAAAAGCATTTTTTGAGCCGGACACATTGGTGGTGTCCATTTTGAGTTTTGAGGTTGTTTACTATGCTTTTTTGGGCCTCAAAATTTTTATATTATGGAGTGCTTTTTAAATTGAACCTGACATTCCTTGGAAAATGTAAGTGATCCTAGTATTTAGTGATATTCTCTATAGCACCTGGTTGATACAACGACTGGTTATCCATGCATTATGGTAGGATGAAAAGGTTACCATAAGGACACTTACTATTTCAAAGGCTACAAAATCTTGACACTTCAGACATTGACTTCTGAATATTGTAGATATAGACACTTCAAAATATTCTTCTTCTTTCTCCATCCTTCAATTTTTGGGATTCTAGTCTGGCATTTTAGGAGTAAATTTTTGATAGAGACTGACACTCTCAAATGGCTCAATTTATTGTATAAAAGTATAATTTTTGCATATACCGACACCTTCTATATCATTTTCACCATGAGTAGGGATCATACCCATGGTGAACCTAGTAAGTAGTGGCCTACAAATGCAACAGACCTAGAGGTTGACCTATAGAGGCAATAGAACCAAGGAAGAGGTTGACCCTAAGGAAATAAGACAATACCAACCCAGAGGTAATAGACCTGATGAAATGACTAACCTTGAGGTCACGAACCTAGATAAGTTTTTTTTTAGCAATAGAATCGAGCGCCAAGAGCCAAAGAGCAATATCTAAAATATTATCCATTGTGTATTAGAAAAGTACACATTAAGGGGGATGTTAAAATAAGTTAATGTGTACTTTGTATGCATGTTATGACAAGTGTCATATGACACTTGTCATATTTTCATATAGGTTTATGCCTATATATTTTTACTCTTTCTTGTATAATTAAATATCTCCTTCTATTTCTTTCAAACATGATTACTTGTATCGATAGATATATATGATTATTTGATAGGGGTAGATATTGAGGTTGAATATTAGAATCAATAGAGCTAGATAAAGTACATTGATCATAAATAGGTAGATTTAGTAGATAGAGATAAATTATCGATTGGTGGCTAGATTGATAGAGATAGATAATGGCTTGCTAGAGAGAGATAGATGGATCCACATTGATAAATATGTATTTATTAGGATGGATTCATTGTGTGAACCTTGATTTGGTTCACCGAGGTGGCAACTAGGAGGATCCAATCACATCAATAACCTAGTGCAAGTATAATGCAAGAAATAAAATATCTAAACTAGGATCATCATTTGTGTCATCATAAATATATTGACTTGATTATGTGACATGAAGTCCAAGCATATATAAGCATGTGCATACAAGTAAGTATGAAGGCAAGAAAAATGCAAGCAAGCAACATGCATATAAGCAATTGGATGCATAGGTAGTCAATGCAAATTCATATGTAGATCTAGATGTAATATTTATTAAGAGGCAATATATTTGGTAAAAAATGATATTAGGAGTTTCATGCTTATTAAATTGTGTGAGTGGAAAGGAGTTAGAACCTATGAGAAGCAAGGTATCCTCATCTACCTCATCCTAATATAATCTATTTATAGAAATAATGTAATTCATGAGACTCTCAAAAGAAATGATTGGCCTCATCACCACTATCAATTGAAAATGAAATAGGAATAGGCTAACTATGGCTATGGATATAACCCATATCATAGCATCTTATCTAAGATTTGACCTCCAAAGGCTCTTTGATATCTTATTTATGAAGACCTAGTCCTTTGAATTGATGTCTCATGTTTGACGAGATCTATTTTGGGATGGAATGCAAGTCATATGTTGTTTGGCTAGGTAATGGTTACTACCATAGATTTACTTGTTGTTAGTAGTATCAAAATAAACAAAGTAGAAACATTTATATTTATATAAATGTTTCTACCCTTCCTAGAAGGTCATCCTATAGTTCAATAAGATGAAAGTAGTTTGGTTAGATCCAAGAAAGATTAATTTTTATCTTGCTTATTATTCTTAATGTATGTTTGATTAGCAGTTCTAAATTTATTATTTTTTAATATGATTATGATTTTGATTTTTAGATTCTTTGTTAGGGTGATTACATTGATCATTGAGAGTTAAGGACCTTAATGCATCATTTATTTGAGATGAATATGAGATAGATGATGAGGATGGATTGAGATAGGGGCAAGTACTATCCTTAGAATTTTCAACCTTAATCACCTTGTACTAAGAAAAGAATTTAGGGTGATTATAAGAATAGATCATTCTTAATATATTTTGATTTAGGGGTAGGACATGTTGGAAATTTTGAGTAATTATGTTGTCATTGATGTCAAGTGTTAGTTCATCTCAGTGCAAGGGAATTGATAAAAAGAGGGTTAAAATATTTATATTTTAAGCCCAAGAGATTTGGTACAAAGCTCCACATGGTTGGCCAAAAGGTTGTCTAAATATCCCGAAGGAAGAAAATGTCTAGGCCCAAAAGGAAATAATATTATAATATTTATTATTATAATATTAAAGTTATAAAGTTAAGCCTAAGGTTCAATTATAAAATATTTATAATATTTATATTATAATATTTTATAACCCTAAGTGGGTTTGGCACCATTTTGAAGAATAATTTTTTAAATTCTTAAAGCTCCATCGACGTCTTAGCAATGGAGGTAATTCATATTTATATGGTAAGGTTTGGTGGCCTAAGTGAATTATTCAAAGCATGTATCAAAGGTTAAATGTGAATTTTGGATGCGCAAATCGTGAGTAAGGAAGACAAATTTTTTATTTAAAAAAAAGAAAACCTTTGACGAGAATAAGGATAAGATTGTGAAATCCTATCACCATCCAGGTGGTTGGCCTAGCGGCAGGCTTGGCAGGGTAAAGGCACTGACGGATGGTAGGTCCTGCGTTCGAATCCGGGTGGCAACATTTTGTTCATCGTTTTGAAGACAAGAAGGTTAAGCAAACAATAAGGAGTGCATCGTGGCCTTTTGTCCTTGTGTGGGTGGTTGGCCTAGCGGTGGCCCAAAGGGTGCTAGCATATTGGCAAGTGGCAGGCGTTGTGTTCGAATCTCCCGTAGCAGTATTTTTGGTAAGCACTATTAAATTTTTTAATTGCCTAAGGTTGAGGGTTAGGCGCATGAGGGGTGTTTGATTAATTTGAGCGCTATAGACTTAGGGAGGTATAAGGAGAAATTTTTTATTATTCCATGCATTATCTTTTGGAGAAAAATGTTATGAAATATTTTTAAAAGAGATTTAGTGGAGTAATAAGGATCTTTGTTAAATATTTTATGAATGTGTTTTTAAAATTGAGAGGGAGTTAAAAGGTGTATGAGGTATTTTAATTGTTTGTATTTTGCTTCATTTTGAAGGGTTTGATTTTATGAGTTAATGCTATAGTTTGAGAAACCAAGAGAGTTGGTTTGGAGTTTAATTGTGCACACATTTTGAAGGTTTGCTAACTCATAAAGAGGTGTTGTGCTAACCCTTTTATAGTTGCAAAATATATTGTGTGTGAGACATATTTTTGAAGACATATCTCCATAAGAGCAAGCAAAAAGGTATGGGCATATCATTCTTTATTTAAAGTGTTTTGTTGAATGAATATTTCTGAAACATAAGGTGGAGTGAAAAGGATTGTTTGATAAGCATTGTTGGAAATATTTGAGTGAGGATTTTGTGATTCATGATTGAATATTTTGGAGTCATTTGAGATAGAGATTGTGAACTACTTGTGCTAGGGTTGAAGACAAGTTAGTGCATCTTTGTGAAACCTTTTTGAACATTGGTTTGTGAGATATTGATTGAAATTATGGAAGTGATTGAGATCAATTTGTGAAGGGAAATTATGCATTAGTGTGATTGATCTATGAGAGAAAATTTGCAAGAAGGATAGATCAGTTTTGTGAAACAACTTATACATTGTTTTGATTTGATTTGAAAGAGATTTTGCAAGTGATAGAGATTGATTGGTTGAGTACAAAATTTGTGAGTGTGAAACATATTGAGGTTTTGATAGAGCATATCATTCTCTATATGTTCTAGAGGTTAAATGAATTCTAAGTAGAATTTGTTTGTGTGAAGAAATATTTATGAAAGAGATTTAAGTTGTGTTTTGTATGCAAGTTTTGGAGTTATTTGAGCAGGTCTTGTGAGAAGGCTTGAGAGCATATTTGAGCAAGTCTTTGAGAAGGCTTGAGGATAAATTTGAGCAAGTCTTTTGAGAAGGCTTGAAGGCATATTTGAGCAAGTCTTGTGAAGACTTGAAATAACATTGAGAGTAGGTTTGATTGTTGATCTATTCAAGCTTTGTGTTAAGGCTTGGTGTAGATTTGAGATAGAGTTTGGTGTAGATTTGTGAGCAGATTTAGTGCAGATTGGGAAAAATTTTGGTGCATGTTTGTGAGCATTAGAGTAAGATTTGTGCTAGACTTGGGATAGAGTTTTGTGTATATTTGAGATAGATTTGAGAGTAGGCTTTGGAGGTGATAGAGCAAAGAGGATAGTAGTCTCTAGTGGATAGAGATCCATTAGCTAGGAGGGGATAAGAGGTCTTCTATGAAAAAGGGATAGAGTTCTATCTAGATAGATCATCAACCATAGTAGAGGGGATAGAGTTCTCCTATGGAGAGATATCCATGAACCAGAGTAGAGGGGATAGAGTTCTCCTATGGAGAGAGATCCATGAACTAGAGCAAGGGGAAAGAGTTCTCCTATGGAGTGAGATCCATGAACCAGTTGGGAAGATAGAGTTATTTTGTGGAGAGAGATCCATGAACTAGTTGAGGAGATAGAGTTCTCTTGGATCAAGTTCCATGAACTAGAGAAAAGGGAAAAGAGTTCTCCTATGGAGAGAGATCCACAAATTAGAGTATAGGGGATTGGTGTCTCCTTTGGATAGAGGTCCATAAACATTGTAATAGGGAATTGATTCCCAAGAGATTTGTTGAGAAAATTTAGAAGAAATATTTTCTCCATGGAGTAGCCCACATTGGGTGAACCACATTAAATTTGTGTCTCTCTTGTGTGTGATGATTTGTGCATTGCTTTGATTACTGCTATTGATATTGCCATTGATAATATTGGATAATATTGTTTGGGAAAGAAAAGTAAAATTTGATCTTATATTGTTCACCCCCTCTTAGTATAAGCCTGTGTTCTTCAATTGGTATCAGAGCGGGTTCCTTCGAAAGAGTCTAATAGCTTGAAGGAAGAGTGTACAGGAACACAGATGGCATCTCAAAGTGGATCTTCAGCAAATAAGGCACCATTGTTTGATGGGAACAATTATGCTTTCTGGAGCATAAGAATGAGGACTTACTTGATGGCACAAGGATATGAGACATGGCAAGTAGTTGAGGATGGGTTCACACCTACAACTAATCCTCCCATAGATAAATATGGTAAGCTCTTACATGTGAATAATGCCAAGGCTATGAATGCAATCTTAAGTGGTTTACGTGAAGTAGAGTTTGTGAAAGTTATGCATTGCAAATCAGCAAAAGAGATATGGGAAAAATTGAAGCAAACATATGAGGGAGATAAAAAGGTCAAGATGGCAAAATTGCAAAATCACAAGAAAACATTTGAAGATTTGAAGATGAAATATGAGGAAGACATTGCTACATACTTACTTCATGTGGATGAGGTTGTTAATACCATGCGAGGACTTGGATTTGAAATTGAAGACTCTGATGTTGCTCAAAAAGTTTTAAGGTCACTTCCTATGAGGTATGATGGAAAAGTTTTAGCTATAGAAGAGATGAGAGATATTGAAAATTTGACTATGGATGAGTTACATGGAATTCTCACAGCCTATGAGATGAGAATAGTAAAGGATCCCAACTCCAAGAAAGAGGTAACCTTCAAAGCAACAAAGAAGATAAAATATAAGAAACCAAAATCAAGTTGTGAATCAAGTAGTGATGAAGAAGCTAACTATGGCAGAAGAAACAAGGACTCAAGAAAGCACAAAGGTATGAAAATAGTGAAGTGTTTTAATTGTGGTAACTATGGTCACTATGCATCTAATTATCTAGAAGTTGGAAGTAGTAGCAGTGAAGAGAAATAGGATCATAAGAAAAAGGAAGCAGGAAAATCTAGGTATGAAAAGAAAAATAGGTATGGACAAAGCAAGCATGAAAATAAGTTTTTTCAAAGGCACAAGAAGAGCTTCTATGTTGATAAGGGAAGCAAGGTTTCAAGTGATAGTGATGAAAGACCCTCAGATAGTGAAGAAGAAGAAATTCTATTTTTGGCAATAGAAGAGGAAGAAAATGCTCCTATTGAAGATAAATCTAAAAAGTATGAAGATGCTCTTGAAGACCAAGAAGTAGAGAAAGATTCAAAAAATGAAGAGGAAGGCACAATAGATCTAGAAGCAGAACTTATTGCTGCTCTTAAAGAATTGAAAAAGGTTAGAAAGCAGAATTCAAGATTCAAGGCTCAAGTTCAAGAATGTGATGAAGAAAAAGGAAATCTTATACAAGACCTGACAAACTCAATAGCTAAGACAAGGAGATTTAAAGAAAATTTAGAGGTAAAAGTCTTAGAATGTGAGAGATTAGAACATGAGGTAGTTTCACTAAGGATGGAAGTGAAAGAGTCTAAGGACAGGCTACACAGGTTTGGGAAAAGTTCAAAGACTTTGGATAAGATTATCAATGCACAAAGACCTTCATCTATCATAATAGGACTTGGTTTTGAAGAAGGACAAGGGAAACAAGAAGAAGGGTCAAGCTCAAGCTCAAAAGAGGAAGAAGTTTCAGAGGAAGAGAGTGAAGGAGAAAGTGAGACTTATGTGAATAGAAGCTTCACCAAGGAAGGAAACAATGCACAAACAAGGAACATGGATCATCACAGAGAAGAAAGGACTAAGAGACCAGTGGGTTCAAGGTAAGATTTCTTCAAAGGACATTGTTTTTCATGTAACAGGTTTGGTCACAAGGCTATGCATTGCAAGGTTCATGGAAAGAAGGAATATGGTTTTACTAAGAGGAACTTCAAATATGGACACTTTCAAGGGTATTGCTACTCTTGTAATCGATTTGGGCATAAAGCAATCCACTGTAGGATTCAAGATAGAAATGGGTATGGCTTCACTAGGAGGAACTTCAAGATATTTGCACCTTCTAGGAACCACAACATTAAGTGCTATAAGTGCAATAATGTTGGGCATAAGGCCAAGTGGTGTAGAATAGAGTTTCCAAAGATAAGCAAGAATAGGGACACTCAAAAGAATCAAAAGGGTATGTTGAGAAAGAAGGTTGACAAAGAAAAAGAGCATTGTATGCTGGGAGTAGAGATACTCCCACCCAAAAATTAACCACCTCAAGGAGAGGAGGTGGGGAGGAGGTTGAGCTAAGAGTCTTATCTTTAGCCCCAAAGGAGTCCCTTTGCCATTGATGTCAAAGGGGGAGAGATTTGAGTAAGGGGAGAGCATTCAGTCAAGGGAGCAGTTTCTTAGGGGGAGCAGATTTGGAATCAAATGGTTTGGAAAAATGAATTTTTAGAAAAGGGTTGCCATCAATGACAAAGGGGGAGATTGTTGGAAATTTTGAGTAATTATGTTGTCATTGATGTCAAGTGTTAGTTCATCTCAGTGCAAGGGAATTGATAAAAATAGGTCATTGATGTCAAGTGTTAGTTCATCTCAGTGCAAGGGAATT
Organism: Wollemia nobilis; assembly: GCA_028583015.1. Taxonomy (NCBI): domain Eukaryota; kingdom Viridiplantae; phylum Streptophyta; class Pinopsida; order Araucariales; family Araucariaceae; genus Wollemia; species Wollemia nobilis. The sequence continues at coordinate 4,973,227 of JAQPPZ010015005.1, read as the reverse complement.
GATAAAAAGAGGGTTAAAATATTTATATTTTAAGCCCAAGAGATTTGGTACAAAGCTCCACATGGTTGGCCAAAAGGTTGTCTAAATATCCTAAAGGAAGAAAATGTCTAGGCTCAAAAGGAAATAATATTATAATATTTATTATTATAATATTAAAGTTATAAAGTTAAGCCTAAGGTTCAATTATAAAATAATTATAATATTTATATTATAATATTTTATAACCCTAAGTGGGTTTGGTGCCAAGAATATTTTTAAATTCTTAAAGCTCCATCGACGTCTTAGCAATGGAGGTAATTCATATTTATATGGTAAGGTTTGGTGGCCTAAGTGAATTATTCGATGCGAGTATCAAAGGTTAAATGTGAATTTTGGATGCGCAAATCGTGAGTAAGGAAGATAAAATTTTTATTAAAAAAAGAGAAAACCTTTTATGGGAATAAGGATAAGATTGTGAAATCCTATCACCATCTAGGTGGTTGGCCTAGTGGTAGGCTTGGTAGGGTAAAGGCGTTGATGGATGGTAGGTCTTGCATTTGAATTTGGGTGACAATATTTTGTTCATCATTTTGAAGACAAGGAGGTTAAGCGGACAATAAGGAGTGCATCATGGCCTTTTGTCCTTGTGTGGGTGGTTGGCCTAGCGGTGGCCCAAAGGGTGCTAGCACACTGGCAGGTGGTAGGCATTGTGTTCGAATCTCCCATGATAGTATTTTTGGTAAGCACTATTAAATTTGTTAATTGCCTAAGGTTGAGGGTTAGGCGCATGAGGGGTATTTGATTAATTTGAGCGCTATAGACTTAGGGAGGTATAAGGAGAAATTTTTTATTATTCTTTGCATTATATTTTGGAGAAAAATGTTATGAAATATAGTGGAGTAATAAGGATCTTTGTTAAATATTTTATGAATGTGTTTTTAAAATTGAGAGGGAGTTAAAAGGTGTATGAGGTATTTTAATTGTTTGTATTTTGCTTCATTTTGAAGGGTTTGATTTTATGAGTTAATGCTATAGTTTGAGAAACCAAGAGAGTTGGTTTGGAGTTTAATTGTGCACACATTTTGAGAACATTTTGAAGGTTTGCTAACTCATAAAGAGGTGTTGTGCTAACCCTTTTATAGTTGCAAAAGATATTGTGTGTGAGATAGATTTTTGAAGACATATCTCCATAAGAGCAAGCAAAAAGGTATGGGCATATCATTCTTTATTTAAAGTGTTTGTTGAAGTGAATATTTTTGAAACATAAGGTGGAGTGAAAAGGATTGTTTGATAAGCATTGTTGGAAATATTTGAGTGAGGATTTTGTGATTCATGATTGAATGTTTTGGAGTCATTTGAGATAGAGATTGTGAACTACTTGTGCTAGGGTTGAAGACAAGTTAGTGCATCTTTGTGAAACCTTTTTGAACATTGGTTTGTGAGATATTGATTGAAATTGTGGAAGTGATTGAGATCAATTTGTGAAGGGATATTATGCATTAGTGTGATTGATCTATGAGAGAAAGTTTGCAAGAAGGATAGGTCAATTTTGTGAAACAACTTATACATTGCTTTGATTTGATTTGAAAGAGATTTTGCAAGTGATAGAGATTGATTGGTTGAGTACAAAATTTGTGAGTGTGAAACATATTGAGGTTTTGATAGAGTATATCATTCTCTATATGTTCCAAAGGTTAAACGAATTATAAGTAGAATTTGTTTGTGTGAAGAAAGCTTTATGAAAGAGATTTAAGTTGTGTTTTGTATGCAAGTTTTGGAGTTATTTGAGCAGGTCTTGTGAGAAGGCTTGAGAGTAGATTTGAGTAAGTCTTTGTGAAGGCTTGAGGATATATTTGAGAAAGTATTTGAGAAGGCTTGAAGGTATATTTGAGAAAGTCTTGTGAAGACTTGAAACAACATTGAGAGTAGGTTTGATTGTTGATATGTTCAAGCTTTGTGTTAAGGCTTGGGGTAGATTTGAGATAGAGTTTGGTGTAGATTTGTGAGTAGAGTTAGAGCATATTTGTGCTAGACTTGGAATAGAGTTTTGGTGTAGATTTGAGATAGATTTGAGAGTAGGTTTGGAGGTGATAGAGCAAAGAGGATAGTAGTCTCTAGTGGATAGATATCCATTAGCTAGTAGTGGGGGTCTGTAAGTAGAGGGGATAGAGTTCTCTGTGGAGAGAGATCCATGAACTAGAGCAAGGGATAGAGTTCTCCTAGGAGAGATATCCACAAACTAGAGCAGAGGGGATAGAGTTCTCTTGTGGAGAGAGATCCATGAACTAGAGCAAGGGGAAAGAGTTCTCCTATGGAGTGAGATCTATGAACTAGTTAGGGAGATAGAGTTCTTCTATGGAGAGAGATCCATGAACTAGTTGAGGAGATAGAGTTCTCTTGGATCAAGTTCCATGAACTAGAGAAAAGGGGAAAGAGTTCTCCTATGGAGAGAGATCCACAAATCAGAGTATAGGGGATTGGTGTCTCCTTTGGATAGAGGTCCATAAAAATTGTAATAGGGAATTGATTCCCAAGAGATTTGTTGAGAAAATTTAGAAGAAATATTTTCTCCATGGAGTAGCCCACATTGGGTGAACCACGTTAAATTTGTGTCTCTCTTGTGTGTGATGATTTGTGCATTGCTTTGATTACTGCTATTGATATTGCCATTGATAATATTGGATAATATTATTTGGGAAAGAAAAGTAAAAGTTGATCTTATATTGTTCATCCCCCTCTCAGTATAAGCCTGTGTTCTTCAGGACATTGTTGTATTGAATCTCAAAATCTTGGTTTAAGAAAGGTCAAGAATCAAAGTCATTGAAAACAACGTGAACATTGTCTATCAAGTCTTATATGAAGCTTATTAGATGTTTGCACCTATTGGTTGAATAACCATTAAAATTATGGAAACCATAATGCTCTTTAGGATGAAACTAATAAGGTTTTCCTTTTTCATATCTATTGATTTAATCAATAGAGAATCTACAATATTAGATTTAAGAATTTGTTTTGGGATGGTCAAAGGGGGTTGGTATAATTTAATGAATTATTGCTTAGGTTTTAGTTCTTTAACTAAAACAAGTTTTGAAGAGGTTCTATAGAATTCACATGGATGGCCTCGCATGAGTTAGTAACTCTATTGTATATAATGTGTTGATTCTTGTTCCAACCCTTTAGGTGTGAGGGATATTTCTCCTCCTCCTTAGGAGTTTTAGTTTTTAATTTACACCTCTTGTGAAGGGTGTTTTATACTCTCTTGGCCATTTTTATGGCATCTTCAAAGGAAGACACATTAGACATTTCTAGGTACAAAGCTAGTTATTCATTAATATTTTCTATAAATATGTCTAAAAGATATTTTGGTGGGGGGATGTATTGGAGTCTCCCCACAAAATCTTACCACCTTGATAGGAAGTCTACAAAATTATTTTATTTTGTTTATTTAGCTTATAAATATTATTAATTGTGGACTTTTATTTGATTTATATGGAGAATTGTTCAATGAAAATTTCAACAAATCCTTTAACGCTTTTGAGGGGATGCCTTGGTATTTGGTAATACCACTCTAAGGTAGGACTGCTAAGACTTTTGGGAATGTCGTAGCAATATTTTATCATAGGTAATGTCACTACATGTTGTCCTAAATAGTCTAAGATGACTAATCGATTCCTCTTTCTTGTTATACATTTGAAAATTAGAGTTTTTATAATTATATGGAAATGGTAAACTAACTATGATGGGATATAGTTGTTGATTTCACAAGCCCTCATAGTACTTGTGATTAGAATAGGATCCTTGAATGGAGTCCATTTTTTGCTTTATTTGCTCCAATTATAAGATTAAATATTTATTTTTGGAAGGAATGGGACTACATGGCACATGAAATATGTGTTGTGGGATAATAAATCCTTGATAATTGATGTAATAATAAGGTTAAAATGTTGGGACATATGAACTTGAAAAAATCCCATGAGGTATACCATAGTGGTATGTATTTGGGTTTTAATCTAGAAGATCCAACTTCAAATCTTAGTACAAGGGGACCAGGGTCCCTTTCAAAACCCATGCTTTACCCTAAAAATTTAAGGTTGTAGGATTTTATGTCATGTATATCATGTGGGGAAAATGAGTAAAGGAGGAGGACCTACCAAACCCTTAATTTCTTTATTTGGACATCCAATACATGAGAAAGTGGAATTGGTAAATGTTTATAATGAATATTTTGTTGCAACTTATCATCATCTCAATCAAAGTCATCCAAGCTTCTTCACAATAGTAGCAGTAGTATATGTAATAGTGTAGAACCCTTTGGATGATAATTTTAGTAATGGATTAATCCAAAGTCATAATGGACGATTGCATTCCTTTTTTATGTCAATTATTTTTCAATTAAATTGTTCTACTTGTGATAGCAAGGATTAGAGGATATCAAAAATAAATAAATAAATAAAAATATGAAAAACCCTAATTGCTTTTGGGATTTTTTTTTGCAAAGATCATGGAGTTACTAGTTTTCATTGGAAATGATGATATTGATGCTCAAGAATGGTGGATGAAGTTTAGATATCTATAATCTAGTGAATGTTTTTGGGTATGCAAATTTTTTTAAATTTTAAGAGAGGAAGATCATGATTGGTGGGAAAATATCATTAAGGAAATAAATTTCACCTAGAATTAAATGGAGCATGTATTCTTGAGTTAGTGGAATCCATATAAAAAGATGTTTAGTTTGAAGGTCACCATCAAAGGATATGAAGAAGAAATAAAAAGGCATTAGAGAAAACTAAAAGAAATGAATAAAGATGATATAGTAGAAGAAAAAATTATGTGACAATGTGCAAGTTCATGTTTGCATCTAGAAAGAAAAATTTATGAACAAAGGATCCGAGGAGAAGCAAGAAACAATTATGGCAAGGGAACAAGTTGAATAACCATTAGAAAACTCAAAAGTTGAATTTACAGTGGTATCATTAATATTATCCATGGAATAAGCAACAAAAAATTCCAAGGAAGATTTGTTAGAAGTGCACAAGGATGCACCAAAATAAAGGTATAAGAGAGAATATTGTGAAGAAGAATTTAAAAGAAAAAACAAATTGTTGAAGAATCAAAGACAATAGAATTTTAGGTTAAGGTTGCAGCATATCGACACCCATACCACCCTAAGTAGCAATAATCTTGGAGGTATGGATTAAGGCATCAATATTTTAGAACTACATGGAGTTAGAAAGGAATCAAGAATGGTAGTGTTTGGCATAAGAAGCATAATGTTTCTATATTCCAAAGGGGTGTGTAGACACCTAAATCATGTCATGCTTAGGGAAGTTGCTCACATAGGCACATTCATAAGATCAGATGACATAATCATGGACTTTCCAAGCATTAACAGTGGTTATCACCACTTATTTGGGACCTTTTCAAGCCATACAAGCCTAGCCGCTCAAGCCAAGAGCAGCCATATCCTAGCCGCTAAAGCCTAGAGCATCCAGACCTTAGCCACTATAGATAATAGTGACCAGATCTTAGTCACTGTAGATGACAATGACTAAACCCCAAAAATAGTTTTACTGACAAGCAGTCCTAATCATGGGCGAAAGTGGTAGTTTGCATGCAATAAATGTGAGCGAGAGTAACTTTGCATTCCTTTTCATGACCAATTCACATAGGAGACTTGAGTTTGCATTTAGACTTTATTTAACTAACCTCAAAACATAAACAAAGGATAAAAGCTTCTCATGCTAACGACCAGTTCGCATAGAAGACTCAAGTTGGCAGTTATATTTCAGTTAACTGGCCTCCAAACATAGAAAAGACAAAAATATTCTCATGCTAACTTGCACTACGCATGAGAAATTCATTCCTAGGGCTTGGACATAGACCTAGGGTTTCACACTATAAAATGTGCAAGCCTAAGAGCACCAAAGGATCATCGATATTTTATCCATCAATCTTGGTCATTGAGGAGAGCTTTCGAGACTTGGAGATTTCCCTTGGATATCACGTGTACAGTTAAGCCTTGAAGGATTCAATAGCATAGCACCTATTATTTCAACATCAAGATACAAGCTTTGATCCATAGCTTTGGAGAAAAGAGGACAATAATTACTTTAGAAGCCATTGTCTTGGATAGTGGCCCACAGGCTTAGCTTAGGGATCTAGACATTAGATTCATTATTTTAGCATATCATTAGCATAGCATAATTTCATTTATTTGAATCCATATAATTAGTCTAATTTGCACTTGCTTTCATTTGTTATATTCAATACTAACAACCTCATCCATGGAGGCATTCCCAAACATCTAAGCATGTGTTGTTGTTTCATTGCTTATATGGCCACAAGTTAATCATATGAAATCTACATCATATGAGAGCAAAAGGGATACCTCTAGGAAATAGACCTAGAGAAGTAGGCATCTGTAAGCCCTCATACATTTCTATGTGTGGAATTGGGAAGCTTTTTGAAAGTGCACATCTTTGCGAAAGAGGCACTCTACCTATTTCTAACCTTATTGTATCAAAATGGATATTCCTAAGAGGGAACAACATGTAACTGGGTTTCAATATGAATAAAAGAGATCCATATTTGTTATTTCCATGTTATATGCTTTTCATTATCTTCCATTTCATCTTGGGTTTTAATAACATTGCAAGTAGTGTAAAAAAAAGAGAGTGTTGTGTGTGTCCCGAGGTCGCTACAGATGGTGATCACGATGGGACCTCCACTAATTTTTCATTTGCTAACAAAATACTAACTTATTTTTGTATGCATGTTTACCCACTATGAGCTATAGCGACCATAAATCAGTTGCTTTGAGCTACAGCGGCCAAGAACCAGCTGCTTTGGTCAACAGCATCCAGAACTGGAGTGTAGTAGACGTCAAAACATTGAGTCTTTGAGCTAGATCAAAGGTTGGTATAGCTTATCTTATATTTTATAGATTTTTGTTTGCTTCTATGTGTCTAAAAAATAGAACTTAAAGCACATTTATGTTTGGAAATTGAAAGATTAAAAGGAGAAAGAATTAAGCATTTTGCATATCATATATCTTCTTTTATATTTCCACTAGGCATTTCTAGGAATAGTGGCTTATGCCTTAAAATTTTTCCCTAGAATCCAATGTGCTAGACATTTTATGTTGTTTGCTTACTTTAAGGACCTGCTAGAGGCCATAGTTGCATGAAATAAAGTGTGCTCATACAAATAATAGTAGTTCATACATATTTTTGAATATTGGAATGTATTTTTACACTTAGGCATATAGGAAATATTCATTACTGTTATATGATGCAATTTATGTTATGTAAGCTTAAAATAAACACCACACACACACATCTCATTTAAACATTGGGGAGTTGGATTTCATCACCAACCATCAATTCAGTCTAGTGACATTGGAATTCATCTCCTTCCACTGGTTTACCCCCTAGATCTTCCCATAAATGGATTGAGAAACTTATTTATAGTGATACTAAGTTACTTGTGCTCAAACGGTCTCCCACTATTAGAACTATCATTGGTTTAGAGTGGAATATCTAGGCGAACCCCCCACTGGGTCTTCAGTGGTGTACCCTAGATTCTTTTGAGAAAACCATATTTGGAATGGGTGTACTTGATTATTACTATGGATGAGTCTTCTCATTATTAATCCAATAACAAGAGCAAGAAATCAAAATAACAACACATCAAAACACACCAAATAGTTTAGGGCACACTTAAAATGATAATCAAGATAAGCATTTGCTTGGTATTGTGTGGCTATTCCTAAATTGTAGCTCAAAAAATCAATTCATATACAACATGGTCAAAACAAGAAGTAAGCACCCTCGGTCTAATACCGAGGGAGAGACTAAAGCAACTCATACCCATAGGTGGAGTCATAGTAACATTGAACAACCCACCCGTAAGATAGTGAGACGTAGCTCTACGAGCCTAAGGGGTGATAACTCAACCCTTGGGGGATCTCCTCAAGAAATCCCAAGTAGGGAACCACATCATGGAACAAATTCACATAAACAAAAATATTCTTCACAACAATCCTCATCAAGGAGACACGAGGAGACCTCAAGGGCCTCCTCTAAACACACAAAAACATCTCAAATACGTGAGGAAGCTTCAAGGGCTTCCTCCTCACATGGACATAAAGAAGGTTCTAAAAATCATTCTTCACATAGGGATGATGAGACTGCTACATCTCCATCCACATGGAGAAAACATGTCACAAATCCCTCTTCATCAAGAAGACAAGCAAGAGTCACAACACCTCAGGATTCACAAGAAACATATGAAACATGTCTGCCCACTTAAGGGTAGGAAACTAGCCATGGGTAAAATGGAATAAACCCTTCATGCAAAAGGAAATATTCTCATAGACTATGACCTCATAGGATTGAATGGCACCCCACAAGACCATCCATGGAAAACAAGATAGCTATACGGGTTGGATCGGTTTCCTACACGACCAACTCAAAGAACTGTAGCTACTGAGAACTCTGCATCTGGAAGATCATGAACTATTACTTCTAAATGCATATCTTAGTCTAGGGGTACTTTAGAGAAACCCCATAGTATATGCACAAATTCTGATTGTAGGGATACTCAACAGTATACTAAAAAAGTCACATTAGCTAGCAAGAGTACAGGTATAGCAGAAACCTCCTCAAGGACTCTGATAGTCAAAACAACAAGAACAAAGTCAAATAAACATGAGTCTTCTATGATAGTGCAAACTAACCAAATGAGGTATTTATAAAATGCATTACATAAGGAGCGATATCTAGTGGAGGCTCTTGATCAGGATAAACAAAGAGAAAGACTCTTGTGCCAACATGAGCAACGTTTAAGAGAGTAGGCTAAGCGGCTAGCTCTTAACAATTTATAGATAAATGGTGGTGACTACAAAAGAACTAGACATGCTAACTCAAGAAGGAGAGGTGCACTAGAAAAGATAGCCCACAATGAAATCCCCCACCAAACCATGAACGAAATCCAACTAGTGGGGAAAGGGCAAACACAAAAAACTAGGATCACAATCCTGAGTCCCCTCATAGGAGGGAGGAAAATGAAACAAATCAAATGGATAGAGAGTTACCTCCATTGCCACTATGGTTAGGTCTACAAGATGAATAAATCTATACATCAAAGGTATTCCAAGAGCTTGCTAAAAATATGAAGGCCTTTGAGAAACAAGAGGTAGCTGGGAACTCACCAACATTAAGCAAGATACACAACCAACCATTGTTCCCATCAATCCCTAGCCCTCCATATCCTAAGAACTTTGAGATGCCTAGATTAGAGAAATTTAAGGGTGAATAGGATGCACAAGAGCACATCACCAATTTTATCAACACCTATTTTCATATTTAAGACAATGATGCTCTCATGCTAAGAACATTCATAATGACATTTTAAGGTGTTGCCACTCAATGGTTCAACCAACTACCTAAACATAGCATAACCAACTTTGAATAACTAATAAATGCATTCTTAAAGTGTTTCTCATTTGGTGCTAAGAATAAGGTGAACCTTTCAAACCTAGCTAACTTGAAACAGTATGATGATGAGACAATAATGGATTATGGGAATAGATGGAGAAAAGTCATGGTGAAATTATCATTCTTCGTTCCCACAGAAGAGATCATTTGCATGTTCACCAAAATTTGCTCTAAAAACATCTCCCTCTTGCTACAACTCTAGTAGTATCCTTCATTTGAGGAAGCATTGGCATAGGCCAAGCTCATCGAAGAAATAAAAGTAGATGAGGGAACCATTAAACTCTAAAACAAAAAGGAATGGAACAAGAATGGTAAGAATAACAAGTACAAAAAAAATTAGGGCAACCTTGATCCATTCAATCAGGTCATATTGGCTAAACCCAAGGATGGGGGTGCACAACAACCCCATAACTATCAAGCACATCTCCCGCTATCCAATTACAACCAAATGAACAATCAGGGGCAAAACAGGGAATGCAAGCCACCTCGCTATTTCACGCCTCTGACATAGTTAATGCAATCAATCATTAATCAGTTGAGCAAGGCCAGGAGGAACATATTTCTTGATATACCTCTTATAGATCCCAACCATCCTAAGCCAAAAGGATATAGGGAATATCAATTTTACCCTTATCATAGGATATCGAGGCATGATATTAAGGCTTGCATTGGTTTTAAGCATCAAATGCAAAATATGATTGAGGTGGGAGAACTCAAAGTTGACAACCCACTGGCTCATAATAATAGAGACATGGGCATATACAGAAACCTGTTACCCAATCATGAGGCCCCTAGAGAGAAAGGAACCCAAGTTAATCAGGTTTGAGCTGATATACCTACCCACGGATGCGTTGGGATGGTTGATATTGTTAACATAGCAACAAGGACTAGGTAGTATGGTCAACCGAAACCTCTTGCAGCTCCCATGAACATCCCAGACACACCTAGGTAGAGGTAAGACAACCTTTCAGGTCCACCAACACGACCTGTGGTAACTATCCGGAGTAGATTGGAGTAAAACCTATAGATGACTCCAGCTAAGTTATCCATCTATGAGCTCATACAACAGTACCCAAAGCATATGGAGACTCTAATGGAGATTTTAAGGACAATTGAGCTCCAACCACAAGATGCGAATGCATTCACTCACTTTGTGGGACAAGTACAAGAATGCCAGGAACCTATAATTTGATTCTATGATTATGGGATTAAGATAATACCTGATGCCTTACTAGACCCTTCGTTAAACATTATGGTGGAAATAAATGACTTACATTTCAATAGGGTCTTGGTCAATACAGGTTCATCAATAAAAATCATTACAATAATAGCAATAGAGCACCTCAAGATCCCCAAGTCTAATATCATTCTAGGAGCTTACACATTGAGAGATTTTAATGATGCTTTATGCAATATTGTGGGAATGATAGTCCTACCCATGAATGTGGGGCACAATACTATATCTATGATGTGTCATGTATTGGAAGGATCTATGTAGTACAACATCCTCTTAGGGCATCCTTGGATAAGGGCCATGAAGTGTGTGTCTTCTATCTTGCACCAATGTGTCAAGTATGTGCACGAGAATAAAGTCTATGTGGTTCTGAATGACGAAGAGCCTTTTAAATACATCCATCAGGTGGATATTTGGGGAGAATTTGTAATCCCTTATACCCACCCATACGTAGCACCTTCATACCCAACCACACAAGTGGATATCAAAGACAAAGGGGTAAGAAAAGACCCATGCACATCAACACCTCTTGGTGCACTCAAAATAGTCAATACTTCTAAAGTACCATCAACATCAAAACAAAAAGACAATCAAAAGATAAAGGTTCCATTAGTCAAGAAAGAAAGGTCCAAGGAAGTGCCAACTATAGCCATTTCTGAAATACCAAGTCCTATGGAAGAATAAGATCTTCAAGATCAAGATGAAGATAGTGATTACCACCCTGCTTCACTAGTATCATTAGTAGGGTCGTCCATGTTGCATGCATCAATACACTTGGAAATCATATGCATAGGGGAGTAACTTATGCATAACATTACCTTCATGCCTATAATTGAGTCTGCATAAAACATGGGAAGTCCTAATGACTTGAGGTCGCAAATGGGAACAGTGGTTCTATTGGGAATCCCTCCCAACCAAACCAATTTTATCTATGTCAATCTGGACTGTGCCCATAAGTCTTCAGACATAGAAGATGATTGTGACAAATTATTCATGATCAATGTTCATTACCCCTCTAATCCTGAGTTTGCTCTAAGCTACTTTGAGTGTTGCCATTGGCATGACTATGGTCTTGGTATATATGAGTAGGAGTGCAGGCACCCGTACGAGCCCCAATATCAGCTTCCCTCTAATATGTTTGGGTTAAACTATTATATTGGAGGTCGATATGACTCTCTTGTAGTGACATTGGATAAATTAAGCTTAGGGTTAGGAGAAGACATTGATTTCATTCCTTATCACCCCCTAAGAATAGGAAATTTGAGCAACAGCCAAGTGGCCATGGTAAACATACCGCCACAAAAAATTTATCATCCAAACATCTCAATTGATTCCACCCCAACAGGGTACAACTCATGGGATGAGGAGAATAGATATGAAGTAAGTGATGATGATGTGCAACTTGGCTTAGCCTACCATGGGACCTCGCTATTTACAAATATTCACATGGTCCATCCATGATGAGAGTGGGTATACATCAGATGAAAGTGACTATGAATCAAAAGACTCAACAAAAATAGCCTACTTAGGCCTAAGCCATCAACCCCTAACTTTGGTGCAAGAGACGAATGCAAATGGATTCTTCATAAGTGATGAAGAATATGAAGATGAAATGGAGATGACCTACTTAGGGCCAAGACATGAGCCCCTTGTCTTAGGGCTGCATACCAATGCTAACAATTTTTGGATAAGTGATTATGACTTTGAGGATGAGACTAAGATGGCTTATCTTGGGCCTCACCACTTGTAGCAAGTCAACAAGCTAGTAGAGAGAGATGTGGTACTCCATGCTATAGACCCTCATCTAAAATTTTTGGGAGACCTAGCTGCCATTCACCGGATGGTCAATCCCCCTCTGCCTACATTCAAAGAGTGATTAGAGTCTAATGATCCTATTGTCTACCCTACTCATGGGCCAGATCCAAAAATTCCCATTCCTCCAGAACCTCATCACGAGTGTGGAAGGGAAACCCTTGAAACAAGATTACACCCATGTGGTCCTAGATATTTCATCCCATCCATAAATATGATCTCCATTAATTTGACCACTCCACTTCATAATCTAGCAGATCCTACCAAATCATTGCATATTGATGTAGAGGCTATTGATTGGGATCACACTAATTTGTCCATAAAGCCTGAAGACCTCTTCCCCAATGAAGAGATGTTACATCCATTTCATTTTGTGTCAGGTTGTGCGATAACGTCTTCCATGTTGGTTTGGAACCTGAGTCAGTAGGTCCTATAAATCCTGCCCATGACATTCATTTGATACCCTAGCCTCATCAGCTAGAGGTTGGATAACATATGGCTATAGAAGTAACTTTCAAGGTGGACATCAGCGATGATCCTACCCAACCAATAAAAGTCAAGTTTGAAGAAATTCTATCTCCAGAGGAACAAGCCATCCTAATTCCTCTCCTCAAAGAGAGGCCAATTTTTTTTTTCTTGGACTTATAAAGACATGCCAGGGATAGATCCAAATTTAGTCATTCACAACCTTTCATTGGATCCCATGAAGAAGCTAGTCAAGAAAAATTTGAGGAAAATGCACCCAACCATCATTTTGATGGTGAAGATTGAATTACAAAAACTATCATGGGTAGTATTCATAGTTCATATCGACTACCTTGAGTGGGTGTCAAACATGGTACCCATGGGGAAACCCAACAAATGAATACGTATCTTCACTAATTTTAGAGATTTAAATAGGCCAACACCAAAGGTTCATTCTCATTGCCAAACATAGATTCTCTTGTATATGCAACCACAGGTCATGAGATGCTCTCCCTAATGGATGGTTTTTCCATATACAACCAGATCTGAATTAAGCCCGAAGATAAACATAGAACTACTTTTATTACTCCGTGGGGGACATTCTGTTACAAAGTGATGCTATTCAGTCTCAAAAATGCTGGTGCCACATATTAGTGGGCCATGACATACATATTCCATGACTATATGCATAAGATATTGGAGGATTACATGGATGACTTACTGTCCAAGTCCCTATTGTGGTAAGAGCACACCGAAGTCCTTAGACAAGTTTTTGATAACCTCATAGAACACAACGTCTAATTGAATCCTAATAAGTGCATATTTGGTGTAACTTCTGGGAAGATTTTAGGATTCATCGTATCCAAGAGAGGCATCAAAGTCAATCTTGAAAAGGTAAAGGCTATATTGGAAATGACCACCCCTACCAACATTAGGGATTTGAGGAGCCTACAAGGCAAGTTAGCATCCATAAAAAGATTCATCACATAATTATCAGATAAATACCGACCTATGAATCGGTTGCTATGCAAGTAGGTCCCCTTTCATTGAGACGAAGAATGCCATCAAGCCTTTGTAGAGATCAAAACTTATTCAACAACACCGCCAGTATTGGCTCCACCAAGGCCAGACATACCATTTTTACTATATATATCAGCTACTGATTTTGCATTAGGCACCATGTTATCCCAAAATAATGCACAAGACAAAGAGCAAGCCATATATTACATTAGTCACACCTTGGTGAGTTATGAGCTAGGATATGCGTATGTCAAAAATTTGTGTTTAGCAGTGGTATTTGCTACTCAAAAGTTGCGACACTACATGTTGAGCCATACGACCTATGCCATATCAAAACAAAATCCTTTGTAGTACATGATGAGCAAGACATATCACAATACACATATCACAAAGTGGATCATGCTATTGATAGAATTTGATCTAGAGTTCATAAGCCAAAAGTCCATCAAGAGATAAGTCATAGCAGATCAATTAGCAGAGGTGCCTCTTCAGGATAACAAGCCTCTCACTATAGAATTTCTTGATGATGTGGTCTTTGCATTATCAGATCCACCAAAACTCGAAGAACCTAAGAAATAAAGAGACATGTCATTATTATTTTACGGTTCAATGTGTGAACAAGGGGGCAGATCATGGATTGTCTTTATCACACCACAAGGTGCTCCATTGCCCTTATCATTCAAACTAGACTTTCCATGCACAAACAACAATACAAAATATGAAGCATTGATCCTGGGACTCCAAACAACCATAGCAATGGGCATTAAAATACTGAATATATTTGGTGACTCCTTGCTCATAGTAAAATAGGTCAAAGGACTATTCCAATGTAGATGCCAACTCTTGAAGACTTACAAGGAACTTGTTGACACCTACCTAGCCCGACAAGAATGGTATGACATTGAGGCAATCCCTCGTACGTAAAATAAATTTGTAGACACCATGGCCTCTTTGGGATCCTTAATCACTTAGAATACATCTTCTAATTTTATAGCTATTCATGTAAAAGTTCTTTTGCACTCACCAATATGCCATGCAACTTTTGATAATCAAGAATCAGTCAACATGATCAACATCAAGCTAAATCAGGACTGGTCCTTCATAGCCAGAGATTTCTTGAAAATGGTACCTTGGGGCTCTTTGATCTCCCAAGGACCTGTGGAGTGTGGTGCAACCATAAACCATAGAGTTGTCCCTCAATTTGTGTTCACCAGATAAAAAATATAGGAAAATAAAGTTGTATTTTCTATAGAAGTTATGGTTTATTAGGATTGGCTTTCCCAACTGTGGGAATTTCTAAAAATTGGAATAGTACCTCAAGGTTTGTCGCATATTGAAAGGTAAAAATTCAAATAGAAAGTAACAAGATACATCTTTCTAGGAGAAATAATCTACAGACGAGGATATGATGGAGTATTACTCTATTGTCTTGAGCCCTAGGAAGCATCCTAGGCAATTTCACAAGCTCACGATGGCACATGTGGAGGGCATTTTAGTGGCATGGCCATCATTAAGTGTATCTTGAGAATGGGTTACTATTGGACCACCATGGAAAAGGACTGTTGTGAGTATGTCAAGAAATGCAGTAAGCGCCAACATCATGCAAATCTAATGCACTTACCATTGCAAGACTTGCAGCCCATCCATGCAGCATGGCCATTCTCACAGTGGGAACTAGAGTTTATTAGGAAGATCTCACCCCCATCCTCAGGCCGATACACATTCATCATAACGGAAACAAAATACTTCACTAAATGGGTGGAAGCAACCCCCTTAACAACAAAAACTGGACTAAGGATTACGGAGTTTATACTCCACAATATCATAAGTTATTTTGGGGTACCTTATAAGATAATATCGGATAATGGGCCATCTTTAAAAAACAAAAATGTGTGTGCTTTAATGAAAAAATACCATATTCAGCATAGTTTTTCAATGCCTTATTATCCACAAGCAAATGGGCAAGCAGAATCCTCAAACAAAATAATAGTCTCCATCTTGAGGAAGACGATGCAAGACAATCACAAGGATTAGAACATGCAATTACCTCTTACACTATGGGCATACAGGACTAGTATACAGATGCCCACTAGAGTAACACCATTTTCACTAGTATATGGTACTAAGGCCATTATGCCACTAGAGTTGGAAATTCCAACTCTACGAATAGCATTAAAGGACTTCATAGACGATGATGCTGCGTGGCAAGGTCACCTTGATCATTTAATGCTTCTTGATGAATGTCGAGTCAATGGTTTAGAGCATCTTCGTGTTTACCAAGATCACCTTGTGTGAGATTACAATAGTAAAATCCACTTAAGGGAATTCAAGGTTGGAGATCTAGTGCTCAAAGAAAACCAACATAATTCTAATATGCCATCGCATCTGCGAGATAAGTTCATGATAAACTGGATAAGCCCATACATGATTTCACAGAGATTTGGACCTGGAGCATATTACCTTATATCATTAGATAGTTTTGAGGATCCTTATCCTCTCAATATCATTCACTTAAAGGCATTCTACACATAAAACACAAAAAAAATCAAATTTCATAAAATACAAAAAAATTCAAATATGTCATAAACACAAAAACATTCAAATATGTCAAAAATGTAAAACAAATCATAAAAACATAAAATTTCAAAAATAAAATCAAAGGCTCCAAGGGTAATTCATCTCGCTTGGTCAAAATCAATTTAAAATGCTCCAAGCGTATTCAAACCGCTTGGTCAACTCCAATAAACTCAAAATGCTCCAAGGGAATTCAATCCGCTTAGTCAAAATCAATTCAAAAAGCTCCAAGGGTATACGAACCGCTTGGTCAACTTCAATCAAAACGCTCCAAGGGTACTTCATGTCACTTGGTCAAAATCAAAAAGCTCCAAGGGTACTTCATGCTACTTGGTCAAAAATCAAAAATCCCCAAAGGCATAGTAAGCCCTTTGGTCAAAATTAAACAAAAGTATAAAAACAACATAAAAATCAAAAATACAAAAACAATTGTATCCCACATCTTGCATCCACATCATTACATTGCATTTTCATATCCACTACAATTGCATATGTCATGAGAGCTTTAAAAGTGATACCACAGTTTGTCGCACAAATCATTCAAATCCATACCTCCATTAACACATGTGTGTAATTGTGTTTTTCAACACAACCATTATTTGTTGCTATATATATTATATTAAGGTTTTTCGGTTAATCAACCATACCTAGTGATGTTATCAATTTTTGTGGAAAAAAACTTCAATTAGTAGAAGGTAAGGTCTAACTGTGATAATGCCTTGGATACTCAAAATCTCGTCACTAATTGAAACACTAAATTCCTAGCTGGTATAAGGAAAATATGAAAGCTACAAAAGTGGTCTAGGTTACCTTAAGCGAAAAGGATTTTCCTTGCTTATCCCCCTATGCAACCGGTTTAAAGGTGCTAAGAATTGGCAAAAGGACAAGCTTTACCTTATCCAAATCCCTTGCTTAAATAAAAATAAGCAAAATCCCAAAGCAAAGTACATATTCAAAAGGCTAAGCATACAATCCATATTTCAAAGCAATAATCCGATAAACAATTAAGAATTTAAAAAAAAAACTTCGCTCAAAGAAAAATCAATAAAAAATAAACAGTGATTTTCATCACTACATATGAGAAAAATAAACAATGATTATCATCACTACAAAAATCCTCGCTCAAAAAAAAAAATCAATAAAAAATAAATAGTGATTTTCATCACTACATTTGAGCAAATATCCAAAGCCAAAAGGAAGCCAAAAAAATGAATAAGGCTTGAATCCCTGGAATTCTCAACATTGTACAAAACTGGAAGGAGAGATCCTTATGCATGACAATATGTCTATCACAATTGCTTCATGCATTTGTGTAGACCAATGTTTGAATGTGGATGAGCTAGCTTAGGTAACCCAATATTGCCTAGTGGTATAGTCCAACTAAGTCCAACATAAGGATGAGAAGAACACTTGAGAATCCCTGATCTTAGAGATGGGCTGAAAGAATCTTGATTGACATCAGAGGAAATGCTTGAGTTCTATCTCACAATATACAATCACTTGCACACACAAAGATCATGAAAAACCAGTTCCATGGTAAAATCCTTACTTTTCAAAAGTCTATAGTGGTCAGTAGATGGCTGATGATAGGGTAACTAGAGTGTTTAAATCTCCGAAAAGCCCCATAAAAATTCTTACATAGAAACAAATCATAACATCATTCACACCATCATTTTCTTTATTAGATTCTATAAATTAGGGGGTATCAACATAGTAGGACAGATACTGCATATATATTAGAAATAATATATAGACGGCCACTGACTACTTTATATCTTTTAATTTATAGAAACTTATTAAGAAAATACATTACACACCATTACATCTCATATATGAATACTTAATCAATTCTTATGATAAGAGTGATTATTTAAATTCATGATTATTTTTTACTTTTTGTGGTATCACCCATTAATATTTTCAATATCATATGCATTCCGTATGTTTTAATTAATTAAAGCGTACAGGTTCATTTATACCATCTCATCACATAATTTAGTTGCATACAATTAAAGAAAAATTAAACATGTATTTAACAATAACATCACATCCACAAACACAATTCATTAATCATCCATCATCACATCATAAAACACATAGGCAATATACATTTGCATATAAATTCATCATTCATCATCAAAATACATCACGTCATATCATCAAATCATATAAGAATTTACACATCCATAGAAGCATCTAAAATATCATCTATCATCTAACATATACATCAAATCATCATAACACCATCATCACATCACATTATAAAATAAAATAACAACAAAAACATGAGCAATAAATGAAACACATAATGAGTCATAATGCAAAGATATCATGAAAGTATGTGTGTCAAGTCCATGGATATGTAAAAATGTCTGTGGGTGACAGTAATATAGGTCAGTCGACCTCAAAAATGAATCAAAACCAAGTGAACCATCAATCAAATATTGGGCCTACACCCCCTGAAGGACCAACCCCTATGGATGAATCTCTGGGAGAATGGTGCGATTTGGACCCTGTTAGTCTCTCAATATGAGTCTAAACCCCATGACCAGAATAGACAAAATTTTGACCTGCTATAGAGCTTCTACTGACCTGTGAACCACTTGTAGCCCCTCTCTCCCTAGGGATGGCTCCTAGCCTCCTAATTTGCCTTGAGAGAGCAGCAATTTGGGTTGCATCCTCAGTAATTTGAACATCACTCTCATCTAGCAGACCATGTAGATGATGGATCTCAATATCAAGAGCTACCCTCGAAGTATCCTCAGGAGTAGGAGGAGAAACTACAACCTGCATCTGAGCAAAACCTCCTATAGCAGCCTATAAATCATGTATCTAGTATGAAAACTGTTGTATGGTAGTATCCCTCTGAGCTATGATGGCATCACACTACTCTACCTGTATCTTGGTTGACTAGAGCTTGGCCTTCACATCATGTAGTTGTATCCTGAGAGGATAATCTCTCTCCTCAAGATCCATATCCTCCTCTACCTCCTCAAGATCCTCCTGCTCCTCCACTACTACCTACTCTTTTTGTTGGCCCCACGTTGTAGTCCTAGCATGAACCCTATGCCCTACTGGGTCTACCCAATCTCTGCCACCATCCTTTCAGTCTAGAATACCCTTACTGTACCACATCAGGTCATCCCACCACCATGCAAATGCCTTTGTAACTCCACTAGCTACTCTAAGATAAACAGCTAGGGAATCCTCCTCATCAGCTAGCTTTATAACCTATCATGGAGGGAGGTCTCTCTCTACTCCAATATGCCTATACATAAATGGTACTAGTGGCACATTCTACTACAACCCATACTGATGAAGAAATCGAGAGTAGAAGTACTCTTGAATGTTAAGCTTACAGCCAATGAGCCATTGCTCATACCGCATCCTAGCAGTAAAGCTATCAGTGTCATCCCAAGCAAGACACTCATGATATGGGTGCCATATGGTATCTCCATCTCAGAGTCTAGTGAAATTATAAGTGTAATGAATTAGCTCCCCTACAAAAGTGTAGCTCTTGCACTCCTCACTCTCTCTGGCCCACCTAGAACTTTAGCACTGCATCCTCCTATCCACAGCTGTGATCTCAATAGGAAGCCCCTTAGGGCGATCTACCCTAATGTGCTCCCATCTCCAGACCTATAGAATCCAACTGCAGATGATGCTAACATGACCCCTCTGATGGATGTGGTATAGCTCGTCATAACACTAAGCCAATAGATACCTTCTACATGCATATATGATGGGCTCCTTGTTGTCTATTAGGTCCTAAACCATCGCAAGGAGGTTCCAAGGGAACCTCAAGCCTAAGCAATCTAAAATAAGGACATTGTTGATGACCATCAGTAGCACCGCATGCCTCGTTGTGAAAACACGCTCTCAGTACCAGTGGATGATAAACACTCCTCCAGACTTGTCCTTGAGAGCATCCTCAGAATGCCTCCCAAACACCCGAGTGAAGACGACCACCTTAGCATGAGTGGTCGAAGAAACAATAGCCACCCCATCAAAAGGGATATGAAAGATCCTGTACACATCCTTTGGTGTAATGGTCATCTCGTTGATTGGGAGGTGGAAGGTATTAGTCTGAGGGTCCCAGCTATGGGCCAAAGTCATAAGGTAAACCTGGTATGAAATAAGGTGAGGTAATATGGTAACATAATGGAGCCCATGAGCCTTAAGCCACCTCCAATCTGTGTCATTCAAAAGAGGTAGGAGGTCACTCATGAACCTCGGGTCCTATGCTCGAGTAGTAAGAATATAAGAAAAGCAAAAGAAAGACAAAACATAACTACAATGCAATACAGGCTAAAGAATAGTGCAAAAATTTTAAAAAAATCAAAAACTATCTCAAAAATCTAATAAAAAGCAAAAAGTTGTGTAAAATTGGCTAAGGTGATTAGTCGTTGTCACCTACAGTGACCAGAATCTGTCCACTAGAGACAGTAGCAACCAAATCCCAACGGTCAAATTTTTGACCATTGGCGTTCAAACTTAGCCGCTTTGAGCGATAGCGGCCAAATTTTCATTGCTTTGAGTGACAGTGGCTGAAGGGCGACATGTCACACCTGTGAACCCTAGGCTATAAAAATCAAAAAAATTGAAAAATATCAAAATGGGGACCAATACACCACTTTAAAATATATACTAAGCCTAACTACGGATTCTGTTCGTTACCAACAGGTTTAATGAGGTTCATTTGCCAATTACTTAGTGAGGTTTAGGTTTACCCAAAAAAGGAAAAGAGGTTTAGGTTTATCGACCTATGACCCACTTGTAGCCCCTCTCTCCCTAGGGATGGCTCCTAGCCTCCTGATCTACCTCGAGAGAGCAGCAATTTGGGTTGCATCCTCAGTAATCTAAACATCACTCTCATCTAGTAGACCATGTAGATGATGGATCTCAATATCAAGAGCTACCCTCAAAGTATCTTCAGGAGTAGGAGGAGTAGCTACAACCTGCATCTGAGCAACTCCTCCTATAGCAGCCTGTAAATCATGTATCTAGTATGAAAACTACTCTATGGTAGTATCCCTCTGAGCTATGATGGTATCACACTACTCTATCTGTATCTTGGTTGACTAGAGCTTGGCCTTCACATCATGTAGTTGTATCCTGAGAGGATAATCTCTCTCCTCAAGATCCATCTCCTCCTCTACCTCCTCAAGATCCTCCTTCTCCTCCACTACTACCTACTCTGTCTGTTGGCCCCACGTTGTAGTCCTAGCATGAACCCTATGCCCTGTTGGGTCTGCCCCATCTCTGCCATTATCCTTTTGGTCTATGATACCCTTACTGTACCACATTAGGTCATCCCACCACCATGCAAATGTCTCTGTAACTCCACTAGCTACTCCAAGATAAACAGCTAGGGCATCCTCCTCATCAGCTAGCTCTATAACCTATCAGGGAGGGAGGTCTCTCTCTACTCAAATACGCCTATACAAAAATGGTACTAGTGGCACATCCTACTGCAACCCATACTGATGAAGAAATTGAGAGTAGAAGTACTCTTGAATGTTAAGCTTACAGCCAATGAGCCATTGCTCATATTGCATCCAAGTAGTAAAGTTGTCAGTGTCATCCCAAGCAAGACACTCATGATATGGGTGCCATATGGTATCTCCATCTCAAAGTCTAGTGAAATTATAAGTGTAATGAATTAGCTCCCCTGCAAAAGTGTAGCTCTTGCACTCCTCGCTCTCTCTGGCCCACCTAGAACTTTAGCACTGCATCCTCCTATCCATAGCTATGATCTCAATAGAAAGCCCCTTAGGGCGATCTACCCTAATGTGCTCCCATCTCCAGAACTGTAGAAGCCAACTGTAAACGATGCTAACACTACCCCTCTGATGGATGTGGTACAGCTCGTCATAACACTAAGCCAATAGAGATTCCACATGCATATATGATGGGCTCCTTGTTGTCTATCAGGTCCTAAACCATCACAAGGAGGTTCCAAGGGAACCTCAAGTCTAAGCAATCTAGAATAAGGACATTTTTGATGACCATCAGTAGCACCGCATGCCTCGCTATGAAAACACGCTCTCAGTACCAGTGGATGATAAACACTCCTCCAGACTTGTCCTTGAGAGCATCCTCAGAATGCCTCCCAAACACCCGAGTGAAGATGACCATCTTAGCATTAGTGGCCAAAGAAACAATAGCCACCCCATCAAAAGGGATCCGAAAGATCCTGTACACATCCTCCGGCATAATGGTCATCTCGCTGATTGGGAGGTGGAAGGTATTAGTCCGAGGGTCCCAGCGATGGGCCAAAGTCATAAGGTAAGCCTAGTATGAAATAAGTTGAGGTAATATGGTAACATAATGGAGCCCACGAGCCTTAATCCACCTCTAATCTATGTCATTCAGAAGAGGTAGGAGGTCACTCATGAGCCTAAGGTCCTATGCCCGAGTTGTAAGAATCTAAGAAAATCAAAAGAAAGACAAAACATAAATACAATGCAATACAGGCTAAAGAATAGTGCAAAAATTTAAAAAAAATCAAAAACTATCTCAAAAATCTAATAAAAAGCAAAAAGTTGTGTAAAATTGGCTAAGGTGATTAGTCGTTGTCACCTACAGTGACCAGAATCTGTCCACTAGAGACAGTAGTAACCAAATCCCAACGGTCAAATTTTTGACCATTGGTGTTCAAACTTAGCCGCTCTAAGCGATAGTGGCCAAATTTTTGTTGCTTTGAGTGACAGTGGCTGAAGGGCGACACGTCACACCCATGAACCCTAGGCTATAAAAATAAAAAAAAATGAAAAATATCAAAATGGGGACCAATACACCACTTTAAAATATATACTAAGCCTAACTATAGATTTCGTTCATTACCAACAGGTTTAGTGTGGTTCATTTGCCAATTACTTAGTGAGGTTCAGGTTTACCCAAAAAAGGAAAAGAGGTTAGGGTTTAAAAAACAAAATACCCAAGAAGCTTCGGATCTTCCAAAATTTGATGTCTCACCCTGTGCAGCCATGTCCTCGATGTAGGTAGCTTCAAAAATTGCAACTGTCATTGTCTCACCAGAGCTCTGAAAAGTGGATTGACAACAAATGAAAGTGACAGGTCAAAACCCTAAAACACATTTTTTATATTTTCAAATTATGCCTTGGCTGCCATTAACATCAGTGGCCCAAAATTCATGGCCTCTCAAGGTGACAATGGCCATAAGTAGAAACTCAGAGTTCGTTGGACCTGACAACGACCTGCTCCACAGGTAAAAACAAGAAAATTCCTTCCATGGAGGGGTGACAAAAACATTAAATAAACACATTTTGATGAATTGAAGTCATATTAATGACCAAAATAACAAAAAATTACATAAAAGCATAATCTCAAGCAGGCCTTGTACCTAGTTACTTGCTCTATCCACTCGATGATTGTAGCAATTCACACTCCATGCATTTCAATGAGATGAGTAGGCTACGATAAGGTCACTTGGTGCAAAAGCATTTCATTTTGGAATTACGATGTGCCACCCTTCAATCTCAAAGAATACCAAGATGGTCGAACTACTCCATGGGTGTGAAAGGATCATCCTAATCCCCCTATGATACCAAAAACATCAAGCCAAAGTGATACAATACAAACATAAATAGAATCACTCATCCTAACTCCCTATGAAAGCTATTGATATTTGGACCGCTCCTCGGGATAGGGATATATAATTATCATAAACAATTGGAATCACCCTTGAATGTGGGATTGCCCATTAAAAGAAAAAAATGCTAGGAAGGAACCAAATTAGTCATATTGGTCAAGCGACTTGTCGCTTTATTCACTATTATTTCTTCACCAATCCATTTTGTGAGGAATTACAAAACTTCAACATAATCATAATCAAAATCAACAAAAGATCACTCGATCATAACAAAATCATGTTCATCCTATGAATCATTGCATACAACAATCACAAATTTCTCTTGTTTGTTGGGAACGTAAGCAGACATGACATCTTCAATTGTAGCTATCCTACCGGTCGGAATTGATGTAGTAGCTGAAGCTACTCAATTGAGTTTGATGAATGAGTGCACTTTAACATGCCCAAGCCACTAACCTAAGTCCTACAAACATTGAGGCAATGATTCAAGAGATGCACACCATCTTACATGATTGGGCCATCCAACGTTGACCAGACCATTGATCACCATACACCCTACAAATAGATCAGTTTATATTTTTGCTCAGCATTGTATTTTCCACACAGTGCATCACAAAAAGAGGCATTTTTAGACACATAAATCATGTCATGCTTAGGGGAGCTACTCACATAGGCATATTCATAAGATCAGATGACATAATCTTAGACTTTCCAAGCATTAACAGTGGTTCTCACCACTCATTTAGAGCCTTTTCAAGCCATCCAAGCCTAGCCGCTCAAGCCAAGAGCGAATAGATCCTAGCCACTCAAACCTAGAGCAGTCAGACCTTAGCCACTATAGATGACAGCGGCCAGATCTTAGTCGCTGTAGATGATAGTACCTAAACCCTAAAAATAGTTTTATCGACAAACAAGCCTAATCATGGGTGAAAGTGGTAGTCTGCATGCAATAAAGGTGAGCGGGAGTAACTTTACATTCCTTTCCATGACCAGTTCACATAGGAGACTTGAGTTTGCATTTAGAATTTAGTTAACTGACCTCCAAACATAAACAAAGGACATAATCTTCTCATGCTAACAACCAGTTCACATAGGAGACTCAAGATGGTAATTATATTTCAGTTAACTAGCCTCCAAACATAGAAAAGATAAAAAAATTCTCATGCTAACTTGCACTACGCATGAGAAATTCATTCCTAGGGCTTGGACATAGACCTAGGGTTTCACACTATAAAAGGTGCAAGCCTAAGAGCACCAAAGGATCATCGATCTTTTATCCATCAATCTTGGTCATTGAGGAGAGCTTTCGAGACTTGGAGAGTTCCCTTGGATATCATGTATACAAAAAAGCCATGATGGATTGAAGAGCATAGCACCTATTATTTCAACATCAGGATACAAACTTTTATCCATAGCTTTGGAGCAAAGAGGACGAGAATCAATTTAGCGACCGTTGTTTTGGATAGTGGCCCATAGGCTTAGCTTAGGGATCTAGACATTAGATTCATTATTTTAGCATATCATTAGCATAGCATCATTTCATTCATTCGCATCCATAGCATTAGTCTAATTTGCACTTGCTTTCATTTGTTATATTCAATACTAACAACCTCATCCGAGGAGGTATTCCCAGACATCTAAGTGTGTGTTGTTTTTTCATTGCTTATAGGGCCACAAGTTAATCAGACAAAATCTGCAACATACGAGAGCAAAAGGAATTCCTCTAGGAAACAAACTTGGAGAAGGAGGCATCTGTAAGCCCTCATAAATTTTTGTGTGTGAAACTAGGAATCTTTTTGAAAGCGCACCACCTCTTCGTGAAAGAGGCACTCTTTGACTATTTGTAACCTTATTGTATCAAAATGAGTATCCGTAAGAGGGACCGATATGTAACCGGGTTTCAATACGAATAAAAGAGATCCATATTTGTTATTTTTATGTTATATTATTTCCATCATCTTCCATTTCATCTTGGGTTTTAATAACATTGTAAGTAGCATAAAAAAAAAGAGAGCAGTGCATGCGTTCCGGGGTCGCTACAGGCTATAGTATCATTAGGGAAAAACATGACTAACCTATTAGCGTATATTTGCTATTTGCTATTATTACATTATATTTCAGGCATATTGTTAACTTGTTATTTGTTATAACAAGTTCTATTTCAGCCTCGGATGGTTTCGTAACCTCCGGGCTATTTCAGCCTACAGATGTATTATTTAAACCATCCCGGACATGAATCAAACTGCTGTTTTATCTAACATGGTATCCGAGCCATTTGCAGATTTTTTTTGCAGAAGCCTGCTGGAAAACAGTTCGCATTTTTCTGGGACGTGCGACTGTATTTTAAAAAAAAAAAAACCCAAAGTTTTTTTTTTGGGCAGGCGCATTTATTTTTTTTTGCTGGAAGTCGCACTGATTATTGTGCAGCGGAAGGAGAATTTAAAGAAAAAAAAAGGAGAACAGAGGCAGGTTGAGGATCGCGCACTTCCATCACGCGATCCCCCCCACGCTCTTTTTTTTCCCACGCGCGACGCGCGTTTCTTTTTTTCCCCACCCCCCTCTTCCCCCACGCGCGTGACGCACGTTTTTCAAAAAAAAAAAAAATTTCCCACCCTACCCCCCAACCAGTCGCGCGAACGCACGACTATGGGAGGCAACCCCCCCCCTCCCGTCGCATAGACGCGACACGTCGTGCATCCACGCGACGTTGGGGAGGCCCCCCCACCTCCCTCCCCCTCCCGTCGCGCAGACGCGACACGTCGCACGTCCGCGCGACGTTGGGGAGGCCCCCCCCACCTCCCTCCCACTCCCATCGTGCAGACGTGTGTCACGCATCCACGCGACGTCGGGAGGCCCTGCGTGGAGGAACAGCATCGACGCTGTGGAGGAGCCAGCCCACGCGCTACTCAGCGCCGCCGCCCAACACGCCCCCAACACGCCACCAGGCAGCGGTGGAGGCGCGGCCAGGACGAGCTGCGGGCTCGTGCCTTCTCTAGAAAGAGGAGGGCGCCCCCTGATCCAAGCGGATCAGCCCGCTAGCTCACCTGGCAGTGAGCTACGCGGTAGGGCTCGAGGAGCCCTGAGGTCGCAGGTTCCAATCCTGCCGACCCCAAAATCAGGTATAAGTTTTTTATTTAATTTTGATTAAAGTTTTAATTTTTTAATAATTAATTTTTTTATATTAATTAAATTGTTTCTTAATTATTTTTTTAATTTAATTAGAAACTTATTTAATTAAATATGAAATATTTTTTATTAAAAGATTAAATTTTACTTTTTTCAAAATTTATAAATTGTTAAAATACCATAAAAAGGGGGGGATAGAGAGAGTAATTTTTTGAAAAATAGCAATTTGGCGAATTGTAAAAGGTGCATTTTCGGCTGCGCCCGACACCTAGTGGGTTATTCCTGTGGGCACTTTTTTTTGTTGTATGTTGCATATTTGATTTCTTGCACTATAACATTAAAAGTTAAAATCAAATTCACTCCCTAAGTCCCCGAAATAATTAAAACCCATCCGTGCAATTTATTGCACTGCAGCGTTCGGTATTTGTGATACCTCTGGCCAGCACTTACAGGTAAAGCTATCGTGATTGCGCTACTGTATCCGTCGCCTAATATAGCTGCTACAACGACGTCTGAGCTTGTTCTCTATAAATCGTCGGGGAGAGATAAGTTTGCCATTTTGCATTTTTTTTACTCCATCCACTACCCTTAATCGTTCTTGTGTTTAGGCGTAAATCCTGACGAAGTATTCTTCATAGTGTTTAGGGGAAGTTACGCCCCACGCATGAGAAGAATCTTCTATGGTAGGTGCCATCAACAAGGCGATTCCCTTTCAGTACTGCTTATGTTCCACGTATCGTATGATCTCTAAAGATCACCTATAGTTTCCCTCACGTAAGGGCGGGTGATTTTTTGTTGATCTTTCTAAATACCTATAGTTTCCCTCACGTAAGGGCGGGTATTTTGTATGGTATAACGGCCTAGCAAAAGGTATATCGAAAGGGGGACCAATTGGTGTTATAAGGAACCTTCATCATGTCTGCAAAACTAATGACTGATTCTCATCAGTTGTTGAAAGGTCCTAATTACACACCATGGAAAAATAAGATGAAGGCCATCCTAGCAATGGATGATTTATGGGATGTTGTATCTGGAGCAACAACCAGACCTTCACCTGTTGCTGGTGCTACAGCTCCATCTAATGCTCAAAGAGACTTTGATAAGCTAGACAGTAAAGCAAAAGTGCTCATCTTGCTTGCTATGTCTGATGAAGTCCAACCCCATATTGCTGACTGTGCAACTAGTAAAGCGGCATGGGATGCCCTTAATACTATATATGAGGGAAAGAATGATTCCACCATTCTATTTTTTCAATCTCAATTACATAGTCTGAGCATGAAGCGGGGTGATACAGTTGAATTCTTTCTTTACGGAGTTTCTGAATTGAAAGCAAAGTTGAATTCTTTGGGAGAACCAGATTGAAGACAAGCTCCTTACTTTAGTTGTATTGAGAGCTTTACCTGATTCTTATCGGGTGTTGATTACTTCCCTTCATGTATCACAACGAAAAGTTACTTTTGTAGAATTGGTTAATATGCTTCAAGAGGAGGAAGCATGCCAACTACGAGAGAGATGATTCTTCTAACATTGCTCTCTACATCAACAGGAAAGGGCGGAACCAGAAGAAGGGTAATTTTTAGAAGGGAGGGAATTCACAAAAGGATTCAAAAGGGAAACAAACTCAACAACCTCAACAGAAAAAGAGATATTGCAAGATCTGTGACAAAGAAGGTCATGATACAAACAGATGTTGGCATAAGAATAAGCAATCAAAATAGAAAGGCCGAAACAAACCACAAAAGAACAAACAACAAGTGAATGTTGCTGTTGAAGAATCTGACATGGATTCTGAGAGAGCTCACAAAGTTCTCATGACTACCACAGTGTCCAAGCAGACGGATCCTATATGGTATGTTGATTCTAGAGCCAGTAAGCACATGACTGGTGACAAATCATGGTTTGAGTCTTTTGAGGCCAAAGAGGGCAAACCTGTCACTATTGCTGATGATAAAACCTACAAGGTTCAGGGAGAAGGCACTGTTTCAGTCACTCTTCCTGATGGCAAGTGTCAGATTGATAAAGTTCTCTATGTTCCAGGATTGGCAAACAATTTGTTGTCAGTCACACAAATTTTGGACAAAGATATGGTTGTGAACTTTAGTGTTGAGGGAGGCAAGAAGTGTTGTTCTATTACCAGGAAGGGTAAGAACATTGCAACCGCTTCATATAAGCATGGCTTATTTGCCTTAGATACTATCTCTACTCCACATGTTGCCATGACAGTCTCTACAAAGGAGGCAACTTCCCTATGGCACAAGAGATATGGACATTTGAGTTATGGTTACTTACTTGAGCTAAGTAAGTATGAGATGGTTAAGGGTCTTCCTTCCCTTTCTACCACTTTACCAGTTTGCTCTGACTGCTTGGCAGGAAAGCAGCATAGAGTGCCTTTTGAAAAGAGCTCTACTAGAGCAAAGAAACCTCTGGAGTTGGTTCATACTGATATGTGCGGTCCCTTCACTCCCAACAGTTGTGGGGGTAAGAGGTATTTTTAGTTATTTGTGGATGATTACTCATGAAAGATGTGGGTATTCTTTCTTCAACTGAAATCTGAAGCATTTGGCTTCTTTCAGCAATTCAAGAAATCTGTTGAGAAGGAGTCAGGGACTTCTATAAAGACCCTCCACTCAGATCGAGGGGGGGAGTTCACCTCTAAAGAATTTTCTGCATTCTTGAAAGAAAATGGGATCACAAGACAGTTAACTACTGCTTATACTCCTCAGCAAAATGGAGTTGTTTGAAAGGAGGAATCGTTCCATCATGGAAATGGTTCGTTGCATGCTCACAGGAGCTAGACTTGAGCAACTATATTGGGCGAGAAGCTGTCACCACAGCGAGTATATCTGTTGAATAGGGCACCCACAAAGGCCCTACAAGGAATGACTCCACAGGAAGCATGGAGTGGTAGGAAACCCTCCATTTCTCATCTACGCATTTTTGGATGTAAAGCTTTCATGCACATACCAAAAGAGAAAAGGAAGAAGCTAGATGAGAAGACATTGAAGTGTATTCTTCTTGGGTATGATGAGCACTCTAAGGGTTATCGTTTGATTGATCCCTTAACCAAGAAGATTCACATAAGTAGAGATGTTGTTTTTGATGAGGCTTTCACATCGGCAAACACATCAGATGTATACCTAGACCTTGTGGAAACTCAGGTTGTTAAATCTCCTTCATCTAAGGTTGGAGGTTCTTCCGGATCTTCTTCAACACCTAAGAAGAAGAATCCAAAGTGGTATACAAATACAATCAAAGACTCTAAGCTATCTACTCCACCAGATTTGACTTTGGATAGGCCTCGTACTCGCATGACATGGCTCGACGGGAGAAAGCTGCAACGAGAGAATACTTGGGGTTGATGATCTGTGTCAATCTTTTGAAGAACTTTCTATAGATCCAGAGAGAGATACAGAAGATATGGATATTGATAGTGATAAGGTGTTTATGTCTTCCATAGACGATCTTGAACCTGCATCAGTACAAGTTGCTCTCGGTGAGCCTCGGTGGAAGGCTGCTATGGATGCAGAGTATAAGTCTTTGATGAAAAACAAAACTTGGAAGCTTGTCGATCTGCCGCACGGAAAGAAACCCATTGGCTGCAAATGGGTGTATAAAGTCAAGTACAAAGCAGATGGGACAATTGATAAGCATAAGGCCCGTCTTGTTGCAAAGGGCTATGCTCAAAAGGAAGGCATTGACTACGAGGAAACTTTTGCACCTACTGCTCGGATGACAACAATTCGAGTTATTTGTGCTATGGCAGCACAGTTTGGGTGGAAAGTTCATCAGATGGATGTCAAAAGTGCCTTTCTGAATGGTGATCTCCAAGAAGAAGTCTATATGACTCAGCCAGAAGGATTTGTAGTGGAAGGCCAACAGCAAAAAGTTTGCAAATTGGTCAAATCCTTATATGGCCTGAAACAAGCTCCTCGAGCTTGGTATATAAAAATGGACAATCACCTCCTGCAGCATGGTTTTAAGAGATGTCCGTCAGATGCAAACCTCTATTTCAAGAAACAGGGTTACGAGATAGTGTTGCTTGTACTCTATGTTGATGATCTGCTCATTACAGGGAGTTCAGAAACTATGATCTCTATTGTCAAAAGAGACTTGTGTCAATATTTTGAGATGTCAGATCTCGGACTTCTCCATTACTGTCTTGGTCCGGAATTCAGCCAGAAGGAGCACTCCATCAAAGTGTCTCAGAAAAAATATGCCAAGACATTGCTAGAAAAATATCGCATGATCGATTGCAAGCCAATGGCAACTCCGATGGAGGCTGGACTTCGATTATCGCGATATGATGATTCACCTCAGGTAGATGGTACTCTCTATCGACAGTTGATTGGGAGTCTCATATATCTGACCAATACTAGGCCAGATCTCGTATTTCTTGTCAACTATCTTTCGAGGTTCATGCAGGAGCCTAAGACCACTCATTGGAAAGCAGCAAAACGTGTTCTTCACTATGTCCGTGGCACAATGGAATATGGCCTAGAATACAAGAGGAACAACAAATTCTTCTTGCAAGGATACACGGACTCCGACTATGCCGGATCATTTGATGATCGCAAGTCAACTTCAGGATATATTTTTCATCTTGGATCCGGTCCTGTCTCTTGGCACAACAAGAAGCAACAGGTGGTTGCTATTTCATCAACAGAGGCAGAGTATCGCGCCGCACGTGAAGTTGTGTGCGAAGTGATATGGTTGCGTCGCATTCTGACAAGTATGGGTCATCCATCCAAATCTCCAATACACTTGTTTTGCGACAATCAGGGTGTTCTGAACCTAGTCAAGAATCCAGTCCATCATGAAAGAACAAAACACATTGACACACAATGTCATTTCATTCGAGATGAAGTTTCGAGGCACCGAATTCAGCTTCAGCACATTCCCACCGATGCTCAAGTTGCAGACATTTTCACTAAGGCACTTGCACGTGTCAAATTTGAATTGTTTCGCAGCTCTCTTTGTATTGCAAAATGATGTAATCAGGGGGGATGTTAGTATAGCTAGTAGTTATATTATTACCCAAATACTGTAATAAGGGGGGATGTTAGCGTATATTTGCTATTTGCTATTATTACATTATATTTCAGGCATTTTGTTAACTTGTTATTTGTTATAACAAGTTCTATTTCAGCCTCGGATGGTTTCGTAACCTCCGGGCTATTTCAGCCTGCAGATGTATTATTTAAACCATCTCGGACATGAATCAAACTGTTGTTTTATCTAACATAACTATTCAAAATATTAGAGGAAAGAAATAGAAGCATGGATCCAATAGGGAAATTATGGATATACAAGTGGCACAATGGTTGGCATCATCAAATACCACCACTAATAAAAGTTCACATGGATGGATGGATGAACAAGCTTGGAAATTTTTAAGAAAAATAATGATAAATATTTGTATTTACAATTTTTTTAAGATCTAGAAAATGAATATAAAAAATTTAGACATTTTGCGAAAAAATATGTAGGTATCTAGTTATAGCATCTCAATTGATATGAGAATTAAATATGTTTGTAAAATTTTAAACTTTATAGAATAGATTTGTGACTTACAAGGGTGGGGACCTGAGTACAACCCCTTTTCTCAAGGAAAAATAAAGATATTGACAATGGCATCATGTGGCTTATTCTCAAGATATTTAAAATGAAAGGATTAGTTGATGGATGATTAGAGATTATGGAAATATATTTTTGAGTGAAATGCATATTCATGTTTATGGGGTTAGAAGAAGAGGTGTTAACCAAGGGATTTGAGATTGTAACACTAATAAATATACCCGAGATAGAAATTTAACTCATGCTTGGTTTTTGAGATGCATGGCAACTTATATTGGTCCTTAACAATTATTCAATTATAGAAATAGATACATGATATCCCAAATATGATGGAGTATTTTATGTTCCACCACCCATATATGTAATGATAATAGGAGTAGAGTTAGTTGTTGATGCATTAAGGTTTGTATATATTTTATATGAATATGAAGGATTAGGTTAGGTTGCAAGGGATAATCCATGAGGGAGTCCTTCCCTAAATAATTGTTTTGCTTATTTTTGTCATCCCTAGGGATGATACCGACAACATCCTTATGCTCTTGAAAAGAGGATACCAAATGATCAAAGGACTTGAGGACCACTTCCTCTAAATCATAATATGGGAAAGGTGTAGCACCCTAAAATTGGCGCAGTAAACCTTAGCAAATAATTAAAATTACCTTAGTAATAATTCAAATTCAAATTTTAACCCCGAACCGCCCGTTAACCGCCTGTTAAACCGCTTTCCCCATTTTTCGTGCCATTTTTAGAGTTTGTTTTGACCGTTGGACGATATCGTCGCCGATCAGACGATATCACCTCAGATCGGACGAATTCATCTGGAGAAGAACGTCCAGACGATTTCATCCCAAAACTGATTTTTCATATTTAGCTTCTGTTTCAACGGCGTCTCTAACCTGGGCAAAAGCGTGTCTGCGCCGTTAGAGACCTCCCCCATTGGAGATCTTCCAGATTAGGATGATCTCCAACCTCCTAACCTCCCTCCTAAGCCTATTTAATCTTAGGCCCTCCCCTTGACATTCCCCTGGCTGAAATTTTTTGTACTTCGAGTTTTACATGCCTTAGAATGTCTTAGACTACTGTTTGCCTTTGTCCCTTTTCGAGTTTTCTTGCAGGAACTCTGTTATTCTTCAGCCGGAGCAAGCTCAGATCATCGCAGATGATCTTGTACAATCTCGGACGATCACGCCACAATTCGAGATGATTTCATCTTCTCTAGACGATTTCGACTGCAGTCGACATTGGGGGCAATCAGTGCCCAGAGTTTGCGCTTTTCCTATACCTTTCTGCTATTTTATTCTGCATCTAGTTAGTTTTATTATTATTTCTTGCTATTCTGCATTTTGGAGTTCACCCATATAGCTTAAGTGCATGATAAGATCATAATTTGTCATTAGAATACTATGATTTACTTGAATTTCTATTCGTAATTATCGTTTTAGTATCTATATTGTCATTTTACACCATTTTCCTCTATTAGTATTGCTGCATTTTCTGTGTTCTGTGTCTATTTCTCTGATTGCAGGTCTCTGACGAATTCATCAGATCTCAGACGATCTTGTCTGATTTCAGACGATCCTGTCAGATCAGAGGCGATCTTGACTGCTTCAAAAATTAGAACCTCCATCAGACATCCGGATCAGGTATGACTTTTTCTAAACTAGTATATTTCTTGTATTCTCTATTTAATTCTATTTTTGTATTCATTTAAACCTGCATTTCATGTAGAACAGTTTAGATTCATTTGGCCAAACCTAGGATTTGAATGATTAAAGGTAAAACTGAACACATCAAACACATTCCCAACCTAGGCGTGGAGACTGCCACTAAACGTTTCCTGGTGAACCCACCATCCATCAAAAATTCACCCTTATACACCTCCCCCGAGAGGCGGGACCTTCAAAGGGCCTCTCAGTCCGAGGTATTGTCCCATCCTTTTCACATCCCCCTTCCGGGCACGGATCCTATAGCCTCGAAGGTAAGGGTGCAAAAAATTTGGAGCGATACATTTTGGTGAACCCGACGTGAAACTAAAACCTTTTGAAAACAAAAAAAACATAGATGCATTTAAAATCATTAGAAAACTACTAAGTTGCATATCATGTTTAGATGGTAGCTCCTAAGAAAAGACTAGTTGTCACCATTAATGTTGAAAATCAAATAATAGCCATAGAGTTTAATTCTTTGCTTAGACTATCTCAAACATATAGAGTTCCACCTTTGTGGGACGAACTTAATAGGAGATTGGGTATTATTTCATCTAGATCAACCGAACTTAGGCAAATTAAGAGGTTTGCCCTAGATAGAATCCTGGATCCTCATCAACTCATTTTTTATCATGAACTTTAGAGAGCTTGCCATAGGTGGTTAGCTTATAGGAGAGCTCTTGTGTCTTCAGAATTGTTCACCTTCGAGGAATACCTCGAGAACGCAACTGTTATACACCAATTCCTAGGTCGTGTAGAAGACCAAGAGGTCATTCTTACGGATAGGGAAAGGTGGAGGAGAGTTCCTAGAGTTGTGTTATATCGAGAGTATTGCCACGAACTTTATTTCTACCAACCAGAGTCCGAGACGAGATAATATCACTATAGCACTTTTTGTCAAATTCTTGAAAGAAAATTTTCAATTTGAAGAAGAACATTTCATGACTCCTGAAGAACTTGAGCCCGTTAATGATATTTATAAATTGTTTATAGAAAACTAGATCATTGCTTTCATTATTATTATTTCTTGCATTTAGTGTGTTGTTTGTTATCTTTATAATATTGTTACAAAAAAAAAAAAACAAGAAAAACCAAAAACATAACCAAAACATTTTATTTTAAATACTATAGTAGGTATATAATTAAAATATATACCTCTTAAGCTTGTTGCATATATATATATATATATATATATATATATATATATATATAAGTATATATATATTTGCTGAAATCTAAGCTTAAGCACAATGACTAGACTTAGGAATGGTAAACAAACTGAAGAAGAAGAAGAAGAAGATTGGTTAGGAAAGAAAACAAAAAAATCAAATGCCCTTCCTGAGGATCCAATTCCGGAAGGAGAAACTCTAGAACAGCCAGAAGATGAGCTGGTTGTAGATGAACAAGAAGAAAATGTTAAAGAGGAAGGATCCTCATCCCCTAGAATGGCTCCAGATGGAACTGTTACTTTTGATAACATAGATCATTTCTGGAAATTCTTCAATAATAATATTGGTGCTCTTAATATGGCAGTTCGTATTGATAGAGGACAAATTAGTGACACTCAAGCAGCCATGGAAGATATGTTTAACATACACACTAATCCCTTGTCCTTTGTTGATCAAGAAAGTGATAAAGCTGGACCATCCAATAGAGATATGGTCACTATGATTCAGAACATGCAAAAACAACGAGGTTACCCAACCCCCTAAGGAACCTGTTATTGAGCCTAAAATCATTCCCACACAAAAGAGACCTTCATTCACTGCTTTATTTCGCCAAACTATTGATCAATATGCTTCAAATCGACAAAAACCTAAAATGAAGCCAAACACCAATTTTCAACAATCTGGGATACAACATAATACAACTTCAAGACTTCTTCATAACACCCTTCCTACCAACAATTTACACAATAGCAATATAGCATCTAATCTTCATGTCCCTCCATCATATGCTCACAAATCCCATATTAATGCCCTACCGAACCAATATGGTGGGCAAACCAGTAATCTGGAAGCCATGGTGAAACAGTTAGCTTCCCGCATGGACTAGATAGATCCCTACCATCCCTCGTATAATTATCGAGAGATGTGTAGTCAGCCTTTGGATCCCATAGTTGTAGCACAACCATACCCTAAGCACTTTCCCATGCCCGTCCTGCCTATATATAAAGGAACTGAAGATCCCATAGAGCATCTTCGCATGTTTAGGATAGCATGTCATGATATATCACATGATGACTTGCTATTACTAAAAATGTTCCCAAAAAGTTTAGGAGGAATGGCATTAGAGTGGTACTATCAATTGCCCACTCATTCTTTGAGGAATTTTGAAGAAACAACTGAATCTTTTGTCCATCAATTTAGTGCCTACATCGAGAGACACGTGACCATTAAAGATTTATACAACTTAAAACAAGACAAAGATGAATGTTTTGCTGATTTCTTAGCTAGATGGAGGCAGTTGACAGGAAAACTGCACTTTGTGCTACCTTATAGGGAAATGTTGGACATTTTTATTAATAATTTGCAAGAACAAATATCCTATGAATTATCAATTGCTACCTTAACCACCTTCGATCAAGCTATAGACTTAGCTCGAAGGGTGGAAGATGCTCTCATTAGAAGAGGTCAGCTCAAAAAGAAAGATGATGAGAAAACATCCAGAAATCAATATAAAAACAAACAAGTTGTAGGTGACGGAGTCACTGATAGTAGAAACATTGCTAATGTTAATACTACGAAAACAACGGAGAAGTTTATATTAAAACCTCCCGATAAACCACCTCGAGAGTTTACTAGATTGAATCAACCATTATCAACTATTCTACCCCAATTACTCGAAAGAGGTTTGATTCAATTACCAGCTATCCGGGAACCTGATCCAACTATACCCGGATACAGAGCTGATTTACATTGTGATTTTCATAGAGGACCTGGACATGCTACAAACTCTTGCAAAAGATTAAAACATAAAATACAAGACTTGATTGATAATAATGAAATGGAGGTGCAAGCCTTTCAACCTAAACAAAATCCTCCTAGTAATACTCAAAAGAACATTCCCCAAAATCAGAATCAAAATGCTAATCAATCATTAGATATATTTCAACATCCTTTACCAAAACATGGTAAAGAGGTGGCCAATCAAATTGAACATCATAATGTTCCCCCTCCTACCCGATATGTAGGGACTATTAGCGGACAATTATCTATTCAGGATCCTCAAATATTTGGCACAACTTTCTCCATGGTTACGTCCAGACCCCTATATAATACTCAAACACCGGATCCTAGTGATGTAGAATCGGATACTTGAAAGTGAAATAGACATCACCTCAAACCAATCGAATAGTTCTAAAAATGAATCAGATCCGATTCAACCTATCACAGATGCTATGGTTCCGGAAGAACCATTTCCTAGAAGAGTTACTACTCGACCCTCTTCTAATCAGTTCCTTCCTAATGAACAAGCCATAAACGCTAGACCGAGACCAATTCAGCGTCTTCAATATAACATTGTAGGTACCATCGGAGTTGTTACCAGACAACAGGCTCAAAACTCTCAAAAGGATCAAACTCAGAATGATGGATCAGCTCCATTTATTTTGAAAAATCCCAATAAAGGGAATCATATGTCTAATGTTCAACCTAAGCCTCCTTACAATATTAATGAACAATTATCCAATACTACAGCCAGAATTTCCCTGTTGGACTTGTTAAGATCTTCTCCTACCCATAGGGATGAATTAATGCTCACATTAAGCCAAATGATGGTACCTCAAAATATTCAACCTGAAGCCATGTCCAATACTATCATCACTCGAGAAGTCGATTGTATTGACTTTCGAGATAAAGATATCCCACAACATAGTTTACATAAGGATAACCCCTTATATATTACTGCCCTAATAGGAGATGTAGCAGTCAAAAGGGTCTTGATTGATAATGGTTCATCTCTAAACATTTGCACTTTTGACTTCTACCAAAGATTTGGGTTTAGAAGTGATGAAATGAAGAAAAATGACATGATCATAAAAGCTTTCAATGACGAAACACAAGAAACGTGTGGAGTTATCACCATCCCATTGCAAGTTGGTCCGAGAACCTTAGACACGACCGTGTTTATTGTACATTGCCCCGCATCATACAATATACTCTTGGGTCATCCTTGGATCAATGCAATGCGGGCTGTCCCATCAACTTTACACCAATGTGTTAAATTCGAATTTAAAAATCAGTTGGTCACTATCCATGGTGATCCTAGACCCTTTGATATGTGTGCTTTGGCAGAACCTGTTGGAGTTCAATTTTGCCCTGCTCTGTCATCCACACATCCTAATTCTTATTTTTCATCTAAACATGTGAAACACACACCCATAACTTCATCTATTTCTCCTCCATTAATTTCACCCTCATATATAGCTCAACAATCTTCTAAACAAACCACACTAGAACCTCAAAAAGATCTTAAATCCACAACCAATCCTTCATGTTCCATCCCTATAATTTCAAAACCTATAGACCCATTTATTAACACCTCCACATTATCTACATCTATCATACCTTCCACATCTATAGATATAGGGAATGATCCTTCTACCTCTTATGCTCTTTCTGATGAACTCTTACCTGATTTATCTAAAATTCTTATATAAAAAAAAACAAATGCTTCTATGCAAGATTCCATTATCTTAAGTAATTTGCCACCTTCTCCTCGTACCTTGGGCCTCCCACAACCTATGGGAAGTATCTACCAAGTCGGGAGTTGTGCTTTTATTTATAAAGGATATGATTGGGGAAGAATACCCTGAAACATCAAGACGCATTGTGATGGATATGCTCGATGCTATTTTGCTAATGAATATATTAAAGCTAAACCCATAATGCTTAAATTGGGATATAAAGGGAAAGGCTTGGGACCTCTCCAAGATGGTATGAAAGAACCTTTTGAGGTAGAACCATGGCCCGCCCGATGTGGTGTGGGCCTATTTCCTAGTAAGGATCAACCCTTCCCTTTTGAAGATGATGATCAACTCATATGTTATCAAGATTATCTAGATAAACAAGATTCTTTGTATCCCAAGAATAATTCTTCTACCTGCAATATGCTATCCATAGCCTATCCTGAAATGATTGCTGAATCCGACGATGAGTTGGAAGGAGATATTTTCCATGATGTCTCCGTGGAAGAGATGTTACACAATGAATTTTATTTTGATGGCTCTATACCTAGTATAGCCCAGCTTGAGGCCACGACTCCTCAAGATGAATTATCCAAGTTAACCTTAAAGGAATTACAAGAATTGGGCGTTTCACCTGCCCCACCTAATTTTGAAAGAGATCTACACATGGAAGTAGAAAACGTCATTAAGGTTAACATTGGAACTGAGGATAATCCTCACATCATCAGTATTGGATCAGAATTAAGTCAAGAAAAACAAGAGCAATACATTGCATTCCTTAAAGAATATGAAGATGTCTTCACTTGGACATATGAAGATATGCCAGGTTTAGACCCTTCTGTAGTCATGCATCACCTAGTAGTCCATCCGGATGCTAAACCTGTTAAACAAAAACTTAGAAAAATGCATCCCAAAGTGGCCTTGCTAGTCAAAGGGGAGTTAGAAAAACTCTTGAATGTTATTTTTATACAAGCTATTGATTATGCTGAATGGATCTCGAATGTAGTTCCAGTCACCAAGAAAGAAGCTACCAAAGTTAGGGTTTGCATAGACTTTAGAGATATTAACGTTGCATGCCCTAAAGATGATTTTCCTCTTCCCAACATGGATCAAATCATTGATTTTACTATGGGGAGTGGAATGATGTCCCTAATGGATGGATTTTCTGGTTATAATCAGATCAGGATAGCTCCTGAAGATCAGGCTAAAATAACCTTTATTACCCCCTAGGGTACCTTTTGTTGGAAAGTGATGCCATTCGGTTTAAAGAATGTTGGTGCAACCTATCAACGAGCTATGACTTATATTTTTCATGATATGATGCATGATATCCTACATGATTATGTAGATGATATTATAGCTCACTCTATTAATGAAGATGATCATTTAGATGATTTGAGAAAAGTATTTAATCGGTTAAGAGAATATCTTATTCGATTAAATCTAGCTAAATGCATATTCGAAGTTAAGTCCGGTAAACTATTAGGGGTTTTAGTTTCTTTACGTGGTATCAAAATCGACCCTCTCAAGATTGCGGCTATCACTGATATGCCCGCACCTACCAATATATCCGAGTTACGAAGTTTACAAGGTAAGCTTCAAGCTATCCGTCGCTTCATCGATAAGTCGGCGGACAAAACCAGTCCCTTTCTTAAGCTTCTTAAGAAGGATGTCCCTTTTAATTGGGATGACGAATGTAAGGAAGCTTTTGAACTTCTCAAACAATACCTCCTTAACCCACCTATGCTTTCACCACCTAGATCTGATCGTCCTTTTATCTTGTACATTTTTGCTTCGATTCTGCCTTAGGAGCTATGTTAGCTCAGCTTGATGATGAGAAGAAAGAACGTGCTAATTATTACATTAGCAGAACCTTAATCAGTTATGAAACTCGTTATACCATATTAGAGAAATTATGTCTAGCAGTCATATTTTCTACACAAAAACTATGACATTATATGCTCAGTCAGAAAACCTATGTTATTGCCAAATATGATCCCTTGCGGTATCTCATGAGTCGACCTTATTTATCGGGTCGTACAACAAAGTGGGTTCTTGCTCTAAGCGAGTTTGAACTCACCTTCATAGGACAAAAGTCTGTTAAAGGTCAAATCATAGCTGATCAATTAGCTGCTGCACCCTTAGAATCTACTCATCCCCTCCTCATTGAGTTTCTTGATGAATGCCTTAAACTAGAGGCAGACCATTCAGAGCAATGGTCCTTATACTTTGATGGAGCCCGATGCATGAGTGGGGCTGGTGCGGGTATTATTTTAATATCTCCACAAAAACATCTTATACCTCTGTCCTTCAAATTAACATTTGCTTGCACCAATAACATTACCGAATATGAAGCTCTTATCCTTGGATTACGAGCTGCTTTGGCATTGAAAATCAAAATTTTATTGGTTTTTGGTGACTCACAACTTGTCATAAATCAAATTAATGAAGTTTATCAGACTAGAGATGATAAATTACGCCCATATAAAGCATATGTTTTACAATTAATATCTCTATTTGATCAAGTTACCTTGGAAGCTATTCCTCGAACTAGCAACCGTGCGGCTGACGCTATGGCCGCAATTGCATCTCTTCTGCCCTTGGAGTTAGATGACGAATATGCCACCATCATTATTCATCGACTCTAGGAACCCACTTCAAATAAGTCATGCTTAGAACCTTTGGATGTGTTTCTAATCAATGAAACTACTCCTGAACCTTGGTATATGGATATATTTGATTTTCTTCACAATGGGACTTTCCCTGCCAGTTCTAATAGAAACCAGCATCGGTTATTACGTAGACGAGCAAGTCGATTTGTAATAATTGGCAATACTTTATATAGGAGATCTTTTGAAGGTATCCTATTGAGATGTTTGAATCTAGAAGAATCCAAATCAGCTTTGAGTGAAGCCCACGATGGATCTTGTGGAGGACACTTCAGTGGTAGTGTCATTGCTAAAAAGCTCCTTAGGATAGGCTACTTTTGGCCTACCATGGAAACTGATGCACATGATTATGTGCGCCATTGCGACAAGTGCCAAAAACATGCTGACCTTGTCCATGCCCCTGCACAAGAACTGCAGGCTATTTCATCTCCTTGGCCCTTTTCAAAATGGGGCTTAGACATTATTGGCAAAATTAATCCTGTGTCATCTGATGGACACAAATTCATCATAACCGCCATTGAGTATTTTACGAAGTGGGTTGAAGCTATGCCTTTAGCTTCCTGCACTGGAACACAAGTCTCTAAATTTATTTTTAATCAAATCATTTGTAGGTTCGGAATTCCTGCCAATCTCATTTCAGACAATGGAACTTGTTTCAAAAATAAAGATGTTAAGAAATTATGCCAAAAATATAAGATTCAACATCGTTGGTCCACTCCCTATTATCCTTAGGGTAATGGCCAAGCAGAAGCATCCAATAAAACATTAATTAAAATCCTTAAAATATTGGTCAATAAATCTGGCCGCGACTGGCACATTCAATTATATCCAGCTTTGTGGGCATATCGCACTAGTGTGCGTACTCCCACAGGTACTTCACCTTTTGTTTTGGTTTATGGCACTGAAGCTGTTTTTCCCTTTGAATTAGAAGTTCCTTCTTTGGCTCTACTACTTCAAGATACCGAAGTAGGAGATGAATATCGAGCTGGCAGACTCAGTCAGCTGGAACTCCTAGATGAAAAGCGCATCAATGCTTTGGAGCATCTTCGTGCCTACCAAAACAAGCTTAAAAGATCATATGCTAAGAAAGTTCGTCATCGATCCTTTGAGGTCGATGACCTTGTTTTAAAAGAAAATAAAAAAAATACTAATGCAACTAAAGACCTTAAAGGTAAATTTGAACCCAACTGGCTTGGACCATATATTATCACTGCTAAATTTGAATCGAGAGCATACAAATTAGCTACCTTAGATGGTAAAGATTTAAAAGAACCTATGAATATTATGCATCTTAAACGTTACTATGCATAAAAATTTGGTCATTTCATCATTTGTATATATTTTGCATGTTGTCTCATTTTAAAAATATATATAAACTGTTTCAACAAAAACAAACAAAAATAAAAGTAAAAACAACAATATTATTGACTCTTTCGAAACCAAAAAATAAAAATAAAGAGAAGAAAGAGA
The DNA here is from genome assembly GCA_028583015.1 of Wollemia nobilis. Taxonomy (NCBI): domain Eukaryota; kingdom Viridiplantae; phylum Streptophyta; class Pinopsida; order Araucariales; family Araucariaceae; genus Wollemia; species Wollemia nobilis. The sequence continues at coordinate 4,929,799 of JAQPPZ010015005.1, read as the reverse complement.
GAGTCAAAACTATCAAACTCCTCAAAAATATTTGTTATATATATTTCTTCTTAAAGTATTGCGAGTTATATTTTCAAATTATTTTGGATAAATTAGCATTTATTTGGAATCTCTCACTTTTGCAAACACAAAAATAAATATCTTGATTTTATCTGGCATGATTACTAATCTCTCTTATATCAAAGTCCACAAAATTCAATTAAATAAAGTTTGAGCACGAGAGAATTGATCTTGTTATTTACTTAAACCAAGCATATCCTTTCACAATAAAATGATTATATTTGTAATGTCCATGCTATGCTACATAGTAGAAGTGGTTTCTTGAGCGAAAAGTTTCCCCTGCTATCCTATCATGCACATGGTCTAGAATCTTTGAGAATTGACAAAAGGACAAGCTCACCCCTACCCAGAATAAAAATCCCTTGCTCTACAGCTAATCCGAGCAAGTATCCCTAGAATAGGAAGCAAAAGAAAAATAAAAATCAAGCAAAATCATGAGAAAAAGAAGCATTATTTCAGAATCATTTTGTACTCTCTTAGCACTATTTCAGCATTATCTCAAATATCAAAGCAAAAGATACAAAAAAGAAAAATACAAAAAAAAAAGAGAAAAGAAAGCAAAAAGAAACAAGCAAAAGCAAAAGCAATAAAATCCCTTTCCCTACCCATTGAAAAGAAAAGAAGGGTTGATGAGCTTGAATCCCTGGAATTCTCAATTATTCGAAAACTGTGAGGTAAGCCCCATAACAGGTGGTTTGTGCCCAACCCGCTTGGCCTTGGGTAACTCCTAGCGTGGTGATATTCCTGTCACATTAGCGACCTTCTTTTGTACAGACCTATGTCTGCTTATGGATTAGCTAGCTCTTGATAACCCGACTTACATAGTAGTCTGGTATGGTTATATGCATCTAAATCATGGTTAATGAACACTTATTTGGTTAATTCAAATCACTTGTATCAAATTATCTTGCTCAAAACCTGGTAAATGCACAAAGCAATTGCACACACATTTGTATTTGAGAGATTTTGTGTATCATTATGATAAATCAAGATCGGAAATGAACTCACATACGCACATGGGATTCCTTATAAATCTAACTTTTGTCTTTAAGATACTTTGAAATATTTTTGCAAATTGTCTGGAATAATTTCATTTTCTTATCTGAGAACAGTTGTTTAGTATAAAGACAACTACATGCATTATCAAAAAAATCAAAATCATTTTCAAAAAACATGCAATAAAGTTACATTTATATATAACTTTTTGACTTTCGTGACGATGGTATAGTTCCAAAACCAAAATTGGAATTTTATGCCTAGCGCAAGTCCTCATCTTTATATTTTCTGTTTATTTTCAAAAATTAAAAATCAACCATACAATAAAACTATTATTTTCTTCTTTGGATTTCGCGATGATGGTATAAGTTTATACCTAAATATTCTATGCCTAGCGCAAACCATTGTACTAATTTTATTTCCCATTTATTTAAAATCATAAAAACATATGACTTAAATCATTATGTTACACAATTATGCTTTACAAACAAACAAACACTTGTTACTATTTCATGTCATTATGTCAAAACTTCAATTTTGCAATGATGGTATAATTCCTAGGGAATTATTCAACAATTTTATCACACTTAGGAATTTATGCCTAGCAAAAATCATTTTCTAATATGTTTTCATGCATAATATTTTCATGGAAATCTGAAAACAAATCACCATCATCATCATCATTTGCATCATCACAACAAAGTCTTAAGACAGTCTCTTAAGCACTCTTTTACTTTTAGCAATATTTCTATACCAGGATTAGCTTGACGACCTAGCGAGCGGCGACTCCATGAAATGGTCTATAATAGCGACAATGTCCTTTGAAATTATTGTTAAAAGTCCCTTTTTATTTTTTATCCCACAAACAACCAATTTGTTTACATCAGATTATTTCATTTAAATTTTAAAAGCATGACATTCAAACCATAATATTTCCAAATGACATAATTACATGAATCATCAAATCAATCACATCAAAACATTAAAGCATCATACAAACACATAAGACAAGTCATATGATCAAAAATATCTCATCTATATATATATATCAACAATATATACATCATCTCAAAATTGGATCGGTATGCCACAATCTGTACCTCGGCATACTCAATCCCCTATCAAAAATAATAAACACTATGTATCAATCTATGCAGTGCAGTCTATAGCAGCTAGCCTCGAGAACCCCTCGAGCTCTCAGCCTCATCTCCTCCCCCACCCTGAGGTGGACGAGGTGGCCCCATCATAGTCCGTGTGGTGCTATGAGTCCTGGACTCTGATCGTGATGATGTCCTCGATGACCTCATCATGATAGGCTCCATAATGGGGGCCGATAATGGTAACCTCTGCCCCTCTGGCACCATATGGTGGTATAGCATCTGATAGAATGTGATCTGGGCAATAGCCCATGCTAGGTCCCGAGTGCTCGCCCCTCCGCTCCATGCTCTGAGGCATGCGACCTCATCTCTGAGCTGTGTGGCCTCCTCTCGATGTCGTGCAGCCTCATCCTGCAAGGACTGCACCTGAGCCTAGAGACGGACAGTCTCCACCCGAAGAGTAGCCATCTCGCTACTCTCTCCTACCTCGACACCCTTGCCCTTATCGGGCGATGGTGGCCTCTCTCTCCATGGAGAAGGGGGTCTCTCCTCCCTCCTCTCCCACTTGTCATGGCCTCTACTGAGCCTGTGGCCTCCTCTGCTCTCTCCCATCATGACCCTGTGCCACCTCAATGGCCGCTTGGCACCGCCTCCCCATCCGATGCACAACTACATGAATCGGACCCCTGAGCCCTCATCATCCGAGGAGGGCGGATGCCTACGTACCAAGCATCGTAGCCATCGACAACCCCTACGTCATCCCCATCCACTGGCTGAATGGGGGCATCGTCCATGTCCTCACTCCAGAAGCGCTGCATATCTGGAGCCCCATTGACTGTAGTGTTATCTCAGATGGTCCAGGAAAACTCGTAGTCTCTGAGAGATGGGATCCCCTGCTGTAGACCGAACTACCTCAAAACTCGGTCATAGCGGTGGAGCTCCACCTCTCTCCTCTCCATCCTCAGCCAACAGGTTCGCCTAATGTGAGCCAGCTCCTGTCCATCCTCGGCCCACCTTGGATGATCTCTCCAAGGCCTCCAGGTGATCTGGTCGGAGACAAGGTCGTCAAGTAGTCTCTGGGACATTGGCAGATCTATCCGCCGCTGTGACCCTCTCCGGAGCCACCAGTAGAAAACTCGGGGCCTCTCCCCATCAATCCCTATCAGTGGGAGCCCTACCGGCCTCCGCACCATGATGTGCTCCCAGCACCAAACCTCGTAGTAGTGATGTCATGACCAGACATCGGCCGCCCTTGTATACGACCCCATGCAGGATCCTATACAATCGACATAGTACAAAGCTCCCCCAAGCAAACCTGTACCCATGGTCTCTCATGTCGTAGACCACATCTATTAGTAGCCATGGTAGTCTGCATCCACTCTGATGGCATAGCAACAGACCACCTACCACCCCAGCCAAAACTTGTGTCAGTCTAGATGCCCCAGGCATCTGGCGTAGCGACTCGATGTTCACTCCGCCCTTCTCCAGGGCGAAGCTCGGATCTCCGCACAGTCGCATCATCACGTGGCCCTGATTGGCCATGGGAGTTATTAGCCATCCTTGTATGGGGATCCTCAAAATCCTCCATACATCCTCCAATGTGGGAGTCATCTCCCCTGTCGGTAACCAAAAACAAGAAGAACCCGGATACCACCTCTCTGCTAGGGCTATCAATAGCCCCATATCTGTAGAAACCTATGGCATATCTGCCACATGCTGCAAGCCGACTTGAGCCAACTGATCTCACTCTACTTGAGATAGAGCGGCCAAGTCATCCCTCAGCCCATCGTATTTCCATTCCCGGCTCTTTAGTAATCCTCTCTGCAACATAAACAACAAAACAATAAAAATCATTAATAAAATAGTGATTAAAAATGCAAGTAAAACAAGTTCAATTTCATACAAATGATGATATCATCCACTATTGGATGATATCGTCCAAAATTTGAGCAAATTCATCTCCGATTTTGCAAGAGGGAATCGTCCCTTATTGTATGAAATCGTCCCCATATCATCGATTTCGCCCTTGGACGAAATCGGCGATATCGAGACGATTTCGATGAAATTGAGACGATTTCGTCCCGATGACGTCGACGGCCCAAAAATGGCCGCGATGCTCAAAAATCATTCAAAATTAATCTAAAAAGCATGAAATTCAAAATTAAAGCATTCTAAATTAAGTTTGGACCCTTACCCATAGCCCGCGCCGGACCTCTGTCGATCTGTGCGCTGTCTCGACCATCTTGTCTGCAGAGCTCTAGAAACCAGGAAAATGAACAGTAACAATGAATTAGGGTTTTACCCTATTTTTCTTAATTTTATTCAAAAACACTTAACAACATTTTAAAATTTTGCTTTTCCACGTTTTTACCTCAAACGTTCGATTTGGGTAAAAACACGGAGGGGGCACCATAGTAAGTTGTCGTACGATTCGACCTAGAATCGTCGCCTAAAAATGGGAATAATTTTTGCTTTCTCGTAGATCGAGAAGAACTCATCTTTAACGCATTTTCTTCAAAAAATTCGCTAAAGAGGGGGCAAAATGTAGCACCCTAAAATTGGCACAATAAACCTTAGCAAATAATTAAAATTACCTTAGTAATAATTCAAATTCAAATTTTAACCCCGAACCGCTCGTTAACCGCCTGTTAAACCGCTTTCCCCATTTTTCGTGCCATTTTTAGAGTTTGTTTTGACCGTTGGACGATATCGTCGCCGATCAGACGATATCGCCTCAGATCGGACGAATTCGTCTGGAGAAGAACGTCCAGACGATTTCGTCCCAAAACTGATTTTTCATATTTAGCTTCTGTTTCAACGACGTCTCTAACCTGGGCAAAAGCGTGTCTACACCGTTAGAGACCTCCCCCATTGGAGATCTTCCAGATTAGGATGATCTCCAACCTCCTAACCTCCCTCCTAAGCCTATTTAATCTTAGGCCCTCCCCTTGACATTCCCCTGGCTGAAATTTTTTGTACTTCGAGTTTTACATGCCTTAGAATGTCTTAGACTACTATTTGCCTTTGTCCCTTTTCAAGTTTTCTTGCAGGAACTCTGTTATTCTTCAGCCGGAGCAAGCTCAGATCATCGTAGATGATCTTGTACAATCTCGGATGATCACGCCACAATTCGAGATGATTTCATCTTCTCTAGACGATTTCAACTACAGTCGACATTGGGGGCAATCAGTGCCCAGAGTTTGCGCTTTTCCTATACCTTTCTACTATTTTATTCTGCATCTAGTTAGTTTTATTATTATTTCCTGCTATTCTGCATTTTGGAGTTCACCCATATAGCTTAAGTGCATGATAAGATCATAATTTGTCATTAGAATACTATGATTTACTTGAATTTCTATTCGTAATTATCGTTTTAGTATCTATATTGTCATTTTACATCATTTTCCTCTATTAGTATTGCTGCATTTTCTATGTTCTATGTCTATTTCTCTGATTGCAGGTCTCTGATGAATTCATCAGATCTCAGATGATCCTGTCTAATTTTAGACGATCCTGTCAGATCAGAGGCGATCTTGACTGCTTCAAAAATCAGAACCTCCATCAGACATCCGGATCAGGTATGACTTTTTCTAAACTAGTATATTTCTTGTATTCTCTGTTTAATTCTATTTCTGTATTCATTTAAACCTGCATTTCATGTAGAATAGTTTAGATTCATTTGGCCAAACCTAGGATTTGAATGATTAAAGGTAAAACTGAACACATCAAACACATTCCCAACCTAGGCGTGGAGACTGCCACTAAACGTTTCTTGGTGAACCCACCATCCATCAAAAATTCACCCTTATACACCTCCCCGAGAGGCGGGACCTTCAAAGGGCCTCTCAGTCCGAGGTATTGTCCCATCCTTTTCACATCCCCCTTTCGGGCACGGATCCTATAGCCTGAAGGTAAGGGTGCAAAAAATTTGGAGCGATACATTTTGGTGAACCCGACGTGAAACTAAAACCTTTTGAAAACAAAAAAACATAGATGCATTTAAAATCATTAGAAAACTACTAAGTTGCATATCATGTTTAGATGGTAGCTCCTAAGAAAAGACTAGCTGTCACTATAAATGTTGAAAACCAATTAGTAGCCATAGAGATTAATTCTGTGCTTAGAATAGCTCCAACATATAGAGTCCCACCTTTGTGGGACGAACTTGATAGGAGACTAGGTATCATTTCATCTAGATCAACCGAACTTAGACAAATCAAGAGGTTTGCCCTAGATAGAATCCTGGATCCTCATCAACTCATTTTTTATCATGAACTTTAGAGAGCTTGCCATAGGTGGTTAGCTTATAGGAGAGCTCTTGTGTCTTCAGAATTGTTCACCTTCGAGGAATACCTCGAGAATGCAACCATTATACACCAATTCCTAGGTCATGTAGAAGACCAAGAGGTCATTCTTATGGATAGGGAAAGGTGGAGGAGAGTTCCTAGAGCTATGTTATATCGAGAGTATTGCCACGAACTTTATTTCTACCAACCAGAGTCTGAGACAGATAATATCACTATAGCACTTTTTGTCAAATTCTTGAAAGAAAATTTTCAATTTGAAGAAGAACATTTCATGACTCCTGAAGAACTTGAGCCCATTAATGATATTTATAAATTGTTTATAGAAAACTAGATCATTGCTTTCATTATTATTATTTCTTGCATTTAGTGTGTTGTTTGTTATCTTTATAATATTGTTATAAAAACAAAAAAAAAACAAGAAAAACCAAAAACATAACAAAACCAAAACATTTTATTTTAAATACTATAGTAGGTATATAATTAAAATATATACCTCTTAAGCTTGTTGCATATATATATATATATATATATATATATATAAATATATATATTTTCTGAAATCTAAGTTTAAGCACAATGACTAGACTTAGGAATGGTAAACAAACTGAAGAAGAAGAAGAAGAAGATTGGTTAGGAAAGAAAACAAAAAACCCAAATGTCCTTCCTGAGGATCCAATTCCAGAAGGAGAAACTCTAGAACAGCCAGAAGATGAGCTGGTTGTAGAAAATGAACAAGAAGAAAATGTTAGAGAGGAAGGATCCTCATCCCCTAGAATGGCTCTAGATGGAACTGTTACTTTTGATAACATAGATCATTTCTGGAAATTCTTCAATAATAACATTGGTGCTCTTAATATGGCAGTTCGTATTGATAGAGGACAAATTAGTGACACTCAAGCAGCCATGGAAGATATGTTTAACATACACACTAATCCCTTGTCCTTTGTTGATCAAGAAAGTGATAAAGCTGGACCATCCAATAGAGATATGGTCACTATGATTCAGAACATGCAAAAACAACGAGGTTACCCAACCCCCTAAGGAACCTGTTATTGAGCCTAAAATCATTCCCACACAAAAGAGACCTTCATTCACTGCTTTATTTCGCCAAACTATTGATCAATATGCTTCAAATCGACAAAAACCTAAAATGAAGCCAAACACCAATTTTCAACAATCTGGGATACAACATAATACAACTTCAAAACTTCTTCATAACACCCTTCCTACCAACAATTTACACAATAGCAATATAGCATCTAATCTTCATGTCCCTCCATCATATGCTCACAAATCCCATATTAATGCCCTACCGAACCAATATGGTGGGCAAACCAATAATCTGGAAGCCATGGTGAAACAGTTAGCTTCCCGCATGGACCAGATAGATCCCTACCATCCCTCGTACAATTATCGAGAGATGTGTAGTCAGCCTTTGGATCCCATAGTTGTAGCACAACCATACCCTAAACACTTTCCCATGCCCGTCCTGCCTATATATAAAGGAACCGAAGATCCCATAGAGCATCTTCGCATGTTTAGGATAGCATGTCATGATATATCACATGATGACTTGCTATTACTAAAAATGTTCCCAAAAAGTTTAGGAGGAATGGCATTAGAGTGGTACTATCAATTGCCCACTCATTCTTTGAGAAATTTTGAAGAAACAACTGAATCTTTTGTCCATCAATTTAGTGCCTACATCGAGAGGCACGTGACCATTAAAGATTTATACAACTTAAAACAAGACAAAGATGAATGTTTTGCTGATTTCTTAGCTAGATGGAGGCAGTTGACAGGAAAACTACACTTTGTGCTACCTTATAGGGAAATGTTGGACATTTTTATTAATAATTTGCAAGAACAAATATCCTATGAGTTATCAACTGCTACCTTAACCACCTTCGATCAAGCTATAGACTTAGCTCGAAGGGTGGAAGATGCTCTCATTAGAAGAGGTCAGCTCAAGAAGAAAGATGATGAGAAAACATCCAGAAATCAATATAAAAACAAACAAGTTGTAGGTGACGGAGTCACTGATAGTAGAAACATTGCTAATATCAATACAACGAAGACAACAGAAAAGTTTATATTAAAACCTCCTGATAAACCTCCTCGAGAGTTTACTAGATTGAATCAACCATTATCAACTATTCTACCCCAATTACTCGAAAGAGGTTTGATTCAATTACCAGCTATCCGGGAACTTGATCCAACTATACCCGGATACAGAGCTGATTTACATTGTGATTTTCATAGAGGACCTGGACATGCTACAAACTCTTGCAAAAGATTAAAACATAAAATACAAGATCTGATTGATAATAATGAAATGGAGGTGCAAGCCTTCCAACCTAAACAAAATCCTCCTAATAATGCTCAAAAGAACATTCCCCAAAATCAGAATCAAAATGCTAATCAATCATTAGATATATTTCAACATCCTTTACCAAAACATGGTAAAGAGGTGGCCAATCAAATTGAGCATCATAATGTCCCCCCTCCTACCCGATATGTAGGGACTATTAGCGGACAATTATCTATTCATGATCCTCAAATATTTGGCACAACTTTATCCATGGTCACGACCAGACCCCTACATAATATTCAAACACCGGATCCTAGTGATGTAGAATCGGATACTGAAAGTGAAATAGACATCACCTCAAATCAATCGAATAGTTCTGAAAATGAATCAGATCCTATTCAACCTATCACAGATTCTATGGTTCCGGAAGAACCATTTCCTAGAAGAGTTACTACTCGACCCTCTTCTAATCAGTTCCTTCCTAATGAACAAGCCATAAACGCTAGACCAAGACCAATTCAGCATCTTCAATATAACATTGTAGGTACCATCGGAGTCGTTACCAGACAACAGGCTCAAAATTCTCAACAGGATCAAACTCAGAATGATGGATCAGCTCCATTTATTTTGAAAAATCCCAATAAAGGGAATCATATGTCTAATGTTCAACCTAAGCCTCCTTACAATATTAATGAACAATTATCCAATACTACAGCCAGAATTTCCCTTTTGGACTTGTTAAGATCTTCTCCTACCCATAGGGATGAATTAATGCTCACATTAAGCCAAATGATGGTACCTCAAAATATTCAACCTGAAGCCATGTCCAATACTATCATCACTCGAGAAGTCGATTGTATTGACTTTCGAGATAAAGATATCCCACAACATAGTTTACATAAGGATAACCCCTTATATATTACTGCCCTAATTGGAGATGTAGCTGTTAAAAGGGTCTTGATTGATAATGGTTCATCTCTAAACATTTGCACTTTTGACTTCTACCAAATATTTGGGTTTAGAAGTGATGAAATGAAGAAGAACGGACATGATCATAAAAGCTTTCAATGACGAAACACAAGAAACGTGTGGAGTTATCACCATCCCATTGCAAGTTGGTCCTAGAACCCTAGATACGACCGTGTTTATTGTACATTGCCCCACATCATACAATATACTCTTGGGTCGCCCTTGGATCAATGCAATGCGGGCTGTCCCATCAACTTTACACCAATGTGTTAAATTTGAATTTAAAAATCAGTTGGTCACTATCCATGGTGATCCTAGACCCTTTGATATGTGTGCTTTGGCAGAACCTGTTGGAGTTCAATTTTTCCCTGCTCTGTCATCCACACATCCTAATTCTTATTTTTCATCTAAACGTGTGAAACACACACCCATAACTTCATCTATTTCTCCTCCATTAATTTCACCCTCATATATAGCTCAACAATCTTCTAAACAAACCACACTAGAACCTCAAAAAGATCTTAAATCCACAACCAATCCTTCATGTTCCATCCCTATAATTTCAAAACCTATAGACCCATTTATTAACACCTCCACATTATCTACATCTATCATACCTTCCACATCTAAAGATATAGGGAATGATCCTTCTACATCTTATGCTCTTTCTGATGAACTCTTACCTGATTTATCTAAAATTCTTATATCAGAAAAAACAAATGCTTCTATGCAAGATTCCATTATCTTAAGTAATTTGCCACCATCTCCTCGTACCTTGGGCCTCCCACAACCTATGGGAAGTACCTACCAAGTCGGGAGTTGTGCTTTTATTTATAAAGGATATGATTGGGGAAGAATACCCCGAAACATCAAGACGCATTGTGATGGATATGCTCGATGCTATTTTGCTAATGAATATATTAAAGCTAAACCCATAATGCTTAAATTGGGATATAAAGGGAAAGGCTTGGGACCTTTCCAAAATGGTATGAAAGAACCCTTTGAGGTAGAACCATGGCCCGCCCGATGTGGTGTGGGCCTATTTCCTAGTAAGGGTCAACCCTTCCCTTTTGAAGATGATGATCAACTCATATGTTATCAAGATTATCTAGATAAACAAGATTCTTTGTATCCAAAGAATAATTTTACATGCAATATGCTATCCATAGCTTATCCTGAAATGATTGTTGAATCCGATGATGAGTTGGAAGGAGATATTTTCCATGATGTCTCCGTTGAAGAGTTGTTACACAATGGTTTTTATTTTGATGGTTCTATACCTACTATAGCCCAGCTTGAGGCCACGACTCCTCAAGATGAATTATCCAAGTTAACCTTAAAAGAATTACAAGAATTGGGCGTTTCACCCGCCCCACCTAATTTTGAAAGAGATCTACACATGGAAGTAGAAAACGTCATTAAAGTTAACATTGGAACTGAGGATAATCCTCACATAATCAATATTGGATCAGAATTAAGTCAAGAAAAACAAGAGCAATACATTGCATTCCTTAAAGAATATGAAGATGTCTTCGCTTGGACATATGAAGATATGCCAGGTTTAGACCCTTCCGTAGTCATGCATCACCTAGTAGTCCATCCGGATGCTAAACCCGTTAAACAAAAACTTAGAAAAATGCATCCCAAAGTGGCCTTGCTAGTCAAAGGGGAGTTAGAAAAACTCCTGAATGTTGTTTTTATACAAGCTATTGATTATGCTTAATGGATCTCGAATGTAGTTCCAGTCACCAAGAAAGAAGCTACCAAAGTTAGGGTTTGCACAGACTTTAGAGATATTAACGTTGCATGCCCTAAAGATGATTTTCCTCTTCCAAACATGGATCAAATCATTGATTTTACTACGAGGAGTGGAATGATGTCCCTAATGGATGGATTTTCTGGCTATAATCAGATCAGGATAGCTCCTGAAGATCAGGCTAAAACAACCTTTATTACCCCTTGGGGTACCTTTTGTTGGAAAGTGATGCCATTTGGTTTAAAGAATGCAGGTGCAACATATCAACGAGCCATGACTTATATCTTTCATGATATGATGCATGATATCCTACATGATTATGTAGATGATATTATAGCTCGCTCTATTAATGAAGATGATCATTTAGATGATTTGAGAAAAGTATTTAATCGGTTAAGAGAATATCTTATTCGATTAAATCCAGCTAAATGCATATTCGGAGTCAAGTCCGGTAAACTATTAGGGGTTTTAGTTTCTTTACGTGGTATCAAAATCGACCCTCTCAAGATTGTGGCTATCACTGATATGCCCGCACCTACCAATATATCTGAGTTACGAAGTTTACAAGGTAAGCTTCAAGCTATCCGTCGCTTCATCGATAAGTCGCGGACAAAACCGGTCCCTTTCTTAAGCTTCTTAAGAAGGATGTCCCTTTTAATTGGGACGACGAATGTAAGGAAGCTTTTGAACTTCTCAAACAATACCTCCTTAACCCACCTATGCTTTCACCGCCTAGACCTGATCGCCCGTTTATCCTGTATATTTCAGCTTCAGATTTTGCTTTAGGAGCTATGTTAGCTCAACTTGATGATGAGAAGAGAGAACGTGCTAATTATTATATTAGCCGAACCTTAATCAGTTATGAAACCCGCTACACCATATTAGAAAAATTATGTCTAGCAGTCGTATTTTCTACGCAAAAATTATGCCATTATATGCTCAGTCAGAAAACATATGTCATTGCTAAATATGATCCCTTGCGGTATCTCATGAGTCGACCTTATTTATCGGGTCGTACAGCAAAGTGGGTTCTTGCTCTAAGCGAGTTTGAACTCACGTTCATAGGACAAAAGTCTGTTAAGGGTCAAATCATAGCAGATCAATTAGTTGCTGCACCCTTAGAGTCTACCCATCCCCTCATCATTGAGTTTCTCGATGAATGCCTTCAATTAGAGGTAGACCATGTTGAACAATGGTCCTTATACTTTGATGGAGCCCGATGCATGAGTGGGGCTGGTGCGGGTATTATTTTAATATCTCCACAAAAACATATTATACCTTTGTCCTTTAAATTAACATTTGCTTGCACCAATAATACTGCCGAATATGAAGCTCTAATCCTTGGATTACGAGCTGCCTTGGCACTAAAAATTAAACATCTACTAGTTTTTGGTGATTCTCAACTTGTCATAAACCAAATTAATGAAGTTTATCAGACCAGAGATGATAAATTATGCCCATATAAAGCATATGTTTTACAATTAATATCTCTATTTGATCAAGTTACCTTGGAAGCTATTCCTCGAACTAGCAACCGTGCGGCTGATGCTATGGCCGTAGCTGCATCTCTTCTGCCCTTGGAGTTAGATGACGAATATGCCACCATCATTATTCATCGACTCCAGGAACCCGCTTCAAATAAGTCATGCTTAGAACCTTTGGATGTGTTTCTAATCAATGAAACTACTCCTGAACCTTGGTATACGGATATATTTGATTTTCTTCACAATGGGACTTTCCCTGCCGGTTCTAATAGAAATCGACGTCGGTTATTACGTAGACGAGCAAGTCGATTTGTAATAATTGGCAATACTTTATATAGGAGATCTTTTGAAGGTATCCTATTGAGATGTTTGAATCTAGAAGAATCCAAATCAGCTTTGAGTGAAGCCCACGATGGATCTTGTGGAGGACACTTCGGTGGTAGTGTCATTGCTAAAAAGCTCCTTAGGATAGGCTACTTTTGGCCTACCATGGAAAATGATGCACATGATTATGTGCGCCATTGCGACAAGTGCCAGAAACATGCTGACCTTGTCCATGCCCCTGCACAAGAACTACAGGCTATTTCATCTCCTTGGCCCTTTTCAAAATGGGGCTTAGACATTATTGGCAAAATTAATCCTGTGTCATCCGATGGACACAAATTCATCATAACCGCCACTGAGTATTTCACGAAGTGGGTTGAAGCTATGCCTTTAGCTTCCTGCACTGGAACACAAGTCTCTAAATTTATTTTTAATCAAATCATTTGTAGGTTCGGAATTCTTGCAAATCTCATCTCAGACAATGGAACTTGTTTCAAAAATAAAGATGTTAAGAAATTATGCCAAAAATATAAGATTCAACATCGCTGGTCCACTCCCTATTATCCTCGGGGTAATGGCCAAGCAAAAGCATCTAACAAAACCTTAATCAAAATCCTTAAAATATTGGTCAATAAATCTAGCCGCGATTGGCACATTCAATTATATCCAGCTTTGTGGGCATATCGCACTAGTGTTCGTACTCCCACAGGTACTTCACCTTTTGTCTTGGTTTATGGCGCTGAAGCTATTTTTCCCTTTGAATTAGAAGTTCCTTCTTTGGCTCTACTACTTCAAGATACCAAAGTAGGAGATGAATATCGAGTGCGTAGACTCGATCAGCTGGAACTCCTAGATGAAAAGTGCATCAATGCTTTGGAGCATCTTCGTGCCTACCAAAACAAGCTTAAAAGATCATATGCTAAGAAAGTTCGTCATCGATCCTTTGAGGTCGGCGACCTTGTTTTAAAAGAAAATAAAAAAAATACTAATGCAACTAAAGACCTTAAAGGTAAATTTGAGCCCAAGCTGGCTTGGACCATATATTATCACTGCTAAATTTGAATCGGGAGCATACAAATTAGCTACCTTAGATGGTAAAGATTTAAAAGAACCTATGAATATTATGCATCTTAAGCGATATTATGCATAAAAATTTGGTCATTTCATCATTTGTATATATTTTGCATGTTGTCTCATTTTAAAAATATATATAAAACAGTTTCAACAAAAACAAACAAAAATAAAAGTAAAAACAACAATATTATTGACTCTTTCGAAACCAAAAAAAATAATAATAAAAAAGAGAAGAAAGAGAGAGTCAAAATTATCAAACTCCTTCAAAAATATTTGTTGTATATATTTCTTCTTAAAGTATTGCAGTTATATTTTCAAATTATTTTGGATAAATTAGCATTTATTTGGAATCCCTCACTTTCGCAAACACAAAAATAAATATCTTGATTTTATCTGGCATGATTACTAATCTCTCTTATATCAAAGTCCACAAAATTCAATTAAATAAAGTTTGAGCATAGAGAATTGATCTTGTTATTTACTTAAACCAAGCATATCCTTTCACAATAAAATGATTATATTTGTAATGTCCATGCTATGCTACATAGTAGAAGTGGTTTCTTGAGCGAAAAGTTTCCCCTGCTATCCTATCATGCACATGGTCTAGAATCTTTGAGAATTGACAAAAGGACAAGCTCACCCCTACCCAGAATAAAAATCCCTTGCTCTACAGACTAATCCGAGCAAGTATCCCTAGAATAGGAAGCAAAAGAAAAAGAAAAATCAAGAAAAATCATGAGAAAAAGAAGCATTATTTCAGAATCATTTTGTACTCTCTTAGCACTATTTCAGCATTATCTCAAATATCAAAGCAAAAGATACAAAAAAAAAGAAAAGAAAAAAAAGCAAAGAAAGCAAAACAAGCAAAAGCAAAAGCAATAAAATCCCTTTCCCTACCCATTGAAAAGAAAAGAAGGGTTGATGAGCTTGAATCCCTGGAATTCTCAATTATTCGAAAACTATGAGGTAAGCCCCATAACAGGTGGTTTGTGCCCAACCCGCTTGGCCTTGGGTAACTCCTAGCGTGGTGATATGTCTGTCACATTAGCGACCTTCTTTTGTACGAGACCTATGTCTGCTTATGGATTAGCTAGCTCTTGATAACCCGACTTACATAGTAGTCTGGTATGGTTATATGCATCTAAATCATGGTTAATGAACACTTATTTGGTTAATTCAAATCACTTGTATCAAATTATCTTGCTCAAAACTGGTAAATGAACAATGCAATTGCACACACATTTGTATTTGAGAGATTTTGTGTATCATTATGATAAATCAAGATCGGAAATGAACTCACATACGCACATGGGATTCCTTATAAATCTAACTTTTGTCTTTAAGATACTTTGAAATATTTTTGCAAATTGTCTGGAATAATTTCATTTTCTTCTTTGAGAACAGTTGTTTAGTATAAAGACAACTACATGCATTATCAAAAAAATCAAAATCATTTTCAAAAAAACATGCAATAAAGTTACATTTATATATAACTTTTGACTTTCGCGATGATGGTATAGTTCCAAAACCAAAATTGGAATTTTATGCCTAGCGCAAGTCCTCATCTTCATATTTTCTGTTTATTTTCAAAAATTAAAAATCAACCATGCAATAAAACTATCTATTTTCTTCTTTGGATTTCGCGATGATGGTATAAGTCTATACCTAAATATTCTATGCCTAGCGCAAACCATTGTACTAATTTTATTTCCCATTTATTTAAAATCATAAAAACATATGACTTAAATCATTATGTTACACAATTATGCTTTAAAACAAACGAACACTTATTCTATTTCATGTCATTATGTCAAACTTCAATTTTGCAATGATGGTATAATTCCTAGGGAATTATTCAAAAATTTTATCACACTTAGGAATTTATGCCTAGCAAAAATCATTTTAAAATATTTCATGCATAATATTTTCATGGAAATCTGAAAACAAATCACCATCATCATCATCATTTGCATCATCACAACAAAGTCTTAAGACAGTCTTGTTGAGAAGCAACACACCCCCACTGAAAAATGAATTTCCACCATTTGAAAACTTTGAGCTTTCATTTTTGCAGTAGGGACCCTCTTGATGATTTTCAGTTTTAATCCCAGATTTTTACTTGCCTCTTTCTTCTTCAAGTTTTTCCTGTGTCAAAGCATCCAAGTTTTCTTGCATTCGGATTTTTATCTCAGACTTCACTTTTTACATGCTAGAATCATTCATGGATAAAGAAAATCTTACACCGGTACGAAGAAAATGCAGAAAACAGATAGATAAATTCATTAAAAATCAAAACTTTCCTTTTTTGGAAGTTTCGCGATATCACGACGGGTTTTTGAAAAATTGGCTAAGTCAGAAATGCATAGCGAAATCGTGACACTTTCCAAAAATGTAAATGTTGCGATATCGCGACATTTCCATTTATTTTTAAATGTTGGTCCGAATTTTATACACACCCTGTGAAGGATGAGCATAAAACTCTGATAACACTTATACGGGATAAATCCCACTCACTTTAGGATCTAGTTGGTTATCCAAGGTGTGAGTTACAGAGTCGGGTCGAATGTCAATTCACTCTTTTCTGCTTCTGGAATAGATTTCAATATGGACTGTCTATACCTTACAACGGGCTCACTGAACTTGCTCAGTAATGGTTAAGTTTTATCCGGACTTTGTTTTAAATGGCTTTATATTGTAAAACCCGGGTCCTAGGGTTTGAGATGATAAGATTTAGGGTTTGAGAGGAAGATATTTTTGAAAAGATCAGGGTCTATCCTGAGTCTATAAATACTTCTTCTCAATGTAATCGCAGGAGGCGAAAACTTAGAAATAAAAGGCTATTGAAGCAATTTCTTGCAAATTTTGTTAAATACTTTATTTACGGACTTGGAGTTGATGTGCTTTTGTTTTCTATGATAGCATGGCCAGGAGCCTAATCTTTTGCAGATTGTGATAAGTTCATCTTCTTTTGTTATCCGTTTCATTAAAGTTTATTAGATATATGCTGTAAATCGGTGTTATCAAGATTAAATATGTTGTTAGGCTTCATTTGTTCTATTGTATGCTAGGGAAAATTATAGATTTAAGGTTCAAGTTTGTTCTAATTGCTCTGTCCTCACTGTGCGAGCTAGGCTGCCGGTGAAAGATATCAATTTTAACCGACTTCCCTTCGGTTTATAATTTTTTGTTAGATCTGTTCCATCTCTGCCTTCTGCTCTTAGTAGAAAGTGATCTTAGAAAACTGGACACTTTCTTCTTTGATTTGTTCTATTGTGAAGCTGATAGTATAAATAAAATTGGTAGTTTTGTTTTACGAGTTAAGTTTGATAAACTTCTCTTTCCGCCTTACCCTACCCTCTTTGTTTTACCGTGAAATGATCCATTTTTATTTTTTTTATTTGTCTTTTATTTAAATCTGTTGACCCATGAGAGCTAGATCAAAGAATTAATTTTAAATCTGATTGTCAACAAGTGACAATTTTTGAACATTATTGAGCAAGTTCGGTGAGCCCGTTGTAAGGTACAGACAGTCCATATTGAAATCTATTCCAGAAGCGAAAAAGAGTGAATTGACATTCGACCCGACTCTGTAACTCACACCTTGGATAACCAGCTAGATCCTAAAGTGAGTGGGATTTATCCCGTATAAGTGTTATCAGAGTTTTGTGCTCATCCTTCACAGGGTGTGTATAAAAGTCGGACCAACATTTAAAAATGGCGCTAGAAGGAGGGCCACAGTGAACTCCGGTCAGTATTGTAAGTTGTCAGTACAATTTTTAAGATTGCCAGAAAAGAAGACCTCAAGTTCAGTACTCTGTTAAGAATTGTAAGTTTGTAAGTGCTTGTGAAAAGTTGGATTCTACATACAGGGTAACAAGGTCCCACCCCAGAGCTGGAGAGCTCCTTGTCCCTGAATTAGAAACTCCGAGAAGAAGTAGCCTCAGAAGGGCTAAGTCTCTGTCAAAAACAGTTTTATCACCGCTGATAGTTACCCCAACCACAACTCAGAATATCACTAACAACCAAGTAGTGATGGCAAATTGGTTGGGCTCCACTACTTTGAATATTTTGGGTATTGCCCATGACCTGCCCAGAAATCCGAAAAGATATCTCCCCAGATATAAACATGATGGGACAAGAACTGAGAAGAACATTTGGTTGCATTCAAGAATGCTTTGAAATTATTAAATGTACAGCATGAGGATGTTGCCTGCAGACTATTCCCGTTCACTCTCCAGGAGGGAGCTTATGATTGGTTTCTAAACCTCACTAATGATTCTGTCACCAGCTGGAATGACTTAGAAAAAGTTTTTGTGTCACAGTTCGGAGAAGTGATAGATCCTAGTATATTGTACCAGCAGTTTTCTGGCATCAAAAGAGAATTAGGTGAATCTATCAGGTCTTATAATGTTAGATTCCAGAAAGCTTATGGCAGACTTACTGGGTATTATGTACCGAATGCTGACCTGGCATTAGAGATCTTTAGAAACTCTCTGGATCCAATGACCTCTGTCTTTTTGAAGAGAGATCCCACTGTTACTAATTTGACAGAAGCTTATAAAGAAGCTTTGATTTTGGAAAGACAGTTGGGACCCCAACCTTTAAATGCTCAGCAAGTTCCTCTGGTTACACAAGCTGCCCCTGTGTTCAATCCCATTCCACATCAGGTAATGTTGCCAGTTTGTCAGACTCTACCATCAGCAAATCCATTGGTTGTAGCACCTGTTGAGAATGTACAGAACCCAGGCAAAGAGGCTGACAATGCAAGAGTTGAAGAAGTCTCAAAGATAGTTCAGAAGCTGGCCAATGATTTCTTGAGTTTTAAAAGGCAAGTTTCTACTGGGGACAACTCCAACGAGATATTCATATCAACCAAGCAGATTCAACGAGGCCCCCATATGAACCTAATAAATATTACAAGGGCAAAGGCTCATGATGTGAACATTTGTGATTTAGCTCCGCCTAGCTGGTGCGAGAATACATGCCACTTCTCGGCATGGGGAGTTGGATTGTCTAGAATTTTGCAATGCATTTGAAGCTTTGTCCGGAGATTTGATCTCCCACGAAAATCAAAGAAGCTGTCGATGGCCCAAGTTCATCCGGCCACGGTGCGGCTATGGTCCTGGATTCTTTCACTTTCCCGGATGAATCCGAGAATGTAGTTGAAATGCCTATGGATGAGGTGCGGGCTTTCCAGCGATACGAGAAGAGATAATTACAACCTGAGAAATAGGAATCCGGAGCCTAATACTACATCAACCCCTCCGGACAACTCTCACAATGTTCCTCCCGACCCCTCTCCAAGCAATAATCCATCTCCACCAAAAGGAGGTAATTTGAGAGGACCAGATGCTTTTGTCCCTCCACTTAACAAAGGATATAACATAGTGGAGGATATGAAAAATATTAAGGCCAACATTACTCTGCATGAGCTGGCACAGATTTCAGAGCAGAGAGACAATCTGATAAAAACATACTCTAGCCCTGCTACTAAACCTGTGGACAAAGGAAAGAAAATAGCAAATGCCAATCTAGCCATGTACAAAGAAAAAACTGAAGTTCCCCCCTTTTACTGACTGTCCGTATTTTTGGGAAGAACTTACATAATTGTTTGGTAGATTCAGGTGCATCTGCAAATGTTATGCCTTTGGCCATTTGTCAGCAGTTGGGTCTGACCCCAATGAAGTCTGAAAGGAGAGTTGTCCAATTGGACAAATCAGAGGTTAAAGTTGTTGGAGAGCTTCAAAATATTCATATCCAATTAGCATCTGAGCCAAGGGCTCAACATAAAATTGAAATTTAGGTTGTGGATATCCCTGTGGGGTACGGGATGCTGTTGAGTAGGGATTGGTCGAGATCTTTGAACGGATACTTGGCAACAGATTTTTCACACATGTGGTTGCCGTGGAAAGGAGTGGCAAATCAATTACGGGTTGAAAGAGAACCCAGGTACAAGCATACAATTACAGAGTACAATGCGAGAGAATGAAGCTGTAAATATTGCAGAGGTAGATATTGGAGTCTACAATTTAACAATGGGACAGATTAACAAGTTTAATAAAGCTCATCTTGTACATACTAATGAAGTCTGGACACTTCATGTGGATGGGGCTAGATCTAAACAAGGTTCTGGAACAGGGGCAGTCCTCAAAGGGCCTGAAAGTCAGACATATTTTATGTCTTACCTCCTGCAATTCCCTTGTACAAATAATTTAGCAGAGTATGAAGCTCTGATTTTAGGTTTGAAATTTGCTTTGGACAGAAGTGTGAGAAATATTCAAGTTTTCACTGATTCAGAATTGGTGGCAAATCAAGTCAAGGGTAAATTCCAGTGTAAAGCATCTTATTTAAAAGGATACAAACATCGGGCTTGGGATCTTGTAGAAGACTTTGATGCTTTTAATCTGACACATATACCCAGGGAGCAGAATTCACATGCAGATGTCTTGGCTTCTTCAGTTGCAAGTTTAAAGCCATTGGAAGAATTTAAATGGAACAAGTTTTCAATTGAGTTAGTCCCTTGTCCTTCAGTTCCAAACAATATAGATAATTTTCAGGTTTTCTCTGATGATCAACAGATTGTAAACTTTTTGCAGAGTACTAACACATTTGAGAATGCTATAATTGATGAGGGCCAAAGAGATACCCTATTGGAGCAATTAGATGATGACAGGGGAATAATGAGGTTGAAGGACAACAGAATTCCAAAAGGAATGGTGGAGCTGGAGCGGCTCTTTGATGTTGACAAAATCAAGCAAAAGGTGAATTCTGAGGATTATGTGGCTGCCACAGACAGTGGGACTGAAGACCTGAACATAGGGACTGAAGAAGATCCCAGGCACATCAAGTTGGCTAAGAACTGTGATCCAGAAATAAAGAGAAGTATGATTGATTTTCTTCACAGGTCCAAGGATGTCATGGCCTGGTCATACAAAGACTTAAAGGTATTTGATCCGAAAGTTTACACTCACATTATACCTTTAAAAGAATTTTGCAAGCCTTTCCAGCAATAACAGAGGCATGTCAATGATCTATTAGAACCCCTCATCCAGGAAAGAGGTAGAAAAACTGTTAAGTGCTGCCATTATTTTTCCCATCAGGCATTCTACTTGGGTGGCCAATCTGGTGCCAATCAGGAAGAAAAATGGAGAGATCCGCCTGTGTGTGGATTTTAGAAATCTGAACAAGGCATCTGAGAAAGATAACTATCCTCTACCTTCTATGGATGAAGTCTTGCAGATTGTCAATGGTTCAGAGATGATGTCTTTCCTGGATGGTTTCTCAGGGTACAACCAGATATTGGTTGAGAAGGAAGACAGAATGAAGACTGCTTTCACAACTAAGTGGGGAACTTTTGCTTACAAGAGGATGCCATTTGGATTAATAAATGCCGGAGCTACATTTCAACGAGCAATGGATCATGCTTTCAAGGGGCTTATGGGTAAATGTATTGTTGTTTACATGGATGATTTAACAGTCTTCTCTAAATCTCGGTTTGACCATGTAAAACACTTGGAGTCTGTGTTTAATAAATGCAGGGAGTTTGGTATTTCTTTGAATCCGAAGAAGTGCATTTTTGGTGTAACAGAAGGAAAGCTCCTTGGGCACTTGGTCACAAAAGATGGCATTTCCATGGATCCGGGCAGAGTTGAAGCCATATCTGGCATACCATTTCCCAACTCCAAGAAAGAGTTGAGGTCCTTCTTTGGAAAAATTAACTTTGTCGGGAAGTTCATCTCCGATTTTGCAGAGATAGTCAAGCCAATGAATGACATGCTAAAGCAAACTGCTCAGATTTTCTGGACCACAGAAGCTAAGACGACTTTCCAAGAAATCAAGACGGCCATAAAACAAGCACCAGTTCTGGTAAGCCCAGATTTCAGTGCAGATTTTTATCTGTACACTTTCTCTTCTGAACATACACTTGCTGCGAGTTCGACCCAACGGAGAGAAACCGGGGAACATCCAATTTCTTTCAAGAGTACCAATTTGAAGGGGCTGAGCTGAAATATTCTCGTTTAGACAAACAAGCTTATGCCTTGGTAAGAGCGGTTAAGCGATTCGGGCACTATATATTAAGAAGCGAGAATTCATGCTATAGTTCCAGACCAGTTGTTAAATACCTTCTAAGTCGAATGAATTGGGTGAATTGAGGGGTAACTGGGTTACAAGGCTGCAAGAGTATGACTTAGAGATTCGGCCTGCTAAATTGATTAGAGGACTTGGTTTGTCCCGACACATTGCCGAAGTACCTATACGGGAAGAAGTTAATCAGTTAAATTCTGAATCTGATGGTGGTATGGGGATATTATTCATCTGCTGCAATTTGGAATTTGCCCGTCTCACTTGAACAGAACCCAAAGGAGAGCATTAAAGCTGAAAAGCTGCTCATTATCTCCTCAAAGCGAGGTAATTTGTATGAGAGAGAATTATCTTTGGCATTTTCTTGAGATGCATTTCTCCGAGTGAAGTCAATGAAGTCATGTCCGAGTTTTCATGAAAAGTTAGGGGCAGGGCATTCATCAGGATCTGCCACTGCGCATAAAATATTGAGAGCAGGCTATTATTGGCCTACGCTATTTAAAGATGCACATCGGCATGTAAGAACCTGCCATCAGTGCCAAACTTTTGCAGCCAAAGAGGCCAACCGGGCTCTCCCATTGCAACTTTGTTGTAATAAATAAACCTTTCATGCGGTGGGGACTTGATTTTGTGGGAGTGATTAATCCAAATTCTTCACCGAGGGCATAAGTATGTTCTGACGACTACGATTACTTGCACAAGATGGGTCGAGGCAGCAACCACCATAAGAAGTACGGCTCATGAAGTCATTGAATTTCTAGAGTCAAATATCATAACTAGGTTTGGGGTTCCTCTGAATTTGGTGTGTGATAATGGACCAGCCTTCCAATCATTGGAGTTTGCAGAATGGGCATACCAGATGGGGATAGTTATCAGATTCTCATCCAACTATTATCCCCAAGGCAATGGGTAGGTGAGTCCACAAACAAGAATTTAATGAATGCCATTAAGAAATCTGCAGCAAACAAACCCAGGCGGTGGCATACATTATTGAAATATGCACTTTGGGCTGACCGGATAAAATATAAAGTGGCTCTTAAAACTTCTCCTTTTGCTTTGCTGTATGGTACCCAACCAATTGTTCCCATCTCTCTGAAGTTACCTACTTACCAATTTGTCTTAGACTATTTTGAGGATCAAGCTGATGCGAGAGGCTCGTGTTTTAGATCTAACTAACTTGCAGGATGAAAGACTCCAAGCCCTGGAACACTTCAATCGGCACCAAGAAACCGTCAAGCGCTGGTTTGACAAGAGGGCCAAAGTGAAAGCTTTCGGACTGGCAGACTTGGTGCTTCTATGGGACAAGGCCCATGAGAAGAAGGGTAAGCATACAAAGTTGCGGCCACTGTGGATAGGCCCCTACCAGATTCTTGAGATTCAGGTAACAATGCATTTCGTTTACAAGACCTTGATGGTAATTTTTTGGACCTCCCTGTTAATGGTCAATACTTAAAACATTATTTCTCGGTTGTTCCGTCCAATATATCATTTGAATGAGTCATAAAGAAGTTGTAACATGTGTATACATTGTAAATAACTTTGCAGTTTATCTGCTTTAGTTTACTTTTAATGTCTGTACAGTTGTTTAGTTTAGTTTACTCTTCATGTCTGTACAGTTCTTTAGTTTAGTTTTTTTTAGTTGTTTAGTTTACTTTTAATGTCTGTACAGTTGATTGCTTTAGTTTAATTTTAGGTGTCTGTGCAGTGCTGTTTAATTATTTTAATTCTATCTGCCTGTACAGTTTTTAGCTTTAGTTTTAATTGCCTGTACAGTTTTTAGTTGCTTTGTTTTAATTTGTTTTTAAATGTCTGTCTGTGTTCTTTTGTTTTATTTAATCCTAATTGTCTGTGCAATTTCAATCTGTCTTGAAGTTATGTATTTTATTTCCTTTGTAAATAACCACTGAGTTTTAATTCCTTTCAGGTCTGTACATTTATGTATTCTATTTCCTTTCTTGTACGTACAACAGTTGTTTTATTTTAAAGTTATGTATTTTATTTTTATTTAAGGTCTATGCAGTTTATTTTCTTTGTAAATAGCTCTGCAGTCTTGTTTTATTTCATTTCCTTTAATTGTCTGTATAGTTTTATTTTGTTTCCTTTGTAAATAACCCTGCAGTTTTGTTTCCTTTGCTGCTTGTACAGTTTTATTTTAAAGTCTATGCAGTTTTATTTTATTTTGTTTTTAGAGGCCTGTGTTTATCCTTGGAAGTCTGTACAAAGTTCTTTGGCTTTTAAAATTCTGTTCTTTAACCTTTGCCTGAGCATCAATGAAAAGTCAGCCTTCTAAAAAATTGTTTTTATTCTGAGCTGATCAATCCAGTGTTCATTATCATAATTGTGAGATAGTCTGTTTGAACTGAACAGTGGAACTATTTTCTTAGTCAGGACAACAGTGGAAGGATGATTGGATTTTGTGTCTTGCTTGCCACGAGTTGTTTTAATTATAAAGAAACTGCTATCTTTGTTTGGTTGGAGAAACTCTCGAGGAATCCAAGAAAATTTGGTTATAAGAGGGGACTATGATTCATGTAATTATTTGAGTATCCATAGAGGCTATCAGTGCCCAGGCTGAAGCAGTTCCAGATTGATGAAATGTTAAAAGAAAATTGTTATTCTTTCTAAGGCTTTTCAGATGTTGATGTATTTCAAAAGAAAGAGATGAAAGTTGAGCAGGCAGCATGAAATTGGCACTCTATTATTTTCAATATATATATAAAAAAAGAAAAAAAAAAGAGATAAAAAGAAAAAGAAAAAAGAGTTATATAATCAAAGAGGCAGCCAAGACTTCAAAAGATGTTTTTCTTCTACTAAGTTGTAGATTCTACCTTACAGTTGTAAATCTGGGTCGTGTAAATCTAAAGGGTAACTCTGTCGGAGGTTGTAAAAGGCTAAACTAGTAAACAGAGCTCTACTCGGTTTCCCCTTTTTACAATCTAGAAAAGCTGATCAATCTAGAGTTCAACATTCAATCCTGTAATTCTTGAAAAAAGTTTTTTACCCTTGTAATTGCACATCAGAAATCTTCCTTAAGTAATTCAGCCTAGTATGTCCTTGGGAAATTTTAACAACTATCAGTTAGTAGTCAATTTATTTTGAAGAATATCCGTGGCAAGGCAAGATACATGGTCTATGTTGTTTTGAAACTAGAGTCCTGGGTTCTAAAATAATGCTACTATTTTCCCTGCAGATATCGCCATTTGTTGAGAAGCAACACACCCCCATTGAAAAATGAATTTTCACCCTTTGAAAACTTTGAGCTTTCATTTTTGCGGTAGGGACCCTCTTGATGATTTTCGAGTTTTAATCCCAATTTTTACTTGCCTCTTTCTTCTTCAAGTTTTGCCTGTGTCAAAGCATCCAAGTTTTCTTGCATTCGGCTTTGTTATCTCAGACTTCACTTTTTACATGCTAGAATCATTCATGGATAAAGAAAATCTTACGACGGTACGAAGAAAATGCAGAAAACAGATAGATAAATTCATTGAAAATCAAAACTTTCCTTTTTTGGAAGTGTCGCGATATCGCGACACTTCCATTTTGGAAATGTCGCGATATCGTGACGGGTTTTTGAAAAATCGGCTAAGTCGGAAATGCGTAGCGAAATCGCGACACTTTCCATATTGGAAATGTCACGATATGCGAATTTCCATTTTGGAAATGTCGCGATATCGCTACCGGTTAGGAGAGAAAGCAGTCGTACGGAACGTCGCGATTTCGCGACATGTCGCGAAATCGCGACAAGTTTTGGAGAGAGAAGGCAAGTGTAGAAGTGATTTCGCGACATGTCGCGAAATCGTGACATGTCGCATTTTTGCGGCTGTAAAGTGAAAAATCGACTAAGGATGAAAATGGTCACGATTTCGTGACATGTAATCGTGAATGGGAAGCAAGTGAATGAATCGTGACGTTTTTTCGGAGAGGCCGGCGTACGGATGTCGCGATTTCGTGACATGCGAGTCGAGGCAAGGAAGGAGAAAATAAAAAAAAAGGCAAAGATCGAAGAAACGTGTCGTGAATGAGAGGAAGAAGGAAGGCGAAAAAAGAAAGCAAAGTGCAAGGAAAGCAAAGTGGAATGGATGTCATGAAATCAGAATGAGAAGGAGCAGGGTGTCGTGAAATCGTGATAGCAAAGAAGTAAGAGAAGAGTGAGGCGAGAAAGGGCGAAAGGTAAGCAATGCAAAGGTAGTGAAGAAGAAAAAGAAGAGGCTAAGGCAAGGAGAGGTCGCGATTTCGTGACATGTCACGAAATCGCGACATGTCACGTTTTACGGCTTGGAAGGGAAGGTTGCAAGGAAGAGACGTCGCGATTTGGCGACATGTCGCGAAATCGTGACATGTCACATTTTCGTGATGGAAAGGAAAGAAAGGCAGTCGAGGCGCCAACATGTCACGAAATCGCGACATGTCGTAGTTTCGCGCCAGGAGAGGTAAAAGGGCCAGAAATGCAAGGCAGCTAGAAATGGACACGTGTCGTGATTTGTGACACGTGTCAAACAGTAGCGAGCCACGTGTAATGAAATTTAGGGTTTTGTAAACTTTAGGATTTTGATTTAATTTTAAAGTTTTGATTTAATATTTTTAAAGTACTAATCCATCTTTTGTCCTTTTTGTAGGAGGCCATCTGGCACTTGCATGATAACGGAGAAATTGCCAGGAAGACAAAGATAAGTGCAAATTAATCGAAGACAGCCATATTGAAAAGAAAGATGTCGGGAATTGTTGTTTCATCCAATTTTTTCAGATCTGGTTGCAAAGAGACTTTACGGTGACTAAGCTGCTGCCCATAGTGGAATATGTCGAGAATTGGCCGAGAAATGAAAATATCTGCACACAGTTACCGGATTTTTCCGGTGAATGCATTTAATGAAAATTTATGGCAGAATTAATAGCTTGCAGAGATTTTCAACTCGGGGATGGCTCTACGGAGATGAAATGTCGGAGAAGTGGTGACTCATCCAGCTTACCCAAGGGAATTAATGAGGGCATTTATTTACAGTTGCGGGTGAATGCAAGTGGCATTCGAATTCTATCTTCTCCATTTATGGCAAGTGACTTCACTGATTTGCATAATGGTTAAGTTTTATCCGGACTTTGTTTTAAATGGCTTTATATTGTAAAACCTGTGTCCTAGGGTTTGAGATGATAAGATTTAGGGTTTGAGAGGAAGATATTTCTGAAAATATCAGGGTCTGTCCTGAGTCTATAAATACTTCTTCTCAATGTAATCGCAGGAGGCGAAAACTTAGAAATAAAAGGCTATTGAAGCAATTTCTTGCAAATATTGTTAAATACTTTGTTTCCGGACTTGGAGTTGATGTGCTTTTGTTTTCTGTGATAGCATGGCCGGGAGCCTAATCTTTTGCGATTGTGATAAGTTCATCTTCTTTTGTTATCCGTTTCTTTAAAGTTTATTAGATATATGCTGTAAATCGGTGTTATCAAGATTAAATATGCTGTTAGGCTTCAGTTGTTCTATTGTATGCTAGGGAAAATTACAGATTTAAGGTTCAAGTTTGTTCTAATTGCTCTGTCCTCACTGTGCGAGCTAGGCTGTCGGTGAAAGATATCAATTTTAACCGACTTCCCTTCGGTTTATAATTTTCTGTTAGATCTGTTCCATCTCTCCCTATGCTCTTAGTAGAAAGTGATCTTAGAAAGCTGGACACTTTCTTCTTTGATTTGTTCCGTTGTGAAGGTGATAGTATAAATAAAATTGGTAGTTTTGTTTCTGAGTTAAGTTTGATAAACTTCTCTTTCTGCCTTACCCTACCCTCTTTGTTTTACCGTGAAATGATCCATTTTTATTTTCTTTATTTGTCTTTTATTTAAATCTGTTGACCCATGAGAGCTAGATCAAAGAATTAATTTTAAATCTGATTGTCAACAAGTGACAACTTTTGAACATTACTGAGCAAGTTCGGTGAGCCCGTTGTAAGGTACGAGACAGTCCATATTGAAATCTATTCCAGAAGCGAAAAAGAGTGAATTGACATTCGACCCGACTCTGTAACTCACACCTTGGATAACCAGCTAGATCCTAAAGTGAGTGGGATTTATCCCGTATAAGTGTTATCAGAGTTTTGTGCTCATTCTTCACAGGGTGTGTATAAAAGTCGGACCAACAAGTCTCTTAAGCACTCTTTTACTTTTAGCAATATTTCTATACCAGGATTAGCTTGACGACCTAGCGAGTGGCGACTCCATGAAATGGTCATAAATAGCAACAATGTCCTTTGAAATTATTGTTAAAATTCCCTTTTATTTTTATCAAATCACACCACAAACAACCAATTTATTTACACCAGATTATTTCATTTAAATTTTAAAAGCATGACATTCAAACCATAATATTTCCAAATGACATAATTACATGAATCATCAAATCAATCATATCAAAACATTAAAGCATCATCCAAACACATAAGATAAGTCATATGATCAAAAATATCTCATCTATATATATATCAACAATATATACATCATCTCAAAACTGGATCGGTATGCCACAATCTGTACCTCGGCATACTCAATCCCCTATCAAAAATAATAAACACTATGTATCAATCTATGTAGTGCAGTCTGTAGAAGCTAGCCTCAAGAACCCCTCGAGCTCTCAACCTCATATCCTCCCCCACCTTGAGGTGGACGAGGTGGCCCCATCGTAGTCCATGTGGTGCTATGAGTCCTGGACTCTAATTGTGATGATGTCCTCGATGACCTCATCACGACAGGCTCTGCAATGGAGATAGAGTTCTTCTGTGGAGAGAGATCCACAAACTATTTGAGGATATAGAGTTCTCTTGGATCAAGTTCCATGAACTAGAGAAAAGGGAAAAGAGTTATCCTATGGATAGAGATCCATAAATCAAAGTATAGGGAATTGGTGTCTCCTTTTGGATAAAGATACATAAGCATTATAGTAGGGAATTTATTCCTAAGAAATTTTTTGAGAAAATATAGAAGAAATATTTTCTCCATGGAGTAGCCCACATTGGGTGAACCACATTAAATTTGTGTCTCTCTTGTTTGTGATGATTTATGCATTTCTTTGATTACTGCTATTGATATATCCATTGATAATATTGGATAATATTGTTTGGGAAAGAAAATTAAAAGTTGGTCTTATACTGTTTGCCCCTCCTCTCAGTATAAGCCTGTGTTATTCAATTGGTATCAGAGCGAATTCCTTCGAAAGAGTCTAACAGCTTGAAGGAAGAGTGTACAGGAACACAAATGGCATCCCAAAGTGGATCTTTAGAAAATAAGGCACAATTATTCAATGGGAACAATTATACTTTCTAGAGCATAATATCGAGGACTTAATAGTACAAGGATATGAGACATCACAAGCAGTTGAGGATGGGTTCACACCTACAACTAATCCTCCCACAGATAAATATGATAATCTCTTACATGTGAATAATTCCAAGGCTATGAATGCAATCTTAAATAGTTTACATGAAGTGAAGTTTGTGAAAGTTATGCATTGCAAATCAGCAAAAGAGATATGGGAAAATTGAAGCAAATATATGAGGGAGATAAAAAGGTCAATATGGCAAAATTGCAAAATTAAAAGAAAACGTTTGAGGATTTGAAGATGAAATATGAGGAAGACATTGCTACATACTTACTTCATGTGGATGAGGTTGTTAATACCATGCAAGGACTTGGATTTGCAATTGAATACTCTAATGTTGCTCAAAAAGTTTTAAGGTCACTTCCTATGAGGTATGATGGAAACGTTTTACTATAGAAGAGATGAGAGATATTGAAAAATTTACTATGGATGAGTTACATGGAATTATCACATCCTATGATATAATAATAGTAAAGGATCCCAATTCCAAGAAAGAGGTAACCTTCAAAGTATTAAATAAGACAAAATATAAGAAACTAGAATCAAGTTGTGAATCAAGCAGTGATGAAGAAGATAACTATGGTAGAAGAAAAAAGGACTCAAGAAAGCACAAAGGTATAAAAATACTAAATTATTTTAATTGTGGTAACTATGGTCACTATGCATCTAATTTTCTAGAAGCAGGAAGCAGTAGCAGTGAAGAAAACTAGGATCATAAGAAAAAGGAAATAGGAAAATCTAGGTATGAAAAGAAAAATAGGTATGGACAAAACAAGCATGAAAATAATTTTTTTCAAAGGCACAAGAAGAGCTTCTATGTTGATAATGGAATCAAGGTTTCAAGTGATAGTGACGGAAGACCCTTAGATAGTGAAGAAGAAGAAATTCTATTTTGGGCAATAGAAGAGGAAGAAAATGCTCCTATTGAAAATAAATCTAAAAAGTATGAAGATGCTCTTGAAGATCAAGAAGTAGAGAAAGATTCAAAAAATGAAGAGGAAGGCACGGTAGATCTAGAAGCAGAAATTATTGCTACTCTTAAATAATTGAAAAAATTTAGAAAGCAGAATTTAAGATTCAAGGCTCAAGTTCAAGAATGTGATGAAGAAAAAGAAAATCTTATACAAAACCTAACAAATGCAATATCTAAGACAAGGAGATTTAAATAAAAGTTAGAGGTAAAAGTCTTAGAATGTGAGAGATTATAACATGAGGTAGTTTCACTAAGAATGGAAGTGAAATAATCTAAGGACAGGCTACACAGGTTTGGAAAAAGTTTGAAGACTTTGGATAAGATTATCAATACACAAAGACCTTCATCTATCAGAATAGGACTTGGTTTTGAAGAAGGACAAGGGAAATAAAAATAAGGGTCAAGTTCAAGCTCAAATGAGTAAGAAACTTCAAAGGAAGAGAGTGAAGGATAAAGTAATACTTATGTGAATAGAAGCTTCACGAAGGAAGCAAATAATGCACAAACAAGGAACAAGGATCATCACAGAGAAGAAAGGACTAAGAGGCAAGTGGGTTCAAGGCAATATTTCTTCAAAGGACATTATTTTTCATGTAACATGTTTGGTCACAAGGCTATGCATTGCAAGGTTCATAGAAATAAGGAATATGGTTTTACTAAAAGGAACTTCAAATATGGACACTTTCAAGAGTATTGCTACTCTTGTAATCGATTTGGGTATAAAACAATCCACTGTAGGATTCAAGACAAAAATGGGTATGGCTTCACTAGGAGGAACTTCAAAATATTTGCACCTTCTAGGAACCACAACATTAAGTGCTATAAGTACAATAATGTAGGGCATAATACCAAGTGGTGTAGAACAGAGTTTCCAAATATAAGCAAGAATAGTAACATTCAAAATAATCAAAATGGTATGTTGAGAAAGAAGGTTGACAAAGAAAAAGAGCATTGTATGCTGGGAGTAGAGATACTCCCACCCAAAAATTAACCATCTCAAGGAGAGGAGGTGGGGAGGAGGTTGAGCTAAGAGTCTTATATGTAGCCGCAAAGGAGTCCCTTTGCCATTGATGTCAAAGGGGGAGATATTTGAGTAAGTGGGAGAGCATTCAGTCAAGGGGAGAAGTTTCTCAGGGGGAGCAGATTTGGAATCAAATGGTTTGGAAAAAAAGAATTTTTAGAAAAGGGTTACCATCAATGACAAAGGGGAAGATTATTGGAAATTTTGAGTAATTATATTTTCATTGATGTCAAGTGTTAGTTCATATCAGTGCAAGGGAATTGATAAAAATAGGTCATTTATGTCAAGTGTTAGTTCATCTCAATGCAAGGAAATTGATAAAAAGAAGGTTAAAACATTTATATTTTAAACCCAATATATTGGATACAAAGCTCCACGTGGTTGGCAAAAAGGTTATCTCAATATCCCAAAGGAAGAAAATGTCTAGGCCCAAAAGGAAATAATATTATAATATTTATTATTATAATATAAAATTTATAAATTTAAGCATAAGGTTCAATTATAAAATAATTATAATATTTATATTATAATATTTTATAACCATAAGTGGGTTTGGTGCCAAGAATATTTTTAAATTCTTAAATATCTGCCGACGTCTTAGTAATGGAGGTAATTCATATTTATATGGTAAGGTTTGGTGGTCTAAGTGAATTATTCGAAGCGTGAATTAAAGGTTAAATGTGAATTTTGGATGAGCAAATTGTAAGGAAGACAAAATTTTTATTAAAAAAAGAGAAAACCTTTGATGGGAATAATTTAAGATTGTGAAATCCTATCACCATCTAGGTGGTTGGCCTAGTGGTAGGCTTGGTAGGGTAAAGGCGCTGACGGATGGTAGGTCTTGCATTTGAATTCGGGCGGCAATATTTTTTCATCATTTTGAAGACAATAAGGTTAAGTGGACAATAAGGTGTGCAGCATGGCCTTTTGTCCTTGTGTGGGTGGTTGGCCTATCGGTGGCCCAAAGGGTGCTAGCACAATGGCAGGTGGCAGGTGCTGCATTCTAATCTACCATGGTAGTATTTTTGGTAAGCACTATTAAATTTGTTAATTGCCTAAGGTTGAGGGTTAGGCGCATGAGGGGTGTTTGATTAATTTGAGTGTTATAGACTTAGGGAGGTATAAGGAGAAATTTTTTATTATTCCATGCATTATATTTTGGAGAAAAAAGTTATGGAATATTTTTAAAAGAGATTTAGTGGAGTAATAAATATCTTTGTTAAATATTTTATGAACGTGTTTTTAAAATTGAGAGGAAAATATTTTATGCATGTATTTTTAAAATTGAGTGGAAGTTAAAAGGTGTATAAGGTATTTTAATTCTTTGTATTTTGCTTCATTTTGAAGGATTTTATTTATGAGTTAATGTTATAGTTTGAGAAACCAAGAGAGTTGATTTGGATTTTAATTATGCACACATTTTGAAGGTTTGATAACTCATAAAGAGGTGTTGTACTAACCCTTTTATTGTTGCAAAATATAGTGTGTAAGACAGATTTTTGAAGACATATCTCCATAAGAGCAAGCAAAAAGGTATGGGCATATCATTCTTTATTCAAAGTGTTTGTTAAGGTGAATATTTATGAAACATAAGGTGGAGTGAAAAGGATTGTTTGATAAGCATTTTTGGAAATATTTGAGTAAGGATTTTGTGATTCATGATTGAATGTTTTGAGTCATTTGATATAGAGATTGTGAACTACTTGTGCTAGGGTTGAAAACAAGTTAGTGCATATTTTTGAAACCTTTTTGAACATTGCTTTGTGATATATTGATTGAAATTGTGAAAATTATGGAGATCAATTTATGAAGGGATATTATACATTAGTGTGATTGATCTATGAGAGAAATTTTGCAATAAGGATAGGTCAATTCTGTGAAACAACTTATACATTGCTTTGATTTGATTTGAATGAGATTTTGCAAGTGATAAAGATTGATTGGTTGAGTACCAAATTTGTGAGTGTTAAACCTATTGAGGTTTTGATAGAGTATATCATTCTCTATATGTTCTAGAGATTATGTGAAGAAAGCTTTATGAAAGATATTTAAGTTGTGTTTTGTATGTAAGTTTTGGATTTATTTGAGTAGGTCTTGTGAGAAGGCTTGATAGTAGATTTGAGTAAGTCTTTTTGAAGTCTTGAGGACATATTTGAGGAAGTATTTTGAGAAGGCTTGAAGGCAAATTTGATAAATTCTTGAGAAGACTTTAAACAACATTGATAGTAGGTTTGATTGCTGATTTGGTCAAGCTTTGTGTTAAGGCTTGGGGTAGTTTTGAGATAGAGTTTGGTGTAATTTGTGAGCAAAATTAGAGAAAATTTATGCTAGACTTGGAATATATTTTGGTACAAACTTGTGAGTAGAGTTAGGGCATATTTGTGCTATTCTTGGAATAGATTTTGGTGCATATTTGAGATAGAGTTGACAGAAGGGTTTGGAGGTGATAGAGCAAAGAGGACAACAGTCTCTAGTGGATAGATATCCACAAGCCAAAGTAGTGGAGGTAAAATTATTCTAGAATATCACCAACCATAGTAGAGGGGATAGAGTTCTCCTATGGATATATATCCATGAACCAAAGTATATGGGATAGAGTTCTCCTATGGAGAGAGATCCACAAACTAGAGCAGAGGGGATAGATTTCTCTTGTGGAGAGAGATCCATGAAGTAGAGTAAGGAAAAGAGTTCTCCTATGGAGTAATATCTATGAACTAGTTAGAGAGATATATTTCTTCTATGGAGAGAGATCCATAAACCAGTTGAGGAGATAGAGTTATCTTGGATCAAGTTACATGAACCAGAGAAAAGGGGAAAGATGTATCCTATGGAGAGAGATCCACAAATTAGAGTATAGGGGATTGGTGTCTCCTTTTGGATAGAGGTCCATAAAAATTGTAATAGGGAATTGATTCCCAAGATATTTATTGAGAAAATTTAGAAGAAATATTTTCTCTACGGAGTAGCCCACATTGGGTGAACCATGTTAAATTTGTATCTCTCTTGTGTGTGATGATTTGTGCATTTATTTGATTACTGCTATTGATATTGTCATTGATAATATTGGATAATATTTTTTGGGAAATAAAAGTAAAAGTTTATCTTATATTGTTCATACCCCCTCTCAGTATAAGCCTGTATTCTTCAGGACATTTTTGTATTGAATCTCAAAATCTTGGTTTAAGAAAGGTCAAGAATCAAAGTCATTGAAAACAACGTGAACATTGTCTATCAAGTCTTATATGAAGCTTCTTAGATGTTTGCACCTATTGGTTGAATAACCATTAAAATTATGGAAACCATAATGCTCTTTAGGATGAAACTAATAAGGTTTTCCTTTTTCATATCTATTGATTTAATCAATAGAAAAGCTATAATATTAGATTTAAGAAGTTGTTTTGGGATGGTCAAAGGGGTTTGGTATAATTTAATGAATTATTGCTTAGGTTTTAGTTCTTTAACTACAACAAGTTTTGAAGAGGTTCTATAGCATTCACATGGATGGCCTAGCATGAGTTAGTAACTCTATTGTATATAATGTGTTGATTCTTGTTCCAACCCTTTAGGTGTGAGGGATATTTCTCCTCCTCCTTAGGAGTTTTAGTTTTTAATTTACACCTCTTGTGAAGGGTGTTTTATACTCTCTTGGCCATTTTTATGGCATCTTCAAAGGAAGACACATTAGACATTTCTAGGTACAAAGCTAGTTATTCATTAATATTTTCTATAAATATTTCTAAAAGATATTTTGGTGGGGGGATGTATTGGAGTCTCCCCACAAAATCTTACCACCTTGATAGGAAGTCTACAAAATTATTTTATTTTGTTTATTTAGCTTATAAATATTATTAATTGTGGCCTTTTATTTGATTTATATGGAGAATTGTTCAATGAAAATTTCAACAAATCCTTTAAAGCTTTTGAGGGGATGCCTTGGTATTTGGTAATACCACTCTAAGTTAGGACTGCTAAGACTTTTGGGAATGTCGTAGCAATATTTTATCATAGGTAATGTCACTACATGTTGTCCTAAATAGTCTAAGATGACTAATCGATTCATCTTTCTTGTTATACATTTGAAAATTAGAGTTTTTATAATTAGATGGAAATGGTAAACTAACTATGATGGGCTATAGTTGTTGATTTCACAAGCCCTCATAGTACTTGTGATTAGAATAGGATCCTTGAATGGAGTCCATTTGTTGCTTTATTTGCTCCAATTATAAGATTAAATATTTATTTTTGGAAGGAATGGGACTACATGGCACATGAAATATGTGTCATGGGATAATAAATCCTTGATAATTGATGTAATAATAAGGTTAAAATGTTAGGACATATGAACTTGACAAAATCCCATGAGGTATACCATAGTGGTATGTATTTGGGTTTTAATCTAGAAGATCCAACTTCAAATCTTAGTACAAGGGGACTAGGTTTCCTTTCAAAACCCATGCTTTACCCTAAAAATTTAAGGTTGTAGGATTTTATGTCATGTAGATCATGTGGGGCAAATGAGTAAAGGAGGAGGACCTACCAAACCCTTAATTTCTTTATTTGGACATCCAATACATGAGAAAGTGGAATTGGTAAATTTTTATAATGAATATTTTGTTACAACTTATCATCATCTCCATTGAAGTCATCCAAGATTCTTCACAATAGTAGCAGTAGTATATGTAAAGTGCAGAACCCTTTGGAGGAGAATTTTAGTAATGGATTAATGCAAAGTCATAATGGACGATTGCATTCCTTTTTTATGTCAATTATTTTACAATTAAATTGTTCTACTTGTGATAGCAAGGATTACAGGAGATCAAAAATAAATAAATAAATAAATAAATAAATAAAAATATGAAAAACCCTAACTGCTTTTGGGATTTTTTTTTGCGAAGATCATGGAGTTACTAGTTTTCATTGGAAATGATGATATTGATGCTCAAGAATGGTGGATGAAGTTTAGATATCTATAATCTAGTGAATGTTTTTGGGTATGCAAATTTTTTTAAATTTTAAGAGAGGAAGATCATGATTGGTGGGAAAATATCATTAAGGAAATAAATTTCACCTAGAATTAAATGGAGCATGTATTCTTGAGTTAGTGGAATCCATATAAAAAGATGTTTAGTTTGAAGGTCACCATCAAAGGATATGAAGAAGAAATAAAAATGCATTAGAGGAAACTAAAAGAAATGAATAAAGATGATATAGTAGAAGAAAAATTTATATGACAATGTGCAAGTTCATGTTTGCATCTAGAAAGAAAAATTTATGAACAAAGGATCCAAGGAGAAGCAAGAAGCAATTATGGCAAGGGAACAAGTTGAATAACCATTAGAAAACTCAAAAGTTGAATTTATAGTGGTAACATTAATATTATCCATGGAAGAAGCAACAAAAAATTCCAAGGAAGATTTGTTAGAAGTGCACAAGGATGCACCAAAATAAAGGTATAATAGAGAATATTATGAAGAAGAATTTAAAAGAAAAAACAAATTGTTGAAGAATCAAAGACAATAGAATTTTAGGTTAAGGTTGCAGCATATCAACACCCATACCACCCTAAGTAGCAATAATCTTGGAGGTATGGATTAAGTCATCAATATTTTAGAACTACATGGAGTTAGAAAGGCATCAAGAATGGTAGTGTTTGGCATAAGAAGCATAATGTTTCTATATTCCAAAGGGGTGTGTAGACACCTAAATCATGTCATGATTATGGAAGCTGCTCACATAGGCACATTCATAAGATCAAATGACATAATCTTGGACTTTCCAAGAATTAACAGTGGTTATCACCACTTATTTGGGACCTTTTCAAGCCATACAAGCCTAGCCGCTCAAGCCAAGAGCAGCCATATCCTAACCACTAAATCCTAGAGCATACAGACCTTAGCCACTATAGATAATAGTGACCAGATCTTAGTCACTGTAGATGACAACGACTAAACCCCAAAAATAGTTTTACTGACAAATAGTCCTAATCACGGGTGGAAGTGGTAGTTTGCATGCAATAAATGTGAGCGAGAGTAACTTTGCATTCCTTTTCATGACCAGTTCACATAGGAGACTTGAGTTTGCATTTAGACTTTATTTAACTAACCTCCAAACATAAACAAAGGATAAAAGCTTCTCATGCTAATGACCAGTTCACATAGGAGACTCAAGTTGGCAGTTATATTTCAGTTAACTGGCCTCCAAACATAGAAAAGACAAAAATATTCTCATGCTAACTTGCACTACGGATGAGAAATTCATTCCTAGGGCTTGGACATAGACCTAGGGTTTCACACTATAAAATGTGCAAGCCTAAGAGCACCAAAGGATCATCGATATTTTATCCATCAATCTTGGTCATTGAGGAGAGCTTTCGAGACTTAGAGATTTCCCTTGGAGATCACGTGTACAGTTAAGCCTTGAAGGATTGAATAGCATAGCACCTATTATTTCAACATCAGGATACAAGCTTTGATCCATAGCTTTGGAGAAAAGAGGACAAGAATCACTTTAGCGACCATTGTCTTGGATAGTGGCCCACAGGCTTAGCTTAGGGATCTAGACATTAGATTCATTATTTTAGCATATCATTAGCATAGCATAATTTCATTCATTCGAATCCATAGCATTAGTCTAATTTGCACTTGCTTTCATTTGTTATATTCAATACTAACAACCTCATCTAGGGAGGCATTCCCGAACATCTAAGCATGTGTTGTTGTTTCATTGCTTATATGGCCACAGGTTAATCATATGAAATCTACATCATACGAGAGCAAAAGGGATACCTCTAGGAAATAGACCTGGAGAAGTAGGCATCTGTAAGCCCTCATACATTTCTATGTGTGGAATCGGGAAGCTTTTTGAAAGCACACGTCTTTGCGAAAGAGGCACTCTTTACCTATTTCTAACCTTATTGTATCAAAATGGGTATTCCTAAGAGGGACCAACATGTAACTAGGTTTCAATATGAATAAAAGAGATCCATATTTGTTATTTCCATGTTATATGCTTTTCATTATCTTCCATTTCATCTTGGGTTTTAATAACATTGCAAGTAGTGTAAAAAAAAGAGAGCGTTGTGTGTGTCCCGAGGTCGCTACAAATGGCGATCACGATGGGACCTCCACTAATTTTTCATTTGCTACCAAAATACTAACTTATTTTTGTGTGCATGTTTACCCGCTATGAGCTATAGTGACCAAAAATCAGTCGTTCTGAGCTACAGTGGCCAAAAACCAGCTGCTCTGGTCAACAACGTCTAGAACTGGAGTGTACTAGAGGTCAAAACATTGAGTCTTTGAGCTAGATCAAAGGTTGGTATAGATAATCTTATATTTTATAGCTTTTTTTTTGCTTTTGTGTGTCTAAAATAGAGAACTTAAAGCACATTTATGTTTGGAAATTGAAAGAATAAAAGGAGAA
Organism: Wollemia nobilis; assembly: GCA_028583015.1. Lineage (NCBI taxonomy): Eukaryota > Viridiplantae > Streptophyta > Pinopsida > Araucariales > Araucariaceae > Wollemia > Wollemia nobilis. The sequence continues at coordinate 4,890,563 of JAQPPZ010015005.1, read as the reverse complement.
TGAATTAAGCATTTTGCATATCATATATCTTCTTCTATGTTTCCACTAGGCGTTTCTAGGAACAGTGGCTTATGCCTTAAAATTTTGCCCTAGAATCCAATGTGCTAGACATTTTATGTTGTTTTCTTGCTTTAAGTACCTACTAGAGGCCATAGTTGCATGAAATAAAGTGTGCTCATACAAATAATAGTAGTTCATACATATTTCTGAATATTGAAATGTATTTTTGCACTTAGGCATATAGGAAATATTCATTGCTTCTATATGATGCACTTTATGTTATGTAAGCTTAAAATGAACACCACACATGCACATCTTATTTAAACATTGGTGAGTTGGATTTCATCACCAACCATCAATTCAGTCTAGTGACATTGGAATTCATCTCCTTCCACTGGTTTACCCCCTAGAGCTTCCCATAAATGGATTGAGAAACTTATTTATAGTGATACTAAGTTACTTGTGCTCAAACAGTCTCCCACTATTAGAACTATCATTGGTTTAGAGTAGAAGATCTAGGCGAACCCCCCACTGGGTCTTCAGTGGTGTACCCTAGATTCTTTTGAGAAAACCATATTTGGAATGGGTGTACTTGATTATTACTATGGATGAGTCTTATCATTATTAATCTAATAACAAGAGCAAGAAATAAAAATAACAACACATCAAAACACACCAAATAGTTTAGGGCACACTTAAAATGATAATCAAGATAAGCATTTTCTTGGTATTGTGTGGCTATTCCTAAATTGCAGCTCAAAAAATCAATTCATAGACAACATGGTCAAAACAAGAAGTAAGAACCCTCGATATAATACCTAGGGAGAGACTAAAGCAACTCATACCCATAGGCGTAGTCATAGTAACATTGAATGACCCACCTGTAAGACAGTGAGACGTAGCTCTACGAGCCTAAGGGGTGATAACTCAACCCTTATGGGATTTCCTCAAGAAATCCCAAGTAGAGAACCACATAATGGAACAAATTCACATAAACAAAAAGAGGCTTCACAACAATCCTCATCAAGGAGACATGAGGAGACCTCAATGGCCTCCTCTAAACACACAAAAACATCTCAAAGACATGAGAAAGCTTCAAGGGCTTCCTCCTCACATGGACATAAAGAAGGTTCTAAAACTCATTCTTCACATAGGGATGATGAGACTGCTACATCTCCATCCACATGGAGAAAACATATCACAAAGCCCTCTTCATCAAGAAGACAAGCAAGAGTCACAACACCTCAAGATTCACAAGAAACATATGAAACACGTCTGCCCACTTAAGGGTAGGAAACTAGAGGTACATCTAGCCATGGGTAAAATGGAATAAACCCTTAATGCAAAAGGAAATATTCTCATAGACTATGACCTCATAGGAGTGAATGGCACCCCACAAGACCATCCATGGAAAACAAGATAGCTATACGGGTTGGATCGGTTTCCTACACGACCAACTCAAAGAACTGTAGCTACTGAGAAATCTGCATCTAGAAGCTCATGAACTGTGACTTCTAAATGCATCTCTTAGTCTAGGGGTACTTTATAGAAACCCCATAGTATATGCACAAAGTCTTATTGTAGGGATACTCAATAGTATACTAAACAAATCACATTAGCTAGCAAGAGTACAGGTATAGCAAAAACCTCCTCAAGGACTCTGATAGTCAAGACAACAAGAACAAAGTCAAATAAACATGAGTCTTCTATGATAGTGCAAAATAACTGAATAAGGTAGTTATAAAATGCATTACATAAGGAGCGATATCTAGTGGAGGCTCTCGAATAGGATAAACAAAGAGAAAGACTCTTGTGCCAACATGAGCAACGTTTAAGAGAGTAGGCTAAGCGGCTAGCTCTTAACAATTTACAGATAAATGGTGGTGACAACAAAAGAACTAGACATGCTGACTCAAGAAGGAGAGGTGCACTAGAAAATATAGCCCATAATGAAATCCCCCACCAAACCATGAATGAAATCCAAATAGTGGGGAAAGGGCAAACACAACAAAATAGGATCACAATCTTGAGTCCCCTCGTAGGAGGGAGGAAAACAAAACAAATCAAATGGATAGAGAGTTACCTCCATTGCCACTATGGGTAGGCCTACAAGAGGAATAAATCTATACATCAAAGGTATTTCAAGAGCTTGCTAAAAATATGAAGGCCTTTGAGAAACAAGAGGCAGCTGGGAACTCACCAACATTAAGCAAGATACACAACCAACCATTTTTCCCATCAATCCCTAGCCCTCCATATCCTAAGCACTTTGAGATGCCTAGATTAGAGAAATTTAAGGGTGAAGAGGATGCACAAGAGCAAATCACCAATTTTATAAACACCTATTTTCATATTGAAGACAATGACGCTCTCATGCTAAGAACATTCATAATGACATTTTAAGGTGTTGCCACTCAATGGTTCAACCAACTACCTAAACATAGCATAACCAACTTTGAATAACTAATAAATGCATTCTTAAAGTGTTTCACCTTTGGTGCTAAGAATAAGGTGAACCTTTCAAACCTAGCTAACTTGAAACAGTATGATGATGAGCCAATAATGGATTATGGGAATAGATGGAGAAAAGTCATGGTGAAATTATCATTCTTTGTTCCCACATAAGAGATCATTTGCATGTTCACCAAAATTTGCTCTAAAAACATCTCCCTCTTGCTACAAATCTAGTAGTATCCTTAATTTGAGGAAGCATTGGCATAGGCCAAGCTCATCAAAGAAATAAAAGTAGATGAGGGAACCATTAAACACTGAAACAAAAAGGAATGGAACAAGAATGGTAAGAATGACAAGTACAAACAAAAGTAAGGCAACCCTGATCTAGTCAATCAGGTCATATTGGATAAACCCAAGGATGGGGGTGCACAACAACCCCATAACTATCAAGCACATCTCCCGCTAGCCAATTACAACCAAATGAACAATCAGGGGCAAAACAGGGAATGCAAGCCACCTCGCTATTTCATGCCTCTGACATAGTTAATGCAATCAATCATTAATCAGTTGAGCGAGGCTAGGAGGATCATATTTCTTGATATACCTCTTATATATCCCAATCATACTAAGCCAAAAGGATATAGGGAATATCAATTTTATCCTTATCATAGGCTATCGAGGCATGATATTAAGGCTTGCATTGGTTTTAAGCATCAAGTACAAAATATGATTGAGGTGGGAGAACTCAAAGTTGACAACCCACTGGATCCTAATAATAGAGACATGGGCATATACAGAAACCCGTTGCCCAATCATGATGCCCCTAGAGAGAAAGGGACCCAAGTTAATCAGGTTTGAGTTGATATACCTATCCACGGATGCATTTGGATGGTTGAGATTGTTAACATAGCAACAAGGACTAGGTAGTATGGTCAATCAAAACCTCTTATAGCTCCCATGAACATCCCAGTCACACCTAGGTAGAGGTAAGACAACCTTCCAGGTCCACCAACACGACCTATGGTAACTATCCATAGTAGATTGGAGTAAAACCTATAGAGGACTCCAACTAAGTTATCCATCTATGAGCTCATACAACAGTCCCCAAAGCATATGGAGACTCTAATGGATATTTTAAGGACAATTGAGCTCCAACCACAAGATGTGAATGCATTCACTCACTTTGTGGGACAAGTACAAGAATTCCAGGAACCTATAATTTGATTCTATGATTATGAGATTAAGATAATACCTGATGCCTTACTAGACCCTTCGCTAAACATTATGGTGGAAATAAATGACTTAGCTTTCAATAGGGTCTTGGTAAATACAGGTTCATCAATAAACATCATTACAACAATAGCAATAGAGCACCTCAATATCCCCAAGTCTAATATCGTTCCAGGAGCTCACACATTGAGAGATTTTAATGATGCTTTATGCAATATTGTGAGAATGATAGTCCTAACCATGAAGGTGGGGCACAAGACTATATCTATGATGTGTCATGTCTTGGAAGGATATATGTAGCACAACATCCTCTTAGGGCATCCTTGGATAAAGGCCATGAAGTGTGTGTCTTCTATCTTGTACCAATGTGTCAAGTATGTGCACGAGAATAAAGTCTATGTGGTTTTGGATGATGAAGATCCTTTTAAATACATCCATCAAGTGGATATTTTGGGAGAATTTGTAATCCCTTATACCCACCTATACGTAGCACCTTCATACCCAACCACACAAGTGGATATCGAAGACAAAGGGGTAAGAAAAGACCCATGCACATCAACACCCCCTGGTGCACTCAAAATAGTCAATACTTCTAAAGTACCATCAACATCAAAACCAAAAGACAATCAAAAGATAAAGGTTCCCTTAGTCAATAAAGAAATGTCCAAGGAAGTGCCAACTATATCCATTTTTGAAATACCAAGTCCTATGGAAGAATAAGATCTTCAAGATCAAGATGAAGATAGTGATTACCACCCTGCTTCACTAGTATCATTAGTAGGGTCGTCCATGTTGCATGCATCAATACACTTGGAAATCATAGGCATAGGGGATTACCTTATGCATAACATTACCTTCATGACTATAATTGAGTCTGCATAAAACATGGGAAGGCCTAAGGACTTGAGGCCGCCAGTGGGAACAATGGTTCCATTGGGAATCCCTCCCAACCAAACCAATTTTATCTATGTCGGTCTGGATTGTGCCCATAAGTATTCAAACATAGAATATGATTGTGAAAAATTATTCATGATCAATGTTCATTACCCCTCTAATATTGAGTTTGCTCTAAGCTACTTTGAGTGTTGCCATTGGCATGGCTATGGTCTTGGTATATATGAGCAGGAGTGCAGGCACCCGTACGAGCCCCAATATCAGCTTCCCTCTCATAGGTTTGGGTTAAACTATTATATTGGAGGTCGATATGACTCTCTTGTAGTGACATTGGATAAATTAAGCTTAGGGTTAGGAGAAGACATTGATTTAATTCCTTATCACCCCCTAAGAATAGGAAATTTGAGCAACAGACAAGTGGCCATGGTAAACATACCGCCACCAAAAAATTATCATCCAAACATCTCAATTGATTCCACCCCAACAGGGTACAACTCATGGGATGAGGAGAATGGATATGAAGTAAGTGATGATGATGCACAACTTGGCTTAGCCTACCATGGGACCTACTATTTACAAAGATTCACATGGTCCATCCATGATGAGAGTGGGTATACATCAGATGAAAGTGACTATGAATCAAAAGACTCAATAGAAATAGCCTACTTAGGCCTAAGCCATCAACCCCTAACTTTGGTGCAAGAGACAAATGCAAATGGATTCTTCATAAGTGATGAAGAATATGAAGATGAAATGGAGATGACCTACTTAGGGCCAAGACATGAGCCCCTTATCTTAGGGCTACATACCAATGCTAACATTTTTTGAATAAGTGATTATGAATTTGAGGATGAGACCGAGATGGCTTATCTTGGGCCTCACCACTTGCAGCAAGTCAATGAGCTAGTAGAGAGAGATGTGGTACTCCATTCTATAGACCCTCATCTAAAATTTTTGGGAGACCTAGCTGCCATTCATAAAATGGTCAATCCCCCTCTGCCTACATTCAGAGAGTGATTAGAGTCTAATGATCCTATTTTCTACCCTACTCATGGGCCAGATCCAAAAATTTCCATTCCTCCAAAACCTCATCGCGAGTGTGGAAGGGAAACCCTTGAAACAATATTACACCCATGTGGTCCTGGATATTTCATCCCATCCATAAATATTATCTCCATTAATTTGACTACTCCACTTCATAATCTAGTAGATCCTACCAAATCATTACATCTTGAAGTAGAGGCTATTGATTGGGATCGCACTAATTTGTCCATAGAGCCTGAAGACCTCTTCTCCAACGAAGAGATGTTACAACCATTTCATTTTGCGTCAAGTTGTGCATATAACATCTTCCATGTTGATTTGCAACCTGAGTCAGTAGGTCCTATAAATCTTTTCAATGAGATTCATTTGATACCCTAGCCTCATCAGCTAGAGGTTGGATAACATATGGCTATAGAAGCAACTTTCAAGGTGGACATCAGCGATGATCCTACCCAACCAATAAAAGTCAAGTTTGAAGAAATTCTATCTCTAGAGGAAAAATCCATCCTAATTCCTCTCCTCAAAGAGAGGCCAAATATTTTTTCTTGGACTTACAAAGACATGTCAGGGATAGATCCAAAGTTAGTCATTCACAACCTTTCATTGGATCCCATGAAGAAGCTAGTCAAGAAAATTTTGAGGAAAATGCACCCAACCGTCATTTTAATGGTGAAGATTGAATTACAAAAACTATCAGAGGCAGTATTCATAGTTCATATCGACTACCTTGAGTGGGTGTCAAACATGGTACCCATGGGGAAACCCGACGAATGAATCCGTATCTTCACTAATTTTAGAGATTTAAATAGGGCAACACCAAATGTTCATTCTCATTGCCAAACATAGATTCTCTTGTAGATGCAACCACAGGTCATGAGATGCTCTCCCTAATGGATGGTTTTTCCATATACAACTAGATCTGAATTAAGCCCGAAGATCAACATAGAACTACTTTTATTACTCCGTGGGGGACATTCTATTACAAAGTGATGTTATTCGGTCTCAAAAATGTTGGTGCCACATATCAGTGGGCCATGACATACATATTCCATGACTATATGCATAAGATATTGGAGGATTACATGGATGACTTACTATCCAAGTCCATGTTGTGGTAAGAGCACACCGAAGTCCTTAGACAAGTTTTTGATAACCTCATAGAACACAACGTCTAATTGAATCCTAAGAAGTGCATATTTGGTGTAACTTCTGGCAAGCTTTTAGGATTCATCGTATCCAAGAGAGGCATCAAAGTCAATATTGAAAAGGTAAAGGCTATATTGGAAATAACCGCCCCTACCAACATTAGGGAGTTGAGGACCCTACAAGGCAAGATAGCATCCATAAAAATATTCATCACGTAATTATCAGATAAATACTGACCTATGAATTAGTTGCTATGCAAGTAGGTCCCCTTTCATTGAGACGAAGAATGTCATCAAGCCTTTGTAGATATCAAAACTTATCCAACAACACCGTCAGTATTGGCTCCACCAAGGCCAGACATACCATTTTTACTATATATATCGGCTACTGATTTTACATTAGGCACCATGTTAGCCCAAAATAATGCACAAGACAAAGAGCAAGCCATATATTACATTAGTCACACCTTGGTGAGTTATGAGCTAGGATATGTGTATGTCGAAAAGTTGTGTTTAGCAGTGGTATTTGCTACTCAAAAGTTGTGATACTACATGTTGAGCCATACGACCTATGCCATATCAAAACAAAATCCTTTGTAGTACATGATGAGCAAGACATATCACAATACACGTATCACAAAGTGGATCATGCTATTAATAGAATTTGATCTAGAGTTCATAAGCCAAAAGTCCATCAAGGGATAAGTCATAGCAGATCAATTAGCAGAGGTGCCTCTTTAGGATAACAAGCCTCTCACTATAGAATTTCTTGATGATGTGGTATTTGCATTATCAGATCCACCAAAACTCGAAGAACCTAAGAAATAAAGAGACATGTCATTATTCTTTGACGGTTCAATGTGTGAACAAGGGGGCAGAGCATGTATTGTCTTTATCACACCATAGGGTGCTCCATTGCCCTTATCATTCAAACTAGACTTTTCGTGCACAAACAACAATACAAAATATGAAGCATTGATCCTAGGACTCCAAACAACCATAGCAATGGGCATTAAAATACTGAATATATTTGGTGACTCCTTGCTCATAGTAAACCAGGTCAAAGGACTATTCCAATGTAGATGCCAACTCTTTAAGACTTACAAGGAACTTGTTGACACCTACCTAGCCTGACAGGAATGGTATGACATTGAGGCAATCCCTCGTACGTCGAATAAATTTGTAGACACCATGGCCTCTTTGGGATCCTTAATCACTTAGAATACATCTTCTAATTTTACAACTATTCATGTAAAAGTGCTTTTGCACTCACCAATATGCCATGCAACTTTTGATAATCAAGAATCAGTCAACATGATCAACATCGAGCTAAATCAGGATTGGTCCTTCATAGCCAGAGATTTCTTGAAAATGGTACCTTGGGGGTCTTTGATCTCCCAAGGACCTGTGGAGTGTGGTGCAACCATAAAACATAGAGTTGTTCCTCAATTTGTGTTCACCAGCTTGGAAATATAGGAAAATAAAGTTGTCTTTTCTATAGAAGTTATGGTTTATTAGGATTGGCTTTCCCAACTGTGGGACTTCCTAAAAATTGGAATAGTACCTCAAGGTTTTTTGCATATTGAAAGGTAAAAATTCAAATAGAAAGTAACAAAATACATCTTTCCAAGAGAAATAATCTACAGACGAGGATATGATGGAGTATTACTCTATTGTCTTGAGCCCTAGGAAGCATCCTAGGCAATTTATTAAGCTCACGATGGCACATGTGGAGGGAATTTCAGTGGCATGGCCATCATTAAGTGTATCTTGAGAATGGGTTACTATTGGCCCACCATGGAAAAGGATTGTTGTATGTCAAGAAATGTAGTAAGTGCCAACATCATGCAAATCTAATGCACTTACCATCGCAAGACTTGCAGCCCATCTAGGCAGCATGGCCATTCTCACAGTGGGAACTAGACTTTATTAGGAAGATCTCACCCCCGTCCTCAGGCCGATACACATTCATCATAATGGCCATAGAATACTTCACTAAATGGGTGGAAGCAACCCCCTTAACATCAACAACTAGACTGAGGATTACGGAGTTTATACTCCATAATATCATAAGTTATTTTGGGGTCCCTTCCAAGATAATATCGGATAATGGGTCATCTTTAAAAAACAAAAATGTGTGTGCTTTAATGAAAAAATACCATATTAAGCATATTTTTTCAATGCCTTATTATCCACAAGAAAATGGGCAAGCAGAATCCTCAAACAAAATAATAGTCTCCATCTTGAGGAAGACGGTGCAAGACAATCACAAGGATTAGCACATGCAATTACCTCTTACACTATGGGCATACAGGACTAGTATACGGATGCCCACTAGAGTAACACCGTTTTCACTAGTATATGGTACTAAGGCCATTATGCCACTAGAGTTGGAAATTCCAACTCTATGAATAGCATTAAAGGACTTCATAGATGATGATGTCACGTGGCAAGGTCACCTTGATCATTTAATGCTTCTTGATGAATGTCGAGTCAATGGTTTAGAGCATCTTCATGTTTACCAATATCACCTTGTGTGAGCTTACAATAGTAAAATCCACTTAAAGGAATTCAAGGTTGGAGATCTAGTGCTCAAAGAAAACCAGCATAATTCTAATATGCCACCGCATTTGCGAGATAAGTTCATGATAAACTGGATAAGCCCATACATGATTTCATAGATATTTGGACCTAGAGCATATTACCTTATACCATTAGATGGTGTTGAGGATCCTGATCCTCTCAATATCATTCACTTAAAGGCATTCTACACATAAAACACAAAAAAATTTAAATATGTCATAAAATACAAAAAAATTCAAATATGTCATAAAACACAAAAACATTCAAATATGTCAAAAATGCAAAAAAAATCATAAAAACATAAAATTTAAAAAATAAAATCAAAGGCTCCAAGGGTAATTCATCTCGCTTGGTCAAAATCAATTTAAACTGCTCCAAGGGTATTCAAACTGCTTGGTCAACTCCAATAAATTCAAAATGCTCCAAGGGCATTCAATCCGCTTGGTCAAAATCAATTCAAAAAGCTCCAAGGGTATACAAACCGCTTGGTCAACTTCAATCAAAACGCTCCAAGGGTACTTCATGCCACTTGGTCAAAATCAAAAAGCTCCAAGGGTACTTCATGCTACTTGGTCAAAAATCAAAAAGCCCCAAAGGCATAGTAAGCCCTTTGGTCAAAATTAAACAAAAGTATAAAAACAACATAAAAATAAAAAATAAAAAAACAATTGCATCTCACATCTTGCATCCACATCATTACATTGAATTTTCATATCCACTACAATTGCATATGTCATGAGAGCTTTAAAAGTGATACCACAGTTTGTCGCACAAATCATTCAAATCCATACCTCCATTAACACATGTGTGTAATTGTGTTTTTCAACACAACTATTATTTGTTGCTATACATATTATATTAAGATTTTTTCGGTTAATCAACCACACCTAGTGATATTATCAACTTTTGTGGAAAACAACTTCGATTAGTAGAAGGTAAGGTCTAGCTGTGATAATGCCTTGGATACTCAAAATCCCGTCACTAATTGAAACACTAAATTCCTAGCTGGTATAAGGAAAATATGAAAGCTACAAAAGTGTTCTAGGTTACCTTAAGCGAAAAGGATTTTCCTTGGTTATCCCCTTGTGCAACCGGTTTAAAGGTGCTGAGAATTGGCAGAAGGACAAGCTTTACCCTATCCAAATCCCTTGCTTAAATCAAAATAAGCAAAATCCCAAAGCAAAGTACATATTCAAAAGGATAAGCATACAATCCATATTTCAAAGCAATAATCCGATAAACAATTAAGAATTAAAAAAAAAAAACCTCGCTCAAAGAAAAATCAATAAAAAATAAACAGTGATTTTCATCACTACATATGAGAAAAATAAACAGTGATTATCATCACTACAAAAATCCTCGCTCAAAGAAAAAATCAATAAAAAATAAACAGTGATTTTCATCACTACATATAAGCAAATATCCAAAGCCAAAAGGAAGCCAAAAAAAGGAATAAGGCTTGAATCCCTGGAATTCTCAACATTGTACAAAACTGGAAGGAGAGATTCTTATGCATGACGATATGTCTATCACAATTGCTTCATGCATTTGTGTAGACCAATGTTTGAATGTGGATGAGCTAGCTTAGGTAACCCAATATTGCCTAGTGGTATAGTCCAACTAAGTACAACATAAGGATGAGAAGAACACTTGAGAATCCCTGATCTTAGAAATGGGCTGAAAGAATCCCGATTGACATCGGAGGAAATGCTTGAGTTCTATCTCACAATATACAATCACTTGCACACACAAAGATCATGAAAAACCAGGTCCATGGTAAAAGCCTTACTTTTCAAAAGTCTATAGTGGTCAGTAGATGGCTGATGATAGGGTAACTAGAGTGTTTGAATCTCCGAAAAGCCCCATAAAAATTCTTACATAGCAAAAAATCATAACATCATTCACACCATCATTTTCTTTATTAGATTCTATAAATTAGGGGGTATCAACATAGTAGGACAGATATCGCATATATATTAGAAATAATATATAGACGACCACTGACTACTTTATATCTTTTAATTTATAGAAACTTATTAAGAAAATACATTACACACCATTACATCTCATATATGAATACTTAATCAATTCTTATGATAAGAGTGATTATTTAAATTCATGATTATTTTTACTTTCTGTGGTATCACCCATTAATATTTTCAATATCATATGCATTCCGTATGTTTTAAGTAATTAAAGCGTACAGGTTCGTTTATACCATCTCATCACATAAGTTAGATGCATACAATTAAAGCAAAATTAAACATGTATTTAACAATAACATCACATCCACAAACACAATTCATTAATCATCCATCATCACATCATAAAACACAGGCAATATACATTTTCATACAATCATAAATTCATCATTCATCATCAAAATACATCACATCATATCATCAAATCATATAAGAATTTACACATCCATAGAAGCATCTAAAATATCATCTATCATCTAACATATACATCAAATCATCATAACACCATCATCACATCACATCATAAAATAAAATAACAACAAAAACATGAGCAATAAATGAAACACATAATGAGTCATAATGCAAAGATATCATGAAAGTATGTGTGTCAATTCCATGGATATATAAAAATGTCTATGGGTGACAGTAATATAGGTCATTCGACCTCAAAAATGAATCAAAACCAAGTGAACCATCAATAAAATATTGGGCCTGCGCCCCCTGAAGGACCAACCCCTATGGATGAATCTCTGGGAGAATGGTGCGATTTGGACCCTGTCAGTCTCTCAATATGAGTCTAAACCCCATGACCAGAATAGACAAAATGTTGACCTGCTGTAGAGCTCCTACTGACCTATGACCCACTTGTAGCCTCTCTCTCCCTAGGGATGGCTCCTAGCCTCCTGATCTGCCTCGAGAGAGCAGCAATTTGGGTTGCATCCTCAGTAATCTAAACATCACTCTCATCTAGTAGACCATGTAGATGATGGATCTCAATATCAAGAGCTACCCTCAAAGTATCTTCAGGAGTAGGAGGAGTAGCTACAACCTGCATCTGAGCAACTCCTCCTATAGCAGCCTGTAAATCATGTATCTAGTATGAAAACTGCTCTATGGTAGTATCCCTCTGAGCTATGATGGCATCACACTACTCTATCTGTATCTTGGTTGACTAGAGCTTGGCCTTAACATCATGTAGTTGTATCCTGAGATGATAATCTCTCTCCTCAAGATCCATCTCCTCCTCTACCTCCTCAAGATCCTCCTGCTCCTCCACTACTACCTACTCTGTCTGTTGGCCCCACGTTGTAATCCTAGCATGAACCCTATGCCCTGTTGGGTCTGCCCCATCTCTGCCATTATCCTTTTGGTCTATGATACCCTTACTGTACCACATCAGGTCATCCCACCACCATGCAAATGCCTCTATAACTCCACTAGCTACTCCAAGATAAACAGCTAGGGCATCCTCCTCATCAGCTAGCTCTATAACCTATCAGGGAGGGAGGTCTCTCTCTACTCCAATACGCCTATACAAAAATGGTACTAGTGGCACATCCTACTGCAACCCATACTGATGAAGAAATTGAGAGTAGAAATACTCTTGAATTTTAAGCTTACAGCCAATGAGCCATTGCTCATATCGCATCTGAGTAGTAAAGCTGTCAGTGTCATCCCAAGCAAGACACTCATGATATGGGTGCCATATGGTATCTCCATCTCAAAGTCTAGTGAAATTATAAGTGTAATGAATTAGCTCCCCTGCAAAAGTGTAGCTCTTGCACTCCTCGCTCTCTCTGGCCCACCTAGAACTTTAGCACTGCATCCTCCTATCCACAGCTATGATCTCAATAGGAAGCCCCTTAGGGCGATCTACCCTAATGTGCTCCCATCTCCAGACCTGTAGAAGCCAACTGTAAACGATGCTAACACTACCCCTCTGATGGATGTGGTACAACTCGTCATAACACTAAGCCAATAGAGATTCCACATGCATATATGATGGGCTCCTTGTTGTCTATCAGGTCCTAAACCATCACAAGGAGGTTCCAAGGGAACCTCAAGCCTAAGCAATCTAGAATAAGGACATTTTTGATGACCATCAGTAGCACCACATGCCTCGCTATGAAAACATGCTCTCAGTACCAGTGGATGATAAACACTCCTCCAGACTTGTCCTTGAGAGCATCCTCAGAATGCCTCCCAAACACCCGAGTGAAGATGACCACCTTAGCATTAGTGGCCAAAGAAACAATAGCCACCCCATCAAAAGGGATCCGAAAGATCTTGTACACATCCTCCGGCATAATGGTCATCTCGCCGATTGGGAGGTGGAAGGTATTAGTCCGAGGGTCCCAGCGATGGGCCAAAGTCATAAGGTAAGCCTAGTTTGACATAAGTTGAGGTAATATGGTAACATAATGGAGCCCACGAGCCTTAAGCCACCTCTAATCTATGTCATTCAGAAGAGGTAGGAGGTCACTCATGAGCCTAAGGTCCTATGCCCGAGTAGTAATAATCTAAGAAAATCAAAAGAAAGACAAAACATAAATACAATGCAATACAGGCTAAAGAATAGTGCAAAAATTTAAAAAAAATCAAAAACTATCTCAAAAATCTAATAAAAAGAAAAAAGTTGTGTAAAATTGGCTAAGGTGATTAGTCGTTGTCACCTACAGTGACCAGAATCTGTCCACTAGAGACAGTAGTAACCAAATCCCAACGGTCAAATTTTTGACCATTGGTGTTCAAACTTAGCCGCTCTAAGCGATAGTGGCCAAATTTTTGTTGCTTTGAGTGACAGTGGCTGAAGGGCGACACGTCACACCCATGAACCCTAGGCTGTAAAAATTAAAAAAAATGAAAAATATCAAAATGGGGACCAATACACCACTTTAAAATATATACTAAGCCTAACTACGATTTCGTTCATTACCAACAGGTTTAGTGTGGTTCATTTTCCAATTAATTAGTGAGGTTCGAGTTTACCCAAAAAAGGAAAAGAGGTTAGGGTTTAAAAAACAAAATACCCAAGAAGCTTCGGATCTTCCAAAATTTGATGTCTCACCCTGTGCAGCCATGTCCTCAATGTAGGTAGCTTCAAAAATTGCAACTGTCGCTGTCTCACCAGAGCTCTCAAAAGTGGATTGAAAACAAATGAAAGTGACAGGTCAAAACCCTAAAACACATTTTTTATATTTTCAAATTATGCCTTGGCTGCCATTAACATCAGTGGCCCAAAATTCATGGCCTCTCAAGGTGACAACGGCCATAAGTAGAAACTCAGAGTTCGTTGGACCTAACAACGACCTGCTCCACAGGTAAAAACAAGAAAATTCCTTCCATGGAGGGGTGACAAAAACATTAAATAAACACATTTTGATGAATTGAAGTCATATTAATGACCAAAATAACAAAAAATTACATAAAAGCATAATATCAAGCAGGCCTTGTACCTAGTTACTTGCTCTATCCACTCGATGATTGTAGCGATTCACACTCCATGCATTTCAATGAGATGAGAAGGCTACGATAAGGTCACTTGGTGCAAAAGCATTTCATTTTGGAATTACGATGTGCCACCCTTCAATCTCAAAGAATACCAAGATGGTCGAACTACTCCATGGGTGTGAAAGGATCATCCTAATTCCCCTATGATACCAAAAACATTAAGCCAAAGTGATACAATACAAACATAAATAGAATCACTCATCCTAACTCCCTATGAAAGCTATTGATATTTGGACCGCTCCTCGGGATAGGGATATATAATTATCATAAACAATTGGAATCACCCTTGAATGTGGGATTGCCCATTAAAAGAAAAAAATGCTAGAAAGGAACCAAATTAGTCATATTGGTCAAGCGACTTGTCGCTTTATTCACTATTATTTCTTCACCAATCCATTTTGTGAGGAAGTACAAAACTTCAACATAATCATAATCAAAATCAAAAAAAGATCACTCGATCATAACAAAATCATGTTCATCCTATGAATCATTGCATACAACAATCACAAATTTCTCTTGTTTGTTGGGAACGTAAGCGTACATGACATCTTCAATTGTAGCTATCCTACCGGTCGGAATTGATGTAGTAGCTGAAGCTACTCAATTGAGTTTGATGAATGAGTGCACTTTAACATGCCCAAGCCACTAACCTAATTCCTACAAAAATTGAGGCAATGATTCAAGAGATGCACACCATCTTACATGATTGGGCCATCCAACGTTGACCAGACCATTGATCACCATACACCCTACAAATAGATCAGTTTATATTTTTGCTCAGCATTGTATTTTCCACACAGTGCATCACAAAAAGAGGCATTTGTAGACACATAAATCATGTCATGCTTAGGGGAGCTACTCACATAGGCATATTCATAAGATCAGATGACATAATCTTAGACTTTCCAAGCATTAACAGTGGTTCTCACCACTCATTTAGAGCCTTTTCAAGCCATCCAAGCCTAGCCGCTCAAGCCAAGAGCGACCAGATCCTATCCACTCAAACCTAGAGCAGCCAGACCTTAGCCACTATAGATGACAAGGCCGGATCTTAGTCGCTGTAGATGATAGTACCTAAACCCTAAAAATAGTTTTATCGACAAACAAGCCTAATCATGGGTGAAAGTGGTAGTCTGCATGCAATAAAGGTGAGCGGGAGTAACTTTACATTCCTTTCCATGACCAGTTCACATAGGAGACTTGAGTTTGCATTTAGAATTTAGTTAACTGACCTCCAAACATAAACAAAGGACATAATCTTCTCATGCTAACAACCAGTTCACATAGGAGACTCAAGATGGTAATTATATTTCAGTTAACTAGCCTCCAAACATAGAAAAGATAAAAAAATTCTCATGCTAACTTGCACTACGCATGAGAAATTCATTCCTAGGGCTTGGACATAGACCTAGGGTTTCACACTATAAAAGGTGCAAGCCTAAGAGCACCAAAGGATCATCGATCTTTTATCCATCAATCTTGGTCATTGAGGAGAGATTTCGAGACTTGGAGAGTTCCCTTGGATATCATGTATACAAAAAAGCCATGATGGATTGAAGAGCATAGCACCTATTATTTCAACATTAGGATACAAGCTTTTATCCATAGCTTTGGAGCAAAGAGGATGAGAATCAATTTAGCGACTGTTGTTTTGGATAGTGGCCCGTAGGCTTAGTTTAGGGATCTAGACATTAGATTCATTATTTTAGCATATCATTAGCATAGCATCATTTCATTTTTTCGCATCTGTAGCATTAGTCTAATTTGCACTTACTTTCATTTGTTATATTTAGTACTAACAACCTCATTCGAGGAGGTATTCCCAGACATCTAAGTGTGTGTTGTTTTTTCATTGCTTATAGGGCCACAGGTTAATCAAACAAAATATGCAACATACGAGAGCAAAAGGAATCCCTCTAGGAAAAAAACTTGGAGAAGGAGGCATCTGTAAGCCCTCATAAATTTTTGTGTGCGAAACTGGGAAGCTTTTTGAAAGCGCACCACCTCTTCGTGAAAGAGGCACTCTTTGACTATTTGTAACCTTATTGTATCAAAATGAGTATTCGTAAGAGGTACCGACATGTAACCGGGTTTCAATACAAATAAAAGAGATCCATATTTGTTATTTTTGTGTTATATTATTTCCATCATCTTCCATTTCATCTTGGGTTTTAATAACATTGTAAGTAGCATAAAAAAAATAGAGCAGTGCATGCGTTTTGGGGTCGCTACAGGCTGTAGTATCATTAGGGAAAAAAAATGACTAACCATTCAAAATATTAGAGGAAAGAAATAGAAGCATGGATCCAATAGGGAAATTATGGATATACAAGTGGCACAATGGTTGGCATCATCAAATACCACCACTAATAAAATTTCACATGGATGGATGGATGAACAAGCTTGGAAATTTTTAAGAAAAATGATGATAAATATTTGTATTTACAATTTTTTTAAGATCTAGAAAATGAATATAAAAAATTTAGACATTTTGTGAAAAAATATGTAGGTATCTAGTTATAGCATCTCAATTGATATGAGAATTAAATATGTTTGTAAAATTTTAAACTTTATAGAATAGAGTTGTGACTTACAAGGGTGGGGACCTGAGTACAACCCCTTTTCTCAAGGAAAAATAAAGATATTGACAATGGCATCATGTGTCTTATTCTCAAGATATTTAAAATGAAAGGATTAGTTGATGGATGATTAGAGATTATGGAAATATATTTTTGAGTGAAATGCATATTCATGTTTATGGGGTTAGAAGAAGAGGTGTTAACCAAGGGATTTGAGATTGTAACACTAATAAATATACCCAAGATAGAAATTTAACTCATGCTTGGTTTTTGATATGCAGGGCAACTTATATTGGTCATTAACAATTATTCAATTATAGAAATAGATACATGGTATCCCAAATATGATGGAGTATTTTATGTTCCACCACCCATGTATGTAATGATAATAGGAGTAGAGTTAGTTGTTGATGCATTAAGGTTTGTATATATTTTATATGAATATGAAGGATTAGGTTAGGTTGCAAGGGATAATCCATGAGGGAGTCCTTTCCTAAATAATTGCTTTGCTTATTTTTGTCATCCCTAGGGATGATACCGACAACATCCTTATGCTCTTGAAAAGAGGATACCAAATTATCAAAGGACTTGAGGACCACTTCCTCTCAATCATAATGGAAAGGTTTTAGAGAACCCTAGGGTGTAGCACCCTCATCTTATTTCTTAAAGTTAGGTTTCTCAATGGTGGAAGTATCTTCATGATATTTTGTTAAAATACTAGTATGAGTGATCAATTGACAAACTACCTTGAAAATTATGTAGCATATTCCAATCACTAGGAATATTTGAAAGGCGAAGAGGATTAAATTTAATAAATTTCTAGCGTTTAGAGAGTTGGGTATTGGATAAATATTAGGTGAACTTAATTAATTAGATTTTGTTTAAGGAGTTGATTAATAAAGAAGAAGAAGAAGAATATGTTTTAACTTCTTATATTACCTTATCTTGATATACCAATCTAATCAATATACCTTAGGGGGCTCCCTATATATTGAAATTTTCTATATACCCTCCATTCCTATATACTTATTTGTACATGGAAGAAGCTAGTCATCTCAATATACGTGGCTATATGTGAGAGAGACTTTAAGGCATGTAAAAGATAATGATAAGTGGAAGTGACCTTCCTAGGTATGTGACCTAATATGGTATATGAGAGGCAATAAAGAAACTTATTTATGACTCCCACTAGTCCACCACTATATACTGCTTAGGAGGTTTAAAGTATGCATGAGGCCCTATGTGGAAGGTTGGCATCTTGATCTCACAATTTACCCAATATAACCTTAGGGTTTGTACGATGGATATTAAAAGGGTTGTGAAAACTTTTAACAGGGCTAAATTTTGGTTATATTCTTATTAGTATTAAAAAATAGGATCTAACTAAACATACAACACTTTAGTGGTCTTGATTAAAATTGTAGTTAAATTTTAATTTTAATTAAGGGTAAAAGTTAAGGTGAAAGGAGGTTTTGGAACCATGATGCTACTTACATAGGATTCACCAAAATATGAACAAGAAGAGATAGAGAGAGAGAGAGAGAGAGAGAGAGAGAGAGAGAGAGAGAGAGAGAGAGAGAGAGAGAGAGAGAGAGAGAGAGAGAGAGTAAAGGGCCAACAAATGGGATCCCTCACACCTTCTTCCTTCCCTTGTCACTTCAATGATTCGGGGATATGGATTTGTAAGAGCATATTTAACTAATTTTTGAGTTTTTTTAATGAACACCTATGTTTTACAAGAAAACTAAGGTTCTTTTTTAAGATACCCTACTTTTGTGCCTAACCTAACCTTAATATTGATAAATATAAAATGCAATCAAACAATGGTTGCAACACCACATCTAGTCTAAGATGTTATTTTCTCTTTCAATTATAAAATAAAATAAAACAATTATTTTTATTTTTGATAATGCAAGGGTTTAAAGGGAATACACTAATCAATATTAACCTAGATGAAAACTATATGCTATATTAGTTCAATGCCTAATATTAGGATTATCCCCTTTATTATATGATCAATCTAGTCTAGGTTTCCTTAAATTTATATTTTTCTTTTAATAAAATAAAACCAAAAATAAGAGATAGCAAATAGTAACTATAACCATATTAGAGATAGGAAATAGAAAAATAAGGGTTAAATAAAACCTAATTCTTCCTTCATGGTAGAAGCCTTGCCTATCCTGTAGAAACATTGATAGGACTTTCGCATCTCAATGGTGTTTTCATGAAACCTACCAAAATAGAGATCAATAATAAGTAAGAAAAAGTTAAAAATAGAAACAAAATGTTAATATAACATTGAAGGAATTGAGTACAAAGAGTTCAGGAGCAAGTAGACCTAGTTTTTCCTCTATGGAAGAAGTGCTATCTCAACAATAATTAGCACTTTCACTTCTAGGTGATGCTTTTGCTAACCCTACAAAAATAGATATAAAATAGAGAGATTGATGTAGATGGGCCTATCCTATCAAAGGGAAGATTATAAAATATTTTGCTATTACAATTAGGCCCATGTATTTAAATAGATAATATAAAAAGTTTCTAAAAGTGAAAGAAATCATGCAGTAGGAGTAAATAGACAAAAGCACTATGCAATCAAAAGCACTATTAGCACTTTCACTTCTAGCACTAATGATCTATGTAAATTAGATAATGCTTTTGACTCCTAAATAAAAGTAGAGATAAAAATGTAGATGATTATAAAGACTATAATATTAATACAAGGATTACTATCTCGAGAGATCAAATATCTACTTATGCTACTAAAAAGGATAGTGATAAGCTTATACAATATGGGATGAAATATTATAAATGTAGATGTAATGATTGTAATATGCAAATGCAAAGTTCTATCCTAAATAAGGTGACAATATAACTAATTTCTAAAGATTTACAAGGCATGAAATACAATATTTGGTCAAAATGGTGGCCAAATTTTATTCAAAATAAATAAAATAACAAATGGAAACCACAAAGCAAGAGAAAAGGGGAGAGAGAACAAACCAAAGTGGTGAGTTGTCCTCCCCTTTGGTGAATCTTGATAGTGGCCTCCCTCCTATACTTGTATGCTTGAATATTGAAGATACCCCTTTGAGATATTGTTTGAATATTTGATTGCTTGCCAAGTGATTAAAAGAATTTGACTAAGTGATCGCAAAACCGATTCAAAATGTTGGCATAATCTAAGTATGAAAGGTTGAGAGAGCTCAAGAATTCTAGAGAAGACCCAACATAGTTTTGGTGAATTAAATTATGTTATGTTAAGACCATCCCAAGGCCTCAATTTATAGAGATTCATGGTCTTGGGAGAGGAGAATTATAATGAATGAAAATGCGATGGAGGAAGGTAATATTTTGAAATTGGGATCAAGAGGACAAATTTTAAATATTATAAAAAAGGAAATTTTTGGATTTGGGATCTATTATAGGGTGATAAGTCAAATTTCATGGGATTTGGCTCATTAATGGTGAGTGGCAAGATAGGGATAATAAGGTATGTTTGGCACATGGTAGGTAAAAAGTGATACCTAGCAAAAGTATTTTTAGCAATTTTAAAGTGGTGCTATCATTAAACTTCTATTGAATATTATATTTGTGTAGGAAAGAGTCAAATGGTCAACTATTGCAAAAGCACTACCAAGGTGGAAAAAGTAATATTAGTGATTTTGCTCCTTAGCCAACAATTTTTCTTGGATCCTACCTAGGTGTGGTTTTCTCACAGTTTGAGGTATTGATGATTATGGGAGTATAGCCTTATATATACTTATTGAAAATATATTTTCAAGCCTATTCTAATGGAGGTGTTTTTGTAAAGTTTCATGAATATTTATAATAAAAATTAATATCCCAAAGATGATGTTCCAAATTTTGACATGAGGAAGGTGGATTTAGTTTGGTTTATTAGAAGAATGGTGTATGAGCATTATTTTGTGGAATTGGTTATCTTAAGAGTTAACCAAGCATTTCTAAATTAGGTGTCTATAGATACATTTCCCTTGCAATACTCAATCAGACAACTTTGGCTAGTTTCATGCTTTCTTTAATGTCTTTTGTAAGTTAACGCACTAGGATAATTACTTGAAAGAGTTCCTCATGTTACTTTCATCCAAGGGTATTCTCTTTTTAATGTATATTTTACTATTTACTCTAATCATAGGAGCTTCTCTTCTTTATGGATATTTTATCATTATCTCCTATGTTGTGAATGCTTGTGTTCTTTTCTTCAAAATGGCATATGGCGAATTTGATTAAAATTTACAAATAGTAGATATTGTGTACTAAGAGATTGGTGATGAGGTCTTTTACATAAAATAAATTTTATTTTAGCCTCAAGCAATAGACACCCATTAGTTTTTAGTAACATGGAAGTTTATTCATCTTGGTGAGATAACTCTAATTTTTTGTTATACCATTTGATCTTAAAAAAAAAATCTCGAACAATATGTTGCAATAATTTCTACTAAATATCCAATTCTTATCACTAACAAAAGATATTCAAATTTTTGTGAAGGTTTATTTGGCTACCCATGTTTTTTACTCCTTATCTTGGTTTCCATATAAATATAACTTTCTTAAATTTACAAAAATTATAAAGACATTTTTGTGGTCCAAATGGAATAATTTTTCTTCAATGCTTGTTATTTAATGGTTTCAATGGATTCAATCTCTAAAATAGGTTATCTTAATTAATACTTGAACTCCCCACCCCCACCCTCATTTGAGGGTGGGGGGTGGGGAGTAAGTACAACATAGTACTATACTTACTCCCCACCATTTGAGGGTGAGGGTGGGGGTGGGGAGTAAGTACAACATAGTACTATACTTACTCCCCACCCCCACCCTCAAATCAATGCTTGTTATTTAATGGTTTCAATGGATTCAATCTCTAAAATAGGTTATCTTAATTAATACTTGAACTCCCCACTCCCACCCTATACTATGTTGTACTCCCCACCATTTGAGGGTGAGAGTGGGGAGTAAGTACAACACACCCTCATTTGAGGGTGGGGAGTAAGTACAACATAGTACTGTACTTACTCCCCACCATTTGAGGGTGAGGGTGGGGGTGGAGAGTAAGTACAACACAATACTTTACTTAGTCCCCACCCCCACCCTCAAATCAATGCTTGTTATTTAATGGTTTCAATGGATTCAATCTCTAAAATAGGTTATCTTAATTAATACTTGAACTCCCCACTCCCACCCTATACTATGCTATACTCCCCACCATTTGAGGGTGAGAGTGGGAAGTAAGTACAACACTATGCTATACTTACTCCCCACCCTCACCCTCAAATGGTGGGGAGTACAACATAAGGGTGGGGAGTAAGTACAACATAGTGTTGTACTTACTCCCCACCCCCACCCTTAAATGGTGGGGAGTAAGTACAGTATAGTGTTGTACTCCCCACCATTTTAGGGTGAGGGTGGGGAGTAAGTACAACACTGTGTTGTACTTACTCCCCACCCTCACCCTCAAATGGTGGGGAATACAACACTATACTGTACTTACTCCCCACCATTTGAGGGTGAGGGTGAGGGTATTTGAGGGTGGGGGTGGGGGAGTAAGTACATCACAGTGTTGTACTTACTCCCCACCCTCACCCTTAAATGGTGGGGAGTAAGTACAACACTATGTTGTACTTACTCCCCACCATTTAAGGGTGAGGGTGGGGAGTAAGTACAAAGACCGTGGATGTACTTACTCCCCACCATTTAAGGGTGAGGGTGGGGAGTAAGTACATCACAGTGCTGTACTTACTCCCCACCCTCACCCTTAAATGGTGGGGAGTAAGTACAACATTGGGGGTGGGGAGTAAGTACATCACAGTGCTGTACTTACTCCCCACCCTCACCCTTAAATGGTGGGGAGTAAGTACAACACTATGTTGTACTTACTCCCCACCATTTAAGGGTGAGGGTGGGGAGTAAGTACAGCACCGTGATGTACTTACTCCCCACCCCCACCCTCAAATGGTGGGGATTAAGTACAACATTGTGATGTACTTACTCCCCACCCCCACCCTCAAATGGTGGGGAGTAAGTACAACACTGTGTTGTACTTACTCCCCACTCCCCACCCTCAAATGGTGGGGAGTAAGTACAACATAGTGCTGTACTCCCCACCATTTGAGGGTGGGGGTGGGGGAGTAAGTACAACACTATGTTGTACTTACTCCCCACCATTTGAGGGTGGGGGTGGGGAGTAAGTACAACACGATGCTGTACTTACTTTACTTACTCCCCACCCCACCATTTGAGGGTGGGGGTGGGGAGTAAGTATAGCACTTGCACTTGTGTGCTATACTTACTCCCCACCCCCACCCTCAAATGGTGGGGAGTAAGTATAGCAGTGTGCTATACTTACTCCCCACCCCCACCCTCAAATGGTGGGGTGGGGAGTAAGTAAAGTAAGTACAAAGACCGTGTTGTACTTACTCCCCACCCCCACCCTCAAATGTGTTGTACTTACTCCCCACCCTCAAATGGTGGGAGGGTGGGGGTGGGGAGTGAGTATAGCATAGTGCTATACTCACTCCCCACCCCCACCCTCAAATGGTGGGGAGTAAGTACAACACAGTGTTGTACTTACTCCCCACCCCCACCCTCCCACCATTTGAGGGTGGGGAGTAAGTACAACACAGTGTTGTACTTACTCTCCACTTACTCCCCACCCCCACCCTCAAATGGGTGTGTTGTACTTACTCCCCACCCTCACCCTCAAATGGTGGGAAGTAAGTACAACATAGTGTTGTACTTACTCCCCACCCCCCACCCTCCCACCATTTGAGGGTGGGGAGTAAGTACAACATACCCATTTGAGGGTGGGGGTGGCCCACCCTCAAATGGTGAAAAGTAAGTACAACACAGTGTTGTACTTACTCCCCACCCCCACCCTCCCACCATTTGAGGGTGGGCGACGCATACAACACGGTGTTGTACTTACTCCCCACTTACTCCCCACCCCCACCCTTAAATGGGTGTGTTGTACTTACTCCCCACCCCCACCCTCACCCTCAAATTGTGAGGAGTAAGTACAGCATAGTGTTGTACTTACTCCCCACCCCCACCCTCAAATTGGTGGGGAGTAAGTACAACATAGTACTATACTTACTCCACTGTACTTACTCCCGACCCCCACCCTCATTTCAAATGGTGGGGAGTAAGTACAGTACTATGTTGTACTTACTCCCCACCCCCACCCTCATTTCAAATGGTGGGAAGTACAATATAGTCTTGTACTTACTCCCCACCATTTGAGGGTGGGGGTGGGGAGTAAGTACAACATAGTACTGTACTTACTCCCCACCCCACCCTCATTTCAAATGGTGGGGAGTAAGTACAGTACTATGTTGTACTTACTCCCCACCCCCACCCTCAAATGGTGGGGAGTAAGTACAGTATTATGCTATACTTACTCCCCACTCCCACCCTGGGGATGGGGAGTAAGTACAACACAATATTGTACTTATTTCCCACCCCCACCCTTAATAGTACTATACTTACTCCCCACCCCCACCATTTGAGGGTGGGGGGAGGGTGGGGTGGGGAGTAAGTACAGTACTATGTTGTACTTACTCCCCACCCCCACCCTCAAATGGTGGGGAGTAAGTACAGTATTATGCTATACTTACTCCCCACTCCCACCCTGGGGATGGGGAGTAAGTACAACACAGTATTGTACTTATTTCCCACCCCCACCCTTAATAGTACTATACTTACTCCCCACCCCCACCATTTGAGGGTGGGGGTGGGGAGTAAGTATAGTATTGTTGAGGGTGGGGGTGGGGAGTAAGTATTGTGTGCTATACTTACTCCCCACCCCCACCCTCAAATGGTGAGGAGTAAGTACTGTTGTGGCTAATCCACAACACATCCCAAAATTGGGGACCCACATTTTTTGTATGTTTTCAAAGAAGATCTCAGTGACCCAGATGCTAAAAATCAAGAAAAAAGCAAAATTGCACAAAAATGAAAAAGTGTCGTGATATCGCGACATGTTGCTCCATCGTGGCCGAAAATGAAAAAGTGTCGCAATATCGCGACATGTTGCTCCGTCACGGCCGAAAATGAAAAAGTGTCGCGATATCGCGACATGTTGCTCCGTCGCGGTCGAAAATGAAAAAGTGTCGTGATATCACGACATGTTGCTCTGTCGCGGTCCAGAGAGGAGAGAGAAAGGCAAAATGTAAAATTGTCGCGAAATCGCGACATGTCACAAAATCGCGGTCAAACCAGTCAAATAGGGCAAGGCACTAAAAGCGTCACGATTTCATGACAGAAAGCAACAAAGGGGCACGAAGCAAAAAAATGTCGTGATATCGCGACAGGTCGCGTTTTCGTGGCTCCAAGCAGTGAAGTGGTACGGAAGGAAAATATGTCACGATTTCGTGACATGTCGCATTTTCGCGGCCAAATACAGCAAGAGCAGCCCGAAATAGAAAGTGTAGCGATTTTGCAACGAAAATCCGACAAAGCGGTATGGAATGAAGAAGCGTAGTGATTTCGTGACAAGTTGCGGTCGAAGGCGTACCAAGTGAAAAACATCACGATTTCACGACAGTTGCGGCCGAAGGCGTACCAAGTGAAAAACATCGTGATTTCGTGACAGGTTGCGACCGAAGGCGTACCAAGTGAAAAACATCACGATTTCGTGACAGGTTGCGGCCGAAGGCATACGAAGATGAAAAGCGTCGCGATTTCATGATAGGTTGCACCCACGCGGCCCGATAGCATAAAATGTTGTGATTTTGCAACATGTCACGTTTTTGCTGGGCATGATGGCAGACAAGGCTGTTGGCCGAAAAACATCACGATTTTGCTACATGTCTCATTTTTGCTGTGCAGGCAGAGGAACAGAGTTGCATGCAAAAAAACGTCACGATATCGCGACATGCTATTTTTTGTCATGATTTACATGGGGTCATTACAGAACATGCATAAAAGTGTGAAACACGTGGTGTACATGTGTAAGGGCTACAGAGGCATTACAGTTCATAGAGAAGATCTCGAGCATGAAGTCAAAAGCAGTGGAAAAGTGGGGAAGGTGAAACAAAGCAATCTGGAAGACGAAACGAATCGATCGGGAAGATGAAACGAAGCGTCACAAGGCGAAGCAGAGAGCCGTAGCAAAAATTTTAAAGGCACAAGCGAAGACAGGCACAGTGGTCAAAAATCGCTACGAGCATGGTTGCAGAGTCGAGGGTGATTAGCCATTCTGGGCTTGCTGTGGAGTGTTTTTCTTCCCCTTTTGCTGGTTTTGAGAAAAACCAGAGATTCTGCTATTGTAACAAGACATATTTTTAATGCAGAATGGTTCAAAAATTTTCATTTTATGGGCAAGAAAGGATGAGAAATTTTTTGCATGCTTCATTTTAACTGTTCTATTTTTCAAATTTCAGATTTTAGATTTATAAATGAAATTCATGCCATTGTTTTGGGTTATTTCATGTGAATGTCTGCAATATGAAAATTATTTTAAACCCTAGGAGCTAGCACCTAGTTTACTTTGATTGTGTTTGTTTTGCAGGTCAAATAGGCTAGGTTGCATGTACGAAACTCTCACATATTCGGTTTTGTCGAATAGGATAGCATCAGATCGAACGTGTTCAATTTTTAATTTTCTGCATTTCTTTTCCTTTTATTTTATTTTTCCAGAAGGTTCAACTTAGTTAAAATAAATACATAAAAATTACAAAATCTAAAAAAAAAGTAAAATAATGAACAATCACTAAAGTTTCATGGTGAAATAAACCAACATTGCCCCTTGTTTACAGCTTACTTGCAATCACTAAGGTGTTCCAAGCATTTTAATTGAATATCTTTATTTGAGATTACTAATACTCAGTTGCAAATGCTAATACAGTGGAGACCTTGGAGAAGTTGGTTGTTTAACTTCTTTGCAAGAGGGGATTTGGAGCCCAAATCCTAAGGAAGGGTGTAATTTCACAAGTGTGTGAAAATACCACTCAACAAGTACAACACAGTGGGTGGGGGTGGGGAGTAAGTACAGTACTGTGTTGTACTTACTCCCCACCCCCACCCTCAAATCACCCTCATTTGAGGGTGGAGGTGGGGAGTAAGTACATCATAGTACTGTACTTACTCCCCACCCCCACCCTCATTTAATTAATTTATTGTCTAAATAGGTCCGAGGTGTAGACCAATTGGTTCATCCAAACCCCATAAGGGGGGTAGAGGTCCAAGGTTCAAATCTCGGGCCTCATTGGACTGAACGCTTGTCCCTTTCCTGGTGCTTTCAACGGCATAAAAGGTTTAAAATGATTGTGGCATGGTGTTTATAGGGCGGACTGTGCGAAGATCTGTGTGGTGGCTTCTGGGGCAGACAACGTAGAATACTGTGGTGGCCGTAAAAAGCTAGACAGCCTGCCCTGATTCATGGCGGCTACCGATTCCACCATTTAATTAAAAAAAATAAAAATTATTGTCTAAACACTTTCCAAGAGCTTTGAAGGGTGATGAATCATTGAAAAATAGTTTCACATTTTAGCAAAATTGCTTATGTTGATAGTGTGAAATTCTAAGATAAGTTAATGTAACACATTATGAAATTAATTCAATAACACCTTTACAAGGGATTTGAAATTTTTGTTGAATCACACCAAAAAAATAAGCTTGGTATGGATCATCTCTTAGACAAGGCCTAAGTTTTCCTATTGCTTATATCTATGGAATAGACTTGTTTATCACAATTCCTAGTCTTTAACTTTATCTCCTAATTGTGTTCTATATAGCTTTCTACAAAGGGCTTGAGAGTGTTTATTAATTTGTTTGAACATTTCAAGTCCATGCCATAAATAATTGTCCAAATTTATTAGCAATAAGCCTTCAAGAAAAAAAATAAGATTACCAAAAAAATAGGTTTAAAGCCTAGTTAAATATGATTTACTCCTAAAGTAATTTACTTTCTTGCCTTCTAATTTTATTAAATATTGACATTGGCCTAATAGTATTTGTATTGGACTATTGCTTGTTGAAATTGTTTGTAATATATTTTTGCATTGCTTTTCTATCTCTTTTCATTTAAATGAAATATGGAATTCTATGTTCAAAAAGTCATATTCTAATGTTCTAGTGTTGTATTAGTATCATAATATGGAAATTAAAAGCACATCCTTTAGCTTAGTTGTTGGATTCATAGATTTTCCGTTGCACTTACTAGTTAAGATCCATTTGGTCAAGGATGGGTTGAGGTCTTAATTACAGCATTTGTGATAGATTTGTAACATTGAAGCATATTTTCTAGCAATGTAAAACTCTCAAACAGGTTTTGAAATGCACTCAAGTCTCATGTCTTGCTCTATAGGAAAAATTTTCATTATGGTTTTTGAGATAAACTATCAAACACATTTTTGTTTTTGAAATGTTTTTTTAATATTTTACACAATTATTTTGGTATTAAAAATTAGAGGTCTACTTTGAAATTTTCCTTCGTATAACAAAACCATCTAGACAACCAAAAGAAGAAATATAAAAATCTAAATAAAATATCACATGCTTTAGCTCTTATTGGCTTGTTAGGTATTACATTTCAAATTACCATTTAAAATCCATTTGGCCCAGGCAACCAAAAGAAGAAATATAAAAATCTAAATGAAATATCAAATGTTGGATTGTTAAGTATTGCATTACAAATTACCATTTAAAATCCATCTGGCCAAGGATAGGATATAAGATCTTAATCATAGGATTTATGATAGGCTCATAATATTGTATTGTATTTTTTTAAGTTATGTAAGCCCAACAAAAAGATTAAAAACACACTCAAAACTCAAAACACCTTAACACCTTACTTTATAAGAAACGTTTTTATAAAAGTTTAATGAAGCAACAGCTCAAACAACAGATAATCAATCTAAAAGTGAAATAAAAGAAATAAACATCAAAAAAAATTATTTTTTAAAAGGTTGAGCGACCTTTTCAAAACCCTCACCAATTAAAAAAATAAAAAATAAAAAGAAATGAACATCAATCGATAAAGCTATATGGCTGAACGACAACTCTATCACAATCAATCATAGTAGAACCAAGTTGGTAAGGAAATCTTGGCATACGTCAGTCTCATCACAACTTTTACTGAAGCTGTTAAGTTACCCTTAAACGAGGAGTCTCGGATTGAGGTTTTGTTTGATTGTTTCCAGAAACCATCATGCACTCTGTATTTTTACTTTGTGCATGGCTTGCTTTTGGACAAGGGGCTATTAGCTAGCTTTCCCTGTTAAGATTTGTGTTGCACGGGTTCTCCTCTAATTAATCTTCCCTCTAACTATGGCATTTTTATTTTTATTTTTAAGTTAGTACGAGGTATTAAATTTTATTAAAATTTATAATATCTTTGGCAGCTAACTTATTTGGACATATGCTTAATATGTATAATTCATTGACCCTGGAAAGCTTGGGAGAATAATTGAGTGAGATCCATGACCCTGGGCATCGAAGATTTTTAGTCTGGAAGACATTATTGGCAATGGACCCTACTTTTCGCAGAGACTATGGAATTCAAAATAGGCCAGCTTTGAAACTGTGTCACCCAACACTAAATTCAAAAGGCTTCACATCACAGCCCATTGAATCATCATTCATCATCCGTATTCTTCTTCCACTGGTTGAATTATTGCATATGCTTTCATGTGGCAAGATATTGAACAGCTTTTTAATATTTCGTCCTCGTTTACTTGTCTTGTTCTTATACTCAATCGCTATGAGACGGGTAAAGTCATGGGAAACTATGATAACGAAGCCAACTTCCATGTATGTGATTAGAATATGAGACTGGTGCTTTCCCTATCACCACACGAGTCTTTTTAAATACGTCCATATCTCTTCTTCTTTTCTTTTGTCTTTTTTATTAATTTTTTTTTTTTTTTCCACTTTTCTATAAATTTATATGCTTGTAAAGAGAAGAATGATTAAGATCTCCTAATCATCTTTAACATATAAGATTAAAGAAAAACAACGAATATATATTTTCCCACCACTTTCTCACGTATTGGGACTAACACCACTACATATCTTCGGAGTTGGGATTCCATTATGCAATGCAAATTAAATTCTTACTGAAAAAAACAAATAACTTATTTAAAAATTGAATATGATCCTCATCCGGACAAAAGTTAGTGCTACAAGTCCCAAATTTCAGTGAACTTGACTCAGTGGCACGTTTAGTTTAGTTGATTCAGCGAACTTGATTTTTTTTAATTGAAACATAATTTATAAGTCTCAAATTTCATCGTGGCACGTTTAATTTTAATTGAAATAAATTTTAGTCTTATTAGATTATGCTATCTTCTGTGAATGTTATAGTCGTTTAGTGTAGTAGCCAGATGCATCCTACACTCATGCCTCATGTGAAGTACAATAGTCTGAAAGTTTTAATAGATCAAGAATGTGTAGGTTGAGGACAACCTTTAGGGTTTTTACCAAGGCTAATTTCTTACTAGATATGAGCTTGACACTCACTTTCATGAATTATTTTTAATTTTTTAGATTTACCAACGAAAAGGAAAAAGAATAAATAAGAAAATATAAAAATATAAAAATCCTAAGCTACATGTCGTGATGCATCAAAATCATAAAATCTTTTGAGTATTAGTAGGATGAATAAATACATGCATCATTTATAGATAGTTAAAAGGAACATGACCTCAATCTAGTCTTATCATTTATCCATAAGAAATATACACAAGAACCAAGACAGATCAAAAGTAATCATAACATATATATATAGATAATTATCAATACATTCATGTTAGAAGGAAAGAGGCTTAAGGCCTATCAATAAAATGACTCAAGATTTGAGTCTGACTAATACACAGAAGATGATTGAGAGAAAAATTATACACAAGGTTAGATACTAGACACAAATTAACAATTATCCCTTCTCCCAAGCTTTAAATCGAGCATTTATACATTGATTTTAAAATTTAAAATTTCCTTTAGCAAGAAACCTATAACCTCCATTGCTCCTTATTTCAAGGTATCATTCTACATTTAAGTTGGGTAGGCCTAAGGTTTGTTGGAAGTCTTTTCCCATTGAGTGATCAACATGCTAGTAGATACACCATTTATTACTCGTTCCTCTTCTAGAAAAGTAAGCTCTAGTGATAGCTATCATAGTGGTATTTAATCATGATGGAAGGATTTTTCCAAGTTGGGGATTCATTTAGATTTTGTAGATCCCATTCATCTTCCTTAATACTTCTCAAAACACAATTTCTTCATGTTTTCCTACTAGATTTGGTTGACGTTTTTGTTGGCCCTAATTCTTAACTTTGGTAACCATAATTTTGCACATGATGTAGCCTTGGATCTTTACTAAGACTTTGGTTTTTATTGGTTTGTAGTTGATTTTGGCTTTGAGGGTCTAGTTGCCACACTTTTGTATTTGTTATTACTCAATATTTCTCCTAGAACTTTGGTTTGGGTTTAGATATTGTGTTTTTTGGGTATTTTGACCCTACAAGTGGACTTTGTTGCTTTCTTCCTTTTTTGGATCTTGTATGTATTGAGAATTCACTATAGTTATGGCAACTTACAAGGGATATCCAACCTACTGGTGATGAAGGACACCAAAAATAGTATCCTTATTCCTTGGATGCAAAGTCACATTAGAGGGCATAAAAATGGTAGGGGAGATTATTGAAGCTTGTCCATCAATGTTAAAACCTCTTCCCACTCGCTTTTTGAAGGTTGTTTTTCTTTGGATAAGCTAAAGGTATCTTTTATCAAGCTCTCATTGGTCTTCCAAAGAGATGTGGATGACCCTACCCATGAATTATTGAAGGTATATCTAAAGCTCAAATACTGACTTGATGACCTGAGCCACCTTGTCAATGATGGAGAAGTCTAAAAATATCTCAGTGTTTCTCTACTATTTTAACTTTTGTTAAAACTCTTACCTTAGAAGAATATCGCTATTTAGAGTCCACAGATAAGTGAGGCCCATTTTAATCAAAGAGGTGATGTGCTCTCTCCATTCCCCTATTGTCTAGGCCACAACATCAACATGATCTTTGCATTGGATTGCAACTCAATTTACCACTAGGACTTTCATGACTATGTGGTGTAGGTTACTATATCTTGATTAGAAATTCCCATGACTACTCATTAATGAGTATTAGTCCATGCTACCTATGTTATGAATATTTGTACCTTGACAAAAAAGGGATTATAGCTATCAAGACATGCTCAATCCCCCTAATCTTAATATTTTGTATTGAGACTGTCAAGATGAACTCAAGTATTTGGATAAGGCCCTTACCTATTTTGGTAGCTCCATTATAGAGTACCTGACCTATCTCAAATATCGGATATGTACCACTTGACTGCTTCTCTAGCTTAGATATTTTCTCTTCTACTCCTCTAGCTATCTTTTTATTGTGTTTTCCTCCTCTAACTATGCTATGAGATGATCATTTGAGACTTTAATGCTTGGAGCTCAACTTAGGAAGCTTTGGGTGTATGCTTAGTCTTTTCTAGATCTTTCTTCTATAGCCTCCTGGCATGAGTTAAGTATTCATAACTCATAATATTATGTGCTTTCTTGATGAACTCAACTTTATCTTACGATCTAGCATCCTCAAGGTTGAGCTTTGTGGTAATAACTTAATAATCATAAGCTTGTATCTCTCCTTTTTTCTTGGAGATAGTGTGTGTGAAATGAACCAAACAAATTACAATATTGTGAGGATTGTAGGTAGCTCTTATCTACATTGTAGAAGGATGTTCTTCTCACCTTACCACTTTCTATTATGCATGTTGTTGTGTCCACTCTTGATATTATGGAATTGAGGTAGCATATCAAAGATATAGGTGATGGTCCAAGGGTAAAAAACCATCATTGGGTTTCTAGAGGTTGGGCTAAGGGTTTGAGTAAGAGCAAATAAGTTGGCTAGCCTATAATGGTGAGGGTCATAAGAATAGATTTAGTGATTGGGGATAAGATAGAGGAAGCAATATAATGGATTGGTTGGGACATGATGAATGGCAAAGGAGTGGCCAAGGTAGAAAAAATGGTGGCAATGATAGAAGGGGTTCTTAGGGAGGACACTATTGGAATGAGAGTGATAGGTGGTGATGTGAATAACACTCTAGCTAATGGGGTAGTTTCTTCTAGTATCGATGGAATAACTTGGAAAGCCACTAGGGGATATAGAAGTGTGTCCCTAGATTAGGCCTTGCTTATATTTTGATTTGTGGGAATTTTGGCATCAGGGGATAGCTTCTAAGTCCTTTTATAAACTTTATCCTAGATCTGTATTTATTGCATCTATTTTTCTAGTGAGGGTGTTGGTTGAGTTAGTGTGGTTGGCTTAGGTGGTTCTAGAATGGAAGTCTTGATGGGAAGTATTTCTAGTTTATATGGTGTATCAAGAAAGATGTGGATGCTAACCTAATGTTACATTTTTATTTTAATTGATTGGCATAATTATTCCTTTAGGGCTTCTCATGACTTCCTTCCTAGGAATCATCAACTTCAACTTCATGTTTCTTGGTAGAACCTCCACTAGTTATTGATTTTATCATCCTTCTATCCCCACTCCTATAACCTTTTCCTTTTTTTATTAGATATATGGTATTTGGAGTTCACCTTGCTAGTTGTTTTGTAGAAAGAAAATAAGGTTTCGATTGTGGCTTTGTTGGCAAGAAGTGCACCCTTTGTAGTACTAGGTGGGTTCCCTCTTTGACATTTTTATAGGATTCTATATGCATGATAGGCTCATGCTATATTTTCTTGGTATTTTTATGCCTAATAGTCAATCTACCATTTCCCTTCTAGGTCATAATGCCAACAATCATCCAATTTTTTGAGACCTAGTTCTTTTAGCTTTTCTTGAAGGATGGAAATTTCCTTTCTCTTGAGTAGAGATACATCTCCTAGGTTTACCATAGGTTTGTGGAAACTTTATTTACTTTTCCCACTTTCATAGGTGAAATTGATCATATTCACTTGCCTCAAAGTCTTTGGGTCATGTACCTTAGTAGTAGGTATACATGCTCAACAATTCCATGTAGATAGATGATAGTGGCATCTTCAAGGAGAAAGTAGTCTCCTTTGTATTGTAAATATAGGTCTTTGGGGAGAGGTCTTTAAGGAGTTGGAATCAAGAATTCATCCACAAAGGTGTAATAAGAGGAAGTCTAACAAAGATCTCTTGTCCAGGAGGAGGCATGCTACCTTTGGCCATATTCATCATCCATATTTAAGCCTAAATGCTCATATAACCAAGGATTTTGAAATAATTCTAGGTGTGCCAAAAATGAGCCATACTCGAGAGTATAAATTTTCTTGAAACTTTGCAACCCTTTGTAAATATGATTAGCTATGAAGGTTCTAAAAAAAAAACTAGCATCTTGTCTTTAGAGATACACCTCAATATGTGGAGGATGCCTATCTCTTCCTAAAATATCTTCTTATCATACTCTATGCTAAAAATAAAATTTTCCATGCTCAAAATAATGTGATCATCAGTTTTGAAGGTTTGTTTTCACAAAGGAAATTTTGGCATAGAGGCTTCCTTTTTATTGAGATCAAATTTTAAGCAACCCAATTTATATAAAATTTGAGAGTAATATATATTTGTAGTTTATGAGTTTATCTCAATCCATTTAGGCACCATCAACATCTCCCATACAGACTTGGTTGAGATGATTATCTTGAAATAATCATCACAACCTTTGAATTTCCTTCATTAGGGATCATAATGTGAATACAAAATTAAGCAACACCAAATATAAACTATGAAATGATAAATAAGCAAAGTAACACAATGATTGCACAATAGAAATGAACTCTTTTATTATTATCGATAGATCTCAAGTCTTACAATCAGTGTGTCCCAAATGTGGGGTTTTATATTGCTTATTTATTTTGATACAATTGTTATATGTACTAGGGTTCTTTGTAACCCTAGTTAAAAATAATGGTGGTATCTCTGAGTTTTATTCGATCCCAATAGGTTGTGGATGAGCTTGTGTATCCTATGTAGGGCCATCCAAGCTTCAACAACCTTCAATAAATATTGTTCTTACACCTGCACACAACAAAAAATAATAGGGATCAATAATTTCTATGAGGGCTCCACTGCGTGAGACCCTCAAGAGAAATAAAATCACTAAACCCTAATATTACAATGAAAGATGTAAATAAAGCATAAAAACATAAAATAAGTGCAATGAAATTTTACCTTGTTAACAAACTTGTTGTCTCTATTTTATGCTTATGTAAATTTTACTAGTGAGGGTTACGAATATTCCCTAATAGCACCCAAGAGTCGTAGGGCTACAGATCTAGAACTAGAAACACCCACGGGTTCTCAATGATGACCAAAAATTCCCATAGGTATTATGGAATCTTGATAAGGTGTTTTGAAAGCTCTGGTTGGTGTTTGACGACTAAGGAAATGGTTACAAAAATAGATCTAGTTTGCACGATGTAGGTGGTGGTGGATGCAAAAGATGCGAACGACGGTGATGGGGCATGAGGATGAAAATGATAGGGTTAGGGTTTAAGACCTCCAAGGTGAAATCAGGGATCTTAGGAACTTAGGAGGGGCTTAGATACTCAAAAGACTTAGGGATTCCAAGGACTCAAAAGTTTTAGGGGTTGAGTCATCAAAATGACTCCTCTTTATAATCTTCCCTTAGACATGTTAGGGTTTTGATGACACAATTTGAGCGATTGAGATTAAAACATGAGGAAGGGTGGAGATTAAATATGGGTAAGTGGCATGTATTAATGTGGATTAATGGCTAGGATTAAAACATGACGGATGGTTGGGATTAATTCATATATATATTAAATATATATAAATATAATATATAAAATATTAATATTTAAATATATATATATAAATGATGGATAGTGGGGATTGGAAAACATGGATGGATGACAAGTGGATAGATTTTGGTGTCTACACATAACATAAAGCACATGCTACCACCAACTCATAATAGTTGTGCACTTAAGTCAACATGTATTGGGTTAGACAACTTGTCCAAATCCTTTATAGAAAGACCTTGACATATTTGTTAATGCTTCTCTGATAGGTGCCCTATTTTAAACTATTAGTGTTCCTTGATAGCTTGGGATTTGCTACTTTTCAACTCCATAAATGATAAGGTATGGTATCTACATCTATTCAAACTAAGTATGGCTATATTTCTTGGCATTAGTTAATGATGTCATAGAGGATAAATTTGAGCTCTTATTTTTAAAATGTGTGGTTGTTATGAGTTATGTTGCAACTCTTTCCTCCTTTAACACTAGCTTAATATTTAGCACTCCAAAGATATTAGCAATATCAACTACCTATGGCATAATGAGCAAGACTAGTTGGGGTA
This sequence comes from Wollemia nobilis, assembly GCA_028583015.1. Classification (NCBI taxonomy): domain Eukaryota; kingdom Viridiplantae; phylum Streptophyta; class Pinopsida; order Araucariales; family Araucariaceae; genus Wollemia; species Wollemia nobilis. Next base: position 4,853,780 of record JAQPPZ010015005.1, on the reverse strand, counting down.
TTAATAAGCTTGGATAACTTTTGATCATTATAAATTCTTATGCATTCAGTCTTTATCCAATGTGCTTGACAAGGATGACCAAAGCTTCCTTCTAGGTCTTTAAGACTCCTTGGTCTACATGCCCTTTCCTTGTGATTGATCAATTTTACACTTTTTCATTTAGATGTAGTTGGCATTTTATTTTTATTCCATTGGATTGATGGAGTCTCCAATATCATCCATTGACATTCTCATTGGATGCTCTACATCAGTTTTGTCCATGAATTGCTCTTAATGAGACATGCAAAGAATAATGTGTCCTCCTTCAAGAGGCTAGTGTAGACACTAAAATCATGTAAATCGAATAAGACCGCTAATGCACCATTTGCACCACTCTTATAGACATCATATGGCCCCATTGGGCAACCCTCTAGGGTAACATAAGGCTTCAAAACACTTTTGGGAAGTTTTGGGTTATATAATTATGATTGTACCACCTTGGGACAGTCACAGATAGTGACCATCCCACCTAGGGATAGTCACCCAAAACCATCCCTAGGTGGGACGGTCCCAAAATAGACCTTGAAAAAGTCAAAGGGGGTGAGAAATGGCAATCAATTCTTGCTATTTCTGCCCCCCAATCATCCAAAATTGATTTGGAGACTATCATAGAAATTAGAGACTCCAAATTAGAGGCCCCAAATGGGTAACCTCTTCCACCAATGCATGGCAAGGGATTTGACAAGTGGTGGCACATGCCTTGCATGCCAAAACTTGCCCCTTTACCTCATGTGACCTATTTGGGCTATATATTGAGGTGTTCTCACCCAATTTAAATGGAGACGAATTTAAGTATTGATAACGAAGTGCTTCTCATATTTGTCCTCACCTTTACCCTCACATTTCCCAAGTATTTTTCTTGAAATATTCTTCATTTGAAGGTGCTTTTAGGGGCATCCCAAAATACACTAAATCCATTTCAAAACCTATCAAATTGGAGATCAATTTGACCATATTTTCTAACATAACATTTATAGGAGTTCCAAACCAAATCCCCTTGGAATTGGTGACAAATTCCACTCAGTTTGGTAACCGTCCCACCCTGGGATGGTTAACAGTGGTAGTTGCACCTGCTAGGGATGGTCACAAAATAGTTAGGAATTTTAGTGCAATTCCATAATATATCATTTCTAAATGCTTATATTAGCCTTGCATTCAATTTTGGTCAAGTTTTGAGTAGTTTTGATAGGTCAATTAAGAGTTTGGTGATTGTAGGTTTAGTTGTCCCTATCAGGGATGACCACTATTTTTTCTCACAATTTCCTTTCAATTCATGCTTAGATATTTCCAAAACCATATTAATAATGTCATTAGAATTGCAATTCATTTGGAAGTGTTTTGATTTATTACAAATAAGTTTTAGTATTTCTAGATGCATGCTTTCTACGTTTTTCTAGTTATAAATCATCAAATGCATATGATTTTAATTTGTTTCAATATCTTATGTGTAGTTGCAGGTATTCTAGGCATGAGGGAGGAGATAAGAGGCACATCAAGATAGTACTAATATTAGCTCTCAAGTGTGGGTTACGAGAAGAACACTGTAACACACCATCAATCTCATGGAGGGATTTTATCCCTTTAGAAAATTGAAAATTGAGATGTATCAAATTATAAATCCCTCAAGAGGATGTATCGTAATATTATTGAATATTATGGATTAATAAAATATGAGGAGAAACCCCCATTTTTACTTCAAGCAATCCATATTTTGCAATAGATTAGACATTTACATATTTATGCACATTTCCTTTTGAATGCTTGTTTAATTTTGCTTTTACATTTCAATAAATAACCCTCAAGGCATTCCATTTTTTGTGTTTCTTCAGTTGTGATTATGGTGGTTGAATTTTTTCCTTATCCCCTTTTAATTTTTCAATTTTGACCTCCTTTTTTTGTTTTGTAGGTTGCAATTTTTGACCGTTATGAGTAGAAACAAGCCCTAAATTATTGGTTGAACCTGCCAGGGATGGCCACATAGGTGACACACCCCGGGACATCCCCAAAATTGGAAACTATCCCACCTTAGGATGGTTACAAAACTAGAGGGTTTCTGTAAAAATTTGCAAAAACAACAAGTTTCAGGTCAAAAATTACACCTTTTTGAACCTTCAATTTGCATTTATATTGTTCAAATAAGCTTAAATCTCAATTTTTATTGTTCTCTTTGTGCATGTGAAAGATAGATATCATAATTCTAAATTTTGTATTAATAAAATCAATAAAATAGGAAAAGGAACATTATTATTCATGCTTTTTGTTTGGTTTGCCTACTTGCAACTTACCAAAAGGCTTAAGTTCATATAGTTCATCAACTTTTGTAGTTTAATGATTCTAAAAATAAAATGTACTTTCATATATTTAGTCAATCATCATTGAATGTTGTATTATTTTATTTCAATTATTTTAAAAGGAAAAACACACACCACACTCTTCTTTAACATTGGTGAATTGGACTTCATTCCCAATCATTGATAGATTTCAATGACGGTGGTAGTCATTTCCATCCATTGACTCAAATCCCACGTACCCTATTTTATTGGCCAATACCGACTCCAAGATCTATTGTAACTATGCAAAATAGCATGCATCCCTCTTCGAAGTGGTGTATCATTGTGCACAGGATTCTGGGTGAGGATGGGAAGGACCTATGCTCCCTGATCGGGTATGGATTTCATAACTATACTTTGGTTGGTTTACGTGACAAGACTTTCATTGTCGGTTGTCGAGCTATGAGTATATAGGTGAAAACCACTTAAAATTTTGAGTATTACATCAACAAAAATCAAACACATAAAGTATTTTCTTTACAAAAGCAACACATCTTGAAACACAACAAACAATTTAGGGATTCACATCTGAAAAACTTAAAAGAGATAATCACTTCTATTCTTGTGTGTTTCTATTGTTTGATTGTTTCAAATTTATAAAAATTGTAAAGGAGATAATCATATAGTGGTCTAGAATACATAGTTATGGTATATACCCATAGCCAATCCCATTTAAGTGTGGACATTGTGGGGAGTAGGGAAGAGGACATAGAGCATCTTCGCCTTGATCCCAAGGACATGGTCATACTTCCTTGGAAACCACATACTCTTCCTAGCCCTAGAGGGGCTAAAAGGAGACCTAGACAACAAGGGAATCCCATGCAAGACACCCCACAGGCGATAGTCCCAACTTAGAAAATTATATCCCTAATATTTGAGTGGAATATGAACGGATGGTTAGTCCTAGAATAGTAAGAAGGATACCTAGCCAACAAGGGAATCCTATACGGGGTACCCCCATAAAAAAATATCCTACTTTGGGGAATCATTTCCCTAATATAGATATTTCTAATGCCTTATTTTGATAAGAATCATAGTGTAATGAGGTGCTTACCCATAGAACAATACCACGCATTTGCATGCCTTCTCGATATACTCCTTGTACTGGTGCACAGGATCAAGACTTATCACCTAGGATAGGGTTGAATGATCATCTTATGCTTTCAAAACACCCTTCTCCAAGGTGCCAAAATCATGATGATTATGATACTCATCACCATAGGTGAGCTAATTCCGCCCTACCTTTCCTCATTTATGAGGGAAGACCTTAGGAGGATCTAGATTATCCTCACTCACATGTGTCCATGCAAGAATTATGTGCCTCTACACTAGTATATTATCAAGAACATCTATTTAGGGGTGAGGCTCAAGTAAACATGGCTTCCTTCAATTGAGAAAAATATATAATAGATCTCACGAACCCTCATAAAAATTATATATATCAGGGTAATAGTGCTAGGTCACCTAGACCTAATACAACTGATCAGATCAATCAGTTAGTAAAGAGGTATGTTGACCACCAGGCTAAGTTTAATAAACTTAGATCTGATAAGCACTGCTTAGATCTCTTAAAGCAGTGGCAAAATTAGAAGAGAAAGGCTTGAACGACAAATTCAAGAGACTTTGCATAATGAAGTTCCTACTCCAAATACGCATAGACAGAAGGCTTTCTCGAGGCAACATAATTTCCAACAAGATAGGTCTCCTAGACCTAATCCAATGTTACATCCTAGACCTCCTAGGACTGAGAAGAATGTATATGATAGGCATAAAATAGATCACCTTCGACAAGTTTTCGTTCCTCCTTGTAGGCCCATGCCTGAAACACCTCATGGGTCCTATGATCACTTGGAACAAAATGAGGATTATATAGAAGCACCTTTTGGAGGCATGGATGATGACAATCAACCACCCCAACATTCACTTAATATTCCTTGTCCACCTCTAAGAGTTCAAAACAAAGAAGAGGAGATTAAATTCTTAGATGCATATCAAGCTTTGCTTGAATGTTTAGAAACCATAGAAGGTAAGAAAATAGGAAATGGGCTTCAAAAACCCACCTTGAATTACTTGCAGAGTCAGCCATCCATTCCTTCCCCAATATACCCTAAGCATTTCAAAATACCAAAATTAGATATATTCAAGGGGGAAGAAGATGCTCAAGAGCACGTTACTAGAGTTTTAAATCTGTGCTTTAGCATACAAGACAATGATGCATTGCTCCTAAGAACTTTTCTAATTACCCTCTCTGTTCCTGCCATTGAGTGGTTCAACCAACTTCTAAAACATAGCATCTACACATTTATATAATTTGCTAATGTATTTTTAGAATGTTTTACCTTTAACACCAAAATAAAGACAACATTAATAGACCTTATAGGGTTAAATCAATACGACAATGAATCAATCACTGAATATGGAAACAGGTGGTGGACGTTTTTTTCTAAGCTACCTTATCTATTGCTAGTATTTGAGTTAGCTCGTATGTTTTCAAAGAGTTGATTTAAACACATTTTTTAATATTACAATTGCAGTAATACTCCACCTTGGAAGATGCTCTAGCACAGGCTAGAAATATAGAGGAAATAAAAATCCAAGAGGGAGAAATAGCCAAGCCTCATAAAAAGGAGTGGACAAAGAACCCTAAAAGTATCTTGGCACTTGCAAAGCAAGAAATGGTCAATCAAGTGGCCATTAAAGTCCCTAGGCCTACACAAGTAATGCCTCCTCAAAAGGCTAACTATCAGGCCTAACCTCCTCCTACAAGCTATAATAGTAATGGTCAAGAGAATCAGGGATAGAATCAATAGCATTGCTCTAAGCGATAATTTACTCCCTTCACTGAATCCATGGATTCCCTATTCAATCAGTTGTGGGTTGCAAAAATGATTAATCTTCCATATATCAAGCCCATCGATCCAAATACAAGTAAACCAAATCCTATGGTATGTCAAGAAGATCAATATTGTAAATATCATCAGTAAAGTGGCCATGATTTACCAATATGCTATGGGTTTAAACATGTAGTACTAGACATGATTGAGAGGCATGAGCTTCAAGTGGATGCTCCACTAGCCCCTAACAATCAGTATATGGGTATATTCAAGGACCCATTACCAACTCACAAGGTACAGGCAATGCTTGTTAAACTGATGAATGGTGAAGACAACACCCCCTTTGCAAGGGTATGTTGGGATTGTTAGAATAATATTCCATTATTTAGGATATTTACCCTTTTACTCCACTAGGTAAAATAGGTAGTATATTGCATTATACTACATATATTATTACTTTTACTTTTCTACCACTTACCATGTAGATATTTATTGTTCTAAATATCTAGTGGTAAACCTAGGTTAATATCTAAAATATCCTATGTTAGATATTTTAAGCTAGTTGTTAGCGCACTCTTCTCTTAACGTGTTTGTTAGTGTTAATTGTGCTAATATGTTAATATCCTACATTGTAACCTATATAAAGCTAAGGCATTCCTAAGCCTAAGCTAATGTTCATTAATTAAGTGTGAAGTATTTTATTGAATTCTAAACTCACCTTAAGCTTACATTGGCATCAGAGTAGGTTGAGCACGGATCTCGAGGTGGCCCTGTAGGAGGTGGCCTGAGGAACGGTCCGTAGGGCCCGCAAGGGTACAAATCCTAAGGTGCTCTTATGACATGGCAATACATGACCCAAGGGTGATTGGAATGCATCCCAAGGAAACCCACATGTGCGAATGTGGCATTTGATTTGGCCCTAGTACGAAACCCGAGGTGCTGACGTGGATCTGGCTTGTGGCCCGAGGTAGCTAACGAAGGTGGTTGGTCTGGACGATGCAATTATTGAGGTGAAATTAGAATTGGTGACGTGGAACTATGCTTACTGGACTGGTGGGCATGAAATTTGAGATGTGATGTGGCGATCCTAGAGATGAAATGGTGACTGGACCTACTGACATGGAGGTCGGCATGAGTCTCTAGGTGGCTGCAACGTGGCGGGATCTGATTAGTTGACTTTGAGCGTGGCATGAGGCAGACGTGTATGCATGGTAGTTGCTTATTGGTGTGTTTTTTGACAAAATGGTAGGTTTATGATTTTTTGATGGCAATCACTAAGGTAGCGGCGTGTTTTTGTTTTTAAACTAGCTGGAAAGCATACGCACAGCGGATGTGAGACAATAATTCCCAACATTTTTTTCCACTATGTGATGGACAAAGGGTGTAAAAGTGTCCTTGTGCACTCTAATTACATCCAACTCTCTAACTGGACTGGCTAGTTGACCGTAGCTAGAGTGATGCCTCATGCCAAATGCGGGTTCAAAACCCCCGCCCTAGAAAAACCTTTTGGCGGAATTTTTTTTTTATTTTCTGAAAAGGGCCCCAACTATGGCTTCAAATAAAGGATCATGCTCATTTTTTCTTGTCATCTTCGGTATCCAAGTTGGTTGCTCATCGAGCACTTAAGTAATAGTCTCCCACAAAGTTGCGGGATCGAACCCTGTCGGGGTTTCGCCCAAGGTAATAATAATTTTTTTGTATTAATTTTTTAATTAAAGTTTTCTTTAAAATATATATTTTTCAAATAATTTGAATATAATTACAGTTTTTAAATCATTTTTTTTATATATCTTTAAATTGATTTTTAAACCAACAATTATATTTTTATTATTAATTAAAATATTTTTCATTTAACTTTATTTTAAATTTTGCAAATTAAAATAAACAAATGAAGGGATTTATTTTTTGCAATTTTTCAAAACAAAAGGAGCTTTTGTTTTCTCCAAGGGGAGATATAAGACATAAAAAAGCACCTATTTTTATTGCAAATTAGAAAGCCCTCATGTCTTCTCAACCTTGTTAATTTAGCATACAAGAAAGGATCAAACTTGAATTCTTTTTGCAAATTAGAAAACAAGGAGACTCAAAATTTTGTAAAATTCAAAGGCAAAGTGTGCATTTGTTTTCTCCAAAGGGGGATATAAGACATAAAATTGCACATTCATTTTTTGCAAAATTGAGAAGAAATTGAAACCTTGGGTCCATCAAAACCAAGTCGTTTGTCGACTAGTCTGGAAGCCTTTCAAACGCGGGTCGTGTGTCGACTTGTCTTGGAAGGAGTGCTAGTTTTGTTAATTTTGCAAATCAAGGGGGGAAGACAAGAAATTGTACTTCTTTGCAAAATTGTAACACAAAAGTGAGGAGCACTTTAAAACAAAATCAAACTTGTTAAATTTGCAAAACAAACAAGAAAAGGCAATTGTTTTATGCCACATTCTTTGCAAATTTGGAAAACAAGAGGAGATAAAATATATCAATTTTTTGCACAACACAAATTCAAATTTTGTTGCAAAAATTAAAAGGTGCATTTTCTATTTTACTCGACACCTTCATTGGCAAATTAGGTGCATTTTTGGTTGCATCCGACACCTATGTGATAAGAATTTTGTGGGCATTCTTGTTTGATTATTGCATTATTTCTTTTGCAATTATAAGTCATAAAATCAAGAACACTCAACCCCAAAATTTCACAATAAATTTGTGTCAACCATTGCACAGATTTAAAGCCAATATTCACTTGATATTCTCTCCTAAAACAAAAACCCCTAATTCACTCTTATTTGTTTGGCTTAATTTCCTCAAACTGATTATCCCTCTTCAAGAGGATTTTTAGGCAGGTGCCATTAAATATCTTTTTGAGTGAATTATCTTTCATCTCTTATTTGTTTGGCTTAATTTCCTCAAACTGATTATTTCTCTTCAAAGAGGATTTTCAAGTAGGTGCCATTAAATATCACTTAAGAGTGAAAGAAAGATCATCTTAGTGCAAATTCTAGGACCTTCATCATGGCAACTATCAACAAATACTTAAATGATACACAATTGCTTAAAGGTCCTAACTATTCAGCATGGAAAACTAAGATGAAAGCCATCCTGACTGTAGAGGAAATGTGGGATTTAGTAGATGGCACTGAATCAAGACCTGCATCACCAAGAGTAGATCAAAAAGCATGGGATAAAAAGAACAATCATCTTCTCATGTTGATACTCCTAGCTACTACTGATGAGATCCAACCTCACATAAGTGAAGCTAAAACTGGTAAAGATGCATGGGATGCACTTTGTACCATTTTTGAAGGTAAGAATCAATCAACTGTTCTAAACCTTCAAACACAACTTCATACACTCCATATGAAGTCAGGTGAATCAATAGAACTCTTCCTCTGTAGAGTGTCAAAACTGAAGTCTAAGCTCAATGCTTTAGGAGCTAAAGTAGAAGACACCATTTTGACTTCAGTAATATTGAGGGCTCTTCCTAAATCCTATAAAATGTTGATTACATCCCTTAATGTATCACAAAGATCAGTCACCTTTGTGGAGTTAGTCAATTTGCTTCAAACAGAGGAAGCAAATCAACTCCAAAGTGATGAAGTGTCAAACAATGCACTTTACTCAAACAATCAAGGTGATAAGAAGAAAGGAAACTTTCAAAAGGGAGGATCATCTTCAAAAGGTAAGGGAAATAAAACTCAAAAGAGGTTTTGCTCGCATTGTAAAAAGGATAACCATGACACCAATCGGTGTTGGTTTAAAAACAAGCAAAACAAGAAAGGCAAAGGCACATCACAGAAGCAAAACAAAGGCAATATTGCTAGTGAAGTGTCTAGTTCCGATTCTGATTCTGGTTTAGAAAAAGCACACAGAGTGCTCTTGGCTAAGACAGTATTGTAGAGGGAAAAGCAAATTTGTCACCTTAAGCAAGCACCATTTCTCTCTCTTTTTTAGGCTTCATAAATAGCATAAGTTTTTGTTTGAAGTACTAGAAATAAAGGGGTGATTGTACCTCTTTTAGGCTTCATAAATAGCAAACTCTCATTGTTTGAAGTACTTGTAACAAAAGGAGGGAATTTTCTGGTGTAAAAATTGCCTAGGAGGCAATATTTGTACAATCCTTCACAAAGCTTCTTGAGTTGCACATATTTTGCAATTAAGGGGGGATATTCATTTCTTTTTCTTCACAATTTTTTTTGTAAAAATAGAAGAAGACTTATAAGGGTGCATTTTCGGCAATGATCGACACCTTAGTCAAACTTCTTTCAGAAATTTAATTACAACATGTTTTGCAATAAGGGGGAACTTATAAGGGTGCATTTTCGACAGCGACCGACACCTTAGCTACCTTATATTTTGCAAACTCATTTTGTAACCGAATGAACCTCGTATGAAGTGATCTACTCTACTACACCTAGCGATTGCAGTGGCTGGTTACCCATGCAATTCGGTTGGATGACAAGATTACAATAAGGACATTCGTTGATGTGAAGACAAAGTGAGGAATGACCCACTTTTTGCTTAGGAGCAGCTAGAGCACTGTGACAGAGCAAGAACCAACAGATCAACATCTTTTTCACTATATTGGGACAGTTATATACATTACCCAAATAATGTAATAAGGGGGGATGTTAGAGTAATATTCCATTCTTTGGGATATTTACCCTTTTACTCCACTAGGTAAAATAGGTAGTATATTGCATTATACTACATAGATTATTACATTTACTTTTCTACCACTTACCATGTAGATATTTACTGTTCTAAATATCTAGTGGTAAACCTAGGTTAATATCTAAAATATCTTATGTTAGATATTTTAAGCTAGTTGTTAGCACACTCTTCTCTTAACTTGTTTGTTAGCGTTAATTGTGCTAATAGGTTAATATCCTACATTGTAACCTATATAAAGCTAAGGCATTCCTAAGCCTAAGCTAATGTTAATTAATTAAGTGTGAAGTATTTTATTGAATTCTAAACTCACCTTAAGCTTATAGGGATGGTGATTATTATGACCAAGAACAGAAAATATTCAAGCCAAGTTGCACCACCTGCAGCTTCGAGTGATGTTCCATATACATCGTAGCCTACACCACATGTAGTACAAAGTCTTCCACCTAAGCCAACATTAACAATAAAGAACAATCTTACATAGTGTTGGAATATGTAATGCAACATTGTGTAAATTATTCTTAGACTAAAATATAAAGTCTAAAGAATAATATTTAAGACAGAATATAATTCTATCTTATGTAAAATACTCCCACACAATTAATAAATAAATTAAGGGTGCTAGGAATATTTAATTTCTTGGGAAAAAAATATTTCCCTTTTCTAGCAAATATTAGAAAGTAACTAATCACTTTCTAATATTTGATAGATGCCACTTATCACATATCTCAAAGATTGGATTGTGATAATAGAAAACACCCTTATTTAAAGAGAAGCTTTTCTACAACCCTAAATCTTATCACAATCTAATATTATCACAATCTATCAAATATTAGAAAGTAACTAAAGCACTTTCTAATATTTGATAGATTGTGATAATATTAGATTGTGATAAGATTTAGGGTTGTAGTAGAAAAGCTTCTCTTTAAATAAGGGTGTTTTCTACTACATATTATCATATCTTATCATATCTTGTCATATTGACTTGTGTTGTAGTTTATGTTGATGCATATTGTTGCATAACATTGAAGCATTCTTGTACTGTTGAGTCATTGAGTAATATAGTGAGCTTTATAGTGGATGTTTCCCTTCTTCATTTGAAGTAGGATTTTACCACTCAATATTTGTGTTGTGGGTTTACCTTTTTTATGTGCGATTGATCTTGTGGAGCATTCTTAGATCTTTAGGAGACTTTGCTTGTCTCAAATTTGGTATCAGAGTGGTTGGGATCTCCATCAAGTGTCTTCAATCTTTTGAGGTGAAAAACCCATTAAGGTATATTTTTTTTTTCATTTTTTTTTTGCATGCATTTGATATTTGGGTATTTTATGTAAACTTATTTTGCAAATATACCATTATGGTTTATAGATTTATTATGTTTTTAGATCTACTTGTTAAATCTTTTGCAAACATTATTTTCATTTTAAATATATATATAAAAAAATTGGCATTAATTTTTTTGCTAGAAAGGTTTTTGGAGCCAAACGGACCCTATGGTTGCGTCCGAAAGACCCAAAAACCCCTATTTCCATATATAGTCATTTTTTTTATTTATTTAAAAAAAATAGTCGGCTATATATATATACAAACAATTTTGTTTTTTTTTTTTTTAAAACAATTTTGCTTTATAAAAAAAAAAACAGTTTTTTTTTTTATGAAAAAGTTTTGCTTTATAAAAATCTTTAAACTTTTTCATTCATTTTTTTATTAATAAAATAAATTTTATTAATTTAACTGCATTTTTTTAAGCAATTTTTTGTATTAAAAATTATTATTATTCTCCTTAAAATGCAATATTTTTTTTTGTCTCACATTAACAATGGTTGTTTGTGAGTTTGTTTGTTTTGCAAGGTTATCCAAGTATGTTTTGGAGTATATAAAGCAATTTCGGATCAACTTTTTCACTCTCTTCCCCTATTTTTATTAATTTCTTCTACTCTCTCTCTAGTATTTTCTTGAAGCATACTGTAAATTAATGTAACTTGTATCTCTCATTATGAAAATAAAAGAGAATAAAAGTGAGAGTGAGAGAGAGAGAGAGAAATAGAGAGAAAGAGTGTGTATTTGTGTTTTGCTTTGTGTCTCCACTATCTCTTGTTCATATTTCTTACATTTTGCATCTCAACTAATCTAACTACTAACTTGCTACTAAACAATCTACTAACCAACTAACTTGCAATTTACTAATTTTTATATTAATCAAGAAGCTTAAAAATGAATCAACTTACTAACCACAACTTTAGTATTTGATTAAAATTTACTTAATCTTGCAACACAGTTTATATTTGCTAAACACCTATTGAATCCAAATGAATCTGCTCTATTGGTAGCAAGTCATTTTCGAGTCCTCGTACCCATACCATTTTGGGTAGCTTGGTTGACCTTGGGTGAGATGAATTGGCAATTCATTAGGCTATAGAAAAACCTAAAATGAACACTAACTTACTAACTTATTGACTATCTAACATTTAACAAATGTTTTATGGTTCAATTCAAGTTAGTTTATTTTATTGCAAGATGATTGTTATGGTTAGTTACCTTCTTATTGCAAGTTAATCTATTGCAAGTTGATATTGGTTTATTTCCTTTATTCAATTACAATATGGTTATAGTTGTTTATCAGAGAGAAGGTATTGTATGGGACTATTCAGTTGGAGTATTGCCCATCATCTTCTAATTTTGCTGATTTGTTCACCAAACCTCTTTCCAAGGAGCAATTTTGTAAGCTGAGGGACTCACTTGGTTTGGTGAAGTTATCCTCAAGGGGGAATGAAGTGTAGTTACACTTGTGTGATGAAAACTTCATCCTTATGAGGTATTTTGTGCTATATATATGAGTTGATCTTTGGTGGTATAATTTCTTTTTGCATCTCTTTTGAACATGGTACTTTCTTGTTTGCCTTGTGCAACTTTTGTACATGTTACTTTGTACATGGCATTGTGCAATTATGGTATATGATGCAATTGCTTTATGTAAATATTTTACATGGTATTTTCTTGTTGCCCTGTGCAAATTTGTACATTTTTTTTATGTAGTTGGCATTATGCAATTGGTTTATCATGGTACTTTCTTGTTAGCATTTATGCTACTTTTGTACATGATATTTTATGGTTGGCTTTATGCAACCGGTGTGCACACTTTATTATTTTCATATACCTTATGCAACTCTTGTACATGGTACTTTTTTTTTAGCCTTGTGCTACTTTTGTACATGGTACTTTAGAGTTTGCATTATCATGGTACTCCTTGTTTGCTTTATGCAACTTTGTACATGATATTTTTTGATCAACTATATAGCACGTGATTATAAGTATGGCTTGACATCTTTTTGTGATGACTTATAGTTCACTATTTTTTAGATCAGTTTTGTTATCATCTTTGGATATTCATATATGTTGTGGTGAATATATTTATGATGATGTATCTAATTGATCTTATGTTGAGTTGCTTGTAGCTTGCAGGTACTTCCGTTTGGGGTTTTGCAGGCTTACTAAAGACACCCTTGTGATGTTTTCTTCTTGTCATTTGCAACCACTTGTTTTTGATGGATGGATTTGTAAGCTACTTTTATCTAAATCTACTCCGTTGGGGGCTTGGAGTCTCATTTTGGCCCATTTTGTATTGGTGCCTTATTGTATACCATTCTTGGTCATAGAAGCTCATTGTAACTATATTACTCATTTGATTCTCATCCTCGTTTGTATTAGGGGGAGAATTTTTCTTTGTCTCATAATTACTTTCTCCAATATTGCATTAAGGAGGAGTGTTGGAATATGTAATGCAACATTGTGTAAATTATTCTTAGACTAAAATATAAAGTCTAAAGAATAATATTTGAATTAGAATGTAATTCTATCTTATGTAAAATATTCCCACCCAATTAATAAATAAATTAAGGATGCTAGGAATATTTAATTTCTTGGGAAAAAATTATATCCTTTTTCTAGAAAATATTAGAAATTAACTAATCACTTTCTAATATTTGATAGATGCCACTTATCACATATCTCAAGGATTAGATTGTGATAAAATTAGAAAGTAACTAAAGCACTTTCTAATATTTGATAGATTGTGATAATATTATATTGTGATAATATTTAGGGTTGTAGTAGAAAAGTTACTCTTTAAATAGGGGTGTTTTCTACTACACATTATCATATCTTATCATATCTTGTCATATTTAATTGTGTTGTAGTTTATGTTGATGCATATTGTTGCATAACATTGAAGTATTCTTGTATTGTTGAATCATTGAGTACTATAGTGATCTTCATAGTGGATGTTTCCCTTCTTCATTTGAAGTAGGGTTTTACCACTCAATATTTGTGTTGTGGGTTTACCTCTTTTATGTGTGATTGATCTTGTGGAGCATTCTTATATCTTGGGGAGACTTTGATTCTCTCACACATATATCTTGAGGACAAAATCAGTGAGATTATCCATCTATGAGATAATTCAATAATCTCCTCCACATAGGGAAGCTTTTATGGATATTATAAATTTAATAGAGTTGCAACCATAGGAGTCTAACTCTTTCATTGATTTTGTGGATCATGTGCAATAGTGCCAGGAACTAGTAATAATATTTCATGAGCATGAGCTTAAGACAATAGCAAGTGACATGGTAGATCCTCCTTTGCACATCATTACATGTGTAAACAATGTACCATGCAAGAGAGTGCTCATAGACACTGGTTCATTGAGTAATATCATAACAACCAAAGCATTAAAACACCTAGGATTACCAACATCTCATGTTGTTGTGTCCACTTACACACTCCATGCATTCAATGGCATGATATGCTCTATCGTCGATACTATAGTCCTGCCCATTCAGGTGGGGTGCAAAACCATATCGATATTATATCATGTGTTGGAGGGTGATATGGCCTATAACATATTTATAGGTAGACCTTGAATCTAGGATATAAAGTGTGTTCCATCCATTGTGCATCAATATCTTAAATACACTTATGAAGGTCTGATGCACATAGTTTCTACAAATCTAGAGCCCTTCAAATACTGTAATATGGTGCAGTAGATGGCAGAGTCAAAATTACCTTTGACTCATGTATAATTCTGATTGAATACACCCATTCAATATCTAACCACTTCACCATTACCTTCCATTTAACCATCTACATCTTCATTCATACCATCCTCATCGTTGAAAGCTTTAGAGATACATTCAACATCGTTAGATCCTCCACTAAGGAACATGTCGAGGAGGCCAATTGATGAGAGCTCACCTCTCATTTCTACCATATACATGGAAGAGCTTCCTTGTTTAATAAATGAGGAATCATCTCAAGAGGTTCATATTGAATCACCTCAAGCCTCGCTTTTGTCTCATCCACCTTCACCATCCTAGGTCATAGTACATGTGTCCAATATAGGGATAGTAGAATATCTAGTGAGAATTGTCACAATGGTTCCATATATAAAGATGATGCAAGATATGGGGTGGCCTTGTACCTCTTGGAATACCACCATATCAAACTAATTTTATATATTGGGGTATAGATTATGGACCCTTTCCAACTCCTCAGAAATAAGAATATGATGAACCATTTTTTGAGGATATAAACTGTATGTCAAATCTTGATTATGCATTGCGGTATTTACATCATTGTAATTGGTATGGTTTTGGTTTAGACTTATATGAGCAGGGTACTCATGTCCCATGTCAGCCCCAATATTAGTTACCTTATGATAAATTTGGGTTGGGACACAATAAGCCAGTACCGCTGGATGTTATCACAGATAGTTTAGAACACTTATATCTAAGTTACAAGGATAAGCTTACATGTGATCCATATGCCAATCTAAATCATGTTCATTTATTAGGATATTATTTTCCCATAGACATGATAGATCAAGGGCTATCCAATAATGTTTCTCAACCTCATGAAGTGGGGGAAAGCTCGCATACCTTGCAATCTGACAGTGAGGAATAGGATCAAGGTCCTCCTCACGAATGGATGACTGATGATAAAGAAGACTATGGTGTAGCACCCATAAACTATTCAAGCTTGGATGATGAACACGAGTGAGTGTTCCCCTTGGATGATGAAAATGAGTATTATATTTGCATGTTATTCCCCATTCGAGACTCTATATGATTCCATATTTTTTTGTGTGAAGAGCAAACTCACCCTCTTTCACATCGACCACCACCGTTAATTCCACTTCCACTAGAACTGCCCCTGTGAGTCATGAGACTACATTAGGTCTCTAGACCCACTCACCCTTGGATGGGAGATCATGTATCCATCAACATGATTTCCATAGATTTAACTACACCATTGAGAAATATGAATGACCCATAAAATCTATTGCACCTCGACCTTGAGGTAATAGACTTTGATCGAGGAGATTCTCCACCATCACCATCAAAGTATTGAACTTGTGAGGAAATGTTACAACCATTTCAATTTTATCCAAGAACTACTCAGGATGTTTTTCAATCTGAGGCTGAACATGAATTTCCTATAAATGAAGCAAATCCAGCTGATGACATTCACTTGATTCCTACTCCACATTAGTTGGAAGATGGGTCTCATATGTAAATTGAGCCAACAATTGATAGGGATATTGGTACAGATATCGATAATCCCCATATTATAAATCTAGGGAAAGGTCTATCTCCAACTGAACAAGATGAGTTAACAAAAGCCTTGAAAGAAAGGATAGAAGCTTTTGCTTGGTCTTATAAAGACATGCCAGGACTGGATCCAAATCTAGTCATGCATAATCCTACATTGGACCCAAAGATCAAACCAGTTAAGAAAAATTTATGCAAGATGCACCCAATAGTAGCATTTATGGTGAAAGATGAATTGTAAAATCTATTAGACGTTGACTTCATCATCTCTGTAGACTATCTGCCATGAGTGTCAAACATGGTACCCATCAAAAAACATGATTGGAGGATTCACATTTACACTGACTTTAGATATCTCAACAAAGCGAGTCCTAAGGATGAGTTTCCCTTACCAAATATTGATGCGTTGGTAGATGCCACAATAGGACATGAAATGTTATCCCTTATGGATGGTTTATCTGGATATAATCAAATTCATATTAATCTAGAATACTAATTAAAAATTGTATTCACAACACCTTGGGGGATATTCTATTATAAGGTCATGTCTTTTGGCCTGAAGAATGCTAGCACCACCTACCAACGAGCCATGACATATCTTCCATGACTATATGCATAAGATTTTGGAATATTACATTGATGACTTATTGTCAAAATGTCTATTGTGCCATGAGCATGTCAATGTATTTTGCAAAGTTCTAGATCACCTCATTGAGCATGATGTTAGTCTTAATCCCAAGAAGTGTGTATTCGGTGTCACATCTGGTAAAATCTTGGGATTCATAGTCTCTAAGTGAGGTATAGAAGTAGACCCAAATAAGGTTAAGGAAATCCTAGAAATACCTCCCCCCATAACTGTTAAACAATTATGTAGCTTGCAAGGAAAGGTCGCATCCATCAAATGCTTCATAGCACAATTATTAGATAAGTTTCAACCCATGAATAGGTTGCTACACAAGGGGGTCTCATTTCATTGGGATGAGGAATGTCAAGATGCCTTTGATGAGATCAAGAAATACCTAGACTCACCACCCATATTGACTCCTCTGCAACCGAAAGTGTCGTTCTATCTTCACATCTCAGCTACTAAGCTGGCATTGGACACCATGTTGTCCCAAAAGAATGAATTTCATAAAGAACAAACTATATATTATATTAGTCGCACACTGGTTAGCTATGAAATAAAATATGCATACGTTAAAAAGCTATACTTAGTAGTGGTCTTTGCCACCAAAAATATATGCCATTACATGCTCAATCATACCACGTATGTAGTATCTAAGGAAATCCATTACAATACATGATGAGTTGAACATATCACAATAGTCTCACAACAAAATGGATAATGTTGTTGAAATAATTTGACCTGGATTTCATTGGATAGAAATCAATCAAAGGATAGGTCATAGTCAATAAACTAGCAGAGGCTCCTCTCTAGGATGACTAGCCTCTCAATATAGAACTTCCTGATGATGGAGTGTTTCATGTCTCAGAATCACCTGATTCTAAAGAGCTTGAGACAAAGGCTGACATAAATCTATTTTTTGATGGTTCTAAGTGCGAGCAAGGGGGTGGCACATGTATTATGTTTTTTACTCTGCAAAGGGCTCCCATACCTCTTTTGTTTAAACTTTATTTCCCATGCACCAATAACAATGCCAAGTATGAAGCCCTCATCATAGGCCTTCAAATGATAATTGCCATAAAAATAACTGAGCTAAACATTTTTGGTGATTCCTTTCTCATAGTTAATTAGGTTAAATGGATATTCTAGTGTAGGTGCCTATTATTACAAGCCTATAAAGCCCTAGTGGATAAAATTCTGGTAAAGTTTGAATGGTATGATATTGAGGCACTCCCTTTTTCATCTAATAATTTTATGGATACAATGGCCTCCTTAGGGTCACTAATCACACAGAACCCTTCATATGATATTGAAATAGGTAGAAAACAACATTTGATAATTTAACATAAAACACAATGATGCATTAAACAAAGAGACTGTAATTCCATTGATATTAAAAGATATGTGTTACAAGAGGAACATGATGCCCTTTATCCATTTATTTTCCTAACAATGTTACAATCAAGTTGATGTCTTCTTCAATCGTCCCTTAGTGTAGGTGGGCTTATTTGTATATGGGCCACCGCCGGGTTGCTATTGATTTGATGCTGCTCTGCAAAAGGGTGTTAGTGTGGTGGGGGACTTGCCTTAGTCAGGCCCCATGTTTATAAAGATGAAATGACCATAAAAATATAAAAAATCTAAAATAAATTGTGCAAAAGGTAATAATATGATGAAACAAAGCTTACCTCCTAAATCTAGAATGATTTGGGGCCTGTAGACCCAATTCGCCACCCGAGGGGTGAACTGAGGCCGAATTTGTGGGGCAAGGGGCGATTTGAACTGTGAGGCCTCTTCTACAAAATCCTTCCAATGGGTCGATTCCTAAGCATCTAGGGTGCCTCTGTGTGTTGTTAAAATTTGACTGTGTGCACCGAGAATTGACTACTCAATGTTTACTTTCCATTTTTGTAGATTTTTTATTCTTTGTTGAATTTGGGAGAGATCTCTAATTAGGGGTTTAGGACCCACTATTTATAGGCAAAGGCAAGGTGCGGGGGGAGAGTTAGATATACTAAACATAGGTTTTATTTTGACTAGGGTTAGGTTAGGAAATGCAATGTGGCAACATCACATTCCTTATGGGAAATATTCCATCCTCACACGTGTGAGGATGGATTAGGGCTAATCTTGATTAGGGGGCCTTAAGTTAATTTAGGACAAGATTAAAGAAATATCCTAAAAAATCCTAATTTCACACATTTGGGAGGATGTAATTAGTATTAATCAAGATTAAGGTTTATTTTAATCAAATTTACCCTAAAAAGGTGACTTAAGTGAAGTCAACATTAAATTAGATTTTTGGAATTGACATGTTAATTGTTTTGGTCAACAAATACCCCGTGGGGGCCTCAATTGAGTGTAAATAGGCTGTCGAAGGATATCCCAGTGCATGGGATGTAATTTTAAAGGCTTGTGAGGGTTTATGACCTGAAATCCAATGGAGTGGTACATGGAAGTCTACATATTGCTATGGCAAACTATGACAATCTACGCATTCCTATGCATGACTACGCCTAACTACGCATGACTACGCATGACTATGATAGACTACAATAGCCTAGGGATGATTGGAATCACCTATGAATATGTAGAAACAACAATGTGTAACTTTTGAGTATCTACATTTACCCCTTTTTGTACTATATTGTGTAGAACACAGTTTAATACAAAAATATGAAGGGTTTGTGTAGAAGGAAAAGGGATAGAAGGGGAATGGAATCTAGTCAAAGAGTATGTAGCCACTCAAAGCGTGACCATACAACATTGATCGAATACCCAAGGGAAAGAAGAGAGGAAGGAAATAAGGAGAAGAGGAAATAAATAAAAACAATGTTGGTGAATGAAAATGAATGATTATGGATGCAATGATGTGATTTTGCTGAGTTCGTATGACATTCATGATGTCATACTAGTTGCTTGAGAATGGCAACTTTTGACTACTTTGCTTTTGTGACCAGATTAGCATGGTCCAAAAGTATGATTAGGACAAAAGCCTAACTAAATATTTGTTGTTGATTGATTGATGAGAACATGGTGACAAGTGTAAAACCATTTGAACTAAGTTGACATTTAGCTTATTCAAACATGTCATTCATGATGTTCCATGAATGCCAGATATAAATACTTTAAATGTTGTGACAGGGTCATGCCAAATGTATCATCCGTTATTTACTCAACGTACAAGAATGCTAGATTGACTTCTTCATTTTCATGCATAGCTCTCCTAATGTAACCCATGTCTGATTGTGATTGAGATTATTTTGTATGATAATCTTTAGCAAAAAGTTTCATAGACAAATGCACTAACCGTACTTTTGGATTTTTGATGTTGTAGTTGCATGTAAAGCTGATGTTGGATATGAATACCCCCTCAAACAAGGAATCAACAATGAGGCGAATGGAATGCGATGATTTGATGATGCAACGATTGATAAAATACCAATGCATGATGAATATGATTGCAAATGAAGTTAAAAGATAAGTTTGGAAGGTTCCTAGGGTTTTTGGGGATAAATTCCTACTTTCCTAGGGTTTTAGGTGCATTTTGGGATGTATTGGTTGAGTTCACCACCCGAGGGGCGATTTTGATGTAAATAGCTACCCGAGGAGCGAATTGGGTTTTAGTTCACCCCTCGAGGGGCGAATTGATGGATAAGGTATATTTAAGCCCTAGTTTGCGTGGGAGGGGTTCATTTTGATGGTGCACGATGATGGAAAGTGATTTGTGGATATGTTCAATGGCACGAGAGGAGCGTGAGGTACGATTTCAAGAGCGACGATGACGAGAGGGCATAGAGTGACTGGTAGCAAGTGCGGGGACCCACCGGTAAGTGATATTTTGCTTTGTTTTGCTTTTGTTTTATTTTTCTAGGGAAATATGAATGAGGGGGGGAGGTTTTCATCCCAATTTAATTTTTTTTGTAATTTTTAATTGAAATTTGAAAATAAAGTGCTAAACAAGCCAAATGGGTATCCAAAAATACGATCATTTTGTGAATTAGACTTGTTTTGATGTTGATTTGACTGGGTGAAGGGTAGAGTAGGTGTGAGGTTTGACTGTCAGTTTTTGGAAGTAACAATATACTGACATTGATATGTTTTTGTATTTTGTCTGCTAAAGTGGGAAATGTGTATCCTATTTTGTGACTGTTATATTTTTTTGACTTTTTTGACTGTTATATGAAACCTAGATCATTATATTTGACATGTTAGAGATAAAATTTTTGAAAACCAATGAAACTTTCACCGTAGAAGGGTAAAATGCATGTCCAAAAATGTTGTTTATTTTGGTTAATGACTTCATTTGGCCTACCTTTGATTTGCATGCCAAGGTGTAGATGATCTTAAAATTAAAATGAGCTATAGGAAGCCCGATTTAGAATGTATTTAACGTCTGTTTGAACTTTTACCGCTAAGTAGGAAAATAGGTATCCAAAAATGTGATTGTTATTTTTGAATTATGTCTTCTAATGTGTGTTTGATTTTGGTGTATGTATGATAAATTTGATTGTAAATTTGGTGTTGATTTGTGTGTTGTTTTTAATTTTATCAAAATTTTTACCACTAAATTGGCAAATGGGTATTCAAAAATGTGTTTTTTTTTTGTATGTTGAATGAATTGATCATGTTTTGAATTTCATGCCACATGGGTGACTTTGTGTTTGGCTGTTGGAAGCCAAATATGTATTGTTTATGATATTTGTTCAAAATTTTTCCATAAAATGACAAAATGGGTATCCAAATGTGTGACTGTTATGTCGATGTGTTTTGTCATTTAATTTGTGTACTATTTTATTTCAAAGTGTGTGTCAAATTAATAGGTTTTAATTTGTAAATTTTGGTTTATGAAATTTGATTTGATTGCATTGCTTATGTGGATGTCTAACGTGTGTTTTGTTGTGGATGAACAGGTGAAGATGCTCGAAACCCATCATTGGGTGCAGAAAATGAAGGGTGTTTTTGACAAGGTGATGAATCAGGAGGATGAGCTAAAGTGGTTGGATGATATATGGTTCTGAGGTGTGTGGGAGTGTACCAAAATACACACCAACAGGGCATATATATCTACACTATGTGAGTGGTGGGATGCTAATAGGAACACATTTCATTTTCCTACTAGGGATATGACTATCACGTTAGAGGATGTGTATCATATTTATAGGTTGTCGATTGAGGGTGTTCCTATGAGAGCGGTAGCTGATGAGAGTAAGGATGTAGTGCTGGAGCGGTTCTTTGGGGTGGATTGGAGGTCCATAGATATCTCTAAGATGGATTATGAGTGGTTGTGGTTGCAGAAGAAGATATCCGATCAGTAGTGTACAACCATGATGATGATCTCCACATATGCACTGCCTGATAGTTTTGGGGTTATATTTACCATAATATACTATACTTGGTGAGTGATATGGTTGAGTGCAGGGTTGTGTTTTCTTGGGAACCTACTCTATTGGCCCAAATTTATTGAGATTTTCATGGTGTTGTTTGTGGTAGGACGACAGGATTGAGTGTGATTTCCTTACTGTAGGTATGGGCATTGGAACATATAGCTATTGAGAGGCTATATTTATTGCCTCAACCTGTGCATCTGGAGGGCAAGGAGTATTTAACCTATGCTTTGAGATGGAGCACAATGGCTGATCAGGGTATCAAGAGGTCACATGAGGGTGACCCGCTATTTTGGAGGGGTAAGTTTAGAGATGCAACTCCTAATGATATTAAGTGGAGGCCTTGGTTGGGTGGTGTGAGGTGGGATAAGGATGAGGAGAAGCTACAATCCATTAGACAGGTTCAGTCGATAGTAGGTATATATACTTGGTAGACCGAGTATTTTCAATTTGATAGAGTGAGGCGATAGTTTGGCTTACGACAGGATGTCCCTGGGGCTCCTGTAATTTACTTCAGGCACCAAGGTGATAGAGGAGAGTGGCCTATGGTGTTGCTATGGGTTGGTGAAAGGGATAATCCTATGGATATTTTGGATGTGGTAAATGTTGGGACTATTCCCGATTGTGAGGCCTAGTGGGCATATCAGAGTTGGGATCCTGGCAGAGGTATGATTGATCGATGGGTGGCACCTAATGTTGGGGTATCTCCACCAGAGGGGAGGATCGATAGGAGAGCTAGGGCCAATGATGTGGTTGGTGATAAGGAGGAGGTTCCTCTACGAAACTCATGATGTTTCTTGGGTGGTGGAGCGAGCACCCAAGGCGGGAGGATGGAGCAGGTGCCCATGGATGTTGATGTGGATATGGGGAAGAATGCTAGGGGAGAGGAGGAGAGATGTGTTGCTATTATTGTGGGTGACTTGGATGACACCATTGATATTGGTGTATTCATAGATGCGACATAGCAAATTTCTATCGATATCCCAATGAGATGATATGCAGAGGAGGAGGCACGGGGGCTATGAGATAGAGTTTAATAGTTGGAGGCTAAGGTGGAGTAGCTGAGGGTTGAGATGGTTAGGCAAGGTACTGAGGCATAGCAGTTGAGGGTCATGATGGTGAGGTAGGCTTAGACTATTATGAGCCTGATTGGTCAGTTGACTATGGAGACTACCAAGAAGTTATTGTGTGATGCTTCTTTGTCAGTGCATGGGATTCCTCTTCCTAATTATGACCAGGTGGTATCATAGTCTAGGACACAGTCATGAGTGTGAGCACCCTCACATTAGATTCAGCATAGTGTTGCTCTAGTAGTAGAGGTTGGTGCTAGGTTTGAGGGGCAAGATGTGCCTTCTATGGAGCAACCTATTGTAGATCCAGTTCTAGAGTTCATTGTAGAGTTAAGCTAGGCTTCGAAGAGGCAAGCGAGCTAGGAGGGATGTGGGGTGACTCGTGGTGATAGTTAAGAGTTATATTCTTGATTGTAGCCTACAAGTATTTTGGATGCTATATGATGGGCATGGTCCCAAGTTGTAGCCTTTGGGAATTTTGGATGATGATATATATATCTTGATTTCGGCTGTTATATATGCATGTGTGATTTTGATGGTTTGGAATGTATTGTGTTTATGTTTGCATAGGTAGCACAACATAATCTATAGGTATATATGATAAATAGATGCATATGTGTGAATGGTTTAGATCTATTATCATTCTTTCATATGAATGAATTGTAGAGTAGTATGCATGATTATGTTTCAAATGCAGTGTGATATGATATCAAATTTTATGTTCTTGTGTATGTATGTAGGGTGAATGCAATGATGTAATTTGACATTCGGATTCATGTGAAATGAATTCAAGAATGTGATTTGCTATTTTAAATGCATGTAGGATGAATGCATAGCTATAATGTATACTAAGTGTATATGACATAGATGCATGGATGCATGTATGGACTTACTAAAATGTTCCAAGGAAGCACTTGTATCATGGCATTTACCTGTATGGATGTGATCCATTCCATGATTTTAGTTTGAGGAAGTTTTAAGGCAAAATGGAGAGGGGTCACGAAATCGCGACCCCAAAAGCTGCTTGGTACCTTTGGCAGGTTCCGTCGCGATATCGCGACGTCGCGATATCGCGACCGTTTTGAGAAGCAGAGGAAGGGAGCGTAAGTCGTCGCGATATCGCGACGTCGCGATATCACGACCGTTTTACAAAGCAAAGGGAAGGAGCTTCGGACGTCGCGATATCGCGACGTCGCGTTATCGCGATGTCGCGATATCGCGACGTCGCGTTATCGCGGCGGCCTATGAAGAAAGGCAGAGAAGTTAGAGTTCTATCGCGATATCACGACAGGTCGCGATATCGCGGCCAGTTAAGGACCGACACGTGGCCGGTCTTCCGACGGCTGCGAAAGTTGAAGGGAGATAGAGAACCAGACCAAGGGTGAATAGCGATCGGTCGGGCAAGGCCAAGCCGAACACGTGGCAGTTGTGAAGGACACGTGGGTCAAGTGTGTTGCAACAAGGGGGAAGCTTGGATGGTTGTACACGCAGCCGACCACGTGTACGCAAACTAATCTGAGGGTCACGTAAACTGTTAAGGAAGGTGTCGACCGCGTTCCTTTTCCTTCTCGACATTTCTGGCATTGAAGCATTTACAGGCGATGGTTTAATGGAAGAGACCACAGTGCAAAGGACGGTCAGAATAATGCGGCCGGTGCAGGGAGGCCATCAATGCCGGTACCATGATAGAGCGGGCAGATCGACATTTAAGACTGAAATTTCAAAAATCCAGGAAGGGGGAAATTTGAATTTTGAAATTTTTGTTAGGTGGAGGCATTGAATGCCTGGAGGATCGAGGCCTCGTTAAAAACTCGAGGAAAATATTTGTAGGGGGATGGTGAGTTCGGGATTGGGGAAAAAGAAGTGTGCCTGGACATTGTAACAGAGACTGTATTTTTTTATTTTACTGCAATTTAATGAGAAGTTGTTCGTTGTAATCTCGAGCTTGCCATCAAGTGGTATCAGAGCGGGAGCTCCTGAGCGTGTAACAGATCGCCGGAGAGAGAGGCAGTTACACCAGGATCTGTGGAAAGATTTTATAAAAAAAAATATAATGCCTCCACGAAGAAACCGAGGCGGAGGAGGAGATGTGGTGCCGGCCGAAGACTTTCGAGCCTTGCAGAGGCAAGTTCAAGCCCTGCAAGCAGAGTTACGCAGAAGGCGCGAACCCGGAGGGGATGAGGAAAGTGAAGACGAAGTCGAAGAAGAAGACCAGTCTGAGGAAGAGGAAGAAGTTGTGGATCCTGCTCAAGCCCGGTTGTATAAGGCCATCTCTCAGATTGGAAAGCAACCTAAAATGGAGGTTTCTACATACTCGGGAAACCTAAATCCAGAAGAAGTGATTGACTGGATAAATGACTTAGAGGAATATTTTGAGTACGAGGAGGTTGAAGACCCTAACCGGGTCAGATTTGCTAAGACCAAGTTGAAGGGCCATGCCAGCATTTGGTGGAGGGGAATACAGTTGGAGAGGAACAGAAGAGGGAAGGAGAGAATAACAAGATGGGATAGAATGGTGGAGAAGCTGAAAAGACAGTTCATCCCGACAGATTACGAGTTGGATCTGCTAAGAAAAATGCAGAGCTTGAGACAGACAAACAAAACTGTCCAAGAGTACACTGAAGAGTTTTACAAGATTTCTATTAGAACAGGGCATTTAGAGGCAAACAAAGAAAAGGTAGCCCGTTATATCAATGGGTTGAGACTTGGTATCCAAGAAGAACTGAGCCTGGTTCGGGTAAGCACCATTGAGGATGCTTACCAATTTGCCTTAAAGGTGGAAGAAAAGCTGAATAGGCGGTTTGAAGGCAAGCAAAGAGGAAGGGGCCGTGGTGGAAGAACTGGTGGGAGAGCCAGTGGGGAAAAGTACAAGGATCTAAAAAATACTGGTGAAGCCAGTAGTAACCAGGACCAAAAAGAAGAAGATGTTTATCAGCCCCGAGATCAGAACAGCTACCCAAGAGGACGGGGTGGAGCTGGACGAGGATTTGGAAGAGGAGTATTTCGTGGAACATGTTTCCACTGTGGTGAAGAAGGACACCGGGCATTTGAATGTCCACAACACCGAGAAAGGATGAACAAGAGGCCTGAGGGTCCAGCCAGAGCTGCTGTGGCAGAGGAGGATGCTGAGTCTGAGCATTCCGAAGAAGCGGAGAGAGGAGAAACAATGATTGTAAGAAGAGTCCTGTTGAATGAGGAGAAGGACACAGACCAGAGAAAAAGTTTATTCCGCACCAGGTGTAAATGTGCGGGCAAGGTTTGCAATATCATTATTGATAATGGTAGCACGGATAACCTAGTTTCTGAGGAAATGGTTACAAAGTTACAGTTAGAAAGGAAGAAGCACCCACACCCATACCGGGTCGCATGGTTACAGAAGGACCACAGAGCTTTGGTCAATGAGCAGTGTTCCGTTAAATTTAACATTGGAAATTATTGTGATGAGGTCCTGTGTGACATCCTACCCATGGATGCTTGCCACATGTTGCTGGGGAGGCCCTGGCAGTTTGACCGGAGTGCAGTGCATGATGGCCGTGCCAACACCTACTCATTGACAAAGAATGGTGTACGCCATAAACTAAAGCCCTTAAAGGATGCGGATGAAAAGGTATGTAACAATTTCAGAGTCTGTTTAGTTGAGGGGAGAAAGTTTCTGAACGGGTTGAAGCATGAACATTTATGTTATGCAATAATCCCTAGAGTTAGGGGGAAGGAATGCCAGGATACCCCAGCAGAAGTTCTGAATCTGCTGGAGGAGTTTCCAGATATTGTGTCTGACAATGTGCCTGAGGGTTTACCCCCAGTAAGGAAAATTACCCATCATATAGACTTAGTACCGGGATCCAGCTTGCCAAATAAAGTTGCACACAGGATGACGCCTGTAGAGACTGAGGAGTTAAATAGACAGGTCCAGGAATTGTTAGAAAAGGGATTGATTCGGGAAAGTTTGAGTCCATGCGCAGTACCTGCAGGTGCTGGCACCAAAGAAGGATGGGGAATGGAGGATGTGTATAGATTCACGGGCCATCAACAAAATCACTATTAAGTACAGATTCCCATTGCCAAGAATGGATGATATCATGGACTGTTTAAGTGGAGCTGAATACTTCACAAAGATTGACCTGAAAAGTGGCTATCATCAGATCCGTATCCGAGAAGGGGATGAATGGAAGACAACCTTCAAGACAAGAGAAGGCTTGTATGAGTGGTTGGTCATGCCGTTTGGGCTGTCCAATGCACCAAGTACTTTCATGCGGCTGATGAATGAAGTACTAAAGGAGTTCCTGGGAAAATTTGTTATTGTTTATTTAGATGATATATTGATATTCAGCAGGACCCTGGAGGAACACCTGATGCACATCAAGAGAGTTTTTGAGAAGCTACGGGAAGAGCAGTTGTTAATAAATCTAAAAAAGTGTAACTTTGTCAAGAAGGAGTTAGTATACCTGGGGTTTGTGATCTCAGCAGAAGGCCTAAAAATGGACCCAGAGAAGGTAAGAGCCATCATTGAATGGCCTACCCCAAGAAGCACAACAGAAGTAAGATCCTTTCATGGTTTGGCCAGCTTTTACAGGAAGTTCATAAAGAACTTCAGCAGCATCTGTGCACCTCTCACAGAAACAATGAGGGGGGATAAAAAGGAGTTCAAGTGGACATCAGGGGCCGAAAGGAGCTTTGATGCATTAAAGAGAAAAGTTACAGAACAGCCTATTTTGGCACTTCCAGACTTTAACAAGGTATTTCAGGTGGACTGTGATGCCAGTGGCAGTGCAATAGGGGTTGTACTGAGTCAAGGGGGCAAACCAGTTGCTTATTTCAGTGAGAAGCTAAATGATGCTCGAAAAAAGTATTCAGTTTATGACCAAGAATTTTATGCTATAGTTCAGGCTCTAAAAAAGTGGAGACACTATTTATTGCCAAAGGAGTTTGTTCTGTTTACTGACCATCAGGATTTACAGTACATTAACAGTCAGACAAAACTGAACCAAAGGCACATGAAGTGGGTAGAATTCCTTCAAAGTTATACTTTTGTGCTGAAGCACGTAAGTGGGAAATCAAACAAGGTTGCAGATGCCTTGAGCAGAAGGCAGACTTTACTGATTAAATTGACAGTGGAAGTAGTGGGATTTGAAGAACTGAAGGGATTATACCCTACAGACCCGGATTTTGCAGAAGCTTGGAAGGCTTGCTCAACACCTGTTACGGTGGACCGGACAAAATGGTTGGATTTCTTAATCCAAGATGGAATGTTGTTCAAGGGAAGCAAATTATGCATTCCAAGGAGCTCTATGCGGGAGAACTTGATCAAGGAAAAGCACAACGGAGGATTGGCTGGACACTTTGGTAGGGATAAGACTATTGCCCTAGTGGATGAAAATTATTACTGGCCACAACTTCAGCAGGATGTGAGGAAGTTTGTGCAAGGATGCAGAATATGTCAGATGGCAAAGGGGATAAGGCAAAACACAGGATTATACCAACCATTACCTGTACCTGAGAGGCCATGGGAGGACATAAGCATGGATTTTATTCTTGGCTTGCCGAGAACACAGAGGGGAAATGACTCAGTATTTGTGGTGGTTGACCGATTCTCCAAAATGGCACATTTTATTCCCTGCCAAAAGACAAGTGATGCAGTTCACATTGCTGGGTTGTTCTTCAAGGAAGTGGTACGACTTCACGGTCTACCAAGAAGCATAATTTTTGACAGAGATACCAAGTTTGTTGGGTATTTCTGGAGGACTCTGTGGAAGAAGTTGAAGACAGACCTAAAATTCAGTTCAGCATACCACCCACAGACTGACGGACAGACAGAGGTGGTGAACAGAAGCCTAGGTAATTTATTGAGATGTTTGATAGCAGATCAGCCCAAGGGATGGGATTTAGTCTTACCACAGGCTGAATTTGCTTATAACAGTTCAGTTAATAAGAGCACCAACAAATCCCCATTCCAGATAATCTACGGGAACAGCCCGAGGAATGTGTCTGAACTGAGGAAGTTGGACAAAAGAGAAAAGTGTAGTGCCGAGGCAGAAGAATTCGTAGAACATATGAAAAGTCTGCATGAGGAAGTGAGAAAACAAATTATAAAAATGAATAGTCAATATAAGGCAAGGGCAGACCAAAAGCGGCGGTTCAAGGAGTTCAAAGTAGGAGATGAGGTTATGGTGCATCTCAGGAAGGAGAGATTTCCTGCCAAGACTTATAATAAATTGAAGATGAAAAAGTTTGGGCCATGCAAAATACTGGGAAAGCGGGAGTCAGGAAATGCGTATGAAGTGGAATTGCCGAGTTGGCTTGATATTTCACCTATTTTTAATATTTCAGATTTAGTGGAATATCATGAGGGAGAAGGTACAGAAATGCAAAGTCCAGAATTATGGCAAATTCCAGCAGCTACTCCAAGCACAGATGAGGCCGAGGAAGTATTAGATACCCGTGAAGGCAGGAGCACCAGAAATAGACAGTATTCTGAATACTTGGTCAAGTGGAAGGGCAGGCCTGTTGAAGATGCAACTTGGCTATCGAAAGTGGAGGTTGACCGCCTGGGTCTTTCCCCAACAAAACCGAAGTGAGGATCACTTCTAATCTACCCCGGGTGTCTGATGCAGGAGCATCCGGAGACAGTAAAGCAATATTGCATCTTACAAATTTCTTTTCTAAGTCATTTGCACTTTGTTCGATTTATTTCAGTATTGAGGAAGGTTTTTGTGGAGAAGTTTTCAGTTTGAGGAAGTTTTAAGGCAAAAGGGAGAGGGGTCACGAAATCGCGACCCCAGAAGCTGCTTGGTACCTTTGGCAGGTTCCGTCGCGATATCGCGACGTCGCGATATCGCGACCGTTTTGAGAAGCAGAGGAAGGGAGCGTAAGTCATCGCGATATCGCGACCGTTTTACAAAGCAAAGGGAAGGAGCTTCGGACGTCGCGATATCGCGACGTCGCGTTATCGCGATGTCGCGATATCGCGACGTCGCGTTATCGCGGTGGCCTATGAAGAAAGGCAGAGAAGTTAGAGTTCTATCACGACAGGTCACGATATCGCGACCTGTCACGATATCGCGGCCAGTTAAGGACCGACACGTGGTCGGTCTTTCGACGGCTACGAAAGTTGAAGGGAGATAGAGAACCAGACCAAGGGTGAATAGCGATCGGTCGGGCAAGGCCAAGCCAAACACGTGGCAGTTGTGAAGGACACGTGGGTCAAGTGTGTTGCAACAAGGGGGAAGCTTGGATGGTTGTACACGCAGCCGACCACGTGTACGCAAACTAATCTGAGGGTCACGTAAACTGTTAAGGAAGGTGTCGACCGCGTTCCTTTTCCTTCTCGACATTTTTGGCATTGAAGCATTTACAGGCGATGGTTTAATGGAAGAGACCACAGTGCAAAGGACGGTCAGAATAATGCGGCCGGTGCAGGGAGGCCATCAATGCCGGTACCATGATAGAGCGGGCAGATCGACATTTAAGACTAAAATTTCAAAAATCCAGGAAGGGGGAAATTTGAATTTTGAAATTTTTGTTAGGTGGAGGCATTGAATGCCTGGAGGATCGAGGCCTCGTTAAAAACTCGGGGAAAATCTTTGTAGGGGGATGGTGAGTTCGGGATTGGGGAAAAAGAAGTGTGCCTGGACATTGTAACAGAGACTGTATTTTTTTATTTTACTGCAATTTAATGAGAAGTTGTTCATTGTAATCTCGAGCTTGCCATCATATATGCTACTAGACTAGCTAGCTCATCCATCCACAATAATGATCTATACAAAAACAAGATGCTAATGTGAGAGATGTATTGTCACCTGTAAGACTATTCCACTCGTAGGCAAGCTCTTGGAGCCTATTGCTAGCAATGGGAATAATCCCATGGTGTTATATTGAACCTAAGGACCAAAGATAATAAGCATAATATGAGTGATATCAAGAGGTATTTCCTTTTGTTTTTTGCCCCTCTTCTAGTGTTGACCTAATGATTGTGGTACTCTTTTATTTTTATTTTTCTTATTTTTTTTTTTATTGTGGTGCTATTTTTGTATGGGCGATGAAGTTTGTTTTCTACCCAATCATTTATTTTTTGCTTATGCTTGATCCCTTTGTGTATCCCTAGGTTGTATGTTGACCATGCAAGTG
The DNA here is from genome assembly GCA_028583015.1 of Wollemia nobilis. Lineage (NCBI taxonomy): Eukaryota > Viridiplantae > Streptophyta > Pinopsida > Araucariales > Araucariaceae > Wollemia > Wollemia nobilis. The sequence continues at coordinate 4,822,104 of JAQPPZ010015005.1, read as the reverse complement.
ATAGGATGAGCAGGGGATAACGTTTGCTAGATGGTGATATCTACTCAAGATGTCCTCTTTCCTAATCTCAAAATTGTTTAATGTGTAACATGTTATGAGTAATCCATGAGAGAAGTTGAACCAGCCTAAAGGACTATAATAAAAATATACAAGACTCAGTAGCTATGGGTGACACTATATTGCCTAAACTATAGAGTAATCAAAACTAAACACGACACCTATGTATACCCTTATCCCGAAAAAGGGGAATGGACATCCAGGTGGTGATACTAACAAGTGCATGTATTACTCCTTTTGAGGTGTATTTTAGGGGAGAATGTACAAACATGAATTAAAATTTTAAATATAAAGCATATGAATATGTGCAATGGATGTAAATGTAAATGATGAAAGTGGGGGAATGCAATATCTACAAGAGGAATGTTACGCGATGTAGAAGGGGAATTTAAAAAAAACCTATTTACACGAGTAAAGTGTGTAATGATGACAAAAAGCATGATGCTATGATTATGGTTTCCCCAACATGTGGGATGTGTGTGTGTAGTATATGTGTGTAATAGATGTATGTAATCGATGTATGTAATAGTCGCCAAAAGAAGGAAGATGCGAGAGTGGAATATATAGATGGAAGAAGTGAGAAGAAATAGACATTGGTAACCAATCAAGAAAAGAGGATTACCAAAATCCAATGAATATAGGATAGAACAAGTGAGTTAGCATACATAAAAAGTAGAAGACATAAGATATAAGGAGAAAAGTATTTCGGGCTATTGTCAGGCGAAGTGGCATGGATCTGGTCGGGAGTGGGATGGTGAAGTGATGATGTAGCTTGGGTTGCGACTGCTATTGTAACTAGACATACTATAGATGTAGTGGGATGGTGTTGTCATAGTGTTGTGAGGTGGCAAGGTTCTAGAGGTAATGCAACATGAAGGACTAACAAGTCAGCTAAACATGAGGGAATTATCTGGTGATGGGGTATGCTCGTCATGCAACATGTTGTGCACTAGGATTTTGAATGATTTGCACTCTTCGATGTCATGACCTGTTTGGCAATGGTAAATGTAAAATTGACTCTCATTGTAGTTGCACAATTTAGGATGAGAGGGATCAATGGGTTGAATCTTGGGTAGGTGGATAAGACCCTTTTGCGTGAGATGGTAAAACATTTCGGATAGCGATGTGTGTGGAATAGGCATAGGATAAGTGTATGGGTCCACTGGCAGTGAGCAGGGCCTGGGTGAAGGGTGATCCAATAATGGAGGCATGGGTCTAGGATTTGGCATGGGTTAAGTCGGAGGTCGGAGGAGGGGTATATGTGGCGATGAGGATGGATAGGTCATGGGATACTATCGTGGGTGAACATGGCAACAATAGTGGTTCATCTACAACTCTAGAGCCTCTACACAGGAGAAGATATGTTTTATATTATGATGTTGTGGTGATAGTGTTAGTGAAGATGGTGATCGAGACCTTGATGTGAGTGGTGTGGCCTGATAGGCATGGGACAGTGGATGAGGTATCAATGATTATGAGGAAGAATGAAAAGCTCTCAAGGATTGGAGAGCTTACCAAAAATACAAGCCTCATAGGGGGGAAGGTGGTGTCTTGAGGACCGATGACATAGGATATGGCTCTAAGCGATGGCATGAATGGGAAGGGGGCATGTTTGCATGACCAGCTTGAGTAGCTTGGGTTATGTGGGCTTGCAAAGTTTAGGAGTAGGTGGACTCACAATTAGGAAGCAGAGTGGGTAGAAATGTAGGGTGAGGTAGATGAGATTTATACTCCCTATTAGGTAGGTGGTAGGATACTATGGGATGATGGGGGTGATTTGTTGGTAAATAGTGATGTCTGATATCATTAGATGGGTGAGATGGTGACCCCCATTATTGGGGTTGGGCTGATTCCTTCTTTTCATCAAAAGAGGACATAGTGACCTGGCTGTCGCCAGAGTGTGGTGAATAGGATGAACCTCACTGGCAAGGGGAATGGTCACTGGCAAGGGTAATGGTGTCAAGGTGCGGTATGATGACCTGAATGAGATGAATGTGAGGAGCGCCTGGTGTGAAGGGTGGCTAGTGGTCGAGCTAGATCAACAGGTGTGATGGGTTTTTGCTATGACTACGAATGGTCCTACATGGTGATAGGTGAGGCCACTGTAGAGCTCTCCTACTGATGATGTGAGTCCTACAAAAGGAAAAACAAATACCTCGAGCATAAAAATAGAAAAAAAGGTGAAACATACATGTATAGAGAAAATATAAAGCAAAAATAACAGATTCACATGGTGATGTGCTTAGTTATTTACTTCTAATACTATGTGACACTCGTGATGGTGAATGTGTTTGTGCATCATACATTGAATGCATGAAGGTGCAATATGATGATGGGTTTAAGATCATTAAGGCCTTCAATATTGGCTAGACGATATGCTCCTAAACCATATTTGTGTGTGATAATAAATGGGCCCAACCAGTTTGGGGAAAATTTATTGCGCTACTGGTAAGGTTGACTTGTGATTTGCTGGTTCTCTTTGAGAACCAAGTTGCCAATCTTAAACTCACTTTGATGTACCTTGATTTTATAGGCACAACAAAGGAAATATTGATAGACTCGTGTGTGCTCAATTGCATGAATGCGATATTCATTGAAAAGTATTAGTTTATCTAGATGAGCTTGGCGAGTGGTGTCATCGTCAATGAAGTTCTTAATAGATATCCGTAATGAAGGTATATCTATATCAAGAGGCATGATAGATTTAGCCTTGTATACAAGTGAAAAATGTGTTACCCTAGTAGGGGTACGAATGCTGGTATGATATGCCCATAATGCTAGGGGTATTTGATTATGCCAGTCTTGGTGAGACTCTACTAGTTTTACGAAGAATGGAATAGATGGTTTTGTTAGTGGCTTCTGCCTAGCCATTACCTTGAGGGTAATATGGGGTAGAAAAACTATGGTGTATGTGAAATTTGTTACACAGGGCTCGAACAGTCTTATTTTTAAAGGATTTCCCATTATCAAAAATGATTTGGGAGGGAATTCCAAAGCGGTATATGATATGCTCTATGATGAATGCTACAATTTTAGCTCCTATAGTTTGAACCAATGGGATGGCTTTGACCCATTTGGTAAAATATTCTATTTTGTGATGATAAATTTGTAATTGCAGGTGTAATTTATCCAATTAGATCTAGGCCCCATTGGGAAAAGTGCCACATGGACTGGATTGGTTAAAGTGCTTGGGATGGTAAATGTGTTAGGTTGACATGTTGGCATTTGACACAATGTTTGACATACTCATAGTAGTCTTGATCCATTTTAGTCTAGTAGTAGCCCATACGGAGGATGTGTTTGGTGATCGCCATGCCACTAAAATGTCCACCACAAATACCATCATGGGTTTCTTGTACAACCCATTGTGATTATTGTGGTTCTAGGCAATGCAAGAGTATGCCATCATAGCTACGATGATAAAGGATGTACCCCAATAAGGTGTGGTGAATTGCTCTTTGTTTAGAAGTTTGATATTGGGTGTGGGGTAAATCACATGGTAGGAAACCTAGTTTGATGTACTCTTTGATCTGTGAGAACCATGGGTTGTGAGGTTCGGTGTTTACCACATACACACCACCATCCTCTCTTGGAGGTGTAGGTGATATAGCAGATTGCATAAGTGTATGAATAGATACAGATGTTGTGTCAGATGTTGGATTTTGTGAGATGAGGGACCCTAAGGAGGTCATAGTGTCTACAAAATGGTTTTATTATTGTGGAGTGGATTTGAGGTAATACCATTCAAATTGGGATAGGAGTTGTGTTATTTTCTTGTATTTTTGGAGAACTGGGCAATTGCATAGCTAGAGTTCTTGCACTTGATTGACTATCAGAAGTGAATCACCTATGATGTGGAGGCATTTGATGTGCATAGAGTGTGCTTGTTTCAGTCCTAGGATTAGGGCTTCGTATTATGCATTGTTATTGGTACAAAGGAAATCAAGTTTGAAAGAAAAGGGTAGTAGTTCTCCTTTTGGTTTAAATAAAACAATGCCTGCATCCCTACCGTGGAGACACCTAGAACCATTGAATAACATGGTGAGATTAGCCATGAATTTGGGTTCGACATATTCTTCCTCTTTGGTTATGTGGAATATCGAATCATCGAGGAGTTGAATGAGTAGGGGTTGATTATCGGTTATAGGGTCTTCAACCAATTTATTGGTGATGACTTACCCTTTGATGGATTTTTGAGATACGAATTCAAGGTCAAATTCAGTTAGGAGAATGATCCATTTGGTTGTGCATGAATTATGATAGCTTTTTTTCATCATATACCGAATGGGATTATCTCGGGTGCTGACAAAAGTTGTGTGGTTTAGCATGTAGTGTCTTAACTTCTGATTAGCGAATACTACTACTAAGCATAGATTTTTCATGTATCTATATTTTGTTTCATAACTAACTAGTATATGACTGATGTAGTAGATAGCCTGCTCTTTGTCGAGAGCATTCTTTTGAGCTAGGGGTGTACTTAGTGCAAGTTCTATAGTTGAAATATATAGAGTTAGTGGTAACTGTGGATGTGGCAGTGACATAATCGATGGTGATGTAAGGTAAGTTTTGATAGTGTCGAATGTGGCTTGATAGTTATCATCCCATTTAAATTGTACTCCTTTCTAGAGGATATGGTTGAATGGTTGGCATTTATTTGATAATTGCGCTATAAATTTATAGATAGAAGTAATCTTGTCCTAGAGGCTGCGTAATTGTTTTAGTGTAGGAGGAGTAGGCATCTTGATGATGGCTTTCACCTTACTAGGATCTACCTCAATGCCTCATTGGGAGATGATGAACCCTAGTATATTGCCTGATGTAACACCAAACATGCACTTCTTTGGATTGAGGTGCATGTTGTGTTCTAACAATCGATCAAAAATCTGACAAAGATCTTTGAGATGGTCAACACGTTTCTTGGACTTAGCGATAAGATAATCCACATAATACTCAACATTGTTGTACATTAAATCATGAAATATATAGTTCATGGCTCATTGATAGGTTACCCTAGCATTTTTAATGCCAATGGGCATACCTTGTAGTAAAAGGTCCCCCAGGGTGTTGTGGAAGTTTTGTGTTGATCGTCTGGGTTGATTCTGATTTGATTCTATCCTAAAAAACCATCCATGAGGTAAATCATTTCATGACCCATGATAGAGTCAATGAGGGAGTCAATGTTAGGTAGAGGGAAGTTGTCTTTGGGACAAGCTATTTTTAGGTCATGAAAATTTGTGCAAATGCAAACATCACTGGATGGCTTGGGTATAGGGACCATGTTGGATACCCACTTGGGATAGTTGATGGGTACTATGAAATCAACATCTAGGAGATTTTGGAGCTCGGATTTCACTATCAATGTGACATTTGGATGCATGCATCGTAGCTTTTGCCTTACTGGTTTGGCATTGGGATCTAGTATAAGATTATGAACTACTGCGGTAGGGTCAAGTCCTAGCATGTATTTGTAAGACCATGTGAAAAAATTTATGTACATGTATAGGAAGTTCGTGAAGGTGATGCATTCCTCAGATGAGAGGCTAGCGTCTAATTTTAGAATGTGTGGATTTTATGGATCATCTTTGATGTCAACATTGATTGTGTCCTCGATGACCATGCAAGATCCATCACACAATTTTTTTGGGACAAGAATGAGGTTGAAGTCATCAATGGCCTCACTAAAATCATATTCATCATCTATGTAAATGCTCATGTGATGAACCTAAGGGGTTTGGGCTGACATGGATGAGGACGGGGTATTTACTGCCCACAAGATGTGAGGAGAGAGAAGGAAGTCTCCAGGTATTGGTATGTGTGAGATATGTGTGAGATCGATAAAGTTTGAGTTTGGGGTATCATCTCGAATTTGCTGGTGGCTATAATGGAGAGGAGAGCATAAGTATACCTCAAAAATATTGATAAATATTATAGGTGAAGTAGTTGGGGAATAGTTTGGTGAGTGAGGTTGGATAGTTTTTTCACGTCCTAAGATACTCAAGGGATGTCATAGGACAACTGGTGGTGAACGAGGATGAGATTTTTCTCTCTGTAGCTGTCTATGTATAGGTAGTAATATAGGCAAGCGTATCAGTGGCAGATCAGGCAGGAATGGGTCCAGCTCTATCAGTTGTGGATCAAGTGGGACTAGGTATGGCTCTATCAGTGGTGTAGCTAGAGATAAGGTAGTGAAGTGTTCTACCAACCTATTCATATCATAAAATGAGGAGGTATTGGACGTAGGGGATTCTTGAAAGAAATTGTAGGGGAGTGTGATGGTTGATGTGGGTGAAGGCATATCTTCTAGCATATCCATATCAATGTACTCTTCCAAGGTATGTGTTGGACGTGGAGGAGGATGCAGGGATAGATCTTGGATCTCATATTCTAATGTATATATGGTGGTTGGGTAGTAACCTAGGCTAGTTTTGTCAATGGGTGATTAGCTATTAGGGTTAATGGGTGTACGTAGCCCTTGCTCATAATGGCACGCTCGAACCTATGCCAATAAAAATTTTGTAGGTAGCATAAGGAAAATTGAGGGTTGGCTAGGTGTGTGATTGCATCACCAAAGATATATTGTGGTATTGGAGCAGCTGGTGGAGGGATCAAAGAGTCAACTCTTGCATACACAAAATTGGTATGGTTGTTAGGGCTTCCTAGTTGGACAATGGTTCCAATAGTCAACACCGAGGCTGAGGGACATCCAAAGTCTCGGGTATATTGGATAGGGGTGTCACATACATGGGAATCACGTACACTATAGTATCTTAGGCCATTGTTTGTAATAAATATGGATATGTGTGGCTTGGCACGCTCTGGTGATTGGGTGGCATATCCAAATTAGATGAAGGAGAAAGTTGAGATTCCCTGATGGTGGTAGCTGAAGGGTGTGGAGATTCATCCAAGATGGGTGTTGATTATTTGGGTTCATGATGTTTAGTTATTATGTCTTGAATAGGCTATTTATTTTATGTAGCGGATGACATTGGCATAGATGCAGGGATACATGGAGACGTGAGTGTCTTAGGTTTCGGTCAAAATGGAAGAGAAAGTGTTTGTGGTGTAGTAAGGATAGGGGCTTATGTATGCAAGGGTGGAGGAGGTAATGTAGTCGGTTGTGTGGTAGATCGCAATGGTGGTTGCAACACCATGGGTGGAAATTGAAATGGTAGAGGTTGGGAGGATTATGGAGGCCATAAGGATGGCAGTGAGAAAGGCATGGTAGCAGTTTTAGGTCCCCCAAAAGATGGTGCTAATGGTGCAACTATCAAGGCTTGTGTTCTTAATGAACGCTAGGATGTTGAGGTGGAAGTTGGGGAGGATACCGATTCTCCTACTAACTGATGAGAAGATACGAGGAACAATTGGGAGGATGAAAATGAAGGCATAGGGGGAAGGTCTACGATATTACAAAACTTAAAGGGGTCTGCATTGGCTGGGACACTGTGAACAAGTCCGTTGTGGACATACTTGAGGTAATGGTGTAATTTGGATGGGACACACTACATGTCTCTAATACAAGGGTGACCAAGGAGAATATTGTATTGCATTTCTCCTTGGATGATATAAAATAGGATGGTAATCGTACGGATGCCTACCCGAATAGGTAGAACTATGGATCCTATGGTAGGTCTCATGGAGCCATTGAAAGCACGTAGGTCTAGGGAAGGAATGGTAAAATGGGTTGTAGGGAGGTGTAGGTGATGCAGGTCTACTATGGATATAATGCTAATGGATGAGCCCATGTCAACGAGTACCCACTTGTAGGTGATATCATTGATATTGGCTTGTATGTGGAGGGGAGGATCGGCTCCTTCACCAATGATTTATGTTATATCATGGTCATGGAAACTAATTGAAGGTTGGAGGCATCATGGGATGTTCCCTATGAAATTGACAAAGGAATTTGTGTCATGTGTCTCTAATTCAATGGAACGTAGGATTTCATTCAACACCTCGTGATGGGATTGATATTGTTTTAAGAGATCAAAGATGGATAGCCATGCTGGGGCATTATGTAGCTAATGGATTAGGCTACCACAGATGGTAATCACATTTTGAGGTGGTGGGGGTACGATATTATATGTTTGAGATGTTTTTGGGGATGTAAATTGGACAGGGGGAGAAATAATAGGTGTTGTCTTGCACGATGGGTACCGTTGGTTTCTCATAGTAAGGTTGATCATACCTACTACACCACGTGATGGAGGATCACATTGGACATTGTTAACTTAGTGAGGTGGATCCAGGGGATTATTTAAGGTTCTAGTAGGATTGGGTCCTTTGTGATCTGATAGGGAGTTTTGAGAGATCCCTAAGTTTTAGTTCTATGGGGCTAGAGGATTTGCTACCTAAATGGTGCCCCTATCAATTAGATATTGAACCTATCCATGGAAGGAGTGACACAAATTGATATTATGGACATGTTGCCTATGGAAAGGATAGAAGATCTACTCATTATAGTCATGAGGCTTAGGTGAATTTGGATCTAATGGGTGGATCTCAGGTAGAACAATATGGTTGCCCTTGTATAATCTATGGAACAGGGCTGGTAACGTTTCTAGATAAGGGTGTAAATTTGTACGATGGACCCTATGGGTGCAAGCCTTAGTATTGATATGGTCAAGATAGGGTAGGAGCATTAGCTTGAAGTGTTTGCAACTACGGTGTATATGGTGGAGGAGTTGATGCTAGTGCTAGGGTAGCAACTGTGACTTGGTTGGCTTACGATGGCTATGGGTAAGGTTGATTTGGTGTGGGTCTATTGAAGAGAAAGTTGGAGTTATAGTTGGATTTGGATCTCAACTTAATCTTCCTAGACTGAACCTTAATGTCTTTGATTACTTTTTATTGTGAGATAGCATCTTCAAAAGTACGACTTTGGTGAAGCTGGAGGGATGTGGAAATGTGTTTGTGACAAATATTGGAAAATATTGTCACAAGTTCTAAGGTGGGGAGGCTATGAGCGAGGTCATGGATAATTACTCTCCATCTGGAAACAAACTGAGTAATGGGTTCATCATTCGCCTGTTGTAAGGCATAAACATCAGAAAATATGGTATTTTTCTTGATGTTGAAGGAAAAGTGCTCTAGAAAGGAGTTAGCCAACTACTCAAAGGTATACAGGATATGATGTGGAAGCATGTTGTACCAATATAGTACTATCCCAATGAGGTACAAGGAGAAGGTATGCAACATAATAGGGTTACTACTATGAAGTTGGTAGCAGGACGAGCGATAGTTACTCACATGTTATCTAGGATCTTCTTTACCTCTATACTTGTCAAATTTTGGTATTTCAAAGTGATAAGGATAGGGAGGAGTGGTAACTAATGGGTGAACTAGATCATTGCACAATTCATCATAACAAGACTTTTGTGGCCCATAGCTAGAGGTGCGTAGGTTCAACATTTTAACTTCATCTTGTAAGAGTTGAAGTTTAGGTGTCATAGGATTCGAGGGTTGGGATATGGTAGGCTAACCCTATGGATGTGGTGGATATTGGTATTTTTGTTCTTCACAATACTATGGGGAATATTGTTGTGCCTGATTATGATAAGGCAGATATTGGGTGACATGTGTTGTCGTGTCTATGGGCACACTAGGTTGTGGGGTAAGTGTCTGTTACGGGTAGTAATACTATGACTATAGGGCATATGGTTGCGGCATAGGTACTTGTTGGTTTGGAGCCTATTGTACTAGTTGAGCCATGTTGGAGCCAAATTTGACTCAACTTTGAAACCCCCAAATTTAAATTTTTTGGTTTCAATCAAACTGCTAATATTGTTGGTCATTGCTTAAGTTGTTGTGAGTAATTCGATTTTTCATTTGTTGGTTTGATAAAGTCTAACCTTAGCCTTTTTAATAATGTGGGCTTCATGGTATAAATCAAAGTACCTCAAATGGTTAGGGAAGAAATTTTCAAATTAAAAATCTAAAGCCAAAGTCCGACCTTCATAAATCTTTCCTTGGGCCTAAAACCGATTAATAAAGTCCTTAAATCATAAGTCGGTTAAACATTCACCATGGTCTCAAAATCTGAAAGGTCTAAGGTTAAAGCAAATATTAATTAATCAAAACCTAAGGGTATGCACCCCACCAAGCTAACAATCGAGCACCTTAGATTTAATCCAAGGGTCACGCTCGATCCGAAAGAAATCGGATGACAACGCTTTAATAAAATCGAACCAAAGGATAAGTCAAAAGTCAAGCCATGGTCAAAAAGTAAAAATATCGCACCTTAGACTTAATCGAACGATAGCACATTCATCATAAAAAATATAACGGATGCGCATTCATAAAAAAATTAAGTTTCAAAAGAAATAATAAGTCAAAGGGTCAAAAAGATTCTAACCTAAGGTTTTTAAAAGATCGAGTATCTCTTCGATCTAATGGTAGAGCTTCATCGTGTTAAGTAAATCCAATGGACTGCACTTTCCAATAAGAGTTAAGTCATGAACGAATAAATCAAAGACCTTAAAGTCCTTGCACCTTTGACAAGATCAATGAATGCATCGACCCCAAGATCAAATCAACGACTGTGCACTGTCCGAAAAGTCAAAGCATTAAACATGAGCCATAATGGTCAAAGGTTCCGATTAAATAGTGAGTAAGTCTAAAGAATCGGACGACAACACTCAATCATCTTTAAAATCAATGGTTGCACATCCTCTAAGAGGTCAAAGGTTTAAGAAAAGTCATCATGGGTCAAGGTCAAGTTAAAATCAGAGCAGGTCTGACAGATCGGACGATCGCGCCCATGCGATATCCAGATCAATGGCCATGCATGTTTCAAATTAATCACCTGTTAAAAGTCAATATTAAAAGAATGCACCCCCTTGATTAATCATCGGGCAGGTTACCAAGATCAAACGGTTGCGCTCGATCAGTTTTTAATCTAACGATGGCGCGCTAATTGAAAATACATTAAGGAGTGTTAAGATTCAAAAAATATTAATTAATGATAATCATGTTATTAGCAAGGGTTTAATACATCAGCTAATTCCCCCTTTTGGCTTAAACATGATTAGTATTATACACCCTTGATTAAACTAACTTGCAGGTTGACTTAATCCGACGATAGCGCTTGTCTCCACTCAGATCCGATGGTCGTGCCAAAATCATGAATGGTAAGATGAAGACTAAGGTAAAGACAAATATTAATTATGTTTAGCGAGGGTTTAATACATTGACTAATCCCCCCTTTCGCCTTAATCATGATTAATAGAAAATCAAAAGTTTTTACATTGATTATATGGTGGGCATCTTATTGACAATCTAACGATAGCGCCCAAACTAATCCAAAAATCGATGGTCGCGAAGGCTTGTAGTGGCGGAAAAGGATTGAAAGCTAAATGAAGATGTTTTAATGGTACACAAATTGGATGGCGGCGCTCATTTCTCCCCTAGATCCAATGGTGCACATACGGGAAGATAACCGAAGGTTAATCTAAGCATTATTATTTCAAAAGGTTGATTAATTGACCCAAGGTACGTAGGGACTCCTCTCATTTATTAAGAACTATGTACATCTACATGATCCAATGGTCGCGCCTCACCATAGTAAGATCTAACGGTGATCGCAAAAGAAAAATGCACGTATCATATGATTGCCATCAATTAAATAACGAGTTGTTAAGGTTTGAAAATATAAGGATTAAACATTGGATAACCATGATTAATTGAAGACCATAAAACATGTTATGTCAAGTGTTTATATGCAGCTAGGTACATTAACCATCATGCAGGTCTCGGGATATCAATGGTCACGCTAGCATCCTATCCAGATCGGATGACAACACATCAACCGACATTCCAAGGGCAAAACCAATCACTTGCATCCGACGGTTGCGATTAATCATGGTTGACTTAGGGAAAAAGGGGCATCATAGGAAATATAAAAACCAACGCTCACACCAAGAATCAGATATCACAAAAATCTTGAAAGAGACATAATCGATCCCAAAGATCTAGTTATCACTCGGATCCGAGGTGGCACGAGGTTCAAAAAGGGACACTACCCCCGTGGCACATACCATTCCATGTCAGATTAAAGATCCCCATTGATGAATGAATAGAAAGCATGAATGATTGCAGGCACATGAATCAAAGGGGCCCAAGGCATGTAAGTTAACAGACATCGCCCATCATAAAACACAAAATTCTAGAAATGGCTGAGTTGGCACGATTTCGTTGGCCAATTTTGAACAACGGTTGGTGGCATCGGGTCGATAACGAAACATGCAAATTTATTAAGTTCACTCCACCACCCTGTATATGAACTTACAAAACTAGTCAAGGCCACTCCACTGATATACCAAGAATTAGAATTGATACATCAGAGGCATAGAGGGAAGAGAGTATTCAAATTCTGAAGAACTCAAAGAAGAGCTTGACCAACAATCATGAGAGCAATGGCATCATGGGGAGATGTGTTCATACCAGTAGATACATGAGAAGCCATGAAGTTTATCATAGATAAATCACCCTATTCTGTGATCTCTGGGCCACCTATTCCTGGCACCACCATGTATGAGTTTACCCAAAAATGTGGGGCAGATAAAAAACCCAACCAGGCTCAACTGTACGAGATCGACAATGCCTGTATTAAGAGTTTCACCCAAGTGATGGAAGGCGATAACAGGACCCCATGGATAATGGTAGATTTATTCCATAAAGCTCATAGGTTATAGTACAAGGGTTTTCCCAGAGACAACAGATGGAATAGTAACCTTGGAAAGCTGATATGCCCAAAAGTGCACTTCTCCTCAGACTTGATGGCTTGGCTTGGCAGTAGCATATGATGAAAGAACAAAGACCTTTCGAGATCACAAGAATCAGCCGATGTTCAACATCAAAGTCGAACATATCCAGGAGGTGTTCAAATTGATGAATTATACCACGTATCTGGTAGACCAGGTAATCGAACACCAATCTCGTATGTTTACTGATATGGAAGTTTTTAAAAAATTGTTCGATACACATGCAACGATAGAGAAAGAATTCCCCATTAACAAAAATGCTTTTAAACCCTGGGTACAAGACTTCTGTGACATGATAAACATAGTATTAGGAGTACAGGATATGAATAGAATAACAAAAAGGGTTTTGTATTTAGTTGCACAATGTAATAGAGGATATAATACTCCAATCTATGCTTGGGAACTAGAATTAAGCACCCAAATGCACAAAGAAATGGTAGAACTAAGAAGAGCAATTTTTGAACAGAGGCAGGAGATGCCTCACTTTTCATAGTATTCATTTCTCGTTCACCTAATAGCGGGCCAATTGGGGGAGGAAGCCCGTAAGAGAGTAAAAGCCATCAATAGCCCCTATGTTCAGAATAGTTTCTGGAGACTTCATGAGGGATGAACTCACATGGGCTGGTTCTGTGATCGGTTCCTGGTAGAAATCCATTGGGCCTTAACTGGGTTAGTTCCAGAAATATTAGGGCCAGGAGTAAAAGCCTTCATTAAAGAAAAGGAAATCAGAGATTACTTCTTCACAGAGGGTTTTACTTACATCAGATTGTATGGAGCTAATATCCCTCCTAAGGTACTACCACAATACTGCCCATTGTCCATAGCAGCCCTAGAATTATGCAGACAAGTGGCAGAAGAGGCTAAAATGAGACTGGTTAAGAAGCATGGAAAAGTCCCCTGGCTTGATGTTCCCTACCATTTTGGGGATTATGTATTTGTTGGATATCCTTCCCTACTCAAGGGAATGTTTGAATTGGACAATATGGGATTCGATGAAGTGTCATGGAGGTTTTATGACCCAAAAGGAACTTACAACAAGATGATGGAGAAGAGAGAGTATGCTCGTATACTACACCGGGGAGATGCTTTTGAAGAAAGCTTATTAGAGGCAATGGAAAAAGGATTAGATTTGCAAAAAGTATGGGATGAATTCCCTCCCAAAAAAAGAGGTAGCACACAGGTTTATGAAGCCTATGATTACCCTACAGAACTGAGAAGGCTTCGAGAAATTTTAGTGGATACTACAACACCTGTTATGCCAAGGATAGACCCAACAATTAAAGAAGACCCTTTGCTGGAATTGATAGAGGAGCAGGACATAGACTTAATGGAGGTCACTGTTAGAGTTGTTGATGTAGTAGAACAACAGGTTAGACTCCCAGTGAATGACCAACTCAGAATAGAAGCAACACCAAAAGAAGTTCCTCAACAGACCTGTACAGACAAAGGCAAAGAAATAGTAACTTCATCTTCTCAGAAAGCATCACCTACAGAGCAAGTTGTAGTTCCCATATCTGATAATGTGCTAGTTGTAACCAGTGTGAAGAAATTGGCACCCATGGCCATCCCTACCTCTATAACCATAAAGGGACAGGAGATCAAAATCCCATCAGTGATACAAATGAATCCCAGAAAAACTGGTGGACTGGGTGGCCTTTTCCGAAGTTACTTAGTGAAGAGTCAAACAGAAATAACACCAGTAGAAGCAAAGAAGCCCATATTGTCTTTACCAGTTGCCAAGGTTGTTTTGGAAAGAACAGATGAGCAGGCTGCCTTCACTGTTACAGATGAACAAGAGTTGCAGTTAGTAGCAGGGATGAGAAATACAGAAGAACAATCTTCAGAAAAAGCAGATTTGAGGACAACTATGTCAGATATTGCTGAGATTAATCTCCCTCCTCTACAAGACCCACTAGTTCTCAGTACCAATGAGGAAATAGGAGGATCATCAGTACTGGGTAAAGATGTTGATATAGCAAAACTTGTCAAAATAGTGAATGCTCAGGCCATTGATCAATTTGTTGAAAATATTGAAACACTCAAAAAACAATTGGACCAAGAAGAAAAGGAAAAGGCAGAATTAAAAGTTGTGATAAGTAAGCAACAAGAAGAATTAAATAAGAAATATGCTTCAATTTCCCAGCCCCTGTAGTAACCAAGGTTCAAGATCATGTATATTATTTGAATGTAATGAAAAAGGACATGTACAAAAGAATAAAAGCTCAGGCCAAAGGTTTTACTGAAATGTTCAGGCAAATAAGGGTGATTCAAATAACTGCTCAAGAAATCATGACCTTGATGCAGGAAAGAGAAAAATATTTTAAATTCATTCACCCAACCCTGGACTACATAGGGGATCATTTTGAAGAACTGCAAGGACAAGAAATAATGACACCTGAAGGCAATAAGATTCAAATCAATTTTGAATTTTTCAAAGCAGCCCTGTTTGGATCAAACCAAGAGAAATGGACAAATTCTATGACTGAGATGAATGACCTGATAAAGGATGCTACAGATAAACTGATAGATATTGGCCTATCCTTAGATCAATGCCTGGAAGCATCAGACATAGAAGGAATATTCAAAGAAACCCTTGAGAGATTTGACTGTGAACAAGGTGATGAGGAGGAAATGATTAAACAAACTACACTCATGGTGAATGCTACAGAAGCTTTACTACTTCAGTATGATAGAAACATGCCTGTTATTGTTATACAAAAAAATAGAATTTTGCAAGAAATGAATATGCTCAGGATTGCAGCCACTTTTGACACAGAAATATGGAGGTTGATTGATGAGCATATTAAAGGGTTGCAAAGGAGTTTAAAGGGGAAAAAGGTCAATACCTGCAAACAGCAAAAAGTAGATTCTGCACCACAGACAACTGCAATAATAGGAGACATCTCTGGGGCAGTTAAAGGGTCAAAGGATCAAGGAAAGGCAACTCAAAAGAGGCCAGTTCAGAAAGCAGTAGCTAAACGCACCAAGAAGTAGCAGAATCAGATGAAAGTTCTCCTCATACTTAAATCACCAGTTTAGTGGGAATTTGTTTGAACAAGTCAAATAAGGGAGCACAGTCAAAACCTCAAAGCCAGCTGGAAAGCACCAATTTTGGAAATTCAATCAGATGATGCCAAGTGTACAACCAGAATTCAACCAAAAATAACAGAATCAAGAACCAGCAACTATAAAAGGAAGCAGGCAGGTCTGGATTCTGCATCAAGCAATTAGAGAATAGCATTTTTGCTAAGAGGTATACTTGAGTGCCCTATTAGTTGTGTTGTTGTATTTCTTTGTGTCTATTTTATTTTATTCATTCTTTCTTCCTCCCCTTGTTGTGCAGGATTGTATGATAGGAAAGCATTCAAGAAGCTGAGAATATTTCCAGTCTTATTGAGCCTAGGATTCAGAGATTCTTCTGTTACCATATTGGAATAAGGAGAGTAGGAGAGACCTGTTACATCATTTGAACAGAGTCTTCTCCATTGTATTGTTGTATTCTTTTGAGAAAAATAGAGTTAAAAGGCATTCTGCCCACTCTGCATGTAATTTTTCCATGAATCAATACAATTCTGAATCTTATTCCTATCATTTCTTTGTCTCAGTATTGTGTGTATCTGTATAATGGGTTACATTATTTGAATGCATTATACATGTTTCTTTCGTTAGTTAACTTTTGGTTTTGTTACGACATTCGAATGAAATCAAGAATGCTAATTTCCTTTTCCCCTTCTCTCTGTTCATAATTAAAATTGTTGTTAAATTGCTATAACAACCCAATGAATCTAGGCACCGGTCTACATAAGGCATAATAGTTGGTTATTTTCATGCTTGGTCATTTTAATAAAAATACTTATAGTTTAATATAAATTTGGAGCATGCAAATTAGAAGTTTAATTAAAGAATTGCCGTTGGGGTTTCCTTACCCATTCTACCATCTTCTTTAGCAATATTCGGGTTTAGCAGAACATGAGGCAGGTCGACCAGAGCCTGTAATAGCTCGTTGGTTTCAAATGGATTCTTGTAGCATGACAATTGATTTCCTACGGATGCAAGAATCGGTTCCAATAATTTTTTGGCGCCGTTGCTAGGGAGGACTTCTTAGAAAGATTCAATTATCTTCTTAAAGTTTTCTTCAACGATTATTTTTAATTCAACGGATGACCAGTTAAAGTAAAGAACCAACGTTTTAATTTTCACTTTGTTAGAAGTTCTTTATTTTTCCTATGTCCGTAGTTTATGTTTTGAAGTAAGTTTTTATGTTCTTGATTTTCTTGAAAATTCTCGTTTCTTGATTTTCTTGAAATTTCTCTTTCTTGATTTTCTTGAATTTCCCCAAGAACCCACTCCTGTGAGGATGAGAGATAATATCAAGCATTCTTGATAAGAGTATACGTTGTTCTTTCTGCACCCTAGTGTTGGCGACTCTATTGGACGAACCTAGAAGAAAAATATAAGGAGAGAATAGAACATGTTGGCGAACACTAGGAGAAGCGGTAAGGAGCTATTCCCGAAACTCAAAAATCTAGAGGTATTTATACATACCCAAAAATCACCATTTTTTAAGAATTCTACATATTATAGTAGATCTAATTCTAGCAGTAAAAAGTACGTAAAGAAAAATCAGAATATTATTACTACTGATATTACTGTTGATGAACGTTTAAATCCTGTTATAGAAGATATATGCAATTGTTCTCATCATACAATAAATAGTAATACTACAGTAGATAATCAATCTGATTACATTCAGGCTACTCAAAACCATACCACCGTAGGTACTACATCTATGAAATTAAATTCAATAGTAGCTATGGCTCAGGGTAATGTTCATTTGTGGAGAACTAACAGATATAGGCCTTTTGTATTACCAGTAAATTTAAATGCCTTACCTAGTAAAGCTCACAAATACCTCCCTAAGTTTTTAGGAAATAGTGCAGTAACTGGAGAGGATCATATCAAAAGTTTCTTATATGCAATGGACAGTCTGGAAGTTGAACATGAAGATGTAGTATTAAGACTATTTCTGTAGACTTTAGAAAAAGATGCTAGAGAATGGTTTAATTCCCTTCCTAACAATGATATCCCAGACTTCACCAAAATGGAAGAGGTGTTCCTAAAGAAGTATGGTGAAAGGAAAAATGAACAATCATTGTTAACTGAGCTAGCCACTATGAAGAAGAAATAAAATGAGGTTGTTAGTGATTTTAACAGAATATTTTCAAAAACAAGAAACAAAATCCCTGCCAACCTTAGGCCTAGTGATATTCAGTCTATTTGTTTTTATAAGAATGCTTTTCAAGGAGAGTTTAACTATGAATTAAGGCAAGAACAAGCCACTACCATTGATGGTTGTATGGAAAAAGCAATGGATATAGAAAGAAATATGCTTGACAGTGGTAAGATGAAGCCTTATTCTTTAGAGGTTAACATGCCTGAGAGAAAACCTAAGAGAGTGGCTTTTGATATACAAAGAAGAACTAAAATTGATCCTGTGGAGAAGTTGACTAGTCAAATGATAGAAATGTTCAACAACATGAGTAACAGGTTAGCGAGAATTGAAAGAAATGGAAATAGCGATGAATCTTCATAGATAGAGCGACCACATGTTGACAATCGTCCCCCATTTAAGAAAAATTACAACAAGAATTGGGGAAACAACAATGGTTTTGAAGAAGGGAATAGGAATAGGGGTAATGGGAATAACAACTAGAAAAACAGAGATTCTGATAGGGATCAAAACAATGTCCCTAACCCAATGCCATCTGCCAATGTAGCTGAAGGTTTTCCTTATTTTTGCTCTACTTGTGATGCACCCCATAACCCTGATGCATGTGGAATACACCTGAGTGATCAATGTAATGTAGATATGCATGCAGAATCAGAGGAAGATATAAGAATCAATGCATGTTGGTCCATTGAAGATGAATCCAGAGAAAGGTTGTTTGAAGAAGACATGGATAAATATGCTTCAAATCATCATCCTCAGATCTTAGTAATCGAAGGAACTAAAATCTTGCAGAAGTCACATGAGTCAAGATATGATAAGATGAAGCAAGGGAAATTGATTCCCACTACTCAAGAGGTTGAAGAATTAGAGGCAACCCATGTTTTAAATTTGAGGAATAGAACAGTCCCTGAAAGAACAGAGAAATTATCTACAAATGAAACAAGAAGATAAACTTTCACCAATAAAAATATCAGTAAAGAGAAAACTGATAGGAACCCTAACAAAATTACTCCTGAGGTAATAGAATCAATAGAAGAAGTTCCCAAAGAAGAAAGTAATAAACCATTGGATATAAAGAAGATAGAATTTGATGTTGGGTCAGAACTCAGTAAGCAAAAAGTTAATATCACATTTGGTGAACTTATGAAAGTTCAAACATACGAGGAACAAGTATGCAAAGCTTTTGGATTAGTAGAGCAGAAAGAAGACCCTACTTGTCATGCTTGCTAGACAAAATCAACATGATACAAGATCACCATCTTCTATCGGACCCTTCTACGTGTCATTAAGATATAATTCAGATGAAGGGGAAAGATATGTGATTCATAATTGCATGCTTGATAGTGGAGCTTCACATAATATCATGCCTAAGTTAATAGCTGACCAAATGGGATTAATCTATACTAGAGATTCTGCTCCTATTTCTGTAATGGACAGCAGACAAATTCCCTATGTAGGGGTGATAACTGGATTATTAGTTTTCCTAGACCAACACCCCAAAAAGGGCATTGTCATGGATGTAGCAGTAGTTGATGTTGACCCATTCTTCTCACTATTACTCAGTAGGCATTGGGCAGAACAACTAGGGGGATCAATACAACTAGACTGGTCTTATGCTACCATCCCCATATCAGATAAGGAGAATATAATTTTGAGAAGGGAACCATTCAACAAACACTCCATAGAGTTAATTCAAATAGATGAAACCATGATTAACTTAGTTAACTCTATGGAAGAAAAAGGGATGGGAGTCTATTCAATATGGCACAACCCATTCCCGATGGAAGTACCAGATGCAAAGAACATGGATCCAGAAGATATGAGAATAACTGATGCTGAATCAAATCGAGTATTAACCCAAGAAATGTGGACCATGTCATTTGATGGGGCTAAATCCCAATCTGGAGTAGGTGCAGGTGTAAATTTGATTGATATTAAAGGAAATTACCTTGGTATCCCTTACAGATTGCAATTTCCTTGCACAAACAATGTAGCTGAGTACGAAGCTTTACTATTAGGGCTAAGGAAAGCAAAAGAGTTAGGTATTAACTACTTAACTATAACAGGGGATGCATAACTTATTATACTACAAATAAAAGGCAAATATCAGACCAAGCATCCTAGACTTAAGCAATATAGAAATGCAATCAACTGGAAGAAATTGATAAATTTTTGGCTTTCAATATTTCATATATTCCTAGAGAACAAAATCATGTTGCAGATCTCTTAGCTGTGAATGCCTCAGGTCTAGATCACCCAAAAATAACTATAGAATATATGGATAGATTTCCAACTATCTCAGTCTATAAACCTTCTGTGCTAGATAACATAGTCTATCTTCAGGTCTTTCAAGATGATATAGATATTAAGGATTTTATGACTTTGCAAAATCAGTATGCAGATGTCATCTGTGATGAAAAAGATGAAGAAAAGCTAAAATATCAAATAGGAGAACCAGTAGAAGTAATCCAGTTGAAAACTAATAGAATACCCAAAGGATTGGTGTCTCTTGAAAGCCTATTTGATGATTTTGACAAAGCCTATAAACCTATACGTAGAGAAGTGATATCTGAGGATATTAATATTGGCTCAATGAAAGAACCCAGAATAGTGAAAGTAGACATGGCACTACCTGCTAAAGAAAAATCTGGATATATCAATTTCCTAAAAAATAACAAAGAACATTTTGCTTGGACCTATGAAGATCTCAAAACTTTCAAAATGGATGTGATGACACATATAATACCCTTGAAAGAAGAGGCCAAGCCATTTAGACAAAAATAGAGAAAGTACAATCCAACTCTGCACCCAGTAATGCAAAAAGAGGTTCAAAAATTGTTGGACTCCAAGATAATAAGAAAAGTCAGATTTTCCTCCTGGATATCCAACTTAGTACCGGTTAGGAAAAATAATGGGGACATTAGACTATGCGTGGATTTTAGAAATTTAAACAAGAGCTCACTAAAAGACAATTACCCATTGCCTAACATGGAACAACTACTCCAAGTGGTAGTAGGTTCAACTAGATTGTCCCTGTTAGATGGATTTTTAGGGTACAATCAAATTTTGATAAATCTAGAAGATAGACACAAGGCAGCATTCACCACACCCTGGGGCACATTTGAATATTTAAGAATACCTTTTGGATTGATGAATGCAGGTGCTACTTTCCAAAGAGCGATGGACTTTGCTTTCAAAGGACTAATGTTCAAAATTGTAGTAGTGTACTTAGATGATATCACAATTTTTTCTAAAAATCCAGAAGATCATCTAGAACATTTGACTATAGTTTTTTCCTGGTGCAAGGAATTTGGAATCTCTCTAAATCCAAAAAAATGCATATTTGGAACTACACAAGGAAAATTGCTAGGTCATATAGTTTCAGAAAATGGAATAAGCATTGATCCAAAAAGGATAGAAGCCATTTCTAAAATTCCCCCACCCAAGAATCTAAAAGGGGTAAGGTCATTCTTTGGCAAAATAAATTTTATCAGAAGATTTGTCCCAAATTTTGCAGAAATGACCAAACCCATAAATGATATGGTGAAGAAAACTGGAGAAATAAAATGGACAGTGGAAAATATGGAAGCATTTAACAAAATCAAAGAAGCCATATCAACCACTCCAGCTTTAAGTTGCCCTGATTATGCAAAGGATTTTAATATCTATTCATATGCTTCTGAACACTCTATTGCTGTAGTTCTTTCACAAAAAGATGAAGAAAATAATGAAAGGCCAATAGCCTTTATGAGCTCAGGACTAAAAGGAGCAAATATTAAATACACCTTACTGGAAAAACATGCCTATGCAGTCATCCAATATTTAGAACACTTCAAAGGTATATTTGGCTCAAACAAAGTTTACTGTTGTATTCCCTTTATAGCAATAAAAGATATCTTTTCTCAATCAGAGCCATTGGGAAGACCAACAAGATGGATGGTAAAACTTTTGCAATATGATGTTGAATTCAAAATAGTTAAAACAGTCAAATGGCGGGGTTTAGCTAAACTATTGGCTAACAAAGAAGAAGTAGGATCTGAAAATATTCTCACCATAGATCAGACATATGATGACAGAAGAATAAAAAATAAAGAATGTAAATGGTATGAAGAAATATTGTCATACTTACAAACGTTGTCTTTCCCCAGAGATATGACAATAAATAGAATGAGGTCAGTCAAACTTCAAGCTCAAAAGTATTATATACAAAATGGAGTATTATATTGGAAACATCTTGATGGAGTATTATTAGTCTGCTTATATGAAAGAGAAGTCCCCAAAATAATTAATGAATTTCATAATGGTTTCTATGGAGGACACTTTGCTCCAAGAGCTACAGCTAATAAAATCATGAGAGCAGATTATTATTGGCCATCCCTTTTTAAGGATGTATATAAATATGTTAGGAATTGTCATAACTACCAAGTTTTTATAGGGAAAAAGCATCTACCAGCCATGCCCCTCAAGCCAGTAATCATTGAAGCACCTTTTTCTCAATGGGGCATTGACCTGATTGGAGAGATCAAGCCTAATTCATCTGGCCAACATAAGTGGATCATAACTACAATATATTACTTCACAAAGTGGGTGGAAGTTGCACCTTTGAGAACATCTACATCTGCTATAGTCATCAGATTCATAGAGGAAAATATCTTGACCAGGTATGGAGTTCCTAAAAAGCTTGTAACTGATAATGCTCAATATTTTGTGTCATATGAAATGGTAGAATTTTGTGCTGAATATGGAATTGAATTATCTCATTCTGCTAATTATTATCCCCAAGGAAATGGTCTAGCCGAGTCATCAAATAAAAATGTAATAACAAGAATAAAAAGGTCATTAGGCAAAAACAAAAGGGGATGGGACAGTGAACTTAAATTTTCTTTATGGGCTGATAGGTTGTCTGTTAAAAGAAATACAGGAAGAACCCCCTATGAGATGGTTTATGGAGAAAAAGCCCTATTGCCCCCAAAAATGGAAAAATGGCACTTTCCCTTTTATTGCAAGATCATGAAAACCTTGATCCCATTTAGAGAAGGCTTGACCAAATTGTCTTGTTAGAAGAACAAAGAAGAGAGACCCTCAATAGAATGATGGAACAAACCCAGAAAACTATAAAATTATTTAATAAGAAAGCCAAGGGTACTCCTTTTTCTCAAGGAGATATAGTCATCTATTGGGATCCTAAAAATGATAAGCATGGTGAAAAGGGTAAGTTTGAACCTAAATGGATTGGCCCATACCAAATTGCCCATGTTATCGATCAGAATACTTACAAGCTACAGAATTTGCAGGGAGAAATAATGGCTATCCCTATTAATGGCCAACACCTCAAAATGTACAATCCCTGTTGAAGGTGTACTTACAAAAAAAACATTACCAAAAAAAATAGAAAAACAAAAATCCAAAAATAGAGTGGTGTATTTTGTTTATTAGTTAAGCTTCCCTTTTGTTTTTGAATAATTTTGAGTTTACTATACACATGATATCTTAGTTTGATGAGTATATCTAACTATTTATTCCACCAAAGACAATAAAAAAAAGGGAATTTATTTTAGATGTTGATGATGTTGAGCAAGGAGCAGAAACAGTATTGTCATTGTTGTCAACACAGACAGACAGATCAATTGCTGATGCAGTGGACAAAAGTTCATAGGTCAGTCAAAATATGTACACTAAATTTCCAAGAAGACATAAGTGGCCCAGATTCAAAAAAATCAAAGAAAAAGACAAGTAAGAAAACTGTCGTGATATCGCGACATGTTTTCTGTCGTGATTCCGCGACATATCGGAGGAGAGAGAAAAATTTGGAGAAACTGTCGTGATATCGCAACATGTTGAGAAGCTGAAAAAGAAACTGTCACGATTTCATGACATGTTGAAAGAAAAGAGGCCAAGTGGAAAAATTGTCATGATTTCACGACATGCTGGTAGATAAAAATGCAAGTAGAAAAACTATCGTGATTTCACGACATGTTGGAAGCAAAAGAGGCAAGTAAGAAAACTATTGCAATTTCATGACATGTTTGGAGAAGAAGCGCTTGCAAGAAAAACTATCGCGATTTCATGACATGTTTGGAGAAGAAGCGCTTGTAATGAAAACTGTCACAATTTCACAACATGTTTGGAGAAGAAGCGCTTGCAAGGAAAATTGTCATGATTTTGCAACATGTTTGGAGAAGAAATGCTTGCAAGGAAAACTGTCACGATTTCGAGATAAGTTGCAAGAAGAAGCGCTTGTAAGGAAAACTATCGTGATTTCGTGACATGTTCAGAGAAGAAGCGCTAAGGAGAAAAAGTGTCATGATTTCGCGACAAGTTGCAAGAAGAAGCGCAAAGGAGAAAAAGCATCGCGATTTCATGACATATTATAGGAGAGAGAAGGCAAGATAAAAAGGTGTCATGATTTTGCAACATATTGCAAGAGGAAGAGCTCGAGATAAAAAGTGTCATGATATCGCGACATGTCACATTTTTGTGACCTAAAGAGAAGAGAAGAGCCAAGGAGAAAAGATGTGATTTCGTGACATGTCGCATTTTCGTGACAACAGCAGAGAGGAAGGCTCCAAAGGATGAAGTGTCACAATTTTGTGACAGAAGCAAAATGAAAGAGCAAGGAAGCGGAAGCATCATGATTTCGTGACAAAGTCAAGGATGAGTGCAAGGCAGCGAAAGTGTCGTGATTTCGTGACATGTTTCGATTTCATTGGTGCATGCCGAAAAGAAGCACAAGGCAGCGAAAGTGTCGCGATTTCGCGACATGTTTTGTTTTCATAGGAAGAAGGCAGAGAAGTGCAAGGAAGCAAAAAGTGTCACAATTTCATGACATGTGTTTTCGCTGGCAAGATACAGAAAAGATATCAAGGCAGTGAATGCATCATGATTTCGTGACATGTTCTGTTTTCACGGTTGCATGCCGAGAAGAGGACAAGGAGGCGAAGAATGTCACGATAAAGCAACATGTCTTGTTTTTGCGGTCAACTATCATGAAAAATTCAAAGGGGCAAAGATGTCATGATATCGTGACATGTCATAGTTTCACAGGTAAAAGCCGAGAAGCATGCATAGTGACAGTTGTAGGGGGAAGTTGCAGAGGAAAATCATACAGCCAAACATGTAAGAGTTAACTGGAGTCAGAACTATAGTTACAAGGGGCAGTTATAGAATAGTGCATTAAAGACAGAACGGTTGTTATAGGGTCGTAACACTATGAGACTATCAAAGGGGTGGTTCCAAGAATCTCTATTAAAGAGAAATTCATTAACAGGTTGCATGTGTCAGAAAGGGTAGTTGCGCGCAGAAGTGAAAAGGCTATCAGAATGCACAGAAAAGGCTGTCAGAGTGAGCAGAGAAGACTGTCAGAATGCGTCAAAAAAATAGTGGCTGAAAGACAGAGCGCGTTAGAGAGAGTGTGACAGATTGAACGCAGCTGAGAATGCATGGCAAAAAGGAGGGAAGAGTAGTGTCGTTTTGAAAGAGCTGTTTGAGTGAGTCAGTATAAAGAACTAAAAAAGTGCAGTAAGGTTACTGCAACCTTGTTTATTATTGTAAAAACTGAAAGTGAGGTTGAGTAAGAGTGTTGTAAGAAGCACAGAAAGAGTGCGGTAGGAAAAACCATAATAGAGCTGAGAAACCTTGTTTTGTTTATGCAAATACAAAGAGAGGTTTTGTAAGCAATAGAAGATATTGAGTCTCTAACAATTCTCCTTATGCTTCTATGAGATTGAATTGAGTGAGCAATAGACCAGTGAGGGTCTTGTAAAAGAGAAGGCATTTTTATGTCAAATATAGATTCAAAATAGAAGTCCAGTTGGTGCTGGTTAATCAGGGGTTGGTGCTCCTTCCAGTGGGTACTGGTAAATTGCTTGTAAATTTGAAGCTTTGCAAAGGCTAGATTTGGATTGTAGTCCAAATAGTCATTTTTGAGGAGTAGCCAAATCGGTGAACCTCATTATATTTTGTGTTGTGTGATGCTATCTTGTTATACTTGTTGTATCTATTTTAAACTTGCATTATTTTAGCATTAGGAGCAGCAGATTTAAGTTTTCAATAGTTGCACTGATTCACCCCCCCTCTTAGTGTCATTGTGAGAATATCAATTGGTATCAAAGCCAAGTTCCTGAACAAGCTCAATCAACTAAGGTGATCTTGGAAGAAACACAATGGCCGATGGTGAAGGATTTTCATCCAACAAAGATCCTTTGTTTGATGTAACTAATTACTCCTTGTGGAGACTCAAGATGTAGACTTATCTGTGTGCTTTGGGATATGATATTTGGGAGTCAGTAGAAAGTGGATACACAATACCCTCTACTCCTCCAATAGATGCTACTAAGAAGAAACAATTTGAGAATAACTCTAAAGCAAAAAATGCTATAATGTGTGGGTTAGTAGACAGTGAACTGATAAGGATCATGAGCTATAAAATGGCAAAAGACATGTGGGACAAACTGCAAAGCATTCATGAAGGAGACGGCAAGATCAAGGAAGCCAAGCTACAAACACATCGAGCCCAGTTCGAAGCATTAAATATGAATGACGATGAGAACATAGAGGCCTATATGCTGAGAGTCAATGGAATCATTAGTGCGATTAGAGGACTCAGCGAGGAAATGGAAGATGCAGTTGTCGTGAAAAAGGTACTAAGAACTCTTCAAAAAAGATTTGATTCTAAAGTTTTTGCTATAGAAGAAGCTAAAGATCTAAATACTTTTAGTATGGATGAAATGCATGGTTCTTTAACTGCATATGAAATTATAATAGGACAAACTAAGCCCTCAGATAGAGAAGCTACTTTTAAAGCACAGAAAATTATAAAAGCTAAACAAGAATATGAGGAAGAAGAATCTTCAGATGAAACTGAAGCAAACTTTGTTAGGAAAATAATAAAGGGAAAAGGAAAGTGCAGAGGAAAGTTACCGTTTAAGTGTTTCAACTATGGAGGCATCGGGCACTTTGCAGCTAAATGCCCAATGAATGAGAAAAATAAAAGTGATGAAGGGTCACACCAAGAAAGAAGTGACTGGAAGAAGAAACCACATTTTAGAAAAAACAACTTCAAGAAGAAAAGTTTCATTTCCAAGAATGTCAACTCTTCTGAAGACAGCTCCGATGAGGATTCTGAAGAAAAAATAGGTGAACCTTTGTTCATGGCATTTGAAGAAGAAATAACAGAGGAAACCCAGGAGTGTGATGAAAAACTAGAGGATGAGGCTGAAGTAGATCTGGAAGGTGAGTTGGTCACTGCACTTAAAGAGTTGAGTACAGAAAGAAAAAAGAATAAAAAGGTTTCAAGAAAACTTGAGGATGCTAATGAAATAATAATCAGTTTGAAAGTACAGACTAAAGAGTTTAAGAAAAAGTCTGAATATCTTGAAGCACAATTAACCGTGAAAATATATGAGTGCAACAAACTGGAAGAAGAGATTGTTGGCTTAAGAATGCAGCTAGAAGAAAAGAGTCAAAAACTGAGTTGCTACCACAAACTTGAAGGAAGTTCTATGAAGCTTGATAATATTATAAATAACCAAAAGCCTACAGGCATTAAATTTGGTTTGGGCTTTGTAGAAGAAGAATCATCAATGGAATCAAAGACCATAATTGTATAACTAATAAAGAATAAAGGTAAGATCAGGGTTGATCAAGAAAAACCGAATCATGCAAAAGAAAACAATAAGGCCAGACACAATAGGAGTACTGACAATGATGGATTCATCAAAGTCACACATCAAAGAAGAAGGAGACCTATGGCACCTACTACAACATGGCAAAGACCATTACCCAGGTACAATCATTCCTTTTCTAGTTATTGTTTTAAATGCAATGCTTATGGTCATAAAATTTCAAATTGCAGTTATAATGTAGGACAAAAAAATTTCACTAGTAGAAATATCTTTTCACCTTTGATAGATTATGCAGTAGAATGTTATAATTGTCATAACTTTGGACATATTGTAAGAAATTGTCGTAGCTCTTTTGCAGAAAAGAAATATCAGGGAAGAAATTATCAACCAAATGGATTGAAACAAAATAGAAAATTTCTCAAGAAATAGGCACAAGCCAATGAAAGGGAAATAAGTGACCAAAACTGCCATCAAATCAGAATGGAAAGAAAAGGAGCAACCTAAGGAAGAAAAGGAATCCTTGATCGTTCAAACAACTCTCAAAGCCTAGAACAAATCTGCACCATGGATTCTAGATAGTGGATGCTCCAGTCATATGACAGGAGATAAACAAAAATTTGATAAGTTACAGACATACAAAGGTGGTTCTGTAAAATTTGGAAATAATGATGGAGCCAAGATAGTTGGTAAAGGATCAGTCAAGATAAGTGATGAAAAAATCAACTCTAAAGAAGTCTTGTTTGTGATTGGTCTGAAGCATAACTTACTGAGTGTAAGTCAAATTTGTGACAGAGGTCATGAAGTAATTTTTAAGAAGCAAGGCTGTGAAGTAAGAAAGACAAACAATGGGAGATTGATAGCTACTGGATTGAGGACTTCTGGAAATTTGTGTACTCTCTCAGAGACCTCAGAAGGAGCTTGCTTGGTTAGACAGGAAGAATAAAATTGGCTGTGGCACAAGAGACTCGGTCATATAAGCTTTGATAATCTGGTAAAAATTAGCTCAAAAATGGCAGTAAGAGATATACCCAGTATTGGCAAACCTTCAAATAGCATTTGTGCTTCATGCCAAAAGGGGAAGCAAACCAGAGCCACATTCAAAGCAAAATAGTACTTCACGAGCAAACCGTTAGAACTAATACACACTGATTTATGTGGACCCATGAGAACGAAAAGCATAAATGGGTACAAATATTGTATGCTGTGTATAGATGATTATTCCAGAATGACATGGGTACTATTTCTGAAGCTTAAATCAAAAGCCTTTGAGATGTTCAAGTCTTTCAAAAACCAAGTTGAGAATCAAACAGGAAAAAGAATTAAATGTTTAAGATCAGATAGAGGAGGAGAGTTTATGTCAGAGGAGTTTGTAGAATACTATGAAAAATATGGGATTAGAAGACATTTTTTAGTAGCAAGAACACCTTAGCAGAATGGTGTGGTAGAAAGAAAGAACAGAACTGTGCAAGAAATGGCACAGAACATGTTGACTGAGAGCAAAATAGCTGATAGATTCTGGAAAGAGATAGTTCATATTGTAGTTTACATCTAAAATAGGTGCATGTTGAGGACGCATGAAAGCAAAACACCTTATGAACTATGGTTCGACAGAAAGGCAATAGCAAAATACTTCAAAGTGTTCGGTAGAAAGTGTTACATCAAACGAACTGAAGATAATCTTGGTAAGTTTGAAGATAGAGCTGATGAAGGTATTTTTCTTGGTTACTTGACGAAAAGCAAAGCCTACACGTGCTACAACAAAAGACTAAAGAAAATTGTTGAGAGTGCCGATGTTAAGGTTGATGAATGTAGGGAACGAGAAATCAGCTATGAAGAAAACTACCCTACTTATGAAGAATTTATTGAAGAGGATGAAGATCAAGAAAAAGAAGAGAAACAAAAATTTGACTCAGATGACTTTAGTACTGATTTAGAAATCGAAGAAAACAGGAAATCCAAAATAGGCAGCTGGCAAAAAAATCATCCCAGAGAGCAAATTATTGGAGACCCCAAAGTTGGTATTCAAACAAGAAGAAGAGTAATAAGTAACTACTCTCTGTTATCCAGCATTGAGCCCAAAAATATTGCTAAAGCAAGCACAGATGAAAGTTGGATGGAGGAAATAAATGAAGAACTAGATCAGATTGAGAAAAAAAAAACCTAGGAGTTAGTACCAAGGCCTGTAAATAAAAACATAATCGGTACTAAATGGATTTTTTGAAACAAATTAAATGAAGACGGATAGGTTGTAAGGAATAAAGAAATATTGGTCTGTAAAGGCTATACTCAAGTTGAAGGGATTGATTTTGAAGAAAATTTTGCACCAGTGGCCAGACTTGAAGCAATCAGACTGTTTCTGGCTTTATCAGTTCACAGGAATTTCAAAGTTTATCAGATGGATGTGAAATCAGCATTTCTAAATGGAAATCTTGAAGAAGTTTATATTGAACAACCATATGGTTTTCAACTCTATGATAATCCCAACTTTGTTCACAAGCTAAAGAAAGCATTATATGGCTTGAAACAGGCACCCAGAGCATGGTATGCAAGACTGGACAGCTATCTCACTCAGCAAGGGTTTAAGAAAGGTATGGTGGATAGCAATTTATATATCAAAATAGAGAATGGAAATCTTATTGTCCTTGTTGTTTATGTAGATGATATAATATTTGGCAGCAGCAATGATGAGTCATGTAGAGACATAGCAAATAAAATGCAAAAAGAATTTGAAATGTCTATGATTGGTGAATTTTCATATTTCCTCGGACTGCAAGTTAATCAAACTAAAAAAGGCATTTTTATTTCTCAAGTTAAATATGTGAAAGAAATGCTAAAAAAGTTCACAATGGAGGATAGTAAGCCTGTTAGCACTCCCATGAAAAATCTCCAGATGTTGATCAAACAATGTACATATCTATGATTGGGAGCCTGCTATATTTGACAGCCACCAGACCAGATATCTTACAAGCAGTTTGCATGGTTGCAAGGTTTTAGGCTAGTCCCAAAGAGACTCATGTGACAGCTGTGAAAAGTATTTTTAGGTACCTCAAGGGTACTATGTAGTATGGATTATGGTATCCAAAAGGAAAATACTTCACTCTTTTTGCATATTCTGATGCAGATTGGGCAGGATGTATTGATGACAGAAAGAGTACCAGTGGAGGAGCATTTTATCTTGGAGATAGGCTGGTAGCATGGCACAACAAGAAACAAGAATCAATCTCTCTATCCACAACAGAGGTAGAATACATTGTAGCAACAACATGTTGTACACAGATATTATGGATGAGACAAACACTGAAATATCTTGGTATTCAATTCAATGAGCCAATTTCAGTTAAATGTGATAACACTAGTGCTATCAACATATCAAAGAATCTGATTTTGCATTCTTGAACCAAACATATTGCGATCCGGTATCACTTCTTGAAGGATAAAGTTGCAGAAGGAGAGGTCAAATTGGAGTTTGTTCCAACTACAGAGCAAGTAGCAAATATATTCACAAAACCATTGCCCAAGGAAGTTTTTGAATACCTTCACAGTAAGTTGGGAGTGGTCACACTACCCAAGAACTGACTAGCTATCGGGAATACATTCTCAGGGGGAGCCATTATATATTTGATTACCTATTTGCTCATGTTTGTAATTTTTGCTTACTATAACATTGTGTGCCTAAGAATTTTGTGCATGGACTCAAGGGGATTCTGCAGCAGCCCTTTGGTATTATTGTCAAAGGGGGAGAAGAATTATTGGAAATTGCACATGTGTTGCCAACAAAAGGGGGAGATTGTTGAGCAAGGAGCAGAAATAGTATTTTCATTGTTGTCAACATAGATAGATAGATCAATTGCTGATGTAGTGGACAGAAGTTCAGAGGTCAGTCAGAACATGTACAGTAAATTTCCAAGAAGACAGAAGTGGCCCAGATTCAAAAAAATCAAAGAAAAAGACAAGTAAGAAAATTGTCGTGATATCGCGACATGTTTTCTGTCGTGATTTCGCGACATATCAGAGGAGAGAAAAAGCTGGAGAAACTATCATGATATTGCGACATGTTGAGAAGCTAAAAAAGAAACTGTCGTGATTTCGCAACATGTTGAAAGCAAAGAGGCCAAGTGGAAAAACTGTCACGATTTCGTGACATGTTGGCAAAGAAGAAGGCAAGTAGAAAAACTGTCATGATTTCGTGACATGTTGGAAGCAAAAGAGGCAAGTAAGAAAACTATCACGATTTCATGACATGTTTGGAGAAGAAGCGCTTGCAATGAAAACTATCATGATTTCATGACATGTTTGGAGAAGAAGCGCTTGCAATGAAAACTGTCGTGATTTCGTGACATGTTTGGAGAAGAAGCGCTTGCAAGGAAAACTGTCGCAATTTCATGACATGTTTGGAGAAGAAGCGCTTGCAAGGAAAATTGTCATGATTTTGTGACAAGTTGCGAGAAGAAGTGCTTGTAAGGAAAACTGTCGCAATTTCATGACATGTTCGGAGAAGAAGCGCTAAGGAGAAAAAGTGTCGCGATTTCATGACAAGTTGCAAGAAGAAGTGCAAAGGAGAAAAAGCATCGCGATTTCATGACATATTGCAGGAGAGAGAAGGCAAGATAAAAATGTGTCACGATTTTGTGACATATTGCAAGAGGAAGAGCTCGAGAGAAAAAGTGTCGCGATATCGCGACATGTCGTGTTTTCATGACCTGAAGAGAAGAGAAGAGCCAAGGAGAAAAGATGTCACAATTTCGTGACATGTCGCATTTTCATGATAGCAGCAGAGAGGAAGGCTCCAAAGGATGAAGTGTCATGATTTCACGACAGAAGAAAAATGAAAGAGCAAGGAAGCGGAAGCGTCACGATTTCACAACAAAGTCAAGGAGGAAGTGCAAGGTAGCGAAAGTGTCACGATTTCATGACATGTTTCGATTTCGTTGGTGCATGCCGAAAAGAAGCACAAGGAAACGAAAGTGTCACGATTTCATGACATGTTCCGTTTTTGCAGGAAGAAGGCAGAGAAGTGCAAGGAAGCAAAAAGTGTCACAATTTTGTGACATGTTGTGTTTTCGCTGGCAAGAGACAGAAAAGAGATCAAGACAGCGAATGCATCACGATTTTGTGACATGTTCTATTTTTGTGGTTGCATGCCGAGAAGAGGACAAGGAGGCAGAGAATGTCGTGATAAAGTGACATGTCTTATTTTCATGGTCAACTATCATGAAAAAGTCAAAGGGGCAGAAATGTCGCGATATCGTGACATGTCATAGTTTCGCGGGTAAAAGCCGAGAAGCATGCACAGTGACAGTTGCAGGGGGAAGTTGCAGAGGAAAATCATACAACCAAACATGTAAGAGTTAACTGGAGTCAGAATTGTAGTTATAGGGGGTAGTTATAGAATAGTGCATTAAATACAGAACGGCCTATACAGGGCCGTAATGCTGTGAGACTGTCAGAGGGGTGGATATTTTGAGAATCCCGATTAAAGAGAAATTCATTAACAGGTTGCGTGTGTCAGAAAGGGCAGTTACGTGCAAAAGTGAAAAGGCTATCAAAATGCATAGAAAAGGCTTTCAGAGTGAGCAGAGAAGACTGTCAGAATGCGTCAAAAAAATAGTGGCTGAAAGACAAAGCACGTAAGAGAGAGTGTGACAGATTGAACGCAGCTGAGAATGCATGGCATAAAGGAGGGAAGAGTAGAGTCAGTATAAAGAACTAAAAAAGTACAGTAAGTAAGGTTACTGCAACCTTGTTTATTATTGAAAAAACTGAAAGTGAGGTTGAGTAAGAGTGCTGTAAGAAGCACAGAAAGAGTGCGGTAGGAAAAACCGTAACAGAGCTAAGAAACCTTGTTTTGTTTATGAAAATACAAAGAGAGGTTTTGTAAGCAATAGAAGATATTGAGCCTCTAACAATTCTCCTTATGCTTCTATGAGATTGAGTTGAGTGAGAAATAGACCAGTGAGGGTCTTGTAAAAGAGAAGGCATTTTTATGTCAAATCTAGATTCAAAATAGAAGTCCAGTTGGTGTTGGTTAATCAGGGGTTGGTGCTCCTTCCAGTGGGTGCTGGTAAATTGCTTGTAAAGTTGAAGCTTTGCAAAGGCTAGATTTGGATTGTAGTCCAAATAGTCATTTTTAGGAGTAGCCAAATCGGTGAACCTCATTATATTTTGTGTTGTGTGATGCTATCTTGTTATACTTGTATCTATTTTAAGCTTGCATTATTTCAGCATTAGGAGTAGCAGATTTAAATTTTAAATAGTTGCACTGATTCACCCCCCCTCTTAGTGTCATTGTGAGAATATCATATGAGATTTACAATTCTGTAAAAAATGAGTGTTTATGCAATAGTTGTTTGATATGAGATAAAACAAAAAGAAAACAAAGATGATTGAAACATCATGTCAAGCCTCACATTACAAATAATACTTAAAGTGACTTCAAAGGTCCAAAGAACTGATTTATCTTTGAGAGGGTAGTTGGGCCAAAAATTATTACACTCATATTTTATAGCCAAAAACTAATCCTCAACTCAGGCATACTTATTGCACAATTTGTTTATATATCCAAACACTTCTCTCACGAGAAAGAAAAATAAAAAATAAAGTAAAATTGAGTCACTTCCTGAGATATCTTGTAAAACCTCTACCGGAGCTATAGATGCTTTACTGGCAGTAGGGTAAAACTAATATGGGATTAGAAGCAACTCCACTGAGGCTATAGACATCTGACTGGCAGTGGATCCCTGTAGAATGGTGAAAATTTTAAAGAGTGAAATCACATATTAGGCTTGGATATTTTGCTCATATATGGTAAAGTTTTGAAATATTTAGAAATCCAAATAATGCACAAACACATATGGGTAAAAATATGATGAGACAAATGGCTGTGACAAAACCTGTGTAATATCTTATGACTTAGCTAAAATAAGCATTATAATATTTCAAAATAAAACTCATTGATTTCTAAAATTTATAACCTTTGTTTCCAAGTTGAATGAAAAGGGATCTACAATTTTTCATACTCTACTTAATTTGATATCATGTTATTCATATATTTTTTTTGTATATAAAAAAAAATGATGAAGAAAATAAAGAAAAAGAGGAAGGAAGTTTTTCTGTTATGCATTTCAAGTTTTGCTTAGCAATCAAAATGTGGTTGTTTTTTGTTAAATTTTTGCAAAGTAAAACTAAGATATTCTATGGTTCTCAAGTGATTCATGTTTTCAACACATTGTCCCAATCAGAGCCTATGTTGGAACCAAATTTGACTCAACTTTGAAATCCTCAAATTTAATTTTTTTGGTTTCAATCAAATTGCTAGTATTGCTTGTCATTGCTTAAGTTGTTGTGAGTAATTCAATTTTTCATTTGTTGGTTTGATAAAGTCTAACCTTAGCCTTTTTTAATAATGTGGGCTTCATGGTATAAATCAAAGTACCTCAAATGGTTATTGAAGAAATTTTCAAATTAAAAATCTAAATCCAAAGTCTGACCTTCATAAATCCTTCCTTGGGCCTAAAACCGATTAATAAAGTCCTTAAGTCATAAGTCGGTTAAATATTCACCATGGTCCCAAGATTTGAAAACTTAGGTTCAAAGTGATTATTAATTAAAGCCTAAGGGTATGCACCCCACCAAGCTAACAATCGAGCACCTTAGATTTAATCCAAGGGCCACGCTCGATCTGAAAGAAATCGGATGACAATGCTTTAATAAAATCGACCAAGGGATAAATCAAAAGTCAAAGCCATGGTAAGAGTTAAAGAGTTTGCATCTTAAAATTAATTGAACGATTGCACATTCATCATAAAAAATCTAACGGATGTGCATTCCAAAAGAACTCGTATAATAAGACAAAGGGTCTAAAATATTCTAACCCAAGGTTTTTAAATGAGCAAGTTGTCTTCGATCTAATGGTAGTGCTTCGTTGAGGAGTAAATCCAACGGACGTGCACTCGCTAAGATTCCAAAGGATAAATCAAAGACCTTAAAATCAATGCAACTTTGACAAGATCAACGGATGCACCGATCCCAAGATCAAATCAACGGCCGCGCACTGTTCGAAGAGTCAAAAATTTAATGCAAGTCATGATGGTCAAAGGTTCCGATTAAATAGTGAGCAAGTCTAAAGAATCAGATGATAGCACTCAATCATATTTAAAATCAATGATTGTGCATCCTCTAAATAGTCAAAGCATTAAGAAGGTCAAAGTGGGTCAAGCCTCGAGCTAAGCAATGAGCAGGTCCAACAGATCGGACGATCGTGCCCATGCAACATCTAGATCAACGGTCGTGTATGTTTCAAATTAATCACCTGTTAAATGTTAATATTAAAATAATGTGCCCCCTTGATTAATTTTCGAGTAGGTTACCAAGATCAAGCGGTTGCGCTCAATCAATTTTTAATCTAACGATGGTGCACTAATTGAAAATACATTAAGGAGTGTTAAGATTCAAAAAAAATTAATTAATGATAATCAAGCTATTAACAAGGGTTTAATACATCAGCTAACTCCCCCATTTCAGTATAAACATGATTAGTATTATACACCCTTGATTAAACTAACTTGAAAATTGACTTAATCTGACGACAGCACTTGTCTCCAGTCAGATCCAATGGTCATGCCAAAATTGCGAATGGTAAGATGAAGACTAAGGTAAAGATAAATATTAATTGTGTTTAGCGAGGGTTTAATACATTGACTAATTCCACCCGTTCACCTTAATCATGACTAATAGAAAATTAAATTTTTTTACATTGATTATATGGTGGGCATATTATTGGCAATCTAATGATAACGCCCAAATTGATCCAAAAATCGACGGTCGTGAAGGCTTGTAGTGGCAGCAAAGGATTGAAAGCTAAATAAAGATGTTTTAATAATACACAAATCAGATGTCAGCGCTCATTTCTCCCCCAAATCCAACAGTGCACATACGAGAAGATAGCCGAAGGTTAATATAAGCATTATTATTTCAAAATTTTGATTAATTGGCCCAAGGTACGTAGGGATTTTTCTCATTTATTAAAAACTATATGCATCTACATGATCTAATGGTTGCGCCTCACCATAGTAAGATATAACGATGATCACAAAATAAAAATGCACGTATCATATGATCGCCATCAATTAAATAATGAGTTGTTCAGGTTTGAAAATATAAGGATTAAACATTGGATAACCATGATTAATTGAAGACCATAAAACATGTTATGTCAAGTGTTTATATGTAGCTAGGTACATTAACCATAATGCAAGTCTCAGTATATCAATGGTCACATTAGCATCCTATTCATATCGAACGACAACGCATCAACTGAAATTCCAAGGGGTAAAACCAATCACTTGCATCCGATGGTTGCGATTAATCATGGTTGACTTAAGGAAAAAATGGTATTATAGGAAATATAAAAACCAACGCTCACACCAAGAATCAAATATCACAAAAATCCCAAAAGAGACATAATCGATCCCAAATATCTAGTTATCACTCGGATCCAAGGTGGCATGAGGTTCAAAAAGGGACACTACCCCCATGGCACATACCGTTCCACATTATATTAAAGATCCCAATTGATGAATGAATATAAAGCATGAATGATTGTAGGTAGATGAATCAAAGGGGCCCAAGCCATGTAAGTTAACAGAAATCATCCATCATAAAACATAAAATTCCAAAAATGGTTGAGTTGGCATGATTCTGTTGGCCAATTTTGAATAGCAGTTGGTGGCATTGGGTCGATAGCAAAATGTATGAATTTATTAAGTTTACTCCACCACCCTGTATATGAACCTACGAAACCAGTCAAGGACACTCCACTGATATACCAAGAATTAGAATTGATACATCATAGGCATAGAGGGAATAGAGTATTCAAATTTTAAATAACTCAAAGACGAGCTTGACCAGCAATCATGAGAGCAATGGCATCATGGGGAGATGTGTTTGTACCAATAGATATACGAGAAGCTGTGAAGTTTATCATAGATAAATCACCTTATTTAGTGATCTCTGGGCCACCTGTTCCTGGCACCGCCATGTATGATTTTACCTAAAAATGTGGGACAGATAAAAAATCCAGCTAGGATCAACTGTATGAGATATACAACGCCTGTATTAATATTTTCATCCAAGTGATGGAAGGCGATAACAGGACCCCATGGATAATGGTGGATTTATTCCATAAATCTCATAGGTTATAGTACAAGGATTTTTCTAGAGATAATAAATGGAACAGTAACCTTGGAAAGCTGATATGCTCGAAAGTGAACTTCTCCTCGGACCTGATGGTTTGGCTGGTAGTAGCATATGACAAAAGAACAAAGACCTTTCGATATCATAATAACTGGTTTGTGTTCAACATCAAAGTCGAACATATCCAGGAGGTGTTCAAATTAACAAATTATACCATGTATCTGGTAGACCAGGTAATCGAACACCAATCTCGTATGTTTATCGATATGGAAGTTTTTAAAAAATTGTTCAATACACATGCAGTTATAGAGAAATAATTCCCCATTAACAAAAATGTTTTTAAACCCTAGGTACAAGACTTTTGTGACATGATAAACATAGTATTAGGAGTATAGGATATGAATAGAATAACAAAAAAGGTTTTGTATTTAGCTACACAATGTAATAGAGGATATAATACTCCAATATATGCCTGGGAACTAGAATTAAGCACCCAAATGCACAAAGAAATGGTAGAACTAAGAAGAGCAATTTTTGAACAGAGGCAGGAGATGCTCACTTTTCATAGTATTCATTTCTCATTCACTTAATAATAGGCCAATTAGCGGAGGAAGCCCGTAAGAGAGTAAAATTCATCAATAGCCCCTATCTTCAGAATAGTTTCTAGAGACTTCATGAGGGACCAACTCACAAGGGCTAGTTCTGTGATCGGTTCCTGCTAGAAATCCATTAGGTCTTAACTGGGTTAGTTCCAAAAATATTAGGGCCAAAAGTAAAAGCCTTCATTAAAGAAAAGGAAATCAGAGATTACTTCTTCACAAAGGGTTTTATTTACATCATATTGTTTGGAGATAAGACCCCTCCTAAGGTACTACCTCAGTACTGCCCATTGCCCATAGTAGCCCTACAATTATGCAGACAAGTGGCAGAAGAGGCTAAAATGATACTGGTTAAGAAGCATCGAAAAGTCCCCTAGCTTGATGTTACATGCCATTTTTGGGATTATGTATTTGTTGTATATCCTTCCCCACTCAAGGGAATATTTGAATTGGACAATATGGGATTCGATGAAGTGTCATGGAGGTTTGATGACCCAAAAGGAACTTACAACAATATGATGGAGAAAAGAGAGTATGCTCGTATACTACATTGGGGAGATGCTTTTGAAGAAAGCTTATTGGAGGCAATGGAAAAAGGATTAGATTTGCAAAAAGTATGGGATTAATTCCCTCCTAAAAAAATAGGCAGTACATAGGTTTATGAAGCCTATGATTACCCTACAGAATTGAGAAGGCTTCAAGAAATTTTAGTGGATACTACAACACCTGTTATGCCAAGGATAGACCCAACAATTAAAGAAGACCCTTTTCTAGAATTTATATAAAAGTAGGACATAGACTTAATGGAGGTCACTATTAGAACTACTAATTTAGTATAACAACAAGTTAAACTCCCAGTGGATGACCAACTCAGAATAGAAGCAGCACCAAAATAAGTTCCTCAATAGACCTGTATAGACAAAGGTAAAGAAATACTAACTTCCTCTTCTTAGAAAGCATCACCTAGAGAGTAAGTTGTAGTTACCATATCTGATAATGTGCTAGCTATAACCAGTGTGAAGAAATTGGCATCCATGGCCATCCCTACCTCTATAACCATAAAGGGACAGGAGATCAAAATCCCATCAGTGATACAAATGAATCCCAAAAAAATTGGTGGATTGGGTGGCCTTTTCCGAAGTTACTTAGTGAATATTCAAATAGAAATAACACCAGTAGAAGAAAATAATCCCATATTGTCTTTACCAGTTGCCATGGTTGTTTTGGAAATAATAGATGAGTAGGCTACCTTCACTATTATAAATGAACAAGAGTTGCAGTTAGTAACAAGGATGAGAAATATAGAAGAACAATCTTCATAAAAAGCATATTTGAGGACAACTATGTTAGATATTGCTAGAATCAATATCCCTCCTCTACAATACCTACTAGTTCTCAGTATCAATAAGGAAATAGGAGGATCATCAGTACTGGGTAAAGACACTAATATAGCAAAACTTGTCAAAATAGTGAATGCTCAGGCCATTGATCAATTTGTTGAAAATATTGAAACACTAAAAAAATAATTAGACCAAGAAGAAAATGAAAAGGTATAATTAAAAGCTATGATAAGTAAGCAACAAGAAGAATTAAATAAGAAATATGCTTCAATTTCCCAGCCCCCTATAGTAACCAAAGTTCAAGATCATGTATATTATTTGAATATGATGAAAAAGGGCATGTACAGAAGAATAAAATCTCGGGCCAAAGGTTTTACTAAAATGTTCAGTCAAATAAGGGTGATTCAAATAAATGCTCAAGAAATCATGACCTTGATGCAGGAAAGAGAAAAATATTTTAAATTCATTCACCCAACCCTGGACTACATAAGGGATCATTTTGAAGAACTGCAAGGAAAAGAAATAATGACACCTGAAGGCAATAAGATTCAAATCAATTTTGAATTTTTCAAAGCAGTACTATTTGGATCAAACCAAGAGAAATGTATAAATTCTATGACTGAGATGAATGACCTAATAAAGGATGTTACAGATAAACTGAAAGATATTGGCCTATCCTTAGATCAATGCTTGGAAGCATCATACATAGAAGGAATATTCAAAGAAACCCTTGAGATATTTTACTGTGAACAAGGTGATGAGGAGGAGATGATTAAACAAACTACACTCATGGTGAATGCTATAGAAGATTTACTACTTCAGTATGATAAAAACATGCCTGTTATTGTTATACATAAAAACAAAATTTTGCAAGAAATAAATATGCTCAGGATTGCAGCCACTTTTGACACAAAAATATGGAGGTTGATTGATGAGCATATTAAAGGGTTGCAAAGGATTTTAAAAGGAAAAAATGTCAATACCTGCAAATAGAAAAAAAAATATTCTGCACCACAAATAGTTGCAATAATAGGAGACATCTATGGGGTAGTTAAAGGGTCAAAGGATCAAGGAAAGGCAACTCAAAAGAAGCAAGTTTGGAAAGAAGCAGCTAAATGCACCAAGAAGTAGCAAAATCAGATGAAAGTTCTCCTCATACTTAAATCACCAGTTTAGTGGGAATTTGTTTGAATGATTCAAAGAAGGGAGCATAGTCAAAACCTCAAAGCCAACTAGAAAGCACCAATTTTGGAAATTCAATCAGATGATGCCAAGTGTACAACTAGAATTCAACCATAAATAATAGAATCAAGAACTAGTAGCTATAAAAGGAAGTAGGCAGGTCTGGATTTTGCATCAAGCAATTAGATAATAGCATTTTTGCTAAGAGGTATACTTGGCTGCCCTGTTAGTTGTGCTATTGTATTTCTTTGTGTCTATTTTCTTTTATTAATTCTTTCTTCCTCCCCTTACTGTGCAAGATTATATGATAGGAAAGCATTCAAGAAGCTGAGAATATTTCCAGTCTTATTGAGCCTAGGATTCAGAGATTCTTCTATTACCATATTGGAATAAGGAGAGTAGGAGAGACCTAGTACATCATTTGAACAGAGTCTTCTCCATTGTATTGTTGTATTCTTTTGAAAAAAATAGAGTTAAAAGGCATTATGCCCACTCTGCATGTAATTTTTCCATGAATCAATATAATTCTGAATCTTATTCCCATTATTTCTTTGTCTTAGTATTGTGTGTATCTTTATAATGGGTTACATTATTTGAATGCATTATACACATTTCTTTCATTAGTTAACTTTTGGTTTTGTTACGACATTCGAATGAAATCAAGAACTAATTTCCTTTTCCCCTTCTCTTTGTTCATAATTAAAATTGTTGTTAAATTGCTATAATAGCCCAATGAATCTTGGCACCAGTCTACATAAAGCATATAGTTGGTAATTTTCATGCTTGGTCATTTTAATAAAAATACTTATATTTTAATAGTGCAAATTAGAAGTTTAATTAAATAATAGTCATTGGGGTTTCCTTACCCATTCTATCATCTTCTTTAGCATTATTCAAGTTTAGTAGAACATAAGGCAGGTCAACCAGAGCCTATAATAGCTCGTTGGTTTAAAACGGATTCTTGTAGCGTGACAATTGATTTCCTATAGATGCTAGATTTGGTTCCAACAAGCCATATGTGGTGATGACCAAACTGGAGGAGGCATAAAGAAGCTAGGTGCAACTCGTGGTAGTGTAGGTGTTGGAACTACTAGTGCTAGGGGTGGTTGAGATGAGGTATCAAAATATGGGATCTATGTCTACCCTGGAGAGTAACAGGTAGGGAAGCTAAACTATGTGGAATGGTTTAATTGAGTGGGTGGATAAGCTATTATTGTCAGTCCATAGATAGGATGGATATTGGTAGTGGGATCCTGAAAAGGAGGAGTTGGCAGTATCCTAAAGGTCATCGTAGACAAAGGTGGTTCTAAAGGTTGGGTATCATACACTCTGGATACCTAGGAGATTGGTAGAAAAGCTACTAAAAAGGCAGGATAAGCTACTGAAGTAGAAGTTTGGGTTGAGGGAAAAGTATATGTGTACACTCCTACTTGGGTTTGTGCATCTTATGTTTGAAGAGGCTACTGGGAGGTGCTTTTAGATATGGTGAATAATGGCTCTTGGGAAGAGGATGGTTGGTATTCTTATGAAGAGTACGGGTGTGAGGTTTGAGGGAATGCTTGCGGTTCCTGTTGGGTAGGGATTTGTTGTGTAGTTTGGAAGGATGGTTTTTGGCTTCCTACAGCCGAGGAGGATTGGTCAGACACCATTCCTATGGTAGGGGTGAATTATGTGACCTCATGATGGGTACTATTTAGGAGTGAGGACATGACGGGTATGATTATGAGGGAGGAATCATTTTCAAAAAGATATTGAGATAGATTTTGGAAGAAATGATGTGCAAATGTGGGTGAAGTAGGCATGACCTCCTCATCTATGGTGAAGGATGGAGGAGGTTTTCCTAGAACTGTGTAGATCACATGGTCACAGAACGTGGTCGGTGGGTTAGGTGAGGATGGGGTTTAAAGGAGTGGTTAATCCTCTACGAGTGAAGTAGCAAGGATTTCACTCAATATTGACGTCTCATCATTAGGAATCATGTGTGTGAGTTGTACATAGGATTCTATGTGTGAATTGGATGTGTCTATGATCTTCCCCTTCAATATCGAAGGAGTTAGAGTGGACTAACTAGAGGAAGGGGGAGGCCATTCCTCCATAGAGAGTGATTGCTCATGCGCTCTACTACGAGTGACCACATGCATAGTAGCATGTGTAAAAGGGATTTTTGGAATACAACCTGTGTGATACAGACTCAACTGTGTCTAATGTAAGTATAAATTAAGTGACATGCTATGTGTAGCAAGACAATATATAGTGTACTATGTTGAGACTGGTCCATGATCATGCAAACAATGGTAGACCAGAATCAATTCTAACTGCTAAAAATAAATGTGCTTTGTTTATTTTGTGTGTTGTAATGTTGATACTCCCTATGGAGAATCAATGGTAATGGAGTGGATATTCTAGCAAACCAGGAATGTCGTCGATATCAAACCTCCTACAACACCCAAATATGTACATAATAGAATGGTATGGCAACATGCAAATGGTGACATGTATGGAAGGTGTAGTAAAATGATATCCTAAAGGGGGTGGAACTCACTATGCTAAAGCGAGTCCACTAAATCCTCTCATGAAAATAAGTGGTAATATCTACGACGTGCTAGGCATGGTCAACAACCCCATGCATTCACTTCACCCTCAATCGAGCTTAGTCAATAGAGACAATTACCATATCCATAAATTATATTAGCCTTGTGTACTAAGGCATCTAATCTTATCCCACTCTGCAGGTAATAACTGGTGATGAAATACAGGGCCTAGTCGTAAAAGTGGGGGATTTTCCAGTGATGAAATCTATAAAACCACTCGTATGGCTACTAGGTGTCTAGGGGGGTGAGTTGATGGAGAGTGAAACTCAATCCACACTAGTCTTGAGCAATGGATTGGGGATGAATTCCAATCTCACCACTTGTTTAAATACCATGTGAGTGTGTGTGGGTTTGTGTTTTGCTAATGGTGTTTGCAAGGTAAGAAACTAACTAATTACCTTTTCAAAAGAAATCTAATCCTAATGCCTTTTCGAAAGCAAATTAT
This sequence comes from Wollemia nobilis, assembly GCA_028583015.1. Classification (NCBI taxonomy): domain Eukaryota; kingdom Viridiplantae; phylum Streptophyta; class Pinopsida; order Araucariales; family Araucariaceae; genus Wollemia; species Wollemia nobilis. The sequence continues at coordinate 4,778,085 of JAQPPZ010015005.1, read as the reverse complement.
TAGATAACTTGTATTCTTTGGAAAGAAATGGTCTAGTCCTAAATACCTTTATAAATAAAATTGATGCAGGAGCATCCAGTGGTGTAAGAGTGATCTTGCATCACCCGAAAAAAAATTGTAATTGTTTAATTTTGTAGAACTAGTAAAACTAGTTTAACTTGCAAGAGATTTTTGAAGGTCTTAGAGGTCGAATTTGAGGATTTTTTGCTAGACGTGAGCCTTGGCACAAAGAGCCAAGGTCACCCCGCTTAGCTCATTTCATGTCATTTTTGAAAACATGTTGTAATAGTCAATCGGTTCAACGAGTGCAAAGTTATGACCTCGACAAGTTGCCCCTAAAATTCAAATTTGAATTTTAATGGTTTTAGGTGGAAAAAGGGAAAACAGGGTATTTGAGAGAATTTTTGAAATTGTAAAGGGGTATTTCTCTTGTATCCTTATTTTTGGAATGAAAGTAAAGAAAGGTTTGATTCTATGACTTTTTCAAAGGAAAAATACCTGTGTATCATTTGTTTGGTTTTGCTTGTGTAACGTGATCTACACCAAGTGGTATCAATATTTTTTTGGTGTTGCTTGTGTAACGTGATCTACACCACAAATTAATCTACTTTGAAAAACATGGAAACATGAAATCCAAATGTGTGAGGTAAAATGGGATTATGAAACCCTGATTTAAGCTGTAGATTATAGTATGCTTCAGAATTTAGATGACATAGAATAAGGGGATTAGGAAACCCTAAGTTTAACCATTAGAATGTACACTTATTTTAGTGATAGATGTTATAAACAAAGGGGAAAATAAGGTAGGCTTTTACTACATGAAAAAAACTAAAGGAAATGTAAATTTATTTGAAAATAAATTTTAAGAACTTGCTGGAAAGTTGCAGGTCTTGAAACTTTAGAGAAATTTAATAATCCTACGAACTTGAAATGAAAGCAAATCTACACCTAGAAATTGTTATTTAACTAGTGCATGCTTTGTGATTTCAAAATATTATAGAACAGAGGTGTAAAATAAGGCATACCTACATTATTATTCTATGGGGGGTTTGGTTGACCCCTGAAAGAGTCATCCCTATGGATTTGGGGGTTTTTGAGGCTTCTATGCTCAAATAACCACCCGAGGGGTGAGTTCAGTTTTGAAGGCTTAGATTTGATATCTGATAGTCCATAAGGCCTCTGTAGGTTACAGGGAGTTCTGAGATACCAATATCTTCAGATTTTGGGGCTCTGAAATGCACTTTTCCACATGGGGATGAATTAGCAGCAAGTTCATGGGGTGAGGGGCGAATCAATTATAGAGGCTTCAAATTAGGGCTCTGATGACCTAGGGTGGTTCCTAGGGTTTTAGAGGTCTCTATGGTAGATAGATTTGATACCTACAAGATACAAAAATAGAGGACAAATTTAGATTCACTTGCAATAGTTAACCTAGTAATGTCCATTGTGGGGGTCCCATTGAGCATGCCAGAATTAAACGGGTAGAAAAAAACATTTGATAATTTAACAGAAAACACAATGATGCATTAAACAAATAAACTGCAATTCTATTAATATTAAAATATGCATGTTACAAGAGGGACATGATGCCCTTTATCCATTTATTTTCCTAACAATTTTATAATCAAGTTGATGTCTTCTTCAATCATCCCTCAGTGTAGGTGGGCTTCTTTGTATGTGGGCCACCGTCAGGTTGCTATTGATTTGATGTTGCTCTTCCTCTTCATATTTGCTACATAACCTATGAAGAACCTACAAAAGGGTGTTAGTGTGATGGGGGGCTTGCCTTAGTTAGGCCCCATGTTTATGAAGATGAAATGACCATAAAAACATAACAAAAGCTGAAATAAATTATGCAGAAGGTAATAATATGATGAAATAGAGCTTACCTCCCAAATCTAGAGTTATTTGGGGCCTGTAGACCCAATTCATCACCCGGGGGAGAACTAAGGCCAGATTCATGGGGCAAGGGGCAATTTGAGCTGTGAGGGATCTTCTACAAAATCCTTCTGGTGGGTCAATTCCTAGGTAGCTAGGGTACCTTTGTGTGCTATTAAAATATGACTGTGTATCAGGAACTGACTGTTCAATGTTCACTTTCTATTTCTGCAGAGTTTCTATTCTTTGTTGAATTTGGAAGAGATCTCTAATTAGGGGTTTAGGACCTACTATTTATAGGCAAAGGTAAGGTTTAGGGGGAGATTTAGATAGACTAAACCTAGGTTTTATTTTGACTAGGGTTAGGTTAGAAAATGCAATGTGGCAACATCACATTCCTTATGGGAAATATTCCATCCTCACACATGTGTGAGGATGGATTAGGGCTAATCCTGATTAGGAGGTCTTAATTCAATTTAGGACATGATTAAATAAATATCCTAAAAAAACCTAATTTCACACATGTGGGAGGATGTAATTAGTGTTAATAAAGATTAAGGGTTCTTTTAATCAAATTTACCCTAAAAAGGTGACTTAAGTGAAGTCAACATTAAATTAGATTTTTGGAATTGACTTGTTAATTGTTTTGGTCAACTAATACCTTGTGCAGGCCTCAATTGAGTGCAAATAGGCTATCAAAGGATATCCCAGTGCATGGGATGTGATTTTGAAGGCTTATGAGTATTTAGGACCTAAAAGTTGATGGATTGATACATGGAAGTCTACATATTACTATGGCAAACTATGGCAATCTACGCATGACTATGATAGCCTATAATAGCCTAGGGATGTCTGGAATCACCTATGAATATGTAGAAACAACAATGTGTGACTTTTGAGTGTTTATAGATATCACAACTATTCAGGTGAAAATGCTAGTGTAATCCATGACTAAGCGTGATGAGCATAATGCCAACAAGATATCCACATGATTCAGATTGAACATTCACATGAACGGTTCTCTAAACTACACAATTATTTGAATAACATCAGTTAGGGGACTATGTTCCCTAAAAATTATTTTGATACTAGCACAATGTTATATCTCCAAATTTCATTCTCAATCGACATTTGTAAGAGACTAACATCAAAAGGATTATGTTATTCATATAATTTAGGATTCTTCAAAGAAATATTGGGCCATACAAATTAAATACTATTTAAAACTAGGAAATATTCTCCTAGATTATCTCATGTTGTAAAATGGGTATTTAAGAAAAATACGACAAAGTATGTCTTATTAGGAGATATAATATATCATCAAAGCTATGAGGGTATCCTCCTTCGTTGCTTAGACTCACAAGAGTTAGCTTGGGCCATTGCCCAAGCACATGATGGTACATGTGGTGGCCACTTCAGCGGTATGGCCATCACTAAGCACATTCTTCATATGGGCTACTATTGGCCAACTTTAGAGCAAGATTGTTGTTCTTATGTAAAGAAGTGCATGAAATGTCAACATCATGCAAACTTGACACATGTGCCTTCACAAGCCTTATAATCGATTCAATCAGTTTGGCCATTTGAATAATGGGTGTTTGATTTAATTGGGAAAATCTCACCTGCCTCCTTAGGCCATCATACATTTATCATAACAGCTATCAAGTACTTCACAAAATGGGTGGAAGCAATTCCTCTTACCACTATGATTGGACCTCACATTGCGGAGTTCATGCTACATAACATCATATGTCATTTTGGTATTCCATCCAAAATAATATCGGATAATGGGGCATCTTTTAAAAATAAGGATGTGCATTCATTAACAACAAAGTATAAAATAATGCACAATTTTTCCATGCCCTACTATCCATAAGCTAATGGGAAAGTAGAGGCATAAAATATGACAGTAGTTGCCATATTGAAGAAAACTATCAAGGAAAATCATAAATATTGGCATAATCAATTACCTCTTACCCTTTGGGCCTATCGTACTAGCATACGTATGCCCACTAGGTCAACTTTGTTTTCACTAGTGTATGGTGTTGAGGCTATCATACCTTTAGAATTAGAAATTTTGTCACTACACATTTCCATGCAGGAATTCACCAATGATGATACCGCTAGGAAAGCTCATTTAGATAAATTAAAATTTCTTGATGAACAACATGTTAATGCTCTTGAGCATCTATGTGTTTATCAGTAACACCTTAAGAGAGCTTATAACATGAAAGTACACTAGAGAGACGTTTAGGTTGGTAACGTAGTTCTAAAAAAGAACCAACAAAATTCAAATTTGCCACCCCACCTATGGGATAAATTTATGATAAACTGGTTATGTACATTCATCATTACAAGTAATATTGGACCTAGAATTTATTGCTTAGCATCCATAGAAGGAAGTGAAGAGCCTGAACCAATGAATATTAGTCATTTGTGGCATTTTCATACTTAAAGAACCGTAAAATTCCCCTAGGTGGTCTATGACCATCTAGGTCAACCCAAAATACCCCAAAGGTATCTATAAGCCCTTTGGTCACCCTAAAATACCCCTAGGTGGTCTACGACCATCTAGGTCAACCTAAAATACCCCTAGATGGTCTATGACCATCTAGGTCAAACTAAAATGCTCCTAGGTAGTCTATGATCATCTAGGTTAACCTAAAATACCCCAAAGGCATCTATAAGACCTTTAGTCACCCTAAAATACCCTTAAACAATCTACAACCATCTAGGTCAATCTAAAATTCCCCTAGGTAGTCTATGACTATCTAGGTCAAACTAGAATGCTCCTAGGAAATCTATGATCATCTAGGTCAATCCAAAATATCCCAAAGGCTTTTATAAGCCCTTTGGTCACACTAAAACACCCCTAGGTGGTCTACGACCATCTAGGTCAACCTAAAACACCCTTAGGTAGTCTATGACCATCTAGGTCAAACTAAAATGCTCCTAGGTAGTCTATGACCATATAGGTCAACCCAAAATACTCCAAAGGTGTCTATAATCTCTTTGGTCACCCTAAAACACCCCTAGGTGGTCTACGACCATCTAGGTCAACCTAAAACACCCCTAGACGGTTTATGATTGTCTAGGTCAAACTAAAATGCTCCTAGGCAATCTATGACCATTTAGGTCAACCCAAAATACTCCAAAGGTGTCTATAAACCCTTTGGTCACCATAAAATGACCCTAGGCGGTCTACAACCATCTAGATCAACCTAAAAAACTTCTAGGCCATCTGCGACTATCTAGGTCAACCCAAAACACCCCAAAGACATCTATAAGCCCTTTGGTCACCTAAAAAGACCCAATGACATACATTAAGCCCATCGGTCAACCTGTATATACATATATACTTATTAAAAATACAAAAAACATCATCATAATCTCAAAAACATAAAAATAATTGCATCACATTGCATTTCAAATTAATTTCATTACAACAATATGTGCATAAGGCATATTCATCATTGCGTTTTGCATTATTAGAAGTGACCTTAAATGTATAGCACTAGGTTTGCACACTAGGCATCTGTTAAATTCATTGTTATTATATGTCAACATTACCACCTATTTACATTATACATATATCATTTACATTCACACTCAATATTATATGTATTTTTCCCATCACTTAAACATTGTTCCTAAGACATAGTTAAGGTTTTTCAATCACTCAACCATATCTAGTTTAATTTTCTAATTTTTTAGAAAGCTATCATGATTTTTAGAAGGTAGAATCCTACTTAAATTATACCTTGTATACATCAAAATCTTGACATATTTTCACATTAATAAATCCAAGTCTAGCACAAGGAAAGATGAAATTACAAAGTGGTCTAGGTTACTTTAAGCAAAAAAGGTTATCTCGCTCATCCCCTATGTGAATGGTTAAAAGATGCTGAGAATTTATAAAAGTACAATTTCCTCCTTACCCAAATCCCTTGCCTCACATTGGGAAAATTATCCAAAAGAAAACACTAAACAGTGATTATTATCACTTCACAATATGCAAAAATAAATAGTGGTTTTTACCATTAGAAAAAAGCAAAAATAAATAGTGGTTCTCACCACTACCAAAATCCCTTGCTCAATAAATAAAAATGAGCAACTCCCTTGAAATTTTTAAATTTAAAATAAAATAAGAGATTCTTGAACTTGAATATTTGGAATTCTCAGTATTAGAGAACCATAAGGTGATCCTCATTACAGGTTTGGTGGATAGCCTACCTAGAAATGGTGGTATCCTTACAAATGATGATATGTCTATCACATAAGCAACTTGCTTGTGTCCAGACTAATGTTTACATGTGGATGAGCTAGATTTTTTTAGCCTATATGACCTAATGGTCTAATATAACTAAGTACAAAACTCATAATAATAAGACTCACATGGTGATATCTAGTACAAATGGGCTACATCAATCTTATTTGACACTAGGGTAACTTTATGCATTATCATAGTAATGAAATCACATGCACACACATGGATGTTGATTATCTTGGTTATCTTAGCAGATGCATACTTTGTTAAAAAGTCTTGCATAGTTATTATACAACATTTTATTAGGTAACTAGAGTGTTTGAGTCTCCTAAAAACTACCAAACATATCATATCACTTTACATTATTCATTCCATTTTACATCATGTTTGTAAAAGTTACAAAAGTCATTACATAGTGTTATATTAACATGAAAATAACGGGATACATTTTTTACAGTCTATAGTGCTAGCATACAATGTGTCAAATAGTAATCACAAATCCATCATACAAAATTAAATCAAATTATCCATTTTACTATGCATTTACATTACATATCATATCATCGCATCACCACATCATAATAAAAAATACATGCATACATGATAAGCATTCATCAAAAGCATCATAAAAGCATAGCATAACATACATATCATAAAGTAGTAAAAGGTTACATGATGATCAAAGAAAACTCACATATATATATATATATATATATATATATATATATATATATATATATATATATATATATATATATACCATATGTACTAAGTCAAAAGCTACATCATAGTCCATAAGCTACCCGTAGGCTACAATAAATGTGGGTCCTCAGACCTCACACTCCAAAAATCTAAAAATCCAAAAAGAGCTATCAAAGTCTCCAAGCAATGGTCAGATAGGACCGAAACTATGACTCTCTCCTCTACCCTCACTAGGATTCCATCGCGAGCTCCTATATCTGCTCCCCCCAAACCTGTACAACCTTTGTGTAGAAATAGGAGGTCTCATTCATGCAAACAACTATCATGTATCACTCCTCTGACTCTGCTATGAGCCAATATCCAATGTCTAATCTGGTATGTGCCCCTTAAGGTGCACTATCTCATCCTCCAACATGTTAGTATATATGATCCTCTTGGCACTGATTTTGGTAGTTTTACACTAGATCCTAGAGATATGCCATCTCCTCCTACATATTGGCTACCTCACCACTATTGGACTCCTCATGGCTAGGTATCTATACTCCAACCTATGCCTGAATAGTATCTATTAAATTTGTCTACCTCTCCATCATAGCCTATGCATTCTGCACCTGTACCTCTAGTAGAGCTCTCTCCTCTGCAAAATCTCATAACACCCTACTAAGATCACCCTATAGCTCTGTAATCATGGCATCTCGTGTTTCTAATTGTTTCTGCATGCTCTGATTCCCAAGGTCCTCCCCATTAAATTCCAATAGATCCTATACATCAATAAGCTCCACCATATCTATTCTACATGATGATGTACATATCACTCGGATGTGTCTACATCCTCATCCTTTGAGGACTCATCCTAATATTCCTCCTTTAGAGCACATCTAGTTGCCTCCTTTGCTACCACAACTACATATCCTCCTAGTGGCCCTCTCCTCACCACTACCATGTAACCCACCAAGAGTCATACTCATCTATCATATCAACATCATCCAACTCAGAAACCTCTACCACAAGATGTGAATCCTCTTATAATGCCTCCATAATAGGCTAGACAAGAGTCTTCTCATTCTCTCAATTATTATAGATAATCATCTCTCTAGGAAACCCTTGGAATAGCCCAAACTATCATAGGATGTGAGCATAAGGGAAGTACTCTCATTCTATCCCATGTCACCCTATCAACCACCTTCCTTACCGTACTTAGTGTAGTTATGTCTCAAAATCACTCCATATAGAAAAATCCCTATAAGGTCTCCATGTAATATTTTTTGCCATGAGTTTTGCAAAAGACTGCATAGTGCTCAACCTACCCAGCATGTCGACAATCTTGGCCTGTCTCATGTGCCCTCTCATCATGTAACCAATATTTCTATTAACTAAATTTGCTTAGATAGTCCATGGTAGTCCTTGTGGTTGATCTACTACCATATTCTACCACCCACAAACCTATAGTAGGAAGCTACATCCCAATACCTTCTGCACATGAGAGCGGATCTCATATAACTCCTCATATAGCTGAGCTAACAATATAGGATCCCAAGCCATCACTACAAGCTCCTCCTCTGTAAATTCCATAAGGGTGAACACCAACTCTATAAGGTTATATGGAAACCTATAACCTGATCAAAGTGATGAACAAGTCATACCTAATCTTAATAACATCAGCCTCAAACCATGATACCACTAGTATCCCTCTACTGAGAAGATCGATCACTGCATCCTCTCAGCGTCCCCCAAAATATCTTTGTAGCACAACCTCTCATCAATATGTGGGATTATATATGATAGGATGTCCCTCTATTATAATATTTAGTATCTAATATATGTCCTCTAAAGTCACTATCATTTCCCCCATAGCTAGGTGTAAAGTATTAGTACGAGGGTCCCATAAGTCTATCAATGAAGTTAGATAGGCGTGGTCGCTCGCCATGGGCTCCAACTGTGTAACATGCTTCAGGCCAATGGAATCAAGCCATAACCAATTTGCATCATTCAAAATATCTCTTGTGATTTGAAAGAGATTCATTCACTATTTAATAGAATGAATAAATTTATCATTAATGCACTAAAAATACATTAAAAGAGTCTAAAAATACCAAAAAAATGATTAACAAAGGGTCTTTTTTGCACCAATTTTTAATCTTTCCACCTAGGTACGTCCTCCAATTTGGTAACCATACCACCAAGGTATGGCCACCAGTGATCGTCCCACACAGGGATGGTCCCCAAAAATGGCTAAAATAGGGTCAATTTAACCCCTAAAATAGTCCTAAAACAACCTTAAAAAGCATAAAAAATAGCATAACATGGAAATTTAAAGCACTTAATTACAAATAAAAGCTAATATTCATAAATTACACTATTATTAGGGTTAACCATTATTTAGTGTGTTTTATGAAAAAAGCAAAAAAATTTACGATTTCCCAATAAAATAGAATAGAGGAGGAAATGTGTCCCATACCCGTTTCACACTAGCTCCACCGCCTGTCACATTCTGTGGCTGGATCATGTTTTTGAGTAGATATTTTTTCAGTGCTCCACTTCAATAAATCACCCTCCTACCTCTCACATCTTAAATTCCAAAAAATAGAATGCAAAAAAGAGCTCATTTGCCCAATTTTGGGCTTAAATAGCAACCAAAATAATCTGACCGTCCCTAGTTGGGATGATCGCATAATTGGTTAACTGTCCCACCTTGGTATGGTCATAAAATGTGTACTCACCCCCCTAGGATGTTCACCAAAACATTTCACTAAAAAAATTAAAATCATCAAAAATAGGGTCAAAAACCCACCAAAAACATGGTCAAAAATTAGCAGGGATAAATTTTAAATCAAAATTACTTATGCATGCTTTAAAAGTATTTATTTTGCTCTCAAAGAAGGCAAAATATACCCATTTTTCTTTATGGTTAGACCACTCTAAGCGAATTAATTTTTTATCCTTTTGCTTCCAGGTTTGCTCATCAAAACTATCAAAACTCCTAGCAAAATAGGTATATATTACAATGGGTAAAACATACAGTTATCCCAATTAAGTCATATGTGTCAAGAAAATTGTTGCTTTATCATTTTTCATGCCCTCATAAACCCATCGATTGAGGGGGTAGTCACAATAATGATCTCGTAAATTAGATCAACACTAAAACACTCAAAAGTGCAATTTTCATACATTCAAAATAATATTTGCTAAAGATAAATTTCAAGCCCATGTTGGGGAAAATAATCAGCATAAGGAAAAAAACAAGGGATTTACCTCCTTGAAGCCTCAATAATTGACCCATGTAAAGCCTTACAATAACACAAGGCACCAAGACCTAGTATACCCTAAGCCCCTAAAACTGTCACTACAGTGCAACTGAAAGGTATACCCAAAAATTAATCCTCCAACTATGTTAAAAGTAAGGATTCCAAGAATGTATACTCTTTTCATAATAGAGGCATCTAAAGTTTGATAGGTTAATAAATAATCTCAATCATTTAATGATTTCGTCATCTATTTTGGCTCAGTGATTTGTTTTACATAGCGCATCCCAAAAAGGGGCATCTATAGACACTAAAATCATGTAAATCATATAAGACTACTAATGTGCCACTTGTACCACTCTTATATACATCATATGGCCCAATTAGGCAACCCTATAGGGTAACATAAGGCTCTAGAACACTTTTGAGAAGATTTCCACTAGTTTTGGGAAGTTTTGGATCATATATTTATGACCGTCCCACCTAGGGACGGTCACCCAAAACCATCCCTGGGTGAGACAGTCACCAAAAAAACCTTGAAAAACTCAAAAGTGATGAGAAATGGCAATAAATTCCTGCCATTTCTGCCCCCAATCATCCAAAATTGATTTGGATACTGTAATAGAAATAAGAGACTCCAAATTGGAGGTCCCAAATGGGTAACCTCTTCCACCAATGCATGGCAAGGGATTTTATAAGTGGTGGCACATGCATTGCATGCCAAAACTTTCCCCTTTACCTCATGTACCCTATTTGGGCTATAAATTGAGGTGTGCTCACCCAATTTCAATGGAGAGGAATTCAAGCATTGATAACAAAGTGCTGCTCATATTTGTCCTCACCTTTGCCCTCATATTTCCCAAGTATTTTCCTTGAAATATTTTTCATTTGAAGGCACTTTCAGGGGCATCCAAAAATACACTAAATCCATTCAAAAACCTATCAAATTGGAGAGCAATTTCACCACATTTGCTGACATAACATTTAGAGGAGTTCCAAACTAGATCCCCTTGGAATTAGTTGACAAATGTCACTCAGTTTTGTAACTGTACCACCCTGGGATGGTTAACAGTGGTAGTTGCACCTGCTAGGGATGGTCAAACAATAGTTAATAATTTTGGTGCAATTCCACCATATATCATTTCTAAATGCTTATATTAGCCTTGCATTCAATTTTGGTCAAGTTTTAAGTAGTTTTGATAGGTCAATTAAGAGTTTGGTGATTGTAAGTTTAGTTGTCCCTATTAGGGATGGCCACTAATTTTTCTCACAATTTCCTTTCAATTCATGCTTAGATCTTTCCAAAACCATCTTAATAATGTCATATTAGAATTTCAAGTCATTTGGAAGTATTTTGATTTATTACAAATAAGTTTTAGTATTTCTATATGCATGCTTTCTATGTTTTTTCTAGTTATAAATCATCAAACCCATATGCTTTTAATTTGTTTCAATATCTTGTGTGTAGGTGTAGGTATTCTAGGCATGAGGGGGGAGCTAAGAGGCACATCAAGATAGGCCCAATATTAGCTCTCAAGAGTGGGTTGCGAGAAGAACACTGGAACATGTTATCAAGCTCATGGAGAGATTTAATTCCTTTAGAAAATTGTAAATTGAGATGTATAAAATTATGAAGACTCATATGGTATCGTCCCACCCAGGGATGGTTTTGGGATGACACGCCTTGAGGGTTCTTTATTGAAATGTAAAAGCAGATTTAAACAAGCATTCAAAGGGAAATGTGCATAAAGATGTAAATGTCTAATCTATTGCAAAATATGGATTGTTTGAGATAAAAAAGGGGGGTTTCTCCTTGTATTTTATTAATCCATAATATTCAATAATATTACAATACATCCCCTTGAGGGCTTCATAATTTGATACATCTCAATTTACAATTTTCCAAAGGGATCAAATCCCTCCATGAGCTTGATGGCGTGTTCCAGTGTTCTTCTCGCAACCCATAATTGAGAGCTAATATTGGGCCTATCTTGATGTGCCTCTTAGCTCCTCCCTCATGCCTAGAATACCTGCACCTACACACAAGATATTGAAATAGATTAAAAGCATATGCGTTTGATGATTTATAACTAGGAAAACATAGAAAGCATGCATCTAGAAATACTAAAACTTATTTGTAATAAATAAAAACACTTCCAAATGACTTGCAATTCTAATATGACATTATTAATATGGTTTTGGAAATATCTGAGCATGAATTGAAAGGAAATTGTGAGCAAAAATAGTGGCCATCCCTGATAGGGACAACTAAACCTGCAATCACCAAACTCCTAATTGACCCATCAAAACTACTCAAAACTTGACCAAAATTGAATGCAAGGCTAATATAAACATTTAGAAATGATCTATGGTGGAATTGCACCAAAATTCCTAACTATTTTGTGACCATCCCTAGCAGGTGCAACTACCACTATTAACCATCCCAGGGTGGGACGGTTACCAAACTGAGTGGAATTTATCACCAATTCCAAGGGGATCTGGTTTGGAACTCTCCTAAATGTTGTGTCAAAAAATGTGGTCAAATTGCTCTCCAATTTGATAGGTTTTGGAATGGAATAGGTGTATTTTGGAATGCCCCTGAAAGCGCCTTCGAATGAAGAGGGTTTCAAGGAAAATACTAGGTAAAATGCAAAGCAAAAGTGAGGATAGAATTGGGCAGCACTTCGTGGTCTATGCTTCAACTCTTCTCTCTTGAAATTGGGTGAGAACACCTCAATTTATAGCCCAAATAGGGCACATGAGGCAAAGGGGCAATTTTTGGCATGCAAGGCATGTGCCACCACTTGTCAAATCCCTTGCCATGCATTGGTGGAAGAGGTTGCCCATTTGGGGCCTCCAATTTGGAGTCTCTGATTTCTATGATAGCCTCCAAATCAATTTTGGATGATTGGGCATGGAAATGGTAGGAATTGATTGCCATTTCTCATGCCCTTTGACTTTTTCAAGGTCTTTTTGGGGACCATCCCACCCAGGGATGGTTTTGGGTGACCGTCCCTGGGTGGGATGGTCACTATCTGTGACCATCCCAAGGTGGGACGGTCATAAATATATGACCCAAAACTTCCCAAAACTGGTGGAAACCTTCCCAAAAGTGTTCTGGAGCCTTATGTTACCCTAGAGGGTTGCCCAATGGGGCCATATGATGTCGATAAGAGTGGCACAAGTGGCACATTAGCAGTCTTATCTGATTTACATGATTTTAGTGTCTATAGATGCCCCTTTTTGGGATGCGCTATGTGCAACAAAGCACTGAGCAAAAATAGATGACTAAATAATTAAATGATTGAGGTTATTCATTAACCTAACCAAATTTAGATGCCTCCATTGTGGAAAGAGCATACATTCTTGGAATCCTTTCTTTTGACATAGTTGAAGGATTAATTTTTGGGTATACCTTTCAGCCGCACTGTAGTGATAGTTTTAGGGGCTTAGGGTATACTAGGTCTTGGTGCCTTGTGTTCTTGTAAGCCTTTACATGGGTCAATTCCTGAGGCTTCAAGGAGGTCAATCCCTTTTTTTGTTGCTTATGCTGATTGTTTGCCCCAGCATGGGCTTGAAATTTTATCTTTGGCAAAGATTCTTTTGAATGTATGAAAATTGCACTTTTGAGTGTTTTAGTGTTGATTTGATTTATGAAATCATTATTATGACTACCCCCTCAAGTGATGAGTCAATGAGGGAATGACAAATGATAAAGTGATGAGTCACTTGACACATATGACTGAATTGGGATAACTCTCTATTTTACCCATTGTAATATATACCTATTTTGCTAGGATTTTTTATTGTTTTGATGAGCATTCCTGGAAGCAAAAGGCTAAAAACTTCATTCCCGTGGAGTGGTCCAGCCATAGAGGCCTTCTTGGGGAGTGAAATAAATACTTTTAAAGCATCCATAAATACTTTTGATTCAATCTTGATCCCTGCTGATTTTTGACCATTTTTACCTTGTTTTTGGTGGGTTTTTGACCCTGTTTTTGATGATTTTAAGTTGTTTTAGTGAAATGTTTTGGTGACCATCCTAGGGTGGGATGAGTACACATTTTATGACCATCCCAGGGTGGGATAGTCAGCCAATTATGTGATCATCCCACCTAGGGGTGGTCGGACTATTTTGGTTGCTATTTAAGCCCAAAATGGGGCAAATGAGCTCATTTTTGCATTCTGCTTTTAGGAATTTGAGAGGTGAGAGGTAGGAGGGTGATTTATTGAAGTGGAGCACTACAAAAATATCTACCTAACAACATGATCCAGCCATGGGATGCGATAGGCGATGGAGCCGGTGCAAAACGGGTATGGGACACATTTCCTCCTCTTCTCTATTTTATTGTGAAATCGTAATTTCTTTTGCATTTTTCATAACACACACTAAATTATGGTTAAGGAACCCTAATAATAGTGTAATGTATGAATATTAGCTTTTATTTGTAATTTAAATGCTTTAAATTTCCATTTTATGCTATTTTTTATGCTTTTTAGGGTTGTTTTAGGGCTATTTTAGGGGTCAAATTGACCCTATTTTAGCCATTTTTGGGGACCATCCCTGGGTGGGACGGTCACTGGTGGCCATCCCTTGGTGGGATGGTTACCAAATTGGGGGCCATCCCTAGGTGGGACGACCAAAAATTGGGGCAAAAAGGGCCCCTTGTTAGTCATTTTTTGGTATTTTTAGACTCTTTTAATGCATTTTTAGTGCATTATTGACAAGTTGGTTCACTCTATCAGATAGTGAAGAGTCGGTATAGGGTTATGAATCTCTTTTAGGTCATGAGAGACCTTTTTACTAATGCATATTGGTTATGGCTTGATGCCATTGGCTTGAAGCATGTTACGTGGTTGGAGCCCATGGTGAGCGACCGCGCCTATCTGACTGCATTGATAGACTTATGGGACCCTCATACTAATACTTTCCACCTAGCTATGAGGGAAATGATAGTGACTTTAGAGGATATATATCAGATACTACATATTCTTATAGAGGGGTATCCTATTGTATCTACTCCCATAGAGCGACGAGAGGTCGTGCTACGGAGGTATTTTGGGGGATGCTGGGAGGATGCAACGATCGATCTTCTCAATGGAGGGATACTAGTGGTATCATGGTTTGAGGCTAATGTGCTTAAGATTAGGCATGCCTTGTTGATGACTTTGATCAGCAACATGCTACTTCTAGACTCTTTAGGTGCCAGGTTCCCCTAGAACCTTATAGAGTTGGTGTTCACCCTTGTGGAGTGTACATAGGAGGAGCCTATAGTGATGGCTTGGGGTCCTACATTGTTAGCTCAGCTATATGAGGAGTTATATGAGATCCACTCTCATGGGTAGAAGGGATTGGGTTGTAGCTTCCTACTATAGGTTTGGGGGTGGTAGCATATTGTAGTAGATCAACCATGGGGACTACCATGGACTACCCGAGTAGAGCTACCTGATAGGGAGATTGGTTATGCGATGCTATGGTAGAGGGCACATGAGATAGGCTAGGGCCATCGACATGTTGGGTAGGTTGAGCACTATGTAGAGTCTTTTGCATGGCTTAGGGTAGTAGATATTACATGGAGATCCTATAGGGATTGTCCTACATGGAGTGATGCTGAGACACAGCTACATCGAGTGCGGTGAGGTAGGTGGCTGATAGGGTGACATGGGATGGAGCGAGAGTACTTCCCTTATGCTCACATCCTATGATAGTTTGGGCTATGCTAAGGGTTGCCTAGGGAGTTGATTATCTATCATCATCGAGGGGATGAGAAGACTCTTATCTGGCCTATTATGGAGGCATTAGGAGAGGAGTCAGATCTTATGGTAGAGGTTTCTGAGTTGGATGATGCTGGTATGATAGAGGAGTATGACTCTTGGTGGGTTACACGGTAGTGGTGAGGAGAGGGACCACTAGGAGGAGATGCAACTGTGGTAGCAGAGGAGGTAGCTAGGGGTGCTCTAGAGGAGGAGGATCAGGATGAGTCCTTAGATGATGAGGAGGTAGACACAGGTAAGCGATATGTGCATCATCATGTAGTAGAGGATAGGGTGGAGCTTATTGATGTACATGATCCACTAGACTTTTATGGGGAGGACCTTGGGGATCAGGGCATGCAGGCATAGTTAGTAGCATGAGATGCCATGATTATAGAGTTGTGGGGTGATCTCAGTAGGGTGCAATGGGAGTTTGTAGAGGAGAGAGCTCTACTATAGGCATAGGTGCAGAGTGCATAAGCTGAGATGGAGAGGCAGATAGCTTTGATAGCTACTCTTTAGGCATAGGTTGGAGTACAGAGCCCTAGCCATGGGGAGTCCAATAGTGGTGAGGTAGCTAGGATGTAGGAGGATATGGCACATCTCCAGGGTCTAGTGTCGACCTACCAGACTTGGTGTTGAGAGGATCGAACATATATTGACATGTTGGAGGATGAGATAGTGCACCTTAAGGGGCACATACCAGATCGAGCATTGGCCATTGGATCACAGTAGAGTCATAGGAGTGATACAGGATAGTCGTCTGCATGGATGAGGCCTCCTAGTTCTACATAGAGGTTGGATAGGTCTAGGGGGAGCAGATCTGGGAGCTCATGCAATGGACTCCTACTGAGGGTAGAGGAGAGAGTCACGATGTTGGTCCTGCATGACCATGGCTTGGAGACTTTGATAGCTCTTTTTGGATTTTTTGTTTTTTGGAGTGTGAGGTCTGAGGACCCACGTTTATTGTAGCCTACGGGTAGCTTATGGACTATGATGTAGCTTTTGACTTCTTACATATGGATATATATATGAGTTTGCTTTGATCATCATGTAACCTTTTACTGCTTTATGATATGTATGCTATGTTATGCTTTATGATGCTTTTGATGAATGCCTATCATGTATGCATGTATTTTTCCTATGATGTGATAATGTAATGATATGAGATGCAATGTAAATGCATAATGAAATGGATGATTTGATTTAATTTTGTATGATGGATTTATGATGACTATTTGACACATTATATGCTAGCACCATAGACTGTACAAAATGTATCTTTATTATTTTATGTTATTATGACACTATGTAATGGCTTTTGTAACTTGACAAACATGTGATAACATGATGTAAAATGGAATGAATAATGTAATGTGATATGATATGTTTGGTAGTTTTTAGGAGACTCAAACACTCTAGTTACCTAATCAAAAGTTGTATAATAACTATGCAAGACTTTTTGACAAAGTATACATCTGCTAAGATAACCAAGATAATCAACATCCATGTGTGTGCATGTGAGTTCATTACTATGATAACGCATAAAGTTACCCTAGTGCCAAACAGGATTGATGCAGCCCATATGTACTAGAGATCACCCTATGAGTCTCATTATCCTAAGTTTTGTACTTAGTTAGATTAGACCACTAGGTAATATAGGCTACAAAAATCTAGCTCATCCACATGCAAACATTGGTCTAGACACAAGCAAGTTGCTTATGTGATAGACATATCATCATGCGTAAGGATACCACCATTGCCAGGTAGGCTATCCACAAAACCTGTAATGAGGATCACCTTATGGTTCTCTAATGCTGAGAATTCTAGGGATTCAAGTTCAAGACTCCCTTATTTTCTTTTAAATTTGAATTTTTCAAGGGAGTTGCTCATTTTTATTTGTTGAGCAAGGGATTTTGGTAGTGGTGAGAACCACTATTTATTTTTGCTTTTTCTAATGGTAAACACCACTATTTATTTTTGCATATTGTGAAGTGATAATAATCATTGTTTAGTGTTTTCTTTTGGATACTTGCCCCAATGTGAGGCAAGGGATTTGGGTAAGGAGGAACTTGTCCTTTTGTCAATTCTCAGCATCTTTGAACCATTTGCATAGAGGGATGAGTGAGATAACCTTTTTCACTTAAAGTAACCTAGACCACTTTGTAATTTCATCTTTCCTTGTGCTAGACTTGGATTTATTAATGTGAAAATGTGTCAAGATTTTGATGTATACAAGGTATAATCTAAGCAAGATTCTACCTTCTAAAAATCATGATAGCTTTCTACAAAATCTAAAAAGAAAACTAGATATGGCTGAGTGACCAAAAAACCTTAACTATGTCTTACAAACAATGGCTAAGTGATAGGAAACAGACATATAATATGGAGTGTAAATGGAAATGATATGTGTAATGTAAACAGGTGGTACAACTAACTTTTGACAACAATGATTTTGACAGATGCCTAATGTACAGACCTGGTGCTAAACATGTATGATCCACTTCTAATAATGCAAAATGCAATGATGAATATGCCTAATGCACATAGTGTTATAATGTAAATAATTTGAAATGCAATGTGATGCAATATTTTTATGTTTTTGATATTATGATGATATTTTTGTATTTTTGATAAGTATATATGTATATACAAGTTGACCAATGGGCTTAATGAATGCCATTGGGGCTTTTTAGGTGACCAAAGGGCTTATAGATACCTTTGGGATATTTTGGGTTGACCTAGATAGTCGTAGACTACCTAGGGGCATTTTATGGTGACCAAAGGGCTTATAGATACCTTTGGGGCATTTTGGGTTGACCTAGATGATCGTAGACTGCCTAGGAGCATTTTATGGTGACCAAAGGGCTTATAGACACCTTTGGGGTATTTTGGGTTGACCTAGATGGTTGTAGACCACCTAGGGGTATTTTATGGTGACCAAAGGGTTTATAGATGCCTTTGGGATATTTTGGGTTGACCTAGATGGTTGTAGGTTGTGGGTGGTTTTTGAATAGGTTTGACTAGTTGGTCATAGACCGCCTAGGGATGTTTTATGGTGACCAAAGGGCTTATAGATACCTTTGGGGCATTTTGGGTTGACCTAGATGGTCATAGACTACCTAGGAGCATTTTAGTTTGACCTAGATGGTCATAGACTGCCTAGGGGTATTTTATGGTGCTCTAAGCATGGAAAGGCCACATATGACTAATATTCATTGGTTCAGGCTCTTCACTTCCTTCGATGGATGCTAAGTGATAAGTTCCAGGTCTAATATGACTTGTAATGATGAATGGACCTAACTAGTTTACCACAAATTTATCCCGTAGGTGGGGTGGCAAATTTGAATTTTGTTGGTTCTCTTTTAGAACTAAATCACCAACCTGAAAGTCTCTCTGGTGTACTTTCATGTTGTAAGCTCTCTTAAGGTGTTCCTGATAAACACGTAGATGCTCAAGAGCATTAACACGTCGTTCATCAAGCAACGTTAATTGATCTAAATGAGCTTGCCTAGTGGTATCATCATCGATGAATTCTTGCATGGAAATGTGCAGTGATGGAATTTCTAATTCTAAAGGCATGATAGCCTTAGCACCATACACTAGTGAAAATGGAGTTGCCCCAGTGGGCATCCATATGCTAGTGTGATAGGCCCAAAGGGTAAGAGGTAATTGATTGTGCCAATATTTATGATTTTCCTTAATGGTTTTCTTCAAGATGGTAACTACTATCTTATTGGATGCCTCTGCTTGTCCATTAGCTTGTGGATAATAGGGCATGGAAAAACTATGCTTTATGTTATACTTTGTTGTTAATACATGCACATCCTTATTTTTGAAGTATGTCCCATTATCCGATATTATTTTGGATGGAATACCAAAATGATATATGATGTTATGTAGCATGAACTCCGTGATGCGAGGTCCAGTCGTAGTGGTAAGGGGAATTGCTTCCACCCATTTTGTGAAGTACTCAATAGCCATTATGATAAACGTGTGACGGCCTAAGGAGGTAGGTGAGATTTTCCCAATTAAATCAAACCCCCATTGTGCAAATGGCCAAACCAATTGAATCGATTGTAAGGCCTATGAAGGTACATGTGTCAAATTTACATGATGTTGACATTTTATGCACTTCTTTACATAAGCATAGAAATATTTCTCTAAAGTTGGCCAATAATAGCCCATGCGAAGAATGCGCTTAGCGATGGCCATGTCATTGAAGTGGCCACCACATGTACCATCATGTGCTTGGGCAATGGCCCAAGCTAACTCTTGTGAGTCTAAGTAATGAAGGAGGATACCCTCATAGCTTTGATGATACATTATGTCTCCTAGTAAGACATACTTTACCACCTTTTGCTTAACTACTCATTTTGCAACTGATGGGGGGCCATAAATTGCATTCATCAAAACTCACAATTTTCATTCTATATTTTCATTTTATTTTATAGTTTACAACAACAGCCCATAGGCTTTACATTCACTATGCAATCTCTGGCTCTCCATGCTCTCTCATTACATTCACTGGGTTTTTATAGAGGCCCCGACCCTCTGCATTCTGCAATTAACAATTATAGAACAATGGCCGCAACCATTAATCTCTTGCATCTGGAAGAAATTCACTGCCTCCGTAGTCCTCTGGCTCTCTTTCTTTCGGATCTACAACTCTCTGCACTCTGTCGAAACACCACCGCTCTGAACAATTACCGTAGCCTTACTATTCAAAGTTCTATCTATAGATCAACAACACTGCAACCTTCTGTCTCAAATCTGTAGGTTGGTCTACCATCTCCATGGATCCTGGTGCAAACTGCCTCATTTGATGATCTGTCTACACTACCCAGGACCCCAAGCTTGCCATGCACCTAGTGTAAACTACCTCGTTCGATGATCTGTCTACACTACCCAGGAACCTCAAGCTTGTCTGGAAGAAAAATAATGCAAGCAGGGCTAGGATGACCCTTTGGCCTCGCAACTGCAACCCTATTGCGGTTCTCTAACCCTTGTGCACGTCTCTGCTTTCCCCTTTTATAATCTCTGGCATGCCTCTTCATCTTCCAGCTGGTGGCTTCTCCTTCATTTCCACCATGACTGTTCGGTTCCATAACTACATTCCGCAACGACCCCTGTAACTGTCATCCGACTCCCGTTCACTACCATATTACTCTGCACGACCCTTCATTTCCATTTCATGACTGGTCATTTTTGTCTTCCTGCATGACTCTTCATCTTTGCCTACCTTCACTGCACCTTGGTGCCATGTGTTGTTCCGTGTTGCCATGTGTCACTCAATGACCCCCTTCTGTAATGGTCCCTGTAATCACCGGTCCCTTCTGAGTCGTGAAATAGCATGTCATGAAATTACGACATCTTTCTTCCATGGTTCCTTCTTCGCCTTCTGGTCATGAAACTACGACCTGTCATGAAATTGTGACATTTTGTTTCTCCTGGCTTTCTCTCTCCTTGGCGAGTCACAAAACTATGACATGTCACGAAATCATGACATCTTCTCCTTTGTGCCTTCTCTCTCTTCTGTGGGTCACAAAATCGTGACATGTCACGAAATCATGACATCTTCTCCTTTGTGCCTTCTCTCTCTTCTGCGGGTCACAAAACTGTGACATGTCATGAAATCGTGACATCTTCCTCTTTCGCTCTTCATCTTGCCTTCGGGTCACGAAATCGTGACATCTTAGCTTTTGGCTTTCTCTTTCTTCCTCAGGTCATGAAATCATGACATCTTTGCCTTCCATACTCTCCTTCTGCTTTTGGGTCATGAAATCGCGACATGTCACGAAATTGTGACATCTTTGCTTGCAGCCTCCTCTTGCCTGATTGGGTCATGAAATCATGATAGCTTCTCCTCGCTCACTTCTTTGCTTCACTTGTGCCACAATATCGTGACACATTTCCTATCGTGATATCGCGATAGCTTCTCCTTGTTGACTCCTTTGCTCCATTTGTGTCGCGATATCACGAAACATTTTATGTCGTGATATCATGACATCTTCTCCTCGCTCACTTCTTTGCTTCACTTGTGCTGTGATATCACAACACATTTCCTGTCGTGATATCGCGATAGCTTCTCCTTGCTGACTCCTTTGCTCCATTTATGTCGTGATATTGCAACACATTTTTTGTCACGATATCACGACAGCTTCTCCTCGCTTACTCCTTTGCTCCACTTGTGTCACGATATTGCGACTGATGGGGGTCAAAAAATTGTAATCTACCAAATCCAAATTTTCACTTAGAAAATTGGAACAAACTTTACAAGAAACAAGAACACTCTTTTCCATTCATTAACTTGCAAATATTTTACAGTAACAGCCCATAGGCTTTACAAAAAAACTAGCGCACTGGCTTAGTTTTCTCACACTCTGTTGCAGATCTCTCACTCTACAACCCTGGAAGGAACACACACCTAAGTCGGTTTAGAATGGCTCTCGGCCCTCGATTCTGCAACTTGACTATGCAGCTCTGCAACTATAGGTTTTCCAACTCTTGCATCTATAGTTTCCTTTTATAAATTTTTATGTGACTCTTCGTCTTCCATCTGGCGGTCCTTCGATTCATTTTTTCCATGACTGTTCGTCTTTGTCTACTCCATAACTACAATCCGTAATGTCCTCTGTAACTGGCGTAACATCTTCCGTTAACTGTTCATCTGTGCCTATTTTCACTGCACCTTGGTGCCACGTGTTGTTCTATGCTGCCACGTGTCATTCTGTAACGGCCGCTGAAAATGTAGCCTATCACGATTTCATGACATCTTCTTCCTCTTCCTCTTCCTCTTATCTTTTGATCGTGATATCACGACATGTCATGATATCGTGACATTTTGGCTTCCCTACGCTCCTCCCTTTTGGTCTTTCCCTTCATCGCTGCCTTCTTCGCCTTCGGGTCACAATATCGCGACATGTCATGATATCATGACATATTTCTTTCCTACCTCCTTCCTTGCCTTCGGGACACGATATCATGACATGTCATGATATCATGACATCTTCCTTTAGATGCCTCTGCTTTTCTACTCCGGTCGTGATTTCGTGACATGTCACAAAATTGTGACAATATCCTCGACACCTTCTTCCTCCTGCTACTAGTCGTGATTTTATGACGGTCACAATTTCGTGACATTCTCAATTATGTCTTCTCCTAGCTACCCTGCATCACGATTTTGTGACGGTCACGATTTCATGACATGTAGCGAAATCGTGACATTCTCAATGATGTCTTCTCTCGACTACCCTGCGTCGCAATTTTGTGAGGGTCGCAATTTCGTGACATGTCACAAAATCATGACATTCTCAATGGCTCCTTTCGGCTGCTCCTGGTCATGATTTCGCAATGATCGCAATTTCATGACATGTCACGAAATTGTGACATTCTCAATGGCACTTTCTCTCTCCTACTGTCGGTTGCGATTTCGTGACATGTCACAAAATCGTGACATTTTCTCTGGCATCTCCTCTCTCTTGTTGTTGGTCGTGATTTCATGACATGTCACGAAATCGTGATAATTTTTGCCCTGCACCTTCTCTCTCCTATTTGAGTCACAATTCTGCGACATGTCACGATTCTGTGACATGTCACGATATCATGACATTTTTTCTATCATGATTTTGCGACACCAAGGCAAAAACTTAGAAATTCTGATGATGATGCAAGATTTTTCGACTGCCACTGGATGCTCCTACATCAGACACCCGAGGTTTATGGAGAAGTGATCTTCACTTCTGTGTTGTTCGGTTGCCGCCTCTTGCAACATCTCCAAACGCGCACCTACCTTTGTAGTCCGCTTCAACTCCATTTCCTAGCCTCTACTTCTTAGTTTATCTTCACACTTTCTGCGCAGCTCCTCTTGCTTCTGCAA
The DNA here is from genome assembly GCA_028583015.1 of Wollemia nobilis. Classification (NCBI taxonomy): domain Eukaryota; kingdom Viridiplantae; phylum Streptophyta; class Pinopsida; order Araucariales; family Araucariaceae; genus Wollemia; species Wollemia nobilis. The sequence goes on along the minus strand of JAQPPZ010015005.1, from coordinate 4,754,363 downwards.
ATCCATTCTAAGCAACTCCTCTTGTAGGGCTTTCACTTGCCTCTGCAAAGATCTGAACATCCATAACTGTGAATCTTCAGATCTCATATCTTTGACACCACCTCGGTTTCTATGTGGAGGCATTTTGCTCCCTCCTCTCATAAAGCTCTTCCACAGATCCTTGTGCAAGCTGCCTCATGTTCGACGCTTTGCTTACATGCTCAGAATCTTCTAGCTCTGATACCACTTGATGGGGGTCAAAAAATTGTAATCTACCAAATCCAAATTTTCACTCAAAAAATTGGAACAAACTTTACAAGAAATAGGAACACTCTTTTCCATTCATTAACTTGCAAATATTTTATAGTAACAACCCACAGGATTTACAAAAAAACTAGTGCACTGGCTTAGTTTTCTCACACTCTATTGCAGATCTCTCACTCTGCAACCCTGGAAGGAACACACACCCAAGCTAGTTCATAATGGCTCTCGGCCCTCGATTCTGCAACTCGACTGTGCAACTCTGCAACTATAGGTTTTCCAACTCCTGCATCTACATTTTCCAACCCTTGTACACGCCTCTGCTTCATCCTTTTATAAATTTTTGCGTGACTCTTTGTCTTCCATCTGGCGGTCCTTCGATTCATTTCTGCCATGACTGTTCATCTTCGTCTGCTCCATAACTGCAATCCGTAACGTCCTCTGTAACTGGCATAACGTCTTTCATTAACTATTCATTTGTGCTTGTTTTCACTACACCTTGGTGCCACGTGTTGTTCTGTGCTACCATGTGTCATTCTGTAACGGCCCCTGAAAACGTAGCCTATCACAATTTCATGACATCTCCTTTCTCTTCCTCTTCCTCTTCTCTTTCGGTCGTGATATCATGACATGTCATGATATTGTGACATTTTGGCTTCCCTGCACTCCTTCTCCCTTTTGGTCATGATATCATGACATGTTGCGATATCACGACATGTCACGATATCGCAACATCTTTCCTTCCTACCTCCTTCTTCACCTTCGGGTCACGATATCACGACATCTTCCTTTGAATGCCTCTGCTTTTCTACTCCGATCATGATTTCATGACACATTGCGAAATCATGACAATATCCTCGACACCTTCTTCCTCCTGCTTCTGGTCACAATTTCGTGATGATCACAATTTTGTGACATGTCATGAAATCGTGACATTCTCAATGATGTCTTCTCTTGGCTGCCCTACGTCGCTATTTTGAAACGATCACGATTTCACGACATGTCATGAAATCATGATATTCTCAATGATGTCTTCTCCCAGCTGCCCTGCATTGTGATTTTGTGACGATCATGATTTCGTGACATGTCATGAAATCGTGACATTCTCAATGGCTCCTCCTTTCGAATGCTCCTGGTCATGATTTTATGACGGTCACGATTTTGTGACGGTTGCGATTTCGTGACATGTCACGAAATCATGACATTCTCAATGACACTTTCTCTCTCCTATTTTCGGTTGCGATTTCGTGACATGTCACGAAATTGTGACATTTTCTCTGGCATCTCCTCTCTCTTGCTTTTGGTTGCGATTTCACGACATGTCGCAAAATCATGACAATTTTTGCCCTGCACCTTCTCTCTCCTTCTTGAGTCGCGATTCTGTGACATGTCGCGATTCTGTGACATGTCACGATATCGTGACATTTTTCCTGTCACGATTTCATGACACCAAGGCAAACACTTAGAAATTCTGATGAAGATGTAAGATTTTTCAGCCGCCACTAGATGCTCCTACATTAGTGACACATCTTTTGTTGCGAAATCGTGACAGTTTTCTCCGCTGGCTCTTGTCTCCACTTTGTGTCGTGATATTGTGACACTTTTTTTGTTGCGATATCACGACATATTTTTCTCCTTGCCTTCTTCTTCTTCTATCATGATTTCATGACATGTCATGAAATCGTGACGTCTTCCCTCCTTAGCCAATTTTTCAAAAATGGCTCTGCTGCCACTAGATGCTCCTGCATCAGAAGCCACTGGATGCTCCTACATCAGACACCCGGGGTTGATGGAGAAGTGACCTTCACTTTTGCACTGTTATGTTGCATAGGGACTCAACTTTTTTTTATCAACCCACTCTCTTTGTCTTCTCACCATTCTTCCATAGATCCTGGTGCAAACTGCCTCACGTTTGGCGCTCTGTTTGCACACTCAGGAACTTCTCGCTCTGATACCACTTGATGGGGGGCCAAAAATTGCATTCATCAAAACTCACAATTTTCATTCTATATTTTCATTTTATTTTATAGTTTATAGCAACAACCCATAGGCTTTACATTCACTATGCAATATCTGGCTCTCCATGCTCTCATTACATTCATTGGGTTTTTATAGAGGCCCCGACCCTCTGCAGTTTGCAATTAACAATTACAGAACAATGGCCATAGCCATTAATCTCCTACATCTAGGAGAAATTCACTGCCTTTGCAGTCCTCTGGCTCTCTTTCTGTTGGCTCTACAACTCTCTTTGCACTCTGCCAAAACACCACCACTCTGAACAATTATCGTAGCCTTACTATTAAGAGTTCTATCTACAGATCAACAACACTGTAGCCTTCTATCTCAAATCTGTAGGTCGGTCTTCCATCTCCATGGATCTTGGTGCAAACTGCCTCGTTCAACAATCTTTCTACACTACCCAGGACCCGAAGCTTACCATGCACCTAGTGCAAACTGCCTCATTCGACGATTTGTCTACACTACCCAGGAACCTCAAGCTTGTCTAGAAGAAAAACAATGCAAGCAGGGCCAGGATGGCCCTCTGGCCTCACAACTGCAACCCTGCTATGGTTCTCTGACCCTTGTGCACATCTCTGCTTTCCCATTTTATAATCTCTAGCATGCCTCTTCGTATTCCAGTTGGTGGCTTCTCATTCATTTTTGCCATGACCATTCGGTTCCATAACTGCATTCTGCAATGACCCATGTAACTATCATTCAACTCCCGTTCACTACTAGATTACTCTGCACAACCTTTCATTTACATTTCATGATTGGTCATTTTTGTCTTTTCACATGACTCTTTGTCTTCGCCTGCCTTCACTACACCTTGGTGCCATGTGTTGTTTCGTGCTGCCACGTGTCACTCAATGACCCCCTTCTATAACGGTCCCTATAACCGTCGGTCCCTTCTGAGTCATGAAACAGCATGTCATGAAATCATGACATCTTTCTTCCTTGGTTCCTTCTTTGCCTTCTAGTCGTGAAACTATGACCTGTTGTGAAATCATGACATTTCTTTCTCTTGGCTTTCTCTCTCCTTGGTGGGTCACAAAACTGTGACATGTTGCGAAATCACATCTTCTCCTCTATGCCTTCTCTCTCTTCTGTGGGTCACAAAACCATGACATGTCACAAAATCGTGACATCTTCCTCTTTCGCTCTTCATCCTGCCTTCGGGTCATGAAATTGTGACATCTTAGCTTTCGGATTTCTCTTTCTTCTTCAGGTCATGAAATTGTGACATCTTTGCCTGACATGTTGTGAAATTGTGACATCTTTGCTTGTAGCCTCCTCTTGCCTGATTGGGTCATGAAATCACGACAGCTTCTCCTTGCTCACTTCTTTACTTCACTTGTGTCGCGATATCGTGACACATTTCTTGTCATGATATCGCGACAGCTTCTCCTTGCTGACTCCTTTGCTCCATTTGTGTTGCGATATCGTGACACATTTTCTGTCGTAATATCATGATAGCTTCTCCTCGCTCACTTCTTTGCTTCACTTGTGCCACGATATCGTGACACATTTCCTGTCATGATATCGTGACAACTTCTCCTTGCTGACTCCTTTGCTCCATTTGTGTCACGATATCGCGACACATTTTTTGTCACGATATCACGACAACTTCTCCTCGTTGACTCCTCTGCTCCACTTGTGTTGCGATATCGTGACACATCTTCTGTCATGATATCATGACAGTTTTCTCCGTTGGCTCCTCTCTCCACTTTGTGTCACGATATCATGACACTTTTTCTGTTGTGATATCACGACATATTTTTCTCCTTGCCTTCTTCTTCTTCTGTCGCAATTTCGTGACATGTCACGAAATCACGATGTCTTCCCTCCTTAGCCAATTTTTTGAAAATGGCTCTGCTGCCACTGGATGCTCCTGCATCAGAGGCCACTGGATGCTCCTACATCATAGGCCACTGGATGCTCCTACATCAGCAACATGCAATAATCCAAGAGGAATATTTTCTAGTTTTAAATAGTCTTTAATTTGTATGGCTTAATCTTTCTTTGAAGATGCCTTAATTGTATGAATTGTGTAATCCTTTTTACGTTCATTTCTTTCAAATGATGATTGAGAACAAACTTGGAAATATAGCGTTGTGCTAGTGTCAAAATAATTTTGAGGAAATAGAGTCCCCCATCTGACGTTATTCAAATAATTGTGTAGTTGAGAGAACCATTCAAGTGAATGTTCAATATGAATCATGTGAACATCTGGTGTGGCGTTATGCTCATCATGCTTAGTCATGGATTGCACTAGTGTTTTCACCTAAATAGGCATGATATCATCTGAAGGGTTTTACAGTATCCACAAAATGATTAGATGAATGAGGGAGTGCCTCAATATCATACTATTCAAACTTTACCATAAGTTTATCCACTAGAGATTTATAGGCTTCCAATACTAGGAACCTGCACTGGAATATCCCTTTAACCTAATTAAATATGAGCAAGGAATTGCCAAAAAAAATTAGCTTAGTTATTTTCATGGTGATTGTCGTTTAAAGGCCTATGATGAGGGCTTCATACTCGGCATTGTTATTGGTGCATGGAAAATAAAGTTTAAATGAAAGAGGTAGTAGAGCCCCTTACAGTGTGAAAAGTATGATACCTATGCCACCCCCTTGCTCACACTTAGAACCATTGAAAAATATATTTATGTTAGCCTTTAGCTCAGGCTCTTCAAAATCATGTGATTCTGAGACATGAAACACTCCATCATCGAGAAGTTCTATATTGAGAGGTTAATCATCCTGGAGAGGAGCCTCTGCTAGTTGATTGGCTATGACCTATCCTTTGATTGATTTTTGTCCAATGAACTCTAGGTCAAATTTTGTCAACAACATTATCCATTTCACCATGCAACTATTGTGATATGTTCGACTCATCATGTATCGCAATGGATTTTCCTTAGATACTACATATGTGGTATGATTTAGCATGTAATGGCATATATTTTTGGTGGCAAAGACCACTTCTAAGCATAGCTTCTCAATGTATGTATATTTTATTTCATAGCTAACCAGTGTGCAGCTAATATAATATGTAACTTGTTATTTATGAAATTCATTCTTTTGGGACAAAATGGTGCCCAATGCCAGCTCAGTAGCTGAGATGAAAAGATAGAATGACACTCTTGGTCATGGAGGAGCCAATACGACCAGTGAAGCAACTATTGCTTGATGTCATAAAAGGCATCTTGACATTCCTCATCCCAATGAAATGAGACCCCCTTGTGTAGCAATCTATTCATGGGTTGACACTTATCTGATAATTGTGCTATGAAGCATTTTATGGATGTGACCTTTCCTTGCAAGCTACATAGCTGCTTAATAGTTGTGGGGGGAGACATTTCTAGGATTCTCTTAACCTTATTTGGATCTACTTCTATACCTCACTTAGAGACTATGAATCCCAAGAGTTTACCATATGTAACACCAAATACACACTTCTTGGGATTAAGACTAACATTATGCTCAATAAGGTGATCTAGAACTTTGCACAATACATTGACATGCTCATGGCACAATAGAGATTTTGTGAATAAGTCATCCATGTAATATTCCAAAATATTATGCATATATTCATGGAAGATATATTTCATGGCTCGTTTGTAGGTGGCACCAGCGTTCTTAAGGCCAAAAGGCATGACCTTATAACAGAATGTCCCCCAAGATGTTGTGAATGCTATTTTTAATTTGTCTTCTAGATTAATACAAATTTTATTATATCCAAATAAACCATCCATAAGGAATAACATTTCATGTCCTACTATTGTGTCTACCAATGCATCAATGTTTGGTAATGGAAACACATCCTTAGGACTTGCTGTATGTAGGAGAAGATTTCAAATGAATCAATGCACTATAATTTAATTAATAATTACTAACTAAGCTTAGAATAACTAAGCTAGTTATATAGATTACATAACAACTGATTGAGCATGAAATGTGCTAACAATACATGTTAGAAGAAACATGTAGCTAACTACTAACCTAGGAGAGTTCTAACTAAACCACTAACCTAGGATATTTAGATATTAACCTAGGATAGAAGAAATTAATATCTACAAGGTAAAAGTAAATAGTAAATACTCTTTTACCTAGTGGAGTATATGGTAAATATCCCAAGTAATGGAATATTACTCTAACATCCCCCCTTATTACATTATTTGGGTAATACATACATATCCCTCTATACAATAATATTTGGGTAAAGTATATAACTGCCCCAATATAGTGAAGAAGATATTGATTTGTTGGTTCTTTGCTTTGCTCTGTCATAGTGCTCTGGCTGCTCCTAAGTAAAAAGTGGGTCATTCCTCACTTTGTCTTCATGCCAATGAATTTCCTTATGGTAATCACATCATCCAACCGAATTGCATGGGTAACCAGCCATTGCAATCGCTAGGTGTAGTAGAATAGATCATTTCATACAAGGTTCATTCATTTACAATATGAATTTGCAAAATATAAGGTAGCTAAGGTGTCATTCGCTGCTGAAAATGCACCCTTATAAGTTCCCCCCTTCTCGTTGCAAAACATAGTGTAATTAATTTCTGAAGGAAGCGTGACTAAGGTTTCGGTCGAAGCCGAAAATGCACCCTTATAAGCCATCTTCCCTTTTTATAAAAATTGTGAAGAAAAGAAATTTATATCCCCCCTCAATTGCAAAAACTGTGCAATGCAAGAGTGTTGTGAAGGATTTTACAGATATTTAATGGCACCTACCTTAACACCCTTCAAGAAGGATGAAAATTTTGAGGAATTTAAGCCAAACAAATAAGAGTGAATTAGGGGTTTTGTTGATTTAGGAGAGAATATCAAGTGTTATTGGCTTTAAATATGTGCATGGATGTACACCAATTTGTGAAATTTTGAGGTATGGATGTTCTTGATTATATGACTTATAGTTGCAAAAAGAATGATGCAACAATCAAACAAGAAATGGCCTCAAAATTCTTATCACCTAGTTTGCCAATTTAAGGTGTCGAGTAAAATCGAAAATGCACCTTTTTAAATTTTTGCAACAAAATGTGTGTTTTGTGTTGTGCAAAAAATGATATTTTTATGTCTCCTAATTTGTTTTCCAATTTTGCAAAAGAAGTACATTTTTTTCTTCCCCCTTGAATTTTGCAAAATGAACAATTTGAGCACTCCTTTCAATACAAGTCGACACACGACCCGCATTTGAAAGGCTTCCATAACTAGTCGACACACGACTTAGTTTTTATGGGCCCAAGGTTACAAGTTCTTCTCAAATTCGCAAAAAAAAGATGTGCAATTTTATGTATTATATCTCCTTGGAGAAAACAAATGCACAAATTTTGATGTTTGGATTTTGCAAGTTTTTGTGAGTCCTTGTGTTACAATTTTGCAAAATTAACAAGTTTTGAGAAGAAAGAAGGCTTTTCAAATTTGCAAAAAAAAAAATTATTTTCTATGTCTTATATCTCCTTTGTGGTGAGAAAACAAAAAACAATATGTTGTAATTTGCAAAATAGGAGCCTTCTTTGTTTGAATTTTGAAGTTTATATAAAAAAAAATTCTAAGTAATTTAAGTAAAAATTTATCAAGAAAAATAAAAACTATTTTAACTTTAAAATTACCTTAAAAAAAATAATTCTAAGTAAAATAATTTTTAAAATTTTTAATAAATTAAAACTAAATTAATTAAAAAAATAAACTTCAAAAAATAAAAAAAATGTACCTTGTTTTTTTTATGAATGCCCGTCGAAGTAAAAAAAAAATTACTTTGGCCCTAATGGGGCTTGAACTCCCGACCTCTTGGTCAAGAGTCTTTCCTCTATGTCCCCTCACCTGTCGGGCTAGCAAGCTCGACGGGTTATGGAGGGGACCGCCTTCGACAAGAAGGCTTTCCCGCCTTCGGGTGAGAAAAAAAAATTTAATGTGGGAGTAAATCCCACATACAGCAAAAAGCTGCCATTTTGCCCTTTAAAAACAAATGTGCTCGCCTTTATATTTGATTGCCTTCGGGAAATCCGAGTGCCCTCGTCATCTTTTTGGTCATCGCAACGTGGTGGCTAGGTCGATTCAAGTGGCACGTGGTAGTCCACCACATGTCACCCACATGTCATGTTCAAGTCAAGGTTGAGTCTAGTGGTTGTCCACCATGTGTCATCCAAATGTTGCTCCAGGTGGCAGTGCCACATCAGTGTTCTATCCCGCTATCCAGTCAGCATCCAGATCTATGTCCAGGTGGCAGTGCCACATGTCTAGTCTAGGTTGGTCTGATTCAGTGCCTTGAGATCTATTCCTAGGTGCATGTGGGTCCCTCCAATTATCAGATCTCAAGGATCAGAGGGTCTCCTACCCTCATGGATCCCAAGGTGGTCTGGCCCTACGCAGTTGTCCAACTGGGATGGGTAGGTGCTCTTGCCCTCTCAACTCTCCCAAGATTTTAGGAAGCCACATGGCTCCTAGGCCCACATGGATTTATGGGATGTGGCTTCTTATGTGGGGGCTGAGGTGATTACACCTCAAGGCCTTCGCTCGAGGGGTTGATCGCCCACTTGGACTATCGATAGCACATGGCTATCGATTGCGGGTTGCTGCTCCAGTGGAGCTAGTCGACAGCACATGGTTGTCGACTACAGGCTCGGTCGATCGACCACTAGGACGGTCGATCACCTAGCCTGGGCAGGCTTAGGATGATCGGCATGTCCATAACAGCGATCGCCATGGTGGCTCGTAGGCCCACTCATGACTGGACTCGAATCGGGCATGCCTAGGCCCTGGTAGGTTGCTTGGACCTAGTCAGGTATTACCCTCCGTGTTTTCCAGTCGCCATGCTCGCTTGGAGTGTGGTGGCAAAAAAAAATTTGATCCAGCCCCAACGTAGTTGGCTCTGATGCCAATGTAGGTAGGAGAAGATTTCAAATGAATCAACGCACTATAATTTAATTAATAATTACTAACTAAGCTTAGAATAACTAAGCTAGTTATATAGATTACATAACAACTGATTGAGCATGAAATGTGCTAACAATACACGTTAGAAGAAACGTGTAGCTAACTACTAACCTAGGAGAGTTCTAACTAAACCACTAACCTAGGATATTTAGATATTAACCTAGGATAGAAGAAATTAATATCTACAAGGTAAAAGTAAATAGTAAATACTCTTTTACCTAGTGGATTATATGGTAAATATCCCAAGTAATGGAATATTACTCTAACACTTGCTTTGTTGAGATATCTAAAGTTAGTGCAAATGTGAATTCTCCCATTAGGTTTTTTGACAGGTACCATGTTTGACACCCATGGCAGATAGTCTATAGAGATGATGAAGTTAGCATCCAAAAGCTTTTACAATTCATATTTCACCATCAAGGCTACTTTTGGGTGCATCTTGCGCAACTTTTGCTTAACTGGTTTGATCTTTGGGTCCAGTGTAATATTATGCGTGACTAGATTTGGATCTAGTCTTGGCATATCTTTATAAGACCAAGAAGAATATTTTATCCTTTCTTTCAAGGCTTTTGTAAACTCATCTTGTTAAACTAGATATAGACCTTCCCATAGCTTTATAATATGGGGGTTATTGGGATCTGTACCAATATCCCTATTAAATATTGGCTCAACTAACATATGAAACCCATCTTCCAACTGATGTGGAGTAGGAATCAAGTGAATGTCATTAGCTGGGTTTGCTTCATCCATAGGAAATTCATGTTCAACATCATCTTGAAAAACATCCTGAGTAGTTCTTGGATAAAATTTAAATGGTTGTAACATTTCCTCGCAAGGCCAATACTCTAATGGTGATAGTGGAGAATATTCTCGATCAAAGTCTATTACCTCAAGGTCGAGGTGCAACAGCTTTGATGGGTCATTCGGATTTATCAATGGTGTATGTAACACAACAGTGGAGTATTCCCAGTTGGGAGGTGTTTTCCATAGGTTAGAATGATTCTTAGGCTAGGTCTATCTCACTTACCAAATCGTACAATATCCTGCTCACACAAACCACCCTTGTACAAACTGTAATCTCCTTATACGGCCTTGAGTTACCTAAACTGTACAATCTTAGATCATACAATTTCCAAGATGGTATGATCTTACACTCAAAAAAACTAACGGATGCTGTTTTGGAGGCTATCGTACACATATTTGTAATCGATCAAGTCGATTTTCCAAAACTGCCGAATCGGGTAAGTTTATCTCGATTGCTTATTTTGCAAAATTGGGTAAAAGTACTTTGTATAATTTGTATGAATTACGATGTATTATTTTTATGAAATAAAGGTACAACATGGTGTTATTTTATATACTCTTCTGCTCCAATCTCTCTCTGGGATGTTTTGTAAAGGTTTGATAGCCAAAACAATATAATCTCTTTCATAGGCAAAACATCCTATCCGGGCTGGTGAGAGATTCCATACAAATAACTACGTCTAAAAATCATACAATGTGCTTGTAATACATCCTTAGAAATTTCCTCATGCTCCTAAATCACTCTCCATGATTCACCTGTTCCAATATACTTAACAAAGTTGTAACAATGCATACAACTAACATATAACAGTAAGATAGAAACTGAATTACATAATATCAATCTAAAATTCATTATCCACCCATAATAATATTGTACACAGTCATCCACAATGTATTTATTCTCATTAATGGCTGTATATTTGAGTACAATGTGGAAAACTATCTCAATGCAATAGCAATAACTCAGAAATGCAATTAACTCTCTATTCTAGCAACCAGTAACCAGTAAACTAGTATCCAACCCCTATCAATTTGAAAATGGGGCCTTATATAACATTTTCCAGGCTATTCCAAAGTGGTTCCTGATAAAATTCATTATTCACAACTGCCCATACACAACTAAATACATTATTTTGGCATTTTCCTAAGTTTAACACCTTAGCAAATCCATGCGCCATTTCAACCTGAAATTACATTTCCTTTGCATTTGAGTGAATTTTGGTGCGCCCTGTACGATTTGCCAATCCAATTGTACAATTTTGCCCTTCACTATATTATTTACTCCCCACTATACAATTTTACAAAACTTGAGTAAATTGTCACAAAACTGATAAAATCGAGCAAATCACTTCTTCTTCTAGGAGGTGGATTTACTACCTACAGTGTAGTTAAATATATGGAAATCATGTTGATGAACACATGATCTCTCATACAAGGGTGAGTGGGTCTAGAGACCTGATGTAGTCTCATGACTCATGGGGGTGGTTCTTGTGGAAGTGAAATTAATGGTGGTTGGCGATGCTGAAGAGGGCGAGTATGCTCTTCATGCGGTAAAAGTTGGCATCATATAGGGTCTCGAATAGGGAATAAAATGTGAAGATAATACTCATATTCATAATCCAAGTGGAACACTCACTCATTTTCATCATCCAAGCTCAGATATTTTATGGGTGCTACATCATAATCTTCTTCATCATTAGTTATCCATTTGTGAGGAGCACCCTTATCATCTTCCTCACTATTGGATTGCAAGGTATGCAAGTTTTCCCCTACTTCATGAGGTTGAGCAACATCACTGGATAGCCCTTGATCTATCATGTCTATGGGAAAATAATCTCCCAATGAATGAACATGATTCATATTGGCATATGGATCATGTGCAAGCTTATCCTTGTAACTCATACATAAGTGTTCTAAACTATCTATGAGAACATCTAGCGGTACTGGCTTATTGTATCCCAACCTAGATTTATCATAAGTTAACTGATATTGGGGCTAACATGTGACACGAGCACCCTACTCATATAAGCCTAAACCAAAACCATACCAATTATAAATATGTAAATATTGCAATGCATAATCAGGATTTGACATATAGTTTATGTCCTCAGAAAAAGGTTCAGCATCTTCTTATTTCTGAGGAGTTGGCAAGGCTCCATACTCTATACCCTCATATATAAAATTAGTTTGATAGGGAAGTATGCCAAGAGGTATTATTCTACCTATGGGAAGATGAGGTCACCTCATATCTTGCACCGTCTCTATAGATAGAACCATTGTGATATTGCTCACTAGATATTCTCCTATCCTTGTATTGGACATATGCACTGTGACCTAGGATGGTGAAGGTGGATGAGATGGAAGTGAGGCTTGAGGTGACTCAATGTGAACTTCTTGATATGATTCCTCATTTATTAAACAAGGAAGATCTTTCATGGATATGGTAGAAATGAGAGGTGGGCTCTCATAAATTGGCCTCTTTGACATGTTCCTCAGTGGAGGATCTGACGATGTTGAAGGTATCTCTAAAGCTGCCAATGATGACGATGGCATGGATGAAGATGTAGATGGTAAAATGGAAGGTAATGGTGAAGTGGATAGACACTAAATAGGTGTATTAAATTGTAATTCTACATGATTTGAAGGTAATGTTGACTCTAGAATCTGTTGCACCATATTGTAGTATTTTATGAACTCTATAGTTGTAGAAACTATGTGCACCTACCCTTCATAAGTGTATTTGAGACATTGATGTGCAATGTATGGGACACACTTCATATCTCAGATCCAAGGTATACCTAGCAATATATTATAGGTCATATCACCCTCCAACACATGACACAATATCAATATGGTTTTGCACCCCACCTGAATGAGTAGGAATACAGTACTGATGGTAGAGCATATTGTGTCATTGAATGCACAGAGGTATAAGTGGATGCAACAACATGATATGTTTGCAATCCTAGGTGTTTTAATGCTTTTTTTGTTATTATATTACTCGATGAACCATTATCTATGAGAACTCTCTTGTATGGTACATCGTTTACACATGTAATTATGTGCAAAGGAGGATCTACCATGTCATTTGTTATTGCCTTAAGCTCATGCTCATGGAATGTTATTACTGGTTCCTGGCACTGTTGCACATGACCCATAAAATAAATAAAAGAGTTAAACTCTTGTGGTTTCAACTCTATTGAATTTATAATTTCCATCAAATCTTCCCTATGCAAATGGGATTGTTGAATTATCTCATAGATGGACAATCTCACTGATGTTATCCTCAAGCTTTGTGCAAGCTTATTATTTATTTTTAATGTTGGCCTAGGTGGAAGGCCTTGTACTATAGGTGGTGTATGCTACTATGTAGCTAGAACATCACTTGAAGCTGTAGGTGGTGTAACTTGGCTCAGATATCATTTGTTCCTGGTCACAATACTCACCATCCCAACATACCCTTGCAAAGGGGGTGTTGTCTTCATCTCATTCATAAGTTTAGTAGGCACTACCTATACCTCATGATTTGGTAATGGGTCCTTGAAATAACCCATCTATTGATTGTTAAGGACTAGTGGAACATCCACTTGAAGCTTGTGGCTCTCAATCATATCTTGTACTATGTGTTTAAATCGATAGCATGTTGGTAAATCATGGCCACTTTGCCAATGATATTTGCAATATTGATCCTCTCAACATACCATAGGCTTTGGTTTGCCTATATCTAGATCAATGGGATTGATATCTAGAAAATTAATCATTTTTACAACCCACAACTGATCAAATAGGGAATCCATGAATTCAGCAAAGGGATTAACTTATCTCTTAGAGTGACGGTGTTGATTCTATCCCTGATTTGTTTTACCATTACTATTATAGCTCGTAGGAGGAGGTTGGGCCTGATAGTTCACCTTTTGATAAGGCATCACTTGTGTAGGCCCAGGGACATTTATGACCACTTGATTGACCATTGTTGGCTTTGTAGGTGTCGAACTACTTTTAGGGTTCTTTGTCCACTCCTTTTTGTGAGGCTTGGCTATTTCTCCATCTTGGATTTTTATTTCCTCTATATTTCTAGCCCATTATAGAGCATATTCCAAGGTGGATTATTTCTAAAATTACAATGTTAAAGATATGGGTTTCAAGCAACTCTTTGAAAACATCTGAGTTAACTTAGATGCTGGCAACAGATAAGGTAGCTTAGCCAAAAGCATCTACCACTTTTTCCCATATTCGGTGATCAAATCATCATAATATTTCTTTAACCCTGTGAGGTTTTTGAGGTCCCACCATGATCACCACTAAATAAATGTGAAAATAGCACACCTTGAGGGTTCTTTACTGAAATGTAAAAGCATATTTAAATAAGCTTTCAAATGGAAATGTGCATAAAGATGTAAATGTCTAATATATTGAAAAATATGGATTGTTTGAGGTAAAAATGGGGGTTTATCCTTGTATTTTATTAATCCATAATATTAAATAATATTACAATACATCCCCTTGAGGGCTTCATAATTTGATACATCTCAATTTACAATTTTCTAAAGGGATCAAATCCCTCCATGATCTTGATGGCATGTTCCAGTGTTCTTGCAATCCACACTTGAGAGCTAATCTTGGGCCTATAATTATGTGCCTCTTAGCTCCTACCTCATGCCTATAATACCTGCACCTACACACAATATATTAAAACAAATTAAAAGCATATGTGTTTGACGATTTAAAACTAGAGAAACACATAAAGCATGCATCTAGAAATACTAAAACTTATCTGTGATAAATAAAACACTTCAAAATTACTTCCAATTCTAATATGACATTATTAATATGGTTTTGGAAATATCTAAGCATTAATTGAAATGAAATTGTGAGCAAAAATAGTGGTCATCCTTGACAGGGACAACTAAAACTGCAATCACCAAACTCTTGATTAACCTATCAAAACTACTCAAAACTTGACCAAAATTGAATGCAAGTCTAATATAAGCATTTAGAAATGATCTATGGTGGAATTGCACCAAAATTACTAACTATTTTGTAACCATACCTAGCAGGTGCAACTACCATTGTTAACCATCCCATGGTGGGAAAGTTACCAAACTGAGTGGAATTTGTCACCTATTCCAAGGGGATCTGGTTTGGAAATTCTCTAAATATTATGTCAAAAAATATGGTAAAATTTCTCTCCAATTTGACAGGTTTTGGAATGGATTTAGTGTATTTTGGGATGCCCTTGAAATTGCCTTCAAATGAAGAAGATTTCAAGGAAAATACTTGGGAAATATGAGGGAAAAGGTGAGGGCAAATATGAGCAACACTTCATTATCAATGCTTGAATTCATATCTCTTGAAATTGGTTGATCACACCTCAATTTATATCCCAAATAGGGCACATGAGGCAAAGGGAAAATTTTTGGCATGCAAGGCATGTGCCACCACTTTTCAAATCCCTTGCCATGCATTGGTGGAAGAGATTTCCCATTTGGGGCCTCCAATTTGGAGTCTCTAATTTTTGTTACAGTATCTAAATCAATTTTAGATGATTGGGGATGGAAATGGTAGGAATTGATTGCCATTTCTTGTCCCCTTTAACTTTTTCAAGGTCTGTTTGGGGACCGTCCCACCCAGGGATGGTTTTGGGATTTGATGATTCTAAGACATGCAAAGCACCATGTGTCCTCCTTCAATAGGCTACTACTAAGGAATCTCACGGGGTGAGAGGTTGACAATTTTTTCTAAGTGTTATTTCTTGTCCCCATATAGACTAGAGTTTACTATGATTCTTCTTAGGTTCCCTTTCCTTGAAAGCCCATTTTTGAGAGCATGTGAATCTCCCTTGGTGTTTCTATAAGAATGTAATTTTGCTTCAAGGATTGTCATTAAGTTATTTCCTTATTAAGACACTTGGGTGCCCTGCTCTCCTCATATGATTGGTGTAAATGAGCTCCTAGAGATATTTTATGATGTAATTATAATTTCCCTATTTGGGCTCCTTGGGAATCACAATTGCATGAAATAAACTCATCATATTTCCAACTATCAAGCACAATTGAGTAGGTGGTGGGGGATCACACTCAATGGTTTTCTATGAGAATCCACCCAAAAATATTGATTCCTCCCTCTATTTTTGGCATAGGGTATTATCTGGTTTGTCCAAGCCCTAAACTAAGTCTTTTCCTAACTACATCAGCTTTATACCTCATTTAGTTATGCCTAAACAAGATGAAAGTTGGTGCAATTGAGGAAAGGTTGGTTAAAATCCAATGACTATAATTGTCTTCATGGTAGTAAAATATGACTTCACATGTAAATATTTATTTAAATATTTTCTTGTCTACATGCAACACTACACCTCATTCAACTATGCTCAAATGGGTTGTGAGTTCATGTACTTGAGGGAACCTCAACCAAGGCTCATCACCAAAGTGGTTTTTCTTAGCATAAGAAGTTTGCTGACAGAGAAAATAAAGATTTAGGTAAATCCCTTTGATCAAAATTAGAATCTACTTTCCTTCTAAGGAGGATAATTCATGTGTTTTCTACTTTATGGTTGGTGATGATGTAGGGGCCACTCTAGATGGCTTAAAAATTTTCATGTTTACCCAATTTTCTATGATCTTCACCCCACTATGATACTTGATCACCTACCAAAAATTATTAGACATTGTATTATGTTCAAACCACCTCTTGAAAATTTCTTGGTGCTTCAATAATTTCTCCCTATCCATTTTCCTCCACTCTTTAAGTTTTAACACTTTTTTTATTCTCAACATGTTGATGTCATTTTCTTGGAGCTTCAACTGATATAGTAATTGTAGTACAAGCAATTCCACTAATATGGGTAGTTTGGCCTCTAATACATAGACCAAGGAATATAGAAATCATCCCAAATATTTCTTTATAGTGATCGTGTATGCCCATAGATCTCTCTTAATATGCAAGTGCCATTATCACTATTTGTTGGAGCCAATTTTATTTAAGATGCAAAGAAAGTAATTATTTGATGACTCAATCAAACCATTAAGGATAATAATTGGAGGAAGTATTCAAGTAGATGTCATGCTAGAATACAAATTGGGTCATATGGGCTCTAATGAATGCCTTGGAATTTTTTGTGATGACTATGTTGGGCATGTTGAACTAGGAGATGATTTCTTCTAAGTTATAGAAATTGACCCTCCTAGTGGCCTCCTTAAGTAGGACTACTTTTGCACACCTTGTGAATTAATCTATAGCTATGAGGATCCATTGGTGGTATTTTTTGGATTGAAAATTTATCATGTTGATGAAGTCTAGTCCCCACTAGAATAATGATTCATCAACACCAATGGGATTTAGGGTTATGGTGGCATTCTAATTTCTTCCAATGAAGAATTTACAATTATCATATCCTCTTACCCACTGGTGTGCATCATTAAACATGGTTGGTTAGTAGTACCCAATCCTCATGATTTTCACTACAATAGTGTGGGCTAAAAAGTGTCCACATAAGAACCCCTGATGGAATTGTTGAATTAGTAAGGTGACCTATCTAGTCTTGACATCTTAGGAGGATCCTATCGAAGTTTATCCTGAACAAGACTCCTTCAATGAGGGAAAAATGGGTATTTTTTAATCTGTAGAATCTCATTTGTATTATATTTAGGTTTGGTAGGTATCAACCTTCCTAAATGAAATCAATTTGTTCTTTTACCCAATCTCAAGTTCCCTTGATTGAGGTAAAAAAATATTTATCTTCTTCATTTGTAGTGTTAGCAACACTTGAGCAATATTCTAGCATAGAGCTCTACCCTTGATCAACTTGGTGGTATTAATTTCAATATCATATTCAAGGATCCTAATGATCCACCTTCCTCTTTTCTCACGTCCATTCATGATGTAATATTGTATACTTGAATGAATAACATTACTGGTAATTTTTTTATTTGAAATCAAGTTTTTAAAATGTTTTAAACTCTAGATAAAGGTATTTACCTATTTCTCCATAAATTTATAGTGTTTTCTCATACCCTTTAAGAGTTTAACTGAAGAAGACTATGGAATGTTCATTATTTTCATTGTCCTTTGAGTGAGAATGGTTATATTGAGTTCAAAATATGGGTTGGTCAACATCGAAGCTTTCACCATGGCTTGTTTGATTTTCTAGAAAAAATTCTTGCTTTCTTTGGTCCACATGAATACCTGACCTTTCTTTAACATGAGTTATTGGCCAAACAATAGTGGCAAAATCTGGTATAAATTTATGGTAATATTAAACTAACCCAGGAAGGATTGAAGGGCTCTCTCATGCTATAGTAGATACATGTTGACAATGGACTTAGCCTAGTCTATATTAAGTCTAGATCAATGGCTAACCCTTATTTTAATACAATGTGTCCTAATATTTTTCCTTGTAATACATAAAAATATATTTATCCAATTTGAGAAATACCCTAAATTATTGATAACATCAAAACACATTTTCCTTATGTGCCAAATGGTTCTCTTTTTTCTTTGAGAAAATAGTAAGGTCATCTAGGTAGACTAAGATTACCTTGTTGAGAAGGTCATTGAATGCAATATCTATTAGTACATTGGAAAGTGGTCACAATAATGGATAGAACAAAATTCATGTGCTAGTAGGTGAAGGTGCCACACTTGGTATTAAATGATATCTTATGCTAATCCTCATCTTTCACCCACACTTGGTTGTACCATAAAATATGTCTAGCAAGGCGAACCTTTTAGACCTAGCTACTAACTATTATATTTTATACATGGATGGTATGGGGTAGTTAATTTTTAGTGATGTCTAGTTGAGGTCTTTTAAGTCTACACATAACTAGATTTCTCCATTATTCTTTCTTACAAGCATAAGATTCGACACCCATATAGTATGCTTGAGTGCTTATATGATTTTTTATTCTATTAACTTCACTAGATCTCATACCATGAGTGGCTCAATTTTTATGTTGAATGGCCTCTATCATTTTCTTGGCATGTGGATGTAGTTCTATTATATGTTGGATGATGTCTTTGTCATATCCTTTTAGGTCTTCATAGATCCAAGCTATCAGTCTAGTATATTTCTAACATAGGCTAACTAGGGATTCATTTTATTCTAGGGTGGCTACCTTATTCACAATTTCTAGTTGGATGTTATATATTTTATAATAGTCATATTTGTCCAACATGACAACTTTTTGGACCTTGAATCTATCAACAAACTTGAACAAGGATTTTAGCATGACTAGTCATTTGCAAAGCTTGTTGATCACGAGTTAGATGATTTGGTCCTAGTAAGCTTCTTGTACATTTAATTCCAAGTCTTTAGAAAATTCAAAATATTGCTAGGTGAAGTAGATGATATGTTCATCACTATCAAAAACTTACCAATGCATTTTATTATCAATAATTATTGGCTTGATAATAGTCTTGACATTGTAGCCGCCAAATTTTGACACACTTCAAAATTCTTAATTTTTATTAAAACATCCTAATCATCCTAACAACGTGAAACTTACCCTCAAATACCCTTGCCTCGATATTCATGCCAAAAAAAGAAAAATAGCTTAATTTTCCCCTTCTCGATAATTTCGGATAATCCCGATGAATTCGGATGCATATGATAAAATCGAATGCATTCAAATTTATCCAAATCCCATGTGCACCTAATTTAGGCGCCCAGTTGGATTTTGAACCTAATCTGGGTATCACTAGATTCTCGATAATTTTGGATGATCTGCTAAAATTGGATGGATCCAAATTTGTCTAAATAGAGCCAAAACCTAATTTGGCTTAACAACCCTGCCTAATTTTGCCAACCTACATGATTCTTCAAAATGTAGCAACCATTTAAACCCCCAACCTCACATCAAACAGTTTGGATGGTGATATTTGTAGAAGAGCTTGGATTGTGAAGGAGACTTTGGAGCTTTTTTGCAGGTTGCAGTGGAGAACTTTGTTGTTTGATCATCATCCAAGGGACACACAGACATGGAGATACTTTCAACACACATGGATCTGGTTTATATTTAATCATTATTTGAGTTTTGCATCATTTGTACAAATTTAGATGCATCCGAATTTATCACTTTGCATCCGATTTAATTCTTTGTTTTGCAAAACTAGCCGTTGGATTATTTCAGTTACGTTCAAAATCATACACAGCGTCCAAAATCATACATTGCATCCGAATACATACCAGTGGCCCATTGGGGGTAAAATTCTAACTATCATATTATTAATTACTTTATATTCATTGTATTCTATTTGTTATTTCATTCTTTATTGCATCTTATTATTATCATTAGATAAACTACATCTAGAATCACATGTTTCATATTCAAATAATCAATCATTCATTTTATTTATGGTTGGCTAAAATAACCGAGGGGATTTGACTATCATAGACCATGATCTACTATGGCCTATGTAGATCCCCCATCCCTAATTTCAAAATCTAGTGTTCTATTGTGTAATTGCAGGTTTCTGATAGATTCGTATGTGTCCAAATTCATCTGATGAATTCGTATGATCGAATTCATCCTATGTACATCCGAATTCATCCTGCACATCTGAATTCATCACAAATCAGACATCCAGGCTAGGTAAGAACTTAAAACCTATTTTCTCGTACTTAGATTTATATTTTCTATCTTATATGCATCTGTGTTTAATCAAAAAATAGAAAACACCCAAAACATAGACTTTATTATGCTTTTTATAAAACATAAAAATACAAAAAGAAAACATGTTAGCATAAACAAAACCTTTGCATCTTAGTTAAACTTTACAATGCTTTCTAGATAGATTTGTATGCCTTGTCTTCATTTGAAATTGAATTGCATATAGCTAGGTAGAAATTGCATTTTGGCCAAACCCTAGGTGTATGCTTTTAAAATAAAGAACACATCAAACTACTACCTCACCTAGGCATGGAAACCACCATAGCAAGTGTTTCCTGGTGAACCCACCCCATTCGTCGACAAACACCAAAGAGAGTGCAACAGAAGCACTTCTCATCCGAGGTGTAGATCCTTCATTTTCCCTCCCCCTTTTAGGCGTGGATCCATTAGCCTGGGAGAAAGGGGTGCAAAAATTTTGGGCCTACATTCTTTGGTGAACCCGACATGAACTACATAATTATTATTAAACTTTATTTTCTTTACAAAAAAACAACAAAAAAGTAAGAAATCAAAACAAACAAAAAAAACTTTTAATTAGCATCATTAAAAAATATGCCTAAACATCTAAAAAGTGGTAAAAAAGTGGCAATTTGATATGAATATGAGCTATATATTTATCCTAATGTAGAAGCTAAAATATAAGAAGTCTGAGAAGAAACATAACACTAAACATGAAAAAGTGAAGAAGATGAAACCACCAACGATGTTGACCCAAAACTAGGGCCTCAAGGAGGCGTTCATTTTTAGTCCATGCAACATTTCTATGACTTCTTAAACCAAAATTGAGCTACCATCACTAATGTGTTGGAGATAGAATATCAGCTCACAAAGGGTGATTTCTCGATGGAAGCAGCTTTAGAAGCAGCTTTTCGACTTCACCCACAACCTGAAACATATATAAACACTTCATTGCAACATGCCACTGACAATGACCTCTCTTTAGATAATACTAAAAATATGCCTCCTCTAGAGGATAATTCCCAAAAACAAGCATCTGAACCACCACAACAACAACTCGTTGGTGCAACTACTACAACTACTTCTAATCAAAAGCAACCATCTTCATCTAATAACCCTACCTTGCTTTCTCAATATTTTCAACATATATTTGCCCTAAATTCTGCTTCCCAAAAAAATAAAAATACACAAGTTCCAAGTTCTCCTCGACCAAATATCCAATAAAATACAACTCCCTATAAAATTCAATATCCTCCTCCTACTTCAAACCCTATGCATAATAGTGTTTCCATTTCAACCCCTTATATGGCAGCACAACAAACTTATTATCCTCCACATGGCAACATAGTAAACCAAAATAAAAATAGTGAACCATCACATCATCTTGAAGTTGTAGTGAAGCAATTAGCTTCACGCTTAGATCAAATAGACCCATATCATCCTACATATAGCTATAAAGAGATGTGCAATCAACCATTAGATCCTATGGTCACTGCTAGGCCATATCCTAAATGGTTCCCTATGCCGATTCTTTCGATCTATAAGGGAACAAAAGATCCCATAGAGCATCTTCGCATGTTTAGGATAACATGTCATGACATCGCTTATGATGATATGCTATTGCTAAAAATATTCCCAAAAATTTTAGGAGGCATGGCATTGGAGTGGTATTATCAATTGCCAACACATTCCTTGAGAAATTTTGAAGAAACCATAGAAATGTTTGTACATCAATTTGGTGCCTACATAGAGAGGCATGTTACAATAAAGGATTTGTACAACCTTAAACAAGGAAAAGAAGAGAGTTTTGAAGAATTCTTAGCTCGATGGAGGAAAATTTTAGGAAAATTACATTTTTCTTTACCTCCAAGAGAAATGCTAGATATTTTTATTGGGAATTTGCAAGAACAATTGTCTTACGAGTTAGCTACAACTACCATAACATCCTTTGACCAAGATATAGATTTAGAAAGAAGAGTAGAGGAAGCCCTAATCAGGAGGGGATAATTTAAAAGGAAATATGAAGATAAGTCATCTAAAAATCAATACAAAAACAAACATGTGGTAGGAGATGGGGTCACGGATAGTAGACCCCCTCAGAATGTCAATACCACAGATACCACAAAAAATTTTGTGTTGAAAGCACCCCAAAAACCTCCACTATAGAATTTTACAAGATTAAATCAACCCTTGACAATGGTCTTACCACAACTAGTAGAAAGAGGTCTAATAAAATTGCTAGAGATACGACAACTTAACCCCTCTCAACCTTGGTATAGACCCAACCAACATTACGATTACCACCAAGTTGATGGACATCCAACAAACACTTGTAGAAAATTAAAACATTTAGTACAAGACTTAATTGATGATGGAAATCTAGAAGTGGAAAGTCCTCCACCTAATAAAAATCCTCCAACAACAAATACACAACAACAATAGGCACAAAATGTAAACCAAAACTTAGATATTTTTCAAAACCCATTGCCAAATCATGGCAAGGAAGCTGTAAATCAGCTAGATTATAAAAATATGCCTCATCCAACATGTTATGTGGGAGAAATTAACAATTATTTACCATCTCAACTTTCACAAACTATTTTTGTGCCTACTCAATCCAACATGACAATTAAGCAACTCCAAGGAAGAAAACCACAATTGTCATCCTTGGATGAAACAAAAAGTGAATCAGAATCTAAAATAGATATTAGCTCACAACATTCTAATAGTTCAGAATATGAGTCAGGGCCAATATTACCCATTACCAATTCACTAACTCTAGAAGAACCATTTACAAGAATGATGACCACTCATCCCTCATCACAACAAATTCTTCCTATTGAACAAAGTTCAACTACAAGACCACAAGTTGTCCAATAAAATAACATTGTTGGTACGATTGGAGTTATTACTCGACAACAAGCTCAAACACAAAACTCTCAACCTCAAACTCAATCAAATGATGTTGATCAACCACCTATTGTTCTAAAACTACCTCATAAGGGAAATAACATAATTCAACCTCAACAAAAGACTCCATTTGATATCAATGAACAACTAGCTAATACAATAACTAGGATTTCCCTTCTAGACCTTCTTAGAACTTCAACTATCCATAGAGAAGAACTAATGAACACTTTAAGCCAGATGATGGTACCTCAGGACATAGAGCCAACTATTGTAGTCAATGTTGTAGTCTCTCATGAAATAGACTACATTGATTTTCATGATAAAGACATCCCTCCCCAAAGTATGTATAGAGATAATCCTCTTTATATAACAACTTTAATTGGGGATGTTTGTGTTAAAAGAGTATTAATCGATAATGGCTCATCCTTAAATATATGCACTTATGATTTTTTCAAAATATTTGGATTCAGGAAAGAAGATTTAAGACAAACTAAAATGATTATTAAAGCTTTTAATGATGAAACACAAGAGGCTTGTGGTGTGATATCTATTCCACTACAAGTTGGTCCTAGGATTTTAGACACATCCATATTTGTTGTACCTTGCCCAACATCTTACAACATTCTTTTGGGATGTCCTTGGATCAATGCAATGAGGGTGGTTCCCTCTACTTTGCATCAATGTGTTAAATTTAAATTTAAGAATCAGTTGGTCACTATCCATGGTGATCCTAGACCATTTGAAATGTGTGCAGTAGCAGAACCTATTAACATTCCCTTTTGTCCTACTTTGTCATCATTGGAACCTAAATATTCTAAGACCTCTTTAACCAAATTAGAATCATCACCTCCTTCTGAATTACCTAAACCTTCTAATGATAATAATCCCTCTACATCATACCCTTTGATAGATGAAGTCTTACAAGATTTATCCACCATATTGGAGCCCATAAAATAGGATAATTATAATATACAAGATTCCCTTGTCTTGTCCCGATTACCACCATCTCCATGTACAATTGGGTTACCATAAAAATAAGGAAACATCTATCATGTTGGAAATTGTACTTTCATTTCTGTTGGATGTACTCTTGATAAAATTAACATTAGGTAAATGAGCTTTACGTATGATGAGAATAGTTTTGCTCAATGCTTCTTTTCTAATAAGTATATAAAATCTAAACAAATGATGTGTGATATGGGATACAAAGGTAAAGGTTTAGGCCCTCTTGAAAATAGAATACGTGAGCCTTTTGAGGTAGAGGAATGGCCTACCAGATGTGGTATAGGCTATATCCCCACAAAAACTCAACCTTTCCCCTTTGATAAAGATGATCACCTTATCACATATGGAGAATATTTAGAAAAACAAGAACAACTAAAGAAATACAAGAAAGCTCATGGGTTTTCTTGCAACATGTTATCAGTAGTACATCCAAAAATAATGGCTACTCCAGATGAATGTGTAGAAGGAGACATCTTTTATGACATTTCTCATGAAGAAATTATGAGGAATAGGTTCTTCTTCGATGGGTCTATCCCATGTATAGCTCACATTCAGACAACCACACAAGAAGAGTTAGCCCACTTATCCTTAGAAGAACTTCAAGAAATGGGTGTTTCACCCGCTCCTCCCAACTTTGAAAGAGATTTAAGTATCAAAATAGAGGCTATTTTAAAAATTAATATTGGAACAAAAAATAATCCCTGCATGGTTAAAATTGGGACTGATTTAAATAAATAAGAACAAATTAAATATATAAAACTTCTCATAGAATACCCTGATATCTTTGCTTGGACATATGTAGATATGCTAGGCCTAGACCCTTCTGTGGTTATGCACCACTTAGTGGTTCATCCTGATGCTAAACCTATCAAACAAAAACTTAGGAAAATGCATCCTAAAGTAGCCTTATTGGTTAAAAATGAATTACAAAAACTCTTGGATGTAAATTTCATTCAAGCTATAGATTATTCTGATTGGATATCCAATATTGTTCTAGTAACCAAAAAAGAGGCTACTAAAATCAGAGTTTGTACTGATTTTAGGGACATCAATGTTGCATGTCCCAAAGATGACTTTCCCCTTCCTAATATGGATCAAATTATTGATTTCATGGTAGGATGTGGAATGTTATCACTTATGGATGGATTTTTAGGATACAATCAAATTCGTATAGCACTAGAAGATCAACCTAAAACTACCTTCATTACACCTTGGGGACTTTCTATTGGAAAGTAATGCCCTTCGATCTAAAGAATGCAGGGGCAACTTACCAATGAGCTATGACATATGTATTTCATGATATGATGTATGACATCCTGCATGATTATGTGGATGACATCATAGCTCGATCTATAAAACAAGAAGATCATATCCCTGATTTACGATGAGTCTTTGATAGACTCTGAGAATATAAAGTCCGATTGAATCTAGACAAATGTGTGTTTGGAGTAAAATTGGGTAAGTTATTAGGGTTTATAGTTTCTATGCATGGTATAGAAATAGACCCTATCAAAATTAAGGCTATCATTGATATGCCACCACCCAAAAACTTAATAAAACTCAGGAGTCTACAGGGTAAGCTCCAGTCCATCCACCATTTCATTGATAAATTGGTAGATAAATGTAAACCCTTTCTTAGGTTTCTTAAGAAAGACACTCCTTTCTTATGGGATAAAGAATGTCAAGAAGCTTTTGAAACTCTTAAGACATATCTGCTTACCCCACCAGTGCTTGTTCCACCTAGGTTAGAACACCCTTTCATCTTATATATTTCTACCTCAGAACTTGCATTAGGAGCAATGCTAGCACAACATGATGAGGATAAGAAAGAACGAGCTATTTACTACATAAGAAGAACTTTAATAAGCTATGAAACTCATTACACCCCCTTAGAAAAGCTCTGTTTAGCTATCGTATTCTCTACACAAAAACTGCATCACTACATGCTTAGCCAAAAAACCTATGTCATCATAAAATTTGATCCATTGTGATATCTGATGAGTAGACCCTATTTATCAGGATGAGCAACAAAATGGGTTCTCGCTTTAAGTGAGTTTGACCTAACCTTTATTGGGTAGAAATCCATTAAAGGGTAAGTCATAGTAGACCAACTCATCACTGCCCCTCTTGAGTCTACTCACCCTTTGATGATAGAATTCCTTGATGAATGTCTTAATCTAGATAGTGATTCCTTGGAATCATGGTCTCTATTTTTTGATGGAGCCCATTGTATGAGTGGCATAGGTGCAGGTATCATATTGGTATCCCCACAAAAGCAACTTATCCCATTATCCTTTAAACTCCAATTTACTTGCACAAATAATACAATAGAATATGAAGCTTTAATCCTTGGATTACGAGCAACTTTAGCTCTCAATATTAAAGTATTATCAATTTTTGGAGACTCACAACTCATGGTGAATCAAGTTAATGACATTTATCAAACCTGAGATGAGAAACTCCATCCTTATAAAGAATACATTTTAAAACTTATTTCTTTATTTGAGAAGGTTACTATAGAAGCTATCCCATGCACTAGTAATCATTCTATGGATGCTATGGTAGTAATTGCTTCCCTTATCCCTTTGGAGTTGGATGATGATCATGCTACTATCATCATTCATCAACTTTAAGAACCCACATCATTAGAGTCATGTCTAGAACCCTTAGATGTATTCACAATTGAAGAAGCATTTTCAGAACCATGGTATGAAGATATTCTAAAATTTCTCCAAGATGGATCATTCCTAGATGGCTTCGATAGGAATCAATGATGATCATTGCGTAAGCGAGTTGTCCACTTCGTAATCATTGGAGGTACTTTGTATAAAATATCCTTCGAAGGTATCCTCTTATGATGCCTCAACCTCAATGAATCCAAAAGAGCTCTAAATGAGGTCCATGATGGATCTTGTGGAGGTCATTTTAGTGGGGATGCTATAGCCAAAAAGCTCCTATGAATGGGATACTTTTGGCCCTCCATGGAAAAATATACCCATGAATATGTACGTAAATGTGACAAATGTCAGAAGCATGCAAACCTTGTTCATGCTCCTACCCAAGAGCTTCAAGCTAGTTCTTCCCCATGGCCTTTCTCAAAATGGGGCCTAGACATCATTGGGAAAATCAATCCAATTTCTTCAGATGGCCATAAATTTATTATTACAGCAATGGAGTATTTTACAAAATGGGTAGAAGCTATACCATTGGCTTCTTGCATGGGAACCCAGGTCTCTAAATTTATTTTTAATCAAATTATCTATAGATTTGGGATTCCATCTACACTTGTTTCAGATAATGGAACTTGTTTCAAAAATAAAGACATTCAAAAACTTTGTGCAAA
This sequence comes from Wollemia nobilis, assembly GCA_028583015.1. Lineage (NCBI taxonomy): Eukaryota > Viridiplantae > Streptophyta > Pinopsida > Araucariales > Araucariaceae > Wollemia > Wollemia nobilis. The sequence continues at coordinate 4,726,485 of JAQPPZ010015005.1, read as the reverse complement.
ATATAAAATTCAGCATAGATGGTCTACTCCTTATTATCCACAAGGAAATGGTCAAGTTGAAGCATCAAATAAAACTTTAATTAAGATCTTAAAAATATTGGTTAATAAATCAGGATGGGATTGGCATACCCAATTATATCCAGCATTATGGGCTTATCGAACTAGTGTTCGAACCCCTACTGGCGCTTCTCCTTTTGTCTTAGTATATGGCATTGAAGTTGTATTTCCTTTTGAGCTTGAAGTCCCTTCTTTAGGTCTTTTACTTCAAAATGCTGAAGTAGGAGATGAATATCATGTTGGACGATTAAGCCAATTGGAATTACTAGATGAAAAGCGTATAAATGCTTTAGAGCACCTTCACTCATATCAAGATAAACTCAAAAGATCATATTCTAAGAAAGTTCATACTCGATATTTTGAGATTGGCGATCTAGTTCTTAAAGAAAATAAAAAAATACAAATGCTCGAACTGATTTAAAAGGAAAATTCCAACCAAATTGGTTAGGACCATTTATCATTACTACAAAATTTGGATCTGGTGCATATCGATTGGCAACTTTAGATGGAAAATATCTTAAGGAACCCATGAACATAATGCACCTAAAATGATACTATACATAAAATCAAGAAATCTCACCATTGTACATAGTTGTAAATACCTTGTACATATATTTCTTGCATCTACTTTAAATCATCATATTTAAATCATCTATCATTTAGTTGCATTTATCTATGAATTTATCAAAATAAAATTGTGATTCAATTACATATGCCATATAGTCACATCCAATTATTATTCTACTTATAATATTAGACCGATGTTGTCAAAATTCATAGTTAATTTTGGTTTACTTTAAGAGAATTCAAAGATTATCTTGAACCACTCACAGAACTCACATTTTAATAAAATCTTGATTTTTAATATTGATTATAAATCTCTCTTGAACCAAAATCACTATTGCTTCACTAAATAAATTTTGAAGTTTTGGGAACTGATCTTGCCACTTTTTGAACCAAGAATCACTTACACATCTTAAAAATGATTTTGCACAAGGGAATATGATGCTACATAGTAGTCCTAGCTCCTTAAGTGAAAGGTTTCCTTTGCTATCCTATTATGCGCATGGTCTAGAATACTGAGAATTGGCAAAAGGACAAGCTCCCCCTACCTAAATAAAATCCCTTGCTCTTTGTCTAATCTGAGCAAGTATCCCTTGAAAAAAAAAGAAAAAAAGAAAAAGCAAAAAAAAATATTTTTACTACAAAGCAATAAAATCCCCTTGTTCAAAAAAAAAAATGAACAAGAATCCCTACTCAAAGAAATCAAAATAAAATAAGGGGGTAATGAGCTTGAATCCTTGGAATTCCTCAGTTATTTGAACACCATGAGGTGATCCTCATTACAGGTTAGGTGGCATCAAGCTTGCTTGGCAATGGTGGTATCCTTATGCATGGTGACATGTCTATCACATTAGCGACCTTCTTTTGTACAGACCAATGTCAGCTTGTGGATTAGCTAGCTTTTGGTAGCTTGTATTACATAGTAGTTAAGTCTAACTGAATGCATACAATCATGGTAAATGAACTCATCATTTGCACACACATTGGTTCTTAAAATTGGCTTGCATCATTACCTTACTCAAAATTGGTAAATGAATTTCATAAGCACACACATTTGATCCTTGAGAGATTTTATATCATAATTAAGGTCAATATGGAAAATGAATACACAAATCACACACTAGTTCTTGATAAATTTGACTTCATCCTAGAAATGACCAAAATTCTCCTTGAAGTTTGATTAGCAAACGTCATTATTTCATCATGGATTTGTATGACTGTTAGCATATGCAATTGGTCCTAAAAAATAGTTAATCTTGCATTTTCATACCTATCACTTAGCATAAATATGTCAATTTTACTATATTGCATGATTATTTATCATTTACAAAAACTTGCATTTTGATCATACATAATCACTTTCTCATATAAACTACATATTGACTTCATGATGATGGCATGAGATAACCCTAATAAAATATTTTTAGGAATATTATGCCTAGCGCAAGTCCTTTATCCAAATTTGTCATGCTTAATTACTATCATTGCATAATACTTCTTTTAAGATTAAAATAAAATTAATCTTAAAAACACACACATTACTTATCATCAACTACATCACTTTCAATCAACAAATTCAAAATACTTTTGGATCATAACCCTTCGCTATCAGCATAACATCAAAACCTCACACAAGATCCACTTCATGACTAAAGCGAGCAAACAACCTCCATAAATAGTCATATACAAGCACACATCTTCGAGGTATTATTGTTGATTGATCAAGATCGTAAGGGTATATTTCCCAAAACAATATCTTTTTCTATAAACAATTCAATCACACTATATTACAAACATCAATTACATCAAATCACACTTTACTTTCCTACAATGATATCTTGATTAAAGCATGAGAAAAAGTACATCAAAAACCATAAAATATGAAATAAAAAGCATGATTATGTAGATCATCAAAAATAAATTATATTACACATTCACACATAAACATCAACACATCAGATAAGCAATAGATATATGTATATATATATATATATATCATCAAAAATATAATAGGATACAAAAATAGTCGATTGGTATACCACAATCATAAAATCGGTATACTCAATCACTAGGGGGTACACCATAAAATCCAACTTAGTGTATCATCCCCTAGAACCCCTAGGTGTCATCACCTAGAGGTTATCTAGGCTCACAAAATGGAGTAGCCCCAGACACTGTCTTAGATCTTAATCTACCATGACTAGGAAGAACACACTCTAGAGGAAAAGTAGCCCTCTAACCCTCTAGAACAAGTTGATAGTATAACATCTGATAGAAATATGCCCAATATGATGATGTGACTAACTCTACCACTACTATCCTACTCCATAAGGACTGGCCTAAAGTCACACTCCTCGACTGATGGGATTGTGATTGTTTCTGGCATGATGATCTATGTCCCTGCATCTGGGCTACTTGAGCCTAAGCCTGGCTCATAAGAGTATATGCTTGTGAGAGTTATCCCTCCAATTACTAGATGCAACTCACTTGAATGGTGATCTAACTCCTCAGACCATCATTCTCTACCCATAGAGTAGCCACCTCTCTTATGTTGCTCGACTCTCCCACCTCTATAGTAATACCTTTTTGGGTGAATCTGGTCTTGAGGTAGTGTGGGTCTCTCATTGTGGAGAGGGTATTATCTTCTGGTAGAGGAACATCCTACTGTGAGCCTCCCTCCTACTGGTACTATCCCCTCTCTCCCTCGATCTTGAGAGTCCACTAAGTAATCCCCTATGGCCATAATCCTCCTCTCATCTGAGGCCCCTCTCTCTATGGTGGCCTCTATCTCTCCTCTCCCCTCCAATCTAGCTGATCATCACCTAGCTACCTCTCAAAATACCTCTTGTACCTAACTAACTATGCCTCTCTCTTGAGTGATCCTCATAGGACATATACTAGCATACCAAGTAGTATAGCCATCCACCACCCCTACATCATCACCCTCTGCAAGAGTGACTACTACATCATCCTCATCTACCTCAATAAACCTATTGAGATTCGATGCCCCACTAGTGGTCATCGAATCTCGCACAACCCGAGAATAAGTAAAATCTTGAACCTTTGGAATCCCTTATACCAACCTAAATTGATGGAGCACCCGATATGCTTGGTGTAGCTCTATCTCCCCTCTCTCCATATGGAGCCATCATACTCACCTCATGTGAGCTAGCTCTACTCTATCATCCTCCCATCCATGGTGCCCTCTCCAAGGTCTCCAACAAATTTATATCATGGTCAACTCATCAATAGTCCATCTGGCCTCCTCTAGGCCACCCCTCCTCCTCACTCGACCAACCAATGGACCCTAATAGAATACTGTAGGTCATCCATCCTCTACATCCTAAAGAGGAAATCCTATCGGTCTCCTCACTACGATGTGCTCCCAGCACCATACCTGAAGAAAGGATGTAAGCACCAAGCTAGTGCCTTTCTTGTACATGACCCTAAATAAGGTGTGGTACAAGCAACACAAAATATAGGGACCCCAAGAAAACCATATACGAGTATCCCACATGTCCACTACAACCTCTACCAACCCCCATGACAAGTTTCGACCACTCTGGTGACACACTAGAAGCCCTCCCACTATCTCTACCAATACCACTATCAAGGTAGATACTCCATCTACTGCAATGAGTCCCTCTATACCAACTTCACTCTACTCAATGGGAAATGATGGATCTCCCATCAATATCTGCATGGCCTGACCCTGGGCCAAGGACTAGTACACAAACTATCCTCTAATAGGAACTCTGAGGATCCTCCACACATCCTCTAAAGTAGGGGCCATCTCCCCCATCGATAGCCAAAAAGTCGATGAACCTGGATACCATCGCTCAACTAAAGCAGTGAGTAGACTGTAGTCTACCTCTATGCATGGCATTTCATCCACGTGATTAAGCCCTACTACCATCATAGTATTCCTCTCATCCACACTAAGAGCTCAAACACGATCCTCAAAACCGGTATGTCGCCACTCGTGACCCTTAAGCGATCCTCCCTGTAAAAATAAAAAATAAAAATAGATCACTTATAAAAACTACAAAAAATAATAATTAAAAAATTTAACAATTTTAGTCCTAAAGTATAAATTCGGACTTAAAGCACAAATTTGGATGCACGAAAATGAATTCGTACATCCAAATTTGCAAAATCGGACCTACTATGAACAAAAATCGGACGTACGAATCCATCAAAAAATGTCCGAATTTATCAATTCGGATGTATTTTTTGATGAATTCAAACGTCCAAATTTGTCGCGATGATCCGAATTCATCGTTGCAGTCATGCGATGGTAGGCCACATCCAAAAATACAAAAAATCCTAATTATAAACCAAAAAATTTCAAACAAGAAGTGATAAAATCACTTACCCTGATGTTCCCACCATTTCCATCATTCCTGGCTCGAACTTTGTCTACCCGATGCACTATGGTAGCCATTTATCCATTTTTCTCTAGAGCAAAATTTGCTAACACTGAAAGTAAAAATGAATTAGGGTTTTTTGCCCTAATTTCTATTTTATACCCTTTTTACCCCTTTTTCTTCAAATTTCGAGTTTTGCAATAAATTGTAAATTTCTTACAAAACTCGAAGGGGGTATCCATGATAATAAGCATAAACAGAAAAATTGAACAAATTTTTATTTTTCGCAACATAACATCCCTTTTCGCTACATCTTTCTTTAACGCATTTATTGCTCATAAATGCGCCAAAGAGGGGGCAAAATGTAGCCGCCAAATTTTTTTGGTATAAGGTAGAGGTGGTTATAAGGTCCACAAACCTTTTACAAAGTCAAAATGGGCTGGTTCTAGCATCAAGCCCGTATAATCAAAATACAAAATGGATCTTTCTAAGACTCACATTAAGCCATACTTAGAGTCCACGAGTCCTATACTTGTCGCTTGACTATTCGGGATAAAACAAAAACCAAACAACACCTAGCACTTACTAACACTAGGTTGCCGTCATTGTACACTTGTCACCTCCCGGGCCCCAACAAATGGGATGCCTTTTCCGCCTAATTCCATCTGTCGGATTACTCATCATCAGCCCCTCCGATCTCCCCGATGCTCTAACAGGTTTGATCTTAGCTCTTCTCTAGCAACCAACACCAATAGTTCTTGAGGGAAGTTATCCTTCCAAATTTGCATCTCCCCAACAGAAACCGCAATATTTGCCATTAGATCCGCCGCTTTGGTTCCCTTCTCTCGAAGGTGTGTTGGATTCGGGCATTAACCAAATGAGATTTATGAATCTTTGCTTCTAGGATAAGCTCCAATATGGTCCATCTGGGGTCTTTATCCTCCTTAATTGCCTTGATTATATTAAGCGAATCCCCTTCAAAGATAACTTCCTTATAACCCTCAAGTCTGGCAATTCTCATTGCTCGCATGCGAGCTCAGGCTTCGCAAAATGATTTGTTTGAGTTCCCAAAGGCTCTGCAAAGGCAAGGACCACTTTTCCTTCCTCATTTCTCAAAACTCCTCCTGCTCCTGCAGGCCCCGGATTTCCTTTAGCTGCCCCGTCAAAATTAAACTTAACCCACTTTTGTGTGGGGGTATCCACTTGACACCATCCCGTGGGTTGGTTGTAATGTCTAGGTCTGGAAGTTCCTCTCCCCAGTTCCGCAAAATCCTCCTTTCCCTTAGAGACATGGTCTCATTTTTGAAGAAGAAAGTTTTCCAGTTTTCTTTCAAAGCTCTGATTATTTTATTACCACATAACCAGGGATCTTTCTTACGTCCTTTAAATACTCTCTTATTTCTCTCATTCCATATCCCCCATAAAAAATGGGGTAAGCTGAGCTTCCAGAGCCAAGTCAAAAGCTTTGCCCGGAAGGGGGAAGCCCACTGTATGCAGAAGTCAGACATGCTATTTGGACAGACCCAATCTATATGAAATTTGGACAGGATCATTTGGAAGACTGTACAAGAAAAATCACAAGTTAGAAATATATGACTTACTGATTCTATTGCTTTCTCACACAAGATACATCGATTGATGAATTGGAAACCTCTCCTTTGCGGATTATCCGTTGTCGGGATCTTATTTTGAACCGCCAACCAAAAGAAGAAAGCTATTTTTGGGGTTAAATTATTTAACCAAATAACGAAGTCGAGTCCGACCATTGAATCCTGAGTGGATTAACTTATAGGCGCTTTTCTTGAATAGATCCCACTTGTAGTTTTGCCCCAAATCGCCTTGTCTCTTCCTCCCCAGGGAATGATCGGGAACACCCTTAAAGCATCATTGAGTTTGGTTAGGGCCACCTTCTCTTGCTCGACGGATTATGAACTCGTGATTTTCTTCCAAGAAGAAGTTTCTGTGCTACAGCAATAAAATCCCCTACTTTTCCTCCCATTTCCTTCGAAAGTTTATGTTGGAGGACCTGAAGGTCTAAGTTATCTTTCAGATGGGCCTCTTCCAACCACGGGTCTTTCCAAAAGTCCACTTGTCTTCCATTACCAATTCTCCATCTGATGCCTTTCCCGACTACCTCCCGACATTCGAGCAAACAATTCCAAAAATAGGATCCTCTAGGGAGATTATCGACTTTCAGGAAGTCCCGATTATTTCGATATATTTTGCCTTAAGAAGTTTTACCCATCCCAATTGATCATTATTGATAAATCTCCATACTGTTTGCCAATCGAGCTTGATTCAATTCTTTCATTCTCTTTAACCCCAGGCCCCCCCGATCCTTGCTTGCACACACCCGATTCCATGCTACCAACGAAATTCTCTTTCTCTCCTCCGAACTCGACCACAAGAAGTTGCATTGAATTAGCTCCAATGTAGCTTGGACCTTTGCGGGCATTCTAAATAGAGACATGCGATAAATTGGAATGCTCTGTAAAGTAGTTTGAACTAATAAGGCTTTTCTGCGGAGGTGAGAAGGCTGCCCTTCCACCCCGCTAACTTTTTGGAGATCCTGTCAATGATCGAGTTCCACAAAGTAGCCTTCATTCTTCCTTCGAACATAGGCATGCCTAGATAAGTTCTTGGTAGAAGCTCCTTTCCACAACCGAAGAGGTTAGCTATTCTTTCCTCCCTCCCACCAGGCGTGTTAAAGAAATAGATGCTACTCTTCTTATAGTTTATGTCTTTATCCCGTTCGTCTCATACTTGGTTAGAATTCTCTTCAACTTCCTAGCTTGAGGCACCGAGGCTTTGGACACAATGATTGTATCATCCACAAACTGTTGGTGAGACACGGCCCTGCTTGTTGAGGCTGGTTTAAAACCTTCCAATTGACCATCTGCCACCGCCGCTGAAATGTTCCTACCCAATGCTTCCGCTAAAATAATAAACAAGTATGGAGACAAAGGATCTCCTTGTCGCAACCCCCTTTCACTCTTAAAGTAACCGGAGGGTGACCCATTCACCATGACAGAAAATCTTGTAGTAGAGATACAACTAAAAATCAACTTAATCCACTAGGGACAGAAACCAAACTTACCCAAAATCTTGGTGAGGAACCGCCATGAGACCCGGTCGTAGGCTTTATTCATATCAAGCTTTAGTAACATACCTGCTTCCTTACTAGTCACCATTGAATGAATAACCTCATGAATTGTGATGATACCATCCAATATTTGTCGCCCTTTCACAAAGCCACCTTGGTTCATATCAATGATGAAAGGAAGGATAACCTTCGACCTATTGGCGATTGTTTTTGTGAGAATCTTCATCGAGTGTTACATAAAGCGATAGGGCGAAACTGGAAAATTCCATTGCTCCCACTAGTTTAGGGATGAGAACTAAAAAAGTAGCATTAACTCCTTCCGGGATTTCCATGTCCTTTTGAGCCTCAATTATAGCTTCCACTACATCATTGCCTAGGATATCCCAAAACTTCCGGAAGAAAGCTGCAGGGAAGCCATCCGGTCTGGGGAGGCTGTTACCATCCATGTCAAAAACGACCTTCTTGATTTCCTCCTTTGTGAAAGGACTAAGTAAGAATCCATTAAGATTATCGATTCACGAGGGGTGGAATGGCTGCCAACGAGAGAGTCCTCTTCTTCAATAGTCGGATTTACATCTTCTAGCAACGATTTAAAGTACTCAACCGCTTCCCTCCTTATGTCTTCCATATCTTTGGTGTTAGACCCATCGGCCATCTTGATCTCCTTAATTTTGTTAGTACTCCTGTGGCGAAGAGTAGAGACATGGAAGAACTTTGTATTTCTGTCACCCTCCTTTAACCAACGCAGTCTGGATTTCTGCCTCCAAAAGGTTTCTTCAAATCCTAGCATCGTGTGGTATTCGGCTAATAGCTCCCTCTCCTGGTTTCTCAGATCCTCTGTAAGCTGCTCCGACTTCAACTTCTCCTGTAGTTCATTGATCTTGTCTTTTAGTTCTGCATTTTTAACAAAAATATTGCCAAAGGAAGTTTTGTTCCACTCTCTAATGTTAGCCTTCACATTCCTTAGTTTACATGCCACTTGGGCCAGTTTCGAACCATTATACTTTTTGTCCCACCATTGGGCAACCAGATCCTTGAGATCTTGATGTTGGAACCACATAAGTTCGAATCGAAAGGGTCTGATGTATCTTTTCTTAGAGTCCTCCCCTGTTTCCCACAGAATTGGGTTGTGATCAGACCCGATTCTTGGGAGTGCCGTTAATGAAGAGTCCCCAAACCTCTCCGGGCATTCTTGAGAAAGAAGAAACCTATCTAATCTGATCCGAATTTGGTTTTCCTTCAATCTTTTGTTAGACCATGTATAGGAGAATCTACGCGAGTCCACATCCATCGGCTCATGTTGCTCAACAAAATCTCTAAACTCGTAGATATCAGGAGTTATTCTTTGAGAGCCCCCCAATTTATCTACGGGATTAAGGTAGCAATTGAAATCCCCCGCCACAATCCAAGGGTAGTTGGGGACCGTCTCCCTCAATTCAGCTAGTCGACTCCAAAGAACCCTTCTCGGTCCACTGTCTAAGCTGGAGCATATACATTCGTTAAGATCCACTCTTCCCGTGTGGTTTTATCCACACATAAGAGACAAATAAACCAACTAGACATCGGAATCACTCTACTATCAATCACATTTTTGTTCCACATAACCGGTAACCCTCCTGTTGTTCCAGGTGGCCTCTTGGCCTACTACTTCAACTTCTCGCCAAGTCCTATTCTTAAAAGGAATAACTCTACTCTCCTCCATTTTAGTTTCTTGCGAGTAAAATCATATCCGGTTTGTGTACTTGTCTAAGAGCATACAAAGCTCTTATTTTTGCAGGATTACTCCCACGAATATTCCATGAAAGGATCTTCATTTATGGGCTTTGGATCCTCGAGCCTTCGCCCCAAAGAGCAATACTTGCTTGAGTGCCATCGGCCACTCCTCGCTCGCTTCTTTCCGCCTTAAGGCGGCATTGCTAGGTTTCCCTCTTCCCTACCGAACCATATCCCCATACATCCGCTCTAGGTTGAAGTTCCTTGGGATTCACTTGGCTTCTAGTAACCATCTTGGGTAGGTCGGTCTTGGTATTTGGGGTAACAATCGGCTTTCCGGGTTAAGCTGGTCTTTCTGACAGTGGAGATGATTCCGTGCTCTTAGCTTCTTGATTAGTAGATTCTTTTTTCCCTGCTTTGGGGTTACACTGATCTTGGTGGTTCACCTCTTCCTCCTGAGTATCCTTGCTTGTATTATTAGTTTCCTGCTCCTTCCTTTGATTTTTCTCCTCTAAATCCTTCTCTTGAGTCTCCTCTACCTCGGATTCCACTTCTTGGCTATCCATCTGATCTCCCTTCAGATGATTTAATGCATCAAAGCTGTTCTCCATCGGGATGTTGATCTCCTTGGAATTTCTTCCCATAAATTCCTCTGCAGTACATGGGACCACTTCCACCGAGCCTCCATAGGCCTCCCGTATCACCCAATCAAACTTACTTGCCCTAGGGCGTTGATCTATGGGGTTCTTTCCTTTGTGATTTGGCTCCGAGGCTTGTTGTATCATCTTAGGAGCGAGGTTGAGCTTGAGGGTTCCCATCAAAGGGACCGGCTCCCCTGTGAGAGGGTTTTGGGGCATAGGTATTTTTTGGAGGAGGGTTAAAACGTTGCCTCTTGCTTACAATAGGGCGAACAGGGTCTCGATATTCGGATTTCGAGCTCCACGTCCTTGAGGCCCGGGTTGGGTAGGAATGGAGATCTGCGGGGGAGGGATATTATTGCGGGTTTGAGGATCGGTATTTTGGAGTGGGGGCTGGTTCTTGGAAATGCGGTGGATACCACCGGTGCCCTACCTTCCCACAAACACTACACTTAAAAGACATATTTTCATATTCAAATACCCGAGTATGAAGGCCAAACATAGACGACAAAATAATGGATTTAGGGAGCTCTTTACTCGGGTCCGCCAACACACACATGCGAGCGAGACAGGAGTCTTGTTTTGCTCAAGGTTGCGGGATCAATAGCTATTAGTTCTCCAATCTCTGTAGCTATCCCGGCCAATATTTGTTCGTTCCGAAAAGCGAGAGGTAATCCTGGCATCTTAACCCAAATAGGAGCCAAATCCAGCACTTGAGTCTGGGGGTTGAAATCGGGGGACCAACGCTTCAGATACAAGCCCCTTTTCCCAAAAAACCAAGGACCTCCTTGGAGAGTCCTTTCCATGTCCTCTTCACATTGAAATGTCACCAAAAGAAAACTCTTGGGTAAAGCCTTAATCATCATACCGGCCCTTGGCTGCCATTTTTGGATGGCCCATCTCCTTATGACTTCCAAGTCCGGCCTCACCCCCATAAATTTAGCCACCAAAGATGTTCTGCCCTCCATAGCCACATGCTGAGCTAAGGAATGCGGGACGTGCAACCTACCATTGACAGATTTTAGATTAAAACAAGAGTCGGATAATTTTTGCTTACCGCGAAGAGCATTAAGATATGAAGGTCTCCAGTTGCCAGGTTTCTCTTTGTCTCCTTCTTGGGTCTTCCTTTGATCCTGACGCATAGAGTCCTGGTCCCCCTCAGAGAAATCTTCAACCGCATCCGCCCAACGCCCTTGGACCGGTTCCAATAGAACTTCCTTGTCCACATCCTCCGCTTGGGGGCTCTGCTATCTCGCCAGAGCCCCCACCTGCCGCGTCTGCTGATCTGCCCTCTGAAGTCCCACACCTAGGGTTTGATGCCCCTAGACCTCTCGCTCCTCCTCCTTGCTGCGCCATCCGTCACCCGTAACTGCCAAATTTTGACACACTTCAAAATTTCTAATTTTTATTAAAACATCCTAATCATCCTAACAACATGAAACTTACCCTCAAATACCCCTACCTCAATATTCATGCCAAAAAATTTTCCCCTTACAAATAATTTTGAACAATCCTAATGAATTTGAATGCATATGATAAAATAATATGTGTTTGAATTCGTCCAAATCCCATGTGCACATAATTTAGGCACCTAGTTGGATTTTAAACCTAATCTAGGCATCATCAGATTCTCGACGATTTCAAATGATCCACCAAAATCGAATGGATCCAAATTTGTCTAAATAGAGCCAAAACCTAATTTGGCTTAACAACCCTACCTAATCTCGCCAACCTACCTAATTCTTCAAACTGTAGCAACCATTTAAACCCCCAGCCTCACATTAAATAGTTTGGATGGTGATATTTGTAGAAGAGCTTGGATTATGAAGGAGACTTTGGAGCTTTTTTGTAGGTTGTAGTGGAGAACTTTGTTGTTTTATCATCATCCAAGAGACACATAGACATAAAGATACTTTCAACATATGTGGATTTGGTTTATATTTAATAATTACTTGAGTTTTGCATTATTTTTACAAATTCGGATGTGTTTGAATTTGTCACTTTGTGTCCGATTTATTTTTTTGTTTTGCAAAACTAGTCGTTGGATTATTTTGGTTGTGTCTAAAATCATACACAACATTAAAAATTAAACATTGCATCCAAAAACCTACCAATGGTCCATTAGGAGTAAAATTATGACTATCATATTATTATTTACTTTATATTCATTGTGACTTCTATTTTTTATTCCATTCTTTACTGCATCTTATTGTTATCAAATAGATAAACTACATTTAGAATCACATGTTTCATATTTAAATAATCAATCATTCATTTTCTTTATGGTTGGCTAAAAGAACCGAGGGGATTTGACTATCACAGACCATGATCTACTATGGCCTATGAAGATACCCCATACCTAATTTTAAAATCTATTAAACTATTGTGCAATTGCAGGTTTTTGATATATTCATATGTTTTCGAGTTTATTTGATGAATTCATATGACCGAATTCATCCAGTGTACGTTTGAATTCATCCTGAACATACGAATTCATCACAAATCAGACATCCAAACCAGGTAAGAACTTAAAATATATTTTATCATATTCAAATTTATATTTTCTATCTTATATGCACCTGTGTTTAATCATAAAATAGAAAACACCCAAAACATAGACTTTATTATGTTTTTTATAAAACATAAAAAATACTAAAATAAAACATGTTAGCATAGAAAAAACCATTGCATCTTAGTTAAAATTTGTAATGCTTTCTAGATATACTTGAATGCCTTATCTTCATTTTAAAATGAATTGCATATTTGGCCAAACCCTAGGTGTATGCTTTCAAAATAAAGAACACATCAAACTACCACCTCACCTAGGCATGGAAACCGTCATAACAAGCTTTTCCTGGTGAACCCACCCCATTCATCAACAAACACAAAAGAGAGTGCAATAGAAGAACTTCTCATTCAAGGTGTATATCCTTCATTTTCCCTCCCATTTCATGCATGGATCCATTATTCTGGGAGAAAGGGGTGCAAAAATTTTAGGTCTACAGACATATTGGTGGTTGTATAGAAAATATTCTAGTGGATCGAATTGCACATTGACTACCACAATATAATTTGTGTCTTTATTTTGATTTTATGATATGGTTTGTATATTAAATACTTCAAATACTTCTATTAGATCACATGTCTAGTGCCTACATGATTTTATTAGTCTAGTCTTGGCCAAACACTAGTCTCTTAATTGCTTGAAAATAAGCTCAGTGTCACTTTATATTTATAATAGTTTGATCTACTTTTTTTCTACAAGTTGGAGACCATGCAAAAATGCTTCATATTATACAAAATTATTGAAATAACTATACCATATATTCTAAACCTACAAGGTTTTCTATCCTATGGGTGAGACTAAGCAGATGCCAGGTCCTACTCAGGTTTTGTATTTACCTCCATTAAAGTATAGTTTTCAAATTTCAGTTGGATCTTCTGAAGTCTTAGTAACCTTAGGTAGGAATGGATTCTCATCCTAAATTAGATAAGTACCTAATTTTTTTAATTTGATAACATCATAGGATTTTTTATCCCATTTTTTAAAAACCCACTTGTCCATTTGATCATGAAGAACTAGAGTGTATATCTCATTCACTAGTAGAGTGTATATCTCATTCACTAGTAGAGTGAACTTTGACAAACCTTCAATTGCTAGGAATGTTTTATCAAATTTGGATTTAGGTGTTGGTACATGTTCTACATGATATATATATATATATATATATATATATATATATATATATATATATATATATATATATATATTTAGTTGAATTATTTACCTTAGTGCTATAGTGGGTCATTAGAACCATGTTGTCCAATCTAGTGATTGGTAGCCCCCAATTTTAGCAACAAAATTTCTAGATAGGTAGATGTTGAAGGATGTTGGTATCTTTATCATAGCTACATATTGGGAGATAGTCACATTGGGGAAAGCATTTAGCACAAGTTGAAGGTTTCTTACAATATTAAATATCTGAATTAGAGTCCAAACAAGTTGGACTACCTTCTAGTTGACCAAGTATTTAGCTAGTTCTAACACATCTACCACTTGTCTAGGCATTATTGAAATGCTTGACCTTGATTCAACTAGGCAATTATGAATTAACTTATCTTCACATACAATATTAGATAAAATGGTAGGGTCTTGGGTCTACTTGGTATAGAACTAGATGCTTAAAGTATTGTTGGAATTTTTTGTTTTTTATGATCCACTACTTTTCTAGGGCCTCTTTTAGGTGTTTGATCTATTCTAGAATGGTGAGAACATATAGAGTGGCATAGGAATTATAGATTTATTCAGGTGCTTCATAATATTAAAGGACTAAAGACATTGAATTTTAGATGCAAAACTTACCATCCATTGAGGTCTTGGTATTTTGGTTGTAGGGTTAGGAGCTCTAGCTAGTTCTAGAACTAGTACCCTTTGATTTTATTTTCTTACCTAGGTTGTCTTAGTCCTAAATTGGTACCTTTCAACATAGTGCTTGGGCCTATCTAGTCTACCTTATGTTTCTCCTCTATGGAATTTATTTTCCTTCTTATGATAATGTTATACTAAACCTATGTTTGGATGACTATTAGGTGTTTTTTTTACACATCGTGTAGACCTCTCCTTCATCCCACATTACCATCACCTACTCCATTGGGCTATTTTTTGTGTTGGTAGAAGCACTAAGGGTTTGACCTTGTAATACTTGGTCCTATGCATATGTGATTGGATCCAGATAGATATCTTGAGGTGGTATTGATGTGGATGACTATAGATAGTTCCAAGGCTATCATTCCATATAATTGTTTTGAGTAGGGATGATAACCTTGACCAAATTGGGAGGAAATTACTCTAAGAGAGTAGGTATAGGTACCATCTACTAACATATGATTTGGGGTTGGTAAAATCCCTATCAAGTTGGTATAGGTATATTTGATAACCATTTGGAAGAGTTTAGTACACCTAGTTACCCTATTGTAAAGGAGGTTTTGGTTAGTTGTGATATTTGAATCTTTGAGTGTTTTATTGTCTCCTAAATCTTGTAACTTCATTGGATAATACCTTCAACATATTCTTCATCACAACTAATTTAGAAGAGTATGGATTATTGGATGGATACTCCATAGTAGGAGGGGGTGATTGTACCAATATCAAATTTGAGGTAGGGTTTGTTTAAAAATTAGTAGGCTAAACCATGGGAAGTGATGATAGGGAGGTTGTACATATAGATGCAAAGGCATTAAAGGCCTAGAATCAAGTCATTTTTAGCCTAATTAGAAATTATGTAGGCTTGGGGTAAGGAATTTCCTCCTTTTTATTTGATAATCATGGAAAATTTAGAACAAATTGTACCAATATCAAATTTTAGGTAGTGTTTGTTTAAAAATTAGTAGGCTAAACCATGGGAAGTGATGATATGGAGGTTGTACATATAGATGCAAAGGCATTAGAGGTCTAGAATCAAGTTATTTTTAGCCTAATTATAAAGTCCATAGGCTTGGGGTAAGGAATTTCCTCCTTTTTATTTGATAAACATGGAAAATTTAGAAGAAATGGCCTTCAAGAAGTAAATAAAGGTCATACCTAGTAGCAATTGAAGGTAAGTATGTTTTTCTAGGTCTTATAAAATATTGTATTGAAATAACCCATATTTTCCATTGGGGATCTTTTGATGGTGGTCAATTGCTCTAATAGGGACACACCATCCACCTTCTTGCTAAATCTGAATATCATTAGGTCCATCAATTAGTCCCATATTCTAATTAAATATGGTATGAGATTGATGTACTATTCTTTAGCATTTCCCTTGAAATACATAGCTAGAAGCCTTAGGATGTGTTATATTGATGTACTATTCTTTAACCTTTCCCTTGAAATACATAGCTATAAGCCTTAGGGTGACTTTTTATGTCTGATTATTCTGCACTATACACAAGATAACCATGTGGTTAAGACACTTTGTAGGAGTGATGAAATTTTCCCCAATGATAGGTTAAAAATATTAGTGTAGATTTTGGGATCTCATCCCATGTTGTAAGTGGAGCTAGTGTTGCAATGAGCCTCTATTATTCCATGCAAAAAAATATCTTGGGCATTTGATTATATAACATTGCCATATTGTGGTATTGTTGTTTCCTTTTTCTATAACTATAATTAAATGAGGTAAATAATACTTGTAGGTTGTCTTTTGTGTTGAAACTTGTAATATATCTAGTATTCATAAATTATTGGGTACGTTAATATTAGTAGAGTCACGAAAACATTGAGCTCTTCAGTTAGGGGAGTTTTAGGGGAGTTTCCAAATGAGTGTGAGATATGCTTCAACAAATGCATAGACTAATATTTTTACCAATATATAAGCTCAAAAATATTTAGTTAGTGGGATAAATTATTTATATTCATCCCACTAGATATGCTAGGAAATCTATTTTCAATTTATTGCAATAGTCAGATGCACCTGATACTCCCACCTCACATGAATTACAAAAATCTAGAAGTCTTAAGAGAGTGAGAATGCAACTTAGAGGACATCCTCTAAGTTTTCTTAGAAAGCTAGATCCTTATTATATATGATCTTGATGCTCACTTTCCTAAGCTATCTCTAATCTATTGGATCTCACTAGGCAAAAGGAAAGAGAGTAAGAAAGAAAATATAAAAAATCCTAAGCTACAGGTGGCAATCTGCCAAAATTACACTCTTCTAAGGATCAATGGAATGAATAAACACATACATCATTTATAGATAATTAAGATGAATATGGTCTCAATCTAGCATTATCATTTATCCATAATAAACCTACATAAGAACTAGGGTAGATATGAGCCATAACTTCCTATGTAGATCAATATACACACAAGGACCAAGATAAAATAAAGGTAGTCACATCTCTTTATATATATATATATATATATATATATATATATATATATATATATATATTAAATGCTTAATATATTCATGCTAGAAAGGAAGAGGCTTGAGCCCTACCAATAATTTAACTCAAGGTTTAAGGTCAAACTAATACACAAAAAATGAATGAGAGAAAAATTATACACAAGGCTAGATAGCATACATGAATATTCAATTATCCCCCTTCCTAGGCTCTAAAATGTGTATTTATACATTGATTTTAAAATTGAAATTTTAACATCTCCTCTTGCATGGCACAAGTAGGAAACGTACAACCTCCATTGCTCCTTATTTTGAGGTATTATTTTGTATTTAAGATACATAGGATTGAGGTTGGTTAGAAGTATTTTTACATTGAGTACTTGGTAGGATGGTATATGTGGCACTCTTTTCTTTTATAGAAAGGCAATGTAATAACCCAAGTCAACCCACTTGGTTTCAAAATATCACTAAGAAAAATTTCTAATTCCAAACTGGTTTATCTAGTAATTGCATGCAAGAAATCTTCACAGATGCCATTTTACTGCAGATAAAATATCTGTGAGATCGAGATTGGCCAATTCTCGGTTAATTTTACTATTTGTTTACTTCCTCTCCTACCCGAGATCCTAAGCATTGGCAGGGGTTTTCACTTCCAAGGACCATATCACCTGGAGTTTGATCGCTTACTTCCCCTTACCTTATCTTAAGGTACTTAGCGAAAGCATGCCGGGACTGATGCATATTCCCTTCCCATAATTGCATCATGGGTTTACCCTAACCTAGCAATACCCTAGAAGTCTTTTTCATGCATAAAGCCCATATCAATATGCAAGTTTCCAAAAGAACTTCCGCCCTTGTACTAGTTGAGTCTGCCTAGGAACTATGCCCATATCACAATTCCTTCTCTCTTCACCTTTCTTAACTCTCGGTGTCTGGCAACTCTTACCAGGGTGTGAGCCTTGAACCCTCATCATCCTGACGTTTGGAATTATGGAATGCCTTACCGTATTTCCAATACCTAGGTTGACTACCCTCAACCACAAGATGATATTTAGATATACACAAGTATTAAAAAAAATTATCTACAACTTAAGCCTCTAATGATCTTATATCAATGTTAATTATTTTAAACCACCCTTATTTTGATATATCTAAGATCCTTAAAATAACTATTTGGCTATTTTTTTAAGTGTAAATAAAACATCTAATAATGGACTAGATAACATATTGACAATTCCCTTAATTTAATATAACTAATTTGACTATTATAAAATGAAGAGAAATCATCTTTAACATAAGATACATTATGCATTAGTAATTATAAAATAAGTAACCAACGAAGTATATTCAAAGGAAAATATCTCATTTCTTTAGATTTAAATATTCTTTAATAGAAGACTTAGAACTTCATTACGTGAGACATCGCTCTTCATGGCAGTTGCAAAGTAAGGTCAAAATACTTTATACTTTGACAAGTTCAACACGATATGCAAAGTTATAAGCATTTCTATATCCACTTTCCTTTCAATTTAAACTGTAATAAATATTAAATAATTTTCTTTTAAAGGTTAATTAAATAGATTGTCTCACCCACAATCTTAGTAAATTACCATCCTCACTCGTGCATCCAGAGATGGTCATATTCAATTTTCCATTCTTCCCATGGACATTGGTGTCAACTATTTTCTTAAATTTATTCTTCTCACATTTTTAGCATACTATGATTCCTAGGCAAATGGGATTATATATGTTTATTGTTTATAATTTGACCACTCATGCATCCAGATATGGTCATATTCAATTTTCCATTCTTCCCATGGACAGTGGTGTCAAATATTTTCCTAAATTTATTCTTCTCACATTTTTAGGATACTAATATTTTACTAAATTTATTCTTCTCACATTTTTAGCATACTATGATTCCTAGGTAAATGGGATTATATATGTTTATTGTTTATAATTTTACCATAAATTTTAGCTATGAGGATCCTCTCATCCATAAAGAAAATATTTCAACTAAATTTTTTAAATAAACTTTAGATAATTAAATATTAAATAAATATTAAAAGACTTCACATAGTCAATAATATTCTACAAAGGTTCGAGGTGTAGACCAATTGGTTCATCCAAACCCCATAAGGGGGCAGAGGTCCAAGGTTCAAATCTCGAGCCTCACCGAACTAAATGCTTGTCTCTTTTGTAAAAGTTTTATAATTATTGTGGCATGGTGGTTATAGGGCCGTACTGTACGAAGATCTGTGTGGCGGATTCTGGGGCAGGCAACGCAGAATACTGTGGTGGCCTGACAGCCTACCCCTAAAAAAAATAATAATAATATTCTACATTATTCAAAGTTTATATTTCTCAATTTACTCTATTTTGTATGAACACTTCTATCCTCCTTCCCAGTAATAGGTTTTTCAGCAAATATTAAAGGTAACTTGTTATCCCAATGTTCTATGAAATGATAAACTAATATACGATTTCTATTAACATAGTAATCTTTCTAAAGTAATGACTAATGGTTGAAATATTTTAGTTAAGATTCGGATTCATTTAAAAAGCATAATTATTTTACACTCAAGATAACTTATAATACGAGGAATTAAGCTACCATTTATTTTGGAATGAAAAAGAGAACAAGTAAGATTCTCAAGGTACAAGAAAAGGATAAACATAGAATTTTAAAATAATTTGAATTAGTTAGATTGATCACTGAGTAATAGAGTAATGTAATTTTTTCTTATGTTAAAGAATATGGATCTCTTAATATCTTTTACAATTGTGAAGTCCAATATATAGACAAGCATTATAAGAATAAAGAATTGTATGGATACCTACTTTATTTGTAGCTAACATGCTAATTAACTTGTCATTGATATTATGTATTTCAATGTTGAATAGTAAATTACTTAATTGTAGATGTTAATTTAATTTTTTTTAGAGAATGATATTTAAATGTGTATTTTGAACAAGTAAGTAGTTTAGCTAATATTTTAAATAAGGCTTATTATAATAAAATACAGATGAGGTAATATTACTAAAATATTTCAACCCAATGTTACTATGGTCTGGTAAAGAAACTGCTCTACATAAAAATTACCATATACGATATTTTGAAGCAATATTTCATCCTAATACTTGGGAAAACTAAACATACTGAAAAGCTATTATTTAGACCATATTAACATAGAGTATATTGATGTGTTTTCGTTAAGCACATCATTAATTCTCAATAATTTTATCAATCCAGGGTAGTGTACAAGGCTATCTACGAAAGAAGGAGTGAACAGGGCTATAATTTAAGGTCAATTGGGAGCAACAAGTCTTATTTGTGGAACTGATTGTGTGGGGGTTTTTAGGTATCTTCTACCTCTAAATTGCATAAATTTAACTTTAACATAATTGCAAGAATAAAAACTAATTGCTTATTACAGAAATGAAACCTTAGTTACAGTTGCAAGAATGAAATCTGATTAAATTACAGAATTAAAATCCTAGTTACAGTAGCAGAATTGGAAACCTAATTACAGTTGCAAAATTAAATTCTATTTAATATTGCAATAATGAAAACTAAAATTAAGTCCTATTAATACTCTATAACAGAAGGTTGTCAATCTTCTATGCAAGGGTTGACAGCAAAAACAATAATGCTGGAAAATTGCAAAAAATTGTAAATTGCTGGAAATAAAAATTGCAGTAAATTGGAAAGTTGTTGGAAAGAAAAAAGACTAATCATATCTACTTATAATCACATCACAAAAGTATCTTGAATAGAAAATAAATTATTAGGACTGAAATGGATGTTAACTACTACAAAAGAATGAAATTGACAAGTTTCACAGCTTATTCTGCTGCAGCAAAATCAGAATAAAACCTATATG
This sequence comes from Wollemia nobilis, assembly GCA_028583015.1. Taxonomy (NCBI): domain Eukaryota; kingdom Viridiplantae; phylum Streptophyta; class Pinopsida; order Araucariales; family Araucariaceae; genus Wollemia; species Wollemia nobilis. The sequence goes on along the minus strand of JAQPPZ010015005.1, from coordinate 4,705,269 downwards.
TTAGTCCTCCTCCTAGGTTTGGAAGTGGCAAACCTCCTTTTTTAGAAGAAGGTATGAGTTTATCTCTCTCTAAATCTTACTCACACTCAAAAATAACAAAATAAATAGAAAAACTTGTACTTTATTGATTCAGAACATGATTACAAATCTGCTGCTAAAACCTGTTACAAAACTGTAACAGTCTCAGTTTTCTCACTTATTCTATATCTATATTTTATCTACTACTATTTATACTATTATTATTAGCTCAACCTGGATGAGAGATATCTTTTATAGATGCATAAAATCTAATTACAACAGAAAATATACTGTGCAAATCAATTCCTGTTATTCTGCAATATTCCCTATGTTTATCCTAGAAGAGGATCTTTTCCATAAATTGTGGCTTTGGATGGCAAGGACGACAAAGTTATATGGGAGATATTTTCATTTAATCTCCTCAGCCTTCTTTCCTTTTTTCCACCATTAGAAATCAGTCAACAGGTCAAAAAGTGCTTTTTGTTCTCAATCCAAAGCTAAGTGGCTCAATCTGAAGATATTCGCTCAATCCGAAGAGACTGTATTTCTCAATCCGAAGATCTTCGGAATGACCAACTATGTACTCTTCAATTGATTTCAGTTGCATTTCTCAGGTGGATTAGTCCTCAGGATCATATTGCAATAGCCTTCACTCCTCTTCATGTGTGAATTCCATGCCTTGTCATTCATTGGTAGTTGGCTGGAATTTACATAGGAAAACTAGTATTTGTTACACAGTAACAGTTCTTTGCACTATTTTCTAAATTCAAAGAAATTAATGTTTGAGAAACATCAAAATAATAATAGTAAAGTTTTGTTATCACCGTAAGCATATCCCTTATGTAACAGGTCATGGCAAAGTGACATAAAACTACACAAAAACTATAAAAATCAGCATATAATATTCCAAACACATGAATCATGCAAACAATTAATACACAAAATATTAGATCAACTTAACTAGTATATAAAGTAAATCATAGAGTTTTAGACAAGTTTTAGTTGTTCAAAATATGCTATGATGGAGGTATTTCCATGTCTCATCATATATGTTGCTATATTGAAAGGTTTTTAGATCAAAATCCTTTGTTCTCAGTATACTCAAGATTGTCTATTCCCGTGTGCTATTAGGGCCAATCATAAATTTTCTATTTCTTTGATAATAAAAATATAAATCTACATGCCTATTTAATGTTCAGAAGTTTGTGCAATCAATCATGGTAAGCATAAGTCTTCATTTTCCTTGTACGAGAAGAGGCAAGCAACAAATGAGAGTACATCTATTTTTCAAAGGTCGTGTACCATCCTTGGTTTTGGCTATTCAACTACTTTTTTTTCATCATTCCAGAACTTCCGAACCACTTTGGAATCATGTATTATCTTACATATCGCTTATTATTATAGCCAGGTAATTATTTTCTATTCCAACATCTAATTTCTAAATTAAAGACTAGATTATACATCCCCAACATTCTTAATTCATTGTATAATATTGATTAAATGTTTTCTTGATATATTCCAATTAAAATACAAAGCTTATTATAAGTCTAAAAATGTGGATTTGAGCAGTGTGCCTCATTAATTGAATGTGTCTACTTTATTTGTGTTGAAAACCTTATAGTTACTCTGTCACTTTGGAAACCTAAATTTTTATTTTATGAACCTATTTTCCACAATATTCTTTTGATATTTATAATAAAGGAAAGTTTGAACAACCGTATTAATTTGGTGCTAAAACAAAAATTGAAGTGTAGGGTTTAATTTCCTCCTACCTAAAATTTGTCGACAACGACAACCACTACAAGGATGAAAATAAAAGTGACAATTATTTTTAGGTTTATTAGAACATAGGTATAACAGGGTGTTTTTTTTTTTTTTGTAGAACATTTTCTATTAAATTGTATTCTTCTATAGTTGTTAAACAAAAGCGGAGAAGGAATAACTGGAAGATATTTCTAACCGAGACATACTTCACATCATCTTACACCATGCAAAATCCTCAAAATACATCTAGAAAACCCTTTTTAAAATATTAATCATTTATTTTAAGTGTTAGGATAACAACATAATTAGGCACTATAAAGGTAATTCATCGGAGCAACATTATATTATGTTAAACTCAAGGTATTCATCCCTTAATTTACGTAAACTATTGGCTAGTATTTATTTGAAACACAATATGTAGCACACAGAATGTTTTCCTTTACTAAAAATTTTTGCCAAAAGTTTTAATTTGATATAATAATCCATTAATTCAGCAAGTATTTAAGCCACGAAGCTAATACATCTTCAGAGATAAATACTAGTTGACTATAAAATAATGCAACCATTATAATATTAAACCATTAAATTTTTCATAAACCTAAATAAAATTATATGCAAGCTAGGAATGACAAGATTTGTTTCATTATCTAATATAACTAGTCCAACAATTACATCACCTGACAAACTGAGGCTTCATTAGTTTTCATTAACAAACTGAGATTGAATTGGATCAATGGAAAACTCAGCCAACATTCTTGTAACTACAATAACTTTATTTGTTTACTTACAATTTTTATTAATTATACAAATTTAAAGTCTCAAAGAATTGAAAAGCACAAAACCATCATCCTTTATTTCCTATGTGTGTTTACTTATTATCACCCAATCAGTCGCTATAAATAAATAATTTAGAATACCATTCGGACGGCTTTTGTATTGCAGACTACTAATTTCACAAACTTATATATACTTATACCAGTATCTCCTATGTGTCCTGAGATATTTACCATCAAAATGATGATGCCCGTGCTGATTGGATATTACCCATCCAGGAAGGGGATTCAGAGTGGTCTATACTAAATTGCATGCATTCTACCTAGATATGCATTCAATTTTATGTAGTTCTTATTTAAGAAGTAAACCAGGCTCGTTTCACTCGTTCAAGACTTGAAACTATCAAATAATTAAAAAAAAGGATTTCACCAAAGAATTTTAAATATACTATATTAAAATAACACCTATCTACGTTCTTCTCTAGCTTGTTATCTTAAAGAACACAACCAGTACTTTCGTTTAGAAAGACTATTCCTCAACATTAATACTTTAATGGTTAATATTTTTTTTACTAGAGAACAAATTCTTCATCATCCATGCCTACATGGTCTTTATCAGGTACTTACCTGACTGAATATCGTCGCTATCCACTTAAAATTAGCCTTCCAAAGAAAATTCTCAAACCAAGCAGAACTAGCTTATTGTCATGCCTCAATCCCATGTTTTATAGATGTCAAACATATTAGATAATGTGACATCTGTATCATAGCATGCAGTATTTTAGTCCCATAATAAGCCAAATGGACTCAACCTCCTTACATGTGGACGAAGTTGGCTATTTTCTTTTAAATATTTATTTATTATTATTATTATTATTTTTTAGTATATATATTTTTATTTTAATATTTATTATTTTATAAACTTATATATATATATATATATATATATATATATATATATATATATTATTATATAGATATATATTTATATTATATTTTATTTTTACTTTTAATTTTAATAATATCAATAATATTAGAACATAACACAAAACCCTATAATGCATCTACATGAATGCAACTACATGGACCGTTGGCGGATGTACTGTCAGTAGGGTTCTTTGACCCTATCAATGACGAATACCCCACCGCTCATCATATCCCCAACTTACCTTCTACCAAAACTCTTTGTCTGCCATAAGGAGGAGGTATACATTTCCTACACTGCTCTCTTTTTACTGGTGACACCTGCACCTGCAACCACAAGAAGATTAGCAGTACCATATTCTTACAAATGAGGCAAGCAAACAAGTAGTTAATTAGTTGAGAGTTGTTACAGGCAAGCTCTAGTGATGGATATCACGATGAAATTTACTAATGATGGAAGGATTTTTCCAAGTTAGGGATTCATGTAGATCATGTGGATCTCATTCATCTTCCTTACTACTTCCCAAAATATTACTTCTTCTTGTGTTCCTACTAGATATGATTGATATTTTTACTACTATCCCTAGTTCTTAACTCCAATAACCATGATTTTACATATGATGTAGCCTTGGATATTTATTAAGACTTCATTTTTTGTTATTTTATGATCATTAAAGGCTTTGAGGATCCAATTACCATAATTTTACATTTGTTCTTGCTTGATATTTCTCTTAAAACTCTAGTTTGGTCTTATATATTGTGTTTGTCAGGTATTTTGGCATTGTAGGTGGACTTGGTTGCTTTCTTCCTTTTGTGGATCCTGCATGTAGTAAGAATTCACTATACATTATATTATTATTGTATAATAATACTATAAATAATGGTATTATTATAATTTTTACAACTATATATGTGTCAGCTCATAATTTCAGCCAAGATATTTTTTAAAATAAATGGATATATTTAGTTTATTGAGCCCGTGCCATTTGATTCATAGACTTATTATTATTTATTTATTTATTTTAAAGGTTAATTTATTTGTTTTTGTACCTTAATTATAGGTTATTTTTATATATTTTTAAAATAAAATAGTTTATAGACTTTGTTAAATGCAACCTCTAATCATGTATTGGTTGTACATCCTTAATGGACATGTTCAAAGTCCATTAACCTCTTCTTATGTATATTTTTTTCTCAAGGTAAAAATAGGATTTAAAAGGGATATAATCATTATACAAGTTAAAAAAAAGGTTAACTATGTACTACATATTAAGTAGTGTAGACACCTAAAATGCGTCATGTTTAGGAGACCACTCATATGGGAAAATTTGCAGACCATATGAATGATCTTGGAGCTTTTCAAGATGTAGTAGTGGTTCTAACCACTCATCTAGGGAATTATGGTCCTATGCAAGCTTAGCTACTAATGCTCACATTAGCTGCCAACCTAGCCGATAACGATCAGAGCGACTATAAGCTTAGTTGCTCTTGTTGATAGTTTCTAGATTTGAAACTGTCTCAGCCTCCTAGGTTGAGCCCAAAATTAGTTGTAACAATCACATGCAACTGATTCTAGGCAGTTTTAGGTGAGGAATATTTTGGAAGGTTCATCCCAACTACCACAAGCTGGCAATTCTTGATCTTGGCTTCTCCATGAAGCCAATATTAGAATTTGGGAAGCCTATTTATAGGTCCTTTCATGAGTGCAAAAGATATACAAGGTTTATGCAGTGAAGCTCTATTGGATTGGATAATGACTTGATAACCCTTGAGTACTATCGAAATGCTGCCCAATTGTGGAGTGACAAGCATGCAAACAACAATGGAGCTTCCAAAGGATTGAGAAGCACATATCACAAATTCACATCAATCTAACATGAATACCAATGAATTCAACCACCAATCCATCTCTGGATAACTAGGTGATCCTTGAACATCAATTCAACTGGTGAATTATGCATCACAAACCTTGATTCAAGAGGTAGAAGTCTTATTTTATAGCTACTATATTCGATAGTGGCTCGCAGGCCTTAACCATCAATGGCAGCAATGGCTAGCCCTGAGCGATAGTGGCTAGGATTTGATGTATCATTTCTTTAGTTATTAGTCTAAATTTCTATTTATTTCTATTTTATTAGCTTATATTAGAGTAGATTTACCATTTTCAATGTATTTGTATGGTTAATTAGAAATATTAGAGGTAGCTTTACCTTGATTTAGTCATATTTGCTAGATTCAATTAATCTCCTTATATTAGCTTTATTTCATGTTTTTATTGCAAATTACATGGTAGATTAGCTAGATCTACTTGTTTTCAAGCATGCTTTGCACTTATTTAGCTATTTCTTGGTTATCTTTGCATATCTTTATGCTTATTTCAAGTTTAGCCTTATTTCTTGCATTTCTTGTCAAAGGCCTTGTTAGAATATTATAATGTGCACTATGCCTTCATCTTGACACTTGTGTTCTTTGACACTTGTGTTTTTTATGGTTATGCCTTTTTGTATTTTTCCATGTGTAATATTCATTCTTTTAGCCCAATGAGAGGCAACGATCCAAGAAAGTAGTGACTTGAGGTACGTCGAGATTTCGTTGATTAGCTTGTTAGGTTGAGAGCGCGCAAAGACAAAACCTAGCAATTTGATAAATGAGGATGTTGGTTTTTAGATTCCTTAAGGGGATTTTTTATTTGCTTTTTTCTCTGTTAGATAGGTTGGAGAATGTAGATTTTATGGCATATGCTCTTTGACATTGTGTTCCTGTCTTTTGTCTCTCGTTTGAAATTTTTTGGCTTTTTTTGCTTTTCCATGGATTTTCCTTTTCCCAATAGGCCTCATCATGAGAGGCTCTCTATGCATTTTATTGTGCTTTGTTGTTTCTTGTATGCAGGTTACAGGATCTTTCAAGCTTCAAGGCACTCTCAACATCAAGTTCCTCTTGGAAAATAGAGAAGGAGGCATCCTTGTAAGCCCTCAAGCAGATTTTATGGAGATATGAAGACCAATTGAAACACATCTTCCCCCATTTTGGGGTTATTTGCTTATTGTAACAATTGTATCAATATTTTGGTATCCCTAAGAGGGATAAATCTGTAATAAGACTCATTTGATTAATAAAGAGAGCTTCCTTTTGTTATTTCCTTATTTTTATCAAATGTATGCTTAGATTACATGTTTTTCTTTCTTCATGTTGCAATATCAATAGATGTGTGGTCTCCATAGCCTTCTACAGTGGTGATCACGGTGGATACACCCAAAATTTACATTGTTTTGCTGATTTGTTGCATGTTTTTTCACACAGGTGTAGCCACTCTAATCAATAGTGGCTAGCAGAGCTCAGCCACTCTTGAAGATAGTGGCTAGATTCAGAGTTGCCCTGAGTGATAGTGGTCAACTAAAAAACTTACAAATAGTAGATAGCCAGTTCATCAACAGACTTGGATTTTAGGTTGGTTGAAATTCTCTATATTTTTGCTTCTCTGTCTATGTTTTTAATTTCTAAAATGTAGTAGATGAATGTTAATTAGAGAACATAGAGAAATTTTAAAAGCAAAATTTATAAGATCTCTTAGGTTTTCTACTAGTCATTGCTAGGAAAAGTGGTCTCTGATTGTAATCTCTAGTCTCCAATGGTCTAGATTGTATGTTAGGGTTTGCATGCTTGAGGCCCAATTAGAGGCCATTTTTCATAATTAGTATTGCATTCTTTGAATATCATCTAGCTTTTAGACGTGCATTCTCTAAAATGAAAATGTTTTTTTTTTAAGCATGTAGGAAAATCATTTGAGTGCTCTATGATGCATTTTATTTTCATGCAAAATTAAAAAGAACCCCCACACACCACGTCACATTTAAATATTAGTGAGTTGGACTTCATACCCAACCACTAATAGAGACCAACGATGGTGGGTTTCATCTCCATCCATTGGCTCAAATCCTATGAACCCTATTTTTGGCCAAGATCGAATCCAAGAACCGATGTAGCTTGGAAAATTTGCATGTACTTCTCTTCGGAGGGTATAACACTGACCAAGTGAGACTGGGTGAGGACCGGTAGGACCTATGCTCCCTAACTGGGTATGGGCTTCATCTCCATACTTTGGTGGGTTTACATGATCAGACTTTCATTTTCAATTGTCGAGCTATGAGCATACAGGTGAAAACCCTTAAACTATACAAGTATATCATCAACAAAATTGCAAACACGATGAGAGATAGTTTATGATTCAACAAACCAAAACTCACAAAATAGTTTTAGGGCTCACAAAGAATATTTAAAAGAGATAAACACCCTTGTATGCTTTGTATTCCCTAAAATTTACAAAAGAGATAATTCACATTATGGTCAACACATGGAGAGGCCAACCTCGAAAGATAACCGAGGTGGAGGTCGAAGCTCTAGGAGACACACAAGATAATATATTGGAATCTCTACCATAGGATCCTCCCGAATGATGTTCGATGAGTATCAGAGGTGACAATTCGATGCATGGGGATTCTATTTAGAATACCCCAGTTAGAGGATGTAACATACACTCCTCATGGGATAGAGCTGAGGGTGGCTCAAGGCCCCCATCATCCCATGGTAGACAAAGAGAAAATCCACCCAATCAGGGGTAGGAATATAAGGCTACATCAGAGCATAGACCCCTAAAAACTCCAAACCCTAATGGACCTAGAAGGTTCATGATAGATCTTGCCATAGTTGGAGTTAATGGTATGCCACCAAATGAACCATGGAGAACTAGGCAACTTGATGGACTAGAACAAGTCCTAGGGTAACTAGGTTATAAGCCCTCTACTGCTCACTCTCGCTCTATGAGTTCATGTAGTGAGAGCACACATAGGCATACCATTGAGCTAGGAGAGTGCTCAAAGTACTCCTATAGCGCATGTGCCCCATCCACATAGGTGGGCATAGAGAATAGACTACAACACAACATGAATGTCATCTACATAGATAAGGGCAAGAGTGTGGTGGATAAGTCTATTGGGGCTCACACTAATAAAGCCCCTCAAATAGAGTTGAACAACTAGAGGCCTCACACTATCGATCTTATAGATCGATCTCAGAGGTTGGCTTTAGAGTAGAGGTAGTGTATCTTCCAAGACCAATTGGAAGATGTGTGCATAGAGCATGAGCACCTCGAGAATGAGGATACTCAATGTCAAAGGTTGCTTAGGCAATATTTGTATGAGTAGTGCATGCGAGAGCAATACATCCTTGATCAAAAGGAGTATGAGGAGAGAGAGGATAGGTTAGCTCGAGCTAATCTACCCCCTCAAAGTGAGTATAGGGAGTGCAACCAAATATGTGCTACATCATAGCTAAAAATGCACCCTAAGCAAGTTGAAAATTATACTCATCGTACGACCCATAACATGCTATAGTACCATGCACTAGAACAACCTGGGCATACCCAGTATGCAGAGTCAGAAGGAGATGAGCAAGAGTAGTAGTATCCTGAGATCTCCTTAGTAGATGTGGAGGATGAGCCCAATCCTCCACCTCGACCCAAAAAGAATCTACCTCTAGTAGCTCCGTAGAGACCTCTTAGGGAAGAGGAAATTTTATCCTCGCAAGCATACAAAGCCTTGGTAGAAAAGGTGAGAGCTATTGAGAAACAAGGCATGGCTTATCAAAAGCCTACCTTGAATAAAATTCATAATGCACCTCTATGCTCTTTAGTTCCTAGTCTAGTGTATCTCGATCATTTTGAGATGCCCAAGCTGGATAAATTCCAAGGTGATGAAGATGCATAAGAGCATGTCATGAGATTTATGAACATGTGCTTCCAAATACAAAGTAATGATGCTTTGTTACTAAGAACCTTCATAATGACCCTTTCAGGCCCCACCCTAGAATGGTTTAATCAATTGAAGAGGCACAACATTACCAACTTTGAACAGTTGGAAAATGCATTTCTTGAATGCTTTTCCTTTGGCATCAAGAAGAAGACCAATTTGACTGACTTGGCAGCTCTAAAGTAGTATGATGATGAGCCAATCATGGATTTTGGTAATAGATGGAGAAATCTAATGGCTAAGCTCCCATTTTCCATTCCTACTATTGAATTGACTCGAATGTTCACCAAGAGTTGTGCAAAATACATCTCATTGTTATTACAATTGCAGCAATATCAGATATTTGAGGAGGCCTTGGCTCAAGCCAAGGTTATAGAGGATATCAAGTTGCAAGAAGGTGACTTGAAACTTTGGACTAAAAAGGAGTGGAATAATAAAAATACAAAGAACCAACACCAATAGGCCAAGCTTGCACACATAAATTAGGTGGTGTTGAATCAACAAAAGGGGAATCAGGGCCAACAACCTCAAAACTATCAGGCTCAACCTCCCCCTACATAGTACAATCAATGCAACAATAAGAAGTAGGGTAAGAATAGAGAGCAACATCCTCCTCACTAGTTTACACCACTATCAGAGACTATGGCATCAATATTCAATCAATTGTGTGAGGTGAACACCATAAATTTACCCGAAGTCAAATTAATCGATCCTAATCAACCTAAATTGAAAGGATTTAGGGAAGATCAATTCTGTTCATACCATAGACAAAAAGGGCATGATATTGAAGGATGCCATAGTTTCAAACATCTGGTACAGAACATGATTGATAGGAATGCATTAATCATTGATAATCCTCAGGCTCTGGATAATCAAAATATGGGGATATTCAAAAATCCCCTACCAAACCATGAGCCTTCAAGGAATAATGTCGGACAAGTGAATCAAGTGTGGATCGAACCACCCACACAAGGCTTTGTTGGTATGGTGAACATTGTCACCAAGAATAGGAGGTATAATCATCCAGATCCTCCTCCTACTCCAGTCAAAATTCAAGTTGCACCCCCTCAAAGGCTAGCATAAAATAACTTGCCAGGCCCACCAACTAGACCGGTGGTGACCATAAGAAATAGGCTTATTCAAAGCCTATAGATGACCTCAGCAAAGCTATCAATTTATGAGATAATACAATAGTCTCCTAGGCATAGGGAGATGCTAATGGATATTCTGAGGTCCATAGAAGTACAGTCCCAAGATCCAAAAGCATTCACTAATTTTGTGGGACATGTGCAGTAGTGTCAAGAGCCTGTGATTCAATTTTATGATCATAAAATTAAGATAGTCTCTACTGCTATAGCGGACCCACCACTTCACATTATTGCATGTGTAAACCACACACCCTTCAAGTGGGTGTTGATCGACATAGGATCTTCGATCAACATTATTACCACAAAGGCCTTGGCACATTTAAAATTGCCTAAATCACATATTGTGCCTTCAACTTTCACACTACGAGCATTTAATGATGCATTATGCTCGATAGTGGGTACTATAATTCTACCTATCCAGGTGGGATTGAAGACCATCCCTGTGATGTGTCATGTACTTGAAGGTGTGATGCAATACAACATTCTCTTAGGTAGGCCTTGGATAAGAGAGATGCAATGTGTACCCTCGATATTACATCAGTGTATCAAATATGTACATGAGGGGCAAGTGCATGTGGTTCCTTCGAATGAGGAGCCATTCAAGTATGTTAATCAAGTAGATTTTCTAGGATATTTTATCCTCCCATCAATGCATCTGGATGTAAGACCTACATCACCTATCAGGAATCCAATAGGTAAATCAAAGGAAGTGTGCATCGATCCTTCAACATCAGCCCCATGACCATCTTCACATACAATAGCTACTTCTGCAAAGCCTACGACATCGACAATGCTTAGGAATGATCAGAATCTAAAGGTAGTATTGGGTGAAAAAGAGTCAAAAGAAATCCCCAATGTAGCAACTATCGAGGTCCCAAATCCCATGGAGGAGGGAAACTCATAGAAATAAGTCGAGGAGGTACCTCAACCTACCTCACCTATGTCTTCATTTGGGTCATCTACACCATAGGTGACAATTCATTTAGTCAATCCTAGGTTAGCAGAATACCTGGTGTAGAATGTGACTTTCACACCAATCATCGAATCTACATAGGATATGGGTAGACCTCAAGCCCATCACTTTCCTGTAGGGATGGTGGTACCACTAGGGGTGCCACCCAATCAAACTAACTTCATCTATGGAGGCCTAGATCAACTTGCATATCGTACACCTATAGATGAAGATGATGATGAACCATTCATAGTGAATGTTCATTATCTATCTAACCCAAAGTTCACCCTTCGATATTTTGAGCATTACCATTGGCATGGTTATGGTCTAGGTCTATTTGAACAAGGGTGCTAAACTCCATATGAACCATAATATCAATTTCCATCTGATAGGTTCAGATTGGGTTATGATATAAGAGGTCAGGATGAGCTTCTAGCTATATCTTTAGATCACCTGAACCTAAGCATGGGGGTAGATGATGTCGATTGGAACCCCTACCATCCTAACCCTTCATATTCTTGAAGGGGTGATTGGTCGGTGACTATGGTTGCCATAGAACCACCTTTGATCTATCATGACAACATCTTGGTGGAGGCTAGTCTGGATGATATGCCAAAAATTGATTGGCTTATCAGGAACCATATATATATCGATAACACTGGCATTGAAACCCAGAATCCTGGTATAATAATAGAGCCTAAATCAAAAGCCACTTCTGAGGAAGGAGATTTAGAATCCATCTCTGAAAGTGGTGGACCATAATGTAATTCTGGTGAAGATGATGATGAGCATTTCTTAGAGGATGAGGAATATGAATATGAGATCGAGTTGGCCTACTTAGGCCCTCGACATTTACATCATCTATTACCCCAAGTAGACATGGAAGAAGTGTACCATACAGTCTTCTTGGGACCTCGAATCTCGATGCGACCAATGAACTTGAATGAAATCTATCACATGGTCTTCCTTGAGCCTTCAACTAAAAGGCAAGTGTTTCCACTGGATGATCCAATCATCCCATCTATTCCTAGAGAGGATCTAGTTATCCCCATACCCCCTGAGCCACATCTAGAGTGTGGGGAACAATATGGAAGTATAGAGTCTACGTCATGTGGTCCTGGAGATTTCATCCATTCCATCAACATGATCTCCATTGATTTGACCACTCCACTCCATAATCCATCTGACCCTTCAAAACCTTTGTACCTCAATCTTGAGGCCATTGATTTTGATCACATCAATTCACCTTTAGAGCTTGAATATTTCTTCCCTAATGAAGAAATGTTACAACCATTCCATTTTGTGCCAGGTTGTGCATATGATGTTTATCATGCTGAGGGTAATTCTGATTTAGTGGAACCTATAAACCCAATGGATGACATCCATTTGATCCCTACACCTCACCATCTTGAGGAGGGGTCACACATGTCAATAGAGGAAACCTTTGAAGTGGATATCAGTGAAGATCCCATGAATCCAAGGAAGGTTAAATTTGGAGAGAGCTTATCTCCTGAGGAGTGCACCACCCTCATTCCTCTATTGAAAGAGAAACCTGATCTCTTTTCTTGGACATACAAGGATATGTCAGGACTAGATCCAAAATTGGTTACTCATAACCTTTCATTGGATCCCAACAAGAAACCTATGAAGCAAAAACTTAGGAAGATGCATCCAACCATCGCTTTGATGGTTAAAGATGAATTGCAAAAACTATTGGATGTAGAATTCATCATTTCCATCGACTATCTAGAATGGGTATCAAACATGGTACCTATAGGAAAACCTGATGGAAGGATCCATATTTGTATAGATTTTAGAGACCTCAATAAGGCAACACCAAAGGATTCATTCCCATTGCCTAATATCGATGCTCTGGTAGATGCGATTGTAGGTCATGAGATGCTTTCCCTTATGGATGGTTTTTTTGTTACAATCAAATTTAGATTAAACCTGAAGACCAACATAAAACCACTTTCACAATGCCATGGGGAACATTTTGCTACAAAGTTATGCCATTCGGTCTTAAAAATGTTGGTGCTACATATCAGCGGGCCATGACATATATCTTTCATGACTACATGCATAAGATCCTAGAGGATTATATCGATGACTTATTGGTGAAGTCATTGCTACATTCAGAGCATGCCGAGGTTCTCAGGAAAGTCTTCGATCACCTGATAGAGCACAATGTCAGGTTGAATCCCAAGAAATGCATCTTTGGCGTAACATCAGGAAAACTCTTGGGATTCATCATTTCTAAATGAGGGATCAAAGTTGACCCAACAAAGGTCAAGGTCATTTTAGAAATGTGTCCTCCCACTAATATCAAGGAATTGAGAAGCCTACAGGGCAAAGTAGCATCCATAAAGTGATTCATCACACAATTATCAAATAAATGTCGACCCATGAATCGACTACTACACAAGGGGGTCCCATTTAATTGGGATGAGGACTATCAAAAGGCCTTTGCTGAGATCAAGTAGTACCTAGAAATACCACTAGTTTTAGCTCCACCTCGACCAGAGGTGCCATTCTTATTATATATATCTACCATCAACTTTGCATTGGGAACCATGTTAGCCCAAAAGAATGTGCAAGGCAAAGAACAAGTAATATATTACATCAACCAAACTCTAGTCAGCTATGAGCTATGATACACATATGTGGAAAAATTATGCTTAGCAGTAGTCTTTGCGATGAAGAAGTTGCACCACTACATGTTAAGCCATACGACATATGTGGTATCAAAACAAAATCCTTTGTAGTACATGATGAGTAAAATGTATCATAATACACGTACTACAAAGTGGATCATGCTATTGATAGAATTCGATCTAGAATTCATAAGTCAAAAGTCTATCAAGGGATAAGTCATAGCAGATCAACTGGTAGAGGCTCCTCTTTAGGATCATAGGCCTCTTGTCATAGAGCTTCTCGATGATGCAGTCTTTGCATTATCGAAGTCATCAAAACCTGAAGAACTTGATAATCAAGCAGATATGTCTTTGTTCTTCGATGGTTCCAAATGCGAGCAAGGGGGTGGTGTAGGAATTATGTTCTTCATGCCACAAGGTGCTCCAATGCCCTTGTCATTTAAGCTCAATTTCCCTTGTACCAACAATAATATTGAATATGAGGCCCTAATCTTGGGTCTCCAAATAATGCTCACCATGAAGATCAAAAAGCTAAATATCTTTGGTGACTCCTTGCTCATTGTTAATCAAGTTAAGGGGATCTATCAGTGTAGATGTCCCATTTTGAAGGTATATAAAGAGCTTGTGGACACATATCTAGCCCATCTAGAATGGTATGACATCAAGGCAATCCCTCGAATGTCCAATAGATTTGTAGACACCATGGCATATTTGGGATCCTTAATCCCTTAGAATCTATCTGCTGACTTCACTACCATTCAAGTGAAAATGCTATCGCAATCTATGATACAGTATGAGGCTTTTAATAATCAAGAATCAGTCCACATGATTCAAATAGAACCAACCCATGAATGGTTCTACAAAGCTAGAGACTTTCTAAAAAATGTGCCTTGGGGATCTTTGCTTTCGTAGGGTCCTACAGAGAATGGTACTACTATTCTCCATAAGGTAGTTTCCCAATCAAATTTTGTACAAGTCAAACTATAATGGGAACATGTCATTCAATCAGTTGAAGTTGTTGCCTATCAGGATTGGATGTCACAAATACATGATTTCCTTAAGCTTGGTGTAATCCCATAGGGATTATCACATGCCACAAAATGAGCATTCAAATAGAAAGTGACTAAGTATGTCTTGCTAGGAGACATCTTGTATCATCAAAGCTATGATGGAATTCTCCTTCATTGCCTTGAGCCCCAAGAATCAACTTGGGAAATCTCACAAGCTCATGATGGTACATGCGGTGGCCATTTCAGCGGCATGGCCATCATCAAGCGCATCCTTCGAATGGGTTATTATTGGCCCACTATGGAGAAGGATTGCACAACGTATGTCAAGAAATGCATCAAATGTTAGCATCATGCTAATCTTATGCACTTGCCATCATAGGCCTTACAACCCATTCAAGCGGCTTGGCCATTTTCTCAGTGGGGTTTTGATCTGATTGGTAAGATCTCTCCCCCATCATCGGGTTGACATACATTCATTATAATGGCCATTGAGTACTTTACAAAATGGGTGGAAGCAATCCCTTTAACAATGATAATAGGAGCATGTATTGTAGAGTTCATACTCCACAATATCATATGTCATTTTGGGATACCATCCAAGATCATATCGAATAATGGAACATCATTCAAAAATAAAATTGTAAGGGCTTTAACGTCCAAGTATAATATACAACATAGTTTTGTGACTCCATACTATCCACAAGCAAATGGGTAAGCTGAAGCTTCTAACAAGATAGTGGTAGCTATCTTGAAAAATACTATTCAAGAGAACCACAAAGATTGGCATATCCAGCTACCCCTTGCATTATGGGCTTACAGGACTAGTATACGAATGCCCACTAGGGCAACCCCATTTTCACTAGTATATGGCATTGAGGCCATTATGCCCTTAGAGTTGGAAATTCCAACCTTACGCATCACATTGAAAGAGTTCATCGATGATGACACTATGCGACAAGCTCACCTCGACCAATTGATGCTTCTTGATGAACATCACGTGAATGCCCTTGAGCATCTCCATGTTTATCAGGAATACCTAAAATGAGCTTATAATAATAAAGTCCATCTGAGAGACTTTAAATTTGGGGATCTTGTACTGAAAGAAAACCAACAGAACTCAAACCTACCACCGCACTTACGAGATAAATTTACGGCCAACTGGTTAGGTCCTTATATCATCTCAGAGAAGATAGGACCTGGAACATATCGCCTAACATCGCTTGAAGGTGTTGAAGAGCCTGAACCTCTCAACATTCTTCATCTTAAGGTATTCCACACATAAAATTCAAAAATCAAAAACATTCAAATAAATCAAAAATTTCAAAAACAATTGAAAATTCATAAAATTTCAAAAACAATTGAAAACATCAAAAATACAAAAACATTTACATTATGCATTTACATTTTGCATATGCATTCATTTAATTGCATTGCATTAGGCATATTCATCCATTGCACTTGCATTAGGATAGGTTGTGTTTACAATCTTACAAATGACACCATATTTGTATCTTAATCATGCATCTATTCATCATCATCATCCATCACCCTTGTGAGTAATTATGTTTTTCAACACAACCCCTCCTATTGCTATAAGGAATATACTAGGGTTTTTGGTCATTCAACCATACCTAGTGATCTTCTCAGATTTTTTAGAAAGCTATCTTTGCTTTTGGATATGAGGTCTAGTTTTGATAGCACCTAGCATATGTCAAAATCCCATCACTAATCAAACACATTAACAATCCTAGTTAGGACAAGGAAATATGAACACTACAAAGTGGTCCTAGTCACCTTAAGTGAAAGGTTTTTACTTGCTCATCTTGTGATGCGCATGGTCTAGAGTGTTGATCATTGACAAAAGGACAAGCTCCCCCTACCCAAATAAATCCCTTGCTTTCATACAAAATAAGCAAAATCCTAAAATCAAAACAAATCCCTTGCTCAAAAAAAATAAATGCAAAATAAATAATGATTTTCATCACTATGCATGAGCAAGTATCCCAATAAATGTGAAGAAAATAAGGGGGTGAAGAGCTTGAATCCCTGGAATGTTCACTACTCGAAGCCATTGAGTGATCCCCAATACAACAATGGGCTGAATGAATCCCACCTGGCATTGGGGTAGTTCTAAGCAATTTACAAATGAGCTAGCTTTAGGTGGCCTGTATTACCTAGTGGTCTAGTCCAACTGCATCCAAACTTAGGATCATGATGAACATTTGGTGATCCTCATTACAACAATGGGCTGAATGAATCCCACCTAGAAATGAGGTAGTCTTATGTCTCATCTAATATATTCATTTGCACACACAGGGATAATGAATATCTTGGTCTTCATAACAAAAACTTTTATCTTTCAGGAGTCTAGTATAGTCATTATACAACTTTTGATTAATCAACTAGGGTGTTTGAGTCTCATGGAAAACCTCAAAAATCCCTCATAGCAACAAATCATCTCATCAATCAATCATCAATTTTCTTATTTTATAAGGGTGATGAAATAGGATAGATAATGGATATAGAATGATATTTAGATGACAACTATTTTGTGCATATATTTTAATTTATAGAAGCTTATAGGAAAACCATACATCTCACATCATATCATATCACATATGGATGCTTAAATGATTAATTCTTATGATAAGAGTTACCATTTTCATTCATGATTTTTATACATTCTGTGGTGTCATCCATTAGATTGTTAAACACATATTACATTCATTCCTTATGTTTTAAGTGATTAAAGCATACAAGTTCATTTACATTAGATCACCATCATGTAAATAATGCATTACATACATTGCATTCACCATATCATAACAACATAAATTAGATGCATACAATTAAATCAAAATTAAACATGCATTTAACATCAATATTGCATCCATATATGCATACATAAGTAGTCTATCTACACATCTAGATCACAATATCTAATCATACATATCATCTAGCTAGTGCATGTCATCAATACATCACATCATATAGCAATAATCAAATCATCTAAGCATTGCATCCATATTGCATCACATGAACATAAAAAAAACACATAATACACATAATGAGAAAAATATAATATCATATATATATATACATAGTACATAGAAAAATTCTCATAGGCTACAACTATGTAGGTCCTCAGACCTTACACTCAAAAATGATACAAAATCATGCCATAACAAACTGGGCTTGCACCCCTTGGATCGCCTCCACCCTCAGCTCCATCTCTATGATGATGGCTAGAGCTCCCTTACTGATCTCTCAAATCAGCTAGCAGTCCTATGATAGGGCTACACTGATGACTACCTTGACTCACTCCTCCCAGTGTGATGAGTCCTCTATAGTAGATCTCTAGCACAATGCCACCATATAATCTAATCTCAACCTCTAGTAGTGATGTGGATCTAATACTGTACCTTGCATCATCTAATATTATGGCCTATAATCATGATCTACCCTTGTATCTAATCCTCTACCCTAAATAGTTGATTGAACCTATCCTGGAGAAACCCTAATAGAGTGTCATAGTAAGCACCTATAGTAGTGTGCATTAGATCTCTCTTCGTAGTGAGCTGATATATCCTAACCAATGTTGAATCAAGTTGAGTCTACAGAGAGGTCCTCTCCTCCTCATACCCTCACCATCTGTCCTTGCCCTACTACCATTTGGCTTTGTATTGTAGTCAGAGAGGTATCCCACTCTAGGATCTATCATCTAGCCATCTATAGCTCGACCTCTAGACTATGTAGCTCTACTTAGAGGGGAGACTCTTGCTCCTCTAGAGCTACCTCCTCCTCCTCTGGTGCTTCCTCCTCCATATACTGACCCTACTCCTCCTCTATCCTAGGATACACTCATCACCCATCAGGATCCTCCTTAGGTACCTCATCCCTAGATCACCCTAGGCTACCACCACCATGCCATAGCTGCATCACCCACCATTGAGTGTACGCCTCTGTAGTACTAGCATCTACTATATCGGTATCTATTATAGGAGGATCTACCTCCTTCGATAGAGTTGTAACCTATGGGAATTGGGAGATCCCTCTCTTATTGAATGCATTTGTATAGAATTAGCTCTAGTGGGATATCCTATTGAATCCCAAACTATCTAGTCACCCGAGAGAAGTGGAAGAACTCCTCGATGCCTCCCTTGCACTCGATAACCCATCGATCATGCCTCATCTAAGCCAAGAACTAGTCTACCTCTAGCCATGTAGGGCAATCTACATAGGGTCTCCATATGATATCTCTCACCTGTAGCACAGTCTAGAGAACCTATGTAATACACCAAGTCCCCTTCATGATGATGAAACCATATTTCCTCTACATCATGTGACCATCTAGATCCACAGCACTATTCTCTCATTGCTATTGTAGTAATATCCTAGGGTAACCCTACTGGGCAATCTATCCTAATATGCTCCCAACCCTAGATCTATAGAAGTAAGTTGCATGCTACCCCAACCTAGCCCCATCATTGAATCCTATACAACTCATCATAGAGTTACACTAGTAGAGCACTCCCCCAAGCCATAATGATAGGTTGTGCACTATCTATTAGGTCCTACACCATCGCTAAGAGGTTCCATGGGAACCTCACTCCTGATGTATCTAGTAGAAGCATATTGTAGATAATATGCATCAAAATGGCCTGGCATCATGAGAATACCTTAGCTTGATACCAATGGGTGATAGGAACTCCTCCATGTTGAATGTCTGCTAGAGATGCACATGCCTAGTCACCAAAAACCCTATCAAATACTATTTCTCTAGCATCGATAGATGATGAGATGATGGCCTATCCATCGAAGGGAATCTTGAAGATCCTATAAATATCCTTAGGTGTGATGGTCATCTCATTAGTTGGGAGATGGAAGGTGTTGGTCTGACAGTCCCATCTGTGGGCCAAGGTAGTGATGTATGCCTGATCCAACATCATAATCGATAATATAGCAACATACATCAGGCCCTGTGCATCAAACCAATCCTAGTCTATGTGAACCATGAGTGGTAGTATCTCAACTAAAAACTCAGGCTCTCGATCCCATGCTATTAAGAGCTAAATGTGCAAAATAAATGCATAATCAGATGCACTTGCACTAAAAAAATAAAAAAATAAAAATTAAAATTTTCTAAGGTTTATGTTGCTCACACTGATAGTGGCTACCATAGCAACCATAATGAATAGGGCTAGCCACCAATGGTCAAATTTTTGACCATTGGGGTTTAAACTAGTTGCCCTCAATGATAGTGATCCCTCTTTGCCAAATTGGGGGCTACCCTAAGTGATAGCGATCATGAGGTGACATGCCAATGATGTTCTTCCCTCACCCAAAAATCCAAAAAATTAAGAAATCCTAAAATCTAACCGAAACCCACCTAAATTAGCCTAGTTCTAAGCCTAGCTATGGGTGTGGTTCATTACCAATAAGTTTAATGAGGTTCATTTACCTATTTCTTAATTTGGTTCATTTTACCCATTAAATGAAAAGATTAGGGTTTGAGAGATACCCGTGAAGCTCTACTCCTCTGCTCATAGATGCCTCACCTTGCTCCGCCATGGTGTTAGGTAATTTCAGTAGAATTTTGGTTCACTTTCTCACTCTCTCTCCTTAGAGCTCACTATTGCAATTGCTATCTAGAAAATAATGAAATTGAAAACCCTAATTTTTATTTTATATTTTTTATTTTTGTGATGGCCATGTATTGACAATGGCTAGGAAGTGTGAGCCACCTATTTTTTATAGTGGCTAAAAAATTGTAAAATTGGGTTGCTACTGCTGATAGTGGCTAAGAAGCAGTAATAAATGCACTAAATTTCTCACCATGAGAAGATTTAAAATGGATAATTAAGCATATCTACTGATCCAAAATCATTAAAAATCATCAAAATAACAAAAAATAAAATTCAAATGCACCTCGTACCTAGTTATTTACCCTATACACTTGGTGGTTGCAATGACTTGCACTCCATGCAATCCGACAAGATGAGTAAATTACCATAAGGTCATTTGAGCCAAATTAGTCATCATCAAATTGAAATGCTTCACTTCAATCCCGAAGAAGGCCATGGTGGCCGGACTGCCCCATGGGAATGAGGCATTCATTTCATTTCTTCTATGACATTTTTATCATATCATCGAGTGATTCATCACATGCTAAAAGGAATTGCTATCATCTTGATTCCCTAAGAAGGCCATTGCAGCTGGACTTCTCCATGGGATAGAGATGTACAATTACTATTAATGGTTGAAATCACACCTGTAATAGGACCTACCATATAACAACAATGCAAAACTCTTAAATCATCCAAATTATTCATCTTGGTCAAGTGACTCATCACTTTAATTAATTGTCCTTTCCTCATCGACTCATCACTTGAGGGGGTAGTCATAATATCAAAATCATAATCAAAATCAACAAAGGATCACTCGATCATGTCAAATTGCATTCATCTTATGAATCATTGCTAACAACTATCATAATCTTACCCTTCTGCTAGGGCAAAAGCAAATATGCTAGTTTAAATCTTGAAGCTCTCCACCTATCGAAACAATAGTAGCTTAAGTGCTACCCGATCGCAGCTAGACCTATGAAAGCTTTACAAATTTAAGCCTTCCATCCTATTGGAAGCAATGATTCTAGGATGTGCATCCTTTGCAGGATTGGGCATCTAATGTTGATCAGATCAATGATCATCATTTAACCTACAACATGGCTTTAGGTGGTCTATTTTTTCTCAACATTGTGTTTTCCCACAATGCATCCCAAAAGGGGTATCTGTAGACACCTAAAATATATCATGTTTAGGAGACTACTCATATGGGCATCTTTGTAGACCATATGAATGATCTTGGACCTTTCCAAGAGGTAGTAGTGGTTTTAACCACTCATTTGGGGTATTCTTGTCCTATCCGAGGCTCAGCTCATTGATGATCGGAGTTGCTTCTATCCCATACATTGATGCTTAGAGTGGCTATGATCTTAGCTGCTCCTACTGATAGTGGCTAGCTCTAAAACTATCTTGGCCTCCTGAGCTGAGCCAAAATCAGTTGTAATGGCCAAATGCAACTGATTTTAGGTGGTTTTGGATGAGGAAGCTTCTGGATGCTTCCTCCCAACTACCATAGCTTGGCAATTCTTGATCTTGGCTTCTCAACAAAGCTAGGATTAGGAATTGAGGAAGCCTATTTATAGGCCCTCCCATGAATGGAAAATAGATAATTTTTATGCAGCGAAGCTCTATCGTATTGGATAGCAAATTGATAACCCTTGAGGAGTGTCAAAATGCTACCCAATTATGGAGTGACAAGCATGCAAACAACAATGGAGCTTTCAAAGGATTGAGAAGCATATATCACAAATTCACATCAATATAATATGAATTACAATGAATTCAACCACCAATCCATCTTTAGACAAGAAGGTGACCCTTGACCATCAATTCAACTAGTGAATTATGTGTCATAAACCCTGATTCAAGAGGTAAAATTCTTAGTTCATGGTTGCTATCTTTGATAATGGCTCGTAGGCCTCAACCATCGATGGTAGCAGTAGCTAGTAGATCAGCTACTCTGAGCGATAGTACTAGGGTTTGATGCATAATTTCTTTAGTTATTAGCCTAGATTTCTATTTATTCCTGCTTTATCAGCTTAGATTAGAGTAGATTTACCATTTTCAATGCATTTGTATGGTTAATTAGCAAGATTAGAGGTAGCTTTACCTTGATTTAGTCATATTTTCTAGATTCAATTAATCTCCTTAGATTAGCTTCATTTCATGCTTTTATTGCAAATAACATGTTAGATTAGCTAGATCTACTTGTTTTACTTCATGCTTTGCACCAATTTAGCTATTTCTTGATTATATTTGCATATCTTTATGCTTATTTCAAGTTTAGCCTTATTTCTTGCATTTCTTGACAAAGGCCTCATCATGAGAGGCTCTCTATGCTTTTAATTGTGCTTTGTTGTTTCTTATCTGCAGGTTACAGGATCTTGCAGGCTTCAAAGCACTCATCAACATCAAGTTCCTCTTGGAAAATGGAGAAGGAGGCATCCTTGTAAGCCCTCAAGCAGTTTGATGGAGATATGAAGACCAATTGAAACACATCTTCCCCCATTTTGGGGTTATTTTCTTATTGTAACAATTGTATCAATATTTTGGTATCCCTAAGAGGGACAAATCTGTAATAAGACTCATTTGATTAATAAAGAGAGCTTCCTTTTGTTATTTCCTTATTTTGTCAAATGTATGCTTAGATTACATGTTTTTCTTTCTTTATGTTGCAATATCAATAGATGTGTGGTCTCCGTAGCCTTCTACAAATAAAAATAGAGCTACCTGGAAACCAACAACCAACATAGCACAAAGAACAAAAAAAATACAAGCTAAAAAAATAGCTACAAAATGCTACATAAACTACTATATAAAGCTACAAAAAATATTCTTGAATCAAAATAACTTTCAACAATCAATCACATAAAATATCAATTCTCTTGGTCCAGGTGGAGAAGACCTTCAATAATGACTTCAATAAATTAGGGGGGAGTCAAAAAATAAATCTTCCCTATCTAAGTTTAGAGCACTTTTCAACATGGGCTACTAAGTAATTCACATTCATTAAAATCCACTAGATTTTACCCATAAGTAAAGTAAGAAGGATGTATGATCTCCCTAGACTATATATTTTACTAGGATCAAACCTTTCTATTCCCATTTAATTTGGACTCATTTTTCCATTTAGAAATAAATCAATACAAAAAATATGTAGGGGGATATATGTCTTATCCTTCTCTCTAAGAGTACCCCAATAGCAACATTATTTCCCTCTCTATGAACATGGTATAAATCATATTCAAAGAATACCAACATCTGTGAAGTGTTCTAAAGGATACTAGTCACCTTCCAACTTAATTTAGCTTTGCCTTTTAGGCAATTAATTATATTCAAATAATATCCCTCAACCAACAATTTTTTAACCTTGATATCCTTTGCTAATTTAACACCAACATAAATAGCTCTTTCTTCTACCAATTGGTCAGTCATTTCTCCAAAAATATCTACAAAATCACCAACCTTAACACCCTTGTCATTTCTCCTCATGTATGTTATTAAAGTATTTTATTTTGATGCTTAATGAATTATATATTACATTATTAGTGGGAATTCATAAGATTATTTTAATTAACTATTGTTCCCTGGTATATTAACCATAACAATTTTGATAATCTTAGGTCTCCACATCTCTAATTCTTCACAATCTACCACCTCTTAGGTTCTATGCACTCTCCCACACTTATGGTTGAAAAAAGTACAATATTCCATAAAAAATATTTAAAATATATTAAGGGTGTTTATTTAGATCTTATATAATTTAATAACAAACACTATGAAAACATACTAACACATAAACCCATGGCATTCCCTCCCAATTATAAATTCGTAAATAATTTGGCACATATAATGTTTGATAAGTTCCTTTATATTAAAATTATTTTTAATGACTTTATATATATAGATATAGATATATATATATATAGAGAGAGAGAGAGAGGTTGAGCCATTATTAATTTATTAATAAAAAATATATGTTTGTATTCATAAGGATAAATCTAGTTGTATAATTAAAATACTAATACGTTGGGATAAGGAATATAACTTTTTATATGAAATAACAAGAATAAAATACAATTATATAATCTAATCCCAATAAGTACAATAGAAACTATGGATTTTCATATCATATTCTTAATTTTCAATCCCAAAACCCCATGGTTAGACACCTTGTAAGTCTATCAGGCTACTTGTAGGTAGGGGTCAAAGTTGTGATTATGCATGGACTAGGTTGAAAAACCATATACCTTGTGCCTTGTCTACTTGTGTACTTGTATTATGCATCCAAGTATGCCCTCATATTCTCTACAGGATTTAACCAATTTTAACCTTAATATCATATCAAGTATCATGAAATGTAGTGGTTAAAACTATAAATTGTTTCATCATGCTTATTACCATTTAATATTTTGAGTTTAAAATATATGGATCTATAAGATTATGAAATAATGTAAATAGCATGTCATTTCTTGAAAAATTACTATAGTGGTATGTCACTATCTTATAATTAATAATTTTAGAAGTCTTGGAAAGTTACTTTAGCCTTATATCCTCCTTGAGGGCATGGTAGGTATGGGAAGCTACTTTGGACCAAACAAGGGCATCTGTGAGATTAGTGAGAGGAGAAAAAATATTACCATAGGTACAAAAAAATATTCCATACTACCCTATGAGATCTAAAAATCCACAAAGTTGAATAATATATTTGAGTAAGGGTAGTCTTGCATAGATTTGATCTTGTTAGGATCCATCTTGATTCCTTATTGAGATACTACATGTCTTGAGTAGAAAGAAAATTTAGACATTTTGATAAAGGGTTTTCACTTTTGTAATAGGTGAAGAACTTGATCCACATCAACTACATGAACTTCCCAAGACTTGCTATAAAATTAAAACATCATCAAAGAATACTAGGATAAACTTGAAAAGAAAAGAATGAAAGATAAAATTCATGAGGTATTAGAAAGTGGAAGGAGTGCTAGTGAGTCCAAAAGGCATGACTAGGAACTCATAATGATCCTCATATCTAAAAAATGTAGTCTTATGGATATCATCTTCTCTAACCCTAATTTTTTGTAACCTAAAGCATAAGTCTAATTTTGTAAAGTATTTAGTACCATGCAATTCATCCACTAAATAATCAATAAGAGGGATATAAATATGATCTTTTATGAATAAAGACACATGCACCAAGAATTGTTTTTGTGTCACACCATAACTATTAGAGATTAATAGAGACTAATTTTTGGATGGATGATTCCTTTCTCCAATATTTCCTAGACTATCTTCTCAATTTTAGACTTTTATGGTTGGGTATACTAGTAAGGATGCACAATAGAAGGTTGAATTCTTGGAACTATATGGATGACATGATCATGTGTGCATTAAATAGGAAGATCCATGGGCTCACCAAAGACATCCACGTAATTATCCTCAATGTTATATAAGTCCAAATTAAGAGCTAGAATATGTGGCTCTAAATATTGAACTTCCATACAATTGACCTGGGAAAATAATCCACAACCAACTTTCTTCAATATCTTTTCCATGCCATGGGAACTCACCACATTGGTAGTAGGAAGTTAAATTCATTGGATACAAATGACCTTTCTATTTTTTTTCCACTTTAAATATAGCTATTTCAAATTAATGGTAACATTACCAAGTTGAGAGATAACCAATGTGCACCCAAGATGATATTTAAACATCCTAGATTCATGACAAATACATTTTTAGACCATGTATAACCACCTATGGGTTGATGATCATGGATTTACAACATAGTAGAAACTAATATATCTTGGCATTCTTCAAGAACATGGTGTAGATGGGTGATGCTATCCTTCTTGGATAGCCACCCATGTGGGTGAAGACCCTTAAATGTTGGGATACCAATGCATAGAATATGAATATCATGAGGGAAATAAAGGAAATTAGAAGTACCTCCTACAAAGGGATCAAGATCAAAATAAATTTTTGAGATGTAACCACCCATACATGGAAGAGTTCCCTTGGCAACATATGGAGTTATGTGACTACCATATAAAATTGGAGGTCTATGACCAAATATATGTTGTTGATGGATGATTATCTCCTTTGCATTTGGTGTGTGTTGCACACCTAGTGGTTACTACCAAGCAATTTATTGAAACTCTTGATCAAGGAAATGCACATTAAATGTAATATTGAGATAACTTTGGATCACTATTAAGGAATATTCCTTATTTCATTTTTATAATTTGGCATGGATTTAATTACTCTTTCATGTTTCTCAAGATACAATATAGACTAGATTCAATTGTATCATGAAGAGCATTACTAATTGGAGGGGTAATATGAAGAGTGGTAGTAGGAGGGGTGTTGGGAGGAGGAGAGGTAGGAGTAGTGGTGTTGAAATAAGGAAAAGCCATGGAATTCAAAGAATAAATAACATATTGGTTAAAACTATTGATATTTGGAGGGTTGTTGTTATGCTTATGGAGACTTCTAGGTTGGTGATATTTTTTCTCATGCACACATCCTCTAAATAACCAATGTGCTATGATCGATTATATTGTTTAGAACCAACTAGTATAAGCAACATGTTCTTTCATATAGTATGGTCAATTACAAAACCCAAAAAATCATTTGGAGCACTTCTAAAAATATATTGTGATAAATACCCATTGCTTTGATATTCTTGAAAATATGATCACAATGAGATAGGTCTCCTGTAATTTTCCAAGTACACCTAATTTCAAAAGAAGTGTTGCTAGAGATACTCCTTATTTTGATTGGATAAAATAGAAAAGCATAATAATATAGGTATATCATAATGGCTAAATCATGCCTAATATCCCATTTTAAATTAGGATTAGAAAGGAAATTAACAATAACAATCTCACGATAATACAAAAGAAAAATACATTCGATAATTGAGCTTAAAAAGGTTGACGAAAAATTACTAGGCAACAAGAAGTATAATTTTTTATCAAAGGTTCTAGAAAGTTTCACACACCCTTTTGCTATACTTTTGTACTGCTACAATGAGTCAATATAAATGATCTAGTACCACTTATAATAAAACAACTTCTTGAAATATAGTAATAGAGTAGCAATTCAATAATGGGTAAAATTAAGCATCCATTGAAAACAATAATTCAAATTCAATGCTAGAAAAATAGATAAGCATGTAATAAATTTGAGATTCTAAATCAATACAAATCCTATCCACTTAGAGAGGGTGAATTATCTTATGCACTTAAATAGGGTGATGCCTCATATGCATAATAAGTATGACTAAGTGATCTAACCAAAAAGCGTGCACCCATCTACTGTATTATATCATATTCAATCATTCAAAGCATAAAAATGACAAGATTGCATAGATTCAACAAAATAAGTGTTTCTTGTATTAATAATTGCAAAGAATCTCGATTACAATCATGCCCCTCTTAGGGTCACCCAAATGATGATACGATTAATACAATGCCAAAGCCCTCAATAGGGTAGGTGCACTAATGTTGCTTTTCAACTAGTCACAAACTGCTCTAGGGTGGAGTTGCCCTCTTCTTCGCGTTGGGGAAGGAACTTGATGGTTGAATCTCCTTCGAATCTGTTCCCTATGGTCAAGAAACAACATAAAAGTGTCAAAAATATAGGCAACCTCTCATGATGAGGCCCTTTTGGAAAAAATGCATAAAGATACCATTAAGCATGTATAATCAAGAAAGCATGAAAAGCACTTCTAAACTATGTTAATTGGATCAAGATTTATGGAATTGCATAAAGAAAGATAACAACTACACTATGCATGGACCAATTATGTGAAATAAAGCATGAAAGTGCATAAAGAATCCATTAATGTCCTATTTGATGCTTAACACAAAGAAACTATTCTAACCTAATTCTATCGATTAGAAATCTGCTAAACTACAATTGAACCATGGAAATAGCTAAACTAAGCTAACTAGCTGGACATAAATGAAAAAGGTAAGGCGGTGATACCTCTGCTACAAATCGTAGCTCTGATGAGCGGTCTACACTATAAACCATGGCTGAAAGCCACGGTTAGCAATATGATAGGTTTACCCTCAATTTCAAGGGCAGTGGGCTTGACCTCCTTGTCCAAATTGATGTTCAATGGTCGCCTTCGGTGTCCTCGGACTGATTTAGCAGTTGATTCACTGTGAAGGGCCTTCGTTTGCCCGAATATGTACTTCTTGGTTCTCCTAGGCTCCTAGGGCATCCATAATGCAATTCATCATGAATCTTGGCAAGTAGGAAGGGGATAAGTGCAATAGCTCTCTCTTAGTATACTCGATTGAGTGTACAATTCGACAGGGCTTCGCTGCTCAAATCTCCAATGCTCTCTCTTATTGTTTGCCCTAATTTTGAGGGGTACTTATAGGACTACCCAAGGGCTAGGGGTGGCTTCATGGAGAATCCAAGATCAAGAAGGGGTGGTTAGGACAGTTGGATTGGAATCTTCCATCCTCTAACCACCTTCTTCTAGATCAAATGGTCATTCAAACCGATTTGGCTCGGATGAAGGCCAACTAAACTTCAGTTAAGACCGTAGGTTACAACTATGGTCTAGACTATAAACCATAGGTCTCAGCCGTGGTTCAGCCTATAAACCGTAGGTCTGGGCTGCGGTTCAGACTGATTAGGCCAAGGAGCCCAAATTGAGTGGTTAGAACCACTGCTCTATCTTGGAGTCTATCCAAGATCCTCCATATGGTCTTGTAGCATGTCCATATGAGTAGTCGCCCTCGACATGATGCATTTTAGGTGTCTACAGATGCCCCTTTTGAGATGCATTGTGAGATCGAACAATGCTTGAGCAAAAATATACCTCCTAAAATGATGTCAAAGGTTCTATGATGATCATTAGTCAGATCAACATTAGATGCCTCTTGTCTAGCAAAAGGATGCGCATCCTGGAATCATTGCTTCCAACTAGGTGAAAGGCTTACATTTGAAAAGCTTGTGCCCTTATCATCTCATTCGGTGTAGCTATGCATTCCATAGGTATATTTTGACCCATAGATCCGAAAGGTGGAGAACAACAAGCAAATTATCATATTTGCTATTTACCCCAAGCAAAGGGGTAAGCTTATGATAGTTGTTGACAATGATTCACAAGGACAAACACAATTTTGACAAGATCAAGGGATCTACGATCTCTAGGATCTTCTATTGATTTTGATTATGATTTGATATTATGACTACCCCCTCAAGCGATGAGTCGATGAGGGTAATGACAATGATTAAAGTGACGATGTCGCTTGACCACCATGGATGATCTAAACAAATTTAGATTTGAGCATATTAATGCCTTGGCTAGGCCTAGTTCAACTTTTGATTCCAACTATTAATAGTATTTGCACATTTCTATCCCATGGAGCAGTCAGGCTGCAATAGCCATCTTAGGGAATCAAAATGATACAAATCCAATTAGATTTGTGTTGAATCAAATTATCGATGATTTGCTGAAAGATGTCATAGAAGACATGACATGAAACACCTCATTCCCGTGGAGCAGTCCAGCCGCGAAGGCCTTCTTAGGGATTGAAAAGAAGCATATCAGATCAACGATGACAATTTTACCCCAAATGTCCTTATGGTAATTTACTCATCTTGTCGGATTGCATGGAGCGCAAGTCACTGCAACCGCCAAGTGTATAGGGTAAATTACTGAATACGAGGCGCATTTGGTGTTTTTAATTATTTGATTTTTTTGTTAATTTTGATTTTTTTAAATTGATCCTGGTGCTTTGAACATCACCAAATTTGCAACATTGATTGCTCTTTTTGAAAATTTGATCCAATGGGAGTCATTAATTTACCTTTTTAGACCTTCCCACGGTGGGATTTGACTAAATTTGCTACCAGTTGCAAACCGTGGCTAGGGTCTGCGGTTCCCAATTGCAATTTTGGGAACCGTGGCTAGGGCCTGCGGTCTGCATGAAATAAGAAAAGCTTATAAAAGGCTCAATTTTCAAATTTATTTCATTATTCCTTGACAACGACTTGGCAATTGGAGAGCTCTGATAGTGACAACTACAAACTGACCTGACCCTATCAAACTCTACACCTACACCCTACACACCGCACGATGGTAGAGCATGGGCAAGCTTCTTCCAACCGAGGCAGAGGCGAGGGCAAGGTAATTCGAAACCAAGACCTCGCATCCATTACCAATAAAATTAACCTCATTAATAAATGGGCTAATTGAACCTAATTAAACTACTGGTAATGAACCTCATGCTAGATTAGGCTAGTTTAGGCTTTATTTTTTTTATTTTTTTGTTTTTTAGCCATAGAAAATGACCGGACGGGATCTCAATCGAAGACCGTAGGTACTAGCTATGGTTCCCAATTGATCAATTGGGGACCATAGCTACCAGCTTTGGTCCGCATTTAAAATCCTAATGATCAATTTTTGACCGCATGCGGACCATAGGGTTGACCCGCGGTTCGCAAACTTTAGGAAAAATTTATCAAATTTTTTATTTTTCTAAGGTTTAATAGGCAAATAATGTCATTTAATGCATTTTTGACTTGTCTAAGTGACATTTTTAATTTTTATGACTGCCTGATGACATGTTTTTGTACTTTTATCAGTTTTTAGATGTTTTTGATGATTTTTAGGTCATTTTTAAATGTTTTTACTTGTTTTTTTTTTTTTTTTTTTTTCTTTTTTTTTTTTTTTTGGTTGAGCGGTTGACCTCGCGAGCCCAACATCCTTAAGACTCTCCATGGAGAGCTCACTCCTGGGGAGCAGAGATGGTTCAGAGCCATCGGCTTCGGCTACGTCTTGGATCTACCCACGATTAGGGTGGATCAAGCCTACTTGACTACGTTGGCCCGATGCTGGAATGCGTGGACCAACACATTTCACCTGCCTATAGGTGAAATGATGGTGACCTTGGAGGATGTCTACAGGATCTTCAGGATCCCCATTGATGGCGAGGCCATCATCTCTTCTACTTCTGGGGCCAAAGGGCCCATTTTTTATGCTATATTTGGTGACCGAAGCCAGGAGGCTCAGCGTAGTATCGATCATGGAGGAGTCCATATCAGATACTGGTAGGGGAAGAACATCTTCTCTATGCGTGAGGCTATTTTTATGCACCTAGTGGTGCAAGTTGTTCTTCCAGACTCCTCGAGCATGAGGATTCCCTGGAACCTCCTAGCCACTATCCATAGAGTGGTTCAGAGCTCAGTGGCTCAGCCATTATGACTGGCTTGGGGGAGCACCCTACTCTACCAGTTGTATAGAGAGTTGTATCAGATTACAATATGAGCCATCGGGGCATTAGCTGTAGCTTGCTTCTTCAGATTTGGGGCTGGTAGCACATCAAGATAGAGCATCCTAGGAGAGCTACCACTACACATCTCAAAGATCGATGATGATCACCAGTGTTATGCCACCTATTGGCCTCGCGAGGAGGAGGGGTTCAGGAGCAGGACCCATGTTGGTGACATCCAACATTATATTACATGGTTTGCATCACTCCGAGATGACATTGAGTGGCGGTCGTACATGGATTGCCCAGCATGGGCTGAGGTGGGCAAGTGGCTTCGATAGGCTCATAGAGATAGGTGGCTACTCGACTGGAAGGTCGAGATTAGAGAGTATCAGTTCTACTCTCACATCCTGCGTCAGTTTGGGATAGTGCAGGACATCTTGGAGATCCCATTTCTGTATCGATGCTTGGCTTTAGAGTAGGATCTACCATGGATTCGACCTTCGACTCTAGGAGATGAGCTAGATGACTTCCAAGAGACTGGGGTTGATAGGGCTGCTACCACCCCAACATATGATGGATGGTGGTCCATGCTTCGGTGGCATGGATCGGGGCCTCTAGGTAGAGTGCCAGACTAGGTAGAGGTAGAGGTGGATCTTGATGGGCGTAGGGTGCACCAACGGATAGAGGGCGGATGGGGCATAGAGGCCACCACCAAGGAGGCTCCTGAGGTCGATCCTAGATGATGAGGCTCTAGAGGAGGGTGAGGTCCCTCTTGATAGCATAGAGGGGCTGCTCCTAGCTCAGGTTGCTGACTTGCAGAGTCAGCTTAGCAGATATGTCACACAGTAGATGGAGCGAGACACCACTATTGCTACTCTATGGGCCTAGCTTACTGATAGAGATCGCAGATTGACTCAGGTAGAGTAGTAGATCACTAGCCTGACTACACGGGCTATGACAATAGAGGGAGGTTCCAGGAGCTCACTAGTGCACGTGATTTGGCAGAGGTATGACTAGGTACAACTATAGTAGAGAGGGACTTGGCCCTAGGCTTAGAGGGGAGATCCTTCATCTTCTCGTGCTATCATGGCACCACCTATAGCACCAGTGCCAGTGCTCCCTAGCAGCCATGATCCCATGTCAGAGATCCAATGTTTATAGGCCCTCATGGAGGAGGGCAATGATAGACATACTAGCAGGGTAGCCCGTATAGACCAGCTAGAGGGCTACATCAGGTTGATTGGCGGCATGGTCTTGAAGGATTCTCATGTTGTAGGGTCTCAATGGACCAGGTCTAGGACTACAGGGTAGTCCACAGCTAGCTCTAGCCAGTGGACCCATAGGATAGAGAGGATGCATAGGTCCTCTAGCACACATGGTGGTAGCTCGCATAGGAGCCACAGGGAGATAGGTGGGACCTCTAGCCATAGGACTAGCCACCTGGACATACCAGTCTCTCATGTGCTAGGCTTCCTCGGGCTAGGTGGTACATAGGGCCCTCAGTAGGGTGCATAGTAGGGGCTAGATCTGACTGTAGAGCAGGCTCTAGGTCACAGGGGTTGAGGGAGGTGGTGAGAGCTCTAGTTCAGGGGGAGCCGGCTAGAGCTAGGGCTCTTGTCAGATCATAGCTACATTTTTGCATATGTATCATTTTTTGTGTAAGGTCGAAGACCTACACGATTGTAGCCTACGGGTATTTTGTACTCATCTGATGTACTTTGAGACACATATATATATATATGATCATGATCATTTATGGCTCATGATGTGTACTTGATTTATATGTTTTGATTTTATGTTTATTTGATGCACATGGATGCAATGCTTATGTTAATTTGATGCTATATGATGTGATGTATGGATGACATGCACTAGATAGCTATTTGATTTATGATGATGGTATGCAGTGATCTAGATGTTTAGATGTGTGATGTATGATGGATGCATATGGATGCAATGTTTTCTCTTAATGCATATTTGATATTGCTTTATTGTATGCATTAATGTATGTAATGATTTATTTACATGATGGTAATCTAATGTAAATGAACTTGTATGCTTTAATCACTTAAAACATAAGGAATGAATGCAAATATGTTTATCAATCTAATGGATGACACCACAGAATGTATAAAAATCATGAATGTAATTGAAAATCCTTAAGATAAGAATTTAATCAATTAATCACCCATATATGAAATGCAATGAATGCAATTGTATGATGCGAATGATATAATGTGTCATTCTATTTTCTTTTGCAAAATTTGAAAAATATGCACGATATAGTCAGTGGCCATCTAAATATTATTTCTAATATCCATCCGGTATCTATCCTATATTTTGATTGTGCTCTATATGATGATGTATCATGGATTCGATACTTTGCAATTTGATGATTTTATATGGTTTGTGATATTTGATATTTTGTTGCTATGAGAGAAATTTTTGAGGTTTTCCATGAGACTCAAACACCCTAATAGACTTATCAAAAGTTGCATACTAACCACACTAGACTTCTGAGATAAAAGGCTTTTGCTAGGATAGGCCCTAACTGTTCATTATCCCTGTGTGTGCACATGATTATTTTAAGATAAGACACGAGCGTTCCTCGATGTCAGGCAGGATTCTTTCAGCCCATTGCTAAGATAGGGGTTCCACAAATGTCTTATCCAATCCCAAGTTTAGATTTTAGTTGGACTAAGCCACTAGGCAATGCAGGACACCTGAAGCTAGCTCTTCCACATTCAAACATTGGTCTTGTTCATAAGCGAGGTGCTAATGCATCAGACATATCATCATGCGTAAGGTATAGTAGTGCCAACAATTCTAGGGATTCAGGCTCATTCCTTTCTATCCTTCAATTTTTGGGATACTTGCTCATATGTAGTGAAGCAAGGGAGTCGATTCCATCTTCATTTTGAACTATCTTTGGATCTTCATTTGATCTCTCTTCAAACTAGATTTTGGATCTTCATTTGATCTCCACTCGAACTTTTGATTTATGATCTTCATTTGATCTTCACTTTGAACTTTGATTTGAGCCTATTTTCTGATCTTCATTCGATCTTCACTTTTCAGCATTTACATTTGATAATTTTCTTCAGAAACTTTCCTTTGGGGGATTTACTTGGGAAAACTATTTCTGGTATATCGATTGAGAATATCGATCTTATGATATCAATATGGGATATCAATCTGGGAAGTCGATCTATGATATCGATCTAGGGTATCAATCATGAGGATTGATGTGGGATATCACTTTGGGATATTGCTCATTTTATCGTAAGCAAGGGATTTTGAATAGGGAACTAACCTGTCCTTTTGCCAACTGCCAACATTTCCCATACCATCCGCATAGAGGGATAAGCAAGAATAACTCTTTTCGCTTCAGGATACCCGGTCCTGCTTCATGGCTTTCATCTTCCCCTAGTCCTTGTTAGGATTGTTTAATTTTTTGATTAGTGATAGGCTTCTGATATGCTAAGGGCTATACTAACTGAACCTTAGCTACAAAAGCAAAGCAAGCTTTCTACCAACTCTTGATAAGACCACTAGGTATGGTTGAGTGACCG
Organism: Wollemia nobilis; assembly: GCA_028583015.1. Classification (NCBI taxonomy): domain Eukaryota; kingdom Viridiplantae; phylum Streptophyta; class Pinopsida; order Araucariales; family Araucariaceae; genus Wollemia; species Wollemia nobilis. Next base: position 4,669,786 of record JAQPPZ010015005.1, on the reverse strand, counting down.
AAAAACCCTAGTATATCTCCATAGCAACATTATAGGTTGTGTTGAAAAACACAATTACTCACATGAATGATGGATCATGATAAATGCAGAGATGCATGATTTAAACACAAACGTGGTGTCATTTGTAAGACTGACAAACATAATCCCTCCTACTATGGAATGCAATGGATGATGAATGCCTATATGCAATGCAGTAATGCAACGAATGCATGTGTGAATGCAAAAATGAGAATGCAAAATTCAAATGCAAAATGCAAATGTTTTTGGATTTTATGCTTTACCAATTTTTTTGGATTTTATTGATTTTATTATTTTTATGAGTTTTGAGCCTCATATCTGACCAAACGGTGAGTACATGCCTCTGGAGCCTTTAGATTGACCAAGCAATTTTTTAGCAAAATCCTTGGAGCTTTTTAGGATGACCGAGCGGTTTTAAGCAAACCCTCGAAGCTTTTGGGGTTTGACCAAAGGGTTTATGAGCACCTTTGGGACTTTTTGGGATGACCAAGTGATATTTTAAGAATCCTTGGAGCTTTTGGGTTGACCAAGCAGTTTTTTAGAAACTCTTGGTGCCTTTTGATTGACCAAACTACTCATAGATGAGCTTGGAGCCTTTTAGGATGACCGAGCGATTATAAGCAAATCCTCGAGGCTTTTGACTGACATGACCAAGCAGTTTTAGGAACCCTTGGAGCCTTTTGGGATGACCGAGCGGTTTTAAACAAACCCTCGAAGCTTTTTGAGGTTGACCAAAGGGCTTATAGATGCCTTTGGGGCTTTTTGATTGACCAAACTACTTATGGGAGTGTTTGGAGCTTTTTAGGATGACCGAGCGGTTACAAGCAAACCCTCGAAGCCTTTTACTATGCTCTTCAAGCATAAAATGCCTTAATATGGATGATGTTGAGAGGTTCAGGCTCTTCAACACCCCCTAGCGATGTTAGGTGATAGGTACCCAGACCAATATTTTTAGATATGATGTAGGGTCCTAGCCAATTAGCCATGAATTTGTCTCGCATATCTGGTGGTAAATTAGAGTTCTGTTGGTTCTCTTTCAAGACAAGATCCCCAACTTCAAAGTCTCTCTGGTGGACTTTGATATTGTAAGCTCATTTTAGTCACTCTTGATAAACGTGGAGATGCTCCAGGGCATTCACGTGATGTTCATCAAGTAGCGTCAGTTGATCCAGTCGAGCTTGTCGCACGGTGTCATCATCGATGAACTCTTTCAATGCGATGCATAGCATTGGAATTTCTAATTCCAAGGGCATAATGGCCTCAATGCCATATACTAGTGAGAATGGTGTTGCCCCAGTGGGCATCCGAATACTAGTCCTGTAAGCCCATAATGCAAGGGGCAGCTGGATATGCCAGTCTTTATGGTTTTCTTGTACCATATTTTTCAATATGGCCACCACTATCTTATTTGAAGCTTCAGCCTACCCATTTGCTTGTGGATAGTATGGAGTCACAAAACTATGTTTGATTCTATATTTAGATGTCAAAGCTCTCACAGTTTTGTTCTTGAAAGACGTTCCATTATCCGATATTATTTTGGATGGAATCCCAAAATGACTTATGATATGCTCCAGTATAAACTCTGCTATACGAGCTCCAGTTGTCATTGTTAAGGGTATTGCTTCCACCCACTTTGTAAAATACTCAGTAGCCATGATTATGAATGTATGTCGACCCGATGATGGAGGAGAGATCTTGCCTATAAGATCTAATCCCCACTGAGCAAATGGCCAAGCCGCTTGGATGGGCTGTAAGGCCTACGATGGCAAGTGCATAAGATTAGCATGATGCTGGCATTTAATGCATTTCTTGACATACACATTGCACTCCTTCTCCATAGTGGGCCAATAGTAGCCCATTCGAAGGATGCGCTTGATGATGGCCATGCCGCTGAAATGGCCATCGCACGTACCATCATGGGCTTGCAAAATCACCCATGATGCCTCTTGGGGCTCTAAGCAATGAAGGAGAACTCCATCGTAGCCTCGTCGATACAAGATGTCTCCTATTAAGACATATTTAGCCACTTTCTATTTAAATGTGCGCTTCACGACATGCGGTAATCCCTCTAGGATTATACTAAGCTTTAGGAAGTCTTTAATTTGTGACATCCAGTTTTGATAAGCCTCAGCTTCGATTGCTAAGATGACTTGCTCCCCCTGCATATTTACCTTTGCAAATGCAGACTCAAAAACAACCCTATGGTGAATGGTAGTACCACTCCCCATAGGACTCTGAGAGGTTAATGACCCCTAGGGTGCCTTCTTAAGAAAGTCTTCAGCTTTGCAGAACCATTCAGCTTTTGGTTCTACACTGATCATGTTGACTGATTCTCTGTTATCATAGGTTGCATGCTCTACTGCTGGATGCGAGAGCATCTTGACATGGATGGTAGTGAAATCAGTAGATGGATTCTGAGGGATTAAAGATCCCAAAGAAGCCATGGTATCTGCAAACCTATTTGATGATCGAGGGATTGCCTCAATGTCATACCATTCAAATTTGGCCAAATATGTGTCAACTAGATCTTTATAGGCTTTCAGTATGGGACATCGACACTAAAAAAGCCCCTTGACTTGATTTACTATGAGCAAGGAGTCACCAAAGATGTTCAATCTCTTAATATTCATGGCAACGGCTGTGTGGAGGCCCAACAGTAGGGCTTCGTACTCAGCGTTGTTGTTGGTGCATGGAAAATCCAACTTGAATGACAAGGGCATTGGAGCTCCTTGTGGCGTGAAGAACACTATTTTGGCACCACCCCCTTGTTCGCACTTTGAACCATCAAAGAACAGAGTCATATCAGCATTGTTCTCTGGTTCTTCGGGTTTGGGAGCTTCAGATATGATGAAGACTGCATCTTCCGGAAGCTCAATTGTTAGAGGCCTACTATTTGATAGTGGTGCCTCAACTAATTGATCTGCTATGACCTGTCCCTTAATGGACTTCTGGCTTATGAATTCTAGATCAAATTCTATCAATAGCATGATCCACTTCGTAGTACACGTATTGTGATAAGTCTTACTCATCATGTACTACAAAGGATTTTGTTTGGATATAACATATGTCGTATGACTTAACATATAATGTCACAATTTCTTTGTAGCGAACACTACTGCTAAACACAATTTTTCCACATATGCATACCCGAGCTCATAGCTCACCAAGGTTCGACTAATATAATATATGGCTTGTTCTTTGCCTTGCACATTCTTTTGGGCTAACATGGTTCCCAGTGCAAAGTCAATTGTCGATATATATAGTAGAAAAGGCACCTCTGGCCTTGGTGGAGCTAGCACTGGTGGCGTCGCCAGGTATTGCTTTATCTCAGTGAAGGCTACCTTGCAGTCCTCGTCCCAATTGAATGGGACTCCCTTATGTAGCAGTCGATTCATGGGTCGACATTTATCCGATAGTTGGATGATAAATCACTTTATCGAGGCTACCTTGCCCTGAAGGCTCCTTAATTCCTTAATATTGGTGGGAGGACGCATTTCCAAAATGGCCTTGACCTTCGTTGGGTCTACTTCGATGCCTCTCTTAGAGATGATGAATCCTAGTAATTTTCTAGAAGTTACGCCAAATACGCACTTCTTAGGATTCAGCCTGACATTGTGCTCTATCAGGCGATCGAAGACTTTCCTTAAGACCTCTGCATGCTCTTCTCATAGCAATGACTTGGCTAACAAGTCATCGATATAATCTTCTAGAATTTTGTGCATATAGTCATGAAAAATGTATGTCATGGCCCATTGATATGTGGCACCAACATTTTTGAGGCCAAATGGCATAACTTTATAGCAAAACATTCCCCATGGTGTTATAAATGTGGTTTTATGCTGGTCTTCGGGTTTAATCCGAATTTGATTGTAACCAAAAAAACCATCCATTAAGGAGAGCATTTCGTGACCTGCAGTTGCATCTACGAGAGCATCAATATTGGGCAATGAAAATGAATCTTTGGGTGTTGCCTTATTTAGGTCTCTAAAATCCATGCAAATATGGATTCTTCCATCGGGTTTTCCCATGGGTACCATATTGGACACCCATTCTGGATAATCGATGGAGATCACAAATTCCACATCCAACAGCTTTTGTAGCTCATATTTCACCATTAAGGCTACTTTTGGGTGCATTTTTCTAAGCTTTTTCTTGATCGGCTTCTTCGTCAGATCTAGCGAAAGGTTATGCGTAACCAATTTTGGGTCTAGACCTAGCATATCCTTGTACGTCCAAGCAAACAAATTTGGTCTCTCTTTCAGCAGAGGGATGAGGGTGGCCCACTCATCTGGAGTGAGACTCTCTCCAAATTTAACCTTCTTTGCATTGGCGGGATCATTATTGATATCCACCTCAAAGGTTTCCTCTACTGACATATGCGATCCCTCCTCAAGCTGGTGAGGTGTAGGAATCATATGGATGTCATCAGTCGGGTTGATCGGTTCCACGTTGGAAGTATTTTTGGCATGATAAACATCATATGCATAGCCTGGTGCAAAATGGAAAGGTTGCAACATTTCTTCATTGGGGAAGAAATCCTCAGGCTCAATGGGTGAATCAACATGATCCCAATCGATAGCATCTTTGTTAAGATACAATGGTTTGGATGGATCTTCTGGATTGTGGAGTGGAGTGGTCAAATCAATGGAGACCATGTTTATGGAATGGAATTGATCTCCAGGACCACATGGACCGACTTCTACAAAATCTATGTAGTCCTCATACCCACGATCTGGCTCTAATGGCATAGGCACAAAGGGGTCTTCCCTATGAGGACTATGAACAACTGGATCCTCCCTATGCACTGACTGCAAAATAGGATCATTTGGCTCATAGAGCTCCATGTAGGTCGATGGAAGGGGATTAACCAACCGATGAATTTGATCCAAGTTTAACCATCTTGCTCTCAGACGAGGACCAACATGTAGCTACCGATAGACCTCATCAATGTCGATGGGTTGATGATGGTAACATAAATAAGGAGGACCAAGGTAGGCCCTCTCTAGCTCATCTTCTTTGTCACTATCATAATAGAATCCTTCATTCACCCCTACTCTTGGGGGGTGCTCTGGCAAGTGCGGCCCCATGAATCTGACCACTTGATCACTGTCATCACTATCTGGATAGACCGGATAATTATATCGTAAGTGTGACATCACCAAGAAATCTAGCTCTACTTCTTCCCCTGAATGATCAACATTGGGAAGGATCTCTTCGATAACCTGTATCGACTCAATAGGAAATAGATGACGTGCATGCCAGGGCCTCACATAGGCACCTTCGACTTCATCCCTAGATTCATCATCGTTTGAGGATTCCTCATCTGCATCATAACCTGGTCCACTCATATCGGAGGTGGACTCCACTCCATCTTCATTACAAATATCTCCTAGCTCGAGATCACATACAGTAATGGGGTTACACCCCTACATGTCTATGTCATCGATTGCATCATGGGTTTGGTGTCCCAGGTGATCTCTGGGGTTCATTTCTATCTTAGTCTGCTCAAGGAGCCCTTCATGATGATCTTCGAGTGGCTCAGTAGTGATGACATATATCATAGGGTGATTCCTCCAGAATTTGGAAGGATCCAGATGATATGGATTAAAATCCACATCGTCCGCCATACTAAGGTATAGACGATCTAGGGATGCTACGAGCAAATCATCCTGCCCCCGTATCTGTAACCCTAAACCAAACCTATCAGTGACTAACTGATAACGAGGTTCCAATGGAGTCCTTCGTCCTTTTTCAAAGAGACCAAGGTCGTATCCATGCCAATGATATAGCTCAAAAATATGTATGGCATACTCTGGATTGGATAGATAACGAACATTTACAGTGAAAGGTTCATCGTCATCTTCATCCATGGGCTCTCACGTTGGAAGCTGGTCTAGCCCCGCATAGATGAAGTTAGTCTAATTAGGTGGCTCTCCCAATGGAACCACTGATCCAACCAGGTAACGATGAGTGGATGGTCGGCCCATCTCTTGCATAGTCTTTAGAATCGGTCCGAAGGTTACATTCTGCACAAGGTACTCACCTAATCCGGTATTGGTGAGATGTACTGTCACCCGTGGTGTGGATGACCCTACTGAAGATGCATGTGAGGCAGGTTGAGGTGCCTCCTCGACTTTGTCTTGGGGTTCCTCAACTTCCATAGGAATGGGAACCTCCTCGAAGATTGGCTTAGGCTCACGCTCCTCTTTCTCACCCATTTTCGCCTTCAACTTCCTATCATCCCGATGCATGACTGATGCCGATGGTTTCAAGGAAGTGGTAATGGTGTGCTTCGATCTATGTGACATAGATGGCATTGGTTGAGCATGCACTTCTGGTTTACCTCCTTGTTTCTTTATCGGCGATGATGGCCAAACATCCAGGTGCATTGACGGGAGTATGAAACCCCTAGACAAATCTGCTAGGTTCATAAACTTAAATGGTTCTTCATCCGATGCCACTATGTGAACCTGTCCCTCATGAATATACTTTACACACTGATGCAATATTGAGGGAACACAATGCATTTCATGAATCCAAGGCCTACCGAGTAATATGTTGTACTACATGGCCCCTTCTATCACATGACACATCATAGATATGGTCTTCAAGCCTACTTGCATGGGTAGGATAATTGTGCCAATAGTCAAACATAGTGCATCATTAAATGCTCTCAATGTAAATGTAGTGGGTACAATGTGTGATTTAGGTAGCTTCAAATGACTCAGCATCTTGGTTGTTATTATGTTGATCGATGAGCTAGTATCGATCAAGACCCTTTTAAATGGCATGTGATTAACACATGCGATTATGTGCAATGGTGGGTCAGTCGTAGTTGTAGAAACCATCCTTATCTCATGATCATAAAATTGGATCATCGATTCCTGAAACTATTGTACATGTCCCAAAAAATTAGTAAATGCCTGCACATCCTAGGAATATACTTCAATGGACCTCAAAATATCCATACTTGAGGACTATTGTATTGGCTCATATATTGACAACTTCATAGGAGTTATCTACAGGTTTTGGACCAACTTGCTCCTTATGGTCACTACCGGTCTTTTTGGTGGGCCTAGAATATTCTATGTCGATCACTGATTTGGCGTGGCTTGTATTTGAATGGGAGCATGAGGTTGATTATATTGTTCATATCTCCCATGTCTAGTGACAATGTTCACCATGCCTACGAACCCCTAGGTAGGTGGTTCGACTTGCACCTGGTTGACCTGGCCAACGTTGTTGCGAGGCACCTCATGATTTTGTAGGGGGTTTTTGTAAATCCTCATATTCTAATTATTGGGTGCCTATGAGTTGTGTGGCACTATAGGCTCACATTTTTCAATCATATTTTACACCATGTGTTTGAAATTCCAACATACCTCAATTTCATGGCCTTTCATTCGATGAAAAATGCAAAACAGATCTTCTTGGTACCCCTTTGGTTTGGGTTGATTGGGGTCTATCATCTTGACTTTAGGTAACCTAATTGCCTTGGCCTCGCATAGCTGATGGAAAATCGATGTCAGCAATTCTGTATATGGTGTGAACTAGCGAGGTGGATGTTGATCTTTGTTCTTGCCCTTATAATTGTTGTTGCGCTTGTCATATTGCACAGGAGGAGGTTGGGCCTGATAATTTTATTTTTGTTGCCCCTTGTTCTCCCTCTGGAGATTTAGCACCACTTTATTCACATGGGCCTGCTTACCCTATTGTTTTGTGGCACTCTTATTTTGTCCCTCTCCTATTCTTAAGCTTAAATTTACCTTCCTGCAACTTGATGTCCTCAATCACTTTGGCTTATGTTAAAGCCTCTTCGAATGTAGGATACTGTTGTAGCTGTAACAATAATGAGATGTGCTTGGCACAACTCTTTGTAAAAATTTGGGTTAACTCTATGATAGGAATAGGGAATGGCAACTTCACCATTAGTCTCCTCCATATCTTTTTGTATTACTCTATTGGCTCGTCATCACGCTGAGCTAGCGCAACCAGATCGAAGAGATTGGACTGTTTCTTGATGCCAAAGGAATAACATTCAAGAAAGGCATCAACTAATTGTTCAAAACCTGTTATGCTATGTTTCTTTAACTGATTGAACCACTCCCAAGCCGTACTAAAAAATGTCGTGATGAACGTATGCAACAATAATGCATCATTGCTTGCTATCTAAAAACAAGCATCCAAAAATCTCGTGACATGTTCCTATGCATATTCATCACCCTTAAACTTGTCCAACCTAGGCATATCAAAATGCTCAAGGTAAGCTGGAGTAGGCACCGAAGGATCCAAAGGCTCATTATGAATTTTCCTTAATTTTAGCTTTTGAATAGTCGCGCCTTGTCTCTTAATGGCTTTTATCTTCTTGACTAAGGCCTTATAGGCCTTCGAAGATAGAAATTCCTCCTCCCTAAGTTGATTTAGGGGTGTCTTAGGAGGTATTATCTTCCTCATACAATATGGAGGGCATTGCTCTTCCTCCTCCTTAGCTCGGGAGCTCTTAGGATATTCTTGCTTGTATCTATCTCCTTCTACTTCTTTATGCTACCTCTACCTCTGATTATCGAGTGGTGGTGGTCGCTCCTCTATTTGTTACTAGCATGAGTATGAGTGTCTCTTTGCTCTTGATGCATATCATCTTGAGATAAATCCTTCATATACACACACTCTCTATGCTCATCATAAGGATATAGGCCAACCCTAGCTAACCTATCCTCCTGCTCCACGCTCTCCTTCTGGGTAAGGATACGCTCTTTGTGCATGCATTGCTCATATAGTCTCTGTCTAATGAGCCTCTACACTTGAATATTCTCATTTTCAATGCACTGCCTCTCTAGTCAAACATCCTCTAATTGATCTTGGAGGAGTTGGTGTTTTTGTTCTGATACCAGTCAATGTGATATATCGATCTGATCGACCGTGGGAGGCCTCTAGTATTCCTGCTCTGTACGAGCAGCCTTGTGGGTTTTGTACCCATTGAATTGATGTTCTATGCCTTTGCCTCTATCCATAAATATGTCATTGGCATCCTGCTATGTCCTATACTATGAACCACCATATGTATATAGTGGGTGTGTGACATGAGGGTGCTTAGAAGCCTCTCCATGTTCTCTAGTAATCCTGATGACACTCACTCTATGCTCACTCGAGGCTCGAGTAGGTGGAGCGTAAGGCTTGCAGCCTATATGCTCTAAAACACTACCTATACCCTCTAGTTTTCTACACCACCATTGTTCATGTGATAGTGTGCCATTATCTCCCACCTTTGATATATCTTGTGATACATGGTGGACCATGCATGGGAGTATAGTTAGACCTTTGCTCGATAGTGAGCCTATCTTCCTACCCCTAAATGGGTGGATCTCTAGTCCTATACTCAGAAGGTGGAGGTATGGATACTCCTATGGACTTAGTACATAGGGGCACCAACCTGGTCCCCTGCATGACAAACTCTTCAGTCGATCTCGTGGACACACGTACAGTGCGGTCTCCATAATGGCTTTCGAGTGGAACACCCTCATGCTGAGAGATTACCTATTCTATCATGTGCCTAGAGGAGTGTACTAAAGATCCTATATCTGGGGTATGCTATACAGACTCCCCTCATTTCGAGTTATCTCCTCTGATGCTTACCGAATGACATTCGGTTTGCTCATGTGGTTGAGGAATTGACATGTGTTGTTGTGAATTGGTTAGGGGTTGGTCATCAGTATTAGGTTTAGACCTTTGCCGACCACCCCATGTATCCACCATTGTGTACCCAGTGTCTAGATGTATATTTTATTATTTAATCAAACAAGGTATACAATAATGATTATCTTGTTAGGTTTGAGGTGTAGACCAATTTGTTCATCCAAACCCCATAAGGGGGCGGAGGTCCAAGGTTCAAATCTCGGGCCTCACTGGACTAAAAGCTTTTCCCTTTCCTGGTGCTTTTAGTGGTGTAAAAGGTTTAAAATTATTGTGGCATGGTGGTTATAGGGGTGGACTGTGCGAAGATCTGTGTGGCAGCTTTAGGGGCGGACAACGTAGAATACTATGGCAGCCATAAAAAGCTGGACAGCCTGCCCAGATTCGTGGCGGCTATCGATTCCACCATGTAAGTTCAAAAAATAAAAATAATAATAATAATGATTGTCTCATTTTAAATTTTGAAAGTGAGTCCTAAATTGTTTGATGTGTTTTCAAGATTTGTTGTATCAGTGTAGAAACTCTTATCGTGTTTTGCAAAACTTGTTGGATTTTATTCTTAGTTCAATGGCTTTCACCTATACGCTCACAGCTTGAAAACTTGGCTATGAACTCCAAGTTGTGTAATCCAACCTATAATGTGTGGTAATGAAGCCCACACATGATTAGGGAGCATAGGTCCTCCCAAATCCTCACTCGTTTTCCCCCAGTCAGTAGTATACCCTCCGAAGAGAATACATGCAAATTTTTTAGGGTATGAAAGGTTCTCGGATTCGGTATTGGTCTAGTATCCAAAAGGTTCACAAGATTTGGGCCAACGGATGGAAGTTACACCCACAGTCATTAAACCCTACTAGTGGTTGGATGTCAAGCCCAACTCACTAGCATTTAAGTGCCAAGTGGTGTGTGTGGTTCCTTTTAATGTACATAAAATAAATGCATCATATAGCATTCATGCTCATTTTCTAAATGCTATGCAAATGAAATAACATTTCAAATTTAGAAAATGTAAGCTATTCTAGATGCTCTTTGAGACCATGCACATTACGATGATAATTGGCCACTAATTGGGCCTCACACATGCAAACCAATCACATAAATTCTATCAATCACGTTGGATCCTAGGACGGATTAAAATTAGAGATATGTTATTCCTAGTAGTGCCTTTCTAACGACATGAAAGATAAATACAAACTAAGACCTAATTCATTTATTTTTCTTTCTTAATTTCTTAATTGCATTCCAAATTTGACTTTTTGGAAAAATACAAAGACAAAAAATTACAGAGTGAGAAGTAGGGCCTACCTCAAGTCCTCATCCGAATGAGCTTTATCCCTCTACTATTTGTTGTGTCTATTGGAAACCGTAGGTCTGGGCTACGGTTATGACTATGGCCCGCGGGTTGAACCTACGGTTCAATTTTTGGCCCACAGCTGGTAGCTACGGTCTATACCTGTAAGTCACAAAAACCAAAAACACACAGTCAGATGCTATAATTGCGGAGTTTCGTCGTGATTGCCTTTTGATATAACCAAAAAGCATGCTCCCATCTACTATATTATATCATATTCAATCATTCAAAGCATAAATATGACAATATTGTATAGATTCAACAAAATAAGTATTTCTTGTATTAATAATTGTAAACAATATCGATTACAATCATGCCCCTCTTAGGGTCACCCAAATGATGATACAATTAATACAATGCCAAAGCCCTCAATAGGGTAGGTGCACTAATGTTGTTTTTCAACTAGTCACAAACTGCTCTAGGGTGGAGTTGCCCTCTTCTTCACATTGGGGAAGGAACTTGATGGTTGAATCTCCTTTGAATCTATTCCCTCCCGTCAAGAAACAACATAAAAGTGTCAAAAATATAGGCAGCCTCTCATTATGAGGCCCTTTTGGGAAAAAATGCACAAAGATACCATTAAGCATGTATAATCAAGAAAGCGTGAAAAGCACTTCTAAACTATGTTAATTGGATCAATATTTATGGAATTGCATAAAGAAAGATAACAACTACACTATGCATGGACCAATTATGTGAAATAAAGCATGAAGGTGCATAAAGAATCCATTAATTTCCTATTTGATGCGTAACACAAAGAAGCCATTCTAACCTAATTCTACCAGTCATAAATCTGCTAAACTACAATTGAACCATGTAAATAGCTAAACTAAACTAACTAGCCAAACAAAAATGAAAAAGGTAAGGCGGTGATACCTCTACTACAAACAACAACTTTGATGAGTGGTTTGCACTATAAACCATGGCTGAAAGCCACGGTTAGCAATATGATAGGTTTACCATCAATTTCAAGGGTAGTGGGCTTGACCTCGTTGTCCAAATTGATGTTCAATTGCCTCCTTCAATGTCCTCAAACTAATTTGGTGGTTGATTCACTGTGAAGGGCTTTTTTTTGCTCGAATATGTGCTTCTTGGCTCTCCTAGGCTTCTAGAGCATCCATAATGCAATTCATCATGAATCTTGGCAAGTAGGAAGGGGATAAGTGCAATAGGTCTCTCTCAGTATACTCGATTGAGTGTAAAATTTGGCAGGGTTTCACTGCTCAAATATCCAATGCTCTCTCTTATAGTTTGCCCTAATTTTGAGATGTACTTATAGGAATACCCAAGGGCTAGGGGTGGATTCATGGAGAAGCCAAGATCAATAATGGGTGGTTAGGATAGTTGGATTGGAAGATTTTGTCCTCTAACCACCTTATTCTAGAACAAATGGTCGTTTAAACTGATTTGGCATGGATTAAGGCCAAATGAACTTCAGTTAAGAGCACAAGTTACTGCTATGGTCTAGATTGTAAACCACATGTCTCAGCCATGGTTCAACCTGTAAACCACAGGTCTAGGCTGTGATTCAGACTGATTAGGCCAAGTAGCCCAAATTGAGTGGTTAGAACCACTGCTCTATCTTGGAGTCTATCCAAGATCCTCCATATGGTCTTGTAGCATGTCCATATGAGTATTCACCCTCGACATGATGCATTTTAGGTGTCTACACTAAGAATTTAATATAAAAAATAATTCCAATTGAAGCATAGCTTCCATATATAGACTAAATCAACATTAAACCTAATCCTAATGCTCAAAGGTTGACTAAATTAATCTAGGGCCCAAACTAATAATAAACATAGTCCACATGGCTATGTTTGAGACATTACAAAATCACTTGAAAAACATCCTAAGTTCATTTTAGGGAGTGCTTCACTCCACACTTCTAGTGATTCACTTTGAATTTGTCAAAACTAAATAACTTGAATCCAAAGTGATTTTTCAAGGCTAGAGACTAAAATTTATCAAGCCCATTTCCAAATTGACCTTAATTTCAAAAAAAGTTTATCATTTACATTTGATTTTTTAGGTGATTTACAAATGGTGATTTGTACATAAACTTTAGAATCATAAAATTTTCTTGAAGAAAGCAATCAAGACATCATCAAACCTAAAATTTTACTTAAAATTTGATTATGTTCTACATTCATCACAAGTAAGAAGTATTTGGACCAAAATCTAGGGAAATTCTACCAAAGAACAAATTAGTTGGTGATTTGCTTCATAATAGTGAATTTTCCTTATGATTCACTCAAATTTTATGAAGTGATTTGCTCAAAAATAGAAGTTATTTCTAACTTCTAGGAGATAATTTTCTCTAAAACCAAAGAAATTTAGTCTAAGTGATTTGCTTGGTTATAATTTTTCATTTTATTAAATCTTCACTTTTGTTAAGCAAATCACTTAAGTCTACTAGTGATTTGCTTTCATTTACTAGAAAATTTCTCCATAGACTAAAATTTTTAAAGTTACAAATTTTAACCTTGAAAATTTATTTGTGTAGGAATATACGCACATAATATCAATATTATGAATACATACTTGAGATCACAAAGATCAAGTTAAGAATATCAATCACTAGAGCTAATTGCATACCAAAAATAAGAATTAAAAGAAAAAGGAAGGAACAAGACACCATGTGGGTGCATCAAGACAATGGTATTAGGGAGATTCCAATGTTTAATTTTATTTCCTTAAAAACAAAATTTTGATGGATATATTATCAAACAAAATAGTATGCCCCATGTAATTGGTTTCCTTAAATATCAAATGAGTCCTAAATTTACTCACACAAAACCTCTTTATGGAATGATCTTTGATGTAAATAACCCTATGAATAATTCATTATTTTCAAACTTCTAGAACATAGTTGATGCAAACCAACCTCTTGCATCTAGTCCTCATATCACATCTCTACTAGTATAACTTCATCTCAAAATCCACCTCACTCTAGTTTGTCTAACACATATAATCTTCTTCATTTACAATCTATACATCCAAATGTAAGGTATTTAGGATGACTCTTTTCTAATAAGAGCTAGGGATTTGATCAAATCATATAAGTGTTGATTGGTAAATTAGAAATGTAAAATATCTAGGGAAAACCATAGAGATAAATATCACCTTTGACCAATAAAATACAACAAGACACATAATAATACCCTCCTCATCCAAAATAATAGGTTTCTCTATAAGGCTTGTAGTATCCTCCTTTATTTCTAGATATGTAAATTCTAATAAGTCAATAATGGGCTTACGAAAATCCATTACCCCCTCTTTTTCAAGTTCCAAACCCTTCCTACTCTCCTTTGTATTATTATGATATCAATATCATTAAATATCTTTAATTCCCACCTAAAGGTCATGCAGTATATCCTTATTCACTACAACAACAACAATATGGTCCATATACTCAAAAATATCTAGAACCTTAACTACCTAGGTCTAAGAACCAACTTCTCAAACTAATCTATCAAGGACCATTAAACCTAGGTATATATTTCACTATCACATTTACTACTATGAAATTATTACCTATATTTTATGGAAGTAGGAATAAGATGACATTGGAACACCTCAACAAATTTTCTATGGTCAAATTAATCCACTCAATTTAATAGGAGGATATCATGGTACATGTAGACACCTAAATTGTGTCATGCTTAGGGGAGATGCTCACATAGACACACACATAAGATCATAAAATATAATCTTGGACTTTCCAAGCATCAATAGTGGTTCTCACCATTCATTTGGGACCTTTTCAAGCCATCCAAGCCTAGCCGCTCAACCCAAGAGTGGGCAGATCCTAGCCACTAAAGCCTAGAGTAGCCAAAACTTAGCCACTACAGATGATAGCGGCCAGATCTTAGCAATTGTAGACGACAACGACTAAGCCATAAGAAGCAATTTTATCGACAAACAAGCCTAATCACAGGTGGAAGTGGTAGTCTACATGCAATAAAGGTGAGCGAGAGTAACTTTGCATTCCTTTTCATGATCAGTTCACATAGGAGGCTTGAGTTTGCATTTAAACTTTAGTTAACTGACCTCCAAGCATAGACAAAGGACAAAAGCTTCTCATGCTAATGACCAATTTGCATAGGAGACTCAAGTGGGTAGTTAGATTTTAGTTAACTAGCCTTCAAACATAGACAAAGGACAAAAGCTTCTCATGCTAACTTGCACTACACATGAGAAATTCATTCCTAGGGCTTGGACATAGACCTAGGGTTTCACACTATAAAAGGTGCAAGCCTAAGAGCACCAAGAGAGATCTTTTTATATCAGAGAGAGACATATAGAGACATAGATCATTGAGACATATTTTTGAGGAGAGATTTTGAGACTTGGAGAGTTCCCTTGGAGATCACATGTACGGTGAAGACCTAACGGATTGAAGAGCATAACACCTATTATTTTGACATCAGATATAGGCTTTGACCCATAACTTTGGGGTAAAGAGAGCAAGGTTTACCTTAGCGGTCGTTGTCTTGGACAATGGCCCGTACGCTTAGCTTAGGTTTTAGACATAGCTTCTTTTATTCTATTTCTTCATGTTTCATATCATTAGCATAGATTTACATGATTTCATGGCATAGTTTCATCATATTTTTGTTACATTATTTATTACTAACAACCTCATTCGAGGAGGTAATCCCAAACACCTAAGCGTGTGTTGTTTCATTTCTTGCAGGGGCACAGGTACATCGAATGAAGTTTGCAACATACAAAAGCAAAAGGGATGTCTCTAGGAAATAGACCTAGAGAAGGAGGTATTTGTAAGCCCTCATACATTTCCATGTGTAGAACTGAGAAGCCTTTATAAGTGCACCACATCTTCATAAAAGGGACACTCTTTGCCTATTTGTAAACTTATTGTATCAAAATGGGTATCCCTAAGAGGGACCGACATGTAAACAAGTTTCAATACCAATAAAGAGATCCATATTTGTTATTTCGTGTTATATGCTTTTTCTTCTTGTCTTCCATTTCATCTTGGGTTTTTAATAACATTGCAAGTAGAGTTAAAAAGGGGGCGGTGCATGCGTCTCGAGGTCGCTACAGATGGTGATCATGGTGGGACCTCCACTGATTTTTTATTTTCTACCAAAATACTAACTTAATTTTATGTGCAAGTCTAGCCACTTTGAGCTACAGTGGCCAAAAATTAGCTGCTCTGAGCTATAGCGGCCAATAGAGCTTAGCCACTCTGAGATATAGTAGCCAAGAACCAGCTGCTCTAGTCAACAACGACCAAAACTGGAGTGCAACAGAGGTCAAAACACTGACTCTCTGAGTTGGATCAAAGGTTGGTATAGCTTATCTCATATTTTATAGCTTTCTATCTGCTTCTGTGTGTCCAAAATAGAGAACTTAATGCACATTTATTTTTGGAAATTGAAAGAATAAAAGGAGAAATAATTAAGCATTTCGCATATCTTATATCTTCTTTTAAAATTTCCACTAGACGTTGCTAGGAACATCGGCTTATGCCTGAAATTTAGCCCTAGAATCCAACGTGCTAGACATTGTATGTTGTTTGCTTACTTTGAGGCCCTACTAGAGGTCATAGTTGCACCAAATAAAATGCGCCCATACAAATCATAGTAGTTCATCCATATTTCTTAATATTGAAACGTATTTTTACACTTAGGCATATAAGAAAGATTCATTGTTGTTATATGGTGCACTTTATGCTACGCAAGCTTAAAATGAACACCACACACGCATGTCTTATTTAAACATTGGGGAGTTGAATTTCATCACCAACCTTCAATTCAGTCCAGTGACATTGGAATTCATCTCCTTCCACTGGTTTACCCCCTAGATCTTCCTAGAAACATATTGGAAAACTTACTTATAGTGACACTAAGTTGCTTGTGCTCAAACTACCTCCCACTATTGGAATAATTATTGGTTTAGAGTGGAAGAGCTAGGCGAACCCTCCATTGGGTCTTTAATAGTGTACCCTAGCTTATTTTGAGAAAATCATGTTTGGAATGGGTGTACTTGATTGTCCTTATGGATGAGTTTTCTCATTCTTAATCCAAGAACAATAGCAAATAAATCGAAAGAACAACACATCAAAACACACCAAACAGTTAAGGGCACACTCCAATTAGTAATCAAGATAAACATTTGCTTGGTATTATGTTGTTATTCCTAAATTGCAACTCAAAATATCAATTCATAAGACAACATGGTCAAAACAAGAAGTAAGCACCCTCAGTCTGATACCGAGGGAAATATAGAAGCAACTCATACCCATAGGTAGAGTCGTAGTAACATTGAATGACCTACCCATAATATCATGAGATGTAGCTTCATGAGCCTAAGGAGTGATAACTCAACCCTTGGGGGATATCCCTAAGAAAACCCAAGTAAGGAACCACATCATGGAATAAAGTCACATAAAAAAAAAGATGCTTCATAGCAATCCTCATCAAGGATACATGAGGAGACCCCAAGGGCCTCCTCTAAACACACAAAAACATCTCAAAGACCTGAGGAAGCTTCAAGGGCTTCCTCCTCACATGGACATAAAGAAGGTTTTAAGACTCATTCTTCACATAGGTATGACGAGACTGCTACATCTCCATCCACATGGAGAAAACATGTTACCATAAAGCCCTCTTCATCAAGAATGCAAACAATAATTGCAACACCTCAAGACTCACAAGAAACATATGAAACAGGTCTGCCCATTGAAGGGCAGGAAACTAGAGCTACATCTAGTCATGGGAATCATATAGAAGAAACCCTTCACACAAAATAAAATATTCCCATAGACTATGACCTCATAGGAGTGAATGGCACCCCACGGGACCAGCCATGGAAAACAAGAAAACTAGACAGGTTGGATCGGTTTTCTACATGACCAACTTATTGGAATATGTAATGCAACATTGTGTAAATTATTCTTAGACTAAAATATAAAGTATAAAGAATAATATTTGAATTAGAAAATAATTCTATTTTATGTAAAAATATTCCCACCCAATTAATAAATAAAATAAGGGTGCTAAGAATATTTAATTTGTGGGAAAAAATTATTTTCCCTTTTCTAGCAAATATTAAAAAGTAACCAATCACTTTTTAATATTTGATAGATGCCACTTGTCACACATCTCAAGATAAGATTGTGATAATATTTGTCACACATCTCAAGATAATATTGTGATAAGATTTGTCACACATCTCAAGATAAGATTGTGATAAGATTTGTCACACATCTCAAGATAAGATTATGATAATATTAGGGCAATTTTAGGGTTGTAGTAGAAAAAGCTTCTCTTTAAATAGAGGTGTTGTCTACTACATCTTGTCATATCATGTTGATGCATATTGTTGCATAACATTGAAGCATTATTGTATTGTTGAATCATTGAGTAATATAGTGAGTTTCATAGTGGATTTTTCCCTTCTTCATTTGAAGTAGGGTTTTACCACTTAATATTGGTGTTGTGGGTTTTCCTCTTTTGTGTGTGATTGATATTGTGGAGCATTCTTCGATATTAGGGAGACTTTACTTGTCTTACATTTGATATCAGAGTGGTTGGGATCTCCATCAAGTGTCTTCAATCCTTTGAGGTGAAAAACCCATTAAGGTATATTTTTTTTGTTTTAATGCATGCATTTGATATTTGGGTATTTTATGCATTTGATATTTGGGCAAACTTATTTTGCAAATATGTCATTAGGGTTTATAGATTTATTGTGTTTTTTTTTATCTAGTTGTTAGATATTTTGCAAATGGTGTTTTCATTTTAAATCTATAAATTTTTGGCATTGAACTTTTGCTGAAAGGGTTTTGGAGCCAAACAGACCCCATGGTTGCGTCCGAAAGGCCCAAAAACCCTATTTCCATATATTATTTGCCCTATTTTGGTGAAAAATAAATCTGAGGTAAAAAAAAATTATTTGGGGGCCAAATGGCCCCCCACCCATTTTGTTGTACAGTCTGAATTTTTTTTTTTTTTTAGCGAAAAACCCCTTGCAGAGCCGCCTTGGTCTAAGAGACAACGAACAGGGGGTTCTATAACGTCAAATTCACCCGGGGGTCGCACCCGACCCTGCCCGCACCAACATTATCAATTGGATTTTAGATACCCAATTCATCTTTTTGGTAGGGTGGAGATTTGAACCTGGGACCTCCCTTGGAGGATTGCCCTCTCCTCTCCAACTCACCTACAACACCTGGGTTTTTATTTTGTTTTTTTAATAAAAAAAAATAGTCATTTAATAAAAAAAAATAGTCATTTTTTTTATTCTGTTTTAAAATATAAAAAAACAGTCATTTAATAAAAAAAATAGTCATTTTTTTATTATTCTATTTTTTAATATAAAAAAAACAGTCATTTAATAAAAAAAAGTTATTTATTATTCTGTTTTTTAATTAAAAAACAATCATTTATTTTATTTTAAGACCTAATAGTCATTTTTTTTGTATAAATTGAAATGCATTTTTTATTATTGTATAATTCAACTAGAATCATTTTATGCAATTTTTTGGCAAATTTTTAGTCAAATTATCAAATAATTTAGACCTTATAGTCATTTTTTTCTCACATTAACAATGGTTGTTTGTGATTTTGCTTGTTTTGCAAGGTTATCCAAGTATGTTTTGAAGTATATAAGGCAATTTCGGATCAAATTTTTCACTCTCTTCCCCCTATTTTTATTAATTTCTTCTAATCTCTCTCAAGCATTTGCTTGAAGCATAATGTAAATTAATGTAACTTGTATCTCTCATAATGAAAGTAAAATAGAATGAAAGTGAGAGAAAGAAAGAGAGAGAGAGTGTGTGTATTTATGTTTTTCCTATTTTGCATCTCAACTAATATAACTACTAACTTGCTACTAAACAATATACTAACCAACTAACTTGCAATTTACTAAATTTCATATTAATCAAGAAGGTTAAAAATGAATCAACTTACTAACCACAACTTTCGTATTTGATTAAAATTTACTTAATCTTGCAACACAGTTTATATTTTCTAAACACCTATTGAATCCAAAAGAATCTGCTCTATCGGTAGCAAGTCCTTTTCGGGTCCTCGTACCCATACCCTTTTGGGTAGCTTGGTTGACCTTGGGTGAGATGAATTGGAAATTCATTAGGCTATAGAAAAACCTTAAAATGAACACTAACTTACTAACTTATTGACTATCTAACTAACAAATGTTTTATGGTTCAATTCAAGTTAGTTTATTTTGTTGGAAAATTATTGTTATGGTTAGTTACCTTATTATTGCAATTTAATCTATTGCAAGTTGATCTTGGTTTATTTTATTTATTCAATTGCAATATGGTTATAGTTGTTTATTGCAAGATGGTTATAGTAGTTCATGATGATGTTGATTATCTTTCATGATTATGCTTATCTCTCTTGATGATGCTTAATTTTTATTATCTTTCATGATGTTTATCTTTCATGATGATTGAAAAGTAGATTACTTGAAAGTTATGTTTTAAATATATATATATATATATATATATATATATATATATATATATATATATATATATATATATATTTATTTATTTATTTATTTATTTATTTATCTACTTTCTTATTGCATCATTTATTTCCTTTGTCAATGCATCTTATGTTTTTATTATGTTCACTTTCTAGAATGGTTGATCATGGAATCTCCTTCACACCTAAGCACATCCTTGATGGATCAAATTTTGGAATATGGGAACCAAGGATGAGGGATAAATTTCAAGCAAGAAATTTATGGCCCATTGTGAATGGAGATGAAGCAATCCCAACCTAGGCAAGGGCACTTGAGACATACAACAACAAGAGTCACCTTGCACTTTCCATCATTATCAATAGTGTGAGTGATGAGATATTACTCACTATAAGCCATTGTGAGCATGCTAAAGATGCATGGGATTTGCTAAAACAAGTCCATATAGGGTCCAACACATCAAGGAAATTCACTTTATTTTCCAAAATTCTTAGCACTATGCAAGGTGTAGAAGAAAGTGCCTTGATCTTCCTCTCAAATATGAAATACATTAGAACTCAACTATTGGCTTGTAATTGTGATTGGATAAGTGAGAAGCTCTTAAGCTTTATCATTTTGAGGAACTTGTCAAGCAAATTCAAGAATTTTGTCACCATTATTGAGACTAGGCTAGAGCAAGAAGAGGATGGCATTCCTCTCAACACTCTTTCACAATTATTAATTCAACATGAAGAATCTCTTAATAGAGGCAAAGTGAATGGTCAAGTTATCAAGGAGAAGAATGTTGCCTTGAGTGCCACTAAGGCTTCCTTCAAGAAGAAATACAAGGGAAGTAAAAGTCAAAATTTCCAACCCAACAAGCCTAGATTTGATTTCACTTGCAACTTTTGTGGCAAGAAAGACCACAAGGAACAAAATTATTTAAAGAATAAGAAGATTGCAAAAAAGGAAGAGCAAGAAAATACTAAGGGACAAGGACCTAAGAAATGGTTTGGCAAGGGAAAGAAAAAGAACAACAATGTAAAGCAAGATTCTAATAAAAATGCCTTTGTTTGTGCCCTCTACTCCATTGACTCATCTACTTCTGATGAATGGGTGTTAGATTTAGGATGCACTAACCATATGTGTTTTGAAAAGGATAAGTTTGTGGACTTTCATAAGCACTCTTAATATTTAATTGTCATTGGTGATAATACTAGACTTCAAGTAGAAGGTGTTGGCAATGTTGTAATTGAAGGTAAATTACTTGATAATGTCCTATATGTTCCCAACCTTAGGAGAAATTTAATTTCAGTTTTGCAAGTTGCTAGAAGTGGTCACACTATTGAGTTCAATGAAACTTCATGGAGCATTAGGAAAGGCATGCTACCAATCATTACAGGTTATATGAAGAATAATATTTATGTGTTAGGTGATGCTCCTCCTAAAGTGTGTTTAGCAACTAATTTTTCTCCTAGTAGCAAGCTTTGGAACTTAAGGTTAGGCCATACAAACTATCAAAATATTCAAATGATGAAGTCCAAAAATTTGGTTGAAGGCTTGCCTAACATTTCACCTATTCATGGTTTGTGTGAAACATGCATCTTAGGCAAGATGAGCAAACAAAATTTTGCAAAGGACAAGTCAACAAGGGCCACACAAATTCTTCAACTCATTCATATAGATATTATGGGTCCATTACATGTTATATCACTTGGTGGTGCATCCTATATTCTCACCTTTATAGATGATTATTCAATAATTATCTTTGGGTATCTACTTAAGAATAAATCAAATTATTTTGAGACATTCAAGGATTTCAAAGATTTGGTAGAAAATCAAAAGGGAGCAAAGATCAAAATGATTAGAAGTGACAATGGAGAGGAGTACAATAGCAATGATTTCAATGAGTTTTTTTTTTTCTCATGGGATCAAAAGACAGTTTACTTGTCCATACACTCCTCAAAAAAATGGTGTTGCAAAGAGAAAAAATAGGAAAATCATGGAGATGGTAAGATGCATGGTTGGTGACCACTTACCTCAATTTCTTTGGGTTGAAGTAGCCAGTACAACAATCTACATTCTTAACAGGTGTCCTTCAAAATAAATTGCAAGGAAGACTCCTTATGAGGTTTGGAATGGTAAGAAGTCGAATTTGTCACACTTAAGAGTGTTTGGATGTGATGCATTTTCATATATTCCTTTAGAAAAGAGGAAGAAATTGGACAAAAAGTCTCAAAAATGCATCTTTGTTGGCTATGATGCAGAACATAGGGGCTACAGGTTATACTCACCTTCTTCACGCATTGTATTTGTTTCAAGAGATGTCAAATTCAATGAAGATCTTCTTGAGTTAGAAAATGGTGGGCCTTGTGTCAAAAGGACCAAGTGGTTGGATCATTCTAGGGGTCCTAAAGAGCACAATTCAGTTAGCCAAAGGATAACTAGAAGTATGACCCTTAACATGTCTCTTCTAGCTAAGATAGAGAATGATCATGAGCCTACTTCTTACCAAGAAGCTTCACAACACTCTTGTTGGGTTGATGCCATGAAGGTTGAGATGGATTCTCTTCTAAAGAATAAAACTTGGGATCTAGTGTCTTATCCTAATAAGAGAAATGTTATTTGGAACAAGTGGGTCTATAGAATCAAGTACAATTCTAATGGAGAGATAGAAAAGTATAAGGATAGATTGGTTGCTAAGGGTTATGCTCAAAAACATGGCATTGACTATGATGAAACCTTTGCACCAGTTGCCAAAATGCCCACCATTCGACTTCTCATTGCTATTGCTGCTACTCAAGGTTGGCAGATTTTTTAGCTTGATGTGAAAAGTGCCTTTCTAAATGGTGATTTGGATGTGGATATCTACATGAGTCAACCACAAGGATTTGTTGTACAAGGTAAGGAAACACTTGTGTGTGAACTAAATAAAACCTTGTACGGTCTGAAGCAAGCACCTAGAGCATGGTCCATGAAGATTTTAGTTTACTTCTTGTCTCTTGGTTTTGATAAATGCTATTAAGATATAGATATCTATGTGCTTAGGAAGGATAACTTGGTCATTTTAATTTCTCTATTTGTTGATGACCTTGTTATGACTGGAAATGAGAATGAGGTCATTTTTTATTTTGTCTCCAAATTAAAGTCAGAGTATGAAATGACTGACCTTGGTATTTTTGGAACAAAATCTGCCTTCGGTTAATAGTGTTGCGCCTTAGACTTTGCCAACATTGAATAGACAGATCTTGCTTGAGATCATCTATCTAGTCTCCAGAGAAGGCTGGTTCCTTTGATTTTTAGAGAAAAAGGGGAACAAGAGATAAGGGAAATATAGCCTAAGCTAGAAACTTTTCTCATGGTACAGATTGGACAACAGCAAACATTGACGATGCAGATTACAACTTTCAGAGTTTTCTTTATATCCTTTTATAGAAAACACGAATTCCTGAGTGCGCCTTCTAGATATTCGTCTAAAAGCATGTAACTATCTTTTAATGTTCAACTCTAGAAACAAGATTTATACGTGCACAGTCCAGATTTTAGAACAGATACATTATAAAACTTAGAGTGAATAAAAGTTAAAACACCAGGATACATACACTTGCACACAAAAGTTTCAAAAGCCAGAGGAAGAAATATTTTATTGCTTGTAATCTAGTACATGTACATCAAGCTTGTAAACATCCAAGAGCCGACCCTTTTTTTGGAGTCGCTCACCCCTATATATACCCTAAAAGAGTATCTTTTTCTAAGTACATCTTACTTATTTTACAAGCAATCATCTGCAGTTTCTAATAATACACAACAGATTTCCCGTAGATTGGATAGATTTGCAATCATCCAGCGGACCTGCCAGGTTATAATCAACAGACCATTCTTTAGAAATCGGCACCTGATGTCAGTGCATGTCCCTAGTTGCCAAAAATATACTCTATTCCTTTACAGCTGGCGTGTCGCGAAATCGTGACATTCTTTCCTTGCTTTGCTCTTTTGCCGCCTCCAGCCACGAAAATGAGACATGTCGTGAAATCGTGACATTCGTCTCTTGTTTTGCTCTTCTGCCGCTTCCGGCCTAAAAATGAGACATGTCATGAAATCATGACATTTGTCTCTTACTTTGCTCTTTAGCTGCCTTTCACCACAAAAATGAGACATGTCGCAAAATCGTGACATTTCTATGTCTTCAGCTTTTCTGTCGCTTCCCACCGTGAAAATGAGACATGTCACAAAATCATGACATTTTTGCCTCTTTGCTCCCTTTTGTTGCTCTTAGCCGTGAAAATGAGACATGTCGTGATATCGCGACACTTTTTTCTCTTTTGGCCACTACAAAGCAACATGTCGTGATATCATGACACTTTTTCTCTTTTGGCCATGACAATGCAACATGTCGCGATATCACGACACTTTTTCTCTTTTGGCAGCAACAATGCAACATGTCGTGATATCGTGACACTTTTTCTCTTTTGGCAGCGACAAAGCAACATGTCACGATATCACGACACTTTTTCTCTTTTGGCCATGACAATGCAACATGTCACGATATCGCGACACTTTTTCCCTTTTGTCCGCGACAATGCAACATGTCACGATATCGCGACACTTTTTCTCTTTTGGTAGCGACAATGCAACATGTCGCGATATCGCGACACTTTTTCCCTTTTGGCCGCGACAAAGCAACATGTCACGATATCGCGACACTTTTTCCCTTTTGGCTGTGACAAAGCAACATGTCGTGATATCGCGACACTTTTTCCCTTTTGGCCGCGACAAAGCAACATGTCACGATATCGTGACACTTTTTCCCTCTTCCTTTTTCTCTTTGCTTTGAACCGCGAAAATGCAACATGTCACGATATCGCGACACTTTTTCCTCCTTGCGGTGTTTTGCATTTTCTTTGATCTTTAGCATATGGGCCACTTCGGTCTTCTTGGAAAATATGCAAAAAGGAGCATCAGATGTTTTTCTATAGTTAGTCACTTTTTGACTAACATTCTTGGCACCTTCCGAGGGATTTTTTCTTGCAAAAATTTTGAACCAGGCCTTTATCCATTGGGAAACGGAGTCAACAACGCAGTTGTAAAAAGAATATTTCAGAGAAAGACAAAGAACACAGGAAAATGCACTTACCTTGCAAACACGTGAACATTACCTCGCCAAAACTCCCTTTATACCTTAGTATCTCTATTCAAAAAAAATGTCGACTTCTGATTGGCTGTGATTGAAATTTTTTTTTTGTTAAGGCCAAAAAATGGTAATATTTACAAATATTGTCTGAATATACTTATATTATACTGTACATATAATTCCTTTTCTGCTTTCTCAACAGAAATATAACTTTAGGTGAAATGCATTCACCGTGATGGGAAGAGCCAATCCATCTTGATCTTTCAACTCGAAAGCATTGAACTGTTTCTCTGAAACAATTTCAAATGGTCCCTCCCAGAAAGCATCGAATTTATCATGGTTACCTGGCTTAGCTTTCTTTACATTCCATTTCAAAACCAAGTCTCCCACTCTAAATTTTTTGGCAGTTGTCTTTTTGTTGAACCATCCTTCGATGATCTGCCATATGCTTCTGATTGTGATTGTATGATTGCTCTCTTTGTTCTTCTAACTGTAAGAGCTGCATAACTCCTGCAACTATGTGTAGCATTTGGTCAATCTGAGGTAGTGGGTAATGATCTTTGAGTGATGCTCTGTTCAGATTTCTAAAATCTACACACAATCTGATATCTCCATTTTTCTTCCTGGCTGGTACCAAGTTTGCCACCCAGGTGGAGTGTTTAACAGGGTATACTATTTTAGCTCGAAGGAGTTTTAGCAGTTCTTGTTTCATCAAAGATTCTATCTTCGGATTCATTGGTCTTTGCTTTTGCCTAAAAGGCTTAGCTCCTTCTTCTGATTCTATGGTATGTTGAATAACATCTTTATTGTACACTTTTAGATCACTATACACCCAAGCTATGATGTCAAGGAATTTTTTACACAATTCTCTGATCTGGTTCACTTCCTCTTCCGTACAACTGATTCCAACCTTAATCATTTTGCCTGGCTCCAACTCTACATCTTTGTATCTTCATTTATCGACCTTGATTTTTTGGCCAACTGCTCTATCATTGTTATCAAACGGGCTTTCAAGGGTGATGAGACCCTTAGGAATATGATTGTTTTTTAACTGAATAATATCCTCTTCCTCTTCATCCTGCAGATCCCGGTTGGCTGAGCAATTCATTTCATGGATTAAGAAATCAAGTATTTGTTCATCATTTTCAAAAACTTGCCAAAAAATATTTTTATCAGGCACTGAAGGCCTGTATATAAGTCTAACAGTTTTAGACTTCTGAATAACATTACTTACAGGACAAAAATTAGCTCCCACTGAAGCTAACAAATCTGCATGGGTATTCTGTTCTCTAGGGATAAACTTTATATTTAGGGCCTCAAAGGCCTCTAAGAGATCCCACACTTTGTTCCTATAAGCCTTCAAATAATCTTGTTTACTTATACCCTTTTTGGTGACTTGATTCACAATAAGTTCTGAATCTCCATAGATGAGTAACTGTTTGATTCCCAA
Source organism: Wollemia nobilis (assembly GCA_028583015.1). Classification (NCBI taxonomy): domain Eukaryota; kingdom Viridiplantae; phylum Streptophyta; class Pinopsida; order Araucariales; family Araucariaceae; genus Wollemia; species Wollemia nobilis. The sequence continues at coordinate 4,642,681 of JAQPPZ010015005.1, read as the reverse complement.
TTTCTCAGCCTTTCTTAACCCTAAGCACAGGGCCTCATATTCTACTGCGTTATTGGAGCAACTCCAAGTCAACCTGTAAGAGAAAACCTTTTCCTCTCCGGTGGGAGAAATCAAAACTATTCCAGCACCAGCTCCATTCTTGCACCTAGCCCCATCAAAGAAAAGCTTCCACAATTGATTCATAGAACCATCCTCTTCTAGGGAGGGTATCAATTTTCTTTTTGGTTTCTCAATAGAATAGTTTCCTATTTCTGTTTCTATCATGGCATTAAAATTTTGTAGAGAAAACTCGTCCTCAGCTTGGAGCTCTTCTAATGTCTCTTCCATTAGATCTTCTTCTATTGTTTCTTCAGTCATCATATTTACACGGTCAGTTTCACCAATATTTTCTACATGAAACGTCGATGGTTTCTCATTAAAAATCTTGACCCTTCTACCTTTGAAAGGTATCTCCAAATGAGAATAATCTAAGGATAAGTATCCTCCTATCTTTGTTGTGAACTCTCTGGATAGACACATACCAAAATAGGGCTCCAAGTCTACGACTACTACCTCTTGTATGACTGTCATCTGAGGCATTTTATGCAGCCGTATGGGAATATCCTTTATCACTCCTATAGTTTTTACTTGGAGTACCATCTAATTGTAGGATGCCTACGCTTGCTCCTAGTGTACTCTATTCCCATAATATCACATACTGCTTTGGGTATCACAGTGGTAGCAGCGCCTGAATCTATCATGCAGTTGTGGACAACCCATCCTTCCATTTGAAGGGACAAATAAAAGGGTGGTGGCCTATTCTTACCAGTGGCAGACGTCAAGTTCGTTAGAACCATTTTTGAAGATGATGCAGTCCCACCTCCATTTTTCATTGTTCTTAGGGATTCCTGTAGGAGATCGATTTGACCTAGGATTTGAAGAGCATCATGCATACTTGCCTTAGAAGGAGTCTTTTTCATTTCCTCTACTATACTTAATGTAGGTGAATCAACTATTCTTTCTCTTTCTTTGGCAAAAGTTTCACATTTATTTTTGTATCCCTGGGTAGCTTCAGTTCTTTGCCTTTTTGTCAGCGAGGGGAATCTCAACCTTTCCCTAGCCTATTCTTGGGTTTCATTTTCCCCCTGAGGAATAAATTCTTTGTGTGTTTCTTGCCCTTGAATTTTGGTTGGAAACCGATATTTTCTTTCCTGAGGGAGACTTCCCTTAGGAGTTTCTTTGGGAACTTCCTTGGGAGCAGGGGAAACATTCAATGGCTGAAGCTCTTTAGGATCTACTTGCAGTGGTTTCTTAGGTGATCTTGTCAAAATTGAAACTTGTTCTACTTTGGGCATCATGAAGTTGTGGTCATCCTCTCTAATTATATTTACATGGCCTTTCATTTTTTCTTTACTCTTTTCAACTGCTATACTTTGTACATAATGTTGGTGTATCATACACGAACTTTCCCCATGTGGATCGTTACATGTAGTGCACCAAAAGTTAGAATCAGTGGGAGGCTCCTCGGCCTCCACTGTCTCATTTGTATATACCATGCTCGGTCTTACTTGTCCCCTATTGCTTGATTGTGCTGCATCTCCTATTACCTGAGGGAACCTCCTTGGCAGAAAATTCCTTTCAGCCTCTCTCTTTTTCATGGATGCCATTTCATTTGACAATGTCTTCATTGTATCAATTATGGTCATGTATTGATCACTGGGGGGAGCTGATGCAAGGGGTGTAGCTAGTAATGCAAGGAATGTAGGAGGTGCAACTATAGCTGGGAGGGCCTGCGTTGATGGGAGTACAGGCAGTTTAGAAATTGATGCTTGGGAAAGCTCTGGTAAAATTGGCAATAGACTTTTTGATGGATATCTTTTTGTAGCAATGAGATCAGCTTCGCCCTTTGCTGCCTCTACATAGATCCTAGGAAAAGTGGTTACACGGGATTGCCTTATTATCATACTGAGATCTGAATCAAAAGCCCTTAAATAATAGCATATAGCTTGTTCTTCCATGGGCTTTAGGCCTTGAGGTACTCTATCCCGAGTTCTGGTAAATCTGATGTTGAAATCTTGGATTTCTTCTTGTGGATGCCTCTCAATGACAGTGAATTGATTCAGCAATGTGAAAGGATCCACATGTATATTAAATTCATCGACTAGACGGCCGGCAAGTACTGCCCAAGAAGTAATGGATCCAACGGGAAGCGCTCTGTACCAATAGAGCATCTTTCCTTTCAAAGATATAATCAACAATCTGACCATTACATCTTCCTGAGTGATGTTGTAAATAGATGCTAGCGTTGATACATCTAAACAGTGCTCATCTGTTGTTTTGCCTATTTCGTCAAAGGTCGGTAATGCTTTTAGTGCAGCTTGTGGAATTTGGTGGTGTGTTCCCAAGTTCAAAGGGCCAGTTTGATTCCACACAAGATGCGTTGGGGTAGGGGCGGCTACCATGATTGCTAAAGGAGTTACAACTGCTATGGGATTGCTTGCAGATGCTCCTACAATGGGTGTTAAAGAGGTGCTAATGGTGTCGGGCGGATTTGATCGTGTGGCTAGCATAGGGTGTGCTTTTAGGCTTCCAAGATGTAGTTCAAAGAACTCGATAGGTTCTTTAGAGTTTCTAGCTCGGGATCTGGTTATCATATGGCTATATAACCAGAAGGTTTTTAGACAAGGTCTTTCTTTTATGGTCTAAATTGCAACGGAGTCGCCAGGTAGTTTTTCTTGAGATTTTTAAACAAAAAGGCTCTTAAGGTAAAACACCAAAACTTATACAATACTATGGGATTGTTGGTCCCACCGGGCGTGCCAAAAACTATTGGAACAAAATTTGCCTTCGGTTAATAGTGTTGCGCCTTAGACTTTGCCAACATTGAATAGACAGATCTTGCTTGAGATCATCTGTCTAGTCTCCAGAGAAGGTTGGTTCCTTTGAGTTTTTTAGAGAAAAGGGGAACAAGAGATAAGGGAAATATAGCCTAAGCTAGAAACTTTTCTCATGGTATAGATTGGACAACAACAAACATTGACGATGCAGATTACAACTTTCAGAGTTTTCTTTATATCCTTTTATAGAAAACATGAATTCCTGAGTGCACCTTCTAGATATTCGTCTAAAAGCATGTAACTATATTTTAATGTTCAACTCTAGAAACAAGATTTATATGTGCACAGTCCAGATTTCAGAATAGATACATTATAAAACTTAGAGTGAATAAAAGTTAAAACACCAGGATACATACACTTGCACACAGAAGTTTTGAAAGCCAGAGGAAGAAATCTTTTATTGCTTGTAATCCAGTACATGTACATCAAGCTTGTAAATGTCCAAGAGCCGACCCTTTTTCTGGAGTCGCTCACCCCTATATATACCCTAAAAGAGTATCTTTTTCTAAGTACATCTTACTTATTTTACAAGCAATCATCTATAGTTTCTAATAATACACAACGGATTTCCCGTAGATTGGATAGATTGGCAATCATCCAATGGACCTGCCAGGTTATAATCAATAGACCATTCTTCAAAAATTGACACCTGATGTCAGTGCATGTCCCCAGTTGCCAAAAATATACTCTATTCCTTTACAGCTGGCGTGTCACGAAATCACGACATTCTTTCCTTGCTTTGCTCTTTTGCCGCCTCCAGCCGCAAAAATGAGACATGTCATGAAATCGTGACATTCGTCTCTTGTTTTGCTCTTCTACCGCTTCCAGCCACGAAAATGAGACATGTCACGAAATCACGACATTCGTCTCTTACTTTGCTCTTTTGTTGCCTCCCATCGCGAAAATGAGACATGTCGCGAAATCACGACATTCTTTCCTCGCTTTGCTTTTCTGCCGCTTCCAGCCATGAAAATGAGACATGTCGTGAAATCGTGACATTCTTTCCTTGCTTTGCTCTTCTGCCGCTTCCAACCATGAAAATGAGACATGTCATGAAATCACGACATTCATCTCCTGCTTTGCTCTTCTGCCACTTCCAGCCATAAAAATGAGACATGTCACGAAATCGTGACATTCGTCTCTTACTTTGCTCTTTTGTTGCCTCCCGTCGCGAAAATGAGACATGTCACGAAATCGTGACATTTCTATGTCTTCAGCTCTTCTACCGCTTCCAGCCATGAAAATGAGACATGTCACGAAATCGCGACATTCGTCTCTTACTTTGCTCTTTAGCTGCCTCCCGTCGCGAAAATGAGACATGTCGCGAAATCGTGACATTTCTATGTCTTCAGCTTGATTCTTCTTCTTGCATCGCGAAAATGCGACATGTCGTGAAATCATGACACTTCTGCCTCTTTGCTCCCTTTTGTTGCTCTTAGCCACGAAAATACATGTCGCGATATCATGACACTTTTTCCCTTTTGGCCGCGACAAAGCAACATGTCACGATATCGCGACACTTTTTCTCTTTTGGCTGCGACAAAGCAACATGTCGCGATATCATGACACTTTTTCTCTTTTGGCAGCGACAATGCAACATGTCGCGATATCGCGACACTTTTTCTCTTTTGGCAGTGACAAAGCAACATGTCACGATATCGCGACACTTTTTCTCTTTTGGCAGTGACAAAGCAACATGTCACGATATCGCGACACTTTTTCCCTTTTGGCCGTGACAAAGCAACATGTCGCGATATCGCGACACTTTTTCTCTTTTGGCAGCGACAAACCAACATGTCATGATATCATGACACTTTTTCCCTTTTGGCCGCGACAAAGCAACATGTCGCGATATCGCGACACTTTTTCTCTTTTGGCAGTGACAAAGCAACATGTCGTGATATCACGACACTTTTTCCCTTTTGGCCATGACAAAGCAACATGTCGCGATATCGCGACACTTTTTCCCTTTTCCTTTTTCTCTTTGCTTTGAACCACGAAAATGCAACATGTCGCGATATCGTGACACTTTTTCCTCCTTGCGGTGTTTTGCATTTTCTTTGATCTTTAGCATATGGGCCACTTCGGTCTTCTTGGAAAATATGCAAAAAGGAGCATCATATGTTTTTCTGTAGTTAGTCACTTTTTTTACTAACAGTCTTCTACACTACTATCTTGGCATGCAAGTTTATCAGTATGAGGATTGTATATTTTTGATTCAATCCAATTATATTTAAGATCTTCTTAAGAGGTTTGATTTGGACGATGGAAATCCTACTTCCATTCCTATTTCTATAGGGGTTAATTTGGAAGTAAGTATAGAATCTCAGTTGGCTAATGCTACATTGTATAGGTAGCTCATTGGTAGTCTTCTTTATGTTACCATCACAAGGCCAAATATTGCTTTTGCAATTGGTATGATGGCTAGGTTCATGCATAAACCTTATATTGAGCACTTACAAGCTACCAAGAATATTCTGAAGTACCTTTTAGGTACTAGAGATTTAGCACTAAAGTATTCTAGGATTCCTTCCTTTGCTCTTTTCGGTTATGCATATTCTGATTTTAGAGGGGATAGAATGGACAGAAAGTCTACCACAACATATATTTTTAGTATTGGATCTACAACTATCTCTTGGTCTTCCAAGAAGAAAGATACAATTGCTCTTTCTATAATGGAAGTGGAGTATAAGGCTACGACAGCAGCTGCACAGGAAGCGATTTGGCTTCGTACCCTCATGAAGAAAATTGGCTTTGAGCAATTTGGTCCTTCATGTTTGCTCTTTGATAATCAATCAGCTATTACCTTGGCTAAAAATCTTGTAATGCATCAAAGGACAAAGCATGTTGAAATCCAAGCCCACTTTATCATAGATAAGGTATTGGATGGGACTATTCAGTTGGAGTATTGCCCATCATCTTCTAATTCTGCTGATTTGTTCACCAAACCTCTTCCCAAGGAGCAGTTTTGTAAGCTGAGGAACTCACTTGGTTTGGTGAAGTTTTCCTCAAGGGAGAATTAAGTGTAGTTACACTTGTGTGATGAAAAATTCATCCTTATGAGGTGTTTTGTGCTATATATATGAGTTGATATTTGGTGGTATAATTGCTTTTTGCATCTCTTTTGAACATGGTACTTTCTTGTTTGCCTTGTGCAACTTTTGTACATGTTACTTTGTAGATGGCATTGTGCAATTATGGTATATGATGCAATTGCTTTATGTGACTCTTTTACATGGTACTTTCTTGTTGCCTTGTGCAACTTTGTACATGTTTTTATGTAGTTGGCATTATGCAATTGGTTTATCATGGTACTTTCTTGTTAGCATTTATTCTACTTTTGTACATAATATTTTATGGTTGGATTTATGCAACCGGTGTGCACACTATTATTTTCATATACCTTATGCAACTCTTGTACATGGTACTTTTTTTAGCCTTGTGCTACTTTTGTACATGGTACTTTAGAGTTTGCATTATCATGGTACTCCTTGTTTGCTTTATGCAACTTTGTACATGATATTTTTTGATCAACTATATAGCACATGACTATAATTATGGCTTGGCATCTTTTTGTGATGACTTATAGTTCACTATTTGTTAGATCAGTTTTGTTATCATATTTGGATATTCATATATGTTGTGGTGAATATATTTATGATGATGTATCTAACTGATCTTATGTTGAGCTGCTTGTAGCTTGCAAGTACTTTCGTTTGGGGTTTTGTAGGCTTACTGAAGACACCCTTGTGATGTTTTCTTCTTTTCATTTGCAACCACTTGTGGTTGATGGATGGATTTGTAAGCTGCTTGTATCTAAAGCTACTCTGTTTAGGGATTTCAGTATCATTTTGACCCATTTTGTATTGGTTCCTTATTGTAGACCATTCTTGGTCATAGAAGCTCATTGTAACTATATTACTCATTTTATTCTCATCCCCATTTGTATCTTTAGGGGAGAATGTTTCTTTATTTCATAATTACTTTCCCTAATATTGCATTAAGGGGGAGTGTTGGAATATGTAATGCAAAATTATGTAAATTATTATTAGACTAAAATATAAAGTCTAAAGAATAATATTTGAATTAGAAAATAATTCTATTTTATGTAAAAATATTTCCACCCAATTAATAAATAAAATAAGGGTTCTAGGAATATTTAATTTGTGGGAAAAATTTATTTCCCCTTTTCTAGAAAATATTAAAAAGTAACCAATCACTTTTTAATATTTGATAGATGCCACTTGTCACACATCTCAAGATAAGATTGTGATAAGATTTGTCACACATCTCAAGATAATATTGTGATAATATTTGTCACACATCTCAAGATAAGATTGTGATAATATTAGGGTAATTTTAGGGTTGTAGTATAAAAATTTTCTCTTTAAATAGGGGTGTTGTCTACTACATCTTGTTATATCATGTTGATGCATATTGTTGCATAATATTGAAGCATTCTTGTATTGTTGAATCATTGAGTAATATAGTGAGCTTCATAGTGGATGTTTCCCTTCTTCATTTGAAGTAGGGTTTTACCACTTAATATTGGTGTTGTGGGTTTTCCTCTTTTGTGTGTGATTGATCTTATGGAGCATTCTTCAATATTGGGGAGACTTTGCTTGTCTCACACAACTCAAAGAACTGTAGCTACTGAGAACTCTTCATCTAGAAGCTCACAAACTATGACTTCTAAACACATCTCTTAGTCTGGGGGTACGTTAGAGTGATCTCGTAGTAGACGTGTGGAGTCTAATCATAGGGATACTCAATAGTACACTAAAAAAGTCACATTAGCTAGCAAGAGTGCGAAAACAACAAAAACTTTCTCGAGGAATATGTGATTCAAGACAACAAGAACAGAGTCAGATAAACATGAGTCTTCTATAATAGTACAAATTGATTGAATCAGATGGTTAGAAAATTCATTACGTAAGGATCGAGAGCTAGTGGAATCTCTCGAAAAGATAAACAAAGATAACTCTTGTGCCAAAATGAGAAACATTTAAGAGAGTAGGCCGAGTGGCTAGCTCTTACCAATTTATAGATAAATGGTGGTGACCACCAAATAACTAGACGTGTTGGCTCGCCTAAGGAGAGGTGCACTAGACAAGATAGCCCATAATGAAATCCCCCACCAAACCATGAATGGAATCCAAATAATGGGGGAAGGGCAAACACAACAAACCAAGATCATAATCCTGATTCCCCTCGTAGGATGGAGGAAAATGGAACAAATAAAATGGATAGAGAGTTACCTCCATTGCCAATGAAAATAGGCTTACAAGAGGAGGAAATTTGTGCATCAAAGGTATTTCAAGAGATTTTTGAAAAGATGAAAACCTTTGAGAAATAAGAGGCAGCTGGGAACTCGTCAACATTGAGAAAAATACACAACCAACCATTGTGCCCATCAATCCCTAGCCCTCGATATCCTAAGAACTTTGAGATGACTAGGTTAGAAAGGTTTAAGGGTGAAGAGGATGCACTAGAGCATGTCACCAATTTTATCAATGCCTATTTTCATCTTGAAGATAATGACGCTCTCATGCTAAGAACATTCATAATGCCATTTTCAGGTGCTGCCACTCAATGGTTCAATCAACTACCTAAGCATAGCATAACCAATTTTAAATAACTAGTAAACACATTCTTAAAGTGTTTCTCCTTTGGTGCTAAGAAGAAAGTGAACCTTTCAGACCTAGCCAACTTGAAACAATATGATGATGAGCCAGTAATGGATTATGGGAATAGATGGAGAAAAATCTTGGCAAAATTATCATTCTCCATTCCCACAAAAGAGATCATTCACATGTTCACCAAAATTTGTTCTAAACACATCTCCCTCTTGCTACAACTTTAGCAGTATCCTTAATTTTAGAAATCTTTGGCACAGTCCAAGCTCATCAAAGAAATAAAAGTATATGAGGGAACCATTAAACTCTGAAACAAAAAGGAGTGGAACAAGAATGGTAAGAATAACAAGTATAAATAGAAGCAGGGCAACCCTACTCTAGTAAATCATGTTGTATTAGCTACACCCAAGGATGGGGGTGCACAACAACCCCAAAACCATCAAGAACATCCCCCGCTAGCTAATTACGACTAAATGAATAATCAGTGAAGAAATCGAGAACGTAAGCCACCTCATTATTTCACGCCTCTAACATAATCAATGTAATCAATATTTAATCATTTTAGTGAGGCTAGGAGGATCAGATTTCCTGATATACCTCTTATAGATCCCAATCATCCTAATACAAAAGGATATAGGGAAGATCAATTTTGCCCTTATCATAGGATACCGACATATGAAATTAAAGCTTGCATTAGGTTTAAGTATCAAGTGCAAAACATGATTGAGGTGGGAGAACTCAAAGTTGAAAACCCACTGGCTCCTCATAACAGAGACATGGGCATATAAAGAAACCCATTTTCCAATCATGATGCCCCTCGAGAGCAAGGGGCCCAAGTCAATCAGGTTTGAGATGACATACCTACCCATGGATCCGTTGGGATGGTTAATATTGTTAACATAGCAACAAGGACTAGGTGGTATGGTCAACCACAACCGCCTGCAGCTCTCATGAACATCCCAATTTCTCCTAGGCAAATGCAATACAACCTTCCAGGTCCACCAACGTGACATGTGGTGACTCTTCGAAGTAGATTGGAGCAAAACCTACAGATAGGGTCATCAACATTGCATGCATCGATACACTTGGCAAGCACAGGCATAGGGGAATACCTTGTGCATAACATCACCTTTATGCCTATCGTTGAGTCTGCACAAGACATGGGAAGGCCTAAGGACTTGAGGCCACCAGTGGTAACAGTGGTTCCAATTGGAATCCCTCCTAACCAAACCAATTTTGTCTATGTCAACCTGGACTGTGCTCATAAGTATTCAGGTATAGAAGAGGATAGTGACAAATTATTCACGGTCAATGTTCATTACCTCTCTAACCTTGAGTTTTCTCTAAGATAATTGAGCGTTGCCATTGGCATGGCTATGGCCTTGGCATATATGAGCAGGGGCATAGGTAGCCATACGAGCCATAATATCAGCTTCCCACTGACATATTTTTCTTAGGCTATTACATCAGAGATCGAGATGACTCTCTTGTAGTGGCATTAGAAATATTAATCTTAGTGTTAGGAGAAGACATTGATTTCATTCCTTATAACCCCCTAAGAATAGGAAATTTGAGCAACAGACAGGTGGCTACGGTAAACATACCACCACCAGAAATTTATCATCCAAACATCTCATTTGATTCCACCACAACAGGGTACAACTCATGGTATGAGGAGAAAGAATATGAAGCAAGTGATGATGAGTCACAACTTGGTTTAGCCTACCAAGGGCCTCACTATTTACAAATATTCACATGGTCCATACACGATGAGAGTGTTTATACATCAGATGAAAGTAACTATGAATCAGAAGACTCAAAAAAAAGAGCCTACTTATGCCTAAGTCATAAACCCCTAATTTTGGGGCAAGAGACAAATGCAAATGGATTCTTCATAAGTGACAAAGAATATGAATATGAAACAGAGATGGCCTACTTGGGGCCAAGACATGAGCCCCTTGTCTTAGGGATGTATACCAATGCTAACAATTTTTGGATAAGTGATTATGAATTTGAGGATGAGACCGAGATGGCTTATCTTGGACCTCACCACTTGTGGAAATTCAATGAGCTAGTAGAGAGAGAGACGGCACTCCATGCCATAGACCCTCATTTATGATTTTTGAGGAGACCTGTTGACCTAGCTGCCATTCATCGGATGGTCAATCCCCCTTTGCCTACATTCAGAGAGCAATTAGAGCCCAATGATCCTATTGTCTTCCCTACTCATGGGCCAGATATAGAAATTCCCATTCCTCCAAAATCTCATCGTGAGTATGGAAGGGAAAGCCCTGAGACAAGATTGCACCCATGTGGTCCTGGAGATTTCATTCTATCCATCAATATGATCTCCATTGATTTGACCACTCCACTTCATAACCCAGAAGATCCTACCAAATCATTGCATCTTGATGTAGAGACTATTGATTGGGATCGTGCTAATTCACTCATAGAGCTAGAAGACCTCTTTCCTAACGAAGAGATGTTATAGTCGTTCCATTTTGCATCAGGTTGTGCATATGACATCTTCCATGTTGGTTTGGAACCTGAGTCACTAGGTCTTATAAATCCCATTGATGACATTCATTTGATACCCATGCCTCATCAGCTAGAGTATGGGTCACATATGGCTATAAAAGTGACTTTCGAGGTGGACATCAGCGATGATCCTACCCAACAAAGAAAAGTCAAGTTCAAAGAAATTCTATCTCTAGAGGAGCAAGCCATCCTAATTCCTCTCCGCTAAATATTTTTGTTTGGACTTACAAAGAGATGCCAGGGATAGATCCAAAGTTAGTCATTCAAAAAATTTCATTGGATCCCATGAAGAAGCCAGTCAAGCAAAAGCTGAGGAAAATGCATCCAACCATTGCTTTGATGGTGAAGAACAAATTGCAAAAACCACTAGATGCAGTATTCATAGTTCCTATTGACTACCCTGAGTGGGTGTCACACATGGTACCCATGGGAAAACCTGATGGAAGAGTCTGTATTTGCATGGATTTCAGATATTTAAATAGGGCAACACCAAAGGATTCATTCACATTGCCAAACATAGATGCTCTTGTAGATGCAACCATAGGTCATGAAATGCTCTCCCTAATGGAAGATTTTTCTAGATACAACCAAATCCAGATTAAGCCTGAAGATCAACATAAAACTACTTTCATTACTCTATGGGGGACATTCTGTTACAAAGTGATTACATTCAGTCTCAAAAATATTGATGCCACATATCAGTAGGCCATGACATACATATGACTATATGCATTAGATCCTAGAATATTACATGGATGACTTATTGGCCAAGTCCTTGTTGCGGCAAGAGCATGCCAAAGTCCTTATACAAGTCTTTGATCGCCTCATAGAACACAACGTTTGATTGAATCCTAAGAAGTACGTATTTGGCATAACTTTTGGCAAGCTTTTGGGATTCATCGTATCCAAGAGAGGCATTGAAGTCGATCCTACGAAGGTAAAGGCTATACTGTAAATGGCCACCCCTACCAACATTAGGAATTGCGGAGCATACTAGGCAAAATAGCATCCATCAAAATATTCATCGTGTAATTATCAGACAAATGCATACCTATGAATCGATTGCTATGCAAGTAAGTCCCCTTTCATTGGGATGAATAATGCCATCAAGCCTTTGCAGAGATCAAAAACTATCTGGCAACACCACCAGTATTGGCTCCACCAAGGCCAGACATACCATCTTTACTATATATATCGACTACTGATTTTGCATTGGGCACCATGTTAGCCCAAAAGAATGCACAAGACAAAGAGCAATCCATATATTACATTAGTTACATCTTGGTGAGTTTTGAGCTAGGATATGCATATGTCGAAAAGTTATGTTTAGCAGTTGTCTTTGCAACTCGAAAGTTGCAACACTACATGTTGAGCCATACAACCTACGTCACATCAAAACAAGATCATTTGTAGTACATTATGAGCAAGACATATCATAATACACGTACCACAAAGTGGATAATGCTATTGATAGAATTTGATTTAGATTTCATAATACAAACTTCCATCAAGGGACAAGTCATAGCAGATCAATTAGTAGAGGTGCCTCTTCAGGATAACAAGCCTCTCACCATAGAATTGTCTGATGATGTAGTATTTACATTATTAGATCCGCCAAAACTCAAATAACTTAAGAAATAAAGATACATGTCATTATTATTCAATGGTTCAAAGTGTGAACAAGGGGGCAAAGTAGGAATTGTCTTTATCACACCACAGGGCACTTCATGACCCTTATCATTCAAACTAGGCTTTTCGTGTACAAACAACAATATAGAATATGAAGTATTGATCCTGGGACTCCAAACAGCTGTAGCAATGGGCATTAAAAAATTAAATATATTTGGTGACTCCTTGCTCATAGTAAACTAGGTCAAAGGACTATTCCAATGCAGGTGCCCACTCCTGAAAACTTACAAGGAACTTGTTGACACATACCTAGCCTAGCTGGAATGGTACGACATCGAGGCAATCCCTCATACATCAAATATATTTGTAGACACTATGGCTTCTTTGGGATCATTAATCCCTCAATATTCATATGCTAATTTTACAACCATTCATATGAAAGTGCTTTCACACTCAGCAAAATGTCATGAAGCTTTTGACAACCAAGAATTAGTCAACATGATTAACATCGAGACAAATCAGGATTGGTCCTTCATAGCCAGAGATTTCTAGAAAACATCACCTTGGGGGTCTTTGATCTCCCAAGGACCTGTGGAGTGTGGTGCAACCATACACCATAGAGTTTTTCCTCAATCCGTGTTCACCAGCTCAAAAATGCAAGAAGGGCAAACCATATTTTCTATAAAAGTCATGGCTTATCAGGATTGGTTTTCCCAACTGTGGGACTTCTTGAAGCTTGGAATAGTACCTCAAGGTTTGTCACATACTGAAATATGGACGTTCAAACAAATATCAACAAGATACATCTTGCTAGGATAAATCCTCTATAGACAAGGATATTATGGAGTATTACTCCGTTGTCTTGAGCCCCAGGAAGCATCCTAGGAAATTTTGCAAGCTCACGATGGCACATGTGGAGGCCATTTCAGTGGCATGGCCATCGTTAAGCGCATCTTGAGAATGGGTTACTATTGGCCCACCATGGAAAATGACTATTATGAGTATGTCAATAAATGTATTAAGTGCCAGCATCATGAAAATCTAACACACCATCGCAAGCCTTGCAGCCCATCCAAGCAGCATGTCCATTCTCGCAATGGGGACTAGACTTGATTGGGAAGATCTCACCCCGTCCTCAGGCCGACATACATTCATCATAACAACCATAGAATACTTTACTAAATGGATTGAAGTTATCCCATTAACATCAATAACTGGACCATGGATTACGGAGTTTATACTCCAAAATATCATAAGTCATTTTGGGATCCTGTATAATATAATATCAGATAATGGGCCATATTTCAAAAATAAAAATGTGTGTGCTTTAATGAAAAAATACCACATTCAGTATAGTTTTCAATGCCTTATTATCCATAAGCAAACAGGCAAGAAGAAGCCTTGAACAAGATAATAGTCTCCATCCTAAGGAAGATGGTGCAAGACAATCACAGAGATTGGCACATGTAGTTGCCTCTTGCACTATGGGCATAAAGGACTAGTATACGGACACCCATTGGGGTAACACCATTTTCACTACTATATGGCACTGAGGCCATCATGCCACTAGAGTTAGAAATTTTGACTCTATGCATAGCACTAAAGGACTTCATATATGATGATGTCGCGTGACAAGACCACCTTGATCAGTTTATGCTTATTGATGAACGTCGAGTCAATGCTTTAGAGCATATTCACGTTTACCAAGATTACCTTGTGCAAGCTTATAATAGTAAATTCCACCTAAGAGAATTCAAGGTTGGATATCTAGTGCTCAAATAAAACCAGTAGAACTCAAATTTGTCATCGTACCTGTGAGACAAGTTCACAGCAAATTGGATAGGTCCATACATGATTTCACAAAGAATTGTGCCAGGATCATATCGCCTTATATCATTATATGGTTTTGAGGAGCCTGAGCCTCTCAATATCATTCACTTAAAGGCATTCTACACATAAAAAACAAAAACATTCAAATATTTCACAAAAAATAGAATCATTCAAATATGTCAAAAACATAAAACAAAGAATAAAAACATAAAATTTCAAAAATACAATCAAATGCTCCAAGGGTAATTCATACCACTTGGTCAAAAATCAAATCAAAGGCTCCAAGGGTAATTCATATCACTTGGTCAAACATCAATTCAAAATGCTCCAAGGGTATTCAAACCGCTTGGTCAAACATCAATTCAAAAAGCTCCAAGGGTACCCAATCCGCTTGGTCAAAATAAAACAAACGTTCCAAGGCCATTTAAGTCATTTGGTCAAAATCAATTCAAAACACTCCAAGGGTATTCAAACCGCTTGGTCAAACATCAATTGAAAAAGCTCCAAGGGTACCCAATCTGCTTGGTCAAAATAAAATAAACACTCCAAGGGAATTTAAGCCATTTGGTCAAATTCAATTCAAAATGCTCCAAGGGTATTCAAACCACTTGGTCAAACATCAATTCAAAAAGCTCCAAGGGTACCCAATCTGCTTGGTCAAAATCAAACAAACACTCCAAGGGCATTTAAGTCGTTTGGTCAAAATCAATTCAAAATGCTCCAAGGGTATTCAAACCGCTTGGTCAAACATCAATTCAAAAATCTCCAAGGGTACCCAATCCGCTTGGTCAAAATCAAACAAAAGCTCCAAAGGCATCTTAAAGCCCTTTGGTCAAATTAAGCAAAAATAAAAAACAACATAAAAATCAAAAATATAAAAATAACATAAAAATCAAAAATACAAAAACAATTGCATCTCATATTTTGCATCCACATCATTGCATTGCATTTTTATATCCACTACAATTGCATATGACATAAGAGCATTAAAATTGATACCATCATTTTTTGTGTAAATAATTCAAATCCATACCTCCATCAACACCAATGTGTAATTGTGTTTTTCAACACAACCATTATTTGTTACTATACATAATATACTAAGGTTTTTAGGTTAATCAACCACACCTAGTTATCTTATAAACTTTTGAGGAAAACAACTTTGATTAGTAGAAGGTAAGGTCTAGCTGTGATAATTCTTTGGATATTCAAGATCCCATCTCTAATTGAAATACTAAAATCCTAGCTGGTAAAAGGAAAATATGAAAGCTACAAAAGTGGTCTAGGTTACCTTAAGCGAAAAATATTTTCCTTGCTTATCCCCCTATGCAACCGGTTTAAATGTGCTAAGAATTGGCAAAAGAACAAACTTTACCCTATCCAAATCCCTTGCTTAAATCAAAATGAGCAAAATCCCAAAAAAAAAGTACATATTCAAAAGGCCAAGCATGCAGTCCAGATTTCATAGCAATGATCCGATACACAAATCAAAAAATAAAAAAAAAATCATAGCTCAAAAAAAAATCAATAAAAAATAAACAGTGATTTTCATCACTACATATGAGCAAAATAAATAGTGATTATCATCACTACAAAAATCGTCGCTCAAGAAAAAATCAATCAAAATAAACAGTGATTTTTATCACTACATATGAGCAAATATCCAAAGCCAAAAAGAAGCCAAAAGGGAATAAAGCTTGAATCCCTAGAATTATCAGCATTGTATAAAACTGGAAGGAGAAATCCTTACGCATGACAATATGTCTACCACAATTGCTTCATGCATTTGTGTAGACCAATGTTTGAATGTGGATGAGCTAGCTTAGGTAACCCAATATTGCCTAGTGGTATAGTCCAACTAAGTCCAACATAAGGATGATATGAACACTTGAGGATCGCTGATCTTAGCAATGGGCTAAAATAATCCCGCTTGACATCGGAGGAAAAGTTTGAATTTTATCTCAAAATATACAATCACTTGCACACACAAAGATCATGAAAAACCAGGTCCATGGTAAAAGCCTTACTTTTCAAAAGTCTAAGTGGTTAGTAGACAGTTGTTGATAGGGTAACTAGAGTGTTTGAATCTCCGGAAAGCCCCAAAAATTCTTACATAGAATCAAATCATAACATCATTCACACCATCACTTTCTTTATAAGATTCTACAAATTAGGGGGTATCAACATAGTAGGACAGATACCGCATATATATTAGAAATAGTATATAGATGGCCACTGACTACTTTATATATTTTAATTTATAGAAACTTATTAATAAAATACATTACACACCATTACATATCATATATGAATACTTAATCAATTCTTATGATAAGAGTGATTATTTAAATTCATGATTTTTTTTTTACTTTCTGTGGTATCACCCATTAAGATTTTCAATGTCATATGCATTCTGTATGTTTTAAGTGATTAGAGCATACATTTTCATTTATACCATCCCATCACATAAGGTAGATTCATACAATTAAAGCAAATCTAAAACATGCATTTAACAATAACATCGTATCCACAAAAATAGGTCATTAATCGTCCATAAACCACATCATAAAACATATAGGCAATATCCATTTGCATACAATCATAAATTCATCATTCATCATCAAAATACATCGCATCATATCATCAAATCATATAAGCATCTACACATCCATATAAGCATATTCAATATCATCTATCATCTAACATATTCATCATATCATCATAATACCATCATCGCATCATATCATAAAACAAAATAAAAACAAAAACATGAGCAATAAATGATACACATAATAAGTCATAATGCAAAGCTATCATAAAAGTATGTGTGTCAAGTCCAATGGATGTACAAAAATACCCGTGGGCTACAGTCATATAGGTCAATCAACCTCAAAAATGGATCAAGGACCAAGTAAAGCATCAATCAAATACCGGGCCTAAGCCCCCTGCATCACCTCCTCTAGTGCCACCTCCCCTGTGGCGATGTTGTGAGTCAAATGATGTGTATGTCGGTCTCTCTATCCAATTTTGAGTCCTCTGGATAGAACGGGTGGAAGACTACCCTGAGGTGGAGCACCCACTGACTTGCAAACCACCCACACCAACTGGATCCTTAGGGACAATCCCATGCCTCTTGAGCTGCATCTGAATAATGGTGACGTGATCCATAAGTCCCTAGATCTGCTTCTCATGCTCATCCAACAAATTTTGAATATGTCCCACGTCTGCTCCTAAACCTACCACTAGAACCTCCTGTGGTGTAGAAGAAGGAGCAACAAACTACATCCTAGCATCACCACCCCCAATAGTAGCCTATAGAGTATGTATCTATGTTGTGAGTTGCTCAATGGTAGAATCTCATCGTTGTACTTGGATCTTAGTTGCCTGAAGCTCAGCCTTGACCTCATGTAGTTGTTCTCTCAAAGGAGAGTCTCTCTCCTCAGGCTCTAACTCCTCCTCCTCAAGGACATCAGGATCCTCCACTACCACCTGCTCTATTGGCTGGTCCCATACCTTAGTCCTAGATAAGACTCTACATCCTATCGGATCTACACCATCACCCCCACCATCATCCTTGCACCCTAGGCTATCAACACCATGCCACATCCGATCACCCCACAACTAAGTGTATGCTTCTGTAACACCCCTAGCCACTCTAGGGTCGACAGCTGGGGCATCCTCCTCATCTGAAAGCTCTGTAATATGTCATGGAGGTAGGTTCTTCTCTACTATGAGGTGCTTGTACAAGAAGGATATCAAGGGCACATCCTGCTGCAACCCATACTGATGAATAATCTACGAGTAGAAGAAATAATCTCAGATGGTAATCTTACGGCCAATGATCCATCGCTTGCATTGTGTCCTAGTAGTAAAACTAGCTGGATCATCCCAAGAAGGACACTCATGGTAAGGATGCCATATGACATCTTTGACAAAAAGTCTAGTGAAAGCATCAATATAATGGGATAGCTCCCCTACAAAAGTGTGGCTCTTACGCTTCTCATGATCTTGAGCCCATCTATCATCATAGCACTGTGTTTGAGCATCGATCACTATGATCTTGGATGGGATCCCCTTAGGGCGATCTACCCTAATATGCTCCCATACCCAAACCTGTAGGAGTAAGCTACAGGTAATGCTAACATGTCCTCACCGACGGATGTGATACAACTCATCATAGCACTAAGCCAATAGCGATCTACCCCATGCATAGATGATAGGCTCATCGCTATCCAATATATCCTGCACCATCACCAAAAGGTTCCATTGGAACCTCAAACCCGAGTAGTCAGGGATAAGAACATTGTTGATAACCATCAGCAATATGGCATGCCTCACCGTAAATACACCCTCCCCATGCCAGCAGTTGATGGACACTCCTTTGGACTTGGTGTCCTTGAGAGCATCCATAGAGTGCCCTCTAAACACCCAATTTAATACAGCCACTTGATCAGTAGTGGCCAAAGAGACAATGGCCACCCCATCAAACATAATCTAAAAGATCTTATATACATCCTCCAACGTAATGGTCATCTTATCAGTCAGGAGGTGGAAGGTATTAGTCACGGGTCCTAGTGATGGACCAGATTCATAAGGTAAGCCTGATATTCCATGATGTAAGGTAGCTTGATGACATACTATAACCCATGGGCTTTGAACCATACCCTGTCTGTATCATCAAAGCTAGGAAGTAGGTCAAGCAGGAGCTTCGGGTCTTGAGCCTGAGAAGTAAGGATCTAAGCAAAAGCAGAAGAAATACAAAGTATAACTACAATGCATCTAAGTCATAATTCACAATAAACATGAAAATGGTGCAAAAGAGTATGGGTTATTCTAAGTCTAAGGAAAAGGATAAGATTGCACCTAATCAAACAAAGCAAAAAGTAAAAAATTAAAAAAAAATCAAATATGTCATAAAAATCCAACGACTAGAAAAAAATGCAAGAAAACATAGCTAAGGATTTAGCCGCTATCGACCACAGCGACTGAAACCTGGCCACTGGAGGCAGTAGCGGCCAAGACCCAACGGTCAATTTTTTGATCGTTGGGGTTCAAACTTGGTTGCTCTGAGTGATAGCGGCTCAGAACCAGCCTCTCTTAGCGACAACGGCTTAAAACCGATCACTATAAGTGACAACGACCAATGGGCAACATGGCAAACCTGTGAACCCTTGACCAAAAAATCAAAAAAATGCAAAATTTATAAAATAACTTAAACAGATCAAAAGGGAGGGAAAACAAAAAAAAAATAGAAAGCAAATATTCCCACTCAGGCATCAAAAACTAAGCTAAGTTCAAAAAAGTTCAAAATGATAGTAGTAGGTGAATAACAAAAAAATTCGAAAACCCTAGGCTAAAGCCACTAACAAAAAAAAAAAATTGGGGACTAACCCACCATAGCAAAAGGTAAGCTAAGCCTAACTATGGAGTTTGTTCATTACAAACAGGTTTAGTGAGGTTCATTTTGCCCATTACTTAGTGAGGTTCAGTTTTACTCAGATAAGAGAAAAGAGGGTTAGGGTTTAGAAAAGAGATACCCGAGAAGCTCTGGCTCCTCCAACAGCTGATGTCTCACCTTGCACAACCATGTCCTCAACTCCAGCAAACTCCAAAGTTGCAACCGTCACTATCACACCAGAGCTCCCAAAGTGAATCTTCAACAGTGAAAATGAAAGGTTAAACCCTAGAAATGAAAAGTTTATGTTTCTTAAATTACACCTTGGCCACTACTGACATCAGCGGCCCAAAATTCTTGGATACTCAAGGCAACAATGATCACAAGCAGGAACTCAAAGGCCGCTGGACCTGACAGTGGCCAGATCCACAGATCAAAACAAGGTACTTCCTCCTTGAGGGATTCCACAAAAATAACGAATAAACACACTTTGGTGGTAAAAATAAAAAAATCACATAAAAGCACAATCTCAAGTAGGCCTCGTACCCAGCTACTTACTCTATCAACTCGGTGATTACAAAGATTCACATGCCATGTATTTTAGTGAGATGAGTAGGTAACCATAAGGCCACTTGGGGTAAAAACAACTCATTTTGGAATTACGATGTGCCACCCTTCAATCTCGAAGAAGACCAAGATGGTCGAACTGATCCACGGGTGCGAAAGGATCATTCTAATTCCCCTATGACATAAAAAAAATTAATTCAAAGTGATACAATCTAAACATAAATAGAATCACTCATCCTAACTCTCTAAGAAGGCTATTGATAGTCGAATCGCTCCTCGGGATAAGGATGGATGATCATCATAAACAATTGGAATCACACTTGGATGTGGGATTGCCCATTAAAAGAAATAAATGCTAGAAAGGAACCATATTAGTCATATTGGTAAAGTGACTTATCGCTTCATTCATTATCATTTCTTCACCAATTCATTGTGTGAGGAAGTAGTTCAAAACTTCAACATAATCATAATCAAAATCAACAAAATATCACTCGATCATAACAAAATCATGTTCATCCTATGAATCATTGCATACAACAATAACAAATTTTTATTTTTTGTTGGGAATGTAAGCAGATATGACATCTTCAATTGTAGCTCTCCTACCGATCAGAATTGTTGTATCAAATGAAGCTACCCGATTGAATTTGAGGAATGAGTGCAATTTAACATGCAAAAGCCACTATGCTAATTCCTCTAAACATTGAGGAAATGATTCAAGGGATGCACACCATATTGCATGATTGGGCCATCCGATGTTGATCATACCATTGATCACCATACACCCTACAAATAGATCAGTCTATGTTTTTGCTCAGCGTTGTGTTTTCCACACAACGTGTCACAAAAAGGGGCATCTGTAGACACTTAAATCATGTCATTCTTAGGGGAGCTACTCACATAGACACACGCATAAGATCATAAGACATAATATTAGACTTTCCAAGCATCAACAGTGGTTCTCACCACTCATTTGGGGCCTTTTCAAGCCATCCAAGCCTAGCCACTCAAGCCAAGAGTGGCCAGATCCTAGACACTCAAACCTAGAGCAGCCAAACCTTAGCCACTATAGATGATATTGAAAGATCTTAGCCGCTACATACAGCATCGACTAAGCCATAAGAAGCAGTTTTGTCAATAAACAGGCCTAATCACAGGTGGAAGTGGTAGTCTACATGCAATAAAGGTGAGTGAGAGTAACTTTGCATTATTTTTCATGATCAGTTCACATAAGAGGCTTGATTTTGTATTTAAAATTTAGTTAACAAACCTCCAAGCATAGACAAAGGACAAAAGCTTCTCATGCTAATGACCAGTTCGTATAGGAGACTCAAGTGGACAGTTAGATTTCAGTTAACTGGCCTTCAAACATAGACAAAGGACAAAAGCTTCTCATGCTAACTTGCACTACGCATGAGAAATTCATTCCTAGGGCTTGGACATAGACCTAGGGTTTCACACTATAAAATGTGTAAGCCTAAGAGCACCAAGAGAGATATTTTTATATCAAAGAGACGTATAGAGACATAGATCATCGAGACATCTTTTTTAGGAGAGCTTTCGAGACTTGGAGAGTTTCCTTGGAGATCACGTGTATGGTGAAGCCCTAACGGATTGAATAGCATAACATCTATTATTTTGACATCAGATATAGGCTTTGACCCATAACTTTGGGGTAAAGAGAGCAAGGTTTACCTTAGCGGCCACTGTCTTGGATAGTGGCCCGTAGGCTTAGCTTAGGTTTTAGATATAGCTTCTTTTATTTTGTTTCTTCATGTTTTCATATCATTAGCATAGATTTACATGATTTCATGGCATAGTTTCATCATATTTTTGTTACATTATTTTATTACTAACAACCTCATCCGGGAGGCAATCTCGGACACCTAAGCATGTGTTGTTGTTTCATTGCTTGTAGGGCCACAGGTACATCGGAAGAAGTTTGCAACATACAAGAGAAAAAGGGATCCCTCTAGGAAACAGACCTGGTGAAGGAGGCATCTGTAAGCCCTCATACATTTTTGTGTGCGGAATTGGGAAGCCTTTTTAAGCACACCACCTCTTCATAAAATGGGCACTATTTACCTATTTGTAAACTTATTGTATCGAAATGCATATCCCTAAGAGGGACCAACATGTATTAGAGTTCCAATACTAATAAAAA
Source organism: Wollemia nobilis (assembly GCA_028583015.1). Classification (NCBI taxonomy): domain Eukaryota; kingdom Viridiplantae; phylum Streptophyta; class Pinopsida; order Araucariales; family Araucariaceae; genus Wollemia; species Wollemia nobilis. The sequence goes on along the minus strand of JAQPPZ010015005.1, from coordinate 4,620,046 downwards.
GATCCATATTTGTTATTTAGTGTTATATGCTTTTTCTTTCTTCTTGTCTTCCATTTCATCTTGGGTTTTTAATAACATTGCAAGTAGAGTTAAAAATGGAGCGGTGCGTGCATCTCGAGGTCACTATAGTACATATAATGATTTATTGTTTGCATGACAAAGTTGTATTTTTTGTTTGTAGGTGTAAAAATATTATTATCCAGGTTTTAACTGGTTCCCAAAACCAAGTACAAAAGCATGAGATCTGAGTCAAGGACCCACTTAGGGGTTACTAGCAAAACACAAAATCCTGAACCCATATAGATTTGAGCAAGCCAAAATTCCCACACATAGGTAAAATATAGAAAGGATAAAATCCAAGCGTTACCCATGTAGGGGCAACTAGACAGAATACTAGACACATAATAAACCCACATAGGGGTTAAAATAGAAGTACCAAAAACCACAGAAGGTCCCTCACAAAGAAAAATAAGGCCACACAGAAATATTGACATTCCCATGCAAGGGAGAAAACCCAGAAATAACACTAGAAAATTACGCAGAGAAAAATGACCATGCCAGAACCCAAAATTGAGGCTAAGCAGTAGTGCTATCATCTTTTCCATAGTTTTATTTGACATGATTCTTTACCAGTTCCTTTAGGGTTTCACTGATCCCATCAACGGTATTGATGAAACTATTGAGGATGCTTAGGTAGATCTTGCTCTGAATAGTTGTAGTTGGATTAGGATTGTCATTCTCATCATTCGAAATGCACTGATGGGAGATCTACCATGTTCTAAATTTAGGTTTTTTGAGCAAGGCTAACCTCATGTTCTGAGTAGTGCTCTCCTCCTTCTTAATCTTTTGCTTTAAAGATATGGGTAGAGAAAAATAAAGGTCATAGGAGGTATTCACCTTAGAGGAAAGGGTTTGAGTTGCATAGGCGACTTCATCAGCATTCTCATCATGGAGGGATCGAGAGGTACTGTGGGTGGGATATGATAGGAGGAAGTGTGGCTTCAATATGGTGAAAAATAATAGCAAAAATATCTTGATGGGTTAGCAGGGTTTGGGTTTTCCTATTTCTAGCATTGTGGATGGAGTATATTATGGATCGATAAATAAAATCAAGGATATTCATCAGATTGAAACCTTTGAGATGATTGGCAAGTGCTAAATGGAAACTAAACAAAGGTTTATTAGGATCATAAATAGTAATGTATTAGAGAATAATAATAATTATCATAGGCCACAGAGCTATAAGGGAATCATGCTCGACTGCAACACCTTTCCACTTTACAATATTTTTGTGGTTCGAAAACCCCTTGAGCTCAAGTTCTCTATTATGATGATCTCTACAAACTACGTGCTCAGTTGCAGGAAGTTCTATAATTTTGACCAACATCTTGAAAGTCACATGAAAATAGATATTATAGACTTTGACATACCCATTATTCCATGAATTAACAAAGTCCTATATAATGTCATGCTGAGATCCCTTAAAATTTTGAAGAAAAGGAATGAAGCCCTAGGCTTCCAAAAATGATTGGGATAGAGAATTGAGCTATAGAGTTGAAGGTTCAAGTAGAGCCATAAATACAGCTATGGAGATAGAAATATGGCATAGAGCTACAATATCTTCAACACTATGGCCACATAAGGACAAATGACAACACAGTTCTCCAATATCTCCAAGCCTATGGCCATACAAGGACAAATGATACCAAGGAATGAGAAATATCGACTTCAAATAGAAATTTATAAAAATATTTGCAAGAGAAAATGGTGTGCCTAGAGACACGATTGCATCATTGGAAATAATAGGGGAGTCACAAATCTACCATCAAAAATAGATGATGAACGACTTTGACACTCCACATGAGAAAACCACATAACAAACATCATTCTGAAGTAGGGTATTTATGAGAAACATGAATTGAAGGTTTTGAAAAATAACACCCCTCACAAGCTTGGAGAAAACCATAATGGAAAAACCTTGGAACTTTGCACAGTTTGCATGGACAAGCGAACAATGATGAAAAAAAAGGAAAATAATTTTACAAAATAGAAATTTAGTGAAAGTCAAGACTAGACCTTCAAAGGTACACACCCACCATAAAATGGAAACACACTTATTGTAATTGATCATGCCATGTCAAGTCATCAGCAACAACAATTTAAAATATTTTATGGGAAATTTCGATGCCAAATGGATAGGGTTTTCTGTAAAACTTTAATATTGGCAAGAACATTAGCTAACTTATTAGCTGCTCTAAAAATATGTTTGGTCATAGTATTACTAAAAATTTTAAAGTAATTTTTTACTTCCTAAATGACCGTTCTAATGTTCCATGAGGGAACCATGTTGTTGTTGATAGCATTAGTGATATTCAGGGAATCTCCTTCGATTTGTAAATTACCTTTGTAGTATTTTAGCATATCTAAACCTCTCCACAAGGCTTAAGCTTCAACATAGTGATTAGTTTGAAGGCCTAAATGCTCTACATAAGCCACAATGATCTGACATTCATGGTTTCTAACCAAACCTCTAGCTCCAATAGTTCTTGGATTCCCTTTAGAGGCACCATCATAGTTAAGCTTAAGCCACCCCACTGAATGAGGTGACCAAAAAGCACCCATTTTGGTATGTGGGGTTGAGGGAATGTAGCTAGAGTTTTGGGGAATTTTGAGAGATAGGAAAAGAGAAGACTCAAGACTAGGATCAAGGGCCTTGGGACAAGGGAAAAGCTAGGAGTTTTCAATAACAAAGATGATAGCTTTATTGGCAATAGATATAGGGTCAATTGAAGTGTTGGAAAAGACTCTACTATTTCTCTCAAGCCAAATATACCACAAGAGGTGGTGGAGGTATACCTTCCATAAAGAGGAAATCCTAGGATTTTTGAAAGGAGTGGGCCATTGAATGAACAAAAGAGATAGGGAATTTGGTTGAACCCAAGAAATTTAGAAAGTGGTCATCAAGTGGTCCATGGCAAGCTTAGAAAAGAAACATTCTAAAAAAATGTGATAGACAGACTCCCACTCAGTCAAACACAAATGACATCTATTAGGGATCACCATACCTCTTTTCATGAGATTATCAGTTGTAAGGATTTTGTTTTGTATGGCCAACCAGGAAAAAAAGGCTACTTTTGGAATAAGATGCTTGTGCCAGATGATATTGAAAGGAAAGAGGACAGGTTGGAAATTGGTGGTCAGATGGTAAGCAGTCTTGATAGAAAAACAACCAAAATCAATCTCTTTCCAAATAGGGGTATCATGGGAAGTGCTAGAAGGGATGATTGTTGCATTCAATAAGGTGGATAATTCCACAGTGGCATTAGAAAAACAATTAGAATGGATCTCCTTCCATATTCTAGGTTCAATGGATGAGTCAATGAAATTTGCCACCTTACTACCTATTAGAGCCTCCAAGGAATGTTGCAGCACTAAAATCACATTGTCTTCACTGAGTGGTTGGTTCATAATCCACTTGTCAATCCAAAAATTGATTCTATCCCCTATTCCAAGCTGCCATCTGGTTCCTTTTTTAATAAGAAATTTGGTTTGAAGGATAGATTTCCAAAAAGTGGATCCATTTTGGGGAATATCTTCATCCATGAAGCTCCTATTTTGGATGTACTTCTTGTTTATAATTGTAACCCATTCAATATTTGAGTTGGTAAACACTTTCCAAGATTGTTTGGCTAATAATGCAATGTTCATGTTGTTGATTCTTCGAAGACCCAAGCCCCCTTGACTCTTAGGAGAACAAAACTTTTCCCAACTTACCAAATGAAACCTTTTCTTGTCTTCTGACCCTACCCATAGAAACCTTTTTTGAATCTGCTCAATTTTAGTATAGACAGAAGCTAGGGCTTTGAAAACAGACATAAAGTACACTAGAATACTTTGAAGATAGGCCATTATTAGAGTTGCCTTTGCTACTAGAGATAAAAGGTTTCCTTTCTAGCCAGCAAGTTTTTTGTTGATTCTTTCTATGACATTGCTCCACATATATTCTTTAGGTCCATTAGCAAAGAATAGAAGGCCCAAATAGTAAGTAGGCAACTCAAATATGACACACTAAAAAATACGGCTATCTTGACCTACCTGTTTGGGGGGTATTGATGAAGAAAACCTTACTTTTAGCATAGTTTATCTTTTGACCTGCAGCCTCCTCATAGAGATATAAAATGATTTTAATTGTCTTCACTTTCCAAACTGATGCATGAGTAGCTAATATAGTTTCATCTACAAACTATTGATGAGATAGAGGCCTCATACTGGTAGTAAACTTGATGCCCGAGATTGAGCCATTGGAGCAGGCAGCTTTGAGAGCTCTTCCAAGGGATTTTGCAAGGATAATGAAGAGAATAGGAGATAGAGGGTCTCCCTACCTAAGGCCCCTATTGCTTGGGAAATAACCTGATGTGGACCCATTCACCAAAACTGAGAACTAGGGACTGGAAATGCAACCTTGAATTAAATCAACCCAATATTTGTGGAAACCAAACTTGAGAAGGATAGCAAGAAGAAAATCTCTATAACCCTATCAAAATATTTATTCATGTCAATCTTGAGGAAAATGGTAGTTTTTATTTTGGGAGATAGAGTGAAGGACTTTGTGTAAACTTATGATGCCATCATTTATCAACCTCCCTTTGATAGAGCTACCTTAGCAAGGATCAATGATTTGGGGAAGAATTTATTTAAGTCCCATTGACATGACAAAGTTGTATTATGATATAGAATTTTATAGAATAGTTATTTTAATAGTTAGGCATTGATTTTAGAACCATTTATGTGTAGATTTGTTACTATGGGTAATGGGTACTCTATTTTGTTTCAATTAAGTGAAATAAAAATATAACATTAGGAAATATATGCATGATTACAATACTAGATTCATAAGGATTTTTAATTATGATTCCATAAAACATCAGACCAAATGAAGAACAAACATTGTTATGCTATCCACAATAATTTACCTATAGCTTTCAAAGAATCAATTCATGTCAAATATGTTATATTTTGTGTAAGAAAATTATTTCTAGACCTACCCATGGCTTGCTTTGTTCATGTTTCCTAAAATATGTAAATAGATAGATATATACCCTCCATTTTATACATTCAAAAAGCTAGTCAATTACTAGACCAACACCCTATCCATACATTATTATACATCCTATTCAAAACTTATCATCAATCATTATATTTTAGTCATAATTTCCAACCCTTTCAATTGTTCCAAAATCTAATAATGATACCTTTATTGAGATTTAAATTAGATAAATACTAGATTTGATGAGGATCATTATTAATTAGAATAATAATTTAAAAAATAAATTGCAATAGGCATAGAATTAGCAACCTCGAAAAATACTTCTTATCTCACTAAGGATCAAGTTCCTAGGCAAAGTTCTAATCAAGGTGTAAATCAAGTTCAAAATAACATAGTAAATGTTAATTTAAAGACCTATATATTATGGTATTTTTCATGAAATGTAAGGCGTGATCCTACATAATATGTGATGATCATAAGATATTTCTAGACTAATTATTATGACTAGTAATATCAAGCTCAACAAGTTGTTGACTTGGATCAAATGGCACCTATGATGAATGGGCCACTTACCAACAACCTCAAATACAACAATAATTTTCTATTTTGTTGAACCCTAGTAATATGATATTTACCAAATTTAGCACTACTGAAATATATGAGGATTCCACATTTGAAAATGATGTTATACGCATGACTCAAGAAGGGATTAGAACTAGGGGTAAAAGAAAAATATCCAAGAAGAATGCCTCGATCCAAAAATGGGCTGAAGTAAACAAAGGAACTATAATATTAAGGATGGGAATATCATTGTTGCACATGAAATATAAATTTCTATGCAATAAAAAATATATAAGTAAAATATCAAGAAAATTACTATAGATACATCCCAAATGGATGCACAAGCTAACAAGGATAAATAGATAGATAAGGAGAAATAACCATAAACTAAAAGAAGGAATATAGAAAGAACAAATGGATCCACAAAAAAATGGAACTGATAAGTGTTATGAACTTTGATATTAGGATAAACTAGTTATAACTAAGACATTTACTAATGATATATTCCCTTTTATTGTATATAGCCTATTACATAAATTTTGAATGTATTGTAGTTCATTTTCTCCAAAAATTAATATTTGAGTAGGATATATGAGTAGGATAGAAGTATATAAATAGTATTAAATTCTAGAGGATACTAAGGGAAATCAATCTATAGATAAAAGTAAATAAGCAAGAAATGGTGTGCTATATTTGACAATATAAGAGTTTGTAAAGACAAAACTTTGATGAGCCACCTGCAAAAGACTTTTCTTACTTGTTTCTATTTTTTTGTAGGTTTTCAATATTTTTTTTTTTTAATTTGGAGAGGATCTACCAACACTTGAAGTTGAATTCCTCCAAAACATTTGTGTTAGAGAAGTTGCAGTCATGATATTCTTGCTGTCATTTGAAGTATAATTCATTTCATCTAAATATATGCACTAGAATTTTTGAATGAGATTCAGAGCTTGCTATCTATATTTGAACTATTAAAGAATAAATAATGCATGATAACATGGTGTTATCTAAAGTTTATATCATCTTGAAGAAACATGTATGAAGGGTCATTTGATGAAACTTGCCATCTAGAAAAAAGCTACCATCTAGAGTTGTAATATCCCTAGGTCCTATCCTAGTTCCCTAGCACTCCCTTTGCCCTTCCTCCTTCGTTGGCTAGCATTGCAGATTATCTCCTTGGATTGGGAGGTCACTTATCCTTTTGTCTTCCTCTTTATATACCTTCTAGTGGGGTTTCCTTATGGTTCCTGTGAACTGGGATGTATCTAGGATTTTTTGGGATGTCCCTGGGTTTTCCCTGGGTCCTTCCTTGGGATTCTTGAGTTCCTTCAAGAATATTTTTTCTTGGATATTGATAATCTATTCCATATTCTTGTAGGTCCTATTTATATCTAAGTATCAGAGGTTCTTTTGGTGTAGTGCATTGTGTCTTGGGTATTTGGCTTCATGAGCAACTCTTCACAGTTTCTTTTTGGCTTGGGAAGGGACCACATGCTTATTCATGTGGTGTTGCTCTTTGGGTTTCTAGATTTGGGCTTGATGGTGGGTTCTTAGCTTTTCATAGCTTTGGGATGGGCCTCTATGTTGATTACTATTGTTTTCTTGGTGTTCATCCTCTTCTAGATCCCTAAAGCTGCTCATCAGTGGTGTTGGAAGATGATGTGGAGTTCTTTATACTTTTTTGATCTTTGGAGGGTCTTGCACTTATTTTTGGTAGCTCGTTCTTCATGGTTCCTTTTATTGAGTTTTCCTAGGACCTCCCCACCTCTTTCCTATGGCTCATGGTTCTTCACTATTGTTTTATTTGTTTCCCTTTACTTCTGAGTAGTTTTCCTTGTTGCAATAGGATATCATGGCCTTTGGAGTCCCCTATTTGTTGTACTATTTTTAGGACTATGTGGGATGTTGATCCTTTGCATCCTTGTATTTTTTGTTTGTTTTTTAGGACCCTTCCTGCTTCTAAAGGGATTTTTTGGTTTTTCTTCCTAGTTTTCTAGTGTTTTATGCCTGATTTATGTATTTTCCCCTGCGTGGGATTTTTTTCTTAAAATTTTGTGGTTTATTTTTTCCCCGCATATTGGATGGTTCAAACTAGTGGTTAGGTAGGATATTAAAATGTTTTTTCCTGCTTTCCCCTCCTCCTCTTGGGTGGGCTTTTTAAATTTCTTTCAGGGTGGGTTTTCCTTTTCTCCTGCATCCTTGGAAGGTCATCCCTAAGCTTGTCCTAAAAGGCTATACTTTAGCCTATCCTAAAAGGCTTTCCTCAAGCCTATCCTGAAAGGCAATCCTTTCCTCAAGGTTTTCCTTTCCTGCAACCTTTTTATGGCCTTGTTTATAAAGTCTCTTACCTTGTTGTAATCAAGTTTTGGGTCCCTTGATAAAAACCCACTTTATATTTAAATGGTCAAAAAAATATGGAGCTATTGTCTAGATCTACCATTTAGAGATCCATTTAAAGCTACCATCTAGATCTACCATTTGAATCTACCATCTAGAACTACCATTTGGAGCTACCATCTAAAGCTACTATTTGTATCCATTTCTTAGACTTGTTATCTAGAAAAGATTTATCACTCAAATATTTTATCATCTAAAGATATGAGTTTTCTAAAGACATTGGTATCATCAAAATTTTCATCCAAAAATATTCATCTAAATATAGGTTTGCCCTTGTCACCTATTTATCAATCCATCTTACAAGGCCATCAAATTATGGATGATGGATATTTACTATAAATTTATCTCTAATCAATGCATGTGAGGTGTAAAACTTAACTTATAATAAAGTGCTACTCGCTAATGGCTTGTGCTATGAATTAAATTAAAAAAATACTATTACCTATTATTGACTAGTTCTATGTCTAATATGAACACATGCATCTTCTATAGGACTATATTTTATGCACTATAAGATCTAGACTTAAATGATAGTGATATTGTTTTAATTTGCATGTATAACTATTCAACTCTAATTTGATTGAATTCTTTGATCAATACTCCTATCATCTAACCTACACATGTTTTTATATTTAATAGTATAATTTATATCCCATATTCATTGTGGAAATGGTCATAGAGTCTTTTATCTACCTTGTCATCATAAATAAAATTAAAGATATGTAATGGGAAGGTTTATGCTATTTAATATCATTGTTTGTGGGAGAACAATTGACATGCATGCATTTTTTTTTCACTTGATCATGGACATGACTATTGGAACAAGTGATTTAGGAACATTAATGATTTATAAATTGAAACTTGATGATTTAAAAATTTCCTTGGCCACTTAGAGTTGAAAGCTTTATACATCCAATATCTCCTAGTTTTTTACTTTGAAAATAAAATTAGCATCACATTTTTTTATATTTGTGTTATGAATATAGACATGTATATACTCATTGGAAAGATCATTTTACTCTTGATATTACTAACCTATTTGAACTTGGTGTAGCAGAAGAATTTGAAGCACATATGAATAAAATAAGTATTATTGAGAAGTTTGAAGGATAAGACTTTCATACATGGCAATTAAAACTCCAATTACTATTAATAAAAAAGATCTATGGGATGTAATTGATTTTTCAAAGTTTATGGAAATTAAATAAGTGCCTAAATGGACTATGAAATATTGAAAAGTAATGTATTTCATTGGACTTGAGCTCTCTAATTCCTATCTATATAAAATATACCTCCCAAAGACTACAAAAGAATTTTGGGATGGACTCAATGTTTTATTGGATCATAAACATCAAGTGTAAATATGATTGTTAAGCAAAAACCATTTTGATTAAAGATGAAAGAATGTAAAAATGTACTTCAACACACAAGAATAATTTTATACTCTTTTGAATTGACTTTTAGGGATTATTGCTATGGTGGACAATGATTATGCCAAAGATATTTTTCTAAAAAATATACATGTGAATTATCATTATATGAAATTCACATTGAATAAGATTAATCCTAAACTAAAAGATATAATTTCTTCATTAATTTATGAAGAAAACCAAATCAAGAAACAATTTGCACTTACAAAATAAATTACATTGTTGATGAAGAATAAGACTAGTGTTATCTCTAGATATAATTTTTATTTCTCAAAGGAAAAGTAAATTTTAAAGTATAGATTCATATTTTTTAATTGCAAGCAAAGAGGTTATGTTACAATGAATTGTATTAAGTGAGAAAAATATATCATATAAGGATGGTTAATAGTAGTAAAAGTGATAATAAAGACCCTCATCATGAGGACAATGAGGGGTGATATTTATTTTAAAATTGAAACAAAGAATGCACTTGTGAATAGTTGTGTATCTCTATTTACAAGCTAAATATGTACCTATTATTTCTTGAGTTTATCCCTAATCATATAGTTATTATAGATGGTTGTGTTTATCCCTATATAACCTTGGTGATGGATAATGTGTGTGTCCCTATCCATAATTGATGTAAAACAATGAATAATTATGTTTATCCTTATCCTTGGTCATATGGTGAATAGTCGAGTGTTTTTCTATTTAGTCATGGATAACCTATGTCATAGTCCATCATTGTTAGAGTGTTGGATGAAATTTTGTGTGTATCTAATTCCATCATCCAATCCCTAAAAGTTGTTATGTCTACTTCTACATTGATTTAGTAATTAGGGGAATGTTATAAATTTTTTATATTAGTATTAGATAGTTGAAGGTTATTATGTAATTGAGACAATTACTAATGACATATGCCCTCTCTTTTATATAACTTATTTCATCAATGAATAATGTGTTGCAGCTAAATTTCTTCAACAATAAGGAAAAGGACCAACTTCAAAAGGAGTTAGAGTGACATCTTGGATATACTTTTCACAAAAGGACTTGTAGTGGATGCTAGGTAGTGTAGAAAATTTACCATGCATAATTAGAGTAGCTCAATCAATATATATTTAACCTTATTTAAGAAATAAAAAAGATACCTATCAAAGAAAGCATGTTGGAGGCACTAGCTCTATCTAGTCATGAGATCTACTTTAGAAGGATATAAAATATCATCAGAGGATCTATGCAAAAAATGAACAACCAAAACCCATTCAAGCTAGTGTAACTGAACAACTAAACTTGATAGTATAGCATCCATATGATATCTATATCCAATCTATAGATATATTGAATACCCCTAAGCCAAAAATACTAAATACAACATGATTGTATGTGACATTGAATATTAAAAATTATATAATAAGAAGTTACATAGTTGATTCAAGGATAGCTATGATGATAATACCAAAGGCAATCTACAAATAAATGATATTATTCTATAATAAAATTACTTTACATCCCATATATATGGATAGCACTAGGGTGAACAAAATGGGAGTCCTAAAAGATCTAATTTTGACCATAGCAAAATATCTAGTATTAAAATTGAACATGTCATTGATACCAATGAAGAAAGCTAAAAATAACAAGGAGCATCAAAATAAATATGCAAGCACAAAACCATCCTCAAAATAATAGAATAAAATGGTTAAATACCCCCTTGGAGGATGTCTAGACATTCCACTTTTTCCATTAGCAATCTCAAATAAATACTACATTGTATGTTATACAAGACAAACCCTAGCATCTATCACTTCCAACTCACATGTGCATGCAAGGTGACACCTCATCCTTACATACACATTGACACCTCATCCTTGGACCTTAACCCATATTACAAATATGTGATTACATAGGCATTTAATGTATACATTCCCCCCTTAATGATATTTTTTATAATTATGTAGTACAAATGATGATTTTTTGATACAACCCTTCATTGGCACAAGATAAAACCAATCCTTTTGAAAATAAGTAGCCTTAACTTGGTTACTACCAGCCTCTAGGCCTATAACTTCCACTAGTTATATCTAGTCATTCCAATACGTAGCCACCTACAAGCTACCTCCAACATTCTAAACACATTAGCTTCACCTATTACCCTCAACCATATACTAGCAAGGTAAAAAAAAATTCTAAAAACAAATTTTAAAACATTACAAATATTATTGGAGCTAACTTTGAGAACATTACACTAGGCAACCACCACTAGCATCCACACTAGTCTCTTTTGGGTACAACTACACCAGTTACAATAGCATTAATAGCCCTACAAGCTACACCAATTATAGTAGCCAATAATCCAACTACACCAGTTATAGTAGCTTCTTTAGGTACAAGCTACACCAATTACAATAGTTAATACTTACCCCAAACTTGTGGTACAACCAATAAACCATCTTAGACATTCTTCAACAACTTTACAAAATATATATTTGAGTTTTCAAATCTACACAACACACTAAAATAATAATAATACCAGTTTCAAAATGAAACCTCATGCATGGACACCTTTGTAACTTGCTTACTAAAACCATTAGATAGACATTTCCAACCTTAAAATCTAGCACCTATTCAAAAAATAAATATCTAAATATAGATAAAACATAGTGCCACTACCAAATATCACCAAGTCTGCTACTATTGAAGCTCACTAGATATGCCACTATCACTCACACTCATGAAAAATAAACATTTGAATACAAATAAAACACAATGCCACTACTGAAGCTCACCAGGTTTATCATTTTCAAAGCTCACCAAATTTTCCACTATCAAATATCACTAGATCTATCATTGTCAAAGTTTACCAAATTATTTGTTATTGAAGCTCACACTCATGGAAAATAAACATCTAAATATAGATAAAACACAGTGCCATTGTTGAAGCTCACTACGTTTACCACTACTAGATCTCACTAGATCTATCATTGGCAAAGCTCATCATATAAATCATTGTTGAAGCTCACCAGATCTACCATTATCAAAGCTCACTAGATTTTCCACTATTAAACATCACTAGATTTTCCATTGTAAAAGCTCAACAAGATTTAAATATTAAACCATAGGATTAATAGTCCTTAATCTAGATCTATCACTATTAAATCTCACTATATTTACTATTGTGGAAGCTCACTAGATCTACCATAAGTTATAAACACTTACATCTCTTCATACAATTCCATAAACTACCTAGGTTCAATAACGTAGGCTTGATACCAAATGTTAAAATTGAACATGATATTGATACCAATAAAGAAAGCTTAAAATAACAAGGAGCCACAAAATAAATATGTAAACACAAAACCATTCTTGGAATAAAAGAATAACAAGGGTAAACCCCCCTTTGAGGATGTCTAGAAATTCCAGTTTTTTACATTAGCGATATCAAATAAATACTACATTGCATATTCTACAAGGAAAACCCTAGCATCTTCGACTACCAACCCACATGTGTATGCAAGGTGACACCTCATCCTTGGACTTTGACCCATATTACAAATGTGTTATTACATATGCATTTAATACCAACATCTAGCATTGGTGGTAGTATAGGAGGTGATAGTTATTGATATTCCCCTATACTTTAGTATGTAACTATCTCAAGAATGGATATGCAAGATATATAAAAATGGATACTTGGAAATGAACTATACTCACAAAAAGACACCTAGAGACAAGAATATGATCTATTGAGAATGAACCTCCATATGATTACTCATTGCACAAACTATATGAGTATGGTATCATTGATTTGAATGATCTCCAAAAATTCATAGATGATAAGGGACTAGATGATGACCATATATCTGATATATATGATAAATATTGTATTTCAAAATTAAGAAGACCTAGAGGTTAAATTTGAGGAAACCAAGCTTGGAAATGACCTCATATTATAGAAACCATTTAACACAAGGGTCTAACAAGACATAGGTTATATTTGACTAGCCAACAATCACAAGGGTCTAACAAGACATGGACAATGCATTTTGATGATGTTATAACTAGGAATGGAGTAGGTGTTGACATTCAATTTATCAATCCATAAGGTGCACAAACTAGTATTTCATATCAACTACTATTTAATTATAAAAATAATATGGTTGAATATGAGGTGTTAAACAATGAGGAAATAAGAAAATATAAGGATTAAAAATCTAAAGGAATTCAACATCTCTAAAGTAGTCATAGACTAGTTTAATTCCAAATGGGCCACTAAGAATAAATATTTCAAGTTATACAAACACCAAGTATGGTATTTATTAAGTATTTTAAACACTTATGTGATCAAGGCAATGCCCAAAGTGTTTAATACATAGCAAAATAAAATGGTAGTAATGGTAGTCAAATTTGATCCTGCTATAAACATTTGGAATAAACCTAAGTACCTAGAAATGGTGCTTAAACTAGTCATTCTTTATAACTTATATCACTAGCAAGTCTTAAATAAGTATGAGTAGATCATTGAGTTCCTCATTAGGGAGGCTCAATATGCTAAAGAGAAAAATGAATATGGGGATATATATTTATTAAAAGAGCGCTAACAACTAATTTTGTAGGTTTTGGAGCATATTTTCCTCTTATATGGAATGGGGATGGGCCAACATTTTTAGCCCTTGGATAGAATGATAGTGAGGCTTGTTGGCCAATGGTTTTGGTTCCCCTTATTTACCTAGTTACAAATTTTCTACCATATTATTGATGTTTTTGCTTCCTTACTTTTATAGAACCCATAAATAAGGATGGAGTCATGATTAAAAAATATTTTGATATGCATCCCCTAAATCATGTGTCTTAAAAATTTATGATGTGAAGACTTTTACCTTAAGTGGGTATCTTGGTTGTTGGATTAATTTTAGAATTTTTAATACAAACTCATGATTCAAGCATGTTTTTACACCTAGGGTTTGAATAGTGCATCATTTGGATCAATAGTTATGGTTTTATGACCCCATAAAACCATAAATTGGTCATTGGATCCAAAGGATAAGTTATCTATTATAAATACTCATTTCACCTCCTTATCTTCTTACCAAAACATAACCATACATTAAATTATTAAAACAAAACATATATTAAAAAAAATTATACTCTTGCTAAATATTTTTTTAATTAGATATAATAAGAGGTTTTGATATGATCCTTTAACCTTTTACAAAAGAGAAACGCATATTCTTGAGAGCAATTAAAGCAAAAAAAAAGGCTAAAGATATCCACAGAGGGGACCACAACCAACCAGATGACTAAAGGGCAAGAGGAGAGAAAGAAAAACAATGAGGTCCTGAGAGCCCAAAGAACCTACCACCAAGACCAAGAAACCAAAATGATATACAAACTTATCAACACAAAAGGATGGCCACCACCAACAAAAAAAATAGTATGAGCCTAAAGCCTCCAAGACCAAAAGATGCCAAAAGAGTAGGAAACCAAAAAAGACTAATTCCCCCCTAAGTCTTGAATTTTGGTAGCAATCAGATCTTGATGAACTCAATACATCATAGACTTCAAATATTTAGCATATTATATGGCCATATTAAGGGTACTAATCTAGGTCCTCGTAAGTTATTTCTTTCTTTCTTCAACTCTTTTTCTCTTACTAAATATTGCTATTAGCTCTCTGATTTTGTTACTACCATAGTATATAATGTTTTTGCTCTCTTTTGTTCTTATAGTTATAACCAAAGCCATTAACTATTGGTTCATGACCTTCCATGGAGAAGGTTAGGATTATATACCAATATTTGTAGCTAAATATCTTTGATTGTTACTTAATAACTTATTTCCATGGTCGACTATACCTTTGAAAATATTCCATGTTTAAAATATCCTTATTTACTATGGTGATGTTGCAAGCAAGTTAGAATAGGAGTGAGAATTTTATTATGCTTATTATAGGATGATATGGTCCATTATACCTTGAGTTTCAGGTAATCTATTTTACTATATTATGATTAGCCCTAGCACTTGCATTTTGTGGATAATCTTAGTGTAGTTTATTCAAGATTAATCTACTTTATTTATGCTTAGATTAAGATAGTTTTCATATTTGATTATGAATATGGTTTTATCCTTTGTTAGTTCAATAATATTGGATTATCATATATTACTTCAAGTAATTGTATAATATATCCCCTTTTTACTATAAACATTTTGGTCAATTCAACATGAATCAAACACAACCTTCTAATATTTTTCATTCCATTTTTAGTATATAGGATTTAGTAGTTTGCTACCATAGGTTTTGTTTTAGTAGCTATTATTAGATAAAGATACATAATTTTGCCATAATTTTCATCTTTCCCTTAGGTTTGAATTGAAAATATAGTTTTATTTGCTATAATGTTTTTCAGTAGTTTGCTTGTTTAAGTATAGAAATTTTTGTAAAGTCTTAGATGCTCTTGAGTACCTTTTTTGCTTACCCTTATGGATCCTCCAAGTTTTCCCAAGGGTATTGAAATGGATACTAGGTCTAAGAAGAAGAAAATTCTTAATTCCTTATAAATAGAAGAGGATTTCCCACTATCTATCCTCCATGAAAAATATACGATTTGTTACTTTGTGCTTAATCATGACAATAAACTCCAAATTAGTTTTTGAAATGAGAGATTTTGAATTTGAAGAAGAAAAAGACCCCAATTTTAACTTTTATGAACCTTAAAAATCTATCATAGGGTCTCAAAAATAATTAGAATTATCTACATTAGGTAGTTATGATGAGTTCCACATTGAACTAGGATTGCCCCTTAATGAGGCGATCATGACAAGCTAGGGTAGTCACTTAATGTGATGGTCATGGAAAAGCAAATGTGCATGTGAATGATGCATTAAAAATACCCTTATCTAAAATACAATACTAATTCTAAGCATTATGATGAAATATTAGTTTCATGCATGATTGCCCTTAGGAAATATTTGAATTACTAGCTAGATAGTCATATGTATGATACTAAAAATAAAATGGGGGCTTCTAGGAGGGAAACAACCAAGAAAATTTAATATATGATGACCAAAATTACTCAAATTTTGATTGCTAGAATAAATATTATAGTACAGGATATTATTCTTTCTTTAATCTTGAACCCTCATGCTCTTCCTCCTCCTCATCCCCTAACTAACCACGAGGAGTATTTTCCTAGAATAATTTATCCAACTTTAAGGAATTATAAAATTAAATATATATCCTATAATTTGGAATCTATTAACTTGTGTGGTCATGTGTCTAAATTCTTTTATGATGGTACAAATAAATCCCAAACATTTATTGATAAGACTATGGTATATTATAGAGATTGGATACACAATAAAAAATAGTTATTAAAATTTATGACTTGTTTGCATCCTTACCTAAGCACTCCATTTATTCTCTATATAATTTTATCATAAAGTAAATATTGTAATTTGATGATGATATATAATAGTAATGGAAGAAAAAAATATCTTTATATATACAAAATAATTTCCTAATGAATCTATTATTAATTTTCACAAAATATTAGAAAGACTTAAATGTAATTCTAATATACATTTCATTTAAGAGGATATGACAATAATATTTACAAATAAACATAGGCCCTCTTTTCAAGCTAATATATAAGATCATAACCATTTTTTTTTCATCCTTTGATAAATTTATACATTTTATTAAGATCCTTTAACATTGGGAAAAGAACGAAGGACAAAAATCCTTGAAACATAAAATCCCTAACAAAAATACTATAGGGGATGGGGTTTGTAGTGTAGCTATCCAAGATACCTCTCATGAGTTAGAGATATATGGAGCACCTATTAATATGATAACAAAATTTGGGGATGTTCCAAAACCTAAGACTATGATGCCTCAATGGACACATGAAAATAGTCTTAGAATATGTCCACCACCTATGCTTAAAAATTGCCATATGAATGATAGGTTTGAAGCATCTATTTGGCATGATCATAAGAAAATTTGCTCT
This sequence comes from Wollemia nobilis, assembly GCA_028583015.1. Taxonomy (NCBI): domain Eukaryota; kingdom Viridiplantae; phylum Streptophyta; class Pinopsida; order Araucariales; family Araucariaceae; genus Wollemia; species Wollemia nobilis. The sequence goes on along the minus strand of JAQPPZ010015005.1, from coordinate 4,602,626 downwards.
TGGCATGGAAATTATGGCCATGAAAATTCTACTTACATATACTTGTGTAAATTTTGCTTTAAGAAAGCCTTTGATCCTAATTTTAACATTTACAAAGTAAAAAGTCATAAGATCAATTTATTTCATGAAAGGAAAAAGAGTCTCTAGGAGAGGATTAATCACCCTCACAATCAAATGTTAGGTATATAAACACCCCATTTCTCATACATGAACAAAAATATATAAATAAATAGTAGGGAGTGAATCAAAATTAAGGTTAAAGGTTTAATCAAGGTGACCAAAAAACTATCAAAATCAAGGATATAAGTCTAATCAAGGCAACCAATGAGGGGATCAAAATCTTAATGGTAACTATCCCCAAAATCAAAATATTAGACCTAGTATTCCTGAAAATACTTCACTCTTTTTTCAACCTTTCCCAAATGGATAATATATTTATATTCATCCAAATGTGGCTCATTATGTCAGCATTTTAGAGGTTCAAAGATAAAAAATTTCATTTGTGGAACAATTATTTACTATATTTACTAGGAGTACCCCTCAATACAAAAAGAAGCAACCTTTTATAGAAGAAAAATAAAAAATAATAATGGAAAATAACCTATCTAGGATGTGATTAATATTTATATTATTTATAATATTCCAAACCCTCCTTTGGTCATTTAAAAGCTTACTACAAACAAACATCTAAAATTGCAAAAAATATTTATGAGAAAACTTTGACCTAGTCTACAAAACCTATTATTTCTAAAAATACTAAAATTATGTGATAAGTGGTGATCCTATAATCCATAGTAGTAAAACAATAATATTTCACTTAACCCAAGGAATCATTGCTTAATGTAGTCATAAGTAATACGAGAGAATGAGTCATCGTTGAATAGTTACATACAACCCCTTACAAGGTCCCATGGAATTACTTAGGACATGTCCCTATCAATGAAAAAGGTTAAGATACTTACTAAATGAGATAGAGATGTATCAACTAAGAATTTCTAACATTATTCCCATGATTATAAGATCTTATGAATTGCAACATATTTAATCATGTAGAAAAATATTTCATTGATGGACATACTATCCCTAATTTGGTCATTAACTTTCCTTTGAAAAACATGATTATGGTTGATTATTTAGTGAGGGTTGATGATCCACAATTGATGATAATAGTTTTTTACAATAATATGGTAGTTAATAGGTATTTGGTTAATGAAGGGATAGGTACATGTGTTATTTCATTGTCCTTGATATATAACTTTTTAATACCTAGGGAAAATGTTCTTTCTACTAGAAGTCATTGTAATGCTTAAAAGGGTAATCCTCAAGATCCTATGGGTTGTAGTTGGTCAAATTCTAGCTAGACATAAATAAGTAAGAGTTAATTTTATGATGTACAATTTTCATACCAATTATAACATGCCATTAGTTAGACCTTAGACTAGTACAGTGAGAGCCATAGCTTCCTCTACTTGTCAAGTGGTTGAGTGTACCTATGATGATAAAATTTTCACCATAGAAGGAAACTTAGATTATTGGGGACCTCATACTCTAATTCATGATAGTTTTTTTATTCCTTCTATGGATAAAATATAGAAAGTTTCAATTTATAAATATGAGCCTCAATGGACTTTAAAAGGAAGTTATACAAGGGGTATCCTGAATTTCACTTGAAATACCCTCAAGATAGGTATGAATCCAAATACAATTAATTTGATATGGATGTTATCAATTCATAAATAGGTAGTTGATAAATTTCCAATATTTTTGAAACCTAAACAAAGAGTAAAACAAAAACAAAATTATTTTTTACAGATAATGATAACATGGGAGAGGAAAAACTAACAGTAATGTAGATAATTATTTTAATCAATAATTTAACATTGAAATTAAAAATACTCCTCTTACTTGTATTTTGGAGGTAAAAGTGGATTATTATCAATAGGATCAATGAAATTTCCTATTTTAGATGATAAAAATATTTGTAAAATTGATAGATAACATGTTTTCTTATTACATTCTTATGAATACCGAATGTAATCAATACAAATCTAGGATATGTAAAAATAGAATAAATAATGTTTTTATTATCTCTACATCAAAACCTTCACATAGACTAAGTGAAATAGGAATTATTCCATTGCCTAGGCATTTTGCAATTGTTGAAATATATTAGTTTTAAAACTATTATGCATATATAAAAAATGGTTGTTATGATTCTAAAAGTATTACTTCTTGTACTGTCTTAACCTATCCTAAATTGAAACCCATTTTTGGCTTAACTTTTGTTGAATTTTATTCAACAAAACTAGGACTTCCACTTAAAGTGGCACATTTTTTTTATCACTATTATTACAACTATTTTAGGGCCTATTCCTATTTTTTTTATACTCCTTAATGATTATCTTAACTATAGAAATCCTATTGAGACAAAACTAATTGATATTTTTAATGTAGATTCTCTATATCCAAGACCAGTTCTTAATGTGATAACCCTAGTTCCTACAAATTCCTAGGAAATAGTGAACACCAATGCATTCTCTAATATCCCAATTAGTCTGCTTCTAGATCTAAAAAAAATTAACTCACACAGGTTATATATATAGACACCAAAATCTAGCCACTTGTCTTCCATCCATGCCTTCTCGCCATTTCCACCACCAAAATCTAGCCATTTACCCTTCATATTAGCTTTCCTATAATTTTTGCCTATTATTTATATATATTTATAAATATTTATAATATTTATTTACTTAAATAATAATATTTTAATATTATATTTGATATATATTTAATAAATATATATATATATATAAATAAACCACAGCCATCAGATTTCATTTAATCTCATCCATCCATCCACCTTAATCCATTTCACACCCTAAACTTATTATCCACCCTTGGATGTGTTTTAATCTTAGCCACATGATTAGTGTCATTGAAACCCTAGCATGCCCTAGGTTATACTATAAGTAGGAGCTATTTTTATGGCTCAACCCCTAAGTTTTCTTAGTTTATTCTTAGGTTTTCAAGTTCCCTAAGTTCCTAATTACCCTAAATCCCTGATTCAAAACACTAACCTCCCTAAGTGCCCTAACGCTGCCACATAGCCTTATGTGCCCTAATCCCCATCCATATTCTCCATTTCACATACCCTAGATTGCCTCCATAGATACCACACATTTTGCTCTCACCTAATCTACTTCTACGAACTTCTACCTCAGCCCCAGGTGCCCATTTATGCCTCCCAAGTGCCCACGGGTGCCTCCCAAGAGCCCATAAGATTCTCAGGTGTCCACAAGTTCCTTATAAGAGCCCACCTGTGCTTCCCAAGTACCCATGAGCACCTTATATAGTTTCCAAGTGCCCATGGATGCCTTACATAAAAATTTATGAAGACATCCTACATTCACACGATGTCAAAATATGCTTTGGTTATGTGTTCTTTAAAAACTTAAAAGCAATTTAGACTTTTAAATAAACTGCAGCAGATTAAAACAGAAATAATAAAAGTACTAAGAGCATCACACATAACACGGCATTTTAACGAGGTTCACCGATGTGGCTACTCCTCAAAAAGACTGCTTGGACTACCATCCAAATCCAGTCAAATGCAAAGCTACAACTTTACATAATCATTCACCGGCACCAAGCTGGTAAGAGGCACCAACCTCTAAATTTTATCTGCTACAACGAGAATGGAGCACCAACTCCAATTTTTCCAGCACCAAGCTGGAAAGAGGCACCAACCCCTTTTTCAAGCTACAACTTGAAGATAATAATAAAAATTGCAGAATGTAAACTTTCACCTCAATTATCACGATCTGCTATTTTTCTACGATCTGCTGCTTGTCGGCATTCGGCTGCTGCTGTGAAAAATGATTCGCACTTTTTCAACCACTCCTCTATATCTCTCCGCGTTCTCTGCTGCAACTTCACAGAAATATTACTTCTACAGCCAGCACACTGTCATTTCACACTCGAAACACGACTTCTGCATACCGCGTTCTTATCTTCTCTTTGCACCACTCACTCTGCTGCACCTTCCATGAAATCTCACTTCTACCATCTGCGTATTTTTGCCTCGGACTTTAAACACGCCGTCTGCATATCGCTCTCTTTGTTCTCGATCAGTCGATACGCACTCACTCACTATCTCATCGCTGCGATCTCTTTTCTTTAACTCCAAAGAACTATCACCGACTTACACTCTGTTGCACACGAACTTCATTCGCATATATCGCATCACGCCCACACTTCAACCTTGCAACAGTCCCACCTTTTTATAGAATAGAATATCCCATCAAAACATTCTCAAACACGTCGGCTGCAACCCTAATTAGGTCAACATGAAACCCTAGAATTTTTTGGTTGCTTAACCTTGCTTTGTCAGTAGGAAACCCTAATTGATCCGTTGCAAAACCCTAGCAACGTCGGCTTTGAAAACAAGCCGGTGAACGACTTTAATTTAATTTTGAAATATTAATTTAAATTTTAAATAAATAAATAAAATTTAAACTGGATATTTAAAATTAAATATCTTCATCATCGGAGCACCTTTTTCAACAAAGCGAAGAGCTAACTTGGGTTTTAAGAAAAACCCATTTCAAAACTGCTGACCATGGATTTAAACAAAACCTATAATTTAGTCTGCCTTGGTTTTCACAAAAACCCTTCCGCTCTTTGACATCAATGACAACATCAACACTTGAGCAAGGGCAATGTACCCAAGGTACCCAAAATTGCCAACAATCTCCCCCTTTGTCATTGATGGCAACCCTTTACTAAAAACACATCTTCAAGAGCCAAAACTGAAATCAATCTCTTTGAAGTTTTGCTCCCCACTGACTTGAAGCTTTCCTCTTCACTTGAAGCTCTCCCCCTTACTCATATCTCTCCCCCTTTGTCATCAATGGCAAAGGGCCACCTTTGGGGCTCGAAACTAAGAATGAGCCTCTTAGCTTAGTCCCTCCCCCACCTCTTGATGAGGTGATTAATTATGGGGTGGGAGTAAAACTCCCATTAGGCACTGATCAACATCAACGTCTATAACTTCCTTGTCGGGTCTTCTCTTGAACTCTTTGACCATATTCTTGTTCCTGTCATTGTTTTGATCCTTGGACCTGATCATGCCACTATTCCTGTTCCTATATCCTGGAATTTCAACTCTGCACTCTGTACGACAGTGTGACTTTTATTGTTGCACTTATAACAAGTAATAGTGTTGTTTCTTTTAGGCATACCTGTTCTTTGAATCCACATGTTATGACTAAGCCAGTTCTGACTAAACCTGTTTTGACCAAGCTTTGTTAGTGTGATGTTCTTTTGTTTTAAATGAAACTGCGAGTCTGTTTACCCTTCGACATGAAGCACACATACTATTTGCAGGTTTTTTAATGATTGGAATATCTCTCACTTTGCTTGTTTAGCGCTAATTCTTACCAGATTATCAAAACTTATGTGTCCAAGCCTCTTATGCCACAACCAGTTCTCTTCTTCTTGTCCCATGAAGCACATACCTTCTGAAAACTCTGAGAGTGTGTACAGATTGCCAGACGTCCTTGAGCCGGTTGCTATTAATTTCCTGCTGTTTATTTTTCTGACTTCACAACCATGCTTCTTGAAAACTACTTCATGTCCTTTGTCACAGATTTGACTCACACTCAATAGATTATGTTTCAAACCATCCACATATAAAACTTCCTCTGACTTGATCTTTCCTTCACTAATTTTGACCGTTCCTTTACCTATTATTTTGGCTCCGTCATTGTTGCCGAATTTTATAGAACCACCCTCATACTTTTGTAGATTTTCGAATTTATGTTTGTCACCTGTCATATGACTTGAGCAACCACTATCAAGAATCCAAGGAACATGTTTATTCTGAGCTCTAAAAGTTGTCTGCACTATTAAAGAATCTTGTTCTTTCCTGAGCTGTTCTTTTTGTTTCCATTCTGTTTTAACTGTGGTATTGGGTTCTAGCTGTGACTTCCCCTTTTTAGAATTTTGCACATATCCTTCAGTATAAATTCTATTTTGTTTTGCTCTATACGGTTGAAATCTGCTTTCATGAGGTTGATATGAAACAGAGATATACTACGACAATTTACGGCAATATGACCAAAGTTGTGACACTTAAAACACTCTCTTGCATAACTCATTAAAGGAGCAAACGCATTTCTACTAGTGAAACTTCTTGGACCTACGTTGTATTTGCGGTCAACAATTTTATGCCCATAAACATTACACTTGAAACAAAAACCATAGAAATAATGATTAAACACTGAAAGATGGTCTTGGCCAGGTTGTTCCTTGGAGCCTTGGATCTTCTATTCTTTTGATGTGTGACCTTAGTAAAGCCATCATTGTCGAGCTGCTATTTCAGGTCTGGCATTATATCTTTCTTTTGCTTGATTCTTGTCTTTGTTCTTTTCACTTTCAACATTGCTTGCTTTTGGTCCGATTGATGATTCTCCTTCGAGAAAAGCCGAGACCAAATTTGATACCTGTGGATCTTTGATCGCTCGAAATTTTGTCCAATTTCATCGAGCTTTCTTCACGTTTTACATGACGAGTTGATTTTTCGATCCGGCTCTTGTATCCGTATTCGAAGACTCACATTTTCTTCTTCCAATTTGCTTTGCGAGTGGTCTATCTTCATGGATACCTGTATTTCCGGATCTTGAGACATTTTCTTGTATTCTTCGATCTGTATTTTTAAAGCGGCAATAATGTTGTTTGCATCCTTAAGTTTCCTTGACAATTTTTCATTCTTCTTTTTCTCCGATTCCCATTCCGTAAGAGCAGACACTAGCTCACCCTCTAAATCAACTTCAGCCTCAACTTCTTCAACTTCAGAGTTCATTCCTTCTGCCATTTTTGGTTCAATTTTCTCAACCATAGGAACTGAAACTGGCTGGGATGCCTTTTTGGATGAGGATCTATTCTTCTTAGCCATTGTGTACTAATCCAAGATCAACCCTGACTGATTTAGCCAAAATTGGGAACCTTGCTCTGATACCAATTGTTACAATCACAATGACACTGAGATGGGGGGTGAATCGGTGTGTTCTTTAAAAACTTAAAAGCAATTTAGACTTTTAAATAAACTGTAGCGATTAAAACAGAAATAATAAAAGTACTAAGAGCATCACACATAACACGGCATTTTAACGAGGTTCACCGATGTGGCTACTCCTCAAAAATATTGCTTGGACTACCATCCAAATCCAGTCAAATGCAAAGCTACAACTTTACATAATCATTCACCAGCACCAGCTGGTAAGAGGCACCAACCTCTAAATTTTATCTGCTACAACAGAATGGAGCACCAACTCCAATTTTTCCAGCACCAACTGGAAAGAGGCACCAACCCCTTTTTCAAGCTACAACTTGAAGATAATAATAAAAATTGCAGAATGTAAACTTTCACCTCAATTATCACGATCTGCTATTTTTCTACGATCTGCTGCTTGTCGGCATTCGACTGCTGCTGTGAAAAATGATTCGCACTTTTTCAACCACTCCTCTATATCTCTCCGCGTTCTCTGCTTGCAACTTCACAGAAATATTACTTCTACAACCGGCCTGCTTGTCATTTCACACTTGGAACACGACTTATGCATACCGTGTTCTTATCTTCTCTTTGCACCACTCACTCTGTTGCACCTTCCATGAAATCTCACTTCTACCATCTACGTATTTTTGCCTCGGACTTTAAACACGTCGTCTGCATATCGCTCTCTTTGTTCTCGATCAGTCGATACGCACTCACTCACTATCTCATCGTTGCGATCTCTTTTCTTTAACTCCAAAGAACTATCACCGACTTACACTCTGTTGCACATGAACTTCATTCGCATATATCGCATCACGCCCACACTTCAACCTTGCAACAGTCCCGCCTTTTTATAGAATAGAATATCCCATCAAAACATTCTCAAACACGTCAGTTGCCAACCCTAATTAGGTCAACATGAAACCCTAGAATTTTTTGGTTGCTTAACCTTGCTTTGTCGGCGGGAAACCCTAATTGATCCGTTGCAAAACCCTAGCAACGTTAGCTTTGAAAACAAGCCGGTGAACGACTTTAATTTAATTTTGAAATATTAATTTAAATTTTAAATAAATAAATAAAATTTAAACTGGATATTTAAAATTAAATATCTTCATCATCGGAGCACCTTTTTCAACAAAACGAAGAGCTAACTTGGGTTTTAAGAAAAACCCATTTCAAAGCTACTGACCATGGATTTAAACAAAACCTATAATTTAGTCTGCCTTGGTTTTCACAAAAACCCTTCCGCTCTTTGACATCAATGACAACATCAACACTTGAGCAAGGGCAATGTACCCAAGGTACCCAAAATTGCCAACACATCCTACATTCACACGATGTCAAAATATGCTTTGGTTATCAATCTGGATCAAATGAAGTTGTCTACAGACATTCCAACAAGTAAGGTAAATCACTTTGGTTATTTTATTTTATTATCTTTAGATTTTGTATGCATTGCAAGTTAACAATAGCTAGGGTTTCTATTAATGTCTGAGGGTCTCACATAGTGGAGCCCTCATTGTTATTACTAACCCTTGATATTGTTGTTATGTGTGCAGGTCTGCAGATCCATTAGCATTGAGCAGTTGATTAAGCTGGAGTGGCCCAATATTGGATAGCATGAAGCCCACTCACCACTATTGGGATCAAGAGCACGATTGAAGACATTACAACTTTGCCATTAGGGTTTTGGAGAACCCTAAATATTGTAATATTGTATCAACAAAGGATTACACATTATCCTGATTTGTAACAATGGAGTTTATAAGCTCCCCCATCCATTAATATAATATATATTTTATTGTTGTGCAATTCTGGTTTTGTGTATCCATTTATTTAAGCAATAGTTGTAGTGTTGTGTTTTTGCATCTACAAATGGTGATCATGGTGGGACCCCCTAAGGGTTTCCATTTATGATTTATCTTACTAACTTGTTTGCTATTTTTTGTTATCTTGCAGGTTCTTCAGAAGCTAGAATTTTGCATATCTAGGGTTTTACAGTGATTTGGAGCAAAAAATGTAGGTTTCTTGTAAGTCTGCCATCTTAAACCTAAATCTCTGTTTTATGCATTCTGTACTTTTTATTTTATTTTTCAGATTTTAAATATTAAAATGAATCATCATTAATAAATCTGGAAATGAAATCATATAGTCTACATTTTTAGATCTGCATTTCATCCACATATTCATATTAGGGTTTTTGTTTTCTGAATGCAAATTGCTGCACTTTGTCTGCATTTGAACTATAAATTGCATAACTTAGTGTTGCATCTTAGGGTTAGAAACAATTCTCTTTCATCTATCTAAGTTGGAACAATATTTGATTGCCAAAAGTATCCCTGCCAGTTGGGTGATTCCAGGCAGAGGGGTGGACGAACCCTTCGGTTGTTATTTAGACAGGGGGTCTTAAGCGGTGTACTTCACGCCCTTTGGAGAACTTGGCAATATTTTGTTGGCTTCTGATTTAGGTTTATGAAATTAATTATTTTTAACATTGTTTGTATACAATAGAAAACATAAACCTTAAAAGGAATTCACACACTTCATGATTCACACAAAATAGTAGTGGTTGGATTTCATCACCAACCATTGCTTGAGATTTGGTGATGGTGGCATTCATCTCCATCCACCAATATCTACCCTTAGACACCCTAGGAATACCCTCAAGAAAACTTGTTGGATTTCATCACCAACAAGAATCTCGTTGTCCTACCTTAGCCATAGTTTTTCACCTTTGTTTCATTAAGAAAGATTAGAAAATCAAAACACACAAAATTGGCACATAAAAATGAACACACATTAAAAGGAGATAATTAATGAATGAGGTAAGCCACATTGATTGAGACTTAGCTTTGTTTGTTTATTTCCTTAAAGCATTCCAGTTTTTGTGTTACATTTGTTATTTTAATCTACATCTTGATTTATTTTGCTTATGGTATTAACTCGTAATCAAAAGAAAGCAATAATTCAAGATAATTTAATGGAACCATCATCCACATTCCCCACCACTTATGTGGTAGATACCCTGAATGTGACATAGGCAGATTTATCTGCAGGTCCCTCACATTCCTTGCCCTCCATAGCCTACCACATGACCATGCCCCAGGAGGAGTCAACCTCCCCCACAATAGACCATCACATCACTCATATAGACATGGATAGAGTACAGGCTCTCATGAAGTCCTCTAGTTATGTCTTAGAGTCCATTCCCAACTCACCTAGACAGGAATCTACTCTACAACAAGAGCCTATCTATTCCCAACCACCACCTACCTTTACCCAGGTGTATACTAACCCTCTCTTTGAGGCATTAGTTGCACCTTCATCCCATGCATCCATTCCCCAACCTTCATGTGCTCCTAGCACATCATATACCTCCACTTACACCAATCCTTTGTTTGAAGCACATGTGAATGTTGCTTCACAAATCCCAACCTCCCAAGTCACCATGCCTAGTGTGACTTGCTCCCAAACCACATCTTCCATACCCTCTACCTCCATACCCTTAGCCTCTGATAGAGAAATCAGTGAGGCATGGGAGCACCTGAAAAAATTTCTTAGACAACATCAAGATGCTCAACAACAAGTACAGGTTAACCCTAAGCCTTTACATACCTCTACTCAGACTCCCCTTATCAACCAAGGTCCATCATGGGCACCACAATCTTTTGTGGTCTCTATCCCTGTTCCCCCATCTAGCCATACCATTACCCATCCTATTCCAATTGGCCAGCCTAGCCATAACCCTCATCCATCAACATCATTTCATAATTCCCCATCATTTCATCACCAATCTCCCATTCATCACATTCCATATCATTCACCAAGCCATCAATATCAATCTCCTCATCACCTAGTCACTCCACAATATTTCTCCACACCACCCCAAACCCATCAGGTGATTCAGGGCTTTCATGTTCCTAAGGAAGACCCTCGAATCAAGGTAATGCAAAAACAAATTGATCAATTGATGCAACATACACTGGGTTTTTCAAATTAGAAACCTACCTTACGACAATTGATCAACCAACCAATTCATCCTTCGGTACCATCACCACCATATCCGACATATTTTATGGTGCCCAAGTTTAAAAATTTTAAGGGAACTGAGGATCCCAAAGAACATGTGAGCACTTTTGTTCATGCATGCTTTAGAATTCAAGATGATAATGCTCTCATGCTTCGAAATTTTCCTCAAACATTAGGAGGAGATGCCATAGAATGGTACAATCAATTACCAACCCATAGTATTTATACCTTTGAACAATTGATTGATCAATTCTTTGACCGCTTTATCCTAAATGTCAAAAAGAAGATCTCATTATCATATGTCTATGCTTTAAGGCAACATGATGATGAATCTATCTATGATTTTGGAAACCGTTGGAGGGTTATCATCACTAAAATGCCATTCACCCTACCAATGGATGAGCTAATAAAGTTATTCACCAAGAGTTGCCTAAAACCCATCTCTTGGATGCTCCAATTAAGAACTTATCAATCCTTTGAAGAAGCTTTAGCTCAGGCTAGCATCATTGAGGATATTAAAATCCAAGAGGGCATGTTAAAGCCTAAGAAGAAAGAATGGCAAAGCAAGGGCCAATACAAAAGTAATTATTTTGGCCAAAAAAAATCAACACAGGCTACCCCAACCTCCCAATCCAATCAAGTAAATCAAGTGGTCATGAGCCAATCGGTAATGGCTCAACAACAACAACCTATGCAACAAGTACCACAAAAAATTTCTTATCATGCGGTCCCCTCAACAACACAAGCCCCAACTATACAAAACATAGTGCCAACTATGGAAAACCATCCCAAGCGATAGTCTTTTCGACAAAATCACCAATATACCCCATTAATTGAATCATATACCTCACTTTTTAAGAGGTTGTATGAGACAAATAAACTTGCTTTACCCGATATTAGACCGGATGATCCCACTAAGCGTGGGAAACATTATCGGGAACATTTATTTTACCCCTACCATAGGCAAAATGGGCATGATATCAACCACTACAATGTGTTTAAAAATGTAGTCCAAGACCTCATTGACTTGGGGGCAATCAAGCTTGACAGCCCCTTAGCTCAAAAAAACCAAAACCTTGGTATTTTTTAGACACCACTTCCTCATCATGAGGAGGTGCAACCAAATATAGAGGGAGCTAACACTAAAACTCCCCCTAATCAAGTAAATCACATTCAAAAATACCAAGGATTTGTAGGGGCCATTCATGTGGTCACTAGAGGTCAGAGGAATAACCAACAATGACAGCCTCCTCAAGAAAGTGTCTCACAACCTTCTACATCACCACCCATCCAAGTTTCCCCCATTCCATCATCACCCATTCATGTACCTAGCCAATCAAATCCATCAAATCAACCCATCAATTAGCCACCCCAACCAATCATCTCCTTGAGTAGTCGGTTAACCACAAGCTTAAAAATGGCTTCTGCCAAATTGTCGATATATGAGCTAATCCAACAATCTCCCCCACATAGGGAGGCATTAATGGATATTTTGAAGTCCATAGAATTGCAATCGCAAGATCCTAATGCCTTCAACAACTTTTTGGGGAGCATTCAAACATGCATGGAGCCTTCCATCACATTTTATGACTTTGAGATTAAACCAATCTCATTGGAATCAGTAGATCCTCCATTGCACATCATGGCTCTCATTGACAAGAAGCCTTTCAAAAGAGTCCTAATTGATACCGGTTCCTCAATCAACATCATCACCACTTTCGCTCTTCATCATCTAAACCTTCCTCCATCTCACATCACTAAGTCATCCTTCACCCTCAAAGCATTCAATGATGCTTTGTGTTCCATAGTTGGCACTGTTGTTTTACCCATTGAAGTAGGGGTTAAAATATTGCATACGATGTTCCACATCTTGGAAGGATCCATGACGTACAATGTACTCCTTGGAAGACCTTGGATGAGGGAAATGAGATGTGTCCCTTCGATACTACATCAATGCTTGAAATATGTTCATGAGGGATAGGTACATTGCATACCAATAGATATCAAACCATTCAAGTATTGCAATTTCATCTCAAATCCTTATGAGTCCATGCTTCCTTCCACTCATATTTTCCTATCACCATCATCTAAGCCATCCACCACTCCACCAACCTCTTCATCAAAGGATCCCATTCCTGAAGAGCTCCCCATCACCAACCCTCATCAAACTTCCATACCTCATCATCATCATCCTTGACTACATGCACATGTGACCATCATTAGTCCACTTCATCCACATCATTGCCATCCACATCATCATCATCCACTCATCAATCTTCCCAATCCAATCCATCACCATCACCCAATGTTTCACAAGTCAAATTGATGAATTGTGAGATATCCCCATCTCCACCATCACCTGAGCCATCACCTGACCATAATCCTTCCATATCATCCCAAGTTGAAGTCCACCTCACTAATCCTGGTATTGGTGAATATGTGGTCGAAAACATCACCATCACACCCCTCACCATCCCTAGTGCTAAGGATTTTGGTCACCCACGTGACCCACCTTTAGCAATAGGAGCATTTTACAACATGGGTTCGGCTCCCAATAGCATAAATTTTGTATATGGGGGAATTGAATCTTCATCAAGTTCAGCTCCCATAGAAGAACCCAAAGAACCACAACTTGCCAATATTCCAAACATGTCGGGATTTCCATATCGATATTTCCACATTATCAATTGGTAAGGCCATGGCCTAGGATTGCATGAACAGGGAGTGCATCAACCTATCGATGTTCCATATCAAGAGGTGCATGACCGTTCAGGTCTAGGTTTCCACCCACTTCCTACCACCTCTTCTCTTGAACAAGCCTTCCAAAGGCTTAATCTAAATTTAGGAGAAGATGCCCTCCATCCCGATAATTTTGATGATGACATCTATGAATAATTTGAGCTGATGTCGATAATTTTAGATGAATCTAAAGAAGAATCAGAGCCCATCATTCCCCATACCGAACAAGATGAGTTTTATCTCAACATGTTCCCCATCCATGAGCCCATATTTCACTTGCTTCTTCCACAAGAGCAAGCTGCCTCTACCGGTGAACCACCACCTCCATTCCATAAGCCAACTTGTAACATATGTACATAAAACAAAAAAATAGTGGTTTTCACCACTACCAAAAAAAATAAAAAATCAATCAAAAAATCAAAAACATGTTTTCTTTCTTTGCATTTCATATGTAAATACATCATTTAATAAAATAAGTCTTGTGTTGCTTTCTACTATTTAGGTTAACCAAGCTCATAGCACCGGTTCCTAGGTCCCATCCATTCCATCCAACCTTGTCCACCTTACCCATAAGTCAACATGAATCTTATTGATTTATTCACCCCACTCCGCAATCCATACGATCCAGCTAAGCCAATTCTAATTGACATAAGCCTCATTGATATGGATTAGATCTCCTCACCTCCATCCTTTTCCGAATTCATCTTGATTAAGGAATTTTTAAGGGCTTCCACCAACTACATTCCTCCATCCCCTCCGCCTTCACCTCCACATTCACCTTCGGATCTAGAGGTTTTCTAGGTAGATATAGATGAGGATAATCCATAAGAGTTTGATGACATCTTAGATGATATTCATCTTATTCCTACACCCCATCAGCTTGAGGAAGGTTCCCACATGTTAATTTAGGATACCATTAATGTGGACCTTGGTTCAAACAAAGACAATCCCCAAATTATAAATCTTGGCAAAATCTTATCACCCGATGAACAAAAGCAATTAATTACTCTCCTCAAAATAAAAAAGGATATATTTGCATGGTCCTACAAGGACATGCCTAGTCTAGACCCTATTGAGGTTGTCCACAATCTCACCTTATATCCTGATGCTAAGCTAGTTAAGCAAAACCTGAGGAGAATACATCCTACCATGGCCCTTGTGGTAAAAATAGAGCTTCAAAAATTGCTATATGTGAACTCCATAGTTCTTATCGATTATCCTGAATGGATATCAAATGTGATCCTCGTTCGTAAGCCTAATGGGGTGATACATGTATGCACTGACTTTCAAGATCTTAAAAAAGTGTGTCCTAAGGATGACTTCCCTCTTCCAAACATAGATACTCTTGTTGATACTCTTCCAATCATATTCATATGACCTTGGTCAAGCCAAATAGTAGCCTTTCTCAAGTTTAGAATATTTCCATCTAATATGTCTCGAACTGCCAAATGCACTTTCAAGCAAAAGGAAGCCCATTTAATTCTTTTGGGGGACATGTTGTATAAATGTGGTTATAATGGAATCCTCCTTCATTGTCTTGAATCTAGTGAGGCTCAAATATCCATATATGAAGCCCATGATGGTTTTTGTGGTGGTAATTTTAATGGAATGGCTATTGCAAAGCGTATTCTATGCATGGGTTATTATTGGCCCACAATGGAACGTGATTATTGCACCTATGGTAAACATTGTAAAAATTTCCAAGAACATGCTAATTTAACTTATGTACCATCACAAGCTTTATAGCCTATCCAAAGCCTTTGGCCCTTTTCATAATGGTGCCTAGATATAATTGGTAAAATTTCACCTCCTTCCTTGGGATAACATACTTTCATCATTCTAGCCACTGAATACTTCACAAAGTGGGTTGAGGCAATTCCTCTAACCAACATGGCAAGCCCAAGAATTATGGAGTTTATCCTTCACCATATCATTTGTCATTTTGGTATCCCCTCAAAAATCATTTCAGATAATGGTAAGTCTTTCAAGAACAAGGATGTTCGAGCACTTTGTGAGAAATACAATATTCAACATAGTTTCTCAAATCCTTATTACCCACAAGCAAATGGACAAGCTGAAGCTTCCAACAAGACCTTAGTTGCTATTCTCAAGAAATTTGTCAAATAAAATTATAGATATGGGCACACACAAATTCCCTTAGAATTATGGGCTTATCAAATAAGCATTTGCATGCCTACAGGGGCAACACCATTTTCATTGGTCTATGGAGCCAAAGCAATCATGCATCTTGAACTCGAGATTCCTTCCTTATGAATTTCTTTGCAAGAATTCATAGATGATGATACTGCTCGACAAGCACGTCTTGACCAACTCACACTTCTGTATGAGTGGCAAGTCAATGCTTTATAGAATTTACGAGTTTATCAAGACTACCTCAAAAATATTTACAATGCCAAAGTTCATCTACATGAATTCCAAGTAGGATATCTTGTTCTTAAAGAGAACCAACAAAATACCAATACCTTATTGCATCTTTGTGATAAATTTGTAGCTAATTGGTTAGGTCCATACATCATCACACAAAGAGTGGGTAATGGTACTTATAGACTTGCTAGTCTAGAGGGAGAGGAATAATTTGAACCACTTAATGTTATACACTTGAGAGCATTCTATGCATGATTTGATTCATATATATGTATATGTATACATGGCTAATATACAAAAAAAAAACATTTGCATAAATTCCATTCATAACATTTCATTCCACCTACATTCACATTTCAAATACACTACATCCTACATTTCACACATTTACACATTGCATTTCCAATATTGCATCCACATTTCATACTCCATATAGGGATAATTTATTAATTTCAAGGTCTTAATTGGTCCAACAAAAGTCATGTTGCCTTAATCAGGGGCACATTCACAATGTCATTCACACAATTCCACAAAGTCAAATTATCATTTGCAAACCCACATTTCCATAATTCCTATGTTTTTTTGGTCACTCAACCACTCCTAGTGTTTTAAGAAACCTTCAAAAAATATATCAATTACTTTTAGGACCATGGCACATATATACACTAAGAAAATATTTAGTATTGGAACTGATTCCAAAAATATTCTTGAACCAAACACAACTTCACATCTTGTAAACATATTGTGTCAAAGAATGATACACCATACTTGGTATGAATATTAAAGTGAAAAGGGTCATCCTTGCTAGCCCCATCACGCAACATAGTCCATAAAAATAGTGGTTTTCACCTCTATCACAATTCCAAAAATAAAAGACAGAGTACGGATAAATCCCTAATAAAAGCTCTAAAAAAATTTATCATGCACCACTGATAAATTGGGTTGTTAGAATAATACTACATTTCTAGTCATACGGTTAGGTAGTCATCCCCAAAATCTAAGAAATAAAAAAAAAATCATGGACTATGGAGTTAGCCTCCATCAGAGCTATAGATGCTTGATTGGTAGTGGAGGACACTCATGCGTGGTGACATGTCTCTTTTACAAGACCTCTGATTGCTCATATGGACAATCTAGCCTCTTGGTTCAAGCATAATAGGTTTACCAATTTTACTCAATATGAGTTAATGAACTCACTTGCACACACACTAGTTCTTGATTTTCTAGGGTCATTACCATGCTCTTGATTTAGTAAATGAATTCACTGCACACACATTTTGTCCTAGAAGGATTAGGCAGTTTTAGTGGGTTTTTTTGATGTCACTAGGATGTTTGAGTCTCTACAAAACAAGTAGTTTTCCATATCAACATCCATGTATTCTTCCATATCAACATCCATGTCAGTTCATAAGTCATTCATCCCATAAAGCCACCAATTTTTGTGCCCTTGATTAAACAATAGATGCTAAAAAAGGTCAAGCAAAGATCTAAAATATAAATTATCATTAGCATATGCTATTTTGCATTAATCATCCATAACATATCATATGTATTAGTCATAAACATAAACGTGCATTCCACTAAAGCATTCCACAAAAACACATATAACACAAAATGTAAAAGCCATGTATATATATGTATAAATATAACATGTACAAATATTATTTGAAGGCTACATACAATAGAGCACCAAGGATCATATACAAAAGTGCATTTAAGCACTAGCTACATCCTCCAAGAAGACCCTTGTGACCTAGCAGCAGCATGTGACCTAGCAGGAGCCTATGACCTAATAGGAGCCTATGACCTAATAGGAGCCTGTGACCTAGCAGGAGCCCTAGACCTAGAGCTATGCCTATACTGACTCTCCCTTGCACCCTCGAATACAAAAGAGGTTAGAGGATTAGGAAGTAGAATATGATGATCCATAAACCAATCCTCCAATGCCTCAATATATCTATGCCAAGAGTGAATCCATCGTATATCAGCCTCACGATGATGCTCTCTCTCTCTCCTAGCTCTACTTGGAGAGTCGTAACCCTCGCATACCACTCTACCATATATTTCTCTAGTTGTGACCACTCCTCCTTGCTCTCACCTAGGGGTACATCTAGAACCTCCCCCATATCCTCTCCATCTTTGTTGTCTCCCCCAACCTTAAGATCTTGTTGTGTCACACTCTTCACCTTCTACCTCTGACTATCAGAGAAAATGTGTCACTGTCTCTTATGAGCATCATGGACCCCCTCACCCTGAGTCTTCAAGGTACCCTCATCCTGAGTCCTTTAGGTCCCCTCATCCCTAGCCTCTCCACTATCATCTCCATCAGCTACTCTTCGAGTTAGTAGCCATAGTGGTTGAGTGATGAACTGTGCATCATACTTTGTGGTTATCCTTGCATCCTCCACATCTAGGATGTCCACCTCATCATTGTCCTCTAATACCACCCTCCATGGCTCTACATAAGATAGCTTGATCTCCTCCTAAAGTCTCCTATACTGCACTGACTCATCGAGAACATCCTACCTCATCCAAAACTTATGGAGCACTCATAAAAACTGGAAGTACTCCATCTCATTCGCATACATCCCAACCACCCATATACCCTTTTGCACCCACCACAGATGCTCTCCATCCCTAGTCCACTGGGTACCCAACCATTGTCTCTAAACTACTTGGGCATATGTCACTCCAGCCCATAAATACATGTACCACTAACTCATATTTACTGGACAACTTGGTTGCACCTCCTCCACCAATACCCATCACCTAGCATAGGGTTGATCCCTACCAAAATATCCCATAGGCAAACCTTTCGGTTGAGAAATCCTAAAATACTCCCATGCCCAGCATTGCAATAACAAGTTTCACCCCAATCCTTTTCGAACTCACCACATCACATAGTATAACTCTCGGTACACCTACACTAGTAAGGTAGGATCCCATGCATACACCTCTCTCCTAGTGATAATATTGCTCACTATCCCTATCAGGTTCCAAGGGAACCTGTATCCAGTACTGTTCAGGGCCACAATTTTGACCAATACAAACATCACCAAGTCCTAAAGAGGTTCTATCTCCTTGTTCCTATACATGGACAAGTACAATTTACCTCCACCCTTCACCCTCACTCCCTACCATGCATTCCCAAGCATTCTCCTCATATTCATCTCCAACTCGTGACCAACCTCAACTTGGATCCCCTCCACTAATATCTTGAGGATGTGATATACATCCTCCAAGGTTACCATCACCTCGCTTGTGGGGATCTAAAATGTCCCCCTATCTGCATCGCACCTCTCAACCAAGGTAGATAGGTACCCCTCATCATCCCTCACCACATCCAAGTGGGCTACCTCTGCTAGTCCCACTACCTCTAGTAACTTTCACTCCTCCTTCGTAATCATATTCCTCATCCTAAGGATATAAGATGAAAAATGGTTTCGAGCCTCCAAAACCACAAGCTACAACACAACATAATAAACTTGTTAATAATTTGTAAAAAAAACACATTAGCACACCCAACCAAAAGCAATGTTACCTCAGTCGCTCGTACTCCATATTTATACCTGGCTCTTGCACCAGATCACTCTTTTTCCATAGCTTATGCACTCCAAACAATTCACCTCACTTCAGTTCTCACTCCCCTTACTCCTTAGATGCCACTTCTTAGCTTTCCAAACATAGAAATGAACCTCAAACTTACCTAGAAAGTTATTTATAGCTAACTCAAGTACATTGAGGTGCCCATGGGTACCTCATGGTGCACTGAGGCACCCATGGGTACCTTCAAACACTTTGGGGTATGTCAGGTGCCTGTGTGTACCTCATGTCAATATGAAAAAAAGGCAAATGTGATCAAACAGGTAGCTTACCTCCTCCAATTCACTCCAAATCTCATTCATCAATGCATTCCATAATTTTATCAAGTTTTATAAAGAGTCCAACTAATTTGGATGCATAAATCTCATTTGCGACCACATTAACCACAAGTCACCAAAAAAATTCTAAAAGTACCTACAATGGTCCAAATATTCACAAAACTATGACCATCAGCATTTTTCATCATTCATACATCATTTACACTTCACTTCATAATACATATTTGCCAAGTTCAAGTAATAGGTAAGTGAATCTTGTATCTAGTGGGTTATTCTATACACTTGGCGATTGTAGTGATTTGCATCCATGAAATTTGGTAAGATGAATAGCTTACCATAAGGACACTTGATGATCATCATCATCGCTTATCTCCTTGCTCGAAATCACAATCACATTTGGTATTTCCTCATATTTAGAATGAAACATTGCCAAGAATAATTTGCACAATCGTTGTCATTGATGGCCTAGATTGTGGGGCTTAAAACATGGACAAAAACTCAAATTTCATCATTCATAATCTCCTTAACACCTTAGAGATATGCACTAGCTAGGATGATTAGTTCCATAAAGGAATTATATGAAGATTTTTCCACAGTCACTAGCGGTCCATCCAAGGTTGATACGTTTTCTTTTGAATCATCATTTTGCATATCAATGATGCCAAAAAGGTAAATTATTTCAACAACATCGAATCACCCCAAATTTGGGGTAACCACATTTTGTTTTGACCCTACCACAATGGGATACATATTACATGATCATGTCATCTACTTTCATAAAAAAACCCCTCATCTATTGGGGCAAAAATATACTCAATCACAGTACATTTTTCACCAATCCCTTTCCCACCATTGGGGAAATAATGGTAGAATATTTTACATCATTCATATCATCCTCATCACCTCACATTTTCTCCCACAACCCTTCATATTTTGGGGTAAAAATAGACACCTTTCATCATCATCCATTTCTCCCAAAATCCTTCATTTTTTAGGGCAATAACAGACACATATTCCATCATTCCCATATTTGTACAACATTCCTTCCATAAATTCTTTTTAATTGACTCGTGAGATTCATCCACAACTCATTCACCTATTGAGAGGGTAATCTATGCAATAACTCCAAAATTATTTATTCTTTTTCCTTCAAGTTCATTCCATATTCCAACAGAAAGAGAAGTGTTTGTGCCAAACCCAAGTAGGTGTCTCGTATTTTTGAATCATATTGTGCTTCACGCAATATGGTACAAAAACATGCATCTATAGACACCAAAATCTAGCCACTTGTCTTCCATACATGCCTTCCCACCATTTCCACCACCAAATTCTAGCTATTTTCCCTTCATATTAGCTTTCCCACCATTTCCACCTATTATTTATATATATTTATATATCTATAATATATATTTAAATAATAATATTTTAATATTATAATGGATATATATTTATATATATATATATAAACCATAACCATAAAATTTCATTTAATCTCATCCATCCATCCACCTTAATCCATTTCACACCCTAAACTTATTATCTACCCTTGGATGTGCTTTAATCTCAGCCACACTATTAGTGTCGTTGAAACCCTAGCATGCCCTAGGTTAGACTATAAGTAGGAGCTATTTTTATGGCTCAACTCCTAAGTTTTCTAATTTTTTTCCTAGGTTTTCAATTTCCCTAAGATCCTGATTTCCCTGAATCCTTGATTCAAAACCCTAACCTTCCTAAGTGCCCTAAGACTACCACATAGCCTTATATTCCCTAATACCCATCCATATGCTCTATTTTGCATACCCTCGCTTGCCTCCATAGTTTCCGCACCTTTCACTCTCACTCGATCTACTTTTGTGGACTTCTACCTCATACCTAGGTGCCCATGGTCACCTCTTAAGTGCCCACGAGCACCTTCCAAGTTCCCACGAGCACCCCCCAAGTGCCCATGAGCTTCCAATGTGTCCACCTACACTTCCCAAGTTCCCACGAGTACCTCCTATAGACACCAGGTGCCCATGGGTGCCTAATGTAAATATTTTTGAAGACCTCCTACATTCGTGTGAGGCTAGAATATGCTTTCATCATCAATCTACATCAGATCAAGTCATCTACAGATATTCCAGCAAGTAAGGTAAATCAATCTTATTATTTTATTTTATTATCTTCAAATTTTGTATGCATTGCAATTTTACAATAGCTAGGGTTTTTGATAATGTCTGAGGGTCTTACATGGTGAAGCCCTCATTGTTATTATTAACCCTTGATATTTTTTTTATGTGTACAGGTCTGCAGATCCAATAGTGTTGAGTAGCTGATTACGTTGGAGTGGCCCAATATTGGATAGCACAAAGTCCACTCACCATTGTTGGGATAAAGAGCATGATTGAAGACATTGTAACTTTTTTATTAGGGTTTTGGAGAACCCTAAACATTGTATTATTGTATCAACAAAGGATTACACATTATCCTAATTTGTAAAAA
This sequence comes from Wollemia nobilis, assembly GCA_028583015.1. NCBI lineage: Eukaryota > Viridiplantae > Streptophyta > Pinopsida > Araucariales > Araucariaceae > Wollemia > Wollemia nobilis. The sequence goes on along the minus strand of JAQPPZ010015005.1, from coordinate 4,580,057 downwards.
GAAATTTTATAAGCTCCCCTCATTAATATAATATATATTTCATTGTTTTGCAATTCTAGTTTGTGTATCCATTCATTTAAGCAATAGTTGTAGTGTTGTATTTTTGCATTCACAATATAACAAGGGTATTAATAATCAGATTGATCCTTCAGCCTCTTTTTAGTAGGGAACTTGATTGAATTTTAGTTCCCTATTGAATTAAAAACCAAGGTGGTCATTAATGCTTTAATGAAGGTTTACAAGTAGCAACAAGCATACCTTGGTAAAAACACTCTCATATTTATTAATAAATTTTCACATGCTTACATTCTCTATAGACCTAGTAGAAAGGGGCATACAACAACACCAATAGTTCAAATTTATGATAATTTTCTTTCTTCCATGATTGCCTAATGATGAAGCTATTCTAGAGTTCTTATATACTAGAGGGGAAATAATCCCCCAAGAATATCATAAGAGAGGGTTTCTTCAGGAACCCAATCCTAACTAGGGAAGGCATAAGTGGTTTCGTTATCTTTGCTAGGTTGATATTCTAAATTATATAATCTTCCCCTTAATGTATACCATTTTTAAAAAGGCAATGTCATGAACGTTGAACCCACTATCAACTATATTATAATTATCCTTAATCAACCATTCATAGTTAAGATAGGGGATGGTATATCTATTGAAAATAAATCCACCTTTATTGCCTTGATTAATAAATACAAGGATGTATTTTGATAGGAATATTATAACATGCCTATAATGGATGAGGATCTAATTGTTTATAATAGTGTTACTTATGAGTCACTCTTGTATAAAAAAACATATTATCTCCCCTCATTCAAGACATGAAAAATTGAAATCTAAAAATTGTTAGATGTTAATTTCATGATTTTATTTGATTATTTGAACTAGTTATCTAACATTATGCCTATGAAAAAGAAAAGAAAAGAATGTTATCTAGATTTGCTAGGATTTTAGAAACATTAATCTTGCTTTTTTGAAGGATAATTTATTTTCCCTCAATTGATGCTATAGTTGATTCTATAATAGGGTATGAAATGTTGTCCCTTATAGATTTCTATTTAGGATATAATCAAATCCTAATTGCCCCCAAGTATCAAACTAAAACAAGTATTACTAGACCTTGGGGTACATTTTATTATGTTGCCATACCTTTTGGTTTAAAACATTGGTGCTACATATCAAAGGGATATGCCAATGGTATTTTGTTATTTGATGGAAAATATAGTGTAATATTTTTTGTATGAACTCCTAGGGAATTCTAAGAAATGATTTGATTACCTAGCTAACATTCACGCCATATTTGAGTGAATACATCAGTATAGGGTTAGACTTAATTTCAATAAATGTGTGTTTGGTGTTATTAGTTGTAAGCTACTAGGATTTATGGTGTCTCTTATGGGCATATATGTTAATCAATATAATATAAATTTCATTGATGTTGTATCGCTCCAAATTTTTTGCATCCTTACCTTCAGGCTATTGGATCCGTGCCCGAAAGGAGGATGGGAAAAGGATGTCACGGTACCTAGGACTGAGAGGACTTTGCGAAGGTCCCATCTCTCAAGGGAGGTGTATTTTGATGATTTTTCGATGGATGGTGGGTTCACCAGGAAACATTTAAGGGCGTTTCCACGCCTAGGTTTGGAATGTGTTTTAATGTGTTCGTTTTTAACCTTAAGCATTCATATCCTAGGTTTGGCCAAATGAATCTAGATTAATCTATATGAAAATGCAAATTCAATGAGTACAAAAAATAGATTTAAAGACATAAAACAGAGAATTGACAGAGTACAAATGCGAAATACCTGATCCGGATGTCTGGTGATGATTCTGATGTTTGAAGCAGTCAGGATCGTCTGGAATTCTACAGAATCGTCTGAGATCTGATAGAATCATCTGAGATCTGACAGAATCATCTGAGATCTGACGAATCATCTGAGATCTAACGAATTCATCAGACGAATTCGTCAAAGACCTGCAAGCAGAAAAATAGATACAAAACACAACGAATACTACTGTACTAACAGAGGGAAACGACACCAAATGACTGTATGAATACTGAATAACAATTATGAACATAAATTCAAACAAATTACAATATTATAATGACAAATCATGATCTTAATATGCAATCTAAGCTAAATGGGTGAACTCCAAATGCAAAATAACATAAACACTAAATAAATTATCTAATTTGCAGAATAAAATAGTAGAGAAAAGTTTGAAAAGTGCAAACTTCAGGCACTGATTGCCTCAATATGGACTGCAGTCGAGATCGTCTCGCATCAGTACGAAATCGTCTCGAATTGGACAGGTTCGCCTCCGATCTGAACAGGTTCGTCGACGACGATGTGTGCTGGCTCCGACTGAAAAATAGTGATGTACCTGCAACAAAATTGGTATGGGACCAGTGCAAATGAAAAATTGGGATGTTTCAACGTAGATGGAGTTAAATTGCAGATAATTTCAGCCAGGGGGTGCTAAGGGAATAGTTTAGGATTAAATAGGCTTAGGGGAGTAGTTAGGAGGTTGGAGATCATCCCAATTTGGGAGATCTCCAACGGGGGAGGGTCTCTAACGGCGTAGACACGCTTCTGCCCGGATTGGAGACCCGTTGGAACAGAAGCTAACTTTGCAAAATCAGTTTTGCGACAAGATCGTCTGGACGTCCTAGTCCAGACGAAATCGTCAAATCTGGGGCGATATCGTCTGATCGACGACGATATCATCAAACGGTCAAAACAACCTCTAAAATTGGCACGAAAAAGGGGGAAACGGATTACCCGATGGTTAACGGGTGGTTTGGGAGGTTAAATTTGAATTTTAAATTATTTACTAAGGTGAATGTAATTATTGTAATTTTACTGCGCCAATTTTAGGGTGCTACATTTTGCCCCCTCTTTAGCGAATTTTCTGAAGAAAATGCGTTAAAGATGAGTTCTTCTCGATCTACGAGAAAGCAAAAATTATTCCCATTTTTAGGCGACGATTCTTGGTCGAATCGTACGACAGCTTACTATGGTGCCCCCTCCGTGTTTTTACCCAAATCGAACGTTTGAGGTAAAAACGCGGAAAAGCAAAAAATTATTTTTAAATAAAATTAAGAAAAATAGGGTAAAACCCTAATTCATTTTTACTGTTCATTTTCTGGTTTTTAGAGCTCTGGAGCAAAAAATGGTGGAGACGACGCACAAATCGACAGAGGTCCGACGCGGTCTACGGGTAAGAGTCTAGACTTAACTAGGATGCTTTAATTTAATTTGACATGCTTTGTAGGTAATTTTTAGGTGATTTTTGAGCATCACGGCCATTTTTGGGCCGTCGACGTCGTCGGGATGAAATCGTCCCGATTTCGACGAAATCGTCTCAATTTCGGCAATTTTGCCCGAGGGCGAAATCGTCGAAAGGGGGACGATTTCATCAAATTAGGGACGATTTCGAACTACGAAATCGGAGACGATTATGCTCAAATTTGGGACGATATCGTCCAATAGTGGGCGATATCATCAATTGCACAAAATTGAATTTTAACTTGCATTATTATTTACTTGAATTGTTATTAATGATTGTTTATTGTTTTGTTGTTTATGTTTGCAGAGAGGATTACTAAAGAGCAGGGAGTGGAAGTATGGAGGGTTGAGAGATGACTTGGCCGCTCTCACACAGGCAGAGCGAGATCAGCTGGCACAGGTCGGCTTGCAACATGTGGCAGAGATGCCACAAGTATCCACAGATATGGGGCTCCTAACAGCCCTAGCAGAGAGGTGGTATCCGGGCTCTTCCTATTTTTGGCTACCTACAGGGGAGATGACTCCCACTTTGGAGGATGTATGGAGGATTCTGAGAATCCCCATACAAGGACGGCTGATTACTCCTACGGCCAATCAGGGCCGTGCTATGGGACGACTGTGTGGTGACCCGAGCTTCGCCCTGGAGAAGGGCGAAGTTAATATCGAGGCACTACGCCAGATGCCTGGGGCATCTACACTCACACGGGTTCTAGCTGGAGTGGTTGGTGGACTTTTGCTGTGCCACCAGAGTGGGTGCAGGGTGTCGTGGATGCTCGCAGATGTGATCTACGATATGCGGGATCACGGCTATAGATTCTCTTGGGGCAGTTTTGTTCTATGCCGATTGTACAGGATCCTGTATGGGGTCGTGTACAAGGGCGGCCGATGTCTGGTCATGACATCGCTCTTACAGGTTTGGTGCTGGGAGCACATTGCAGTGCGGAGGCCGATAGGGCTTCCTCTGACAGGGGTTGACGGGGAGAGGCCCCGAGTCTTCTACTGGTGGCTCCGGAGAGGGGCACAACGACGGATAGATCTGCCTATGTCCCGGAGGCTACTAGATGACCTTGTCCCAGACCAGATCACCTGGAGGCCATGGAGGGAGCATCCAGGGTGGGCCGAGGATGGACAGGAGTTGGCTCACGTTAGGCGAGTTTGTTGGCTGAGGATGGAGAGGGGAGAGGTGGAGCTCCATAGGTACGACCGAGTTTTGTGGCAATTTGGTCTACAGCAGGGGATCCCATCTCTGAGGGATTATGAGTTTTCCTGGACTGTCCGAGATAACACTACAGTTAGCGGGGCTCCCGACATGCAGCGGTTCTGGAGCCAGGACACGGATGATGCCCCCATCCAGCCAGTGGATGGGGACGACGCAGGAGTAGCCGATGGCTATGATGCCTGGTACGTAGGCATCCGCCCTCCTCGGATGACGAGGGCATAGGGTCCGATCCACGCGGTTGTGCATCGGATAGGGAGGCGATGCCAGGCGACGATGGAGGCAGCCCAGGGTCACGGCGGGAGAGAGGTGAGGAGGCCACAGGCACAGGAGAGGCCACGACAGAGAGAGAGGGAGAGGAGGGAGGCGAGACCCCCATCTCCATAGAGGCCACCATCGCCCGATAAGGGCAAGGGTGTCGACACAGGAGAGAGTAGCGAGATGGCTACTCTTCGAGCGAAGAGAGATCGTCTCCAGGCCCAGGTGCAGACGCTACAGGATGAGGCTGCACGCCACCGGGCTGAGGTGTCACAGCTGCGGGATGAGATTGCACGCCTCAGGGCATGGGGCGGAGGGGCAAGCTCTGGAGAGCTGACACGGGCTATCGCCCAGCTGACCTTTTACCAGACATTATACTTCCAACTGGTGCCAGAGGCGGATAGACTACCCCTGCCAGCTAACATCGCAGATCCGATCAGGATCGGGTCATCGAGGACCACGTCCCGGTCGAGGACGAGGACTACACAGACGGTGATGGGGCCACCTCGTCCACCTCAGGGTGGGGGAGGAGATGAGGCAGAGAGCTCGAGGGGCTCTCGAGGCTAGAGGGCTGCACTGACATTGTACAGACTGTCATTGTTGTATTATTATTTTTATAGAGGATTGAGTATGCCGAGGTACGATTGTGGCATACCAATCCAGCTTTGATGATGTATATATGTTGTTGATATATATATGAGATGATATAATTTTGATCATATGACTTGTATTATGTGATGCTTATGATGCTTTTATGTTTGATTGATTGTTTTGATAATTGGATTGATGATTCAAGAAATTATGTTGTTTTTTTTTATTTTAAAATATTATAATTTTGATGTCATGCTGGTAATATTTGAAATGAAATAATCTGATGTAACAAATTGATTGGTTGTAATGTGATGTAAAAATAAAAAGAGACTTCTAACAATAATTTCAAAGGACATTGTCGCTATTATAGACCATTTCATGGAGTCGCTGCTCACTCGGCCGTCAAGCTAATCCCAGGATAGAAATATGGTTAGAAGAACAAGAGTGCTTAAGAGACTGTCTTAAGACTTTGGTGCAATGGGGCAAATGATGATGATGATGGTTTGTTTTGCAGATTTCATAAGAAATATTGTGCATGAAATAATGTTTTAAAATGATTTTTGCTAGGCATAAATTCCTAAGTATGATAAAATTTTTGGATAATTCTTTAGGAATTATACCATCATTGCAAAATTGTAGGTTGACATAATGACATGAAATAATGAAAATGTGTTTGCTTTTGAAAAGCATAATTTGTGTAACATAATGAATTAAGTCATATGGTTTTCATGTTTTTTAATAAATGGGGAATAAAAATTGTTACAATGGTCTGCGCTAGGCATAGAATATGTAGGTATAGACTTATACCATCATCGCGAAAATCCAAAAAAGATAGTTTTATTGCATGGTTGATTTTTGATGAACAGAAAATATGAAAATGAGGACTTGCGCTAGGCATAAAATTCCAATTTTGGTTTTGAAACTATACCATCGTCGCGAAAGTCAACCAGATATATATGTATATGTTTTGTGTAGTTTGAAAGAAATTTTTGATTTTTCTATTATATAGTTGTCTTTGTGGTAAACAACTGTACTTGATTTATTCCAAACAAGTTGCAAAAATAATATTTCAAATTATTTTGAAGACAAAAGTTAGATTTATAAGGAATCCCATGTGCATATGTGAATTCATTTCCGATCTTGATTTATCATAATGATACACAAAATCTCTCAAATACAAATGTGTGTGCAATTGCATTGTTCATTTACCAGTTTTGAGCAAGATAATATGATACAAGTGATTTGAAGAAACCAAATAAGTGTTCATTAACCATGATGTAGATGCATATAACCATACTAAACTACTATGTAGGTCGGATTATCAAGAGCTAGCTAATCCATAAGCAGACATAGGTCTGTACAAAAGAAGGTCGCTAATGTGACAGACATATCACCACGCTAGGAGTTACCCAAGGCCAAGCAGGTTGGGCACAAACCACCTGCTATGGGGCTTACCTCACAGCTTTTCAAATAATTGAGAATTCCAGGGGATTCAAGCTCATCAACCCTTCTTTTCTTTTCAAAGGGTAGGGAAGGGATTTTATTGCTTTCTTGCTTTTGCTTTCTGTTTTCTTTTGCTTATTTTTCTTTTTGTATTTCTTTTGCTTGATAATGCTTGGAACATTGCTGAAATGATATAAAATAACATTTTTCTTTTCTCTTTTTTTCTTTCTTGAACTTTTTCTTTTCTTTTTCTTTGCTAGGGATACTTGCTCGGATTAGCTGTAGAGCAAGGGATTTTTATTCTGGGTAGGGGTGAGCTTGTCCTTTTGCCAATTCTCAAAGATTCTAGACCATGTGCATGATAGGATAGCAGGGGAAACTTTTCGCTCAAGAAATCACTTCTACTATGTAGCAAAACATGGAAATTACAAATATAATCATTTTATTGTGAAAAGATGTGCTTGGTTTAAGTAAATAACAAGATCAATTCTCTATGCTCAAACTTTATTTAATTGAATTTTGTGGACTTTGATATAAGAGAGATTAGTAATCATGCTAGATAAAACCAAGATATTTATTGTTGTGAGTGTGCAAGTGAGGGATTCCAAGTAAATGCTAATTTATCCCAAAATAATTTGAAACATATAACCGCAATGATTGTAAGAAAATATATATAAATGATTTTTTGAGAAGTTTTTGAGAATGTTGACTCTCTCTTTCTTCTTTATTTTATTTTGGTTTCGAAAGAGTCAAGTATATAGCTGTTATTATATTTTTATCATTATTTTGATTTTTGGTTTTATTTTTGTTTTTGAGCAAAAAGAACTTAACAAGTGCTTTAAATAAATGCAATAGATAGTTTTTGAAGATTTTGGATGATTATGAATATTTTTGATGTTTTTGGATTTTTATAAATTTGAAAGAAATATAAGATAAAATTTTTGAAAACAATTATATACAAGGATGAAACGACCAAATTTATGCATAGTAACGTTTAAGATGCAAAATATTCATGGGTTCTTTAAGTTCTTTACCATCTAAGGTAGATAATTTATATGCTCCTGATTCAAATTTAGCAGTAATAATGTATGGTCCAAGCCAATTGGGCTCAAATTTACCTTTAAGTTCCTTAGTTGCATTTGTATTTTTTTTATTTTCTTTTAAAACAAGGTCGCCAATCTCAAAGGATCGATGACGAACTTTCTTAGCATATGATCTTTTAAGCTTGTTTTGATAAGCACGGAGATGCTCCAAAGCATTGATGCATTTTTCATCTAGGAGTTCCAGCTGACTGAGTCTGCCAACACGATATTCGTCTCCTACTTCGGTATCTTGAAGTAGCAGAGCCAAAGAAGGAACTTCCAATTCAAATGGAAAAACTGCTTCAGCACCATATACCAAAACAAATGGTGAAGTTCCAGTGGGGGTTCGAACACTAGTTCGATAGGCCCACAAGGCCGGATATAATTGAATGTGCCAATCACGGCCAGCTTTATTGACCAATATTTTGAGAATTTTGATTAAGGTTTTGTTAGATGCTTCTGCTTGACCATTACCCCGAGGATAATAGGGAGTGGACCAACGATGTTGAATCTTATATTTTTGACATAATTTTTTAACATCTTTATTTTTGAAACAAGTTCCATTGTCAGAGATGAGATTGGCAGGAATTTCGAACCTGCAAATGATTTGATTAAAAATAAATTTAGAAACTTGTGTGCTAGTGCAGGAAGCTAAAGGCATAGCTTCGACCCACTTCGTGAAATACTCAGTGGCGGTTATGATGAACTTGTGTCCATCAGATGACACAGGATTGATTTTGCCAATAATATCCAAGCCCCATTTAGAAAAGGGCCAAGGAGAAGAAATAGCCTGCAGCTCTTGTGCAGGCGCATGGACAAGGTCAGCATGTTTTTGACACTTGTCGCAATGGCGCACATACTCATGTGCATCTCGTTTCCATGGTAGGCCAAAAGTATCCTATCCGAAGGAGCTTTTTAGCAATGACACTACCACTAAAGTGTCCTCCACAAGATCCATCGTGGGCTTCACTCAAGGCTGATTTAGACTCTTCTAAGTTTAAACATCTTAATAGGATACCTTCAAAAGATCTCCTATATAAAGTATTGCCAATTATTACAAATCGACTTGCTCGTCGACGTAATAACCGACGCTGGTTTCTATTAGAATTGGCAGGGAAAGTCCCATTTTGGAGAAAATCAAATATGTCTGTATACCAAGGTTCGGGAGTAGTTTCATTGATTAGAAACACATCCAAAGGCTCTAAGCATGACTTATTTGAAGCGGGTTCCTGGAGTCGACGAATAATGATAGTGGCATATTCGTCATCTAACTCCAAGGGCAGGAGAGATGCAACTGCGGCCATAGCATCAGCTGCACGGTTGCTAGTTCGAGGAATAGCTTCTAAGGTAACTTGATCAAATAAAGACATTAATTGTAAAACATAGGCCTTATATGGGCACATTTTATCATCTCTGGTTTGATAAACTTCATTAATTTGGTTTATAACCAGTTGAGAATCACCAAAAACTAAAAGGTGTTTAATTTTTAGCGCTAGGGCAGCTCGTAATCCAAGGATTAGAGCTTCATACTCAGCAGTGTTGTTGGTGCAAGCAAATGTCAATTTGAAGGACAGAGGAATAAGATGTTTTTGCGGAGATATTAAAATAATACCCGCACCAGCCCCACTCATGCATCGGGCTCCATCAAAGTATAAGGACCATTGTTCGGTATGGTCTGCCTCTAATTGAAGGCATTCATCTGGAAACTCGATGATGAGGGGATGGGTAGACTCTAAGGGTGCAGTAGCTAATTGATCTGCTATGATTTGACCCTTAACAGACTTTTGTCCTATGAATGTGAGATCAAACTCGCTTAGAGCAAGAACCCACTTGGCTGTGCGACCCGATAAATAAGGTCGACTCATGAGATACCTTAAGGGGTCATATTTAGCAATGACATAAGTTTTTTGACTAAGCATATAATGTCGTAATTTTTGCGTAGCAAACACGACTGCTAGACATAGCTTTTCCAACGCTGTGTAGCGGGTTTCATAACTGATGAAGGTTCGGCTAATATAATAATTAGCACGTTCTCGCTTTTCATCATCAAGCCGAGCTAACATAGCCCCTAAGGCAGAATCTAAGCTGAAATATATAGGAGAAATGGGCGATCAGATTTAGGTGGTGAAAGCACAGGTGGATTAAGGAGGTATTGTTTGAGAAGTTCAAAAGCTTCTCTACATTCTATGTCCCAATTAAAAGGGACATCTTTCTTAAGGAGTTTAAGAAAGGGACCAGTTTTGTCCGCCAGCTTATCGATGAAGCGACGGATGGCTTGAAGTTTACCTTGTAAACTTCGTAACTCAGATATATTAGTAGGTGCGGGCATATCAGTGATGGCCGCAATCTTGAGAGGGTCGATTTCAATACCACGTAAAGAAACTAAAACCCCTAAGAGTTTGCCGGATTTAACTTCGAATATGCATTTTGCTGGATTTAATCGAATGAGATATTCTCGTAATCGATTAAAGACTTTCCTTAAATCATCTAAATGATTATTTTCAATAATAGAGCGAGCTATAATATCATCTACATAATCATGTAGGATATCATGCATCATATCATGAAAAATATAGGTCATAGCTCGTTGATAAGTTGCACCGACGTTCTTTAAGCCAAATGGCATCACTTTCCAGCAAAAGGTACCCCAGGGGGTAATAAAGGTTGTTTTAGCCTGGTCTTCAGGAGCTATCCTGATCTGATTATAACCAGAGAATCCATCCATTAAGGACATCATCCCACTCCCGATAGTAAAGTCAATGATTTGATCCATGTTTGGAAGAGGAAAGTCATCTTTAGGGCATGCAACGTTAATATCTCTAAAATCTGTGCAAACCCTAACTTTGGTAGCTTCTTTCTTGGTGACTGGAACTACGTTTGAGATCCATTCAACATAATCAATAGCTTGTATAAAGATAACATTCAGGAGTTTTTCTAACTCCCCTTTGACTAGCAGAGCCACTTTGGGATGCATTTTTCTAAGTTTTTGTTTAACAGGTTTAGCATCCGGATGGACCACTAGATGATGCATGACTACAGAAGGGTCTAGACCTGGCATATCTTCATATGTCCAAGCGAAGACATCTTCATACTCTTTAAGGAACGCAATGTATTGTTCTTGTTTTTCTTGACTTAATTCTGATCCAATATTGATTATGTGAGGATTGTCCTCAGTTCCAATATTAATTTTAATGACGTTTTCTACCTCCATGTGTAGATCTCTTTCAAAATTAGGTGGGGTGGGTGAAACGCCCAATTCTTGTAATTCTTGTAAGGTTAATTTAGATAATTCATTCTCGAGGATTAGTGGCTTCAAGTTGGGCTATAGTTGGTATAGAACCATCAAAATAAAATCCATTGTGTAACATTTCTTCAATAGAGACATCATGGAAGATATCTCCTTCCAACTCTTCATCAGGGTCAACAATCATTTCAGTGGTATGCGATGGATAGCATGTTGCATGAAAACGATTGATTTTTAAGAGGCAAATCAACATGCCTATCCATATAATCTTGATAACATATGAGATGATCATCATCCTCAAAAGGAAAGGGTTGACCCTTACTAGGAAATAAGCCCACGCCACAGCAGGCAGGCCACGGTTCTACCTCGAAAGGTTCTTTCATGCCATTTTGGAAAGGTCCCAAGCCTTTCCCTTCATATCCCATTTTAAGCATCATGGGTTTAGCTTTAATATAATCATTGGTAAAATAACACCGAGCATATCCCTCATGATGAGTTTTGATATTCCGAGGGATTCTTCCCCAGTCATATCCTTTATAAATGAAGGCACAACTTCCGACTTGGTAAGTACTTCCCATAGGTTGTGGGAGGCCCAAAGTACGGGGAGATGGCGGCAAGTTATTTAAAAGGTTTGAATCTCGCATGAAAGCATTCATTTTTTTTGATATTAAGGTTGTAGATAAATCTGGTAAAAGTTCATCATAAAGGGCATAAGATGTAGAAGGCTTATTACCTATATCTTTAGATGTGGAAGGTATGATAGGTGTGTCTATAGGTTTTGAATTTATAGGGATAGAACTTGAAGGATTGGTTGTAGACTTAAGATCTTTTTGAGGTTCTAAAATGATTTGTTTAGAGGGTTGTTGATCTATATAGGAGGATGAAATTAATGGAGAGGAAATAGGTGAAGTTATAGGTGTATGTTTCACAGTTTTAGATGAAAAATAAGAACTAGGATGTGTGGATGACAGAGCAGGGCAAAATTGCACTCCAACGGGTTCTGCCAAAGCACACATATCAAAAGGTCTAGGGTCACCATGAATAGTGACCAACTGATTTTTAAACTCGAATTTAACACATTGGTGTAAGGTTGATGGGACCGCTCGCATGGCGTTGATCCAAGGGTGACCCAAAAGTATATTGTACGATGTTGGGCAATGTACAATAAACACGGTTGTTTCTAGGGTTCTAGGACCAACTTGCAATGGGAGGGTAATAACTCCACACGTTTCTTGTGTTTCGTCATTAAAAGCTTTGATAATCATATCACTTTTCTTCATTTCATCACTTCTAAAGCCAAATCGTTGGTAGAAGTCAAAAGTGCAAATGTTTAGAGATGAGCCATTATCAATCAAAACTCTTTTGAAAACTACATCTCCAATTAGAGCAGTAATGTATAAGGGATTGTCCTTATGTAAACTGTGTTGTGGGATATCTTTATCCTCGAAGTCAATACAATCAATCTCTCGAGTGATGATAGTATTGGCCATAGCTTCAGGTTGAATGTTTTGAGGTACCATCATTTGGCTCAATGTAAGCATCAACTCATCCCTATGGGTGGGAGAGGATCTTAATAAATCCAAAAGGGAAATTCTGGCCGTAGTATTGGACAATTGCTCATTAATATTGTAAGGGGGTTTAGATTGAACAATAGGAACATGATTCCCTTTATTGGGGTTTTTCAAAATGAATGGAGCTGATCCATCATTCTGGTTTGGTTCTTGTTGAGAGTTTTGAGCTTGTTGTCGAGTAACGACTCCAATGGTACCTACAATGTTATAGTGAAGACGCTGAACTGGTCTCGGTTGAGCATTAATGGCTTGTTCATTAGAAAGGAATATATTAGAAGAAGGTCGAGTAGTGACTCTTCTAGGGAATGGTTCTTCTGGAACCATAGCATCCGTGACGGGTTGAATAGGATCCGATTCATTTTCAGAACTATTCGATTGGTTTGAAGTAATGTCTAGTTCACTTTCACTATCCGATTCTATATCACTAGAATTCGAAGTTTGAAAATTATGTAAGGGCCTGGTCGTAACCAGGGATAAGGTCGTGTCAAATATTTGAGGATCCTGAATAGGTAATTGTCCGCTAATGGTCCCTACATATCGGGTAGGAGGGGGAACATTATGATGTTCGATTTGATTGGCTACCTCTTTACCATGTCTTGGTAAAGGGTGTTGAAATATGTCTAGAGTTTGATTGGCATTTTGATTTTGATTTTGGGGAATGGTCTTTTGAGTATTATTGGGAGGGTTTTGTTTAGGTTGGAAGGCTTGCACTTCCATTTCATTATTGTCAATCAAATCTTGTATTTTATGTTTCAACCTTTTACAAGCATTGGTAGAATGTCCAGGTCCTCTATGGAAATCACAGTGCAAGTCAGCTCTGTATCCGGGTATAGTTGGGTCAGGTTCCCGGATAGCTGGTAATTGGATCAAACCTCTTTCGAGTAATTGAGGTAAAATAGTTGATAAGGGTTGATTTAATCTAGTGAATTCTCGAGGAGGCTTATCAGGAGGTTTCAATATGAATTTTTTTGTTGTCTTCGTTGCATTGATATTAGCAACATTCTTGCTGTCAGTGACTCCATCACCGACAACTTGTTTGTTTTTATATTGATTTCTAGATGTTTTCTCATCATCCTTCTTCCTAAGTTGGCCTCTCCTAATGAGGGCATCTTCTACTCTTTGAGCTAAATCTATAGCTTGATCGAAGGTAGTTAAAGTAGCAGTTGATAGCTCATAAGATATCTGTTCCTATAAATTGTTGATGAAAATGTCCAACATTTCCCTATAAGGTAGCACAAAGTGCAGTTTTCCTATCAATTGCCTCCATCTAGCTAAGAAATCGGCAAAACATTCATCCTTGTATTGTTTTAAATTGTATAAATCTTTAATAGTTACATGCCTCTCGATGTAGGCACTAAATTGATGGACAAATGATTTCGTTGTTTCTTCGAAGTTTCTCAAAGAATGAGTGGGCAATTGATAGTACCACTCTAATGCCATTCCACCTAAACTTTTTGGGAACATTTTTAGTAATAGCAAGTCGTCATGCGATATGTCGTGACATGCTATCCTAAACATGCGAAGATGCTCTATGGGATCTTCGGTTCCTTTATATATGGGTAGGATGGGCATGGGAAAATGCTTAGGGTATGGTTGAGCTACAACTATGGGATCCAAAGGTTGACTACAGATCTCTCGATAATTATATGAGGGACGGTAGGGATCTATCTGGTCCATACGTGAAGCTAATTGTTTCACCATGGCTTCCAGATTACTATTTTGCCCCCCATATTGGTTCGGTAGGGCATTGACATGAGTTTTATGGGCATATGATGGAGGAACATGCAGATTAGATGCCATGTTACTATTGTGTAAAGCATTGGTAGGAATAGTATTATGAAGGAATTTTGAAGCTATATTATGTTGTATTCCATATTGTTGAAAGTTTGTATTTGGCTTTGTTTTAGGTTTTTGTTTACTTGAAGCATATTGCTCAATAGTTTGGCGGAATAAAGTAGTGAAGGGAATTTTCTTTTGTGTGGGAGTGATTTTAGGTTGAATAACAGGTTCCATAGGAGGTTGGGTAACCTGTTGTTTTGACATGTTTTGAGCCATAGTGACCATATCCGTATTGGATGGCCCAGCCTTGTCACTTTCTTGATCAATGAAATACAAGGGGTTAGTGTGTATATTACACATATATTCCATGGCTGCTTGAGTGTTACTAATTTTCCCTTTATCAATACGTATTGCCACATTAAGGTCCTCAATGTTATCACTAAGAAATTTCTTGAAATGCTCTGCATTGTCAAAAACAATAGTTCCATTTGGAGTTATCTAGGGGATGAGGATCCATCCTCTTTAACACTTCCTTCTTGTTCCTTATCTTCACCTAAGTCTTCGTCTGATTGACCTAGAGTTTCTCCTTCCAGATTTGTATCTCCAAGAAGGACATTTGGGTCTTTAGTTGTATTTTGTTACCAATCTTCTTCTTCTCCTAAAGTTTCTTTACCATTCCTAAGTTTAGGCATGGTGCTAAGTTTTGATTTCAGCAAATATATATATATATATATATATATATATATATATATATATATATATATATATATATATATATATATATATATATATATAAGATATATATATATTTATATATGTATATATATGCAACAAATTAAGAGGTATATATTTATTATATACCTACTGCAATATTTGAAATGAAGTTTTAAATTTTTGCTAAGTTTTTAATTTTTTAGTTTTTTGAAATAATATAATAAAGACAGCAAATAACACAATAAATGCAAGAAATAATACTGAAGTAATAATCTGAGAATTTAGACATGATTAGTAAATACTTTTCTTTGGGGTAGAGCTAGGGTTTTGACGGCCAAGATGACGATGGGCGGGAAAGCTTCTACGGGAGAGCATGGGAACGCCAACAGACTGAACCAAGGGCACAGCAAGGCGAAGGGAGGGCAGTCAGAGATCGGGGGCACTAAGGAGTCCTCTCCAATCGAAGAGGATGTAGGTCATGACAAGGATCCACCAGAAAAATGGGGAGGTGGACCTCAGAAGTCGTACGCTCGTGCAAGCGCTTCGAAACCCTTAGCGGTCTGCTCTCCAAGGAGTTGTTTCCTGTCGGGGATGAGTTGGACATCCCGATAGAAATTCTTTCAAGCTTTGTGGAATTCAAAAAATTTACCCTCATCGGTAAGTTTATTGGTGGTCGTCCCGACATGGAGACCATTCGCAAGTGGGCGGCAGGTAAATGGCGAACCTCTGGTCACATGGAGTTGGCGGCCTTATCCTGGGTTTTTTTTGCAATTAGACTGAATAACAAGGAGGACTACTGTAAAATCCCGGCCGGTGGTCCCCGGTTCCTAGGTCGCAAGTCTCTTTCTAAGGAAGTGGGGTATGGACTTCAACCCCGAGACCCAAAATATCAACATTACTCCAATATGGGTTAGACTCCCGAGTCTCCCCCTCTTCTGTTGGCATGAAAATGTAATCAGAGGAATTGCACGCTCCATTGGTGAGTTGGTTACCATTGACCCTCCCACCAAAGCTTGAACCAGATTTGTTCAAGCTTGGTTCTGCATTCTGGCAGATTTGGAGGCTGACCTTCCATCATCCATCACTCTTCGATCTGGAGATATCATTCTTCACAAGCAAGCCATTGTGTATGAGAACAGACCGGCTTTCTGCCCCCTGTGCAGTTCTCAAGGGCACCTCCAGTCCAACTGTCCTCTTCAAAATCCAAGGATGAAGAAACGGGATTCCAGCAACCCCTTGGAACACGGTGAAGGTCAGACAAAGCACCCTACTGCAAAAGGGCATGATTCTCCAGGCCCGTCTAGGGACCATCCCGAATCCTCCCACCCGGTGGAAGCAGTCTCCCCCCAAACGGTCTCTGAGCCATGTGGTACAAGCCCTCACCTTGGACCACAAGAGGAGAAGGACCAGTCCCTTACACCAATCATCGCACAGGTAGATTCACCCAAAATCCTGGACCATAACCACCTCGAGTCCCAAAATGTGCTGGAAGATTACCTACTAGGAAGAAGGGGTGAGCAGTTTGGTAATATCAGCCCTCGTAATACGAGAAGCCGAAAGCAAGGTGTTGATTTTGGTAGCGAAAGGAAGCAAGGTCGTCCCCCCAAAAAAGACAAAGTGGACAAGGAGACGACGACAGATGTTGCAAATGGTACTCAATGACTGCTTTTTCAGGATGATTCTGATTCCCATATGGGTGACTCATCTGTCCCAAAACCTCCCCTCTAGCAAGGAAAGGGAGGTAAGAAGAATATCAAACTGTTGAGATGAAAGTCCTCTCATGGAATGTGAGAGGGCTTAATGCAGCTGCCAAATGGAGGTTGGTGGCTGATCTCAAAAAGAGGACGAATCCGTCCATCCTAATTTTGCAAGAGACTAAGACCGATGCTATCTCTTCTACCAGAGCTGCTAAGGTCATTTGGGCTAAGGCAAAATTCCTCTCCAGTCTTACGGTGGGAACGACAGGCGGTCTCCTGATTCTTTGGGATCCAAAGATTTTTGATGGTAGCCTTCTCTCAACTTCCAGCAGGATTATCAATGTTTTGTTTCATTCCAAAGCCATTAACTTTTCTTGGATCCTGTCTAATGTGTATGCCCCAAACTCTATCTCAGAGAGAGCAGAAATGTGGAAGGCTATTTCCCAGATGAGGGAAATGTTCTTTAATTTCCCTTGGGTTCTAGGGGGATATTTCAACTGTCCTCTTCACCCATCTGAAAAGAAAGGAGGATCAGACCACTCTAGCCACAGTCTGGAAGACTTTCGAGATTTTATTTCTACCAATAACTTGCTTGACATTGACCTCAAGGGGGCATCCTTCACTTGGAGCAACAGGAAGATTGGGAGAAATCTTATTCAAGTCAAGCTTGACAGATTCTTCATATCCCAAGAGGCTATTCCCATACTCGGTGCGGCAACTCTCTCGGCCTTACCGAGGATTGGGTCTGATCACAATCCTATTGTCCTGGAGACGGTTGATGGGCCTATTTTTAAAACCCCCTTCAGATTTGAGTCCCCCTTCAGATTTGAGTCCATGTGGATTTCTCACAAGGACTTTAGAGGGTTGGTTACAGCCTGGTGGCAGCAGAAGGTAGCAGGTTCCGCTTCCAAGAGAGTGGCCTTAAAACTCAAGTTAATCAAAAGGAATTTGAAAACATGGAACAAGGAGGTGTTCGGCAACATTTTTGAGTCCAAAAGGTCCATTTTTACGAACCTAAAATTGGTGGAGGAGAGAATGGAGCTCGAAGGTTACACCGATTGCCTCAGGGAGGAGGAAAGGAGGCTCTTGGTGGATTATCATTCTATTCTTGCAAGGGAAGAAACTTTCTGGTGCCAAAAATCTAGGGCCCTCTGGTTGAGAAATGGAGACTCCAATACGAAGTTTTTTCATGTGTCAACTTTGCGACACAGAGGGGCTAACAAAATCAGGGAAGTGGTGTGCAAGGATGGACGCGTTACCAAGGATATTGAGGAAATCCAAAGTGAAGCGATTGACTTCTTCCAGGATCTGCTCGGTGTTCCCCCCGATAGTGATCTCTAGGTTCAAAAATCTCTGTTGGATAACTTCCCAGTCAAAGTTCCTCCCGAGGTAAGCTCTAAGCTTCTGGAGCCTTTTTCTATGTCTGAGATTAAAGAAGCTTTGTTCTCCATGCAACTGCACAAGGCCCCTGGGCTCGATGGTTTTCCCCCCATTTTTTTCAAGCTATGTGGGATATTGTGGGGTCTGATGTTTGTGAAGCTATTCTGGAAATTCAAGCCGCCAGATCCATCCACCCAAAACTCAACTCTACCTTTCTTGCTCTCATCCCTAAGTCTTCCGCTCGCAAAAGTTTCTCTCGATTATTTTCCCATTAGCTCCGTGCAATGTTTTTTATAAAATCTTAACCAAGTCCATAGCCAACCGTCTGAGGTCCCTTCTTCCCTCCTTGGTTGGTCCTTCTCAGGGAAGCACCGTGAAAGGCAGAAACATTCTCGATGGTGTCATCACCATCCATGAAACCCTCCATTCTACTCACCGCTCCAAAAATGTTGCTCTTTTCCTCAAGCTAGACATGAATAAAGCTTTTGACAGAGTTGACAGGAGGTTCCTCTGTGTTGTCCTCTTCAAGTTCGGTTTTCACCCTCAATGGATTGACCTTGTTAGTAGTTGCATATCCACTCCCTCCTTTTCTATTCTAATCAACGGATCCCCTGCTGGGTATTTCCAAAGTGCCAGAGGCCTCAGACAAGGTGACCCTTTGTCTCCTATTCTATTCATCCTTCTGGATGAGGTTCTGATTTGGTCTTTGAAAGAGGCTCTTCGTCAGAATAAGATCTCTGGCATTTTTCCCACCTCCAGAGTCAATCCTGTCTCTCATCAGCAATTTGTGGATGACACCCTCATCTCCAATGGGGCGTCCGTCACTCAAGCCAAATCCATCAAGAGAATCCTCTCCCATTATGAAAAGGCTGCCAGACAGAAAGTCAATTACATCAAAAGCAAAATTTATTTTATTAACACTCCTATGCGAAGGCAGCTCCACATAGCCAGAATTTTGGAATGCACTATTGATTCCCTACCTGCGTCTTATCTGGGTTTGCCTCTGGCTTGTAATGGCCGGGCCAATGGAAGCTTGTGGGACATGATCCTGGAACGTCTTCACAGAAAGCTGAGCACTTGGAAAGGAAAATTTATGTCGCAAGCTGGGAAAGCCACCCTTACCAAAGCTTGTCTCCAAGGAATCCCAACTTACTTCATGTCTGTGTTCATGCTGCTCGTTTCTGTCCATTCCAAGATTGAAAAGATTCAGAGGACCTTTCTGTGGTCTGGCAATGAAGAAAAATCCAGAATTCCTCTTGTGGCCTGGGATAAGGTTTGCTTGCGAAAGGACCAAGGTGGCATGGGAATGAGGAGATCAAGACTCATGAACACTGCTTTGATCGCTAAGCATGCTTGGAAGATCCTGACTAATGACCCAGCAGAGTGGGTCAAGCTGGTTAAGAGGAAGTATCTTGGATCGAATTCTCTTTTTGATGTCGGGATTCCTTCTGAAGCATCTGCCTTTTGGAAATCTGTGCTTCAAGCCCGCTCTCTGATCAACTCTGGTGCTCGCTAGATTTTGGGTGATGGCAAATCCATTCTCTTCTGGAAGGACAGGTGGGTTACCGATGGAGCTCTCGAGTTGAGAGTGGACCTTGCTGGCCTGAAAGCCCATGTGGATCCAAATTCCCAACTCAAGGTTGCAAACTTCATTGATCGGAGCTCTCTTCCCCCTCGGTGGAATTTGCCGACCTCGGACGGCTTTAACAATGAAATGACTTTTTTGTCTAATATTCTTCGATCTGTTTTAATTCCATCTGTTAGAAGAGATGACAGAATCATCTGGCGTGGCACAGAGGATGGTCTGTTCTCTGTCAAGACTGCCTATGACCTTCTTACTTGCGAGATTGCCATGGATCACAGGTGGAAAGTGATTTGGAGGAAGGGTATTATTCCTAAAGTTAATTACTTTGCATGGATTGCCTTTCATAATAAAGCCTTAACCATAGACAACCTCCATAAGAGGGGTTTTGCTATTCCCAACAGGTGCTTCTTGTGCTTTGCTGATTGTGAGATGACAGACCACTTATTTTTGCACTGTTCTTTTTCCCATTCTGTCCTCGGCACTGTCCTGTCTTCCTTTCAAATCCTTTGGTGCACTCCCCGCTCCCTCAAAGATGCCTTCCACCAATGGCCCAATCCTTTCAAGAATCCTAAACTTCGCTTCCTTCTTGAGGTCTCTTTCCACCACTCCATTTGGCATATTTGGCTAGAGAGAAATTCCAGAGTCTTCGGCAAGGTCCCTAGAGTACCTCCCTGTGTCGCTCGTAGAGCCTTATCCTTCGCCATTGAGAATTCTAAAGTTGTTCCTAGTTCCCGTCCCCGCCTTCCTGGAGAAGCAGCGATCTTCCAAAGTTTGGGCCTTTTCCCTATTCTTGATGGTGTTTCTAAGTCTCAACGTGGGGATGTTATTTGGACCAAGCCCCCTGTGGGCTGAATTAAATTAAACTTTGACGGTGCGGCCAAAGGCAATCCCGGCCTCGCCTGGTTCCGGTGGTGTGGTTAGAGATCATAACGGGAATCTCGTGTTGGCTTATTGTGAAGATTTGGGTGCCCAGACTAATCACTATGCTGAAGCCAGAAGTGTTTTGAAAGGTATCCAGATCCTCTCCGAGGATCCTCGGCCTTTGATAGTCGAAGGTGATTCACTCAATATAGTCAACTGTCTTCTAGGCTCTAAAGACCCATCTTGGAGGGTCTACAACATCATTCTTGAGGCTAGGATGCTCCTCTCTCAACGTGACAGGTGGAAGGCATGCCATATTTTTAGGGAAGGAAATCGCGTGGCAGACCACATGGCCAACAAAGGGCTTGTGACCACGTGTCCTATTGTGTGGCGCTCATGCTTCCCATCTGAGGTGGTGAGTTTGGCCAATGCGGATATCCTCTCATGATGTTCTCCTCGCTTCAGAAGGTCATTCGTTTGGTTTGGCTATTTTTGCTTTCGATGGTCAAATTTCTCCAGCTAGTATTTTTGTTTTCCTTGGTAAAATGTGGTTTGTTTCCAGGATATTCAGACATAAGGGCCCTACTTATAGCCTTCGGGCAATTAGAAATTTTTGGTTTCTGTCATCAGGTTTATTCCTTCAGCCACAAGGCATGATGCACATTCCAGCCAGGCTGATTTTGTACATAAGGTTTTGGGATCCTTTATAAAAACCCACTGTTAATCTATTAAAATAATTACCAAAAAAAAATAATCTAGTTTTCTATAAAAAATTTATGAATATCATTAATAGGTTCGAGTTGTTCAAGAGTCATGAAGTGTTCTTCTTCAAATTGAAAGTTTTCTTTTAAAATTTTGATGAAAAGAGCTATAGTGATATTGTCTGTTTCAGATGCTGGTTGATAAAAGTAAAGCTCATGGCAATACTCTCGATATAACACAGCTCGTGAAACTCTACTCCATCTTTCCCTATCTATAAGAACAACCTCTTGGTCTTCTACACAACCTAGGAACTGGTGCACAATGGCTGCATTCTTGAGGTATTCCTCGAAGGTGAACAATTCTGAAGATACTAGAGCTCTCCTATAAGCTAACCATCTATGGCAGGCTCTCTGAAGTTCATGATAAAAAACTAATTGATGAGGATCCAGGATTCTATCTAGGACTAGCCTCTTGATTTGCTTAAGTTGTGTGGACCTAGATGAGATGAGACTAAGTCTTCTATCAAGTTCGTTCCACAGAATTGATTTCTACTTGTTTCGTGCACACTAAGGACAGAATTGACTTCTATAGTTGCCAATTGGTTTTCTACGTTTATAGTAACTGCTAACCTTTTCTTAGGAGCTACCATCTAAACATGATTTCAAAGTTAAAGGATCTAAAATGCATCTATGTTTTAGTTGTTCTGTATATATTTTATATATTTTTTTTTTTTTTTTTTTTTTGTTTTGTTTTCAAAAGGTTATGATGCATTCACGTCGAGTTCACCAAAATGTATCGCTCCAAATTTTTCACATCCTTACCTTCAGGCTATTGGATCCGTGCCCGAAAGGAGGATGGGAAAAGGATGTCACGGTACCACGGACTGAGAGGACTTTGCGAAGGTCCCGCCTCTCAAGGGAGGTGTATTTTGATAATTTTTTGATGGATGGTGGGTTCACCAGGAAACATTTAAGGGCAGTTTCCATGCCTAGGTTTGGAATGTGTTTTAATGTGTTTGTTTTTAACCTTAAGCATTCATATCCTAGGTTTGGCCAAATGAATCTAGATTAATCTATATGAAAATGTAAGTTCAATGAGTACAAAAAATAGATTTAAAAACATAAAACAGAGAATTGACAGAGTACAAATGCAGAATACCTAATCCGGATGTTTGGTGATGATTCTGATGTTTGAAGCAGTCAGGATCGTCTGGAATTCTACAAAATCTTCTGAGATTTGATAGAATCATCTGAGATCTGACAAAATCATCTGAGATCTGACAGAATCATCTGATATCTGACAAATTCGTCAGATGAATTTGTCAAAGACCTACAAGCAGAAAAATAGATACAAAACACAACGAATACTACTGTACTAACAGAGGGAAACGACACCAAATGACTGTATGAATACTGAATAACAGTTATGAACATAAATTCAAACAAATTACAATATTATAATGACAAATCATGATCTTAATATGCAATCTAAGCTAAATGGGTGAACTCCAAATGCAAAATAACATAAACACTAAATAAATTGTCTAATTTGCAGAATAAAATAGCAGAGAAATGTTCGAGAAATGCAAACTCCAGGCACTGATTGCCTCAATATGGACTGCAGTCGAGATCATCTCGCATCAGTATGAAATTGCCTCGAATTAGACAGGTTCATCTCTGATCTGAACAAGTTCGTCGGCGACGATGTGTGCTGGCTTCGACTGAAAAATAATGATGTACCTGCAACAAAATTGGTATGGGACCAGTGCAAATGAAAATTGGGATGTTTCAACGTAGATGGAGTTAAATTGCAGATAATTTCAGCCAAGGGGGTGCTAAGGGAATATTTTAGGATTAAATAGGCTTAGGGGAGTAGTTAGGAGGTTGGAGATCATCCCAATTTGGGAGATCTCCAACGGGTGAGGGTCTCTAACAGCACAGACACTTCTGCCCGGATTGGAGACCCGTTGGAACAGAAGCTAACTTTGCAAAATCAGTTTTGCGACAAGATCGTCTGGACATCCTAGTCTAGACGAAATCATCAAATCTAGGGCGATATCGTCTGATCGACGACGATATCGTCAAACGGTCAAAACAACCTCTAAAATTGGTACGAAAAAGGGGGAAACGGATTACCCGACGGTTAACGAGCGGTTTGGGAGGTTAAATTTGAATTTTAAATTATTTACTAAGGTGAATGTAATTATTGTAATTTTACTGCGCCAATTTTAGGGTGCTACAGATGCTATGCCTCCCCCCAAATAGTCAAAGAAATTAAATATTTTATGGGAAATCTTGGAGCCATTAAGTGATCCATTTATAAGTTAGATTTCAATTCCTATCCATTGAATCATTTGCTTAAGAAATATTTTGAGTTCAAATAGGATGAAAGAAGGATGAAAGTGCAACAAGATACCTTCTAAATTCAATAAATTTCTTTTATGGCCCCCTGATGTATTTTTAAGCCTTAATACTACTACAAATATCATAGGTTAAATTTCACATGATCAAATATAATGTAGCCACAATATAATAAGGTCAAGATAATGATATGAGTAGAATAATATAAGCAAATTAATATGTATATAAAGGTTAATAATATATCAAATAACATTCAATAATAAGCAACAATATGAATGTATATATCATGAATCATTCATGTACTATGCATGAAGAATAACTTACAATATTAATTGCTCAAAATGCATGCAATATTTATTACTTATTTTCCTCTTACAAATATGATAGTGACGTTATCTTTTCTCTATAATATGATATCACATTAATTTATTATATGGAGTATATATCCATAGTATAATGACTCTTTGGATACTTGACTATTCCTTTCCATATGCCAAGTCTCATTAGTCTTGGATTCTCTACTTGATACTTGCATACTTGATGAGCACTTGACTCTATATTGTATGCACACCTATAGATGACTCTTACACTTACATAACTTGCACACTCTAATATAAAAAACTTTTGCATATAGAATCAACTTACACTTGTACACTAACTCACATGACACTTGTGCATTTCCTACACATTACAAATTTACATGACACTTGTGCATATCCTGCATATTCACACTTACATAAATGGAAATATAACTCATACTCTAAACTATGACTCAACCCTAATATATTATTTACAAATGTACCATGAAGGTACCATGGGGGTACATTAGCATGCACCACATAATGCAATATATTCCAACATCCCCTTGTATTATGTTATTTGGTTATTAAATACTTTAGTCTTCAATCATGATCTTCATCTCCATATTCAATATTCAAGTGATCCTAGAACCTATGCTTGCTTTGTTATTTTTCCTTTCTTCTAAATTTTCCTTATCTTATTCTTCAACTTTTTTATTTTGTTCTTTTATATCTTGGTCTTATCATGTTGTCTTCTTGTATCTTGATCAATTGCGAAATTAATAGCTTCAGAATTATTTGAGAGAAATGCATCTATACTGATTATCAATTTTGCTAAGAGAGCTTTGAATTAATTTTCTTTAGGAGTTTATTTAACTCTTGAATTTCATGAATTTCTTGAGCTAAAATGTCCTTTTTTATTTCCCTCTCTATATTGTAACTAAGGTTTATGTTGATGACTATACTGATATTGAGAAGGATACTGATGTTGAAAATGTTGAGGCTAAAATTATTGTTGTCATTATGGATTGTATTGAGATTGATATTGCCTTTGTTGTATTGACTTATTTGTTTGACCACCTTGATTCATATTCATATAATTTCCTTGATACTAATTTCTTTGATTGTATCTACATAAATTTGTGCTATGACCATTTTTCTTGCATATTTGACAATATCTTGTATTCCATTTGGATCTATATCTTGGAGTTGAAGCAATATTTCCTTGTGAATTATCTTTTGATACTAAGGCATTGTTAGTCATTTCATCTTTGACTAAATTTTCTACTTCATATTCTTGTAGAATGTTGACTAACTCATCAAATGTAGTTTATTTGCTTAAAACTTGTAAATATGTGACTAGATGTTTGTAACTTTTTGGAAGTGCTCTCAATATCACTTGAACAAGAAATTTATCTTCTATTTTTTCTCCTAGAGTTAATATTTTTGCTTTTATATATTCTACCTTTCAAAGAAATAGTTCATACTTTCACCACTATTAACATTTAAGGAGTATAACTGAGATAGATTAAGGATAGTAGCTTTGTTTTTCCCTTCAAATATTTTACATAGAGTATTCCAAGCTTTTGTAGAAGTTTCTACTCCACTTATATAAGGTTGTATTTCATCAATTATTCCAAACATTATTATCATAAGTGCTTTGGCTTCACCTTATTCAAATATTTGAATTTCTCTTACATATTCAATAGGTTTCATTTTTGTTCCATTTACTATATCCCAAATTTGTTCAAACAACTAAAACTGAATTCACTTTTTTTTTCCATGAAAAAATTTGGTCCTTTTAAAATTTGAGACTCAGAAAGGAAAAACGTTTTTTTAGATATAGTAGTATTCATTCAATAAAATCTTTGATGTAGAAAATCTTATGTCTCCCTAGTTTTAGAAACTAAGAATAAATTTACAAATTTAAGTTTCGTAGTATTTTAAGTTGAAATCCTTTTGTCTCCCAAATAGATAAATTTGTAAATAATTTCAATAATCTCAAATTTTTATTTCCTCAAAGTATGAAATCATATAAAACTTCAAAAAACTCAAATTTGAAAAACTTTACAAAATAAAATAACCTACTTAAAAAACTTATGATTCCAACCTTCTAGATACATTAATAATTCTACTAACCAAAAAATAAAGTAGGCATCCTTATTACTCCATATCTAAATAACTTCAACTTTAAAAAACTCTTAACTTATAAACTTATCACTCCTAAAAATAAATAACCATAAACAATCCTTATTTCTCCTATTTTCAAAAACTAAATTATCAACCTTAAAAACTTTAGTTAATTAACTACCTTATCTCTCCTAATATAAAATTTAAATTATCAAATTCAAATCCTAAAATAACATTAACTTCTCATTATAAATTTTCACACGATATTGTTGCTCATTGTCCTGAATGCTCATTGTCCTAGCTACTCATTATTCTGCCTTGATCATGTGAGACCTTCAATATTATTTCTTAATACCATTGGAAACTAATCTTGCACATGCATGGATTCATTTCTTCTCCCTCATATGTTACATACTACACCCTTCAATTCTTAGGCCTCTAACTAGACATTACAACTTACTCAACTCTTTCTCTATGGTGATTTTCATTGGTCAAGCTCTTCTTGAGCGTTACAATGTGCTTAGACCATGCCCCATGGCACTCTTCAATGTATAGGATCTTCTTGGATATTACACTACATAATACCAATGCTCAAAAATTTCCCCTAGAATTAGACAACTTCTCTTGGTGCTCAAAATACCTCTTAGACAATTAGAATGTCACTTAGACATTCTAATTTCTCCTTTCAATATTTTATTGTTTTTGTGATGATCTGGTTGTGCTTAGATATTTTGGTCTTTCTCCTTTCATTCTCTAATTGTTGCTAGTTTATTCTTATATTTTTACCATATCTTCTTTGGATTTTTAGTTGTTCTACTTATCATTCCTCCTATTATGCTTAGGCACTCTAGTATTTATTCTTAGATGTTTAAATTCCTTAGTTGCTTAGATGTTATGCTACATAAAATCCCTTGTAGACATAATCTTCCTTGTTAGCTTTGCTTGAATTTTTTCTTGTCCACATATGCTAGCTAGATGGACTTTTTCTTTCCTACATTTTCTTAAGAGTATTGGCCTTTGTAAACTATAGATCTTGGCTTCTACATTATTTCATTAGTTTTCTTGATCCTCTATTTTATGTTACAAGTGATGATCATTGGCTTGTGGGTTTTTCTTCCTTTGATTGAATAAACAAATGGACCTTCATTATTTTCTTATACCACCTTCTCTCATGGCCATTATACTTATCATGGAACTTTATGCGTATCTTATAACAAGGATATTTTGGTTTTCTATTACTTCATATCATGGACCTTTTTTATTTTTATATCATGGCATTTTTTTATTTTCTACAAGCCTCTTTACTTTTGTATGCTCTATATATGTCTTCTTTCTTTTCTATGGAATATTTCTTTCTCTCCTTCTATAATCTATTAGACTTATTTTCCTTCTCTATAAAAGGTTTTTCTTTTCTTTGTAAGACCTCTTTACTATATTCTCTATGCAACCACTTATTTTATTCACTATTAGAACCTCTAACTATTCATAAATATTTATCTCTTAGGCCTATTCCTTAAATTTCAATCTTCTATATATCTCTTTTATACTCTATTTATTTTTGTATTCTCTTAGAAAATTATAAATGCTTCTCAATCCACTACTATTATCTAATTATTCTTTATTAGCTTCTTGGAAAAATGTCAAGTTCAATTTATTTATGACTTGAGTCTTCTTTCTCTACACTTATAAGATGAAACTCTTCTCTATCCTTTGTAGGAATATTCTCACACTTATGTAGTTTAATCTCTATCAATATCAATGTGACTTGGATGTCCCTGATTACTCTATCAATATCAATGTGACTTGAATATCCCTGATTCCTCTATCAATGTCAAGGTGACTTGAATATCCTTGATTCCTCTATCAACGTCAAGGTGACTTGAATATCCCTAATTCCTCTATCAATTTCAAGGTGACTCTAAATGTCCCTATATCTTCAACTTTATGAAATCAATGTCAAGGAATATCTATATTCCTTGAATATTCAAATTTTTGAAATCAATGTCAAGGGATATCTATGTTCCATGAATCCTCTATCAGCATCAAGGGTTGGCTATGTCCTTGAATTATCAACTATCTTAAAATTGACTCACCTTTTAACCAATATAGTCGAGTCCTAGTCTTCACTAGTTATTCTTCAACCAAGGAAATACCCTAACCTATTTACTCACTATGACCTTTAAATAGATTTTGAGTCTCACTACCTTCAAAGTGGATAAACTCTTAATCAACTTCATCAAACTAGAAAAAAATTATTTCTATAAGTGGTTAATAAAATCTATCAATCTGGACAAAATTTGGTGGTAACTATGATACCATTTATATATTTTTAATCCTTAATACTACCACAAATATCATAGATTAAATATCACAAGATCAAATATAATGTAGCTACAATATAATAAGGGCAATATAATGATATGAGTAGAATAATATGAGAAAATTATTATGTCTATAAAGGCTAATAACATTCAATAATAAGTAATAATATGAATGCAAATAGCCTAAATCATTCATGTACTGTGCATGAAGAACAACTTACAATATTAATTGCTCAAAATGTTTGTAATATTTATTACTCTTTTTCCTCTTGCAAATATGATAGTGATGTTCTCTTTTATTTGTAATGTGATATCATGTGACTTCATTATATAGAGTATATATCCATAGTAGAATGATTCTTTGGATACTTGAGTATTCCTTTCAATATGCCAAGTCTCATTACTCTTGGATTCTCTACTTGATACTTGCATACTTGATGAGCACTTGATTCTATATTGTATGTACACCTATAGATGACTCGTACACTTCCATAACTTGTGCACTCTAACCTAAGATACTTGTGCACATTTTTATATTACATATTCGATCTCTTACATATAATAAACTTGTGCACATAGACTAAACTTGCACTTGTACACTAACTCACATGACACTTATGCATATCCTACACATTCACATTTACATAAATGGAAATATAACTCACACTCTAAACTATGACTCAACCCTAATATACTATTTACAAGTGTACCATGGGTGTACATTGGCATTTACCAAATAATATAATATACTCCAACACCCCCAACTCTTTGTCCACCCAAACTAGAAAAGCCATTCAAACTATACATCTCATCTACTCAAGTTTCCTTGGGAGCTATCCTTATTCAATAGGATGATAATGATAAGGATTATACTATGTACTACATTAGGCATACGATTCTTCTAAAAAAAACTTGGTATACTACTATGAAGGATTGCTTGGCTATATAATTTGCATGTGAGAAATTAAGACATTATATATTGTATCAAAAAAATTATATGGCCATTTAAACTAACCCCTTGAGACACCTACTATAAAAATCCTTACATCCCTAGTGAAACTAAATATGGAAAATGAATCACTATGATGCAAGAATTTAATATTTAAATTATAATATAAAAATACATTAAAGCTTAGGTAATTTTTAATCAATTGGTGGTAGCTTTTGATCTAGTACTGTTAGCTTTTGATGTAAAGAGCAATGGGAGATAGCAATCACAAGATGCAGAATAATATAAAATAAAGTAAATCTATGAGATGACTGAAGCATGCTATAAATAGAAATAACATAAATGAATACAATGTAGCTATGGAGGAAATGAACACTCCATTAATGAAGCTACTGAACTACATTGCACCCATCACCATTATATGGTGATCCACACAACATTGTACTACTACCTACGACTATGCTATAAGCAACTCTATCTATCTATGTCCCTCTTCTCATATCTATCTAACAATGAGGCCTTTCTTATATAGGAAGATAGGTTCCTTGGCCAACACTCTACCTAGTTGTGCAAGGGACAACTTGTACATATACAGCTTTCACATTGACACTTGTGCATTTATTACATTGCATGAAGTAACTAGATAACTTCCCCCTAAAGTAATCTAATGTCCTAAGTATGTACCTTGGAAGATACATTTACATGACCCAAATGATGGAATATACTCTATTTCTAACACCCCCTGTATTACATTATTTGGGTATTGAAGACTTTAGTCTTCAATATGGATCTTCTTCTTCATATTGAAATTTGTACTCTTCCTCATTGCTTACTGTGTTCAGGTTCAACAGGTAATCTGTGTCTTCATATGATGCAAAGTAAGCTATAGCTGAAGATTCTTCTTTCAATTGACTTTGCATTGTATTCCTCCTTTATTTGCTTTATCTTCTTCTTCATCTCTAGCTTTACCTTTGATTCTGGTTTCTGTGCTCTCATAGGTGGTTGTGTTGCTACTTGGTTCTTGTGAGGAAGATTCTTCTTTCTTGTCTTCAATCTGTATAGAAAATTTAGAATAACCACTTAAGGTATCATGATAAGATCTTGAGTTAGTAGAACATGAAGTGTTGATGCTGCATGAGGATTGAAAAACTTTTCTAGATATGATTCATTAAGTTTTGCCTTCTTTTTGAGTAGTTCTATCAATCCTTTTTGTTCTACATTTTTTGCCTTGTAGTGTTTATATGTGAGCAATGCCATGTATAATATGCTCACAAGGTCTAAGGAAAGTGAAATTTCACTTTTTCCATTATCAATTGCTTCATAAAATTTATCTTCTAAGGCTTCACTATGGATTACTTTTGAAGTTAGATCTAACCTCCCTTATAATTTCTTGAGTAGATTCATGATCCCAAGTTTTATGGCACTAGATTTTGTTTTCTAAACTAATTAATCTTATAGGTATTTTGGGAAGTAGACATCCTTATATCTCCCTAGTTTTAAGATATATGATCCCTAATTGAAGTATATAAGCTTGATTTGATAAAACCTTTATTAATCCTTAGGTTTGTAGACTTCCTTATGTCTCCCTAGTAATGAGAGTATGAATACCTAATTTTAGGTTTTGTAGAAAGCTTATATCTTCATAGCTTGATAATATTTGATGGATATTATTATTATCAAGTTTTGTAGAATGCCTTATGACTCCCTAGAGATTTTTGGAATATGATATAGTGCTTTTGTAAAATATAGTTCAATTTTGGTTGATTTTGTACAATTTTTGTAAAGATCAAAAATCAACTTCTTAACACCTTATTACTCCTATTGAACTAAGCACTTTTCAATTTTTTGAAGAGGTTTTAATGTTGGATTTCTTTTGTCCCTTTTGAGAAGTTTTTGAGACAAGAATATTATAATTTTCCAACCTTAGTAAAAAACTTAATAACCTCTTTTTATATCCCTTAGGATTTTATTTAATTGTTTCTAATTTCCAATAACCTAGTTTGGTGTTGTAGCCCTTATAACTCCCAAATTTGGAAATTTAGAACACATTAATATTTGCAAACTTTAAATGGATTAATTCCAAGTAGTATCCCTTATTTCTCCTAGGTTGTGTTTTGCAAATATTAATCAACTTTGATATTTAATTTCCCTAAGTTTTTCTTTCAAATAAAGATTGATTTCTTTCAATACTTCAACCTTATAATATAACCTTATAACTCCCTTTTTTAAGGAAAGCAAATTAGATGGGAAATTGTACCTTTATGAAATCGGTGGTAGTCTATCCTTCTTGGGCATTATGAGTAATGGAAGATTCTCCCACTTGCTATTTGCTTCAACACTCACTTTAATGCTTCCTTGACCCATTTGACTAGGAGTAATGTTCTTCACTAGTTTTGGATGCTCCGAATTGCTCTCGGATTGCTCTTCAAGTTGTTGTCGAGCTTCTACCATATTGCTATTGAGCTACTACCATGTTACTACCAAGCTATTACCATGTTACTATCGAGGTGCTTCAGAATTACTTCTTGTCATTGCTACCAAATTGCTTGCTATCGTTGCTGCATCCAAGTCATCTTTAATAGGTGGTCAATAGAGTGACAAGTGTCACAACCATTTTTCAAATGTTTCAAGAGTGCTTCAGGTGTTTTGTGGAGACACCAATCTTGTCTCAATGCTTGTGACAAGTGTCACAGCCACCCTTGAGATGTTATTCTTCACTCCCTCTTCATGCACTATCCAAAAAAGATGTTTCTTCTTCAGCGCATACCTTGTTGTAATGCTCCTTGTTGTACGTAACTCCTTTGCCACCAAGATGATGTCGTAATGTCTCCTTCATGGGCATTTTCTAGGGTTCTTTTGGAGAATGACAAGTGGCATCCTCTTTCCTTTGCATGCCCTTGTCTTATCAATACCTTCTTGCAAGCCTTTCAACCTGTTCTTCCACCTTGTTCTTTGTTGTACTTCGTTGGTGTTGAGATGTTTCCAACCAAGCAAAGCTTATGGTGGAGATATGGAGGAGATATGGAGGAGCTTTGGTGGAGCTTTGGTGGAGATGTGGTAGTGCTTTGATGAAGACTCTGTGATGCTCTTCTTATGGTAGGAATGCTCCTTGATTGGATGTATGCTTGCTTTGATTTCCTTCGCTTATACACTACTTGATTTCCCCTGGCTTTGTACCTTGTATTTTGTAGGTTTGGCCATCCAAGATACGTAGAAGATGAGCCTAAATGAGTGGCTCTTTGCTATGCTTGGGAGAATGCTAGCATTCGACCACCTTTGGCTGGTTCAACCTGCTTATATTGTGCCTTTGAGACACTTTCCAATCTACCTTTTTTCCTATGTAGAATGGGTTAGAGAAGTGCAACCCAATGTAACAATATTTGTAAATAAGATGCCTTTTGCACCCTTTCTTGCACTCCTTTTTGTAGGTCTAATATTCTGATTTATATGGCAAAATTTCAAATGCAGTGTAGGGGTTTTGAGGTTGTCTCTTTGCTTAGACACCTTCCCCTTTTTGCTTGGATATTATGCTAACAAATCCAAGCTTAGATAGAAGTAGATAGAAGCTCTTTATATGATGCAATTTTCTGCACTTTTCTCCTTGCAACTAACCCTGTAATGCTTTGGATTTGAGACTCACCAAGTCTCAATATTTGAAGCTTCTATTTTTGACTTTGGTTAGGTGTCTTCTTCTCCAAGTTTTGGAGGATTCTAACTTATTTTGGTGGCTTCACTTGGCCACTATGTGTTGCAGATTTTTGTGCACTAATAGTGTCTTTAGACACTTTGACAATTTCTGATTTTGTGCCCTTCTCAAGAACACAAACAATAATCCTTTTGAGAGCAATAGAATAGTGAAAATGAATCTAATAGACTTTATTTTAATGCACTAAAAATTTCACCTTATCACTCCAATCAACTCTCAAATTAATGCACTTAAACAATTTACTACAACTAATCAAGAATAATCTGTAATGAATCTTCAAGATTTATTCTGTAATTTCACTACAATTAATATTGTAGGACTTAGTCTTCTTTTTCCTTTTCCAAAGTAGATGATAGGTAGTTGATAGAAGTAATTCTAAAATCTAATCAACTCCTAATTAATGTGCAAATGAACCTTAAAAAGAACTTTTCTCTTTTTACACTTTTGAAGACTGTAATCCAATTTTCTTCTTGCAACTTTAATCCAAATTAAGGTGCTTTAACAAATCTGATAAGTAATCCAATTAATGAATCTACTTGCACCAAAATTTGCTTACCTTTTTGAAAGTTTTTATAGCTCTTTTTCCACTTCTGTAGAGGATGTAGATCTTGGTGTCTAGGATCACCAAGTTGTTTCTTTGAGTAGGATCTTGTAGCTCTTTTGTAGACTATCCTGAATAACTCCTTCTTCACCAAAATATGGTCTCAAACTTTCTTTCACGAGCCTAGGATTTGGTGGCTTGTTCTCCTCTTGTGTTCTCCTTCTTCTGTAGATTTGGAGAAGTCTTTATCTCTAAAGTGGTGCCTTCTTTTTGTGAGAGGTAATCTTCAAATCTCCAAGATTTGGTGAGCTTCTTCTATCTTCAAGTCTTCTTGTCAAATTCTAACTTCAAGCAGGATCTTCTTCTGGGATTTGGCACTCCTTGCCAAATTCTTCTTCATGGATTTGGCACTCCTTTCCAAATTCTTCTTCACATATTTGGCACTCCTTACCAAATTCTTCTTCTAATTTGCTCCTTGCCAAATTCTTCTTCTCTTGGGCTTGTTGTTGGATGGCAATAATTGTCCCAAGTCCTTCACTATCAGGGGCTTCTCCTTGGTAGTGGATTTCTCCAATGAGTTCTCCTTTGATAATTTCTTCAGTAAGGCTCTCCTAGCCTTTTTTTGGATGCTCGATGAGACCTTCCCAAGGTCTTTGATCTTGCAACTTTTGTTGGTCTTCCTTGAGACCTTCTCTTCAACCTTCTACTCTTGGAAGTGTTGGTGGTGAGATCTTCTTCTGGATATCTTATTTTGCTACTTCTAGATTCAAGTAGGACTCTCCTAGTCCTTCTTCTTCTTCTTCCAAGATTGGAAGTTCTTCAATGAGATCTTCTCTTGATCTCTTTGATTTTGCTTTAGGTGTTGAATTGATTCTAAAGAAGATACTCTTCCTAAATTTCTTGTAGGAAGTTTCCCAACTCACTAAATCTTCTTTCCCTACAATAAAATATTAGTACTAAAATATTAATCTACTTCTGAATCAGATATTCTCTTCGAATTCTTCTTTAGGATCAAGGCTTCTATGGCCTTTTTTAGTATCAAGGCTTCTATGGCCTTTTTCAATATCAAGGCTTCTATGGCCTTTTCAGTATCAAGGCTTCTATGGCCTTTTCAGTATCAAGACTTCTGTGGCTTCTTCTTCAAGGCTTCTATGGCCTTTTATTCAAGGCTTCTATGGCCTTTTTGTATCAAGGCTTCTATGGCCTATTCTTCAACTATGAAGTTCTTCAATCTAGCAATGGAGATCTTCAGTCTCCTGACTTCACCACAACTCTTCACCAGAATTCTTCTTTCGTAGTATTCTTCTCTTGCACAAGGAACTAATCTCTGCACTATGAAGGCACGCCGACCTTCGGGCAATGAAGTTGGAGTCTCCTAGCTTTATATTGTAGGAGGAGTCCCAATCCTCTAAGAGTTAATTTTCTACAACAAAAGAAACTTTAGGCAATAGTTAACAAAATCCAAATATCCTGAATGATCTTCACTAGATGATTTATCAATCTAGTGGATTGAATGTTGAGTCCTGGTCTTCACAAGTTTTTCTTGCAACTCTATGGAAAGACTCCAGTCAAGTGTAATCTCAGTATTTTTGGAGCTGAGATTTCTTTCAGTCCTAACTTTGTGACTCTCCCTAATTCTACCACCTAGACTCTTCTAAGAGTTTTTTATAGTGGCTGGTCCAACAACACATCAGGTTGTCAAAAAACTTAGGCTAAATGACAATGGTGGTTTTCCTATTGATCTACTAGATCTACCATGGCTCTGATACCACTGTTAGATTTTGATGTAAAGAGCAATGGGAGATAGCAATCACAAGATGCAGAATAATATAAAATAAAGTAAATCTATGAGATGATTGAAGTATGCTATAAATAGAAATAACATAAATGAATACAATGTAGCTATGGAGGAAATGAACACTCCATTAATGAAGCTACTGAACTACATTGCACCCATCACCATTATATGGTGATCCACACAACACTGTACTACTACCTACGACTATGCTATAAGCAGCTCTATCTATCTATGTCCCCCTTCTCATATCTATCTAACAATGAGGCCTTTCTTATATAGGAAGATAGGTTCCTTGGCCAACACTCTACCTAGTTGTGCAAGGGATAACTTGCACATATACAACTTGCACATTGACACTTGTGCATTTATTACATTGCATGAAGTAACTAGATAACTTCCCCCTAAAGTAATCTAATGTCCTAAGTATGTACCTTGGAAGATACATTTACATGACCCAAATGATGGAATATACTCTATTTCTAACAAGTAAAAGAATCCTTAAAGGAGGCATTGTGTGGTGAGGATGTGAAAGTAATATCTTATGCTCCTCATAAATCTGTCATACTCCTTCCTCCATTGCCTCTAGAGTTATTTAGGAGCCTATTCTATATGAAATTACTATGTAGGAAAAAAATCTCTTAGAGTCTAATGAGGTTGCCAAGTGATGTTATAAAACAAAGGCTAAATCTTAAGTTGATATGCCTTTCTCATCCCAATATTTTGATGAAGACCTCCACCCTAATACTTGGATATTTATTTTTGATGGAGTAAGGAATGTGTCTGGGGAAAGAGCTAGTATTTTTTCATCTCTAACTATCCTAGCTATTCCTATGGTGTTATACCTAAATGTTTCTATCATCATTAATAATATTAAAGAGTATGAGACTTTAGTTTTAGGATGCTTAACTACCTAACATATGAATTTTAAACACATAAAAGCATTAGGAAACTTTAAATTTATGGTTCATTATATATCTAATGAGTCTACTATTAAGGCTTGTGAGCCAATGAAATTTACCACATAGATAATTCCTAGCAAATTTTACTAGACTATCAATTTTATTGATCAAATATGTAAGAAATTCTAGCTAGGCTTGATAATATTTTCACATGATTGGTCAAAAGTCCAAAGGTAGTCTATCAGGCCCAAAATTTGGCTAAGAAAAATAAGTCTAGTCACTCTAAATTTTAAAACAAGAGTGGCCAAATATTTTAAAGGCCAATGCCAGCACAAGTCTTCAAAAAAATCGACCAATCAAGCATCCAAAGCAAGAGTGGTCAGAAGCAAGAATGGTCAAAATATATTAGTGACTAGGAATTTTAATGATGGTGATAACAAAGCCTCCAAAAGGGCCTAGTTAGGTCTCTAAGGCCTCAAAAAGAAGTGAAAACCTTCAATAGATAATGATAAGGATAAAAGGCTCCTAGGAAAGTCCCTTTTAGTGGGGATCATATATGTCAAAAAATAGGATCACCTAGGAACTCAATCGTATGAAGCATGTGGTTAGGCAAGAAAGTGACAACAAATATTTTTAATCCTACAACTATGGTGGCCATCCTTGGTGATCATGAATGGAAGTACCTACAATTATGATAGCTATCATAATAGTAAGGCATAGTGGGAAATATTCAAATATGTTAAATGCATAGGGCTGTCAAGGTTACCATTGGTTGATCAACCATCTTGATCAAGGTAATTGGGCTAGAGAGTGACATTTGACAAAAACAAAGTAGGAAAAAACTAGTTATTCCAAGTATACCAATGAAGAATGAGCTCTAAGCTAGGCCAGGTTGTGCCTAATATCTTAGGCCTATGATAGGATATCTTTGTAATCATTAATCTAGGATAATATAGTAAATTACAAGTAACCTAATTATTTGTAGTGTGAGGGTAAACAAGTTGAGTGTTTATCTATTGTAAACTATGCAATTTTTCTCCATTGCTTAATGAATCGACTATTGTTTGACCTACGCTAATGAAATATTACAAAAAATTGTGTATGTATGTTTTGTAGTCTCTAGAAATTTCTATAAAAGCTTTGATAGTGGTCTATTCTATTAGGCCTAAGTTGTTATTTGAATTATCACTATAGGAAATTAAAATGTTAGTGATGCATTGCATGTAATCATCATACTTCTTATTTTTGTAAAAAAAATTTAGTGGTCTATTCTATTAGGCCTTAGCTACTGTTTGGATTATCATTGTAGGCTATTTGAGTGGTAGAATGCATGATCGATACTAGATTTATATTATGTGATATTTTTCTTAGTGGTTGGTCTATTAGGCCCTATATGTAGATAAGTTATAATGTGTTTTGAATTGAATGTGACAATGTTGTTAGTTGAATGTTATCTTCACTTAAATCCATATTTATCTATCTTTAGTTTTCTTTTATTTTTTTATTTGCTTTGCACAAGGAATAGGCCTTCTCTAGAGGTTTTCTCAAAAGCAATTTTAAGCTATCAAATATTGGTTGTGGTCTAGGTTGCACATCACACCTCTAGGTAGATCTTAGACCAAGAGTTTTTGGCATACCTAATAGGATAAATCACTAAAAATTCACTTGGCATACATAGAGGATTAAAATTTTGGTGAATATCATAGCCTTACAAGTAGATAAAAATCTTTTCACCTTGCAACTCCATTTATGAATAACCTACAATTCGTGAATCTTCTAAAATAATAAGTTCCAAATTTATGTGATGAGAATATTGGAGCCCAAAAAATATTATAGAATCCTATACAATTCAATAACCCCCCAACCATCATAACACAACCTACTTAAAACTATCGGGGGATGCATATATCTAATGTGGAATAGTGTTGGACCCCTTAACCTCCCTAATATCCATGATATTCATTAGTATACCTTGAAGGCCTTGCCATCCTATGATGGTAATGAAAATACCACCTATAATAATTACTAGGATATTGCTACTTCAGCTATATTATATAATATTATCCATGAATATGTAATGGTTAGGTTACCGAATTTGTCTCTTAAAGGTAAAATATTGGCTTGGAATTATTTATTATAAGAAGGTCACATAACCACATGGGTTGATCTTGTAAACCCCTTGATCCTAGAGTTTGATGATGTAGGGGGCCCTTTCCTACTATTTATGCAATTTTCATCCATTCAAAGGTATCCTCAAGAAAGCATGACAAGTTTTAGCATCTTCTTCAACAAATATTGGAAAAGAATTTCCCAAGATATAAGGCCATAACATGCTCAATACTACACCTACTATATTCATGCTTTCACACTAGACTTAGCCTTGTAAATTTTTATAACCAATGAGATTAGGTTTCCTTAAATTTTCCAAGTTTTTATTATGTTAGAAAATACACTCATCTTAGTTGGTAACTTTTATCACAAAGCTATAATTCCATGTTTCCCTAAAATCTAACAACTAGACTAAAAAAATTCCTTTCCAACTCTATCTAATCCATAATTGGCTACACAACCTACACCACAATATTATTATACTATTTTGATAAACCTTGAGTTATTAGGCTAGCTGTGAAATAACGATGATAATGCAAAGGGAAGGAAAGAATCACAGTTAATAATTAATCACAGATAAATTGATGAGATTACTCAATCAATTGATATAATTTAATAATTCGATGATGTCTTTCCTCATCATCTCAATGTTTAATAAATACAAAATGAAAATACAATGAGGAAAGGACATGCCTTTCCAATATGATAATATAAGTAAATTAGTGATTAATAAAATATGTTAGGAGTGGTGTCCTAACATGCCACCCTCCTTTGAAGGAGCTTTGTCCTCAAAGATGGAATTGTGGAAATTATTGTTGAATATGGTGGAGCGTCTCCCATGTAGCATCTTCTAGAGGTAGACCTTTCCATTGAATCAATACCTCGGTGATGGTGCGGTTACGGAGTTGGCGCATACGACGGTCTAGGATAGCTTCTGGTTCAATCATGAGAGCCCCATTATCAAAAAAATTTGGGAGTTGAGTTTGTGTAGTTATGTGAGTGCCTACTACGACTTTAAGACAAGAAACATGGAATACATGATGGATTTTGGAAGATTCTGGTAATTCAAGCTTATATGCAACTGGTCCAATACGCTGTAGAATCTTATAAGGGCCATAAAATTTTGGTGCTAATTTTTGAGACCCTTTGATTTTTAAAGAAGTTTGATGATATGGTTGAAGGCGAAGAAATACCATATCCCCTTCTTGAAAAACCCTTTCAGTTCGATGTTGGTTCACTTGTTGTTTCATGCGGTGTTGAGCGATGTGTAAATTGTCTTTCAGAGTGTGAATGATATTATCTCGAGTAACAAGCTCCATCTCTACTATTGGCACTTTTGTACTTCCTAGAAGATAAGAGGTTAGAGATGGGGGTGATTGACCATATAATGCTTTGAAAGGGGTCATTTTAATGGTTGTGTGATATGTGGTATTATACCACCATTCAACTAGTGGAAGCCATTTAACCCAGTGAAGGGGTTTTGTGGAAATAAAGCATCGAAGATAGGTTTCTAAGCATTTATTGACAACTTTTGTTTGACCATCCATTTGGGGGTGGTAAGCGGAACTCATCCGAAGTTGAGTACCTTG
Organism: Wollemia nobilis; assembly: GCA_028583015.1. Classification (NCBI taxonomy): domain Eukaryota; kingdom Viridiplantae; phylum Streptophyta; class Pinopsida; order Araucariales; family Araucariaceae; genus Wollemia; species Wollemia nobilis. Next base: position 4,539,931 of record JAQPPZ010015005.1, on the reverse strand, counting down.
GAGTTTAAATAATTATTTCCAAAAATTACTAGTGAAAGTGGGATCACGATCACTAACTATAGTAGAAGGCATGCCATGTAATTTGAAGATATTGTCAAGGAATATTTGGGCAATAGTACTAGTGGTATAGGGGTGAGCTACTGGAAAAAATGGGCGTATTTAGATAAACGATCTACCACAACTAGGATAGTCATTTTTCCTGTGGACTTAGGAAGGCCTTCAATGAAATCCATTGAAATATCTTCCCATGTTTTTGTTGGTATGGGAAGAGGTTGAAGAAGGCCTGGTGTTGCCACTATTTTACCTTTATTTCTTTGGCACATTTCACATTCATTGACGAATCTCTTGATATCATTTTTCATCCCTCTCCAATAAAATGATTTAGTCACTCGTTTGTAGGTTTTTAGAAATCCAGAGTGTCCTGTAGTAGGTGTAGCGTGTAACTCATGTAGAAGCTTTGGACGATAAGCAGATGTGGGTGAGAGGACCAAACGTTCTTTGTAACGAAGCATGTTACCTTACCAAGAGTAGTGGGGTTTGCTCATGGGATTTTGTTGGAGCTGTTGAATTATGGTATGTATAGTAGGGTCTGCATACCATTCTTCCTTGACTTGTTCGATCCATGTAGGGATAGGGCAGGAAAGAGCATGTAATTGGGAAGTTTCTTCAAACTTTCGGGAAAGTGCATCGATAGCCATGTTATCTTTCCATTTTTTGTATATGATTTCATAATCATAGCCTAATAGTTTTGTCACCCACTTTTGTTGTTCTAGGGTGGTTATCCGTTGTTCTAGAAGGTATTTTAGGTTGTGGTGATCGATGCGGATAATGAAATATTTTCCAATAAGGTATGGTCTCCAATGTTGTACAGCATGGACAATAGCTAACATTTCTTTTTCATACGTGGAACGTGCTAAATTATTTTTTGAAAATGCCTTACTAGTGAAGGCTAAGGGTCTTTCATTTTGCATGAGCATGGCTCCCATTCCTACTCCTGAAGCGTCACTTTCAATAATAAAAGGTTGGGAAAAATCTGGCATGGCTAGGATAGGAGTGGTACACATGGCATTTTTTAAGGTTATGAATGCTTCATTAGCTTGTGGAGACCATAAGAAGGCATTCTTCTTAAGTAGTGTCATTAAGGGTGCTGCTATTTTGCCATAATCCTTGACAAATTTGTGATAATAGCCCATTAATCCTAAGAACCCATGCAACCCTTTTAGTGTTTTTGGAATCAACCAATTTTCCACATCTTCAATTTTACGGGGATCGACTTTAACGCCTTCCTTGGAGACAATATGTCCGAGGTATTCAATTTCTTGTTGGCCAAAGGAACATTTTGATCTCTTTGCGTATAATTGATTTTCTTCCAAGATCTTGAGTGCTTGCTCTATATGTGTTAAGTGCTCTTCCCATGTCTTGTTGTAAATCAAAATATCATCAAAGAAAACTAAAATAAATTTTTGAAGGAAGGGAAAAAATACCTTGTTCATAAGGCTTTGAAATGTGGATGGAGCATTGGTGAGGCCAAAGGGCATCACCAAAAATTCATAATGTCCCTCGTGGGTGCAAAAAGTGGTTTTGGGTATATCACTTTCCTTAACTCAAATTTGGTGGTAACCGGATCGTAAATCGAGTTTAGAAAAATATGTGGCTCCATTAAGTTCATCGAGTAGTTCATCAATGATTGGAATAGGAAATTTGTCTTTAATCATTATTTTGTTGAGGGTGCAAAAATCCACACATAGGCGCCATGATCCATCCTTTTTTCTTACTAGTATGACTAGAGAAGAGTAGGGACTTCTACTAGGTCGAATGACCCCTGCCCTTAGTAGGTCTTGTACTAATTTTTCTATTTCCATATTTTGTAAGTATGGATATCGGTAAGGTCTAATATTCGGAGGTTGGTGTCCCGAAAGTAATTGGATAGCATGATCATGGCTTCGCTATGGAGGTAATCCCTCTGGTTCTTTAAATATTTTATCATGTTTCTCTAGGATTTTTATTAATTCTGGTGCCTCTGGTTGCTCTTCATTGGTTTTTTGTAAGGAAAATAGTTGGGAAACCATACCTCTTCCTCCTTTGCGAAGAATATTTTCCATTCTATGGGAACTTACGATTTGTGTGGGACCCATTTTTAAACCTTGAATTGTGTAAGTTTGGTTGTTTTGTATAAATTGCATCCATAATTCATCAAATTCCCATTGAATTTTGTCGAGCGTTCGTAGCCATTGTACTCCCAAAACAATGTCACATCCTCCTAATGGTAGTACATACATATCTGCTTTCATGTTATACCCTCCCATAGTGAGTTTGATATTCCTGCATTTCCCTTTGCATGCAATTTTTCTGCCATTACCAATCATGACTTCGAAGTTATTGCAGGGGTATATAAAGCAATTAGCTTGTTTGGCCAAACTTGGGTCTATAAAATTGTGAGTGCTACCAGAGTCTAAGAGCACAATAGGGTTTTGTTTCTTAAAATACCCTTTTACCTTCATCGTTTGTGGAGCCGAATACCCTGCTAGTGCGTTAAAGGATATTTCTATTTTATCCTCTTGATTTTCTTCTGCAACATCCATTATTACTTCCACTTTGATGTCATCCTCTTCCTTGGGGGTGCAATCAATTGTGTCCAAAATATATAATTTTGGTGAAATGCATTTGTGGTTGGGAGTAAATTTTTTGTCGCAATGGAAACAGAGGCCCTTTTCTCGTCTTTCTTTCATTTCCTCCTGACTAATTCATTTGATTGGCATGACTTTATTCAGTTTTTGGCTGGTGTAGGTGTTTGGTGGCTTTCCTATGAAAACTTTTCCTATTCACCTTTGGTTATTGTTCTTCTCTTCTATCATCTGTGCTAATGCCACAACATGCATCATATCGATAGGGTTTTGTATTTGTACCTCCATTCGAATGTCTTCTTTTAGGCCACTGATGAAGCAACTTTGGAAGAATGATGCATCTAGTCCTGATGTAAGGTTCACCAATTTCTCAAATTGCGCTTGGTATTCCCTTACGATGGATGTTTGGCGAAGTTTGGTGAGGGCTCCTGTGAAATATTCAAATTTAGTAGGGCCAAATCACAACATTAGGTTTTTTGTGAATTCGGTCCATGTGGGAGGACCTTTCATTTTTTCATACCATTGGTACCATTGTGTAGCAATTTGTTCTAAGTGAAATGATGCGATACGGACTTTTTGAATCTCCAGAATTTGATATAAGGTGAAATATTGATCTACCCTATATATCCAATTTGTGGGGTTGCCTCCATCAAATTTTGGGAAATATAGCTTTGTGGTACGAGGAAGGATTGATGTATGTGGTCCCCCTATTAATGTCTATTGCGGTGGCATAGTGTTTTGTTGTCCGCTTTGCATTAGCATCAAATTTTGTTGTACTAAGTCCATGGAATGGGTTGTAGCATCCAACTTAGTGGATATCTCTGTATTCGAGTTGTTGATGCTCATAGTTAGGTCTGCTATTTTGGCAGTGATCTTATCCTCTAAATTATCCTTCCAAAATGCCATTCCTTGCATCATGTCTTTCATTTCCTTTGAAACCTCTTTCGAGACCTCCTTCGCAATATCCTTTGCCATTTCTTTTGAGACTTCTTTCACAATTTCCTTTGTCGTATCTTGAGATCACCTTCCATCGGCCATTTAGGGCGTAATTGAGATTTACAAGAGGTTTTTGATTTTAATTTGTTGGAAAAATTGCTATTTTCGCCGAATTACAAAAAAAAATTGTTTGATTTTCTTATCAATATTCTTGCAAAAATTGATTGTCAATTTTTGTTGTTGTTGTCAATGTTGCAAAAATTGTTCTCAACTTGTATTTGATGCTCTGTGGGGTCAGGTCAATGTTGATTGAGGATGAGAATGAGGTGGCATAGGTGGTAGAGGGGACGAGATCGAGGTGCCACAGGGGACAAGATCGAGGTAGCATAGGGAATGAGATGGCAGCATATGGGATGAGGTCAAGGCAGCACAAAGAACAATATGGTAGCACAATGGATGAGTTCAAGGTAGAAATAGGAGATGAGATGAAATGGGAAGGAAGTCAAGCATGGGCAAGGTGACCAAGGCAAACGATACAAGGAAGAGGGCACAAGGCAGGCAGTACGAGGCAACCAAGGGAAGGATGGCTTAGTGCGGGTGTGTGACTACCGCAAGGTAGTCACAAGCCTTTCATGCGTTTTAGTCCTTTTAAACTCCCATTTTTCCCTTACATTCCCAATGTGGGAAAATTCCCCTGGCGTTAAAAAAACCAATTTTTTTCTTGATCGCCCTATGTCGGAGAACAACTTCCAGAACTAGCCCCTGGAAAATCATCGTCATAAAAGTAAAATTTAGGTTTTATAAAGTTTTTATTTAATTTTTTTGTTGGAATTTTTTTATGGTTATAAAAATAGAGCTTCGCGATGTTGCTTGCTTCAATCGTCTTGTTTCTACTGAAAAAACCCCTTGATCCCATTTGATCCTGGTTTTCTTGGAGTTTTTCTTTGTCGGATTTCTCCTGCATTTGCCGAAGGAGCTATCTATGTCACTATCATTGCTTTGCAGTTGTGGAGGATGGAAATAGTGGAGGACAGTGGAGGGTAGTGGAGGGCAGCAAAAGAAGAATTTGGAGTCATAGAGAGTTGATGACAACAGAGGGCAGTGGAATAGAGAACCAATATTTGATGTCCCGGAGGAGGAGAAAAACAATTTTCTTCCTGGTTGTAATGGATCTGTACCAAATGTTATGAGGCTTGCTATGAAATAATGATGATAATGCAAAAGAAAGGAAAGAATCATAGTTAATAATGAATCGTAGATAAATTGATGAGATTACTCAGTCAATTGATATAATTAAATAATTTGATGATGTCTTTCCTCATCATCTCAATGTTTAATAAATACAAAATGAAAATACAATGAGGAAAGGACATGCCTTTCCAATATGATAATATAAGTAAATTAGTGATTAGTAAAATATGTTAGAAGTGGTGTCCTAACATCTTGCACCAGTCCTACCTAGCCCAAAGCCAAATAAATCAATAGAGAAGGAGGAGCTAAAAACCACACTTATGGATTTAAAAAATAGACTCATTATATTGGAATAAAAAAATGATGGCACAAGACTCGAAGGTTATCAATAGAAAAATATCTTGCTATGTTCTAAAAGACCAAAGTATGTTAGTTAGCAAAGTTACCATGAAATAGTCCAAAGAGGTAGATTGGCAACCAAAAGATATTATGGGTATATTGATTGATCTAGATAAAAGCATCAATATGGTTGAAGATGATTTAGAGCAGTTCAAAATGGAGATAGGTGATTAACTAAAAAGACAGAAAAAACTAGGGAGGATGAGTTTTCCATAGCATAATCCAATGCAAATATCCACTCAAACATGGGAACTCAGCACATCCCAAAGTTAACTATTAGTTGTAGGCTTCATCCAGTCATGTACTTTAGCAAATACACCAAAACATTCTAGGAAATCCAACAAAAGAATCACCATTAGTAGATGAGTTTCCCATGCTTTATTTTATTGTAGTAATTCACATGATATTAAGGACTCATGAATAAATGGGTATTAATCCAAAAAAATATTTGGAATACCTAGAGGATCCAATCAAAGAGTCATGAGTTGAAAGTGAACTATCCTTGTTGAGTTTGATGTCATACATATAGTCTCTAAAACTTACTCTTTCTCAAAGCTAATATGACAACTCTTAGCTTGAGCAAGTCATATGTTATGAAGGACCAAAAGGCTATAGAAGTGAAGGTTTGGGATTATATGGTATAAATACTATAGATTATAATAAAAAGTGGTATGAGAGAAATAGTTGGTGGGAGAAACCCTACAAAATTTTGTGTAAACATGCGACATGTAAAACAACCTTATTACAACTAAATATTGTATGAACATTGGCTAAAGTAGGCAACAAAGTAGCACTGATATGAAACTAATTTTGGGAGAATGCAATAGGAATTTCACATGTGTAGTCGAGGAAAGTTGTTATAGGCTAGGAGGCCCAATAATTAGCAAGATAGGTAATAACGAATGAATCACTATTTTTTTGTTGAGTTGTCTAACAAATATTGAGTAAGAGATAACATTAATTAGATAGGATACTACAATTACTTTCTAAATAAAATAAAATAAAGTCTAAATAAGGAGGATTTCCTTCTCATTGTCTTATAAGCCCTCCACATATATTTTTTGCCTAATAAACAAGGCCTTTATCCAATCTAAGAGGGAAATATTGAGTTGAATTATAGCCTAGTGTTGAACAAGATGAGGGGCCCTAAATCCCCATAGATCTATCAAGTGTTCAATGCTAGATAAATTTCCAATTTTCTTACAAAGGAAATATCAGGAAGACAGATGCTAATGGGTTTGAAGCTCCCTATGCCATAAAGATATGTTTAATCACCAAACCAAGAAGATAATATTCTATAACCTTTTTGGTGATAGCTAGACTAGATTCTATTATTAATAAGAGTTCTAAATATATTATAGTGGTTGCTAAAATAACTATCTTTAGCAAAACTTTGTCCTATTTAGTGGTTTAGGATTCAATCCTTATCCTAAAGGGTAGCTTTTAAAACTAATCTATACTCCACAAACAATGGGGTCTATTACCCCCACCCAATAGGAGCTCTTGGAAAAGAAAAATCAAGAAGAATGGAGAAATAAAGGGGACCAAAGGTGACAAATAAAGGAATTGGTATCATCCAAAAAATCTTAAGATTTGTAGAAATGCAAAGATCTTAGGTGTTTTAAGTTATAAAAATAATGCAATTGGTGTAGATTTCTAGGTCCATGAGGAGATCACCTCAATCATGGCAAGAAACAAAAGAAAATATTTTTGGACATCACAACTTCTCAAATATTTCATCTAGGAGCAAAGGGAGCAAATAGACTAAGCTAGACAAAGGGAATACTTTAGGCACACTCATAACATAAAGTACTCTAGTGATTCATGTATGAAGGTAACTTCCAAAGGCATAAAAAATGCAAATCAAGGCAATGTCTCAAACCACTCAGATTATCCTATGAAGAGAGTGTGGAAAGTAAATAAACATGATAGAGTAGGATAAAAATATCCAAGTGGCACCAACTTAGTAATAGAACAAGCCTGATCAATTTTACCCAATAATGGTATATATTAGTTAGATTTTAGTTTTTTCTAGTCTAAATATTTTTTTTTTGACACTTCTTGACTTCATTATTCAATGTATAATTCTACTCGAGTTCTCAATTTTGTAAGGAAAAATCCCCTAGAGGAACCAATAATGTGGTCTAATGCAATTACCCACATAGATAAGTCCTAGTAAAAAATTTTGGACTATCAATTTTGTTAAAATTTTGTTGATCAAATATGTAAGGAAGCCTAGCTAGGATTGATAAATTTTGTACATGCTTGGATGGGAGTCCAAATGTAGCCTATCAAACCTAAAATTTGGCTAAGGTAAATAATTCAAACCACTCCAAATTTTGGAATAAGAGTGGATAAATATTTTCAAGGTCAATGTCAACACTAGTTTTTAGAAGACCCAAATAGTTAAGCATCCAAAGCAAGAGTGGTTAGAAGCAAGAATGGTTAGAAGGTATTAGTGATTAGGAGTTTTAATGATGATGATATCAAAGCCTCCAAAATATTTTTACTAGGTCTCCAAGGCCCCAATAATGAGAATGAACTTTCAATAGATAATAATAAGGATAAAAGGATCCTAGGTAGGTGCATTTCAATAGGGATCATATATGTCAAAAAGTAGGATCATCCAGGAACACATTTGCCATATGAAGCAAGAAATCAAGCAATAAAGTGACTAGTATTCTAAAACTTGCAATAATGGTGACCACCCTTGATGATCATGAATGGAATTTGTTGCAATTCTTATAGCTAGCATAATAGTAAGTTATAGTGGGAAAAAGGAAAACATACTAAACACAAATGGAGACCAGGGTTACCATTGGCTAATCAACCACCTTGATAAAGATGATTTGATTAGAAGAATTACAACTAGTCAAAATAGAGAGTCAAAATAGAGTAGGAACATAACAACACGTTCTTCCAAGCATGTTGATGAAGCACAAATTCTGAACTAGGATAGGATATGCCTATTCTATAAGGCCTATAATAATATATCTTGTTAGAGTATATTACATTATTTGGTACATGTCAATGTACCACCTTGGGTACATTATTATATTAGGAGTTAATCATAGATTAAGGTTTGAGTAGTTACTTCAAGCAATGTAATAAATGCACAAGTGTTAGAATGTGCAATGATGTAAATATGCATGTAGTCCACATGTACATGAGTCATAGGATAGGTAGATGAAGAGTCATGGGTAGAGTAAATTCCAAGGCACATATCCTCCTATATATATGCCTTGATGTATAGAGAGTGATAATAGAAAGAGATATGAAGTTACTATAGTGATTTGTAGTTAGAGTGCAATGTAGTTATTTCATTGAAATTATGGAGTGTTCATGTCCTCCATTATAATACATTGTACTATTTTTGTGAGCATCCATTAATGGCATATTTTTGAGTTATTGCAAAAGTTTATCTTATAGTTTTCCTACATATTATAGTGCCATTATCATATAGTTATCATAGATTACTCATTTTACATCTTGTGGTTGCATTTCCTTTAATATAAATTATCAAAAGCTAAAAATGGTATCAGAGCACATGGTAGATCAATAGGAAATAGGGAGAGCCACAAGAGATATTGAGAGGAGATCAAAAATCTCATTTTTAAAATTTTTAAAATTACATTTGGCTAGAGTCTTTCCATAGAGTTGTAGAAAAACTCATGAAGACTAGGACTCAACATTGATTCCACTAGATTGACAAATCAACTAGTGAAGATTCATTATCTCTAGATTTAAAGTTTTATCCATTATAGTTTCTAATACTTTGTTGCAAAAAAATTTGATTCAAAGAAATTTGGGAAGCTTCCTACAAAGAGCTAGGAAGAATATATTCTTTGGAATCAATCCAATACCTGAAGCAACAAGTTGGAGATTGAAGATTTGGAGGCCTTAAAAAAAATATCCCATTGCAAGATTTGCAGACCTGCATATTGTAGAAGAGAGAAAAATCCAAAGAAGCCTTACTATAGATTGAAGGAAGAAGAGACTCCATAAAAGAGTCTAAGAGAATATTGGAGGTTGGTGATCTCCATTGAATATTGAAGACTATAGATTGCAGATTGAAGGAGGAGGAGAAAATAGATAAAGAAGTTGAAGAGACCCACAAGAGGTCCCATTGAAGAACTTCCAGTTTTGGAAGATTGAAGATAGAGAAGGACTAGCAAAGGTCCTATTATAGATTTTAGAAGCAACAAATTCAAAATATCAAGGAAGGTCTCAATGAAGTCTTGAAAATAAGACTTAAGAAGCTATGAAAATTTGAAGGCCCTAGGAGAAGGCCTCAAGCTACCTAAAAGGAGAGACAAGGAGAAGACTAGGAAAGCCTTATTGAAGGAGACTTGAATAAGTCCATTGGAGAAGATTTTAGGAGAACTCATTGGAGAAATTTACTAGGAAGGAGAATTTCATGATAAAGAAAATTTGGGACAATTATCGCCATCCGAAAATAAGCCCAAAAGGAGAAGGATTTGGCAAGGAGTTTACCAAATTTTAGAGGAGAATAGTGAAGACCTCAAGACATTCAAAATCTTGAGAAGAAGGCCACTAGATAGGCCAAGATTGAAGTTAGAATTCAACAAGGAGAAAGAAGGAGAAAGGAGTTAGAAGAAGCCACCAAATCTAAGAGATTTGAAGATTGCCATTAAAGGCTATAAGGCTCATTCGAAGAAAGGATATTGTTGGTTTTACAGCATAAAAGTGAAGGTTTCTTGAAGGAAAATATCAGCTATGATTTGGAGGAGTTTCCTACCAAATTTTTGAGATTCAAGGACATCACTTTAGAGGAGAAATTGATTGCTTTGCAATATGAAAATTTCATATTTGAAGATAGGAAGAAAGCAAAAATTAGGGCAACATTACTAGCTGCTTATTTACAAAATTCAAGGGAGCTTCATGAAGGATAATCAAAACCACCAAACTACATTTCCAAGCAGTAAGTTACAAAAGTTTTAGAGCTGCAAATTTGGTGAGTTAAATAGCTATTTTGGACAGCAAGGAAGAGCTACAATTTCATCTAATACAAGGCAGCAATTTGGTGAATCTAATCACCAAGATCTACATCATCTATAAAGGTCATTAAGGTAAGAAACATTGGTGCAAAAGGTTCATTAGTTGAACATTAGTTATTTGGTTCATTATTAAGTTTCATTAAGCACCATATTAGAGGTTAAAGTTGCAAGGGAGTGAGTTTCAAGTTTAAGTCTTCAAGGTAGTGCAGAAGTTAATTTCTACAAGGTTAAAACCTACACATCAAATATAGGAGTTAGATATTTTAAAATAAAATAAAATATCAACATCCTATATTCTATTGAAAGCAAGAAGATACTATAGTAAAAGCATAGATTGCACTTACTAGAGTGTAAAGTTAAGCCATCCAAAAGGGCATATCAGTTGCATGATTAAAAGCTTGGATTCATTATTGTTAAGTTAGCCAAGCAAAGGATTTAGAGGAGAGAGTTGTCTAGTAAAGAAGGCAACATTAATCTACCAAGGAGTAGAGCAAGAAGCCGCCATATCAAAGAAGTTAGAAAGCTTCAAAAGGAGACTTGAAGAAGGTGCAAATTAAGATATTCTATCTTAATTATTACAGTAGCATTTGCTTTACATAATTACACCATACTTGTCCTCTCCAACGTAAAGAAAGAGGATAAAATTTGAGTGTTCTAAACACTCAAAAACAATGGGTATATTACAATCTTCGAGCAACCATATCTTCAATTTGAAAAGCATAATTTAGAGTGAAGGTAGAGAGCCAACGAAGGGCTCAATAATATTACCATAAAGGTGTATAAAGACACTAGACTAGGTGTCATATATCTCAAGATAGCATCACTCAAGGTGCAAGAAAAACATGTAATAGCAAAGAGACCAAGATTGGGTATCATAATAGCATCAGAAAAATAGTATAACACATCACTAGCTAAGAAAAGTATAACACATAGAGTAACATAAAGGTTGAGGTGGATTACCCAGGTGAACAATTTTAGAAGCTTGGACAAATAGCCAATGTTGAAGCACCCTAAGCCACCACTATTGAAGCAAGCCACCATTGTTGGAGAGTAGAACCACCATCATTGGAGAGTGCCACTATTCATTGGAGAAAGCTAAGCAATACAACTTGCAATTATTGGCAAGAAGCGTTAAGGTATAAGGGAGTTGAAGAGCGTAAGTTACATGCAAGGGAAGAGCTTCCACTTTCCACCCTAAGCGAAGGAATCTCATGCCACTTGGCACAAAGGAGAAGAACAAAAAGAGTGCTTGCAAATTTTATGTAACATCTCTAAAATACAACATCTGCATAGGGAATTGAATGCTCAAGTAATGCTCTATTCGAGCTGATAGGGATCAATCATCAATTAACCAACACTAAGGCTATAGAAATACCTATGTTATCAAGATTTACATCATCTAACATGCCTCACCTACCAACACCACCTAGCAAGGAGTTACAAGCTCAACAATAATGTATATGCCATTTGGCATACATTTCATAGAGAGGTAAAGTCATATTAATACCTTTGTCCAAAGAAGAACAAGAGAGAAGACTATGTATTCAGGTCAATCAAAATTAACGAGGAGGCGATTACAGTCTAAGTGCATCGAGAACATAGTTCGATTAATGCTAAGTAGCATACCTCGTGGACCATGAAGACACAATGCTCAAAGGTTTGAAAGCACAGTCAAAAGCCTAATTTGAGCAACACGCAATGCATTATTAAGAGGTATAAGTGCATTACTTTATTAGTTGCTTTCTATAATACAAAGGAGTTATAAGGTAATCTATTTTCTAAGGTTAGTTAATTAATTAATAGGAGAAATAAGGAGTTAAAACCTTAGATTGATTATTAAAGTTTTAGAAATCCAATTAAAGGGAGAAGTTTATATTAAGAGCTTTTTCAAATTATATTGCTTGAAATTCTAACATCATAATATTTGCAAATAATAAAATTAGGAGATATAAGGGTTTCTACCTTGGATAATTAAAATAATATTTTGCAAATATTATTATTTTCTAAAGTTCCAAAATTAGGGAGATATAAGGAATACTACACCAAAATCTAGATCATTGGAATTTAGAAAATTAAACCATTGAAATTTAGAGAATTGAAAGAAGCTCTTCATAGCATTGATTAAAAGAGTTGGAAATTATTGCTTACACTAGTCTCTTATACAAATTAAAGGGACTAAGGAATCCAACTATAGAGTCTTGAAGTTAGAGAACTTCATCTAATTAAAAAGTGCATATATCAATAGGGAGAAATAAGGTGAAATAGGAGTTGATCATTATATTACCATTATATTCAAAACATTAGGGAATCAACTCAAAAGGAATTCTAATAAATGCTAAGCACTTTATCAAAACCATAGCATACTATAATCTCTTGGGAGATATAAGGGGTTCTACAAAACTTGAGATTAGACAAGATTTTATCAAGTTCAAAACATTCAGTAAAGACAAGGTCTTCCACAAAACTCAAGAATTGAAATAATATTATCAAATACTAGGGGGCTAAAAGGAATACTATCAAGAGATTTGAAAGATCACAAATAATAAATTACAAAACATACCTCAAAATATTGAAGAATTGAAAGATAGTATTTGATCATACTCTAAACTAGGGAGACATAAGGAAGCCAACCTTAAAGGTTCAAAAATCAAAAGGTTTATTATTTAAAGCAAGATGGATGAAATAATTAAGAATGCATTCAATGAAAATAGTGAAGTGCTATTTCATAAACTTATTTTTTATTCAAAAAATCTAATAGACACCTTTGATGGATTCAAACACTTGTCTACAGAGTCGCAATAAAGATTATCTTTATTTTTGAAGGAAGCAAAGGAAGAGATCTTTATGACACTAATTGGATATCTTCATGAAACTCTATTTAAGACTTGGTGGAATACTCAAAATATGATTATTCTTTCTTTAAAATAGTGTTTAATGTTATATTTGTCATTAATCACTTTTGAGTTCTTTCAACGAATGAAACGGAAGAAATTAAATGCTAGTAATGAACCTTTGAATCCAATTCAATTTTATTTTGATGATCTAATAACTCACCATGTTGAAGAAATACCAATAGCAAATTTACAGAAATAAACAAGAAGAAGAAGAAGAAGAAGAAGAAACAAGAAGCGAAAGCATGCCAGGAAGAAAATAGAAGAAAGTATTGATCAAGCTAAAGAACATGAAAAAGATGAAGATCCATATTGAATATTAAAGTCTTCAATACCCAAATAATGTAATACAGGGGGTTTTAGAGTATATTACATTATTTGGTACATGTCAATGTACCACCTTGGGTACATTATTATATTAGGAGTTAATCATAGATTAAGGTTTGAGTAGTTACTTCAAGCAATGTAATAAATGCACAAGTGTTAGAATGTGCAATGATGTAAATGTGCATGTAGTCCACATGTACATGAGTCATAGGATAGGTAGATGACACATATCCTCCTATATACATATACCTTGAGGTATAGAGAGTGACATATAGAAAGAGAGTGAAGTTACTATAGTGATTTCTAGTTAGAGTGCATTGCAGTTCTTTTATTGAAATTATGGAGTTTTCATGTCCTCCATTATAATACATTGTACTATTTTAGTGAGCATCTATTAATGGCATATTTTTGAGTTATTACAAAATTTTATCTTATATTTTTCCTGCATATTATAGTGTCATTATTATATAGTTATCATAGCTTGCTTATTTTACATCTTGTGGTTGCATTTCCTTTAATATAAATCATCAAAAGCTAACATATCTTTGTAATAATTGATCTAGGCTAGTATAGTAAACTAAAGTAGTTTAATCCTTCCTAGTATGAGGGTTGAAAATATTAGTGTTTTTTTATTGTAAACTATGCAATTTTGCTCTGGTACTTAATGAATAGGCTATTTTTTTATATATACTAATGAAATATTATAAAATTCTTATGTGTATGTATGTTTTGTAGGCTCTACATATTTTCGTAAAAGCTTTGATAGTGGTATATTCTATTAGGCCTAAGTCACCATTTGTATTATCACTGTAGGCTATTGGAATGTTAGGATGCATTGTATGTATTCACCATAGTTCTATTCACTTCTATAGAAGTTTGTTAGTGGTCTATTTTGTTAGGTCTTAGTTATTTTTTGGATTATTACTATAGGCTATTGGAGTGGTAGAATGCATGATCCATACTATATTTATATTCTATGATATTTTGTTTTATGGCTAGTCTATTAGGCCCTTATGTAGATAAGTTGTTGTATGTATTGCATCGGGTGTGATAGTGTTGTTAGCCAAATATAATCCATATTTTAATTTGTATTTATCTTAATTTTATCTCTCTAAACCTCTATTTCTATATTTAACCTTCTTTTATTTGTTTATTTTATTTGCATAATAAGGAGCCAACCTTCTCTACAGGTTGGCTCAGAAGCAATTTGTAGTTATCCAATCTTGGTCGTGGTCTAGGGAACACATCACACCACTAGGTGGATCATAGACCAAGAAGGCTCACCATTTGATCCCTCATAATCAAGTGGATACTAATTTGATCAATCATTTTGAGATATTTTCCCTTAGACATTTATCAAGGGGACAAAATATTGAGGTTAACTCCCTAGACACTTTGTCTAGTGAATTCATACCACATAAAAATATTATAAAAATTAATGTTATGGTAAACATTCATGATGAACCTATAATTTCTATCACTAATAGCCTGATGGATGTGCATTCAATTGATATCAATGTTTTTGATTACCAAATCCATTATGACAATCCTTGGTATTGTAATATTTTATGCTTCCTTGATAATCAATCCTACCCACCTACAACTACTACTAAGAAATAGTCTTACATTCATAAGTAAGAATTCTAATATGTTATCCTCATTGGTATTTTGTACTACCATAATCCTAATGGGGTTCTCTTAATATTCCTTACAAAATATAAAGTAGTCAAAGCTCTCTTTTTATGTTCATAATGGTTATTAAGGACGACACCTTAGTGGTCATTTCACAATACCTAAATAATTAATAATGGGCTACTTATATCCAATAATGAAAACTAATACTAATAAGTATATAAAATGTTATGACAAGTGTTAGTTTTATAAAGATGAAATTCATGCCTCTATCTAAGTTCTTCATCCAATTGAGTTTACTTAGCATTTTTCCACTTAGGCTCTTGATGTCATCAGACCTATTTATCTTGTCTCCTTAGATAGGTACATTTTTATTATCATAGCCATATAATGCTTTAAAAAATAATAGAAGTTATGCCATTGATAAATATAATAGCTCTCACCATCTAAAAATATATATTTAATCATATTATGTGCCACTTTTATGTTCTATATACTCTAATTTGATATAATAGTACCTCTTTTAAAAATAAAAAAATGCAAGAATTAATTTCTCAATTGGGTATTCAACACCATTTTTCTATGCCATACTATCAACACAGAAATGGTCAAGCTAAATCTAGCAATAAAAAGTTAGTAATTTTTTTTTAAAATACAATTAAAGAATCCAAGAATTATTGACATGCAAAGTTATATCCTACTTTAGGTAAAAATACACCCTCATAATAGATCCTGTAAATCAAGCCAACTAGCCATTTTGCTAAAAATATTACTAAGGTAGTCAAATCCAAATTGCCTAAGCAACATATGCAAAGAATATAGAGACTTGAATGCATCAAAATCATGCTATCCTCAAAGGTGTGTGAGGTGTTTTAGCAATTATAAAGTTACAAGTAGGAAAAATGTAAAACTGACTGTCTCAAAAAGCTTCGCCAATATGCATATCTAGAATTATTCAACATTGGGCTGCCAAAATCTCCATCAAGGAATAACTCTATAATTGATATTTTGATATTTGTAAATGGTTACATCATCAAAGATAAAATAAAATCTAAATAAGTAAGAATATGGAAACATATTTCTAGCTTTGCATAAATCTAGGAGAAAACAAAATCAAGTTTTCCAAGTAACACAACCCTATTGCGCACAAAGCCAAAGATGTTGTAAAGCCATGCCTTGTATGTTTTAAAAATATGAGTATGTGCAAGGTGAAAAAATAAAATCCTTTAAAGCAAAGCACTATGAAATCCTAGGATGCACAAGACCAAAGGAGGCATAAGGTTGGAAGTTGTCCAACCATGACATC
The DNA here is from genome assembly GCA_028583015.1 of Wollemia nobilis. Classification (NCBI taxonomy): domain Eukaryota; kingdom Viridiplantae; phylum Streptophyta; class Pinopsida; order Araucariales; family Araucariaceae; genus Wollemia; species Wollemia nobilis. The sequence continues at coordinate 4,523,607 of JAQPPZ010015005.1, read as the reverse complement.
AGTCAAACCTCCTAAAAGTCCAACTTTAGTATTGACCCCTAGAATAGCTAAGAAGTCTAATGTTATTAAAAATCCTAGTATCAATACAAGATACACCCAAAGAAACTGCCTTTCATCCAATTTCCTCTTCATTTTAACTACAACCATCTCGATGTTCACCAACTATTCAACTAAAACCATTATGAGCTTGAAAGCAATGCCTCTAACAGATAGTTGCAATAATCAAGCAATTACAGGGGGTGACAATTAAAGTTCAATGATTCGTTTAAAGGCATACAGTATTAAAATCAATATGAATTATATTAGTACTTACACAGCAACAAGATCATTGCAAATCATAAAAATGACATCTACTCCTAGGATTATTCTAGCTAGGTTGTTTCCCTAATAAACCTATAATAACAGTGTAAATATTACATTAAAATATTCAAAAGGAAGCCTATAAATAGTTATATAGACAAAATAATAAAGGGGCTCTATAGCATTTTTCTATATATTTGTTGTGTAATATCTACTATTAATTAATGAAAAGTGATAGTTGTTTGGCATCCATTGCAATTTTTATTGCAAGTTTTTATGAATGAATTTTTTGTTTTAAGTTATTTTTTTTATACTTCAAGATTAATTTATTTTGTTAAACCAAATTCTACTCTTTGGATCACTATTTAATTATTTTCCATTAAGTATTTGGAATTATTAAATCAATAAATTTTAATTGAATGAATTATGTTATACATTTGACAAGGTTTGATCAATTAAGCTTTATCGGATGATTTACTATGTTAGGTTCTTATGTCAATAGTATCCAATGTTTTTTTGCTATATGTTATCCATCATTTAATAACTCTTCTAAACCATTCCTCATCCCTAACCTTTCCATTTCTTACTTTTATCTTAAATCCCTATTTTAATTTTAAAATTATTTCAAGGAGTCAGTCTACTCCAAAGGTTGAACTTGGGAGAAATCCTAGTCATCCAACATTGGCTAAATTCTAGGGTGCACTTCATAGACTTAGGTAGATTTTAGACCAACAATTTTTTGGTATTCTCAATGGGACCAAAATGTTCCACCATCAATTGAGCATACTAAGGAATCAAAAGAAATATCCCATCATGTTGAACAATATGATGATTTCCTTGATTCATCTCATCTACCTAGAGGACTCAAGATCCTCATGAATTGTCTCAAACTCATAAAATAAGAGTACATGTTCACCTAGTGACTCCATTGATAAAATGACCAAATAAATCTATGGCTCCACTAGCAATCTAGCTTAGAATCACTCAAAGAAGAACATTGATGATATTACCATTTAAGAAATTCTCATTCACCTAATCATGATCAGATAGGTTTATTTGTCTTGGGATAATATTAATCCCCTTGATATTCCAACCCTCCACAAGATCCCTAAGTTCACCTTGAGGACTTTACCCATATACAATGGTAGTGAAAAACAACTTCTGAACATTATCAAGATGTGGCTGCCTTGGCCACTATATACAATATTATCTTCAAATATTGATGGTCAAACTACTTGCTCAATATTTTAGTGGCAAAGTGCTACAATGGTATCATTCCTTAGAAGACAAAAAATATTATGGCCTAGGGTGAACTAGCTAAATATTTTATATCAAATTTTGATAATCTTAGAGATCCATTTTTGCTACTCATCCAATTATCTTCCATTTAGAAAAATCCTCATTAAAGCATCACTAATTTTAATATCTAGTTCAAAACAAATTGGAAAGAATCCCATAATAAATACAACCATCTCATGCCCAAGCATATATTTACTACATCCATGTCTTTAACCCTAAATTGAGTCTTCTAATCCAACATTCCAATGAAAAAATATTCCCACAAAATTTTAAAAAGTCCATAACAATGGAAAATATTCTTATTATAGTAGAAAATCTTTCCCCTAGAACCACTATATGGGAAATCTTCCAAAATTATCTAAGTAGTCCACAAGTATTTTTTTCATGTATACCATTTTCATTGTACAATAAGACATCATAATCATGTGCATCTTGTCCATACATGATAGAATGCACTCCCATTATACCTATGTCACAACCCCAAAATACACAAGAATTAAAAACTTTAATTCAACAATTAACTAAGGAACTTAGTAGGATGGAAGGACAAGATGTTGATGTAGAGGTCAAGGTAGACCCTTAGAATAGTTATATCCCAAAATATCAAGCAATTTGTAGCAATGATGCCATTAAAAAGGGTCAAAGACAAGAATAATCTCATGTTTTGGCTATGCATAAATCTTCAGTATTTAATAGAAGTTACAAAGATAATAATTTTTAGCCCTATTCCTACTCAAAGACAACTCTAGAAATGGCTAACATGGTAGCTCTCACAATGAATTTAGGACAATGCTTCCCAAAAGAAATAATTCCCATAGTTTATTTGATGTATATGTGTGAATATTTTAGCATTTTCCCCATGTCATCTCATGATCAAAATATTGAAAGTTAGGGAAATATAGAATAAGATGAATAAAAAGGAAGTCTAGAGCCACATACTAGAACACTAGATATAAAAACATGGTGGCTAAGTTGAAAAATTGTTGAAGCCTATTGAAAGTTATATTTCTTGACCATGACTTAGACATAAAGAGTAGATATAGATAAACAATACCAAAAAAATTTCAAGCCATTAGTCTTAGAACCAAAACCATCAAATGAAGCAAGAGGTAACCCTACATGAAAGTAAAAGGTATAAGAAGATATTTTTTTAATGTCCAAACAAGTGAACTTGGTTGATTTGGAATTAAATAGATCAAACTATAAAATTTGATCCTAGAATATAATAAGAAATTAATCATCATTAAGCATGGGATAAACTCAGTCCTTACCATTTTATTTATCTCTTTACTTGGAAGGATGGATAGCACATAACTGTATTATGGATCCAAGATTTGATATCATAGTTATACCCCAAGAATTTTGCAATACCATAGGCTTATATTATATCTATTTAGAGCCCATACTTTTGTATTTTAATGGAGTACAAATTGAAGCAATGGGTTTCATAAAAAAGATTCCAATTATATTACATAAGTGTCCAGACTTCATAGTGTTCCAAAACATGGTAATTGGTGAATTACCACCCTTGTTCAGGGTATGCTTATCTATGGAGTATTTGAAGCAACTATAAGGTCACTTAGTCTTATACCATAGCCACATGGTCATACCTTGCACCAAGAAATTGGTCTAAATATTCAACCAAAATATTAAGCCATACCACCTTGAAATATATGAAGAACAAAAGGTAAATTCAAGATAGGAAGCCTTTGAATAAACATGCATGGAGGTATTTTATTGGCCTAGAATAGTTATAATTTTGGAATTAAATTTTCAAGGCTAGAAGTACAACCAAATATAAAAGCTAGTTGTAATATTTTCCTAAGTTTGGGAATCATGCATTACAATGAGATTGGCTAGAATATTAAGGAAATTTAATAAGAATATGGAATATGATAGAAGAATGTGGTATAATAGATCCAGAGCTAGTGATAGATACACTCCTATAAACTTTACAAATGACTATTATCAAATTGACACACCTATCGATGCACATAGGGATGAAGTTACATGACTTATTTCCTCCATAGAAATCACCAATTTTAATCTTAAATATTCTATGTCATTTAATCCTTGGAAATATAAGTCTCACAAAGATAAACCAATGTTAGGGCCCAACCAATATTAGCTATGAAATCCAATAAATTCATTAGATAGAAGCTTAACTTTGGAACTATATGGTATAATCATTACAGTTCCAATAAAAAAATGTAAAGCCTATTTCCATTGATGTGAGGAGGTATGTCATATTTTTATGTAAAATATGTAGCATGTAAATAAAACCCACAATAGGTATATATAAATAAAAATAAGGCTGATTATCCAAATATAGCATGGAAACATTGCAAAATTAGTGCTTCAGAAGGAACCTAGGCCACTTTCATGTCAGAGAATTTTTGAAAATAAGAGTAGATTGTATGGGATGTTGAGTTACCCATACTAATAATATATTCTACTGAAAATAAGTGGATGATATTCCAAAGAAGGAAAATGTGAACCTAATGATAAAGCAATGGGTCTCCTCAAAAAAAAAAATCTTATATAAGGCAACCCTCACTCTTTTAGCCTACAATGAAGAATTATAGACATAACCACTGGTTGAAAAGGAGCTCTATTCAGCCAAATTATTGGGTTGTTCATAGATACTACTTCAAAGCATACTCTTAAGGCATGTAACTATGAATACTCTTTAAACTTTCCAAACTAGGATTTTTCTAAAATTATTGGATAAAGAAAAGATTCATTGATTCCTTACCTATTGATGTTTTAAAACTTTTTATAATAATTTGAACATGGGCCAAATAATGATGACATAGAAAAGTAAATCTAACAGTCAAAAGTGAGCTTAAAGCATAGTTAGAGAGAAATACCACCATCTTCAGGTACTATTCTTCTCATTCTTGTTTGTTCATACTTGTCATAAGCTCCCTATAATTTCTATATTTTTTTCATACATCCCATTTTGTCTTATTGATTACACTTACTACTCCACCTCCATTTTTTGTCCACTCTTACATCCCTTACAAATTTGTAGTTGAATAGATAAGATAATTAGAACTAACAAGAAGTGAAAAGTACTCTAACACCATGGGAGTAATGTGCATATGTATATAAGATAATATATACATCATGTCACATGGCACTTTGGATCCTTAATGGTGAAAGTAGACACAAGATGACTAAACCAAAAAATTCCAACTGATAATAAGCCATTGAATCCACAAAAGAGAAAGCATGCAAGTGAACCACCTATTATAGACACCTAAATCATGTCATCCTTAGGGGAGCTACTCACATAGACACATTCATAAGATCATAAGACATAATATTGGACTTTCCAAGCATCCATAGTGGTTCTCACCACTCATTTTGGGCTTTCTCAAGCCATCCAATCTTGGCTGATCAAACCAAGAGCAGCCAGATCCTAGCTGCTCTAGCCTAGAGCGACCAGACCTTAACTACTGTAGACAACAGTGGCCAGATATTAGCCACTGCATATGACAGTGGCTAAGCCATAAGAATTAGTTTGTCAACAAATAGACCTAATCACAGGTAGAAGTGGCAGTCTGCATGCAATAAAGGTGAGCGAGAGTAAATTTGTATTTCTTTTCACAACCAGTACACATAGAAGGCCTGAGTTTGCATTTAAACTTTAGTTAACTGGCCTCCAATCATAAACAAAGGACAATTTTCTCATGCTAACAACCAATTTACATAGAAGACTCAAGTGGGCAGTTAGAATTCAATTAACTGGCCTTCAAACATAGACAATGGACAAAAGCTTCTCATGCTAACTTGCACTACGCATGAGAAATTCATTTCTAGAGCACTAAAACATCCATAGATATTTTATCCTTTATCACAAGAGGACGAGAGACATACATAGATATCATATCAGAGAGAGATATTTTTGAGGAGAGCTTTCGAGACTTGGAGAGTTCTCTTTGAGATCACATGTACGGCAAAGCACTGACGGATTGAAGAGTAGAACACCTATTTTTCAACATCAGATACAGGCTTTGACCCATAGCTTTGGGGTAAAGAGAGCAAGGTTTACTTTAGCAATCGTTATCTTGGACATTGGCCCGCGGGTTTAGCTTAGGTTTTAGACATAGCATATTTTATTCTTCTTCTTTATGTTTTCATATCATTAGCATAGATTCACATTATTTCATGGAATAATTTTATTATATTTCCATTACATTCTTTGATTACAAACAACCTCATCCAGGGAGGCAATCTTGGACACCTAAACTTGTGTTGTTATTTCATTTCTTGCAGGGCCACATGTACATTGAACGAAGATTACAACATGCGAGAGAAAAAGGGATCCCTCTAGGAAATAGACCTGTAGAAGGAGGCATCTGTAAGCCCTCATACATTTCTGTGTGTGAAATCGGGAAGCTTTTATAAGTGCACCACCTCTTCACAGAAGGGGCACTCCTTACCTATTTGTAATTTATAGTATCAAAATGGGTATCCCTAAGAGGGACCGACATGTAACCAAGCTTCAATATCAATAAAGAGATTTGTATTTTTTATTTCATGTTATATGTTTTTTCCTCTTGTCTTTCCATTTCATATTTTGTATTTTAAATAGCATTGCAAGTAGGGTTATAAAAAGGGACTGGTGTGTGCATTCTCGGGGTTGCTACAGATGGCGATCATGATGGGACAATAATTGGTTTACAGTAGAAGAGCTAGGTGAACCCTCCATTGGGTCTTTAACTGTTTACCCTAGCTTCTTTTGAGAAAATCATGTTTGGCATGAGTGTACTTGATTGTCACTATGGATGAGTCTTCTCATTATTAATCCAAGAACAAGAGCAAATAAATCGAAATAAACAACACATCAAAATACACCAAACAGTTTAAGGCACACTTAAATTGGTAATCAAGATAAACATTTGTTTGGTATTGTGTGGTTATTCCTAATTGCTAAAACAACATGGTCAAAACAAGAAGTAAGCACCCTCAATTTGATATCGAGGGAGAGACAGATGCAATTCATACCCATATGTGGAGTCGTAGTAACATTGAACAACCTACCCGTAAGACTGTGAGATGTAGCTCCATGATCCTAAGGGATGATAACTCAACCCTTGGAGGATCTCCTTGAGAAACCCCAATTAAGGAGCCACATCATGGAACAAAGTCACATAAACAAAAAGAGGCTTCACAGCCATCCTCATCAAGGAGACATGAGGAGACCTCAAGGGCCTCCTCTAAACACACAAAACATCTCAAAGACATGAGGAAGTTTCAAGGGCTTCCTCCTCACATGGACATAAAGAAGGTTCTAAGACTCATTCTTCACATAGGTATGATGAGACTGCTACATCTCCATCCACATGGAGAAAACATGTTACCATAAAGCCCTCTTCATCAAGAAGGCAAACAAGAATTGCAACACCTCAAGACTCACAAGAAACATATGAAATAGGTCTGCCTACTAAAGTATAGAAAACTAGAGCTACATCTAGACATGGGAATCAAATAGAAAAAACCCTTCACACAAAAAGAAATATTCTCATAGACTATGACCTCATAGGAGTGAAGAGCACCCCGTGGGACCAGCCATGGAAAACAAGATAGCTAGATGGATTGGATTTATTTCCTACTCAACCAACTCAAATAACTGTAGCTATTGAGAATTCTGCATCTGGAATCTCATGAACTATGACTTCTAAACACATCTCCCAGTCTTGGGGTACCTCATAGCAACCCCACAGTAGAAACCTAGAGTCTGATCATAGGGGTACTCAATAGTACACTGAATAAGTCACATTAGCTATCAAGAGCACAGATATAGTAGAAACCCCCTCAAGGAATCTGTTAGTTAAGACAACAAGAACAGATTCAAATAAACATGAGTCTTCTATGATAGCACAAAATTACTGAATGATGTTGTTATAAAATTCATTACGCAAAGAGCAAGAGCTAGTGGAAGCTCTCAAACAAGATAAACAAAGAGAAAGACTCTTGTGCCAACATGAGCAGCATTTAAGAGAGCAGGCTGAGTGGCTAGCTCTTAATAATTTATAGAAAAATGGTGGTGACCACCAAAGAACAAGATACACTGACTCACCTAAGGAGAGGCACACTAGACAAGATAGCCCACAACAAAATCCTCCATCAAGTCATGAATGAAATCCAACTAATGGAGGAAGGGCAAACACAACAAACTAATATCACAATCCTGAGTCCCCTCATAGGAGGGAGGAAAACATAACAACTCAAATGGATAGAGAGTTACCTCCATTACCGATGTGAATAGGCTTACAAGAGGAGGAAATTCGTGCATCAAAGGTATTTCAAGAGCTTGTTGAAAAGATGAAAACCTTTGAGAAATAAGAGGCATTTGGGAACTCACCAACATTGAGCAAAATACACAATCAACCATTGTGCCCATCAATCCCTAGCCCTCCATATCCTAAGCACTTTGAGATGCCTAGGTTAGAAAATTTTAAGGGTGAAGAGGATGCACAAGAGCATGTCACCAATTTTATCAATGCCTATTTTCATCTTGAAGACAATGATGCTCTCATACTAAGAACATTCATAATGACATTTTCAGGTGTTGCCACTAAATGGTTCAACCAACTACCTAAACATAGCATAACCAACTTTGAACAACTAGTAAACACATCCTTAAAGCATTTCTCCTTTGGTGCTAAGAATAAGGTAAACCTTTCAAACTTGGCTAACTTGAAATAGTATGATGACGAGCCAGTAATGGATTATGGGAATAGATGGAGAAAAGTCATGGAAAAATTATCATTCTCCATTCCCATAGAAGAGATCATTCATATGTTCACCAAAAACTATTCTAAACACATCACCCTCTTGCTACAACTTCAGCAGTATCCTTCATTTGTGGAATCTTTGGCACAGGCCAAGCTCATTGAATAAATAAAAGTATATGAGGGAACCATTAAACTCTAAAACAAAAATGAGTGGAACAAGGATGGCAAGAATGACAAGTATAAGCAAAATCTGGGTAATCCTACCCCAGTAAATCAAGTCGTATTGGCCACACCCAAGAATGAGGGTGCACAACAACCATAGAACTATCAAGCACATCCCCCACCAGCCAATTATGACCAAAAGAACAATCAAGGAAGAAACCGAGAATGCAAGTTGCCTCATTATTTCACACCTCTAACAGAATCAATGTAATCAATCTTTAATCAATTGAGCGAGGCTAAGAGGATCAGATTTCCTGATATACCTCTTATATATCCCAACCTTCCTAAGCCAAAAGGATATAGGGAAGATCAATTTTATCTTTATCACAAGATACTAGGGCATGATATTGAGGCTTGTGTTGGGTTTAAGCATCAAGTGCAAAATATGATTAAGGTAGGAGAACTCAAAGTTGACAACCCACTGGCTCCCGATAATAGAGACATGGGCATATACAAAAACCCATTTCCCAATCATGAGGCCCCTCGAGAGCAAGGGGGCCAAGTCAATCAGGTTCAAGCTGACATACCTACCCACGGATGCATTGGGATGGTTGAGATTATTAACATAGCAACAAGGACTAGGCATTATGGTCAACTGCAACCACCTGTAGCTCCCATGAACATCCCAACTACCCCTGGGCAAAGGTAAGATAACCTTCCAGGTCCACCAACAAGACCTGTGGTAACTATTTAGAGTATATTGGATAAAAACCTATAGAAGACTCTAGCTAAGCTATCCATCTATAAGCTCATACAATAATCCCCAAAGCATAGGGATACTCTAATGGATATTTTAAGAACAATTGAGCTCCAACCACAAGATGCGAATGCATTCACTCACTTTGTGGGACAAGTACAAGAATGCCAGGAACCTGTGATCCGATTCTATGATATGAGATTAAGACATTTCCTACTACCTTACCATACCCTCTGCTAAAAATTATAGTGGCAATCAATGACTTACCTTTAAAAATGGTTTTGGTCAATACAGGTTCATTGATAAACATCATTACAACAACTGCAATAGAGCACCTCAAGATACCCAAGTCCAATATCATTCTAGGAGCTTATACATTGAGAGCTTTTAATGATGCTTTATGTAATAATGTGGGAATGATAGTCCTACCCATAAAGGTGGGGAACAAGACCATCCCCATTATGTGTCATGTCTTGGAAGGAGCTATGTAGTACAATATCCTCTTAGGGCACCCTTGGATAAGGGCCATGAATTTTGTGCCTTTGATCTTGCACTAGTGTGTCAAGTATGTGCACGAGAATAAATTCTATGTGGTTTTGGCTAATGAAGAGCCTTTTAAATACATTAATCAGGTGGACATTCCAAGAGAATTCATAATCCCTTCTACTCACCTGTACGTGGCACCTTCATCCCCAACCACACAAGTGGATAACAAAGACAAAGGGGTAAGAAAATACCCATGCACATCAACACCTCTTGGTGCACTCAAAATCATCAATGCTTCTAAAGTACCATCGATGTCAAAACCAAAATATAATTAGAAGATAAAGGTACCCTTAGTTAAGGATGAAAGGCCCAAGGAAGTGCCAACTATAGCCATTGCTGAAATGCCAAGTCCTATGAAAGAGGAAGATCCTCAAGATCAAGATGAAGATAGTGATTATCACCCTGCTTCACCAGTGTTATCTATGGGGTCATCCATGTCGCATGCATCAATACACTTGGCAAGCACAGGCATAGGGGAGTACCTTGTGTAGAACATTACCTTTACACCTATCATTGAGTCTACAAACTATATAGGAAGACCTAAGGACTTGAGGCCACCAATAGTAATAGTGGTTCGACTTTGAATCCCTCCCAACCAAACCAATTTTGTCTATGATGACTTGGACTGCGCTCATAAGTCTTTAGATATAGAAGAGGATGGTGACAAATTATTCATGTTCAATGTTTTTTACCTCTCTAACCTTGAGTTTGCTCTAAGTTACTTTGAGCATTACCACTTGCATGGCTATAGCCTTGGTATATATGAGTAGGGGCACAGATGGCCATACAAGCCACTATATTAGCTTCCCTCCAATATATTTGGATTAGGCTATTATAGCGAAGGTCGAGATGACTCTCTTGTAGCAACATTGGAAAGATTAAGCATAAGGTTAGGAGAATACATTGATTTCATTCCTTATCACCCCCTAATAATAGCAAATTTGAGAAATAGACAAGTGGCCACAATAAACATACCACCTCCAAAAACTTATCATCCAAACACATCAATTGATTCCACCCCAATAGGGTACAACTCGTGGGATGAGGAGAATGGTTATGAAGCAAGTGATTATGAGGCACAACTTGGATTAACCTATCAGGGGCCTTGCTATTTACAAATATTCACATGGTCCATCCACAATGAAAGTGGATATACATTATATGAAAGTGACTATGAATCATAAGACTCAACAGAAAGAGTCTACTTAGGCCTAAAACATCAACCCTTGACTTTGGGGTAAGAGACAAATGCAAATGGATTCTTCATAAGTTATGAATAATATGAATATGAAATAGAGATGGCCTACTTGGGGCTAATACATGAGCCCCTTGTCTTAGAACTACATACCAATGCTAACGGTTTATGGATAAGTGATGATGATTTTAAGGATGAGACCGAGATGGCTTATCTTAGACCTCACCACTTGCGGCAAGTCAACAAACTAGTAGAGAGAGATGCGGCACTTCGTGCCATAGACCCTCATCTCTAATTTTTTGGGAGACCTATTTACCTAGGAGCCATTCATCAGATTATCAATCCCCCTCCACCTACATTCAAAGAGTAATTAAAGCCCAATGATCCTATTGTTCACCCTACTCATGGGCCAGATCCATAAATTTCCATTCCTCTAGAACCTCATCACGAGTATGGAAGGGAAACCCTTGAGATAAGATTACACCCATGTGGTCCTAGAGATTTCATCCCATCCATCAATATGATCTCCATTGATTTGACCACTCCACTTCATAATCCAACAGATCCTACCAAATCATTGCATCTTGATATAGAGGCTATTGATTGGGATCGTGCTAGTTCACCCATAGAGCTAGAAGACCTCTTCCCCAATGAAGAGATGTTACAACCATTCCATTTTGCATCATGTTGTGCGTATGACGTCTTCCATGTTGGTTTGGAACCTGAGTCAGTAGGTCCTATGAATCTCATCGATGACATTCATTTGATACCCATGCCTCATCAGTTGGAGGATGGGTCACATATGGCTATAGAAGCGACTTTCAATGTGGATATCAATGATGATCCTACCCAACCAAGGAAATTCAATATTGGATAGAAAGTCTATCTCCAAAGGAACAAGCCATCATAATTCCTCTCCTCAAAGAGAGGCCAAATATTTTTGCTTGGACTTACAAAGACATGCCAGGGATAGATCCAAAGTTAGTCATTCACAATCTTTCATTGGATCCCATGAAGAAGCCAATCAAGCAAAAGCTAAGGAAAATGCATCCAACCATCGCTTTGATGGTGAAGAATGAATTACAAAAACTATTGGATGCAGTATTCATAGTTCCTATCGACTACCCTGAGTGGGTGTCAAACATGGTACCCATAGGGAAACCCGATGGAAGAGTCCGTATCTGCACAGATTTCAGATATTTAAATAGGGCAACACCAAAGGATTCATTCCCATTGCCAAACATAGATGCTCTTGTGGATGCAACCATAGGTCATGAGATGCTCTCCCTAATGGATGGTTTTTCTAGATACAATCAGATCTAGATTAAGCCCGAAGATCAACATAAAAATGCTTTCATTACTCCATGGGGGACATTCTATTACAAGGTGATGCCATTTGGTCTCAAAAATGTTGGTGCCACATATCAATGGGCCATGACATACATATTTCATGACTATATGCATAAGATCTTGGAGGATTACATGAATGACTTACTGGCCAAGTCCCTATTGTGGCAAGAGCATGCCAAAGTCCTTAGACAAGTATTTGATCACCTCATAGAACACAATGTTTGATTTAATCCTAAGAAGTGCGTATTTGGCATAACTTTTGGTAAGATTTTGGGATTCATCGTATCCAAGAGAGGCATTGAAGTCGATCCTGCAAAGGTAAAGGCTATACTAGAAATGGCCACCCCTACCAACATTAGGGAGTTGCAAAGCCTACAAGGCAAGATAGCATCCATCAAAAGATTCATCACGCAATTATCAGATAAATGTAGACCTATGAATAGGTTGCTATGTAAGGAGGTCCCCTTTCATTGGGATGAAGAATGCCATCAAGCCTTTGCAGAGATCAAAGACTTATCTGGAAACATCACCAATATTGGCTCCACCAAGGCCAGACATACCATTTTTACTATATATATTGGCTACTAATTTCGCATTGGGCACCATGTTAGCCCAAAAGAATGCACAAGACAAAGAGCAAGCCATATATTACATTAGTCACACCTTGGTGAGTTATGATCTAGGGTATGTGTATGTCGAAAAGTTATGTTTAGCAGTGGTCTTTGCAACTCGAAAGTTGTGACACTACATGTTGAGCCATACGACCTACGTCATATCAAAATAAAATCCTTTGCAGTACATGATGAGCAAGACATATCACAATACATGTACCACAAAGTGGATCATGTTATTGATAGAATTTGATCTAGAGTTCATAATCCAAAATTCCATCAAGGGATAAGTCATAGCAGATCAATTAGCAGAGGTGCCTCTTCAGGATAACAAGCCTCTCACCATAGAATTGCTTGATGATGTAGTCTTTGCATTATCAAATCCGCTAGAACTCGAAGAACCTAAGAAATAAATAGACATGTCATTGTTCTTCGATGGTTCAAAGTGTGAACAAGGAGGTGAAGTAGGGATTGTCTTTATCACACCGTAGGGTGCTCCATTACCCTTATCATTCAAACTAGACTTCTCATGCACAAAAAATAATATAGAATATGAATCATTGATCTTGGGACTCCAAACAGCCATAGCAATGGGCATTTAAAATATTGAATATCTTTGGTGACTCCTTGATCATAGTAAACAAGGTCAAAGGACTATTCCAATGTAGGTGCCCACTCCTGAAGACTTACAAGGAACTTGTTGACACCTACCTAGCCCAGCTAGAATGGTATGACATCGAGGCAATCCCTCGTATGTCAAATATATTTGTAGACACCATGGCCTCTTTGGGATCCTTAATCCCTCAGAATCCATTTATTGATTTTACAACCATTCATGTGAAGGTGCTTTCGCACTCAGTAATATGCCATGAAGCTTTTGATAATCAAGAATCAGTCAACATGATCAACATCGAGCCAAATCAGGATTGGTCCTTCATAGCTAGAGATTTCTTACAAATGACACCTTGGGGGTCTTTGATCTCCCAAGGACCTATGTAGTGTGGTGCAACCATACACCATAGATTTTTTTTCCTCAATCTGTGTTCACTAGCTCAAAAATATAGGAAGAGCAAGCCATTTTATTCTATAGAAGTTGTGGCTTATCAAGATTGGCTTTCCCAATTGTAGGATTTCCTAAAACTTGAAATAGTACCTCAAGATTTATCGCATACTAAAATGCAAACATTCAAATAAAAAAAGCAACAAGATACATCTTGCTATGAGAAATCCTCTACATATGAGGATATGATGGAGTATTACTTCGTTGTCTTGAGCCCCAGGAAGCATCCTGGGCAATTTTGCAAGCTCACGATGGTACATGTGGAGGCCATTTTAGTGGCATGGCCATCGTTAAGTGCATCTTGAGAATGGGTTACTATTGGCCCACAATGGAAAAGGACTATTGCGAGTATGTCAAGAAATGCAGTAAGTGCCAACATCATGCAAACCTAATGCACTTACCATCGCAAGCCTTGCAACCCATCTAGGAAGCATGGCCATTATCGCAGTGGGGACTAGACTTGATTGGGAAGATCTCACCCCCATCCTCAAGCCGACACACATTCATCATAATAGCCATAGAATACTTCACTAAATGGGTAGAAGCGATCCCCTTAACATCAACAACTAGACCAAGGATTGTGGAGTTTATACTCCACAATATCATAAGTCATTTTGGGGTCCCTTCTAAGATAATATCGAATAATGGGCCATATTTCAAGAACAAAAATGTGCATGCTTTAATGAAAAATACCATATTCAGCATAATTTTTCAATACCTTATTATCCACAAGCAAATGGGCAAGCAGAAGCCTCAAACAAAATAATAGTCTCCATCTTGAGGAAGACGGTGCAAGAAAATCACAAGGATTGGCACATGCAGTTACCTCTTGCACTATGGGCATACAGGACTAGTATACGGACGCCCACTGGGGCAACACCATTTTCACTATTATATGGCACTAAGGCCATCATGCCCTTAGAGTTAGAAATTCTGACTCTACGCATAGCATTAAAGGACTTCATAGATGATGAAGTCGCACGGAAAGACCACCTTGATCAGTTGATGCTTCTTGATGAACGTCAAGTCAATGCTTTAGAGCATCTTCGCGTTTACCAATATTGCCTTGCATGAGCTTACAATAGTAAATTCCACTTAAGGGAATTCAAGGTTGGAGATCTAGTGCTCAAAGAAAACCAATAGAACTCGAATCTGCCATCGCATCTACGAGATAAGTTCATAGAAAACTGGATAGGTCCATACATGATTTCAAAGAGGGTTGGGCATGGAGCATATCGCCTTATATCATTGGATGGTGTTGAAGAGCCTGAACCTCTCAATATCATTCACTTGAAGGTATTTTACACATAAAAAACAAAAACATTCAAATATTCCATAAAATACAAAAACATTCAAATATATCAAAAACACAAACAAATCATAAAAACATAAAATTTCAAAAATACAATAAAAAATGCTCCAAGGGTAATTCATACCGCTTGGTCAAATCCAATAAATCAAAGGCTCCAAGGGTATTTCATACCGCTTGGTCAAAATCAATCAAAAAGGCTCCAAGGGTAATTCATACCGTTTGGTCAAAATCAATTCAAAAAGGATCCAAGGGTATTTCAAACCGCTTAGTCAAATCCAATCAATAAAAGGCTCTAAGGGTAAATCATACCGCTTGGTCAAAATCAATTCAAAAAGGCTCCAAGGGTAATTCAAACCACTTGGTCAAATCTAATCAATTCAAAAATCTCCAGGGGTATTCAAACCGCTTGGTCAAAACCAATACAATCAAAAGGCTCCAAGGGTAATCCATACCACTTGGTCAAAATCAACCAAAGGCTCCAAGGGTAATTCAAACCGCTTGGTCAAAACCAAAAAAATCAAAATGCTCCAAGGGTAATTCATACCGCTTGGTCAAAAATCAATTCAAAGGCTCCAAGGGTAGTTCAAACCGCTTGGTCAAATAACATCAAATAAAAAATGCTCCAAGGGTAATTCAAACCGCTTGGTCAAAATCAATAACAAAAGCCCCAAAGGCATAATAAGCCCTTTGGTCAAATTAATAAAAAATATAAAAACAACATAAAATAAAAAATAACAAAAACAATTGCATCTCACATATTGCATCCACATCATTGCATTGCATTTTCATATCCACTACAATTGCGTATGACATGAGCCTTAAAAGTGATACCACAGTTTGTCGCACAAATTAGTCAAATCCATACCTCCATCAATACATGTGTGTAATTGTGTTTTTCAACACAACCATTATTTGTTGCTAGACATAATATACTAAGGTTTTTCAGTTAGTCAACCACACCTAGTGATATTATCAACTTTTGAGGAAAACAATTGGGATTAGTAGAAGGTAAGGTCTAGTTATGATAATGCCTTGGATATTCAAGATCCCGTCACTAATTGAAACACTAAAATCCTAGCTAGTACAAGGAAAATATGAAAGCTGCAAAGTGGTCTAGGTTACCTTAAGCGAAAAGGATTTTCCTTGCTTATCCCCCTGTGCAACCGGTTTAAAGGTGCTGAGAATTGGCAAAAGGACAAGCTTTACCCTATCAAAATCCCTTGCTTAAATCAAAATAAGCAAAATCCAAAAGCAAAATACATATTCAAAAGGCCAAGCATACAGTCCACATCTCAAAGCAATAATACACAAATCATATATTCAAAATTCAAAAAAAATCAAGCTCAAAAAAAATTAATCAAAATAAAGAGTGATTTTCATCACTACATATGAGAAAAATAAATAGTGATTATCATCACTACAAAAATCCCCTGCTCCAAAAGAAAAATAAAACAAAATAAATAGTGATTTTCATCACTACATATGAGCAAATATCCAAAGCCAAAAAGAAGCCAAAAATAAGGGAATAAAGCTTGAATCCTTGGAATTCTCAACATTGTACAAAATCGGAAGGAGAGATCCTTACGCATGATGATATGTCTACCACAATTGTTTCATGCATTTTTGTAGACCAATGTTTGAATGTGGATGAGCTAGCTTAGGTAACCCAATATTGCCTAGTGGTATAGTCCAACTAAGTCCAACATAAGGATGATATGAACACTTGAGGATCCCTGATCTTAGCAATGGGCTAAAAGAATCCTACCTGAAATTGAAGGAAATGCTTGAGTTCTATCTCAAAATATACAATCACTTGCACACACAGAGATAATGAAAAACTAGGTCCATGGTAAAAGCCTTACTTTTCAAAAGTTTGAGTGGTAAGTAGACAGCTGTTGATAGGGTAACTAGAGTGTTTGAATCTCCAAAAAGCCCCAAAAATTTCTTACATAGCAACAAATCATAACATCATTCACACCATCACTTTATTTATAAGATTCTATAAATTAGGGGGTATCAACATAGTAGGATAGATACCGCATATATATTAGAAATAGTATATAGATGGCCACTGACTACTTTATATCTTTTAATTTATAGAAACTTATTAAGAAAATACATTACACACCATTACATCTCATAAATGAATACTTAATAAATTCTTATGATAAGAGTGATTATTTAAATTCATGATTATTTTTTACTTTCTATGGTATCACCCATTAATATTATTAATTTCATATGCATTCCATGTTTTTTAAGTGATTAAAGCATACAAGTTCATTTATACCATTCCACCACATAAGTTAGACGCATAAAATTAAAGCAAAGTTAAAACATGCATTTAGCAATAATATCGCATCCAAAAAAACAAGTCATTAATCATCCATAAAACATCATAAAACATATAGGCAATATATGTTTTATGATGTGGTTTATAGGCAATATGAGCCTTTGAAAGTTCTATTTTTCTTTCGTTCTCCTTCAACAAGAGGAATGAGTGAGTTGAGGTTTAGCGGGTGCGGCGGGAGTGAGGGTTTGAATTTTCTGGGCAGGAATCTCAGCCAAGGCGGTAGAGGTAGAGCAGGTATGGAAGGGGTGGGTGGGAACCTCGAGCATGGATCAAGCGAGGATCTAGAGGAAGGCGGTCAGGCTATGGCATATTTGGAGGCGGGCATCACACGGGGGCCCGACCCTCCTCAGAAAGACCCCGACAAAAAGATACGAAGGACAATGCGGGGCCCAAGAAGTGGTTGTCTTTTGTTGAGACTCTTAGAGGAAAAAGAAAGGA
This sequence comes from Wollemia nobilis, assembly GCA_028583015.1. Classification (NCBI taxonomy): domain Eukaryota; kingdom Viridiplantae; phylum Streptophyta; class Pinopsida; order Araucariales; family Araucariaceae; genus Wollemia; species Wollemia nobilis. The sequence goes on along the minus strand of JAQPPZ010015005.1, from coordinate 4,505,478 downwards.
GGTTCTCTCTCTTCCGCCCCTAGTTCCAATAAATAATAAAATTTCAGCCCCGACAAGTTCCATGAGCCCTTTTCTTTTAATGGAAGAATTCTCCCTGGTAGGCAAGTTTTTGGGAGGTAGGTCGGACATGGAGACTATCAGGGCTTGGGCGATGGGTAAATGGTGACTGGTAGGCAGCTTGGAGTTGGTAGCTCTAACTCGAGGGTTCTTCATTATCCATTTTAACAATATGGAGGATGCTAACCACATTTTAATAGGAGGTCCTTGGTTTCTAGGCAAAAGGAGCCTTTTTCTCAGATGATGGGGTGAAGATTTCGACCTTGAAAAGCAAAATATTAACATTGCCCCTATTTGGGTTCATCTCCCAAGTCTACCTACCCAGTTCTTCAATGAATATTGGCTGCAGGGCATAGCCAGAACTATAGGGGACCTGATCTCCATTGACCATGCGACCTTGGCCAGGACAAGGATGACTCATGCACGAATCTACATAAATGCTAATTTGAATAATGAATTGCCAAGGTTTGTGGAGCTAGAGTATGGAGAATACTATAGAAAATAGTCGGTAGAATATGAGAATAGACCAACATTCTATGCAGAATGTAAAAATCAAGGACATCTATGCAATCAGTGCCCTAACCTGGCAATGAATAGAGAAAAGCAGAAGCAAGGAATGCTAGACAGAGGAAATTTGAGGAGTTTCCCTGGCAGAGGTGATTTCAATCAGGCAAACTATGTCTACCAAAAAAATAAAAGAGAGGGTGCAGGGTCCCAGCAAGACAAAGGAAAACAATAGGTTGTTGGCAACCAAAATACTCAAGTAAGTTCCAATCCTCTAGTTTCAAATAAATTTTCAATTCTATCCAATATGGGAGTAGGAGGATTATCAGAAGACATGGAAGCCCAACACCTTCAGGCTAACCTTTCTGACTCTCTCGAATCCCCATCCAAGTCAGGATCCTCAAACCCTAATGCTAAAATTACTGTAAGCCCCATGGGCATCACAAATCCAAACCCTAATGCATGATCTCTAGAATCCACATCCAAGTCAGGATCCTTAAACCCCAATGCTAGAAATACTTCAAGCCCAATGGGCATCCCAAAGCCAAACCCTAATGTTGAAGAACTTAGGAAGAAATTTGAGGCATTGGAAAATAAAAAATCTCATCTCCCTAACATCATCACTAGGAGCCAAGTGAATCCTACTGAGGGGCCATCCCACAGACCAGGGGAATACAGGAAAAAAGGAGAAGATTTGGATGTAGGGGTGGAGATATGTGAAACTCTTCAGACTGAGGAATATGGCAGTCCGGTTCTACAACAAATTACCTCCCCTCAGTTTAGTCCTAAACAAACCAGGAGCACTATGAAGTCTCCTATAGATTTTGGCAGTGAAAAAAGAAGAGGGAGAATATCAAATGTTGAGCATCAAAAAATTAAAACTGATAATGACATTGCCAATGGAAAATAGAGAACCTTGTTTCAACAGGTTATTCCGAGTTCTTAAGACAACAAATTAGGAAAACCCCCTCAAGGGAGGGGGAGAGGAAGAAATCCCAAACAATCTAAATGAAGTTCCTCTCATGGAACGTGAGAGGCCTCAATGGCCTGCCCAAACACAGGGAAGTCGGTGCAATAAGAAATCAAGTGAATCCAACTATTATCATGTTGCAAGAAACAAAAACTGATGAGATTCAGTCAAAAAAATAGCAAAAAAATCTGGAATCAAGGGGAGATGGTTTGCAAATCAGCCAGAGGAGCATCTGGAGGCCTTATGACTTTGTGGGATCCCTGGATAGTAGAAGGCACCATTATTCAGAAATATGATAGGGTTCTTAGTGTTTTATTTAAGGAAATAAATAGCAACAGGTCATGGATCCTTTCAAATATTTATGCCTCGACTTCAATTCAAGGGAGAGCTCTACTGTGGGAGTACTTAGGCAATCTGAGTGAAATCTTCCATAATGTCCCTTGGATTCTGGCTAGGGATTTTAACACTCCTCTTTACCCTTCAGACAAAATGGGTGGAAATGGACCACCTATCAGGAGCATGGATGAGTTCAATGACTTTGTGAACTCCAACATGTTGATGGATGTAAAACTTAGAGGAGCGAATTATACCTAGAGCAATCGGCGGATAGGGTGTCATCTCATTCAAGAAAGGCTTGATAGGTTTTTCTATCAAAGGAGGCTACAACTTTGTTCGGTGATTCTACCCTACAAGCCCTTCCTAAAATTACCTCTGATCATAATCCCATTTTTTTGGAGATCCCTAACTCTCTATCCTTCAAGAAACCTTTCAGATTTCAATCTATGTGGATCAAACATTCCAGTTTCAGAGATAACTTAAGTCAGTGGTGGCAGCAGCCTGTCAGGGGTAGTGCAACTTTTAAACTTGTTGGCAAATTAAAGTTTGTTAAGGAAAAGCTTCGAACTTGGAACAAAGAGGTCTTTGGGAACCTCTTTGAAAATAAAAAATAGGTTGTTGAAAGTTTGAAGATAATTGATCAGAGGATCCAACATGGTGATGCTGATGAAACTACTAGGCAGGAGGAACGAACAAAACTAGCAGAGTTTCATAACATTTTGGCCTATGAGGAAATCTATTGGAGGCAAAAATCAAGGGCTCTTTGGTTGAAATATGGAGATTCAAATTCCAAGTTTTTTCACGTCACCACGCTTAGAAACAGAAGCAATAACAAGATAAAATTTTTTAAAAAAAGCAGATGGTTCTATTACTCAAGACTTAACAAAAATAAAAAAGGAGGTAGTAACTTATTTCAATTCTATCCTTGGTCAGGAATCATAGTGCAATGAGGAGGCCAAAGATATTCTCTTGCAATCCATTCCTAGCATAATAAATGAGGATATAAACCTTAAGCTTCTAGCTCCCTTTTTTGATGAGGAAATTAAGGAAGCCTTGTTTAGCATGGAGCCAGACAAAGCCCTGGGACCCGATGACTTTCCCCCTCATTTCTATCAAGATTTTTGGGACATCGTAAGTGAGGATGTAATTTTTATTGTCAGAGAATTCCAAGCAAGCAATCATATCCCAAAAGGTATCAACTCTACTTTTATTTCTCTAATTCCTAAGAAGCAAACCCCTGAATCTATGGTTGACTTCAGGCCAATCAGTCTATGCAATGTTTCTTACAAGATCCTAACTAAAGCCATTGCAAATAGAATGAGAGATATTCTACCCCGCATCATAGATCCATGCCAGGGAAGCTCTATCCAGGGTAGGTCAATCTTGGATGGAGTTATCATAGTTCATGAAGCTCTGCACTCTTCTCATAAGACTAACAGGTCTATTTTTGCCCTCAAGCTTGATATGAACAAAGCATTTGATAAGCTAAATTGGGACTTTCTGATTGTTGTCCTCCTTAAGTTTGGTTTTCACCACCAATGGGTTAATTTGATCAAAGAATGTATTTCTAAAGCATGGTTCTCGATTCTAGTTAATGGAACAACTGCTGGTTACTTTCAAAGTCATAGAGGAATTCGGCAAGGGGACCCTATCAGCCCCATGTTATTCATCATTATGGCAGAAGCTTTAGGCAGAACCATAAAAAATGCTTGCAGTTCAAGGCTAATATCGGGAATCAAGGCAACATCTCTCACTAGGGCTATTTCTCACCAACAATTCATCGATGATACCCTTATATTGACTAAGGCATCAGTGGTTGAGGCCAAAATAATTAAATACATCCTACAACTCTACGAGGATGCTGCTGGTCAGAAAGTTAATTTCAGTAAAAGCAAGTTATATTTCTTGAACACCCCCATTCAGAGGCAAGGAAGGATTGCAAAAATTTTAGGGTGTGATATAGCAAACCTCCCCACTTCGTATCTTGGTCTCCCTCTTTTCATTGGTTCTCCGAGAGAGTCAATGTGGGACAGGGTTATTGAAAGAATTCAAAAAAAACTTGTTGGATGGAAAGGTCATCTTCTATCTCAAGCAGGAAAGTTGACCCTCACTAAGGCCTCTCTTCAGAGCATTCCAGTCTATTTCCTCTCCATTTTCAAAGCCCCTATGAAGGTTTTCCAGAAAATTGAGAAACTCCAAAAAGAATTTTTATGGACTGGATCAGAGGAGAAAAAAAGGATACACCTTGTAGGATGGACCAAAGTGTGCAGACCCAGGGAAAATGGGGGCTTAGGTCTGAGGAGAATTGCTCATATAAATTTAGCTTTACTAGCTAAGCAGGCGTGGCATCTCATTTCTGGTGAAGAAAATGAATGGACAACTATCATCAAATGAAAGTATCTTCAAAATATGGAATTTCTAAGTGACTCAGTTCCAATCAGAGGTTCTACTTTTTGGAAAGCAATTCTTAATTGTAAGGAAATCATCAAAAAAGGTTTAAGATGGGTTTTAGGCAATGGTGAGAGGATAAATTGTTGGAATGATAGGTGGGCTAAGGATGAACCACTGACGCAATATCCTAACTTAGCCCGAATCAGAGATATCATAGAAGAACTCATTGGCAGAAAAGTCTCCGATTATATGGTTGAGGACAGAGGTAGAATGAAGTGGAAACAAATAAGAATTCAAGGATTTCAAGTGGAATCAAATGATCTTTGTAACATTCTCGAGAAATAGTTTATCCCCATGAGACCCAAGGAAGATCAAGTGACCTAGGCTCCTACGGAAAATGGGCAGTTCACTGTTAAATCAGCTTACAAGCTTCTGCTTGATGACGAGGATTTTGTCCTCCAAAAGGACTTAGTTTGGATAAAAAATTTAATTCCAAAAATTGTAGTCTTTTCATGGTTGGTTATCCAAGGAAGAATTCTAACCATTGATAATATGATGCGTAAAGGTATTTGTATCACTAATCATTGTTATCTGTGTAGGGCTAATTGGGAGACCATTTATCACATTTTCCTTGAGTGCCCTTTTTCCTTGACTATCCTAAGTGGGGTTTTTTAGGCCTTCAATATTTCATGGGTTAAACCAGCCATCGTACTTGATTTGTTCATCTAGTGGCCTTGCCCCTTTTCAAGCCAAAGACTTAGATACATGTGGAAAATTTGTCTCAATCACTATCTTTGGCAGGTGTGGTTAGAAAGGAACCATAGAGTCTTTAATGAGTCTATCCATGATCATCAAACTATCATTGCCAGGATCCTATCCTTTGCCAATGAGAATGTGAACCTTATCCCTTTTGATAGTTGTAAACCTCATCTACAGGAGACCACGATTGCTCAATATTTAAGCTTAACCTTGTTAGATGAGTCTGTGCCTAGGGTAGTCAACCCCAGAGCCAATGTTAAGTGGTCTCCACCTCCTACGGGTTGGTTTAAGCTTAATTTTTATGGAGCAGCTAAGGACAATCCTGGCAGAGTAGGCACTGGTGGCATTGTGCGAGATCATAATGGGAATATGATGCTTGCATTTTCTGAATATTTGGGAACAAGGACGAACAACGAAGTTGAAGCTAGAGCTATGTGGAGAGGCCTTCAAATGACTCAAGACTTAGAAGGCAATTTGATCATAGAAGGAGACTCTATGCATGTTATAAATCTCCTCAATAATTGGAAAACACCTCCTTGGAGGATTAAAACAATTGTTGAAGAGGCTAGGATCCTTTTCCAGGGAAGACAGGACAAAAAAGCCCAACATGTCTTTCGGGAAGCTAACAAAATTGTTGATAAGCTGGCCAATTTGGGTGTCGATGGTGACGAACTTTTCAAATGGGAACACGGTGTCCCGAGTGAAGTAGAGGAGCTTATTCAACAAGAATGCCAAGAATGATAGTCAAATTTACCAATAGGGAAGGCACTGTAAGTTCGAAGGCTAGGAGTATTCCCGTCTCTTTTTTGAATTGGACTCACAATAAAAATTATCCGAGTTGTCAATCTTCATGGATGCTGCTTGGAAATACCACAAAGACTAATGGGGATAGTCACATGTCAGATAACATGGCTCCTAGTCATCTTAGTAATTTGAGGTTGGTTGATAATCATAAGGAAGGAAAGAAATGACAATATAAGACTTCGAACCAAAGCCACGTGGACCACCAGATAGCCACCACCATAAATCTAGCCAGCAGGTTCACTTCTCCAAGGCTGATTGGCCAAGATAGTATGTGGTACCAAAGCATGTCATATACGAAAGAAAGCAATTACCAAAGAATTATTAAGAGTAACTGTCAATACAGAGCTTGTGGGAGTTTTTTTTAGTACTCTGCTATGTGTGTCTACAGCTTTTTGTTTCTCCATTGTCTCAAGGAAGGGATCCGTGTTTGTTTCTTTTTTGTAATTATGATGCATGTGTGTTTTCTCGGGGTATACCCAAAATGTTGTATGGGAAGTTTCTTTTTGATAACAGGCTATGTGCCTTACCGGATGTAATGGCTTTGGCGGCATGTAGATTTTACATATATAGGATCCTTAGTAAGGATATGTTCATCAACAGCCCTAGGCTGATTTTTGTAAAAGGTTTTGGGTCAACCTGTAAAACCCGGTATTAATGCTATAGTATCTTATCTACCAAAAAAAAAAACATATAGGCAATATTCATTTGCATACAAATCATAAATTTATCATTCATCATCAAAATACATTGCATCATATCATCAAATCATATAAGCATCTACACATCCATATAAGCATCTTCAATATCATCTATCATCTAACATATTCATCAAATCATCATAATACCATCATTGCATCATATCATAAAACAAAATAATAACAAAAACATGATCAATAAATTATACACATAATAAGTCATAATAAAAAGCTATCATAAAAGTATGTGTGTCAAGTCTATGGATATACAAGGCTATAGCCATATAGGTCAGTCAACCTTAAAAATGGATCAAGAACCAAGTAGAGCATCAGTAAAATATCAGGCCTGAGCCCCCTGCATCACCTCCTCTAGTGCCACCTCCCCCTATGGTGGTGTTGCAAGTCGAGTTATACAAGCTTGTCAGTATCTCTATCTGAGTCTAGGTCCTCTGGCTAGGATGGGTGGAAGACTGCCCCAAGGTAAGGCACCCACTAACCTATAAACCACCTGCACCTGCTGGATCCTTAGGGACAATCCCATGCCTCCTGAGCTGCATATGAATAAGGGTAACATGATCCACGAGTCCCTGTATCCGCTCATCATGCTCATCCAAAAAATACTAGAGATGTCCCATATCTTCCCCTGAACCTGTTGCTGGTGCCTCTTGTGGTCTAGAATAAGGAACAACAAACTACATCCTAACATTGCCACCCCCAATAGTAGCTTGTAGAGCTTGTATCTATGTTGTGAGCTACTCAATCATAGTATCTCATCACTGTACCTATATCTTAATGGCCTAAAGCTCAGCCTCGATCTCATGCAAATGTGCTCTTAGAGGAGAGTCTCTCTCCTTTGGCTCTAACTCCTCCTCCTCCTTAGGAATGTCAGGATCCTCTGCTGCCACTTGCTCTACTAGCTGGCCTCATACCTCAATCCTAGCTTAGACTCTACGTCCTATCAGATCCACACCATCACCCCCACTGTCATCCTTGTGCCCTAGGATATTGATGCCATGCCACATCCGATCACCCCACCACTGAGTGTAAGCCTCTGTAACTACCCCAGCCATTATAGGTTCAATAGTTGGGGCATCCTCCTCATTTGAGAGCTGCATGATCTATCGTGGAGGTAGGTCCTTCTCTATTGTGAGGTGTGATGAGGCCTGGATAAGCCTCATTTATAGCATGTTTTAAATAGTTAAAATTGCCTAAAAATCTTGTGAATTATCTTATATGCTAGTTAAGTTGATTTAATATGTTGTGTATGAATTGTTTGCATGATTGAAGTGTTAAGGGCATTATATTCTGATTTTTAACAGTTCTTGTATATTTTTATGTTATCTTGTCATGCTTAGGTTGACAACAGCACTTCACTAGTATTATTTTGATGATCATTAAGCATTAGTTTCTCTAAATTTATAAAATAGTACAAATACTTATTACTGTGCAGCAAAAAACTGGTTTTTCCATATAAATTCCAGCCAGCTACCAATGAATGGCAAGGCATGAAATTCACATCCAAGGAAGAATGAAGACTATTGCAATATGATATTGAGGGCTAATCCACCTAAGAAATACAGCCAAAAACATTTTGAGTCAACACTATTGGTCATTTTAAAGATCTTCGAAATGAACACAGTGTCTTCGGAATGAACACAGTGTCTTCGGAATGAACACAATGTCTTTGGAATGAACATAGTTTCTTCGGAATGAGAATAGAAAGCACTTTTTGACTTGTTGACTGAATTTTTGTGGTGGAAAATGGGATAAGAAGGTTGAGAAAGTTAAGGGAAAATATCTCCCATCTAACTTTGTCGTCCTTGCCGTCTAAAGCCACCATTTATGGAAAATATCAAATTGATCCTCTTCTAGGATAAACCCAGGAAATTCTGCAGGATATCAGGAACAGCATATTTTCTGTTTGTAATTAAATTTTAGGCATCTATAAAATATAGCTCCCATCCATGTTGAGCTATTAGATAGAGGATATAGAAAATAAATAGAGAGATAATAGAATAGTGATTTCAGACCTGTAACAAATTTTAGCAGAATTGTAATTATGTTTTTGAAGCAATAAAAGTGCAGTTTCATTCCATTTATTTTTTTATGTCTGAGTGTGAGTAAGACTTAAAGAAGAATTCAAACCTTCTTCTAAGAAATTAGTTTGGCCACTTCTAGACCTAGGAGGAGGACTGACAGACAGGTTTTATTCTGATTTTGCTGCAGCAGAATAAGTTGTGAACTTGTCATTTTCATTCTTTTGCACAGCTAACATTCCTAGTTGTTTACTTCTTGTTCATAATATTTTTGTGATATGATTAGTGGTAGATCTGGTTATTCTTTTCATTCCCAGAAAATTTAGAATTCACTACAAATTTCCATTTCCTGCAATTTACAAGTTTTTTGTAATTTCCCTGCATTCTTGTTTTTGCTGTCAAAACCCTGCACAGAAGATTGACGACCTTCTGTTACAGAGCATTGACAGGATCTAGTTTTTATGCTTCATTTTAATTATTGCAAGACTAAATATAGTTTCATTCTTGCAACTGTAACTAGGGTTTCATTTCTACAATTAGAAATTAGTTTTCATTCTTGCAAATAGATTAAAGTTCAATTTATGCAATTTAGGGGTAGAAGTGACACAAAACACCCACACAATCAATTCCACCAATAAGACCTGCTGCTTCCAAATTAACTGAACTACAACCCTGCTTGAAATTTCTCTCATAAATAGCCTTGGACACCACCCTGGATTGACAAATTCATTGAGAATTAATGATGTGCTTAATGACAGCCCATCATTTTGGTGTCTTTAGGAAACACGGTGTTGTTAAAAGGTGAAAAGCAGTCCAATAATTATTAAATATGCTAAGTTTTGAATTTTAGAGTAAAACCTAAATGTAATGACTGGTATAAGTAATTATTATTGGTAAATTGTATTTCAATCCATTTAGGAAATAAGCAAGAAACCACAAGAAGAAAAATTTCACAAGAGGTTGAAATTATGTCAAAAAAGTCTAAATTTTGTATTTCCAAAAATGTTGGAATTTTCAAAGAATCCCAATCATCCACTTCCAACACTGCAAGATTTGCAAGATCCTTTGAGAAATCATTACAAGGAGGAAAATTAAGTAGTTCAACACCATTTTCTCTTGACAAATCCATACAATCAGGAAAATTTGACAAGATTTATAATTTTTTTTGGGAACCTACAATGGAAGGCTCACAAGAGAATCAAGGTAGAGCCAACAATGTGCTCCACCCTAGTGCAACTAGTGCACCTACCAGAACTTTTCAAAATCCCATCCAACTAGATCTTAATCAAAATACTCCCATGAAGGTCATTTCACCTGCAGTATTACCAACTTTCAAGGGAATTACATCCGAAGATCCTGATATGTTTTTGTTTGAGTTTAAAATTGTTTGTCAAGCTCATAATTACACTAATGACAATCAAAATATCAAACTATTTCCTTCCACTCTTAAAGAGTTAGCTCTATGATGGTTTATCACCTTAGTACCTGAATCAATTAGAACTTAGGATGATATGGAAAACATATTCTTGGAGAGATACCAAGAATATTGTCAAGTCAAGAATCAAAATGATGAAATTCTTACAATGAAACAAGAGGAAAATGAAATCTTAGAAGATTATCTAGACAAATTTTATTTTGTTCATAAGAGATGTGGAAGTGTTGAACCTAAAATTTGCAAAGTCATATTCTTAAGGGGACTACAAGATGAATTTAGGGATGCATTGGATATCTTGGGAAGATGAGATACAAATGCACTTAAATTTTAGGAAATTATTAAACTCTATAAAAATTACTCTCATTCAAGGCATAGAAAACACAGAATTGGTAATGAAAAACATGATTTGAAAGAATGCATGAAAGAGGCTAATATTTTAGTACATGATAGAACATTAGATGAAAAAATGAATCTACTGAATCTTTAGCCATCTATTGTTCAGATTGTAAAAAGCAACACTCTCTTCATGATTGTCCTTCGAACAAAATATTTATACCTGCTACATGTAGAATTTATGAATTAGGACACCCCACAGATCAGTGTAGTTTATTGCCAGAACTTACAAGTGTCTTTGAAAAATAGTCTCAACCTATGAAAAAATCAATTTTGTAGGACAAGGACAAGGGAATAATTTTCATAAATTTCCATATCATAATGCTTCTCAATTTCTTGCACATTGGGGAAATAATCCTTGGTATATGTCATGGTCTGCTTTAGGTCCACTTCAACAATGTTGGAGTCAACCACCATGGGCATACTCCCAATCATGGTCTCAACATGGCTGGATACAACAACAATGGAATCAACAACATCCACCATGGTTGCAGCCAAAATTACAGGGATATAAATGGGTACAACATCAAAATCTATACAAAGGGCAGCAACATTGTCAAAAACAAAAATCAAATTTGTTGCCTAATTATATCCATAATTTCTATCATGGAGAACAACAACAAAAATTAAAACAACCTCTATTTTCAACTCAACCTGTGGTCATTCCAAATCATGTTAAATAGGTAACCCCTGTCTCTGTGGTTGAATCAGAAAATATAGCCCTAATAAATGTTAGTGACTGTGTTGAACCACTGCTTGAACCTATTCCACTTATCAGTGTAGAAAGTGAAGTTAAAAAGAATGAACATGAAAACAAATCCACACTAAAACAACATCAAGAAGAACAAGATACCTCATCAAATAAAGTATCATATTTTGAATAGTCTGAGATATCAAAAATAACATCTTCACAATCATATTTGATAAAGGAATTAGAACATTTAACTGTTACAATCCCTTTACCTCAAGTTGTACCAATCATTAATAGGATTGTTCAAGAAATGTGTTTTAGCAAACCAAGAAAAAAAAAAGTATATCCTAAAACCATACAAAAACGTGAAAAATTAGTTAGCTTGCTTTCAGGTAAACTTATTACACCTAAGTATGATTGTATAGAAAGCCCACAGTTTCTTAGAACACAAGGAAAATGAACAGAATACTTTAGTTTTGGCCTCCATTGTTGTAAATAAAAATGTAGAAGAGTTGGATTCCTCCAAAAAGTTTGTTTTTGCTAAAAATGTTCAAAAATCATATTTTAAAGATGAACTAATTATTGTTCAGCAATTACTATAAACTGATGAAAAACATAATTCTGAAAATTTATCACACAAAACCATTTTCTTTATTTACCACATGGATGTCATTATTGTTTCTCATCTTTTCATTATCATTTATCAAATTTAATTCTTTCAAGAATTGCTTTTGGTAAACATATACAGATTTTTCATTCTTTTCCACCATATCATTACTCTCTTAATTTATTAATGCATCATTCTCCAAGAACCAATTCAAATCATCCTGGTACAAAACAAACTGAAATACAGCCAAAAAAACCTTTGAACAACAATAGTTGGTTGACTAAAAACCAGGAAGCAAATTTGTTTGATATATTGGTGCAACATCCTAATGCTTTACTAACATTTTATGCATCTTTAGCAGTTGGCATTGAATTGTTGTAGGTACAAAAAAAAAAAATTGCAATTGAATGCATTTGATGAACTTTGGTTGGAAGCACTTCACCAAATAGAGTTCACTCAACAAAAATGGAAAATGTGGCATGATGATCACATTAAGAGCAGCAAGGATAAACCAGGGGAGTTTGAGAATGAAGTTGTTTAACTTTATTTAGTTGATGATTTAAGGAGGATATTAGTGGTGAATGGACATCTTTAACAGTTGTACCATAAACCACTAACAAAGGTGGAATTTGCTTGGTATTTCAAACAGTTACATTTGATAGAAGAGGCTTCTTCTTTTGATGAAGATTCCAAATGATCATATCTTTGAATCTTAAAAGAAAAATAAAAAGAAAAAAAATTAGAAAAAATAGAAAACAAAAAGATGAATAAATTTTGGCTGTGAATTTCTTCATGAGCATGATTTCAATTAAGTCATGAATTCCTTCACGGGCACAATCAGAATCAAAAAGACAAAAAGAAAAAAAAAAGAGAAAAAAAAAAGAGAAAAATGAATAGCTCAGTAGTGAAAACCTTTTTCTAAGGCACTACTGAGTTGGTATGCATGAAAACCAGTTTTTTGGCATGCATAACCTTGAAATTTTTGAGTCACCATTGTACAAATTCACCAACTGCACTTGTTTTTGAAGTGTTGCAAGAAGCCTCAGCAGAATATCAACAGAAGCAGTCATCCTTCAAAACTTGCATTAACTTGTTTTAACCAGGTATATATGTTTCTTGCACTTTTCTCATTGTAAATATTTGATATATAGTATATGACAATTAACCATTAGTATAAAAGTGTTCATAAGAGTTGGCATAAACAAAACATGCTTGGAGAAAGAGAAAAATGTTGGTTTCTGCTATGTCTTTAGAATGACTGTTGTATCTTCAATAACCGTGGTATCTTCAGAATGAAGCCTTTGTCTTCGAAATGAAGGTTTGTCTTCGGAATGAAGGTTTGTCTTCAAAATGAAGGTGTGTCTTCGGAATGAAGGTTTATCTTTGGAATGAGGTTATCTTCGAATTTAATGCCTAGCTTAGTATTTAGAATGAAACATACTCTTCGGAATGAATATTTGACAGTCTATTTCCACGTGGCATCCAAGGAGGGAGAAAAAGACATAGTCAATAGAATTTTTTTACTCCATGTGATCATTGACACATGTCATCTAGCTTGCGGTTAGATTCATCTCATATTTTGCACCCATCGAGGAAGTATGAGAATCATAGGGAAAATAACCAACAAACATGCCACCAGCATTCATTGCTAATAACCACTCATGTGGGAAAATTTACATGCAGAATGGATGAGCTAAAAATAGTAAAGAAAATTTGATGGCAAGGATGTCCAATGATTGATGGCCAGGTGTTTAGAGCACAGAATAAGGAAGTGTGCCATCTTTTCTTTCCAAAGATATATTTGCTAATGATTACAAGGAAAAGTTAAAAAAAAAAAAAATTATAAGTTCTTTCTGAAGAAGAACAAGAGCAAACCCTGTAATTCTGTAGAAACCAAAAATCAGTGACCTAGCGGATGACTGTAGTAGCAGAAGAGAGTAGTCTTCTCAACATAAGAATAGAGAAATGAAGTGAAAAATGAAAAAGGGCCAGCCTACAAGAACCCTAGAATAACGTAACCACATGGGTTACCATATTTTTCAACCTGTGAAGGGTAGTATGTAATTTTGTCAGGGCATCATTTCAAAATTTTAAACCACCTCAGGCATGGTAGGCAACAGCCTAAATTTAGAGTGAATTTTACAGCATACCTACACCGAGAACTACAGAGCATGGAAAAACATTATCAAGAGGAAAAAAAGGAGCCCTCATCATCATGGTCTTATTAAACTGGTGTGCCAACATCATTTTAGGGGAAACCCTAGAAGCTTTAATAGGTTTTATTCTACCCTTACTAATGTAGTTTTTGAAGAAGAAGATGAAGGAGAATAGGATACAGATGTTGCTATAAAAAAATATGCTACTGAGGAAGAAGAAAAGGTTAAAAAAAAATGCTATTGTAGAGAAGGATTTTCCTAGCTGGTATAAGAAAAAGATGAAAGCTGCAAAGCGGTCTAGGTTACCTTAGACGAAAAGGATTTTCCTTGCTTATCCCCCTGTGCAAATGGTTTAAAGGTGCTGAGAATTTGCAAAAGGACAAGCTTTACCCTATCCAAATCCCTTGCTTAAATCAAAATAAGGAAAATCCCAAAGCAAAGTACATATTCAAAAATCCAAGCATACAGTCCAGATTTCAAAGCAATAATCCAATACAAAAATCATAAATTCAAAGAAACATAGCTCAAAAATCAATCAAAAATAAACAGTGATTTTCATCACTACATATGAGCAAAATAAATAGTGATTATCATCACTACAAAAATCCTCGCTCAAAGAAAAATAAAAAATAAACAGTTATTTTTATCACTACATATGAGCAAATATCCAAAGCCAAAAGGATGAAAAGAAAGGAATAAATCTTGAATCCCTGGAATTCTCAGCATTATACAAAACTGAAAGGATAGATCCTTACGCATGATGATATGTCTATCATAATTGCTTCATGCATTTTTGTAGACCAATGTTTGAATTTGGATGAGCTAGCTTAGGTAACCCAATATTGCCTAGTGGTATAGTCCAACTAAGTCCAATATAAGGATGATAATAACACTTCAGAATCCCTGATCTTAGTAATGGGTTGAAATAATCCCACCTGATATCGAAGGAAATTCTTGAGTTCTATCTCACAATATACAATCACTTGCACACACAAAGATCATGAAAAACCAGGTCCATGGTAAAAGCATTACTTTTCAAAAGTCTAGAGTGGTAAGTAGACAGCTATTGATAGGGTAACTAGAGTGTTTGAATCTTTGAAAAGCCCCAAAAATTCTTAAATAGCAATAAATCATATCATCATTCACACCATCACTTTCTTTATAATATTTTATAAATTACGGTGTATCAACATAAAAGGACAGATACCGCATATATATTAGAAATAGTATATAGACGGCCACTGACTGCTTTATATCTTTTAATTTACAAAAACTTATTAATAAAATACATTGCACGCCATTACATCTCATATATGAATACTTAATCAATTCTTATGATAAGAGTGATTATTTAAATTCATGATTATTTTTTTACTTTCTGTGGTATCACCCATTAAGATTGTCAATGTCATATGCATTTTGCATGTTTTAAGTGATTAGAGCATACAGGTTCGTTTATACCATTCCATCACATAACATAGATGCATAAAATTAAAGCAAAATTAAACATGCACTTAACAATAACATCACATCCACAAACACAAGTCATGAATTATCCATCATCACATCATAAAGCACATCATAAAACATATAGGCAATATCCATTTGCATACAATCATGAATTCATAATTCATCATCAAAATACATCACGTCATATCATCAAATCATATAAGCATTTACACATCCATATAAGCATATACAATATCATCTATCATCTAACATATACATCAAATCATCATAATGCCATCATCACATCACTTCATAAAACAAAATAACAACAAAAAAATGAGCAATAAACGATACACATAATAAGTCATAATGAAAATATATCATAAAAGAATTTGTGTCAAGTCCATGGATGTACAAAAATTCTCATGGGTAATAGTAATATAGGTCAGTATACCTCAAAAATAAATCAAAACCAAGAGTATCATCAATCAAATACCAGGCCTACGCCCCCTGCAGCACTACCCCCTTATGGTCAGATCTCTGGGAGAATGGTGCAAGCTGGACCCTGCTGGTCTCCTTGTATGAGGTCGGGCCCCATGACTAGGTCGGATGGAATACTACCCTATTGTAGAACTCCTATTGACCTATGGCCCACCTGTGGCTCCTCTCACCCTAGGGATGGAACCTAGCCTAATGATCTGCCTTGAGAGAGCGACAATTTAGGTTACGTCCTCAGTAATCTGAACATCACTCTCATCCAAAAAATTTTGTAGATGACAGATCTCAGTCTAGAGAGCTACCCTCAAAGGATCCTTGGGAGCAGGAGGTGCAACAAAAACCTGTATATGGTTAGCTCCTCCCATAGCAACCTACAAAGCCCATATCTAGTCTGATAGCTAAGCTATGGTAGTATCCCTTTGAGCTATGGTGGCATCATGCTATTGTACTTGTATCTTGGCTGACTGGAGATTGACCTCTACATCATGTAGTTGTGCCCTAAGTGGAGAATATCTCTCTTTAGGATCCATATCCTCCTATACCTCCTCAGGAGCCTCCTACTCCTTTGCTACCACCTACTCTACCTACTGGACCCACACCGCAATCCTAGCACGAACCCTGCACCTCGTGGGGTCTACCCCATCTCCGCCATCATCCTCTTAGCCTAGGATACTGATGGCGATCCGAGATTCAAACAACAAACTTCTCATTAATTTGTAGTAAAATTGCTTAATACAGTCTTCTGTTATGATTTCCAGGCATACTTCTTCCACAATCCCGAACTCACCATCCCCTTCCATTACAATTTTTTGGGTTTTTTTATCGAGGTCCCCATCCTCTAGGCAATTAATGCCCCGCCTAAAAAAATTCAATTTGAATTTTCCCCCTCCCTGGGTTTTTCAAAATTTCAGTCTTAAATGGCAATCTGCCCGATCTACCATGGCACTAGCATTGATGGCCTCCCTGCATCGGCCGCATTGTTCTGACCGTCCTCTGCACTGTTGTCTCCTTCATAAAGTTGTCACCGGTAATTGTTGTGTTTCCAGAAGCAAATAAAATAAATAAATAAAAATGCGTGGCCGACACCTCCCTTATCAACCTCCGTGACCTTCATCTTTGATTTCTTACACGTAGTCGACCGCGTGTATATTTTGCCATGCCTTCTCCTTGTCGCAAAATATTTGGCACACGTGTCCTTCACACTGTCACGATACACGTGGTAGTCCACGTGCCAAAATTGGCCTTGCCCGACCGTCCTCTTATCTCCTTTGGCCATGTCTTTGCTTGGCCGCGATATCACGACAGGTCATGAAATTGTGACATGTCGCGATATCGTGACCAACAGCACCTCCACTATGCCGAAGTCCCTAGGGGCCGCGATTTCATGACATGTCATGATTTTGTGACCCCCCACCTCTGCCTTCACTTTGTCAAATTCTTTGCTATGCTCCCCGCTTTGCTTTAGCTTTTGTTGCCGCCTTAAAATCATGCCACGTGGCAGTTTTGAGCTGGTCGCGATATCGCGACAGGTCATGATATCGCTACCTGTCGCGATATCACGATAGGACTCTTTGCTACGCCTTGATTTTTAATGCAGCCAGGATATCACGACGTCACGATATCATGACGTTCGTAGCCCTTTATCTTCGCTTTGTAAAATAGCCACGATATTGCGACGTCGCGATATCGCAACGTCACGATATCGCGACGTCCGTAGCCCTTTGTCTTCACTTTGTAAAATAGCTGCGATATCGTGACATCGCGATATCATGATGTCACGATATCATGACGTTCGTAGCCCTTCGCCTTCACTCTGTAAAATCATCGCGATATCGCGACGTCGCGATATCGCGACGTCGCGATATCGCGATGAAACTCACTAATGTCACAATGCAACTTTTGAGGTCACGATTTCGTGACCTCCTTCCCCCATGCTTTACAAACACTTCCCCCTCCTGGGAAAGAACTAAAATAATTCAAAATACAAGTATTTAAAGAAAATTTTGAAGGATGCAAGATTGCCCATACTGTCATCGGATGCTCCTGCATCAGCTACCCTTGCCATACCACATCAGGTCATCCCACCATCACGTAAATGCCTCTATGACTCCACCAGCTACTCCAAGATCAATAGTTGGGGCATCCTCCTCATAAGCTAGCTCTATAACCTATTAGGGAGGGAGGTCTCTCTCTACTTCGATGCACCTATATAGAAATGGTACTAGTGGTACATCCTGTTGCAACCCGTACTGACAAAGAACCTGAGAGTAGAATAAATGCTCCCAAATGTTAACCTTGTAGCCAATGAGTCATCGCTTGCACTATGTCCTAGAAGTAAAGCTATCAGGGTCATCCCAAGTAGGACACTCATGATAAGGGCACCATATGATATCTCCATCCTGAAGTCCAATGAAAGTATTAGTGTAATGAGTCATCTCCCCTATGAATGTATGGCTTTTGTGCTCCTCACTCTCTCTGGCCCACCTAGCACCATAGCATTTTTTCCTCCCATACATAGTTATGATCTCAACAAGAAGCCCCTTAGGGTGATCTACCCTAATGTGCTCCCATTCCTAGACCTGCAGAAGCCAACTGCAAGTGATGCTAACGTGACCCCTCTGATGGATGTGGTACAACTCATCATAACACTGAGACAATAGAGACCTACCCCATGCATATATGATAGGCTCCTCACTATCTATCAGGTCTTGAACCATCGCAAGGAGGTTCCAAAGGAACCTCAAGCTTGAGCAATCTGGGATGAGGAAATTGTTGATGACCATCAATAGTACTACATGCCTCATTGTGAAAAAATGCTCTCAATACCAGTGTATGATAGACACTCCTCCAGACTTGTTGTTCTTAAGAGCATCCTCAGAATGCCTCCTAAACACCTGAGTGAAGATAGCCACCTTAGCATTAGTGGATGAAGAAACAATAGCCACCCCATCAAAAGGGATTCAAAAGATCCTATACACATCCTTCATTGTAATGGTCATCTCGCCAATCAAGAGGTGGAAGGTATTAGTCTGAGGGTCCCAATGATGGGCCAAAGTCATAAGGTAAGTCTAGTCCGACATGAGGTGAGGTAATCTAGTAACATACTGGAGCCCACGAGCCTTAAGCCATGCCCATTACGTGATGTCCAAGCAAGGAAGAAGGTCAAGCAAGAGCTTAGGGTCCTGAGCCTGAGTAGTAAGAATCTAAACAAATCAAAATAAAGATAAAACATAACTAAAGTGCAATACAAGCTAAAGAGTAGTTCAAAAATTTCAAAAAAAAATCAAAAACTATCTCAAAAATCCAATAAAAAGCAAAAAGTGTGCAAAAAATGGCTAAGGGATTTAGCCGTTGTCACCTATAGTGGCCAAAAACTGGTTGCTGGAGACAGCAGCGGCCAAGACCCAACAATCAAATTTTTGACTGTTGGGGTTCAAACCTGGCCGCTCTAAGCAACAACGGCTCATAACCGACCACTCTAAGCAATAGTGGCCAAGGGAAAACATGGCAAACCCATGAACCCTTAGCCAGAAAAGAAAAAAAAAATCAAAATATTGCAAAAATAACATAAAAATATCAAAGAGAGAAGGGAAAACAAAAAAAATTAAAGGCAAATTCCCACTCAGGCATCAAATCAAAGCTAAGTTCAAACACGCTTAAAATGGTAACAACGGGTGAATAACTAAAAAATTTAGAAACCCTAGGCTAAATCCACTAACAAAAAAAAAAATCAAAATTGGGGACTAACCCACCAGAGCAGAAAGTAAGCTAAACTAGCTACGGGTTTTTAATTTTTTGCCAACAGGTTTAGTGAGGTTCATTTTACCAACAGGCTTAGTGAGGTTTAGTTTTACCCAAATAAAGGAAAAGAGAGCTAGGGTTTATAAAATGAGAAATACCCAATAAGCTATGGCTCCTCCAGCAGCTGATGTCTCACCCTGAGTAGCCATGTCCTTGATACCAAGTAAAATCTAAATTTTCAACCATCGTTGTCACACCAAAGCTCTTAAAAGTGAATCTTCAACAATGAAAATGAAAGGTCAAACCCTAGAAAATGCAAATTTTATATTTCTTTAATTATGCCTTGGTTTTTTTTTATGTCAATGGCCCAAAATTCATGGTTGCTCATGGTGACAGTGGCCACAAGCATGAACTTAGAGGCCATTACACCTAATAGCGGCCAAATCCACAGATCAAAAAAAAAGGTTTCCTCCTTGAGAAATCACACAAAAATAGCAAATATACACACTTTGATGGTTTAAGATCATCAAAATGTTCAAAATAACAAAAAAAAACACATAAAAGCACAATATCAAGTAGGCCTCGTATTCAATCACCTACTCTATCAACTCGACGATTGTAGCGGTTTGCACTCCATGTATTTTAGTGAGATGAGTAGGTGATCATAAGGCCACTTGGGGCAAAAAAACTCATTTTGGAATTATGATGTGCCACCCTTCAATCTCGAAGAAGACCAAGATGGTCGGACTGCTCCATGGGTGTGAAAGGATCATCCTAATTCCCCTATGACATCAAAAACATTAAGCCAAAGTGATACAGTCTCAACATAAATAGAATCACTCATCCTAACTTCCTAAGAAGGCTATTGATAGCTAGACTGCTCCTTGGGATAAGGATTGATGATTATCATAAACAATTAGAATCACACTTGGATGTGGGATTGCCCATTAAAAACAACAAATGCTAGAAAGAAACCAGATTAGTCATATTTTTCAAGCGACTTGTCACTTCATTCATTGTCATTTCTTCACCAATTCATTGTGTGGGGAAGTAGTTCAAAGCTTTAACATAATCATAATCAAAATCAACAAAATATCACTTGATCATAACAAAATCATGTTCATCCTACAAATCATTGTATACAACAATCACAAATTTCCCTTGTTTTTTGGGAACGTAAGTAGACATGACATATTCAATTGTAGCTCTCCTACCGATTGGAATTGTTGTAGCAGCTGAAGCTACCCGATTGAGTTTGAGGAATGAGTGCAATTTAACATGCCCAAGCCACTAAGCTAAGTCCTCCAAACATTGATGCAATGATTCAAGGGATGCATGTCATCTTGCATGATTGGACCATTCGGCATTGATCAGACCATTGATCACCATACACCCTACAAACATATTAGTCTAAGTTTTTGCTCAGCATTGTGTTTTCCACATAGTGCATTGTAAAAAGGGGCATATTCAGATACCTAAATCATGTCATGCTTAGGGTATTTGCTCACATAGGCACACTCATAATATCATATGACATAATCTTGGACTTTCCAATCATCAACAGTGGTTCTCACCACTCATTTGGGACCTTTTCAATCCATCCAAGCCTAGCTACTCAAGCCAAGAGCAGCCAGATCCTAACTGCTCAAGCCTAGAGTGGCAACACCTTAGCCACTGTAGATGATAGTGGCCAGATCTTAGTCACTGTAGATGATAGTGGCTAAGCCATAAGAAGTAGTTTTATTGACAAATAGGCCTAATCATGGGTGAAAGTGGTATTCTGCATGCAATAAACGTGATCGGGAGTAACTTTGTATTTATTTTCATGATCAGTTCACATAGGAGACTTGAGTTTGCATTTATACTTTAGTTAACTAACCTCCAAACATAAACAAAGGACAAAAGTTTCTCATGCTAACGACCAGTTCACATAGGAGACTCAAGTTGGCAGTTATATTTTAGTTAACTGTCCTCCAAACATAGAAAAGACAAAAATCTTCTCATGCTAACTTGCACTATGCATGAGAAATTCATTCCTAGGGCTTGGACATAGACCTAGGGTTTCACACTATAAAATGTGCAACCTAAGAGCACCAAGGAGAGACATCTTTTATCAAAGAATCAATATTTTATCAATCTTGGTCATTGAGGAGAGCTTTCAAGACTTGGAGAGTTTCCTTGGAGATCATGAGTATGATGAAGCCCTGATAGCATAGCACCTATTATTTCAACATTGGATATAAGCTTTGGTCCATAGCTTTGGAGCAAATAGGATGAGAATCACTTTAGCGGTCATTGTCTTGGACAGTGGCCCGTAGGCTTAGCTTAGGGTTTTAGACATTAGATTCATTATTTTAGCATATCATTAGCATAGCATAATTTCATTCATTTGTATCCATAGCATTAGTCTAATTTGCATTTGCTTTCATTTATTATATCTATTTCTAACAACCTCATCCGGGGAGGCATTCTCAGATATCTAAGTGTGTGTTGTTGTTTCATTGCTTGCAAGGCCATAGGTTGATCGGACGGAATATGCAACATACGAGAGCAAAAGGGATCCCTCTAGGAAACAGACTTGGAGAAGGAGTCATCTGTAAGCCCTCACACATTTCCATGTGCGAATCCAGGAAGCTTTTTGAAAGCACACCATATCTTTGTGAAAGGGGCACTCTTTGCCTGTTTGTAACCTCATTGTATCAAAATGGGTATCCCTAAGAGGGATCGATATGTAACCTAGTTTCAATACGAATAAAGAGATCCATATTTGTTATTTCTGTGTTATATGCTTTTCATCATCTTCCATTTTATCTTGGGTTTTTAATAACATTGCAAGTAGGGTAAAGTGGTGCATGCATCCTGGGGTTGCTACACATCTATTAAATTTTTGGAAGACACATGTTTGAAATACAAACCCCTCAAGGATCTTCTTGAGGTGTCTAAACTTAGACCAAGTATCGAGAGGAGATGGGGCAGCAAAGTGGAGAACTACATGGCTAGGGGCAAATGGAAGATTCCCCTAGAAGATAGCGAGCACCTCATGCAGGCTGGAAATATCCTATTCGAGATGCTTAGAACCACCATCATCCCTATCATAGTCTCCCCTGACTACCCAGTGTGGGCAGGAACTGATAGTGGGGATTTCTCTGTCAAATCTGCCCATTCTATGCTAGTCAACTCTCGGGTTCCTGCCATTCCGTTCAACCTAGCCTGGATTAAGTTCCTTGTCCAAAAAATTGGTTTATTTGCTTGGACAGCCATTCAAAACAAGGTTTTTACCACTAACAATATCATGAAAATGGGGATCCCTATCCCCAATAGATGCCACCTCTGCATTTCCAATTGGAAATGTATCAACCACATCCTTTTAGAGTGTGAGGTTACTAGGGAAGAATTAAATCACATTTTTTCCACCTTTCAAATTTAGTGGGCCCACACCAACTCCCTCTTGGATATGTTCATCTAATGGCCTACTCCCTTTAGAAATCCCAAAGTAGATTTCCTTTGGAAAATTTACTCCATCACTTCATCTAGCAGGTTTGGCTTGAACACAATTGTAGAGTCTTCTCAACCACCTCATACAACTCCACCTCCATAGCCATTAAAACCATTTCATACACTTCAGAGAACTCCCATATTCTTTTGTGGCCCAGATCCCCCTTAAGCAATATTGATGCTAACATAAGCATTTCCCTCAACATCCCCCTTCCCACCTTATCCCCCTCCATGACTCATCCCCAGGCCAAAGCTCGCTAGATCCCCCATCCTGAGGGATGGTTAAAGTTGAACTTCAATGGAGCATCTAAAGGGAATCCTAACCTAGACGAGGTAGGATGAGTGATCAGGGATCACAGAGGAAATATGGTTATGGATTTTGCAAAGAATATTCATCATCAAACCAACAATATGGCTGAGACGTGGGCCCTGTGGTGAATTTTACACCTTATCAAGGGGTCATGTGTTAAGATCCATGTCGAAGGGGACTCCCTTAATATCATTGGCTACATAATATCTAACAAAGCCCCTCCATGGAACATCAGATTCCTAATCCAAGAAAGCAGGAAGCTTTTAAATCAACATTGCTAGGTGGAGGTCACTCATACATATAGGGAAGCCAATCGGCTTGTAGACAAATTGGCCAACATGGGCTTAGGCAAAACTCCCATCACTATGCAGCATAATTTATTCTTACCAGATGTCCTTCAAATTGTGGCTTCGGATATTCATGGTAGGTACTCCAATCCCATCCATGCTAACTAATTATTTATCTTTTTAATATTGTTTAGGATGTGCTTCGGGCTTCCCGTAGTTCGAGAGCCTTGCAATGTGTGCTCCAACACAACCAGATGATTGGCTACCTCGTCGTAATTCATTACAATCATTATGCAGAGTCAAACCATTGGTTTCTCTCTATGGTGTCCCAACACCTTTTGCCTAATCCCATAGCCACGTTTTCATCCGCACCACCATTCATTTCCCTGTCGATATCCATGTCTGTAGCCTTTGCCCAAAAAATCAACATAACCCATGTGGATATGGTCCCTAGGATTCCACCCAATCCCCACCCTCCTCGGTTTGGCATCCTCCTGTCCACCTGTCACACATTCTTAAGGCTCGACATGGGCTGCTCGCCTCCCCTAGCCTATTTAATTACCCTCTTTGGCTTAGTCCATGATGCTCCCCTCTACAAGCCTGTCTTTTAGGTCTCTTCCATCACATTTTTTCCTATATCCACGACCACCATGGCCTACCTATAACCTAGCTCTCTCCAGCTGGATGTCCTATCATCTGCTTACCTATAGGGTGTCAGGCTTACCACCCTCTTGTCAAAATTTTGTGGAGCAGAAGAATATATTATTAAGGAATTTTTTCATATGTGGTTGACTGGCCATGTCTACATCAAGAATCTATGCTTTAAGGTCACTTCGAAGCTGATAGGTGAGATTGTAGAACTACCAGTCGCTAGCCGCCTTGTCCATCATGACAAAAATTATTGAGACCCAAAATTGGAAGGATTCCTCAACTATCAAAATTTCTTGTGGGATGGCCATGCCCTGGAGCGTCAATATCTTCCTCCCATGTTCCCCACTATTACTATTCCCCTCATTCAATACCTAGCCTACGATGATCCCAAAAATCCTATGGCTAGCTTCCACCTTGCTCTGGTCAACCATATCTAGGGATATAAACCCATGAACATTCATGGGTTCCTTTATCACTTTATGTGTCTCTCAATGGTTGTTTCTTAGAAAAAATGTGCCCCCCTGCCCACCATGGGCTATTTACTGTCATATCCTATCATGTTTTGGCTAACCCTAACATTGCAGCAACCCCCTTGCAATCCTCCCTCCCCTTTCCCCATCTCCCACAAAGCCCTGCTCACTCCCTGTCTAGTGAGCTTCTATCCAACAACGGTGTCCCCAGCACCCCTACCCCCAAGAAAGGCACTGTGGTTGCATCCCCATCCAAGCCATCCCCTTCCCCATTCAAACCCATCCCTTCCCCTCCCAAACCCACCCCTTCCCCATACAAACCCACCCCTTCCGCCAGTAATAAGCCTTATTTGGGAAAATGTAAAGCCAAAACCAAGGAGACAACCACTCCTATCCATAGGTCTTCCAGGGCCAAGAAGCCCAAAACTGAATCTAGTCAAAATTCTCCTATGGAGATTAAGGACTTCAGCGAGGATTTGGCCCCCACATATGGCATCTCAAATTTTCTCACCCGAATGTTTCTTCGAAGCTTCATCATAGCATTTGAGAGTGCGAGCACCGCTCTGAAACAAGCCCTCCAACAGAGTGTTGAGCACGCAAAAGAAGTTATCACGAAGGCCGAATTCTAATCTACTCTGGGACTATCAATTTTTGGTCGAAGTTACTTATGGGATGTCTTACTGGTTTTTTTGGTGATGTCTATTTTTGTGCCTTCTGGCTACCCACTTGGTTGGGTTTCTCTATGTTAGCCCCAGTGAGGGCCCTAGCGATTACCTATGGGTTAATTCTATTTAGTTCAAGTAGCCCCTATGTGGGAAAGCTCCCTTTATCTACTGGCATTTATATCCCCTGCAAGGAAATTTTGGCAATAGTATCCCCTGCGTGGGATTGGTTAACATGGCATAGGCCGATCCCTCATGGCAAAGAATTATGCAATATGAATGTACTTTGGCCTTTTGAAGGTTTTGTATATCTGGGGTTGGGACCCAGTTAAAACCCTCAAAAATTAAATCTCAACTTACCAAAAAAAAAAACTACAAAAACCCAAAAACATAATATAATATATTAGTTAGGTATATATATAACATATATACCCCAAGCATTAATTGCATATATATATATATATATATATACTACAAGATAAAATATTTTTTAAGTAAAATGCCTAAATTAAGAAGTGGAAAACAAGTAGAACAAGAATATATAAGAGAACAAGATCAAGAAAATCTTGAATATGAAGTTTGAATTGAAGATTATGTATCATCAGAATAAAATGAGGAAAACCATGATAAAGAAGAAGTCTTCTATCATAGGCCTCAAGTAGATGAAGAAGGCAATATTAAATTTACTTCCACACAACATTTCACTGAGTTTCTAAAAGATAATATAAATGTCATTAACCATGTCATACAAACAGAAGCTCAAATCCCTATGGTATATTATTCAATGGAGGCTTCCATAGAGGTTGTTATTCGATTGAATGGAAATCCATTAACAAACATGAACAAAAATAAAAATCAAGCTGGCACATCTCAAAATATAAATCAAAATTTGAATCATAATATAGCACAACCGCCACCAGTAACAACTTCAAATTCTAAACAAAAATAGCCATCTTCTACTTCACAAAAGGTAGCACAAAGAATTAAGAAGATGCATAGAATTAGTCAAAATCAGCAAAGGGTTCAACAAAACAAAATTCCCTATCAACTTCATAATACTCCTCCTAGTAACACTTTACATAATACTGTTTCAGTTGGGAATCATTATATAACAACACCAACTTATTATCAAAGACATAATACTATGATGCAACAAAACCAATTTGGTGGACAACAACAAGGACTTGAAGTCATGGTTAAACAGTTAGATTAAAGACTAGATCAAATGGATTCCTACTGTCCCTCTTATAGTTATAGAGAGATGTGTAGCCAACCCTTGGATCCTATTGTGGTTGCTCAACCATATCCTAAGCATTTTCCTATGCCTGTCCTATCGATATCCAAGGGAATTGAAGATCCTATTGAGCATCTTCACATGTTTAGGACAACATGTCATGATATTTCTCATTATGACTTGTTGTTAAAGATGTTCCCTAAAAGTCTTGGAGGCATGGCTTTAGAGTGTCATTATCAGTTACCTACAAAATCTTTAAGGAATTTTGAAGAAACAGTAGGGATGTTCATCCAAAAATTCAGTGCTTACATAGAGAGACATGTGACTATTAAATATTTGTATAATTTAAAGCAAGGAAAATGTGAGAGTGTAGACACCTAAATTATGTCATGCTTAGGGGAGCTACTCACATAGACACACTCATAAGATCATAATACATAATCTTGGACTTTCCAAGCATCAACAGTGGTTCTCACCACTCATTTGGGGCCTTTTCAAGCCATCCAAGCTTGGCCACTCAAACCAAGAGCAACTAGATACTAGCTGCTCAAGCCTAGAGCGGCCAGACCTTAGCCCCTTTAGATGACAGTGGCCAGTTCTTAGCCACTATAGACAACAGTGGCTAAGTCATAATAAGTAGTTTGCTAACAAATAGGCCCAATCTCGGGCAGAAGTGGCAGTCTTCATGCAATAAAGGTGAGCAGGAGTGACTTTGCATTCCTTTTCATGACCAGTTCACATGGGAGGTTTGAGTTTGCATTTAGACTTGAGTTAACTGACCTCCAGTCATAAACAAAGGACAAAAGCTTCTCATGCTAACAGCCAGTTCACATAGAAGACTCAAGTGGGCAGTTAGATTTTAGTTAACTGACCTTCAAACATAGACAACGGACAAAATTATCTCATGCTAACTTGCACTACACATTAGAAATTCATTCCTAGGGCTTGGACATAGACCTAGGGTTTCACACTATAAAAGGTGCAAGTCTAAGAGCATCAAGATATAGATAATCATACATATAGAGGATATTTATCATATCAGAGAGACATATTTTTTAGGAGAGCTTTCAAGACTTGGAGAGTTCTCTTTGAGATCATGTATACAATGAAGCTCTAATGGATTGAAGAGCATAACACCTACTATTTCAACATCATATTATAGTATTTGACCCATAGCTTTGGGGCAAAGAGGTCAAGGTTTACTTTAGTGACCGCTATCTTGGATAGTGGCCCACAGGCTTAGCTTAGGATAGACATAGCTTCTTTTATTCTACTTCTTTTCATATCATTAGCATAGATTTACATGATTTCATGGCATAGTTTTATCATATTTTTGTTACATTCTTTGATTACTAACAACCTCATCCGGGGAGGCAATCTCGGACACCTAAATTTTCATTGGTGTTTCATTGCTTGCAGGTCCATAGGTACATTAGATGAATATTGCAACATACGAGAGCAAAAGGGATCCCTCTAGGAAATAGACCTATAGAAGGAGGCATCTGTAAGCCCTCATACATTTTCGTGTGCGAAACCAGGAAGCTTTTATAAGCGCACCACCTCTTCACGGAAGGGGCACTCCTTGCCTATTTGTAATTTATAGTATCAAAATGGGTATCCCTAAGAGGGACCAACATGTAACCGAGCTTCAGTATCAATAAAGAGATATGTCTTTTATTATTTCATGTTATATGCTTTTTCCTCTTGTCTTTCCATTTTATCTTTGGTATTTTAAATAGCATTGCAAGTAGGGTTTAGAAAAGGGACCGGTGTGTGCATTCCCGGGGTTGCTACAGATGGTGATCACGGTGGGACCACTACTAATTTTTCATTTTTTGTTGGGATACTAACTTAATTTTATGTGCAGTTCTAGCTGCTCTGAGCTACAGCAGCCAAAAACTAGCCACTCTTAGCTACAGTAGCTAATAGAGCTTAGCCGCTCTGAGATACAGTGGCCAAGAACCAACCACTCTGGTCAATAGCAGCCAATACTGGAGTGCAATAGAGGTAAAAACACAGACTCTCTGAGCTGGATCAAAGGTTGGTATAGATTCTCTGATATTTTATAGCTTTCTATCTACTTTTGTATGTTTAAAATAGAGAACTTAAATCACATTTATTTTTGGAAATTGAAGGAATCAAAGAAGAAAGAATTAAGCATTGTGCATATCTTAGATCTTCTTTTAAATTTTCCACTAGGTGTTGCTAGGAACAACGGCTTATGCCTGAAAAGTTCACCCTAGAATCCAATGTGCTAGACATTGTATGTTGTTTGCTTGCTTTGAGGCCCTGTTAGAGGCCATAGTTGCATGAGATAAAGTGTGCTCATACAAATCATAGTAGTTCATGCATCTTTCTGAATATTGAAACGTATTTTTGCACTTAGGCATATAGGAAAGATTCATTGCTGCTATATGATGCACTTTATGATATGCAAGCTTAAAATGAACACCACACATGCACGTCTCATTTAAAACATTGGAGAGTTGGATTTCATCACCAACCTTTAATTCAGTCCAGTGATGTTGGAATTCATCTCCTTCCACTGGTTTGTCCCCTAGAGCTTCTTAGAAACAAATTGAGAAACTTATTCATAGTGACACTAAGTTATTTGTGTTCAAACTGTCTCCCACTGTTGGAACAATCATTGGTTCAAAGTGGAAGAGCTAGGCAAACCCTCCATTGGGTCTTCAACGGTGTACCCTAGCTTCTTTTGATAAAATCATGTTTGGCATGAGTGTACTTGATTGTAATTATGGATTATTCTTCTTATTCTTAATCCAATAACAAGAGCAAAGAAATTGAAAGAGCAACACATCAAAACACATCAAACAGTCTAGGGCACACTTAAATCGATAATCAAGATAAACATTTATTTGGTATTATGTGGTCATTCCTAATTTGCAACTCAAAATATCAAGTCATAAAACAACATGGTCAAAACAAGAAGTAAGCACCCTCGGTCTGATATCAAGGGAGAGACAAAAGCAATTCATGCTCATAGGCGTATCCATAGTAACATTGAACGACCTACCCATAATACCATGAGATGTAGCTTTGTGATCCTAAGGGGTGATAACTCAACCTTTGGGGGATTTCTTTGAGAAACCCCAAGTAAGGAGCCACATCATGGAACAAAGTCACATAAAAAAAAGAGGCTTCATAGCCATCCTCATCAAGGAGACATGAGGAGACCTCAAGGGCCTCCTCTAAACACACAAAAATATCTCAAAGACATGAGGAAGCTTCAAGGGCTTCCTCCTCACATGGACATAAGTAAGGTTCTAAAACACATTATTCACATAGGGATGATGAGACTTCTACATCTCCATCCACATGGATAAAATATGTTACCACCAAGCCCTCTTCATCAAGAAGACAAACAAGAATTGCAACACCTCAAGACTCATAGGAAACATATGAAACAGGTCTGCCCACTGAAGGGCAGGAAACTAGAGCTACATCTAGTCATGGGAATAATATAGAAGAAACCCTTCACACAAAATGAAATATTCCCTTATACTATGACCTCATAGGAGTAAATGGCACCCTACAAGACCAGACATTGAAAAAAAGATAGCTAGATGGGTTGGATCGATTTCCTACTCAACCAACTCAAAGAACTGTAGCTACTGAGAACTCTGCATATGGAAGCTCACAAACTGTGACTTCTAAACATACCTCCCATTCTGGGGGTACCTCAGAGCGACCCCAAAGAAGACTCATGGAGTTTGATCATAGGGATACTCAATAGTACACTAAGCAAGTCATATTAACTAGCAAGAGTACAAATACAATAGAAATCCCCTCAAGGAATCTACGAGTCAAGACAACAAGAACAGAGTTAGATAAACATGAGTCTTCTATGACAACACAAACTGACCGAATGAGGTAGTTATAAAATATATTACGTAAGGATTGAGAGCTAGTAGAAGCACTCAAACAAGAGAAACAAAGAGAAAGACTCTTGCACAAATGTGAGTAGCACTTAAGAGAGCAATATGAGCAGCTAGCTTTTACCAATTTATAGGAAAATGGTGGTGACCAACAAATAACAAGACACTCTGACTCACCAAAGGAGAGGCACACTAGACAAGATAGCCCGCAAAGAAACCCCCCACCAAATCATGAAAAAAATCCAACTAATGGGGGAAGGACAAACATAGCAAACCAGGATCATAATCCTGGGTCCCCTCCTAGGAGGGAGGAAAATGGAATAAATCAAATCGATAGAGAGTTACCTCCATTGACAAGGTGAATAGGCTTACAAGAGGAGGAAATCTGTGCATCAAAGGCATTTGAAGAGCTTGTTGAAAATATGAAAACCTTTGAGAAACAAGATGCAGCTGGTAACTCACCAACATTGAACAAGATACACAATCAACCATTGTTGCCATCAATCCCTAGCCCTCCATATCCTAAGTACTTTGAGATGCCTAAGTTAGAGAAGTTTAAAGGTGAAGAGGATGCACAAGAGCATGTCACCAATTTTATCAACGCATGTTTTCATCTTGAAGACAATGACGCTCTCATCCTAAGAATATTCATAATGACATTTTCAGGAGCTGCCACTCAATGGTTCAACCAACTACCTAAGCATAGCATAACCAACTTTGAACAACTATTAAATGCATTCTTGAAGCATTTCTCCTTTGGTGCTATAAGAAGGTAAACCTTTCAGACCTGGCTAACTTGAAACATTATGATGACGAGCCATTAATGGATTATGGGAATAGATGGAAAAAATTCATGGTAAAATTATCATTTTTCATTCCCATAGAAGATATCATTCACATGTTCACCAAAAGTTGTTCTAAACATATCTCCATCTTGCTACAACTCCAACAGTACCCTTAATTTGAAGAAGCTCTAGCGTAGGCCAAGATCATCGAAGAGATAAAAGTAAATGAGGGAACCATTAAGCTCTGAAACAAAAATGAGTGGAACAATAATGGTAAGAATGACAAGTATAAATAGAAGCAGGGCAACCCTACTCCAATCAATTAATTTGTATTGGCTACACCCAAGGATGGGTGTGCATAACAACCACAGAACTATCAAGCACATCCTTTGCCAGCCAACTATGACCAAAAGAACAATCAAGGAAGAAACCGAGAATGCAAGCTGCCTCATTATTTCACACCTCTGACAGAATCAATGCAATCAATATTTAATTAGTTGAGCGAGGCCAGGAGGATCGGATTTCATAATATACCTCTTATAGATCCCAACCATCCTAAGCCAAAAGGATATAAGGAAGATCAATTTTACCCTTATCACAGGATACTAGGGTATGACATCGAGGCTTGCATCCGGTTTAAGCATCAAGTGCAAAATATGATTGAGGCAGGAGAGCTCAAAGTTGACAACCCACTGGATCCTGATAATAGAGACATGGGCATATACAGAAATCCATTGCCCAATCATGAGGCCCCTTGACAGCAAGGGACCCAAGTCAATTAGGTTCGAGCTGACATACCTACCCACGGATGCATGGGGATGGTTGATATTGTTAATATAGAAACAAGGACTAGGCGGTATGGTCAATTTCAACTTCTTGCAACTCCCATGAACATCCTAGTCACTCCTAGGCAAAGGCAAGACAACCTTCTAGGTCCACCAACGTGACCTGTGGTAACTATTCAGAGTAGATTGGAGCAAAACTTATAGATGACTCCAGATAAGTTATCCATCTATGAGCTCATACAATAGTTCCCAAAGCATAGGGAGACTCTAATAGAGATTTTAATAACAATTGAGCTTCAACCATAAGATGTGAATGCATTAACTCACTTTGTGGGACAAGTGAAAGAATGCGAGGAACTTGTAATACGATTCTATGATCATGAGAATAAGACAATTTTTGCTGCCTTACTAGACCCTCTACTAAACATTGTAGTGACCATAAATGAATTACATTTCAAGAGGGTTTTGGTCTATATAGTTTCATCAATTAACATCATTACAACAACTACAATAGAGCACCTCAAGATACCCAAGACCAATATCGTTCCAGGAGCTTACACATTGAGAGCTTTTAATGATGCTTTATGCAATACTATGGGAACGATAGTCCTACCCATCAAGGTGGGGCACAAGACCATCCCCATGATGTGTCATGTATTTGAAGGAGCTATGCAATATAACATCCTCTTAGGGTATCCTTGGATAAGGACCATGAAGTATGTGCCTTTTATCTTGCACCAGTGTGTCAAGTATGTGCACGAAAATAGTCTATGTGGTTATGGCCGATGAAGAGCCTTTTAAATACGTCAATCAGGTGGACATTCCAATAGAATCTTTTATCCCTTCTACTCACCTATACGTGGCACCTTCATCCCCAACCACACAAGGGGATAACAAATACAAAGGTGTAAGAAAAGACCCATGCACATCAACACCTCCTGGTGCACTCAAGACAGTCAATGCTTCTAAAGTACCATCAATATCAAAAACAAAATATAATCAAAAGCTAAAGGCACCCTTAGTTCAGGAATAAAGACCCAAATAAGTGCCAACTATAGCAATTGCTGAAATACCAAGTCCTATGGAAGAGGAAGATCCTCAAGATCAAGATGAAGATAGTGATTATCATCCTGCTTCACCAGTATCATCCGTGGGGTCATCCATGTCGCATGCATCAATACACTTGGCAAGTACATGCATAGGGGAGTACCTTGTGTAGAACATTACCTTTATGCCTATCATTGAGTCTGCACAAGACATAGGAAGGCCTAAGGACTTGAGGCCGCTAGTAGGAATAGTGGTTCCACTTGGAATCCATCCCAACCAAACCAATTTTGTCTATGTCAGCCTGGACTGTGCTCATAAGTCTTCAGATATAGAAGAGGATGGTGATGAATTATTCATGGTCAATTTTCATTACCTCTCTAATCCTTAGTTTGCTCTAATCTACTTTGAGTGTTGCCATTGGCATGGCTATGACCTTGGCATATATGAACAGGGGTGTAAGCGGCCATACGAGCCACTATATCAGCTTCCCTATGATAGATTTGGCTTAGGTTATTATAGCGGAGGTCGAGATGACTCTCTTGTAACAGCATTGGAAATATTAAGCATAGGTTTGGGAGAAGACATTGATTTCATTCCTTATAACCCCTTAATAATAGAAAATTTGAGCAATAGACAAGTGGCCATGGTAAACATACCACCTCCAAAAACGTATCATCCAAACACCTCAATTGATTCCATCCCAATAGGGTACAACTCATGGGATGAGGAGAATGGATATGAGGAAAGTGGTGATGAGGTGCAACTTGGCTTAGCCTATTAGGGGCTTCGCTATTTGCAAAGATTCACATGGTCCATCCATGATGAGATTGGATATATATCAGATGAAAGTGACTATGAATCAGAAGACTCAACAGAAAGAGCTCACTTAGGTCTGAGCCATCAACCCCTAAATTTGGGGTAAGAGACAAATGCAAATGAATTCTTCATAAGTGACGAATAATATGAAGATGAAACAGAGATGACCTACTTGGTACCAATACATGAGCCCCTTTAATTAGGTCCACATACCAATGCTAACAATTTTTTGATAAGTGATGATGACTTTGAGAATGAAATTGAGATGGCTTATCTTGGACCTCACCACTTACGACAAGTCAACAAGCTAGTAGAGAGAGAGGCGGAACTTTGTGCCATAGACCCTCATCTTCAATTTTTAGAGAGACCTATTGACCTAGCAGACATTCATCGGATGATCAACCCCACTCTGCCTACATTCAGAGAGCAGTTAGAACCCAATGATCCTATTGTCCACCCTACTCATGGGCCAGATCCAAAAATTTTCATTCCTCTAGAACCTCATCGTGAGCATGGAAGGGAAACCCTTGAGACAAGATCATACCCATGTGGTCCTAGAGATTTCATCGCATCCATCAACATGATCTCCATTGATTTGACCACTCCACTTCATAATCTAGTAGATCCTACCAAATCATTGCATCTTGATGTAGAGGCTATTTATTGGGATCATGCTAGTTCACCCATAGAGCCAAAATACCTCTTCACCGATGAAGATATGTTACAGCCATTCCATTTTGCATCAGGTTGTATGTATGATGTCTTCCATGTTGGTTTGGAAACTGAGTCACTAGGTCCTATGAATCTTGCTGATGACATTCATTTGATACCCATACCTCATTATCTGGAGTATGGGTCACATATGTCTATAGAAGCAACTTTTGAGGTGGACATCAGCGATGATCATACCCAACCAAGGAAAGTCAAGTTCAGAGAAAGTCTATCTCCATATGAACAAGCCATCCTAATTCCTCTCCTCAAGGAGAGGCCAAATATTTTTTCTTGGACTTAAAAATACATGCCAGGAATAGATCCAAAGTTAGTCATTGACAACCTTTCATTGGATCCCATAAAAAATCCAATCAAGAAAAAACTAAGGAAAATGCATCCAGCCGTCACTTTGATGGTGAAGAATGAATTGCAAAAACTATGAGATGCAGTATTCATAGTTCCTATTGACTACCTTGAGTGGGTGTCAAACATGGTACCCATAGAGAAACCTTATGAAAGAGTTCATATCTGCATGGATTTTAAGGATTTAAATAGAGCAACACCAAAGGATTCATTCCCGTTGCCAAACATAGATGCTCTTATAGATGCAACCGCAGGTCATGAAATGCTCTCCCTAATGGATGGTTTTTTTGGATACAACCAAATCTGGATTAAGCCCAAATATCAACATAAAACTGCTTTCATTACTCCATGGGGAAAATTCTATTACAAAGTGATGCCATTCGATCTCAAATACATTGGTGCAACATATCAACAGGCCATGACATACATATTCCATGACTATATGCATAATATCTTGGAATATTACATGGATGACTTATTGGCCAAGTCCCTATTGCGGAAAGAGCATGCCGAAGTCCTTAGACAAATCTTTGATCACCTCATAGAACATAATGTCTGATTGAATCCTAAGAAGTGCATATTTTGCATAACTTCTGGTAAGCTTTTGGGATTTATCGTATCCAAGAGAGGCATTGAAGTAGATCCTACAAAGGTAAAGGCTATACTGGAAATGGCCGCCCCTACCAACATTAGGGAATTGCAGAGCCTACAATGCAAGATAGCATCCATCAAAATATTCATCGTGCAATTATCAAAAAAATGTAGACCTATGAACAAGTTGTTATGCAAGGAAGTATCCTTTCATTGGGATGAAGAATTCCATCAAGCCTTTGCAGAGATCAAAACTTATCTGACAACACTACCAGTATTGGCTCCACCAAGGCCAGACATACCATTTTTACTATATATATCGGTTACTGATTTTGCATTGGGCATCATGTTAGCCCAAAAGAATGCACAAGATAAAGAGCAAGACATATATTACATTAGTCACACCTTGGTGAGTTATGAGCTAGGATATGCATATGTCTAAAAGTTGTGTTTAGCAGTGGTCTTTGCAACTCAAAATTTATGACACTACATGTTGAGCCATACGACCTACATCATATCAAAACAAAATCCTTTACAGTACATGATGAGCAAGACATATCACAATACATGTACCACAAAGTGGATCATGCTATTGATAGAATTTGATCTAGAGTTCGTAAGCCAAAATTCCATAAAGGGATAAGTCATAGCAGATCAATTAGCAGAGATGCCTCTTCAAGATAACAAGCCTCTCACCATAGAATTGCTTGATGATGTGGTCTTTGCATTATCAAATCTGCCATAACTTGAAGAACCTAAGAAATAAAGAGACATGTCATTATTCTTTGATGGTTCAAAGTGTGAACAAGGAGGTGGAGCAGGGATTGTCTTTATCACACCATAGGGCACTCCATTGATCATATCATTCAAACTAGACTTCCCATGCACAAACAACAATACAGAGTATGAAGCATTGATCTTGGGACTCCAAATAGCCATAGCGATGGGTATTAAAATATTGAATATCTTTGGTGACTCCTTGCTCATAGTAAACCAGGTAAAAGAACTATTCCAATGCAGGTGCCCACTCCTAAAGAGTTACAAAGAACTTTTTGACACCGACTTAGCTCGGGTGGAATGGTACGACATTGAGGTAATCCCTCATACATCGAATAGATTTGCAGACACCATGGCCTCTTTGGGATTCTTAATCCCTCATAATCCCTCTGCTGATTTTACAACCATTCATGTGAAAGTGCTTTCGCACTTAGTAATATGTCGTGAGGTTTTTGACAATAAAAATTAGTCAACATGATCTACATCAAACCAAATCATGATTAGTCCTTCGCAGCCAGATATTTCTTGCAAATAGCACCTTGGGGGTCTTTGATCTCCCAAGGACCTATAGAGTGTGGTGCAACCATATACCATAGAGTTGTTCCTCAATCCATGTTTAGTACCTCAAAAATGTAGGAAGAGCAAGTTGTCTATTCTATAGAAGTTGTGGCCTATCAGGATTGGCTTTCCCAACTACGGTACTTCTTGAAGCTTGGAATAATACCTCAAGGTTTATCGCATACTAAAAAGTGAACATTCAAATAGAGAGCAACAAGATACATTTTTCTAGGAGATATCCTCTACAGACGAGGATATGATGGAGTATTGCTCCGTTTTCTTGAGCCCCAGGAAACATCTTGGGTAGTTTTGTAAGCTCACGACAAAACACATGGAGGCCATTTCAGTGGCATGGCCATCGTTAAGTGCATATTGAGAATGGGTTACTATTGGCCCACCATGGAAAAGGACTGCTATGTGTATGTCAAGAAATATAGTAAGTTCCAGCATCATGCAAACCTAACGCACTTACCATGGCAAGCTTTGCATCCCATCCAGGCAGCATGGCCATTCTCACAATGGGGACTAGACTTGATTGGGAATATCTCACCCCATCCTCAGCTTGACACACATTCATCATAATGACCATGGAATACTTTACTAAATGGGTAGAATAAATCCCCTTAACATCAACAACTAGACCAAGGATTACGGATTTTATACTCCACAATATCATAAGTCATTTTGGGGTCCCTTCTAAGATAATATCGGATAATGGGCCATATTTCAATAACAAAAATGTGTGTGCTTTAATGAAAAAATACCACATTCAACACAGTTTTTTAATGCCTTCTTATCCGCAAGCAAACGGGCAAGTAGAAGCCTCAAACAAAATAATAGTCTCCATTTTGAGGAAGATAGTGCAAGAAAATTACAAGGATTGGCACATGTAGTTGCCTCTTGCACTATGGACATACAAGACTAGTATACAGATTCTCACTGGGGCAACATCATTTTCACTAGTATATGGTACTGAAGCCATCATGCCTCTAGAGTTGAAAATCTTGACTCTACGTGTAGCATTAAAGGACTTCATAGATGATGAAGTTGCATGGCAAGGCCACCTTGATCAATTGATGCTTCTTGATGAACGTCGAGTCAATGCTTTAGAGCATCTTCATGTTTACCAAGATCACCTTGCATAAGCTTACAATAGTAAATTCCACCTAAGGGAATTCAAGGTTGGAGATCTAGTGCTCAAATAAAACCACCAGAATTCGAATCTGCCACCGCATCTACGAGATAAGTTCACGGTAAACTGGATAGATCCATATATGATTTCATAGATATTTGGGCCTGGAGCATATTGCCTTATATCATTAGATGGTGTTGAAGAGCCTGAACCTCTCAATATCATTCATTTAAAGGCATTTTACACATAAACACAAAAACATTCAAATATGTCATAAAACACAAAAACATTCAAATATGTCAAAAACACAAACAAATCATAAAAACATAAAATTCCAAAAATACAAATCAAAGGATCCAAGGGTAATTCATACCGCTTGGTCAAAATCAAATCAAAGGCTCCAAGGGTAATTCATACCGCTTGCTCAAAAACAAATCAAAGGCTCCAAGGGTAATTAATATTTCTTGGTCAAACATCAATTCAAAAGGCTCCAAGGGTAATTCATACCACTTGGTCAAAATCAATTCAAAATGCTCCAAGGGCATTCAATCCACTTGGTCAAAAATCAATTCAAAGGCTCCAAGGGTAATTCATACCGTTTGGTCAAAATCAATTCAAAATGCTCCAAGGGCATTCAAGCCGCTTGGTCAAAAATCAATTCAAAGGCTCCAAGGGTAATTCAAACTGCTTGGTCAAATCCAATCAATAAAAGGCTCCAAGGCTAATTCATACCGCTTGGTCAAACATCAATTAAAAAGCCCCAAGGGTATTCAAACCGCTTGGTCAGAATCAATACCAAAAGCCCCAAAGGCATAATAAGCCCTTTTGTCAAATTAATCAAAAAATACAAAAACAACATAAAATCAAAAATACAAAAACAATTGTACTTCACATTTTTTATCCACATCATTGCATTACATTTTCACATACATTACAATTGTATATGTCATGAGAGCCTTAAAAGTGATACCACAGTTTGTCGCACAAGTCATTCATATCCATACCTCCATCCACATGTGTATAATTGTGTTTTTCAACACAACCATTATTTGTTGCTATACATAATAAAATAAGGCTTTTTGGTTAGTCATCCACACCTAGTAATCTTATAATTTTTTTAGGAAAACAACTTTGATTGGTATAAGGTAAGGTCTAGCTGTGATAAAGCCTTGGATATTCAATATCCCATCACTAATTGAAACACTACAATCCTAGCTGGTACAAAGAAAATATGAAAGCTACAAAGTGGTCTAGGTTACCTTAGGTAAAAAGGATCTTCCTTGCTTATCCCCCTGTGCAACCAGTTTAAAGGTGCTGAGAATTGGCAAAAGGACAAGCTTTACCCTATCAAAATCCCTTGCTTATATCAAAATAAGCAAAAATCCCAAAGCAAAGTACATATTCAAAAGGCCAAGCATACAGTCCATATTTCAAAGCAAAAATCCGATACACAACTCAAAATCCAAAAAAAAAATCAAACTCAAAAAAATCAATCAAAAATAAACAGTGATTTTCATCACTACGTATGAGTAAAATAAATAGTGATTATCATCACTAAAAAAATCCCCGCTCAAAAGAAAAAAATCAAATAAAAATAAATAGTGATTTTTATCACTACATATGAGTAAAAATTCAAAGCCAAAAAGAAGCCAAAGAAGGGAATAAAGCTTGAATCCCTGGAATTCTCAAAATTATATAAAATTGGAAGGAGAAATCCTTATGAATGACGATATGTCTACCACAACTGCTTCATGCATTTTTGTAGACCAATGTTTGAATGTGGATGAGCCAGCTTAGGTAACCCAATATTGCCTAGTGGTATAGTCCAACTAATTCCAACATAAGGATGATATGAACACCTAAGGATCCCTGATCTTAGCAATGGGCTGAAAGAATCCTGCCTAACATCAGAGGAAATGCTTGAGTTCTATCTCAAAAATACAACCACATGCACACACAGAGATCATGAAAAACTAGGTCCATGGTAAAAGCCTTACTTTTCAAAAGTATAAGTGGTAAGTAGACAACTGTTAATAGGGGAACTAGAGTTTTTGAACATCCAGAAAGCCTCAAAAATTATTACATAGCAACAAATCATAACATCATTCACACCATCATTTTCTTTATAAGGTTCTATAAATTAGGGGGTATCAACATAGTAGGATAGATACCGCATATATATTAGAAATAGTATATAGATGGCCACTGACTACTTTATATCTTTTAATTTACAGAAACTTATTAAGGAAAAAATTATACACCATTACATCTCATAAATGAATACTTAATCAATTCTTATGATAAGAGTGATTATTTAAATTCATGATTATTTTTTACTTTCTGTGGTATCACCCATTAAGATTGTCAATGTCATATGCATTCCGTATGTTTTAAGTGATTAGAGCATATAGGTTCATTTATACCATTTCATCACATAAGTTAGATGTATATAATTAAAGCAAAAATTAAACATGCATTTAACAATAACATTTGCATCCACAAAAACAAGTCATTAATCATCCATAAACCACATCATAAAACATATAGGCAATATCCATTTGCATTCAACCATAAATTCACCATTTACCACTTATCAAAATACATCACATCATATCATCAAATCATATAAGCATCTACACATCCATATAAGCATCTTCAATATCATCTATCATCTAGCATATTCATCAAATCATCATAATATCATCATCGCATCATATCATAAAATAAAATAACAACAAAAACATAAAGCAATAAACTATACACATAATGAGTCATAAAAAATAAATATATCATAAAAGTATGTGTGTCAAGTCCATTGGATACACAAAATTTCTCATGGGCTACAGTCATATAGGTCAGTCGACCTCAAAAATAGATCAAGAACCAAGTAGAGCATCAATCAAATATTGGGCTTGAGCCCCCTACATCACCTCCTCTAGTGCCACCTCCCCCTATGGTGGTATTGCAAGTCAGAGTGATGTGAGCCTATAGGTCTCTATGTCCGAGTCTGGGTCCGCTGGCTAGGATGAGTGGAAGACTACCCCAAGGTGGAGCACCCACTGACCTGTGAACCACCCGCACCTTCTGTATTCTTAGGGACAATCCCATGCCTCTTGATCTGCATCTGAATAAAGATAACATGATCCACAATTCCCCGGATCCACTCCTCATGCTCATCCAATATATACTGGAGCTATCCCACATCTACCCTTGAGCCTGTCGTTGGAGCCTCCAATGGTATATAAGGAGGAACAACAAACTACATCCTAACATCACCACCCCCAATAGTATCCTATAGAGCCTATATCTATGCTAAGAGCTGCTCAATGGTAGCATCTCACTATTGTACCTAGATCTTAGTGGCCTGAAGCTCAGCCTCATCCTCATGAAATTGTGCCCTTAGAGGAGAGTCTCTCTCCTCGAGCTCTAACTCCTCCTCCTCAAGAATGTCAGGATCCTCTACTGCCACCTACTCTACCGGCTGGCCCCATACCTCGATCCTGACTCGAACTCTACATCCTACTAGATCTGCACCATCACCCCTGCCATAATCCTTGTGCCCTAGGCTGTCGATGCCATGCCACATCCAATCACCCTACCATTGAGAGTAGGCCTATGTAACTCCCCCAGCCACTGTAGGGTCTACATCTAAGGCATCCTCCTCATCTGAGAGCTCGATAATCTATCATGGAGGTAGATCCTTCTCTGTTGTGAGGTGCATGTACAATAATGGTATCAAGGGCACATCTTGCTACAATACGTACTGACAAAGAACCCAAGAGTAGAAGAAATACTATCGAATGGCAATCTTATAGCCAATGAGCCATCGCTCATGCTATGTCATGGCAATAAAACTAGGTGGATCATCCCAAGCTAAAAACTTATAGTAATGTCATCACATGACATCTTCGACCAACAGTCTAGTGAAAGCATTAGTGTAGTGGGATAGCTCCCCTACAAAAGTGTGGCTCTTACGCTCCTTGTTCTCTCGAGCCCATCTGACATCATAGCACTATTTCTGAGTGTTGATCATTGTGATCTCGATTGGAAGACCCTTAGGGTGATCTAC
The DNA here is from genome assembly GCA_028583015.1 of Wollemia nobilis. Classification (NCBI taxonomy): domain Eukaryota; kingdom Viridiplantae; phylum Streptophyta; class Pinopsida; order Araucariales; family Araucariaceae; genus Wollemia; species Wollemia nobilis. Next base: position 4,463,317 of record JAQPPZ010015005.1, on the reverse strand, counting down.
TATAATGTGCTCCCATCCCCAAACCTGTAGGAGCAAGCTATAGGTAATGTTGACATGTCCCCGCCGATGGATGTGGTACAACTCATTGTAGAACTAAGCCAATAGCGATCTACCCCATGCATATATGATAGGCTCCTTGCTATTCAGTAGGTCCTACACCATCACCAAGAGGTTCCAAGGGAACCTCAAACTCGAGCAGTCTAGGATAAGAACATTGTTGATCACCATCAGCAACATGGCATGCCTCATCGTGAAAACATGAGCATCATACCAAGCTTTGATAGATACTCCTCTTGACCCAGTATCTCGGAGGGCCTGTGTAGAGTGTGCTCCAAACACCCAAGCATAGACGGCCACCTGATCATTAGTGGTCGATGAAACAATGGGCACCCCATCAAATGGGATCCGAAAGATCCTATAAACATCCTCTAGCGTGATAGTCATCTCACCGGGTGGAAGGTGTTGGTCCATGGGTCCCAACGGTGGGCTAAGGTCATAAGATAAGCCTGGTCGGCCATAGTATGATGTAACTTGATGATGTACTATAGCCCACATGTCTTAAACCACTTCCAATCAGTGTTATCAAATACAAGAAGCAAGTCAAGCAAGATCTTCGGTTCCTGGGCCCGAGCAGTGAGGATCTAAACAAAGTAGAATAAAGACAAAACATAACTATAGTGCATCTAAGGCATAATTCATAATAAACATGAATACAGTGCAAAAGAGTATGAGTTACTCTAAATCTAAGAAAAAGAAGAATAAATTGCACCTAATCAAGCAAAGCAAAATTGAAAAATTCTAGAAAAAAAATCAAAAATGTCATAAATTCAACAAAAAACAAAAAAACAAGGCTCAAGCTTTAGCCGTTGTCGCTTACAATGGCTGAAACCTAGCCGCTGGAGGCAGAAATTGCCAAGATCCAATGGTCAATTTTTTTACCGTTGGGATTCAATCTTGGCCGCTCTAAGTGACAGCGGTTCAGAGCTGGCCGCTCTGAGCGACAATGGCCAAGGTGCGGCACGGAAAACCCGTGAACCCTTGGGTAGAAAATCAAAAAAATAATTACAATTTAACAAAATGATTCAAAAAAAACAACATAGGGGGGAAGCAAACAAAATGGAAAGTAAAATTCCCTACCCAAGCATCAAAACTAAGCTAATTTCAAAACACCCAAAAAGGTGGCAGCAGGTGAATAATGGAAAAATTTGGAAAATCCTAGGCTGAAGCCACTGACAGAAAGTAAAATTAAGGACTAACCCATCATAGTAAAAGGGAACATAAGCCTAATTACGGAGTTTTTTCATTGCTAGTAGGTTTAGTGAGGTTCATTTTGCTCATTACTTAGTGAGTTTTAGTTTTACTTAGACAAAAAAAAAAGAGCTAGGGTTTTGAAGAGAGAAATACCCAAGAAGCTCTGGCTCCTCCAGCAACTGATGTCTCACCCTGCACAGCCATATCCTCAGCACCAACAAGTTTCAAATTCACAACCATTTTCGTTGCACTAGAGCTCTAAAAATGAATCTTCAACAGTGAAAGTAACAGGTCAAACCCTAGAAAAACAAATTTTTATATTTCCTTAATTATGCCTTGGTCGCTGCTGACATCAGCGACTTGAACTTCTTAGCTGCTCAAGGTGACAGTAACCATAGGTAGGAACTCAGAGGCCGTTGGACCTGACAGTGGCCAGATTAATAGGTCAAAATAAGGGATTTTCTCCTTGAGGGATCCCACAAAAATAGCAAATAAACACACTTTGGTGGTTTTAGATCATCAGAATGTTCAAAATAACAAAATCATCACATAAAATCACAATCTCAAGCAGACCTCGTATCCAGTTACCTACTCTATCCACTCGGTGATTGCAATTATTTGCACTCCATGTATTTCGATGAGATAAGTAGATAACCATAAGGCCACTTGGGGCAAAAAAAACTCATTTTAGAATTACGATATGTCACCCTTCAAACTCAAAAAATATCAAGATGGTCGAACTGCTCCACGGGTGTGAAGGGGTCATTCTAATTCCCCTATGACATCAAAAATGTTAAGTCAAAGTGATACAATCTAGTTCTAAATAGAATCGCTCATCCTAACTCCCTAAGAAGGCTATGGATAGTTGGACCACTCCTCGGGATAGGGATGGATGATCATCATAAACAATTGGAATCACACTTGGATGTGGGATTGCCCATTAAAAGCAACAAATGCTAGAAAGGAACCATATTAGTCATATTGGTCAAGCGACTTGTTGCTTCATTCATTGTCATTTCTTCACCAATTCATTGTGTGAGGAAGTAGTTCAAAACTTCAACTTAATCATAATCAAAATCAATAAAATATCACTCGATCATAAAAAAATCATGTTCATCCTATGAATCATTGCATACAACAATCACAAATTTCCCTTATTTGTTGGGAATGTAAGCAGACATGACATCTTTAGTTGTAGCTCTCCTATCGGTCGAAATTGTTGTAGCAACTAAAGCTACCCAATTGATTTTGAGGAATGAGTGCAATTTAACATGCAAACACCACTGAGCTAAGTCTTCTGAATGTTGAGGCAATGATTCAAGGGATGTGTGTCATTTTGCATTATTGGGCCATTCGGCATTGATCAGACCATTGATCACCATACATCCTACAAACAGATTAGTCTATGGTTTTGCTCAGCATTGTGTTTTCCACACAACGCATCACAAAAAGGGGTATTTATAGACACCTAAATCATGTCATGATTAGGGGATCTGCTCACATAGACACACTCATAAGATCATAAGACATACTCTTGGACTTTTTAAGCATCAACAGTGGTTCTCACCACTCATTTGAGGCATTTTCAAGCCATCCAAACTTGGCTGCTCAAACCAAGAGTAGGTAGATCCTAGCCACTCAAGCCTAGAGTGGCCAAACCTTAGCCACTACAAACAATAGCAGCCAGATATTAGCCACTGCATACGATAGTGGCTAAGCCATAAGAAGCGGTTTACCGACAAACAAGCCCAATCTCGAGCAAAAGTGGTAGTTTGCATGCAATAAAGGTGAGCGGGAGTGACTTTGCATTCCTTTTCATGACCATTTCACATGGGAGGTTTGAGTTTGCATTTATACTTGAGTTAACTAACCTCCAAGCATAAACAAAGGATAAAAGCTTCTCATGCTAACGACCAGTTTGCATAGAAGACTCAAGTGGGTAGTTAGATTTAAGTTAACTGACCTTCAAACATAAACAATGGACAAAATTTTCTCATGCTAACTTGCACTACGCATCAGAAATTCATTCCTAATGCTTGGACATAGACCTAGGGTTTCACACTATAAAAGGTGTAAGCCTAAGAGCACCAACATATATAGAATCATACATACAGAGGATCTTTATCATATCAGAGAGAGACATCTTTTTGAGGAGTGCTTTTGAGACTTGGAGAGTTCTATTTGAGATCACGTTTATGACGAAGCTCTGACGGATTGAAGAGCATAAGACCTACTATTTCAACATCATATTATAGTCTTTGACCCATAGCTTTGGGTTAAAGAGAGTGAGGTTTACTTTAGTTGTCGTTGTCTTGGACAATGGCCCACAGGCTTAGCTTAGGATAGACATAGCTTCTTTTATTCTGCTTCTTTTATTCTGCTTCTTTTCATATCATTAGCATAGATTTACATGATTTCATGACATAGTTTTATCATATTTATGTTACATTATTTGATTGCTAACAACCTCATTCTTGGAGGCAATCTCAAACACCTAAATGTGCATTGTTGTTTCATTGTTTGTAGGGCCACAGGTACATCAAATGAATATTGCAACATACGAGAGCAAAAGGGATCCCTCTAGGAAACAGACCTGGAGAATGAGGCATCTGTAAGCCCTCATAGATTTTTGTGTGCAAAATTGGGAAGCTTTTATAAGCGCACCACCTCTTCGTGGAAGGGGCACTCCTTGTCTATTTGTAATTTATAGTATCAAAATGGGTATCCCTAAGAAGGATTGACATGTAACCGAGCTTCAATATCAATAAAGAGATTTGTCTTTTGTTATTTCATGTTATATGCTTTTTCCTCTTGTATTTCCATTTTATCTTTGGTATTTTAAATAGCATTGCAAGTAGGGTTTAGAAAATGGATCATTGTGTGCGTTCTCGAGGTCGCTATAGAGAGTTTTGCTGAATTCTTGACTAAGTGGAGACAACTATTAGGCAGATTACATTTTGCTTTACCTCACCATGAAATGTTGGATATATTTATTGGTAATCTGCAAGAATAACTATATTATGAATTCTTACTGCTACAGTAACCACCTTTGATCAAGCCATTTATTTAGCAAGAAGGGTATAAGAATCCATTATTAGAAGAGGTCAATTTAAGAAGAAAGATGAAGATAAATTTTCTAAAAATAAATATAAAAATAAACAAGTAATAGGTGACAGAGTTACTAATAGCATGAATACTCCAATTGTTAATGTTGCAAATACATTTAAGAAGTTTTTTATTAAAATTTCCTGATAAGCCACCAAGAGAATTCACAAGATTAAATCAACCCTTAACAATGATTTTACCTCATTTATTGGAACAAGGTTTGGTACAGTTGCTTGAAATAATACAACCATACACTACTGTTGTTGGATATAGGACTGACTTACATTGTAATTTCCATCAAGTAGATGGGAATTCTACAAATTCTTGTAAAAGGTTAAAGCATGTGATACAAGACTTGATTGACAAAGGAAAAATTGAATTTCAATGATTTCCTACAAACAATAATACTCAAAAATCAATAAATCAAAATGCAAATCAAAACCTAGATATCTTTCAACATCCCTTACCTAAGCATGGTAAAGAAGACGTAACCAAGTAGATCATCATAATTTTCCTCATCCAACTCGATATGTGGGAACCATTAGTATATTTTTACCACAACAAGAATTGCAAACATCTTCATATGTGGTCACAACTAGACCAATACAATATTTTCAGTCATCTTTGGAAGATACTAAAAGTGATATAGAAAGTGACATAGAAAGTGAAATAGGGAGTGAACTAGATATTGCTTCAAATAGTTCTGAGTATGAATTGGATCAAGTTACTCCTATTACAGATTTATTACTTCCAGAAGAACCATTTTTGAGAAGAATAACTACTATACCATCGTCTTAACAATAGATTTCAAATGAACAAGCATAAAATGCTAGACTCCTTTTTGGTAATTCTCAACATAGCAATATTGTGGGTACCATTGGGGTTGTCACAAGACAATAAGCACAAGTTCAAAATTATCAAACATAAATTCAAAATGAAAAATCTGCTCCTTTTGTACTGAGAAATCCCACTAAGGAAAATAATGTACTAGGTTCACAACAGAGATCTCCATATGATATTAATGAACAATTAGCTACCATCACAACAATAATTTCTCTTTTGTATATTTTAAGAACTTTCTCTATACATAGGGAAGAATTAATGAGAACTTTAATCAAGATGATGGTACCTGAATATATTGAACCTAATGTTGTGGTGAATGCTATAACTTTGGATGAAGAAAATTTCATAGATTTTTGTGACAAATATATCCCTCCTCAAAGCATGTATAGAGATAATCCTTCATACATCACAGGATTGATCGAAGATGTAGGAGTCAAAAGATTTCTAATTGATAATGGATCATATTTAAATGTTTGCACATATGATTTCTTTCAAAGATTTGGATTTAAAAAAGAAGATATGAAAAGTACTAAAATGATTATTAAATCACTTAATGATGAAACTCAAGAAACATGTGGAGTAATGACAGTCCCATTGCAAGTTGGACCAAGAATTTTGGATATGACTATGTTTGTTATACCTTGTTTTGCATCGAACAATATTCTTCTAGGTCAACCTTAGATCAACACAATGGGACAAGTACCTTCCACATTACATCAATGTGTTAAATTTGAGTTCAAAAATAAATTAGTCACCATCCATGGTGATCCCAGACCATTTATATATGTGTTATGGTAGAGCCTATAGGGGTTTCATTCTGTCCTACTATATCTTCTACTAATCCCAATCCACCTTCATCATCAAAACCATCTAAATATAAATTAGCATCACCTTCTAAACCCATATCATCAAAAGCACGACCTAAATCACCAACAAATTCTAATTCATTTTCATCAATATCTTCGGAACCCATATCCAATCCATTTCCTAAATCCATAGTATCATATCTACCTCCTGAGTCTACAATGTTTAAATTCAAAGCATCTAAAGAACCAGTTAAGGAAGATATTCCATCTACTTCATATGCTCTTTCAAATGAAGTATTATCGGACTTATCTTCAGTACTTGCAAATACATAAGAAGTTAATTTTGCTACCCAATATTCCTTGGTGTTATCTAAGTTACCTCCATATTCCTGAACCTTGGGCTTGCCAAAGAATGGAAGCATTTGCCATAGTAGGAGTTGTGCCTTTGTGTATGCGGGGTATGATTGGGGTAAAATTTTAGTTGTAAAAGTTACAATTGATTGGTATGGGTTTACTAAGTGTTATTTTTCTGATGGATACATAAAATCAAAGCCAATGATGTGTAATATGGGTTATAGAGGTAAAGGTTTAGGACCTCATGAAAACCTTTAGAAGTTGTAGATTTGCCTGCCCAATGTGGTCTTGGCTATATTTCCACAAAAATAGAACCATTTCCATATGAATATGATGATCACCTTATAACATATCAAGAATATATGGAACAAAAAGAGCTCTTTAAAAATATATATACATGAAATATTTTAACTGTACCTTATCCAAAAATGATTGCTTCTTTGGATGAATGTTTATAAGGTGATATCTTTCATGATATATCTCTTGACGAAGTTTTTAGGAATAAATTCTTCTTTGATGGATCTATGACATGTGTAGCTCATGTTGAAGCAACTTCTCCTCAAGAAGAACTAACTAAGTGCGCATTAGAAGAATTACAAGAAATGGGTGTATCACCCACACCACCCAAATTTGAAAGAGATTTAAATATTTTTGTTGGAGATACTTTAAAAGTTAATATTGGAACAGAAAAGAACCCTTGCCTAGTCAAAATTGAATTAGAATTAAGTAAAGAAAACAAAAGCTATATATTGAATTTCTCACAGAATATGTTGATGTTTTTTCTTGGACATACATAGATATGTTAGGCCTAGATTCTTCTGTAGTTATGCACCATCTAGTAGTGTGCCCTGATGCTAAACTCGTAAAGCAAAAACTTATAAAAATACATCCTAAAGTAGCACTACTAGTCAAAAGTGAATTGGAAAAGCTTATGAATGTAAATTTTATACAAGCTATTGACTATGTTGAGTGGATATCAAACGTTGTTCTAGTGACTAAGAAAGAAGCTACTAAGATTAGGGTTTGCACTGATTTTAGAGATATAAATGTTGCATGCCCTAAAGATGATTTTCCCCTCTCTAATATGGATCAGATCATAGATTTCAAAGTCGGGAGTGGGATGTTATTCATCATGGATGGTTTTTTAGGATACAACCAAATCAAAATAGCTCCTGAAGACCAAACTAAAATAGCCTTTATCACCCCTTGGGGGACATTTTGTTGGAAGGTAATGCCCTTTGGGCTAAAAAATGTAGGAGCAACATATCAAAGATCTATGACATACATATTTCATGATATGATGTATGATACATATTTTATGATATGATGTTTGATATTTTACATGATTATGTAGATGATATTATAGCTCATTCATCAAAATAAGATGATCACGTTAATGATTTAAGAAAAGTTTTTTGATAGACTAAGAGAATATCTTATATGTTTAAATCCAAACAAATGTGTGTTTGGAGTTAAATTAGGAAAATTATTTGGGGTTATTGTTTCTATGCGTGGTGTAGAAGTAGATCCTATAAAAATTAAATCTATCCTTGATATGCCACCTCCTAAGAACATATCAGATTTAAGAAGTTTACAAGTAAAACTGCAATCTATCTGTCACTTCATTGATAAATTGGTGGATAAAATAGGACCTTTTCTTAAATTACTTAAGAAGAATACTCCAATTAATTGGGATAAAGAATGTCAAGAAGCTTTTGAGAATATTAAACAGTATCTTCTTACTCCTCCAGTGCTTGTTCCTCCTAGACCATATCATCCATTTATTTTATATATTTTTACCTCGAAACTTGCACTAGGAGCTATGCTAGTTCAAATTTATGATGAAAATAAAGAATAAGCCACATACTAAGTAGAACTTTAATAAGTTATAAAACTTGATATACTCCATTAGAAAAACTTTGTTTAGTAGTATTTTCTACACAAAAGTTGCATCATTACATGCTTAGTCAAAAAACATATGTTATTGCTAATTCTGATCCATTAACGTACTTGATGAGTAGACCTTATTTATCGGGATGCACAACTAAGTGGGTTCTTGCTCTTAGTGAATTTGAACTCACATTCATTGGCAAAAAATCTATTAAAGGCCAAGTTATAGCTGATCGGTTAGCTGCTACAATTTTAGAATCTACTCATCCTATGAATATTGAGTTTGCTAATGAGTGCCTTAATCTGGGAGAATATCATTCTGAGACATGGTATTTATATTTTTATGGAGCTATATGTATGAGTGGTGCATGTGCTAGTATCATATTGAAATCTCCCCAAAATCACCTTATCCCTTTATCTTTTAAATTACAATTTGCATGTACTAATAATACTGTAGAATATGAGGCTCTAATCCTTGGGTTACGAGCTGCTTTAGCTTTAAAAAAAATTGTTAGTTTTCAAAAATTCTCAGCTTGTGATAAATCAAATCAATGAATTTTATCAAACATGAGATGAGAAACTTCATCCTTATAAATAATATGTCCTTAAGCTTATATCATTATTTGAAAAAGTAACTTTAGAAGTTATTCCTAGAACTAGCAACCATGTTGTCGATGCTATGGTTGCGGTTTCTTCTTTGTTGCCTTTGGAGTTGGATGATGAGTATGCTATCATAATTATTTACAAAATCCAAGAACCTACTTCTTCTAAGTCATGTTTAGCACCATTAGACGTGTTTTTGATTGATGAAATTACCCCAGAACCTTGGTATACATATGTCTTTAATTTTTTTTAAATGGAAAGTTCCCAGAAGGATTAGATAGAAACCAACATAGGCTACTACGTACGTGAGCCATTCGTTTCGTAATTGTTGATAATATCTTATATAGAATATATTTTGAAGGTATTCTATTAAGATATCTCAACCTAGAAGAGTCTAAAAAATCCTTAAGTAAAGCCCATGATGGATCCTGTGGAGGACACTTTAGTGGAAGTGCCATTGCCAAAAATCTCCTTAGAATGGGATATTTTTTTCCTTCCATGGAAAAATATGCCAGTGATTATGTGCATAATTATGATCAATATCAAAGGCATGATGATTTTATCCATGCTCCTGCTCAGGAATTTCAAGCCATATCCTCTCCTTGGCCCTTATCTAAATGGGGTTTAGACATTATTGGTAAAATCAATCCTATTTCATCTAATGGTCATAAATTCATAATAACGAGAACATAATATTTTACAAAGTGGGTTGAAGCTATGCCTTTAGCTTCTTGAACAGGAATCCAAGTTTCTAAATTTATTTTCAATCAAATCATTTGTATATTTGGAATTCCATATAATCTCATCTCTAATAATGGAACATGTTTCAAGAACAAAGATGTTAAGAAATTATGTCAAAAATATAAAATCCAACATAGATGGTCCACTCCTTATTATCCACAAGGTAATGGCCAAGTTGAAGCATCCAATAAAACCTTAATCAAAATCCTAAAAATATTAGTTAATAAATATGGTCGTGATTGGCATATACAATTATATCTTGCCTTGTGGGCTTATCGAACTAGTATTCATACTCCTATAGGTGCTTCACATTTTGTCTTGGTTTATGGTTCCAAAGCAGTTTACCATTTGAATTAGAAGTTCCTTCTTTAGCTCATTTTCTTCAATATACTGAAGTAGGAGATGAATATCACGCTGGCAGTTTTAGTCAGCTAGAACTTCTAGACGAAAAGTGCATCCATGCTTTAGAGCATTTTCGTGCCTACCAATACAAACTTAAAAGATCATATGTAAAGAAATTTCATATTCGATCCTTTGAAATTGGAGATTTAGTCTTAAAAGAAAATCAAAAAAACACTAATGCAAGAAAAGATCTAGAAGGAAAAATTTCAACCTAATTTGCTTGGGCCATATGTCATCACTGTTAAATTTGGATCAGGTGCATATAGATTGGCTTCCTTAGATGGGAAAGATCTCAAGGAACCCATTAATATCATGCATTTGAAGAGATATTATGTATAAAGTCCAAAAATTACATATATGTACATAATTGTAAATAAATTTCTTCATCATATGCAACCCTCATATTATCAAAATAACAAAAAAATCAAAAAATTTGAAAATTTCCCAAAAAAATATATATTTCAAATTTTTTGTTAAGTCATCCTTCTACATTGTTATTTGTTGTTATCTTTCAAAATTTGTGAGTTATATTTTACTTTATTTTAGATAAATTCAAAAGTTATCTTGAACCATCAACTTAATGCATATTTAATTAATTTTGGTTTTATCGCTTTGATTATAATTCTCTCTTGTATCGAAAAGCACTATCACTTTATTAAATAAATTTTAAGTTTTGGAAAATGGTCTTGCTACTTCTTGAACCAAGAACACATTCTCACATCTTAAATATGATTTGCTGCAAAATTTGAAAAGGATACTACATAGTAGTCTTGGTTCCTTAAGAGAAAAGTTTCCCCTGCTATCATATTATGTGCATGGTCTACAATACTAAGAATTGGAAAAAGGACAAGCTTTCTCCCCCTACCCGAATAAAATCCCTTACCCCACATCTAATCTGGGCAAGTGTCCCAAAAAAAAAAAGAGAAAAAGAAAATAAAGAAAGAAATAAAATAAATAAAGAAAAATAAAAAGTAATGAAATCCCCTTATTCAAAAATGAGCAAGAAATCTCTATTCCAAAATTTGAAGAAAATAAGGGGGTAGTGAGCTTGAATCCCTGGAATTCCTTAGTCATTTGAAATCCATGAGGTAAGCACCATAACAGGTGGTTTGTGCCCAACCCGCTTGACCTTGGGTAATCCCTTTCGCATGGCAACATGTCTGTCACATTAGTGACCTTATTTTGTATAGACCAATTTCTGCTTGTGGATTAGCTAGATTTTGGTAACTTTACTTACATAGTAGTTCAGTACACTGGCATGCACAAAATCATGGTTAATGAACCTTTCACTCTCACACACATTGGTTCATTCAAGTTTGCTCATATCACTACATTATTCAAAATTGGTAAATTAATTTCACAAGCATACACATTTGACCCTTGAGATATTTTGTATCATTGTGTCAAATCAATATGGATAATGAATTCACTTATCACACACTGGTTCTTGATACATTTGAATTTGTCTTCAAAATAAGTTAAAATATTTCTTTGAAATTTGTTAGACAACATTTTATCATCATCCATTTCTCCATAGAACATTCCAAAAGAAATTGTAAAACAAAATTATTTATCATACATTGCATTTTGACTTCGCAATGATGGTATAATTCCTAGTAACTATTTTCTCAAATTTCACACTAGGAATTCTATGCCTAGCACAAGTCATCTTTCTCAATTTTTAAGTTTTAATCATTTTATATAACACAAATAAGTCGTCATACACCATACATTACACTTTGACTTCGCGATGATGGTATAATTCCTAGGAAGTATTCTTCTCAAGTTTCACACTAGGAATTCTATGCCTAGCGCAAGTCATTTTTCTCAATTTTACAGTCTAAACCATCCCATATTTATTAATCTTCTTAAATATGTGATACAAATGATTTGTTTTATATCAACTTATGTCTTCAAAATAAATAGTTTCACGTTATCATGCATTGCATTTTGACTTCACAATGATGGTATAATTCCTAGAAATTATCCTTCTCAAAATTCACACTAGGAAGTTCATGCCTAGCGCAAGTCATCCTCCCCAAATTTTCATGCTTAAATCGCAACCAATAAACTTATCAAAATATTTCTTAAAAATAAAATTGTCTCAAAATCAAAAAATCAAACATCTTCTTTTATCACCATAAGCCTCAATATTATACTTGAGAACCACAAAAGCTTTTCTCTTATCAGAAATACAAAACTTCCTCACAACGGGATTTGTTTCATGACCTAGTGAGCACGATCTCCACCAATGGTCATATAATAGCACAACATCCTCCGAGGAACATTTATAATCTATTTATTTCATTATTTTACAAAAACATATGTTCACAACATCTTTTTCAAAAACATATTTCAAAAACACATTTACAAAAACTCAAGTCAATTTTCATTTTAAGCATGATCAAAACACTTAAATTAAAAACATGATTATGAGAAATTTAAACATCATAAAAATTTCAATCAAATACAAACAAATCATACAAAATTACATAAGACAAGAAGGTTAATATATATATATATATATATATATATATATATATATATATATATATATATCTATAAAATCCATGTACAAAATGGAGATAGACTGGTATGCCACAATCCTCAAAAATTGATATACTTAGACAATAAAGATATAATACAAAAATGTGTCTACATGAGTCCACCCTAGACTCCTCTTGAGCCTCTAGAGCTCATCATATCATCCTCTCTTCCAGAGGGTGGTGGTGGTGGTCGAAACTGTCCTCCTACTATTATCATCCTAGAAGAAGTCACCCTAGTAGTAGAGCAAGATGAAGATCCTATGTAAATAGGACCCGCAATCTCAGAAGGCATAGCATATCTCTACTTTGGAGGAACCGCTATGAAGTATAAAGTTTGATAAAATGTGGTCTACTGTATAGACCTCACTAGCTCATCCCCCATGTCACTCCTCCTAGACTATGTAGTCTAAGAAGGTGTAGGTGTTGGAGCCGCATCTCTTTGTCCTGCCTGAGCCCTAGCCTCTGCCAACTCTACCTCTAGAGCCCAAATCCTATATCTCAAGCCCACATCCTATACCTCTAGGGTGGGTGGTAGTCTCCACCCTCAACCTAGTGACCTCTCCCTTGAGGTCTCCCATCCCGTTGCTCTCCCCTACCTCTAGAATCCTCTTGCCCTTCTCGAGTGAGTCAGGTCTCTCCTCCTGATGAGGAGATGCTCCCCCCTCCTACTAGGATGACTCTCTCCTCTCCTCCCTATGTATCCTCCCTAGTCGGTCCTATATCCTTTGATGCATGTGGCCAAACCTAATGCGAGGTCCCTCTCGTATAGGGGGTATTTGTTTCCTATGCCATCACTGACTAACCAGATGGATCACCTACTCTATAGCACTCCATGGCCGATTCATTCTAGATGGGCATATCCCAGCATACCACTATTGGTACCTTTCTATCATAGCAGCATCATCTTCATCTATCACCTGCATTGGTGCATCATCTAGTGTTAGATCCAAAACTGTAGTCATACTCGGTGCACCATTAATAGTAATGTGGTCTCAAGTCACTCGATGGTAGGTAATATATCCCCACTTAGGTATGTCTTACTGTAACCCAAACTATTGTTGCACCCGATCAAAGTGGTGCAACTCCCTCTCCCTGGTCCATCCGTACCCAGATGGTTCACCTGATGTGGGCCAACTTGAAAGCAGCCTCATCCCACCTTGGTAGATCCCTCCAAGGTCTCCATGTGATGTCCTATGGTTGTAGCTCATCTATGAGTCACCTTGCCATATCAAGTCCAACTCGTCCCCTGTGCCCTCTTAGTAGTGGCCAATAGAAGATCCTGGGCCTATCATCCTCTACCCCATTGCTATTATGATATGATTATGGATTGTACGATACGATCCCTGAGAGTATGCATATGATCTTAATAAAAAATAAAAAATCTTAATCCAACAAAATGACAAAAACAGTTGAAATACCTTTTGTCCTTACCCGTGCATGTTGGCAATTTTGGGTTTGAGATCCTAGCTTCTTGTCTATGAGTTGTCATTGATGTCAAAGGAAATGGCATTAATGTTAAGAGGATGTGTTGGCTTCAAAGGTGGAAGATTCCAAGAGAATATTTTTAAGAGAATCCGGAGAGATTCCATTGGCAAGGGTTCTTCATTAAAACCAAACCGGTTTTTATTAAAACCAAGTTGGATATGGTTTTTATTAAAACCAATGGAGGTTCTCTTTATTATTTATTTAATTATTATTTAAAACCCTACAAGGTTTTATTTCTTCCAACGTCAAGGTGTCTTCGAAGAGACTATTTATTCTCCAACTCCTAAGGTTGGAAGGCTAATTAATTCAAAATTACCCAAATGCAATTTGCGGTGTTTGTGCTCTGTATTCGCTGCGATCGAAGGAAGACTTAGAAGCACGTGCGGTTGAAAAGTCTTCGAGAGTTTTTTTTTAGGGTGAAGTGGAGGGAAGTTCACTTGTGAACTTCGTAGCCCACGTGGGCTAGTGGCAGCGAAGGCTGCTGTTGGGCGCTACATTGGCAGAGGTCACCGTTTCGAGTCTTGCGGGGGTGCTTTGCTAGAGTAACACACATTTTTATTAAAATGTCTTTATGCCATGAAATTCGAAGTTTCTTGGACAGCGATTTATAAGGTGTGATTAAATTTTATGAGTTTTGGCTTTTGTGATTAGCATTGAATAAAAGCTTAGGAGAAATAAGGGCATATTTCTTTGGATGTATTTTTAAGATTATTCTTTACTATGCTAAAATTAAAAATGGAGGTATAAGGTGTGAGTCTGTGATTGTTGATTTATTGGCATGTTATGGTGGTTGTGTTTAAAGAAGTGGAGCTAAAAAGTGTAATAAAGGAAGTTTATATTATTGCTCATTTCTTTTTATTCTAACCCTAACTTGGTTGGAAGTTTGAGAGTTGTGTGTGGTGACAGCTTGAAGGTTCAATTATCTTCTACTCCAATAAGGTATGGGCACATTCTTCTTATGAGTATGATTGGTGTATGTTTTCTGAAATAAGGTTGGAGGGAAAAGGTATTCTACTAGGTATCCTTTGGCTAGGTGTAAATCCTATTTTCTGGTTTTTTGAAGACTACTTATGCATTGTTATCCTTAAGGAGAGTTTTTGGTGAATGCATAATTTTTGGTTTGAGATAGTGGAAGCTTTGTGCACTAGGGTTTATATTTGTGAGTCTAGCTACTTGCATTGAGTTGGTGGAACCCTTGGTTGGTTGTTTTGAGTTTGATGGTTGAGTTGCTTCCATAGAGGTTGTTTGATCAAGTTATTGCTTTACTTGATTCATGATATTGGGCTTACTCCATTGAGTTGATTTGAGCAAGTTATTCTTTGCATTTGGTGATATTGTGTTGGTGGTTGTTTTGTTCAAATATCTTTGGAGGGAAAAGGATTTTTACTTGTTTCCTTTTCTTGTGATGATTGTTTGAAATCTTCAAGGTTGATGTTGAGTTGAATGGTGTTGGTTGACTAAACCTTGTTTGATGAGCATTGTTGTTGAAACCCTAATTGATGGTGAAAAGAACATGAGTATCATTGTTATGTGATTCTTTGCATAGTTGGCAATTATTGGGGTTTCATGTTCTTGAAAGAAAACATTATATCCTATCCATTTCAGATATTGAGTTGAGTTTTCAGATTTGAGATTGAGATTGAGCTGAGTTGATTTGAGTTGAGTTTTGAGATTGGGATTTGAGTATAGAACATATTGAGTCTCTAACAATTCTCTTTATGCTTCTATGATTTTGACAAATCACATTGGGTCTCTAACAATTCACTTTGTGATTTCCTACTAAGAAAGTTTTTCTTGGTGAGCTTGCTGAGTTTTTGGACAGGTTCCAGTGGGGACTTGTGAGCAGTTTTTGGATAGGTTCCAGTGGGGACTTGTGAGCAGTTTTTGGACAGGTTCCAGTGGGTACTTGTGAGTAGATTTAGATAGGTCCTAGCAGAGGACTTATGAGTTGAGTTTGATAGTTCTATCAGAGAACTTGAGGACAGAGGTGCATTGGTTCTATGAGAAGAACCTGAGGACAGATTTGGCAAGTCTTTGAGAAGGCTTGTATGCAGAGGATTGATTTGTTCAAGAGTTGGACAGATATGACAGACAAAGGAAGACTTGTACTAGACCGACTAACTGTGTTTGGTACAGGTTGCTGAGCTAATGTGGACATGATCATAGAAGGCAAAGGTCTCTTAGGCTAAGCATTAAGGACAAGAGGTCTTCGGTGGAAAGTAGTTCCATGTGCTGGTAAGAGGTATAGGCAGTTGATATTTTGAGGGATCATTTCCAGAGCAAAGGGGAAGGTATCTCCTTTGAGCAGAGGCTCATAAATTTTTATTGGGGGAAGGTATCTCCTTTTAGCAGAGGCTCATAAATTCTGATTGGGGGAAGGTATCTCCTTTGAGCAGAGGCTCATAAATTCTAATTGGGGGAAGGTATCTCCTTTGGGCCGAGGCTCATAAACATTGTAATTGGGAAGGATTCCCAAAGAACTTTGAGATAACTTTTAGAGAAAAATTTTGTGGATGTAGCCCAGCCATTCTAGGTGAACCACGTTAAAATTGGTGTCACTTTGTGGATGATATTATGCATTACTTTGATATTGCTTTGGGTATATTGCTTTACTATTTTGAAGTATAAAGGAAAAAGTAAAAAGAGGTCTTATAATGTTCACCCCCCCTCTCAGTATAAGCTTGTGTTCTTCAATTGGTATCAGAGCGGGTGCCTTCGAAAAGTTTAATAGCTTGAAGGAAAAGCTAGTAAAGAACACAATGGATCATTCAAGTGACAATGTAGCACCTATTATTGATGAGTCAGATTTTGGTCTTTGGAGTGCAAGGATGAAGGTTCATCTAATGGCACTTGGGAATGAGGTTTGGGAAGTGATTGAAGATGAGTACACTATTCCTAAACATGGTCCTAATACTAAATAAGAAAGGCTCCTACATCACAGCAATTCAAAAGCAATGAATGCAATCCTAAAAGGCTTACAGAAAGCAGATCTCACCAAAGTGATTCACTGCAAGACAGCTAGTGAAATGTGGAAACAGTTGAAGGTGGTTCATACAGGTGATAAAAATGTCAGAAAGGCCAAGTTGAGACACTTCAAAGGTATGTTTGAACAACTCAAGATGAATTATGATGAAAATATTAGTGACTACATGTTTCGTATGGATGAGGTTGTTAACTCCATGAAAGACTTAGGTCTTGAGCTTGCTGAAAATGATGTTTGTGATAAGATTTTAAGATCTCTTCCTAATAGATTTAGTGAAAATATTTTTGCTATTGAGGAAGCTAAATATTTGGATAAGTTGAAAAATGATGAGCTCCATAGTATACTTGCAGCATTTGAGTTGAGAACTCAAGTGAAGGTTGATGTCAAGAAAGAGGCAGCTTTCAAGGCTACCAATAAATCCAAGGGTAAATAGCTTCAAGATAGTGATGAGTCTTCTAGTGATGAAGAGGCATATTACAGCAAGAAAGGCAAGTTCTCTAGAAAGCATAAAAGTATGAAAAATATAAGATGTTTCAATTGTGGAAAGTTTGGTCATTATGCTACTGACTGTACTGTTCCCAAGAATGAAAGTGATGAAGATAAACAGGATTCTAAGAGCAAGGATTCTGAAAAGCACAAGCATCACAGGAAAAACAAATATGAGCACAGCAATCAAGGAAAGAGGTATTCTCACAAGCACAAGAAGAGTTTCTACCTATACAAAGAAAGTAAGTGTTCTAGTAGTGATAGTGAAATTTCTTCAAGTGATAATGAAAATGAGATGTTGTTCATATCAAAAAAGGAGGAAGAACCGAAACATAGATTCATTATCATGAAATGTCTTAGATGTGGAAACTTTGGTCACCTTGAGGATGATTGCACAAATAATGATTTGGTTTCTAGTATGTATGAGGATGCTTCATAAAACCATAAGGAAGATGCATGTATGGTTTTTGAAAAGGGTAGCACCTCTAGTGATAAGAAATCTGAAAAAGGCTTTGATGATTCAAAAAGCAAACAAATAGAGGAAGATATAGAGGAAGGTGAAGTAGATCTTGAAGGTGAACTTATTAGTGCTCTTAGTGCTTTGAAAAAGGAAAGAAAGAAGAATTCTAGACTCAAGGATAAGTTAGATGAATGTTGTATGGAAAGAGATGATCTTATAGAAAGTCTTGACTTCTCTATGGCTAAGACACAAGAACTCAAGGATGAGTTAGAGTCTAAGGTTCTTGAGTATAGTGAGTTAGAACAAAAAATGGCTTCTTTGAAAAAGAAAACTAAAGAGTACAAGGATAAGCTTTACAGGTTTCAAGATAGCTCCAAAAAGGTTAAGTCACTCATCAAAGGTCAAAGAAATACAACAGATAAAACAGGCCTTGGTTTTGTTAAGCCACACAAGGAACAAGTTGGAGAGTCTAGTAAGAGACTCCAAAAGGAAGAGAGTTCTGATGAGGAAAGTATTTTAGAAAAGGATTCCTTGAATGATAGATGCACGAGAAATAGAAAACAAAATTTAGAATGAGAAGAAGAAGTTTTCAGAACCTAAGAGGTCAATTAAAGGAAAGTTTCAAGGCATATGTTTTGCTTGTCACAGGTTTGGTCACATGGATTCACATTGCATTGCTCAAGTGAAGGAGGTAAATGACAGTTTTAGAAGTGCTAGTTATTTTCAAGGGTATTGCTACTCTTGTCAACAGTTTGGGCACAAGGCAGTTTATTGCAAGGCAAATAATAGGAACAGGTTTGGTCAAAACAGGTTTGGCCAGAACAGGTTTGGTCAGAATAGGTTTGGTCAGAATAGTTTGGTCAGAACTGGTGGATTCAAAGATCATTTTTACC
This sequence comes from Wollemia nobilis, assembly GCA_028583015.1. Lineage (NCBI taxonomy): Eukaryota > Viridiplantae > Streptophyta > Pinopsida > Araucariales > Araucariaceae > Wollemia > Wollemia nobilis. The sequence goes on along the minus strand of JAQPPZ010015005.1, from coordinate 4,444,469 downwards.
TCAGAGAAACATCATCAAGTGTTTCAAGTGCAACAATGAAGGTCACACAATCAGACAGTGTAGAGCTGAAATTCTAGAATACAGGAACAGGAACAGTGGCATGATCAGGTCCAAGGATCAAGGCATGGACAAGAACAGGGATGAGAACAAGAACAAGAAAAGTGACAGGAACAGGAATATGGACAAAGAGTTCAAGAGAAGGCCCAGAAATGAATTTATAGACACTGATGATGATCAGTGCCTAATGGGAGTTTTACTCCCACCCAAGAATTAATCACCTCATCAGGAGGTGGGGGAGGGACTAAGCTAAGAGGCTCATTCTTAGTCTCGAGCCCCAAAGGTGACCCTTTTCCATTGATGACAAATGGGGAGAGATTTGAGTAAGGGGGAGAGCCTCAAGATAGGGGGAGCTGTTTATGTTGAGTTTCTGTGTTGTTAAGAAGCATGGTTTGCCATCAATGACAAAGGGAGAGATTGTTGGCAATTTTGGGTTTGATATCCTAGCTTCTTGTCTATGAGTTGTCATTGATGTCAAAATGAAATGGCATTAATGTTAAGAGGATGTGTTGGCTTCAAAGGTGGAAGATTCCAAGAGAATATTTTTAAGAGAATCCGAAGAGATTCCATTGGCAAGGGTTTTTCATTAAAACCAAGTTGGATATGGTTTTTATTAAAACCAATGGAGGTTCTCTTTATTATTTATTTAATTATTATTTAAAACCCTTCAAGGTTTTATTTTTGTCGACGTCAAGGTGTCTTTGAAGAGACTATTTATTCTCCAAATCCTAAGGTTGGAAGGCTAATTAATTCGAAATTCCTCGAATGCAATTTATAGTGTTTGTGCTCTGTATTCTCTGCGATCGAAGGAAGACTTAGAAGAACGTGCGGTTGAAAAGTCTTCGAGAGGATTTTTTTAGGGTGAAGTGGATGGAAGTTCACTTGTGAACTTCATAGCCCGCGTGGGCTAGTGGCAGCGAAGGCTGTTGTTGGGCGCTGCATTTGTGGAGGTCGTCGTTTCGAGTCTCGCGGGGGTGCTTTGCTAGAGTAACACACGTTTTTATTAAAATGTCTTTATGCCATGAAATTCGAAGTTTCTTGGACAGCGATTTATAAGGTGTGATTAAATTTTATGAGTTTTGGCTTTTGTGATTAGCATTGAATAAAAGCTTAGGAGAAATAAGGGCATATTTCTTTGGATGTATTTTTAATATTATTCTTTGCTATGCTAAAATTAAAAATGGAGGTATAAGGTGTGAGTCTGTGATTGTTGATTTATTGGCATGTTATGGTGGTTGTGTTTAAAGAAGTGGAGCTAAAAGGTGTAATAAATGAAGTTTATATTATTGCTCATTTCTTTTTATTCTAACCCTAACTTGGTTGGAAGTTTGAGAGTTGTGGGTGGTGACAGCTTGAAGGTTCAATTATCTTCTACTCCAATAAGGTATGGTCACATTCTTCTTATGAGTATGATTGGTGTATGTTTTCTGAAATAAGGTTGGAGTGAAAAGGTATTCTACTAGGTATCCTTTGGCTAGGTGTAAATCCTATTTTCTGGTTTGTTGAAGACTACTTATGCATTGTTATCCTTAAGGAGAGTTTTTGGTGAATGTGTAATTTCTAGTTTGAGATAGTGGAAGCTTTGTGCACTAGGGTTTATATTTGTGAGTCTAGCTACTTGCATTGAGTTGGTGGAACCCTTGGTTGGCTGTTTTGAGTTTGATGGTTGAGTTGCTTCCATAGAGGTTGTTTGATCAAGTTATTGCTTTACTTGATTCATGATATTGGGCTTACTCCATTGAGTTGATTTGAGCAAGTTATTCTTTGCATTTGGTGATATTGTGTTGGTGGCTATTTTGTTCAAATATCTTTGGATGGAAAAGGATTTCTACTTGTTTCCTTTTCTTGTGATGATTTTTTGAATGCTTCAAGGTTGATGTTGAGTTGAATGGTGTTGGTTGACTAAACCTTGTTTGATGAGCATTGTTGTTGAAACCCTAATTGATGGTGAAAAGAACATGAGTATCATTGTTATGTGATTCTTTGCATAGTTAGAAATTGTTGGGGTTTCATGTTCTTGAAAGAAAACATTCTATCCTATCCATTTCAGATATTGAGTTGAGTTTTCATATTTAAGATTTAGATTGAGCTGAGTTGATTTGAGTTGAGTTTTGAGATTGATATTTGAGTATAGAACATATTGAGTCTCTAACAATTCTCTTTATGCTTCTATGAGTTTGACATATCACATTGGGTCTCTAACAATTCACTTTGTGATTTCCTACTAAGAAAGTTTTTCTTGGTGAGCTTGCTGAGTTTTTGGACAGGTTCCAGTGGGGACTTGTGAGCAGTTTTTGGACAGGTTCCAGTGGGGACTTGTGAGCAGTTTTTGGACAGGTTCCAGTGGGGACTTGTGAGCAGTTTTTGGATAGGTTTCGATGGTGACTTTTGAGTAGATTTGGATAGGTCATAGCAGAGGACTTGTGAGTTGAGTTTGATAGTTCTATTAGAGAACTTGAGGACAGAGGTGCATTGGTTCTATGAGAAGAACCTGAGGACAGATTTGGCAAGTCTTTGAGAAGGCTTGTATGCAGAGGATTGATTTGTTCAAGAGTTGGACAGATATGACAGACAAAGGAAGACTTGTACTAGACCGACTAACTATGTTTGGTACAGGTTGCTGAGCTACTATGGACATGATCATAGAAGGCAAAGGTCTCTTAGGCTAAGCATTAAGGACAAGAGGTCTTCGGTGGAAAGGAGTTCCACATGCTGGTAAGAGGTAGAGGCAGTTGATCTTCTGAGGGATCATTTCCAGAGCAAAGGGGAAGGTATCTCCTTTGAGCAGAGGCTCATAAATTTTTATTGGGGGAAGGTATCTCCTTTTAGCAGAGGCTCATAAATTCTGATTGGGGGAAGGTATCTCCTTTGAGCAGAGGCTCATAAATTCTAATTGGGGTAAGGTATCTCCTTTGGTCCGAGGCTCATAAACATTGTAATTGGGAAGGATTCCCAAAGAACTTTGAGATAACTTTTAGAGAAAAATGTTGTGGACGTAGCCCAGCCATTCTGGGTGAACCACGTTAAAATTGGTGTCACTTTATGGATGATATTGTGCATTGCTTTGATATTGCTTTGGGTATATTGCTTTACTATTTTGAAGTATAAAGGAAAAAGTAAAAAGAGGTCTTATACTATTCACCCCCTCCCTCTTAGTATAAGCTTGTGTTCTTCAATTGGTATCATAGCAGGTGCCTTCAAAAATTTTAACAGCTTGAAGGAAAAGCTAGTAAAGAACACAATGGATCATTCAAGTGGCAATGCAACACCTATTCTTGATGGGTCAGATTTTGGTCTTTGGAGTGCAAGGATGAAGGTTCATCTAATGGCACTTGGGAATGAGGTTTGGGAAGTGATTGAAGATGAGTACACTATTCCTGAACATGGTCCTAATACTAAAGAAGAAATGCTTCTACATCACAGCAATTCAAAAGCAATGAATGCAATCCTAAAAGGCTTACAGAAAGCGGATCTCACCAAAGTGATTCACCGCAAGACAGCTAGTGAAATGTGGAAACAATTGAAGGTGGTTCATACAGGTGATACAAATGTTAGAAAGGCCAAGTTGAGACACTTCAAAGGTATGTTTGAACAACTCAAGATGAATGATGATGAAAATATTAGTGACTACATGCTTCGTATGGATGAGGTTGTTAACTCCATGAAATACTTAGGTCTTGAGCTTGCTGAAAATGATGTTTGTGATAAGATTTTAAGATCTCTTCCTAATAGATTTAGTGAAAATATTTTTGCTATTGAGGAAGCTAAAGATTTGCATAAGTTGAAAAAGGATGAGCTCCATAGTATACTTGCAGCATTTGATTTGAGAACTCAAGTGAAGGTTGATGTCAAGAAAGAGGCATCTTTCAAGGCTACCAAGAAATCCAAGGGTAAACAGCTTCAAGATAGTGATGAGTCTTCTAGTGATGAAGAGGCATATTACAACAAGAAAGGCAAGTTCTCTAGAAAGCACAAAAGTATGAAAAATATAAGATGTTTCAATTATGGAAAGTTTGGTCATTATGCTACTGACGTACTATTCCCAAGAATGAAAGTGATGAAGATAAACAGGATTCTAAGAGCAAGGATTCCGAAAAGCACAAGCATCACAGGAAAAACAAAGATGAGCACAACAATCAAGGAAAGAGGTATTCTCACAAGTACAAGAAGAGTTTCTACCTAGACAAAGCAATTAAGTGTTCTAGTAGTGATAGTGAAAGTTCTTCAAGTGATAATGAAAATGAGATGTTGTTCATATCAGAAAAGGAGGAAGAACCGAAACATAGATTCATTATCATGAAATGTCTTATATGTGGAAACTTTGGTCACCTTGAGGATGATTGCACAAATAATGATTTGGTTTCTAGTATGTATGAGGATGCTTCATAAAACTATAAGGAAGATGCATGTATGGTTTTTGAAAAGGGTAGCACCTCTAGTGATAAGAAATCTGAAAAAGGCTTTGATGATTCAAAAAGTAAACAAATAGAGGAAGATATAGAGGAAGGTGAAGTAGATCTTGAAGGTGAACTTATTAGTGCTCTTAGTGCTCTGAAATAGGAAATAAAGAAGAATTCTAGACTCAAGGATAAGTTAGATGAATGTTGTATGGAAATAGATGATCTTATAGAAAGTCTTGACTTATTTATGGCTAAGACACAAGAACTCAAAGATGAGTTAGAGTCTAAGGTTCTTGAGTATAGTGAGTTAGAACATAAAATGGCTTCTTTGAAAGAGGAAACTAAATAGTACAAGGATAATCTTTATAGGTTTCAAGATAGCTCCAAAAAGGTTAAGTCACTCATCAAAGGTCAAAGAAATACAACAGATAAAATAGGCCTTGGTTTTGTTAAGCCACACAAGGAACAAGTTGGAGAGTCTAGTAAGAGACTCCAAAAGGAAGAGAGTTATGATGAGGAAAGTATTTCAAAAAAGGAGTCCTTGAATGATAGATGCACAAAAATAGAAAACAAAATTCAGAATGAGAAGAAGAAGTTTTCAGAACCTAAGAGGTCAATTAAAAGAAATTTTCAAGGCAGATGTTTTGCTTGTCACAGGTTTGGTCACATGGCTTCACATTGCATGGCTCAAGTGAAGGAGGTAAATGATAGTTTCAGAAGTGCTAGTTACTTTCAAGGGTATTGCTACTCTTGTCAATAGTTTGGGCACAAGGTAGTTTATTGCAAGGCAAATAACAGGAACAGGTTTGGTCAGAACAGGTTTGGCCAAAACAGGTTTGGTCAGAACAGGTTTGGTCAGAACAGGTTTGGCCAAAATAGGTTTGGTCAGAACAGGTTTGGTTAGAACTAGTGGATTCAAAGATCAGGTTTACCTCAGAGAAACAACATCGTCAAGTGTTTCAAGTGCAACAATGAAGGTCACACAATCAGACAGTGTAGAGCTGAAATTCCAGAATACGAGAACAGGAATAGTGGCATGATCAGGTCCAAGGATCAAGGCAAGGACAAGAACAGGGATGATAACAAGAACAAGAACAGTGACAGGAATAGGAATATGGACAAAGAGTTCAAGAGAAGGCCCGACAAGGAAGTTATAGACGCTAATGATGATCAGTGCCTAATGGGAGTTTTACTCCCACCCAAGAATTAATCACCTCATCAGGAGGTGGGGGAGGGACTAAGCTAAGAGGCTCATTCTTAGTCTTGAGCCCCAAAGGTGACCCTTTGCCATTGATGACAAAGTGGGAGAGATTTGAGTAAGAAGGAGAGCCTCAAGACAGGGGGAGTTGTTTATGTTGAGTTTCTATGTTTTTGAGAAGCATGGTTTGCCATCAATGACAAAGGGGGAGATTGTTGGCAATTTTGGGTTTGAGATCCTAGCTTCTTGTCTATGAGTTGTCAAAGGAAATGGCATTAATGTTAAGAGGATGTGTTGGTTTCAAAGGTGGAAGATTCCAATAGAATATTTTTAAGAGAATCCGAAGAGATTCCATTGGCAAGGGTTTTTCATTAAAACCAAGTTGGATATGGTTTTTATTAAAACCAATGGAGGTTCTCTTTATTATTTATTTAATTATTATTTAAAACCATTCAAGGTTTTATTTTTTTTGACGTCAAGGTGTCTTCGAAGAGACTATTTATTCTCCAACTCCTAAGGTTGGAAGGCTAATTAATTCGAAATTCCTCGAATGTAATTTGCGGTGTTTGTGCTCTGTATTCTCTGCGATCGAAGGAAGACTTAGAAGCACGTGCGGTTGAAAAGTCTTCGGGAGTTTTTTTTGAGGGTGAAGTGGAGGGAAGTTCACTTGTAAACTTCATAGCCCGCATGGGCTAGTGGCAGCGAAGGCTGCTGTTGGGCGCTGCATTTGCAGAGGTCGTCGTTTCGAGTCTTGCGAGGGTGCTTTGCTATAGTAACACACGTTTTTATTAAAATGTCTTTATGCCATGAAATTCGAAGTTTCTTGGACAGCGATTTATAAGGTGTGATTAAATTTTATGAGTTTTGGCTTTTGTGATTAGCATTGAATAAAAGCTTAGGAGAAATAAGGGCATATTTCTTTGGATGTATTTTTAAGATTATTCTTTGTTATGCTAAAATTAAAAATGGAGGTATAAGGTGTGAGTCTGTGATTGTTGATTTATTGGCATGTTATGGTGGTTGTGTTTAAAGAAGTGGAGCTAAAAGGTGTAATAAATGAAGTTTATATTATTGCTCATTTCTTTTTATTCTAACCCTAACTTGGTTGGAAGTTTGAGAGTTGTGTGTGGTGACAGCTTGAAGGTTCAATTATCTTCTACTCCAATAAGGTATGGGCACATTCTTCTTATGAGTATGATTGGTGTATGTTTTCTGAAATAAGGTTGGAGTGAAAATGTATTCTACTAGGTATCCTTTGGCTAGGTGTAAATCCTATTTTTTGGTTTGTTGAAGACTACTTATGCATTGTTATCCTTAAGGAGAGTTTTTGGTGAATGCATAATTTTTGGTTTGAGATAGTGGAAGCTTTGTGCACTAGGGTTTATATTTGTGAGTTTAGCTACTTGCATTGAGTTGGTGGAACCCTTGGTTGGCTGTTTTGAGTTTGATGGTTGAGTTGCTTCCATAGAGGTTGTTTGATCAAGTTATTGCTTTACTTGATTCATGATATTGGGCTTACTCCATTGAGTTGATTTGAGCAAGTTATTCTTTGCATTTGGTGATATTGTGTTGGTGGCTGTTTTGTTCAAATATATTTGGAGGGAAAAGGATTTCTACTTGTTTCCTTTTCTTGTGATGATTGTTTGAGATGTTGATTTGAATGGTGTTGGTTGACTAAACCTTGTTTGATGAGCATTGTTGTTGAAACCCTAATTGATGGTGAAAAGAACATGAGTATCATTGTTATGTGATTCTTTGCATAGTTGGCAATTGTTGGGGTTTCATGTTCTTGGAATAAAACATTCTATCCTATCCATTTCAGATATTGAGTTGAGTTTTCAGATTTGAGATTGAGATTGAGCTGAGTTGATTTGAGTTGAGTTTTGAGATTGGGATTTGAGTATAGAACATATTGAGTCTCTAAAAATTCTCTTTATGCTTCTATGAGTTTGAAAAATCACATTGGGTCTCTAACAATTCACTTTGTGATTTCCTACTAAGAAAGTTTTTCTTGGTGAGCTTGTTGAGTTTTTGGACAGGTTCCAGTGGGGACTTGTGAGCAATTTTTGTACAGGTTCCAGTGGGGACTTGTGAGCAATTTTTGGATAGGTTTCAGTGGGAACTTGTGAGCAGATTTGGACAGGTCCTAGCAGAGGACTTGTGAGTTGAGTTTGATATTTCTATCAGAGAACTTGAGGACAGAGGTGCATTGGTTCTATGAGAAGAACCCGAGGACAGATTTGGCAAGTTTTTGAGAAGGCTTGTATGCGAGAGGATTGATTTGTTCAAGATTTGGACAGATCCGACAGATAGAGGAAGAATTGTACTAGACCGACTGACTGTGTTTGGTACAGGTTGCTGAGCTGCTATGGACATGATCATAGAAGGCAGAGGTCTCTTAGGCTAATCATTAAGGATAGGAGGTATTCGGTGGAAAGTAGTTCCATGTGTTGGAAAGAGGTAGAGGCAGTTGATCTTCTGAGGGATCATTTCCAGAGCAGAGGGGAAGGTATCTCCTTTGAGTAGAGGCTCATAAATTTTGATTGGGGGAAGGTATATCCTTTGAGCAGAGGCTCATAAATTCTGATTGGGGGAAGGTATCTCCTTTGAGCAGAGGCTCATAAATTCTGATTGGGGGAAGGTATCTCCTTTGGGCCAAGGCTCATAAACATTGTAATTGGGAAGGATTCCCAAAGAACTTTGAGATAACTTTTAGAGAAAATTTGTGTGGACGTAGCCCAGCCATTCTGGGTGAACCACGTTAAAATTGGTGTCACTTTATGGATGATATTGTGCATTGCTTTGATATTGCTTTGGGTATATTGCTTTACTGTTTTGAATTATAAAGGAAAAAGTAAAAAGAGGTCTTATACTGTTCACCCCCCCATTTCAGTATAAGCTTATGTTCTTCAGTGCAATCGTGCGACAGTTACGGATCGGATTCACCCGATTTGGTCCTAATTTTGGAAGTAGTTGCAACTAAATTTTTTGCAACCCATTTTAGCCAACTTACCTTACCTATTTAGTCAAGCACCCTTCCATTTGAATTCTTCTGGAACTCATAATTCCTTGAATTAATTTCTACATTCAGATCACTATAAACTTTGTATTAGATCTATTAGTTTTGCAATTTTCTATAGGATCGGAGGACACAGTTGATATCGGATCGATACGATCTTGCTCAGACCATACGATCTTTCTTAGAGATCACTTGGGGTAATTCCAAATTTTGGTTTGCATTTCCTATGTTCTATTTTTCATATATAGCTTAATATTTATCATTTCCATTGCATAGGGTATCAAATTTAACTATTTGTATCCTTGGAGTTCACCAAATCTGCATATAATTGCATATTTTACATAGTTTTGATGCATGCATATGTTAATTCCTTTTATTGTGATATTCAATAGCCGAAATGTAATTTAATTCATGCTTAGAAACATCATTAGCAGCCAACATGTAATTTAATTCATGCTTAGAAACATCATTAGCATCCTCTGTTTTCTATTTTCTGCACTCTACCCATGAATTTGTAGGTTTCTATCAAGATTGTATTATTCGATCTCTGATCGAACAATACGATTTTGAATCGTATTCATACAATCTTGCTCTATTCGTATAATTTTTCCCTATTGCATACGATTTGAACTGCAATAAAAATTAGAATCTCCATCAAAGATACAGATAAGAGTTTTAAATCACTTTTTAAGCACTACATTATCCATTTGGATTTTGTTTTCTACTGTTTATTATCTACATATAAATAATAATTACATATAGCTTAGTGTGGTTGCATATTAGAAAAAACTAGGTGATTATGAGAATTTAAAAGGAACACATCAAAACAAACTCCAAAAACCTAGGTGTGGAAACTACCATAAAATGTTTCCTGGTGAACCCTAAACAATTCGTCAAAAAATCACCATAATAAGGTACAATCAAGTACCTATCTTTTGAGGTATAGAACTATCATCCCACATTCCCCTTCGAGGTGCGGATCCATTAGCCTGAATGAAAGGAGTGTGCGAATTTTAGACCTACAGTAAAGGGTGACATAAGAAAATATATAACAAATTATGAAATCATGAAGGTTATGACAACACAGTTTTAACATTGCATAAATCTATAATAGAACAAAATTGGGTTTTCCAAGTAACATAGCCCTGTTGCACATAAAGTTGAATATGTTGTAAAGTTAGGACCCACAAGTTTTAAAAATCCAAATATACAAAAGGTGACAAAATAAAATCCTTTCAAGCAATGTGTCATAACATTCTGAGATGCACAAGACTGAGAAGGCATAATTTTGGAAGTTTTCCAACCATGACATCAACCAAACCTCTCAAAATTCTAGATTCGATACTAAGGATCCCCAGAATAGCTAAGAAGTCTAGTTTTATTACAAGTCCAAGTATCAATACAAGATATGCCTAGAGGCACTCCCCTTAATCTAAGTTCCTCTCCATTCAATCTAAAACCATCTTGGTGCTTATAAGTTGTTCAACTAAAATTATTAATAGGTTGAAAGCAATGTCTCTGACAAACAAATGCAATAATCATACAACTATAGAGGGTGAAATTGAATATCAATGAGTCTACTAAAGGCATACAATATCCAAATCAATAATAATGATCTCAAGACTTCCATGTTAGTAGGAGCATCATGAAGCATGAAAATGACATCCGCTCCTAGGAGAATTGTATCCAAGTTGTTCCCCTACCAAACCTATAACAACATTGTAAAGCTTACACTATAAGATTCAAAAGGTAACCTATAAATAGTTATATATGCTAAAAGAAAAATGGTTGGCTCTATAAAATTTTCCTAGATATATGTTGTGTAATCTTCGCTATAAGTTAATGAAAATTGATAGTTGTTTTCCCTCCATTATGATTGTTATTTTAGTTTTTTATGAATGAATGTTTTGTTTTAAGCAATTTTTTTTACACTTTATGATTAGTTTATTCTTTTAAAGTGAATTATGATCTTTGGATCACTATTGAATTTCTTTTCATTAATTCTTTGGAATGATTAATTCATATAACAATAATTGAATAAATTATATTATACATTTGACAAGGGTTGGTCTGTTAAGATTCATTGGATGATTAGCTATGTTATGCTCTTATATAATATGTATTCAATGTTGTTATGTTATACCCCATCCATAGTTAAAAAACTCTTCTAAATCCTTAATCTTATCTAACCCTTCCATTTCTTACTTTTATCTTAAACCCCTATTTTAATTTTACAAGTATTTCAAGGATCCAACCTACTCTAGAGGTTGAACTTGGGAGAAATCTTAGTCATATGATGTTGGCTAAAGTCTAGGGTGCACTTCATAGACTTAGGAATATTTTATATCAACACCTACATTGTGGATATACCACACTAGTATTTATATTTCTATAGGGGTAACCCCTTTTTCTTTGGTCTATGATGTTGAAGTTACTTTTCCACCTAAATTTGAATTACATTTTTTACATATATTTTTAAAGAATTTATTCAGTCATGATGAGTACCATCAAGAGTATCAAGAATCTTATCTTGCCTAAATTAATATTCTTAATGAGAGGCATATACATGCTCTTCAATATAATAGAGCCTCTAAGAGTCATGTTGCCAAGCAATATAATAAGAAAGTATATTATCATGATTTCAAAGTTGGGGATCTTGTCTTTAATTGTGATAATCTACACAAGAAGCACAAGAGTAAGTTTAAATAAAAATTGCTTGGTCTATATACTATCAAATAGTATTTGGATCTAGGGAAATGAAATTATAAATAATGTATGGATATGATTTGGGTGTAGGGAAATGAAATTATAAATAATGTATGCAGATGATTTGGGTAAATCCACCAATTACATGCATATCAAATTATTTATGCTAGCTCCTTGTTGACTTTGGTGTCTTGTTTTTTGCTTTGAATACTTTGGTTTTCTATTTGTTATTACCACTACTATAAATTCTTTATTTTAACATATAGAAATATTATTTGTATTGTCACTTCCTCTCATAACCATGTATACCTCATTAAGGAGGATTTGGTTCATCCAACCTTTTTGTCATATACTGCTAGTCATGGCTTGTTGCTTTACATTTTTAGTGTGTTTTTCTCTGTCCTAACTATGACCATAAGTTTAATTGGATATCCTAATAATTTATGGTTGTTTTAGTGTTTATTTTTATTTACTTCCTAATTTCTTGTTGCTTGCTACATTTTGTCTATTTTTGTTGGAAATATTGCTATTGACTTTGTTTATGCTTTGTTAGCCTTCTGTCATCATGGTGTCACTCTTACTAGTAAGGGAAACTATGATGTCTTCAAGGTCTTTCTTATATTATATGTTAATATCCTAATTTAGGTTCCATAAATAAACTACCTTAGTTCAACCCATGACATTCCCTATATCATATATGGTTGAAACACCAAACAATGTTCCCTTAAAAAATCTATGCAATAAAAAACATTTAATCTATCCAATCAATCAAAAAAAATTGGTGTCCCCCTATAGTGGCAAGTTTTCCTTGTTGAACAATGTGCTTAAATAGATGCTAAAGTGGAAAACCTATTGGGGCAAGGGAATGGTGACTTTTCCTTCCATTGGATCTCTATCCCCTAGGGCATGCTTCAATGTGTATCTAGCCCATGTTTATTTCCTTTATATTTCTTATCCTTTTGTCATGGTAGAAATACCTTATTGAGCAATTTTTCCATCATTAATTAAAGGTAATGAGTTGGTTTTGGGAGCATATACTTGTGTACTATTAATTTCATAGGCTAGTATCCCATGGGCTACCCTATAGTAATGGGTGGATATTATTGATTTTCATAAAACCTATATATGCTTGTCTTACATTTTATGTTAGGATTGGAGAATAAATACTTGTGTCTTTGCATGGCATGTATTGGGTTCTCTTGGTCCACTATACTATAGTGATGAGTGTATTTGTTGTTACTTTGGACTTGTTAAAGACTACTTGTGGTATACCTAGTTTAGTGGAAACTATGATTGGTACAACACCTTATGCATGGGAAATACTAGATGGATGTAGTGTATGAAGAGTAGACATCAAATGCTAACAAAAACCTTGATGCTCTAGATAAATTAAATATAATCAAGCATATCATTGAATTCTACATAAATCATACGTGTATGTCTAGCCATAATGCATAACATTGAATGCTACTTAAATTATACATGCAATTTTAGATATGATACACATTCAAATTCTATGCAAATCCTAAGTATATGTCAAATAAATATAGACATGAAAAAAATGCTATACAAATTATAATAAATACCATAAGATATAGTAAATAAATCAAAGTCATTAATCACATAAACACATGAGATGATGTAACAAAAAGAAACCTTAATCATACATATTAAAAAATAGTACATAAGGTACATGGGACACTTGGTGCCATCTTTCTAAACTACCTTTTATAATAAGTACATAGACCCATAGCCCAAACAATCCTATATATATAATTTATATGCCATGGTGGATACAAATAATGATATAGTATAAAATGCAAGATCTATAGCTACAAAATCAGCCCTTGCATTCCTATGACTATATTTCAAGTGCCTCTACCATGGTCAAGGAGGTGATTATGTGGAAGCACTATGACACTGACTTTTGAAACCTTACTAGCTCTCCTTGGTATTATACCAAGTCTAGTTACACTTGGATCACTTGCTATTGTAGCACACACTCCCTCTTAGTTACCTCTTGTCAAAATCATAATTCCAAAATCCTCTCATAGATTAGGAAGGATCCATTCTCCTCTTGGTTCTTAAATCAAAATGGTACCAACCTAGTGGGTTTTCCTCTATAAGTTGACTAGCCTCTTTGGTGGTCTAGCCTATGATGGTTATGGTGGTGGAAGGCTATCAAAATTAACAACTCCTCCCAAGGAGACTCTTCATAATTGGTTGATCAAATCTAACCACTCTTAGAAAATATCTACAAGCACAAGGAATGAAAAAAGAGTTAGGTGCATGTTCATAAAAACATACCATAAAACTCTAACTCTAATACTAAAAAATAAAATCTACAAGCAATGATTAAGGTACTATACTAATAAATAAGGATATTTTTACCTAGGTTTCTTGACTATTGGGTGGGGTTTTCCTCCTTAGGGAAATAATATTGGAGATATATAGTGTTTGCCTTGACCTCATAGACATAAAGCTCCTCCATTTTTATCATCTCCTCTAAGCCCTCTCCATCCTCTATAGTAGGCTCCTTGGATACCTAATCCTCAACAAAATCCTCGTTGACTATCTATTTCTCTTTCTATTTAGACACATTGGCTATGACCTACTCTCCTAGCACCTCCTCCTCCCCTAGATATCCTTGTCACTACTTAAAACATCCATTATTATCACAAAATATAGAGCACTCTAAATTGGATGAACAATAATGACCTCTCTAGGGATTTTCTAGTGTTGTATCATATGACCCCCTATGGCTTCCTCCTTGGCTAGTGGTAATCTTATATTTGTGGAAGACTACTTATATGTTATGTTGCCTACTCTTAATGATATATATTGTGGCTCTGGAAGTAATATATCCCTAACCATGTGTAGATCCCCAAAATACCCTAGGATCGTATGCACCCTATGTGGCTTTGCTATCTTTGCCCAATGATCTTAGACCATAATCGCCTATCATACTCCTATAACGTATTATAAATACCATAGTTTGCTTTAGCATAGGTGGTGGTATGGATCTCAATGATCTATCCTTAGGGAATCTATGTTACAAAAAATACATATGGTCATGTTATTCCCATTATGTACCCCATTGTCCCACTTAGGCATCCCCTAGTGTAGTGTCATGGGGAAATCCTAGGGGTATATATATCATAAAATGCTCATATAACCACACCTTAGTAATATTACTAGGTTGATAGTATGACCATAACAATCTTGAATATGATACAAGCCATGCAATAAAAGTGCTAGTAAATCTCTCTTAGGAAAATCCCCTTTTTGGTATTTTCTAGCCTTCCTCCAAGGATAGGTATAATGGATAAATAAGTGATGATAGGATCATATTTATGCCCTTATGATAGAATATGTAGGAAAATAGGAGGGAATCCCCATGTGCTATGCAAATGGGATGGTTGTCACCGATCAAATATTCTCCATCATTATAGTCCTTTATTTGTTGAACCACCTCTTCCTAGTGGCCCACTCTTCCATCCTGATCCAAATATCCTCAGTGATATCAATATGGAGTGTAACATCCCTCCTTGGAAGGATTTATTTTTAATAATAACTAATGTATATAGATGTATGGATATCTAATGCATAGCTCTTTTGTAATAAGTGTGGTAGTTGTTATTTTTAGTTTTGAAATATGGTACTGCTAATGCATTTATAGTCACAGGACTAGGCACTCTCACTAGTGTATTGAAAATGGATAATCACCTAAGTTGAGAGAAAATTAAAAAAATTATGCCTGATGTCTTTTTCATAGATAACTCCATGGTAAAGTATACTCCTCATGTAGTTGCATTACATTTTTCTTGTTGTTTGAATAAACCATTGGGTCATGAGCTTTCTTGGCAAATGAGTCATTCTTAGTAGGTAGGGGATAATGTATGATAATCTTAAAAAACTTGCTACTCAAGAATAAAACAACAAGGTGTATTATGGTATTCTTTATAGCTTTGCATTGTTTGAAGCATGAAATAAACTAATGTGTAATATTGTGAATAATTTTATTAACATTTAAGGAAAATTGTTAATTACTAAAGTTAATAATCAATATTGATTCTTAGTATTAACTAATTAAGCCAATGATATAATTAGCGCATGGAACATCAATAATAATCTTGATATAGAGATAAGGTTGGTAAAAAACCTCTTTATCAATTAAAACACCATAGTAGTGGAACTTTTAATAAGAATGATGGTAATATTACCAATGTCCTTGTAAATGCTCCTACATTACCTTTACCTTCCAATAAGCTACACCCTTAGATTATTTGAAAAGGGGGGGATGAGCTCCGAAGAAGGAGGTTGGAGGAAAGAAATAACTTGGCTCACGAAGGAGGGAGGATTATAGTACACACCAGAGTAGGAAAACATTTGTTATCTTGACCTTCAGGTAGACTTATTGCTTTGTATGATTTTTTTCTTATGATTGGTGGCACATGTGTTTTTGCTATGCAATTTGCTTGTGGGTGATTCTTCTTATAAAATTTATTTAATGGTATCGTAGGCCTGTTTGTCACCTTATTATTGTAATAGCATGTCTTGCTTCTCCTTATTCATGCCTATATTTTTTAGACACCAATGCTTCAACTTGGCCTTTTTGGTTTGTGGCTAGGTGTTCTGGGGTAAACCATAGTAATTGTAGGCTTAGCACCTTTATAGAATTTTTGTAGCTTTTTTAGAGACCTTGGTTACTTGTGTCTTTGATGTACTACATAAAATGTCTCTCCTAACTAAGTATTTGGAGCTTCTTACCTATTTTAGATTTCAGTCATTCTCGATTGTGCTCTAGAGTAGTTCTTTCCTGTGGTTGAAAAAGGATTGTATCTAGAATGCTTTAGTCATATTCATGTTGGTTTGTTGTCTGTTTTGTGTTATTCCTTCCTTAGAAGTTAGGTGGATTGTCTAGTTTAGCTTTATTATCAAGATTTTAGAGGATAGATGTAGCTAATCTTAAATTATGAGTTTATCATTTAATGGAAATTAGAAGTATATTCCTTAATGGTAAACTAGTATAAATAGATGCATTAGTAAATAGAGCATTATGTAATCAATTTTTGCTTTAATTAGATGCATTAGTAAAAGAGCATTATGTATTTGAATATGCTTTAATTAGTAAAAGAACATTAGTGTTCGATCCTCTTTTTGTAAATGTATTAAAGAAGGCATTGTGGGTTTGTTTCTTCTTTATAAGGAATGCATGAGTAAAAGTGGCTTATTATGTTTCTATTCTTTCTTCCAAGAGTGTGTTAGTGAAAGAATATTAAAATGTTTCTACTCTTCTTTTAAAGAGAATGCATTAGTAAAATGATAGGGTTATGTTATCTATCATTTCTAAAGAACAAATAAGAATACCTTTTAGTCTTCTTTAATTAATATTGGAAAGGATATGATTATAGAAAGGTTTAATCACTTTTCATCTTGTTGAATGCAATAATAGTTAAAGCTAGTAGTCATATGCTAAGTTGGTATTCTTGTTATAGATGAATGTGTGGAAGGAATATTTGTTAAAATATGGGAATGATTATAATGGTTGCCTAAGACTTGAGTAGTTAAAGGGAACCATTATTGAGAGAAGTATGGGATTCTCTCCTAGAGTGTTGTATGGAATGTTTGTATATTTGCTTTATCTTAAAATAAATAATGGTTTCCTGAGCTTTGAGTAGGTAAGGAACCATTATTGAGAGAAGTATGGGATTCTCTCTTTGTTGTGTGTTATCAATGTTTATATGCATGGTGGAGTGCATCATTTAGAAGCATGATTGAATGTATTGCATATAGATCTATCCTAGTCTCTAAGTAAATATAAATCCCACAAGTAATCCTTTTCATGAAGAAGACTATGGTAGAATGTGGCATAGAGATATATTAGTTGGATGGCCTTAGTTGGAATTGTTTATGCATTATTTTGATAAAGTTTGTAAATTAGTCAAAGACTATGAAAGCTTGAGCATTGTACAAAGTTTATGGGCTAATTTATTAGCCCATTTATTATTATTGAAAATATAATGATATCCTCTTCTTATGTGTGTTGTGGTAAATCTTTAGATCTTGTGATGGATAGCAATGAAATGATGTGATGGTATTGCAATCTTATATCTTGTAATGGATGGCATTGTAATTTCACATTTATAGAATAGTATCCTTTCATCACGTTGCTTTATGATAGCTTGGATCAATAAATTAAGGTTTTTCTTAACTTATGTTGTATCATACTTTACTTTTGATGCTTCTTAATATGTTATAAATCAATGCATCAGTTAATGTTTTGGTTCTAGAGAGATTGGTTTACCTTGGGTTGGATTTAGAACAGGGTTATGCATAGCGGCTATTTTTAGACAATTGGCTAAAATTAGGATTTTTGAAATTTGGAATTAGCTAATATTTGAGACCCTTGACCAAGGCCCATTAGCCAAAAAAAATTGGGTGCAATTTTTTTTGGGGGTCGATTCGCCCCAATTTTATAATAATTTGACCATTTTAAGTTTAAATTTCCAACATTACCCCTAATAATAGTTAACCTTCTACATGTGTTTTGACACTATTCACCTGGATTTTGAAACTGATTCACCAAATTTTTATAAATACATTTTGGATCTGACCCCTTATGCATAACCCCGATTTAGAATCACTTGTAGGACCCAAGTCAAAAATCCCAATCCTAGGAGGAATTGTGATGATGCAATAACTAGGTAAAGGTGAGTCCTAAAAGGAGTTGCGAGAATGAAATAGCTAGGAACTCATAAAATTTGGAAGAAGTTGCATGAATGCAATAACCAAATCCCTATGAATCGTAAGAACTTTTGATCATGGAGGATCAAGTGTTCTACAACTGAAGAGTTGTAAGGGGTCATTCATAAGACAGAAGTGGTGGTTCTTGAACATGGAGGATTGGAAATCATGTCCTTGTCTAGTTGAGTGATAATGACCTAAGTTAGCCAATGAAGGTGATGTAACTAAGAACCAAGGCTAATGCTTGATTAACCACCCTATATGGACTTCGGATAAGGTTAGGGAATAGGCATCCCCCTCTAAGTTTTATGGGCCTTAAAGGAAAATCTCAATGCTATGGTCACATTATCCTATGCTAATAGTTTATAGGAAATGTGGGAGAACCACTTTGGCATCCTTCTAAATTATGAGGTTTAGGAAGGTGAATCCTAAAAACTATGGGGAGTTGGTCATTCCTATCCACTAAGTGTTGTCTATAGTGACATTGAACTCAATATGGTAAAGCCTTGAGTATGCTAAAAACAAAATATATTAGGATCTCCTTGTGAACCTTAATAGTAAATTAAAAAAAATCATCTCTCTTGGGTTGGTATTTTTGGGTTGTTACATGGAGTCTATCCTATGACTTGCACGTCCATGATAAATTAAACATCCTCTAAGGTCATTGCCATTTCAATGGCCTTATTTGGTGCAAGCCAACATTATAAGGTACTAGTTTTCATGCTCTAGAATAATATAAAATAATAGCACAATGATTGATGTGTTCAAATATACATCTCTACTCTGTGATCTACATTGGACTCATGTAGCTATATCTATGCCTTAGGAGTCATCCCCTATCTTATCTACTCTTACATATAGGAGGTCTCTTTGTGTTGTCATGAAGGTTGTCTCCCTACTTCTTCGGCTTGGTATTCATGCTAGTATTGGTCTCTATATTTTATAACCCTTAACCATGTCCTTTTCCCTTTACCCCATCTAGCCTTGTCTTACTAATGTCATGAAACTCACTCAAGTTTTTCAAAAATTTATTTTTGAGCATGACTACTAACTTTGACCTCAATCACTAGTCAGATCCATAATTAACTCTAGCTTGCCAAGCCCACGATCACCTCCTTTCAACGTGCAACCTCGATCATCATCTTTTACCACAATCACCAGTTTTGATTATGATTGCTCACTTTTTGTAGGTGATGACCATGATTACCCTATATTTGCATGATTATTATTTTTAGGGTTTTCCAAAACTACCTTGTTTAACCAAGATCACCAATTTTTAAAAATTTGTTTTCATAATCTCCGTTGGGTTTTGAACTTCTAAGGCATCTTCTAGGTCATATATGGCTTCCCCATGTGGACCCCCAATCCTCTTACCCCAAGTTATAATTGTGCTAATAATGAATGTCATACAAATGCATGATGGTTGTAGGAAGGTTTGAAGTACATATAAAAATGTGAAATTGAAAATGAAAGTTTTTACCCTTTATAGAAAGGGGTAGTGCTTCTAGAGGTTTTTGTATACTCTATATTTGTTTGCATACTCTATTTGTGCTCATTCTACAACCAACTATAAGCACTTTAGAAAATTTTCTAGGTGAATTCATTTCCATCCACATGGGGCATCTAAATATCATTTGCTTTTAGCTAAAATGTTTAGGGGCATATATAGGTAAGTATTAGGTATATTTTCCTCTACTTATTTTTGGCTACATTTTTACATTTTTTCACTATTTATTTTTAAAAATTTGTATTTTGCATTAGATTGTAGAATTAAATCTCACAAAAATATATTTTTTCTCCATACCATAGAGTTTTTATTTCTTCTACTTTGGCTATTACATATTGATATTTTTCTTTTTGTTTTCCCTAAGGACTCATGAGTGAAAAGATAACTATAGTCCTTAGGGAGGGGTAATATGTATTTGTAAAATGATCAATAACTAAATTTGTTGGTGGTGGAGTGTCTTATCCTCATATATGGGATAGGGATGGGTTAACCTTGTTAGCTCTTGGGTAGGATGAAAATGAGCCATGTTGGCCAATGGTTCTCTTTCTTCATCCTATTAACATTTTTTTGTCATACTTTTTTAGGTTTTTACCTCTTAACATTCCCAAAACCTCTATAGATTTGGATCCTAACATGCACATAGGAGGAACCCATTGGGACCCTACTTCCCATAAAGAGGTCTCTTTCCAAAGGAGGCCCTAAATATTGACCTTCATGCAAAGTAGGATCTACCTCAAGTCTATAAATTTGTTGTGTTTATGTTCAAGCTCATATGGTGTTTTATGGGTTAATTCAATAAAACACCTAAGTTTTTGTCTCTATACAATCCTTATCAAGGTAAAATTTACTTAAACTTACAGGAAATACCTGTATGCTAAATGCAACCAAACAATAATGCAAGAAACCAAGTTGTCTAGCCTAGTATGCCTTTCAAATTTGAATGATGAACTATGATAAAATAGATTTTTCTTTTCAAGGAAAAAAAAAGGATTTTGTATAAACCAAACTAGCCTAAAGTGTATCTAAATTACTTTTATTTATTTCATTTGCATTTTGTAAAAAAAATTGATTTTGAGCAAATAAGTTATAGAAATGAAAATTAAAATGTAGAAAATGATAGAAACATAGTAAATAGAGAATGACAAGTGGTAGAGTTACCTATTTGAAGGATAAATAGAAGCACAGTAGAGTGACAAAAGTGCCATTAACATTTTTAAAACTAATTGTCACTTTTAGAACCTATAAAACCTGAAAGCAAAAAATGTCAAGTTTATTTTTGGGGACCTATCTAAGTGTAGTTATATGACAATCTATCTTCCTAGATAATCAAACCCCCTTTTGTAAAATAAAATTTGAGTATGATCCTTGGATTTGGAAGTAGAATCTGCTATTTCAAAAATACCACAACTAGACAAAAGTGCTACTAGCGCTTTTGTTAAGGACTGATTATATAAAACTAGTGCTAATTGCTAGAGGTTCTAGATAATTTGTTCTACAATAGAGTATGGAAGAGTTTTGAAGAAATTTTAGGCTAATTAGGTTTGATTGGTTCAAAATAAAAGAAAGGGATCAAAAACCCAAATTCCCAAGACCTACTACTTGGAAATTTACAAAATTCTACTAAATGAGTTGTAAATTTTTAAAAAAATGTAAGGGGAGTTAGATGTGGTCAAGGCAAATGAGATATAGCAATTAGATACTTGAAATAATTGGTATCAAGATGTATGGATGCTAAAAAGTCTTTAAAATGCTTATAAAAGAAGGTAGATGGACTGCAAGAGCTAATAAAACCTATGCTATAGTAAATGAGATATTATAAAATGGATATTAAATATAAAACACAATGATATGTTACTATTACAACTCAAAAGAGTCTATAGTAGGGATTTGAAGATGTATTTGAGCTGAAAGGATACTATAAAATATGTAATGAAAATAAATTATGTGATAAGATAAGCAAAGGAATATTATGCCTACAATGGTGTTAGGATGAGATTAGAATAAACATGAATACATGTAAATGGAATATAGCATGAAATTATAACAAAAGCTTAATGAAAATACATGAAAGTATGAAACTAAGTAGCTAAATAAGTATATAAGCCTACAAATAGAATGAATATACACATATAAATAATAAATAATGCAAATAATCCTACAAGTGAAACAAGATTGGATGATATGCTTTTAAATAACAAGGATTAGTAGCTAGAATGCTGAAATGGAAGAGAGAATAAAAATTTATTATGTCAAACGAAGTGAAATGAGCATGTAAATGATTAGGAATTCAAAAATGTGTTTCTAATGATGTAATAGGCAATTAAGGAGGGAAAATTAGGTGCAAGATGTCATTAGGGCACAAGACCAATTTTGAATTTGGTAGGCCTAGTTCAAGGTTGAAGTATGCAGGATCAGAAGAGGTAGTGGGATGAAGGAATTTGTGTGCCTCTAGTTTGTGACATAGGGATTCTATTCATGTTGAAAAAAACACTATGACTAAATAAAATTACCATTATCACTTTTGGACCTAACTGGCTACTTTGATCAATGATCAAGTTGACTGGTCATATGACCTAAAATGAGTGATTTGTAAAACTACCACACTTGAAAAAAAAAGTGCCAGTAGCCCTTTTGACAACTTGTGGTATTATGAAAAATGGCTTAATTTGATGTCTAGATTGCTTAGGTTGATATGATTGATTACTAGTATGATGTTTTGTGTCTTTGCTTAAGGGTAAGGTTGCTAGGCATTGCAAAATTGGGTTTCTACATTTTGCTCCATTTTAATGTGATTTTTGTGAAATAATCACATCAAAATAAGTTTTAGGACTCCAATTTTAGTACTATTATGTTTGTTAATATCTTGAAATGCTATGCCAAAGAAATGATTGCAATTGAAGTTGATTTGGAAAATTAATGATTGATTAGTATCATTGTTGCATGTATGCCTCAAAATTAATGCCCTATGGGTACCTTGTAATTGATGCCCCATGGGTGCCCCTTCAAGAATTATCATGAAATGTAATTTGGAGAGAAGTCTTGATATGATGGAGCATCTAATTGGTCATTAGATATTTGAAAAGTGATTTGGTGGAAAAGTGAGTTAGGGTGGGTTCGGTGGGTGAAAAGGAGGCAAGGAGGTGAAAATAGATTTATTTTCACCACACAAGGTTGCTAGCTTGGAGAGCTCATGTGTGATTGTTGAGAATTCAATGGTACATATCAGGAAACCTACACGTCACACAAACTTGGTTCAAGGGACAACACCAACACCAAAGGATGTTTTGCAAGTTTGCCCTAAAACTAGGGTTTTAAATTTTGATGGGGAGCTAATTTTTTATCCTTTTCTACAAATGTGGCACTTTTGCCAGGGGTGCTTTTTCCACTTGTGGTGCTTTTGCAAAAGTAAGAAAAAATAGTATGAATATACTGACTAAGGTTTTGATTGGATTTTGGCAAGGATTAGGGATGTTGGTGAGTCAAGAGTGTTGTCTAAAGGTGATGGAAGGGATTATGACTTTGGTTGATGACCATGATATCGGTATCTTGTGTGTGACTAGCTTGGATCATGTGGTATTTATGCCAAAGTGAGAGTTTGGTTGTCTACTCTTGATAACACTAGTTGAGAGATGGTATCTTGAGATGAATACCTTTCGACTATCCATTAAAGAGATGACCATGACACTTGAGGATGCATGGTAGATTCTTCAAGTTCCTATGAAAAGAGTTTTGATCAATCTTGGGAAGAATGATATAGTTGGTATAAATGCATTGATAGGATTGGGGAGATATTTGAATGTGTGGTCAAGGTCATGCATTAATAATGCATATCATGGAAATACTATATATCATCTTACAACATTCTTGTGTGTGATTGTATTTGGGATTATTATGGTAGATATGAGTCGATGGATGCTTCCTTAGGGATGGGGAGAGGTGATGGATAACATGCAATATTACAAGGCTATTTATGCATGGGCCCCAATTATATTGGTTTAGTTATATAGGACATTGTATTGGGTAGCTTACCATAGTGGTAAGAGTTTGGTCAGTTGTACTCTCTTACAGGTGTGGGCCTAGGAGTATATTGCAATGACGAAACTATTGATAGATGAGTCAAGAACACTAATTGTAGAGAGACCTATATAATATTGATGAGTAGGGAGCATTAGAATTACTCAGTTTTCCTTGATGCAAGCAGCTCACCAAGCGATTGATGATTTCAAAGCTACATAGGTTACGTGGAACCCATGGGGAGGTCGATACGAGTGGGTTGATGATGGTTGAGAGCTAGCTTGGGTTAGGAGGGCTTAATGGCTAAACATTCGGGCAGGTATTATGAGCTTTACCATTATGATAGATCAGTTCTCCAATTTGGAGAGACTTAGGGGATACCTAAGATATGAGATATATGGGTTTGGCAGACTGCTCAAGAGAGGTTATTTGCTCCTTTCAATGTATACACCTTTATAGAGGGAAATATGGATGATCCTAAGATGCCTAATCTAATTAGGCATGATCTTGGATTGGTAGAAGGCTATATGAGATAGTATGTCAACTTTTTCCTAGGTCGAGTGATATGAGAGGAGCCTCATGGAGAGTGAGTGGTAGTGGTTGAGGATATAGTGAGGATCTTGAGGGTTATTCAATAGAGGTTAGGTAAGGATAAGGCTACTTGGAGAGTTGCTAGGTAGGTGGCTAGGGGAGAGACTTAGGATGAGAGTAGGATACATGATGCCCCACTAGATGTGGATTCATAAGCTAAGATGCCCCTAGTACAAAGAGCATTGAGAAGATCTAGTACTAGTTGATCGATAAAGGCCACACAAACTAAGCTAGAGGCTTTGTTGAGAAGGTTTTAGGTGGTGATAGAGTAGCTAGTGGTAGTGGAGGTAGCTAGAGCTCGGGAGGAGTTGGCTAGAGTAGAGTGAGAGTAAGATGCTCTTTTGATTCAGTGGGATGCAAATATTTTCTAGTTATAGGCTGATTTGGAATAGGTTACTTGAGAGAGGGATGAGGTCCTTTCTAGAGTGAATGGAGGATTAGGAGTAGATGTTACAACTATGCTAATTGGCCCTTCAAAGTAGTAAGCTAAGCAACTAGAGGAGGAGTTGGCTAGGAAGAGGATAGAGACTGATAGAGTGAGGGAAGAGCTATGAATAGTAGGGGTGGAGGCTAAGAGAGAGAGGACCTAAGTTGGACACTACTAATATTTATATCATTTGAAAGTATCTGCTACCAATAGGGAGCCATCACTAACATGTACAAGGTTGAGGACTAATTCCATGACTCATTATTCATAGAGATTAATAGGCTTTAGGCCTCCTACTCCACCAACACCTAGAAGTGGGGATGCAGTGTCTAGTTGTAGGTAGAGTTAGTCATATGGGGATGAGTGCACTAATTTTGTCACACAATGCACATTTTTTGGATGATAGGACTATGCACCAAGTTTTGTCATTATGGTACACCATGCTCATAGGTGTGTATTATTTCAAGGCTTTTTATGTAGTCATGACACTATATTTTATCTTTATGTTATCATCTGATGTAATGATTATATGATTTTTAATTTGTCTTGATGATCAATAGATGATAGAACAAACAAAACATGAGAAAAATAGTAGACATCAACTACAACAAGCATGATTTTGCAAAACATGTCACTTTAATGATGGTCTAGGAAACTAGATAATGGACAAACGCTAAAGATGATTGGATTTTTTTATTGAGTACTAACACAAAAGTATGCTTTGATCTTTGATTTTTTGTATGAACAGTGGTTCTTAAACCTGATAAGGGACAAGTGACCGTTATGATCCCACTTTAAATGTTGACCTTGAACCCAAAAAACACTTTGGGATGAATATGCATCTTTAAGTAGCAACATTAGAGCTAAGATAATGGACAAATGATTAAAAAATAAAATGATCATGATTCCATTCCTAAGCAGTGGCCTAAGAGGCATGATAATGGACAAGCACTCAAGGAATGAAATAAAAGCTCAACATGTTTAAATGGTGGCCTAAAAAGTCATATAAGGACAAACATTGAAGACATGATGAGGTACCTATAATATGTACAGAGAGATATGTGTATTGTGGTTAGTAGAATTAGTTGTGTTAGTAAATGTTAATTATGCGTTATTGAAGGACTTTATGCTTGCTCAAAGGACTTTATGCTTTCCTAAAGGACTTTGTGCCTACCCAAAATACTTTATGCATGTCCAAAGGACTTTGTGCCTACTCAAAGGACTCTATGCCTTCCCATAGGACTTTATGCTTATTCGAAAGACTTTATGCCTACCCAAAGGAATTTAAGCCTACTAGAAGGACTTTATGCTTGCTTGAAGGACTTTATTCCTACTCAAAGGACTTTATTCTTGCTCGAAGAACTTTTATTCTTGCTCAAGGATTTTATGCCTACCTTCAATGAGCGACTCACTCCAAGAAAAGGAACAATTCACTCTCATTTAGGAGGGATTGCTCCTGACTAATCCTTCAGTTTTGTATATCTTTAAAAAAAGTCAGTGTTACTACAGGTTTTAATTCATTGATTCTTGTTAAAGAGAATGTAAGGATTCTACCCAAGCCTGCATAAGATAAAGTTCCATATGCAACAAAATTTATTAGAATAAATAAATTTTAAAATACGACCTGCGTTCAGCAACACCTTAAATAAGTCTATCTACACATTTCCATCAAATTATTTTAATAGCATCTTATCAACCATATATGAACATATTTATCAAAATGTTTGTTAAGAACTAATCTTTGCATGTCCAAAATTCTAAACTTGTTGCAGATGAGGCATAATACCAAAATCATGCTCTAGCCAACCCCCTTGATAAATTTTCCTCCAAGATTACAGTGGGTAAGAAAAACTTGCATAGACCCAAGAATATACAATTTATAGTATACAAAAACCATGTGGGAGTACAATGTAAAAGGTGTAATAGAAAATTCACAGCAAACAAATAATCTTCCATAGTCATAATTTTTCCTCCACATCTAGGTCTATGCTGACATATTGAGAGAGTGTGTTTTGATAATATGTGTGCCATCTTATAAATAATGCGCATATGAATGATAAGTAAACAATAATCATATAGATGGATCCAGTGTGAGTTAATTTGCATAATATGACTACTGTACTACTTTTTAAATGTCATGTACAGATCAACACCACCATTAAAATTATCCACATTAACCAGAATCTAATTAATATTATCAGATAGCAACACAAATAGCCTTTCTATTTCATAAGAACCAAATGTAACCACGGGTGGAGAGTAATCATATGTTTAACAAAATTGCTAAGAATTAATTATCTAGTGTGAACAGCTACTAGAATAATTCATCTCATCTAGCGCAGACTGGTATCAGTAAATTACATAAGCAAACCATGAGCACATGAAGAAACGGTACCTTAATGTTAG
Source organism: Wollemia nobilis (assembly GCA_028583015.1). Lineage (NCBI taxonomy): Eukaryota > Viridiplantae > Streptophyta > Pinopsida > Araucariales > Araucariaceae > Wollemia > Wollemia nobilis. Next base: position 4,417,397 of record JAQPPZ010015005.1, on the reverse strand, counting down.
AAGCCTGTAAATAAAATGATACAACACAGATCACCAAAATTGTGTAATCCAAGATATTAAACGGCAGCCTCTTTCTCATATGCACAGGATTGCAAACTATGAAATAACCCAATCACTCAACCCCTTACCAAACGTCACTCTATAAAGTTAGAACTCTGAAGCTAACTTGAAGTTGAATTGTAACATACCTAACAAATTGAATCCTTTATCTTAAAGTTGATATTACAAGATTTCATCTACCACAGCTTCTACGATTCCTATTAGTGTAATACAACCCTGTATTAAGACTATTATACCACAGATACATCATTATTCATCCTTAATTATAACACATTTAAGTAGATACACAACATCAGAAAAGAAAGGAAACCAAAATCATGTAGGTATATAGATAATAACTAGTATAATGCACCATTCATTTAGGCTGACTTGTTACAATATGGGTTCTCCCAATAGCTTTAACATGCGACTTACCATCCTAGGCTCAATACCGAATCCCAAAGAAACCCATGAAATGGGAAAACAAAACCCTATTATACTCTTTACAGGAGAGATTAATAATCTCCATCACATAATTCAGTTCTTATTTAGCCTACAGGACTCCTACACTCAAATATGCTCGCAAGGGTTAAGAAAATGAAAGCACGGTACAACAAAGCTTAACTCAGATATATAAAACTGATTTTGCCAATCTATCACTCAGGTTCTGTTTTTTGTTGAAATCTTTAATGTTTATTTTGTGAAAAACTTAGAACAGCAAGTCTAAAAAGAAGACACAAAAATAAAACAACAGCAAAATAGAATAAACATTATAAAATAATTGATGAAAATAGAACAGTAGTTACTAAAAAATGAAAAAGAAAAAAAGAAAAGAAAAGCTAACAGTTTTATTTTTGGATAGGACTGAGCAGTCTATTATTAACACTCCCAGACTATTATAAATATGTTGTATCTCCATCAATTGCTGTATCCCATTTAGTGTAAGCTATCTCTTTTCAGTGAGTGTAAGGGGGCATCAAGCGTAATGAATCCATTCAGTATAATCAGCTAATGTAAATTACAACAAAGGCTAGTGATATATTTTAGTGGTTATTGCACCCAGTTTCATATCTTGTGTCTGAACTGTTGATTGGTTTATCTTTTCAAAATGTTTTATTAGACCATTGAGTTTTTTGAGCTATTATTATAAGGTTCATATTTCCTACATTATTAAGGGCTTGCATGCTTGGTATGATGCACTTGCAAGTCTTATTTAAAGTCCTAAATATTGGTTATTATCAGTGGCCATAGAACTAAAGGATATCAGATATTATTAAAATTGAGTCAATTAGCTAAGCACTAGTAAAAAATTAACAAAAACAAAATAAACTCAAAAGCCAAAACTAAGGTTTCTATCACCCTGCAAAGACCACATATAATGATACAAATAAAAAAATAAAAATTATCAAACTCTTGGCAGGGTTCTTGGAACCAACAATCCATACAATTAGTACTTCTTTGCATTGCATAAATCATTATGTAAATGCAGAGGGTCATCATCAGTTCAAAATATCAAATGCTACCAATTCCAATTGACTTTTGATCACCATATGTGTCAATTCATTTTACAATACAACTATGTATTATCATTTACATTGATTGACAAAATCTGAAGAGCAGCATTGACAGCAACAACATTTATCATTATCCAAACATTCTTACAAGGTACTACAAGATTTGAAAAGTACTTTTTTCCAAATTCAACTAAAATATTTAGAACCTAGAGTGCATACACGCACCCAACACTCCCACAAATACCTATAACCACTTGCCTGAAACTATCACAACTAGATAAACAATAATAAACAAAAAGTCATTCTTGTTAGGTTTCGTTCAAGACTGCATAATCCAATATCGCATACCTGCATATAGTAATTGAGGAATAGCCTTTAAGTGCATTCAAATAACTTCTTAGGTAAAGACAAGAAAGATTCAACAGATTAAATTGCAGAAAAACCAGCATCGATAGAGATTCAAAGTCTTGTAGCATATAAATGTCAGAACATCCTGCAATGCCGTTAAGAGTATTCTTTATTGCAAAAGATCCATATAATGTCTGAGGTCATTCTTTTATTCTCTTTGAACAAGAAGTTTACTGCAAAAACACAGAATCTCTATTGAAAATTTCCCACAGAAACCAGCAGCATCACATGATATATTATTTACATTATATAGCTCTTCTCATGAATCGGAAGTGTAAAAATGACAAATATATTTCTTCTAATACTTCCATTGGATGACAGAAATTTAAATGTTCAAAGTTGAAGAGCCCAGCAAATTTTAAATCGAAATTCTATAGCCCAGTCTTTAGGGAAACCTTTGACAACGCTAACTACGTTGTTCAATGTATGAACCAGAAATTCCAGATGTTCCCAGAAGTGTAACCTGACAATCAGATGTAGCAACTTCAGTTCAGAAAACAGCGTAAACTAGATATAGTATTCAGCAAAAGACACAAATGAAGGTAATCAAGTCAGTTCTGAAAAGTATGCAAATCGACAATTAGCCCTAAAACTACTTAGTTAAAAATAATAAATTAATTTAAATTGAATGGTAAAACTCAAAAAAATGATATGATATCTCCTCCAAAAACTCCAGAGTTATTAATTTGTATTCACCTTTCCCCATTCTGAATCAAGCCCAGAACATCGCATTTTTATATGAATCATCCTTGTCCCTAGCTCATTTTCAACTTTCTTTTTCAAGTAAGTTTCATCAGGGCCAAATGCATCGAGGTAATTTCTGTAGCGTTGATATACAGCCTGTAAAGCATCTTTAAGTTCATCTGGCAAGGGTCTCACATTCTGCACAATAACTCATAATGAGAAAAATTCAGATGGTCTCACATTCTTCACACAAAGCTCAAAAATAAGAAATGTCAGAATATATGCTCTTGTAACACAGGAAAAGATTCATACTAGGGAAAATTTAATGTGCAAGACCTTGATTGTGCCCAGTTTGAAAACTATTGCATATATATTCCAAATATCTATGTACAAACCAGCTTAGCTTTCATTTTGTACCATCTGCATAGTTTATTAGGGACCTTGAACACCCTGATAGTCATGTTGCAGAAATACAAATTCAAAGTTTGGTCTCAAATACATATCTGCTTAATAAGCATCTCAAAAATCTTAAGCAGAAGATACAGACCTCGCCTGTAGGCCCATTTATTTCATCTAATTCCATTCTCAAGGATTCTAAAACTCCAGAAAAGTGCTCCACTGCCTCAGCTGCACGCCATGCATTGGCCAAAGCTTCTTGGCCAGCTTTATCATCAGTTTCTTTTGACAACGCATCCATAACATCTGCCTTCACAGAATCATAAAGCTCACCCCAATCAGATGCTAATACATCCTTGAGAGCATTCCTAACATCAGGATCTTTTATTGGGGGCAATGCACTGATGTCAGAACTAAATGCTCGTACAGGAGTCCCAAGTGAAATTGGAAGCCTGCATTTCATGGCTGCATAGATTTATTAGTCCCTTCATTGTTTGTTAAGTTAATCTAGTTCATACTATGAACTATGTAATCAAAAAATGAACTTCTGACTATGAACAAGAGTGAGTCAATTACATTTCTGCTCATCAAACAATGACCAATTAATGAATAACCAATATGCATTCTAGTGGATGTTTCCTAATACATAGCTAAGCATCCTATTTGCTTGAGAGGGAAATGGACATGATCAGGAATAGTCTAAGGGATGAGCTGTAAAATAAGCTACTAGCTGGCAGCAAAAGAACATGATCTGAACAGCACTGGCTATAAACAAAGTTCTTGATGGTTGAAAAATTACCGACGGTTGAGTGGAAGCAATTTGACAAGAACAGGAAAGTGGTTAGAGCTTAGAGTCCATAAACAATGAATTCTAGCTTTTTATACAACACTGAACTAAATTCATTTTAACCTGACCCTACTTTATCTAAAAGCATGTCATATCTTAAGTTCTGAAAAGAATAGCAATGATATTGAACCGAGATTGGAAGTAGCTAATTATTCGATTATTTTTATTTAAATTTTATATAATCTCATCCAATTCTAAGCGTTGAGAATGTAGGTGATGGGAATGACAATGTGAACCTTTAGTACTTGCATGCCTGCACCATTAGCTTGTACCATATTGCATTGTCTGTGTTTTCTAGAATTTTATACTGTGCTGAAATAAATTCATTTTGGCCTGAGCGTACTTTATCTAAAAGCATATCATATCTTAAGTTCTGAAAAAAATATTGGAGGCATTGGACCGAGATAGGAAGTAGCTAAATACTCATTTACATTGATCAAAATTTTATAAAAATTCATCAGACTCTGAGGGTTGAGAGTGTAGGCAATGGGAATGATGATGTGAGTCTTTGGTGCATGCATGCCTGCATCATTAGTTTGTACCCTATTGTATTGTCTGTATTTGGCCATTATGGTGCTTGCACCCATAGTAGAGAAACTCAGACTCAGCATAGACTTGGCAAGGCCAATTTGTGACTCAGATTCAGATTTGGCAAAAAAAACTGGGAAAAACTCAGCAAGAACTCAGCAAACAAAAACAGAAAAAAATGTTAATTTTCATTGGAGAAAAGTGTTTTTTCATGCATATCACAATTAATTAACATCATACAAATCCAAAATTAATACTGTAAGCGATACAACCTTAAACTACACATTGAAACTGACAAATCACACATCAATGTAACTGTTGGGTGGTTGTTAGATTCAGTCTTGGAGTATCTACAAGTCCTTTTGTTGCCATTTAACATGCTGTTTATTTTAATTATTTCCTCCTGATGAATATGCAGTGTTTGCTAATATTGCAAATTAAGTCAGAATCCAGAGAAAGTACATAAGGCTGGTACATATCCCTTCTAATTTCCATGGTTCTCAGATTGTGGCTGTTCTAGGGGATGCCTCCTCTAGACGAATGGTTATTTATGGGCAGGCTACTGTTAGAAAATCCTTCAAGTCATGTTATCTCCCCTTCAAGTCAAATCCATGATGTTTATGTGTGTGTCACAAAGAATAAATTATAAAATAGAAAAAATTAAAATAAAAGACAATGGAAACAATGCAGAACTAATGAATATTTTCTCTTCATAATTTTATATATCTTGTTATGTTTCCCATTGTCTTTTAATATACAAATATACCCAGGTGTTGTAGGTGAGTTGGAGAGGAGAGGGCAATCCTCCAAGGGAGGTCCCAGGTTTGAATCTCCACCCTACCAAAAAGTTGAATTGGGTACCCAAAATCCAATTGATAATGTTGGTGCGGGCAGGACCGGGCACAACTCCCAGGTGACTTTGACGGTGTAGAACCCCTTGGTCGTGGTCTCTTAGACCAAGGCGGCCCTGCAAGGGGTTTTTCGCTTAAAAAAAAAAATATACATATATATATATATATATATATACAAATATACATATAATATGACACCAGTATCTGATAGATTTCACAATATATTTCCGGAACAAACTGAACCAACACATTCCACAGATCTCATAGCAAAAGAGGAATAGACAGAAAAAAGAGCACGCTAAAGGAACACAAAGATGAAAGGATGCCCTTAGGCATCCAAACACTCACGATAAAATGATCACATAGCAATGCAATGGACCGGAGAGAAGAAGTGCATAAATACCTCAATTAATTACAAATAATTTACATAAACCCTCAACCGACATTATTGAGATTGGGGTATAGTTAAACTTTACGGGATAAAATTTACAAAGGTGACTATGGCTGGTAAGCTTACAATAAACCCTAACTCACACTATACAATGGTACCCCATAGGCTTGCAAAATTGATTACATTGTACAATATTGCCCTTGGCAAATGAGGAAAGATTAGACACTTCAACACCCCTCCATAATCTGAACTAAGGGGCCAAGGAGAGAAGAAATTAGAAATTTCCCCCGCCCCTACTATGCTGGTACACTTAATAAAAGGACCCATCAACATCTCCTTTGTCATTCGAAAGACTACCACCAGCCCTCTTAAGTTTTTTTTCAATCTTCTTTAATCTCACAAGGCAATTCTTGGCAGGGTAACTTTCCTGCTTACAGTATCCACAGGTAGGTATCAACTTCTTAGAAGACTTCGACTCGTCCTTGGACTGTTTGATATTTGCCTTCACATACTTGAAATACTTTGCATGAGCCTGTGTATGAGAAAAGCCAAGGCAATTGCTCTGATTCACCTGAAAATGAACTAGAAGAGAGAAGTTCATCGAGGATTTGGCTGTTTGTGATCCTTTAAGAAAATAGAAAGAACATGAACCATTAGTCCAAGCATCAGGAAAGAATAGTAAAGATTAGAGAGTAAAATTTTAACACGCTTAGATCTTCCTTCTTAGTGCCTCCAGAAGATGCAATATCAGCTCTCAATGCCTAAAATCTTGCAAAATAGTCTTTAACGTTATTGAACTCTACCATTTTGAAAGCAGCAAGCTCTACCTCCAAGCAACTGACTACCATAGTATTCACCTTACCAAATAAATCCTCCAACTTGGTCCGCACCTTGGCGGGATCACCTTTGTCATTGATATGGAGAAGAAAATTTGGATCAATCAACAATGGAAACAAGTAAAGAGCCCCATCCTACTTATGCTGCTGAGTTGCTTAATCAAGAACATCTGTTTTCTCCTTCTTGCATATCCACCAAAGGTTCTCACTCCACAAAGATCCAGTCATTTGAGTTGACCATAAACTACAATTGTGCCCATAACAACATAAGCATGTGGATCTATTATGCCCAAATTTGTCTCCCATGCTGCCACAAGTCCTTGAACAAATGCCACCAATGCAAAGAGCTCAAAAAATCGTGTGATCTGATAAAAGGGCTCAAAACTCCTCCATGTGTAAAGGTTACACCCTCCAGAAATTTTTCCCTATTAAACCCCAAGGGAACTTTTTTGAAAAAAAAAAGGAAATAAATTTTCAAACCATGGAAATAGTTCATCCAACCACAAGTTGCCACTTGGTGCAGCACCATGATTTGTAGAAGACAACCACTAATGTTTTGCCTCTTTTTTGCCATTGGACACCACAAGCAAAAAGGGGGGATACCACTTGGTTCAGAAGGACTGGACAGATTGCTTTACACAAACACACACACCAATATTATTTTATGCCACATAGGCTCTACATCAGGCACCACCTCAGTATAGTCTTCAACATGTCAAAGGAGGGGTGGGAAAAGACTCAAAGCCATGCCTCCCACGCTGTGAACAGCCCAGGCTAGCTAAGCTAGCAGAAGCCCATGCCACCACACAACAATTAACAGCAAGTCTCCACTAAATGAACAGCAAGGCACACTAAAACAGGCAAGTAGTAACTTGCCAAAAGGGAGGGGACAATAATTGTGCCCATTCGTGCAGACAACACAAGCATGAAGATCCATCATGCCCAAATTTGCCTCACACGCTGCCACAAGTCCTTGAACAAATGCAACCAATGCAAAGAGCTCAAAAAATTGTGTGATCTGAAAAGAAGGCTCAAAACGCTTCCATATGCAAAAGTTATACCCTCCAGAAACTTTTCCCTACTAAACCCCAAGGGAAATTTACAAATTAAAATAAAATCAAATCAAATCAAACCTTGGAAAAATACTAATAGTTCATCCAACCATAGGTGTCCACTTGGCGCAGCACCATGATTTGTAGAAGACAACCCTTAATTTCTTGCCTCTCGTCTGCCACTGGACATCGCAAACAAAAAAGGGAGATACCCCTTGGTTTAAACTTTAAAATGAGTGGACATTTTGATTACACACACACACCCCAACGTATTTTATGCCACATAGGCTAAACATCAGCCACCACCTCATCCATAGTCTTCAACATGTTAAAGGAGGGTGGGCAAGATTCAAACTCCCACCTCCCATGCTATGTACAACCTGGGCTAGCTAAGCTATCAGAAGCCCACACGCCACACAACAATTAACAACGAGCCTCCACTAAATGAATGGAAAGGGGTACTAAAATGGGTAAGTAATAGTTTTCCAAAAGAGGGGGCAATAATTGTGCTTGTTCATGCAAACAACATAAGCATGAGGATCCATTATGCCTGAATTTGTCTCCTACACTGCCACAAGTCCTTGAACAAATATCGCAAATGCAAAGAGCTGAAAAAATCTTGTGATCTGAGAAAAGGGCTCAAAACACTTCTGTATGCAAAAGTTATGCCCTCCATAAACTTTTCCCTATTAAACCCCAAGGAAACGTAATGAAAAAAAAAAAATTCAAACCTTGGAAATAGTTCATCCAACCACAAGTTGCCACTTGACACAATGGCATGAATTGTAGAAGACAAACACTAATTTTTGGCCACTTGTCTGCCACCGGACACTGCAATCAAAAAGGGAGGGATGCAATGTGGTTTAAAAACAGTGGACAGTTCGCTTTACACACACATCTATTATTTTATGCCACATAGGCTCTACATCAGCCACCACCTCTTCCAGAGTCTTCAACATGTCAAAGGAGGCATCGGCGAGACTCAAACTCCTGCCTCACATGCTATGAAAAGCCCAGGCTAGCTAAGCTAGCAAAAGGCCATACCACCACACAACAATTAACAGTGAGCCTCCACTAAATGAACAACAAGATATACTAAAATTTGCAAGCAGTAGCTTGCCAAAAGGCAGGGGATTATAAATGTGCCCATTCATGTAGACAACATAAGCACAAGGATCCATCATGCTCACAGTTCTCTCCCATGCTGCCAAAAGTCTTTGAACAAATGTCTTTAATGCAAAGAGCACAAAACAATGTGATCTGAAGAAAGGGTCAAAATGCTTCCATATGCAAAAGTTATGGCCTCCAAAAACTTTGCCTTAAACCCCAAGGAGACTTTATCCAAAAAAAAATTCAAACCTTGGAAATAGTTCATCCAACCACAAGTTGCCATTTGATGGAGCACCATTATCTATAGAAGACGACCACTAATTTTTTGTCACTTGTCTGCTGATAGACACTTCAAGCAAGAAGGGGAGATGCCATTTGGTTTAAAAAGAGTGGATAGTTTGCTTTACATACACACACATATATTACTTTATGCCACAGGCTCTACATCAGCCACGATGTCATCCATAATCATCAACATGTCAAAGGAGGGATGGGCGAGACTCAAAACTCCCCCACCTCCCATGCTATGAACAGCCCAAGCTAGCTGAAGCCCACACCATCACACAAAAATTAACAATAAGCGTCCAATAAGTGAACGGAGAGGCGCACTAAAATGGGCTAGTATTTTTCCAAAAGAGAGTTGCCAAGGATCAACCTTGCAACCCATTGCACTAGAATACCAATGTTGACACTCATTAGCCAAACAAGCCATTCATGCCATTGGGGAGGAGTGGTACCTTGCTCCTTGGAGACAAGACAACCCTCCACCAATTAAAAGGAACACAGCCCCAAAATAACTGAATGTAGTGGAAAAAAGGATGCACGCATACTCGCACTCATGACCTCCTATGTCAGAGGCACCCAACATAGCCACACTAGTCAAACCTTCAAGAGTCTTAAATGGAAGTTGAGTTATTGGTGCTGCTCAAAAGCATCGTGGTAGTTCATGTCTACATCGAACGTATAGCTAAAGCCTAAAAACAATGTCGAGTTGGTTCGAACCCACGACCTTTTCCTAACAATAGAACTAGCAAGCATGAAAAGACCATTCAATCAATGTAAACAAATAGTAGAGGATGGGTGGCATGACCTTGGTCAATGCCCTCAAGAATATCGCACCTCCTATCCAAAAAGGTGGAGCACCTTGCTTTGGAAATGATGAGGGAGAAGAGGTAGAAGAGCTATTGATGTAGAATGAAATTTCAACATAGGAATATGCCACTAGAAATGAACAACTTGTATAAGGGCATCACAAGGGACTGGTTAGAAAGCCAAAACGCCAGCTTCCCTCCAAATTTTGAAATTTTCCTCGAACTAGCAAACTTTATCTAAACGCCCATGGAGATAATGCACTTTGGAAGTAAAATAGAAGAATCACCTTCCACATCCTATGCCACTTTAATCTAGAGCGGCTCATAATACATTGAGTTAATTCTCTATGACAATCAAAAGCAAGGAGCTTCGAAGAAAGATACTTTAAATGATCAGGCAATGGTACTTCAAACCCGCTCTAAATATTGTGTTGGATTTCACAATTTATTATCAAAACAATATGAAACAAGACATTACCGAAATCTCACAACAAAAGAGGAATAGACCACAATAAGAGAACAATAAAGGATAACAAAGATGACAAGGTGCCCATAGGCAGCCAAACACGTGATAAAATGATCACACACCAATGCAATAGATCGGGTAGAAGAGGTGCACAACTACCTCTATTAATTACACTCTTAATTGACATATTACTAAGGTTTGGGTATTTAACTTTAAAAAATAAACTATGGACCATAGGCTTACAATAAACCCCATCTCACACTATACCATTGCCCATATGCTTGCACAATAGATTACATTATACAATGTCGGTCTTGACCAATGAAAAAATATTAACACTCTGACAATATTCATACTAGGAGGTACTAAATGTCCGACATATCTATATCAATGCTATATCCATTTTCTCACTAGCTTGCACTCTTGGGAATGGGGAGCAAGTTCCTTTTAATTTTTTGCCACTTGTCTACCACTAGACATAGCAAGCAAAAAGGTAGGATGCCACTTGGTTTGAAAAAAGTGGACATGTAACGGCTCCAATATAGCCATGGCGGCTATCTTTATTTTTATTAGCCTAGGCCCTAGGTTTAGATAGTGAGCCCTTGAGCATTTGGGTTAGGGTTAATGTTGATTTAATCAATAAATAGGAAGAGTTATGTTGTAGTTGGAATCATCTTTCATATTCGAATCTTAGTCGCCTCTATTGCACACATGAGACTTCGCCTTCTCCAAGTGGCTATGACACTTCGCCCTCTCCAAGTGGTGCCCTCTCTAAGTGGCTAAGGATTTGTATTGAATTGAATCTAGAATTTGATTATTTGCATATTTGATTTTCTAGCAATTGGATCTGAATTATTTGTTATCAATGAATGTTGTTTATTGTGCATTATTGGATTGCTATTGCCATTACTATATTTCTTGAAGTTGTTTCATTACAAGTGGTATCAAAGCATTGATCTTGGCTCCCTATGGTGGTGCAAATTTACAACAAAAGGGTGTGACCATTCCAAAACCTTTGCCAATCAAATTCTGCATCCTGTTTCCTGGTAATATTTTTCGTCAATTTTTATTTCGACTCAACTTCCGACGCATTTTTCTCCTATAATATTGTGAGTTCGATGTTACTTCCTTTTCTTGGACCCGATTAAAGAGTATCAGGTGTGGTCAAACCCTTGTGGGAGACCTATCCCATTGCAATCTTCTCTCTGAGCCGATCAAAACAAGGGGTATTTCGAACAACACTTTTGGGAATCGAGTGTCAAGACTTGCAATAGACTTGACTTTTTGCAATTGTCTCTTCAAGCTAATCAAAGTAAGGGATATTTCTCACCACTTTTTCAAGAGTGCTCCAAGGATTTTTTTTTCAGGTTTTGCATTTGCCCCTAGTGGACGAACTTGTTGCTCCTACTGGCTGGTTGTGAATCAACGGTCGATTGCAAAGCATTAGTCATTCAAAGAATGTGTATGAGCAAAAAAAAGCACCAACCCAAAAATCCCAGTAAGCATCACAACACCTCTTCCTCCCAAGACCTCTTCTCCTCCCAGTAACCCTCCCCCTGTCACTCCTCTCGCTACCCCTCCAACTGGTAATCCTATTCCCGATACTATTGATCCCAGTCTACATACCTATCTTGAGAATCAAGAAAGAGTAGTTGGTTCCATTGCAGAGGCCTTAACTGACATCCAAAGCCTCCTAAAAATGTCCTTTACTATGCATCCTTTCATCCACGGGTCTCAACAAGTCACTGAGCAGTAGCCTTCGATCATTCACCAAGCACCAAATACAAGGGACACGAGCGTTCTTAAATAGTCGCCATGCAGTCACAATCCTCCAGTTTCCTATGCCAGTTGCTTAGCTTCCTATGCTACCGGAAGTACTCTACGTATGGGTGGTTACATTTCAAGCTTTGCTTCTGATCTAGATTTCTCTAGAGGAGGTACTTCTAATTTCCTTTAATGGCCTCGTGATGTTCTTGTTCCACACATCGACATCCCCACCTTTGAGGGTGTTGGTCCATGTGGGTGGTTGGCCAAGATGGATAGCAAAATCTGTTTGCACCATGTACCTAAAGAAGGTTGTGTCACATTAGCAACTACTAAGTTGGGAACCCATGCTCAACGATGGTTGTTATTGGAGCTTCGCCAACTAGGGCCTTCTCTTTTGTGGCCTGATTTCAAAGCACAATTCCTCTAAAATTTTGACAAAGGATCTTCCACATTGTATGTGGTCCATCTAATGCAAACAAAGCAAATAGGAATGGTTCATGAGTATTGCACAGAGTTCACAAGTCTTCTGACCTACACTTACTAATTGGATCCAATTGTGGTGGTCTAAGGCTTTCGCCATGGTCTTAAGGATAAAATTTGGTGGGAAGTCAATATGCTCGACCCCTATACCCTCGATGATGCTCAACATATAGCTTTGGCGACAAAACAAAAGCTCTAAGAACCTAGTCCCCAACACAGATGTGACTTCAACTCTCAACCTCCTTCCTGCAATAATGAGTGTTTCCAGGAATTAATCCATTTCAAATGTCATTCTCACCATCCCCAAGATTAGGCCTATGAAGAACGTCGTAACTTTCAAGTGGAACGTGAAGACAACAGTATATGAAGATGAAGATTCATTACAATAGGAGCAACCGACAAAAGTAGATGAGGCAAAACATGAGGATGATACCATGGCTCTCTCTGCTCATGCTCTTATGGGGCTCCAAGCTCACCATACTATCAAGGTACAAGGATTCATTAAACGACAACACGTCAATGTGTTGATTGATTCAAGTAGCACACAACTTTATAGATAGTAAGCAAAGGCTTTGGGTTTGTATATCAATTCTACAAATCACGATAAATTTCAAGTCTTAATTGCAAATGGGGTACCACTCAGTGTGAGGGTCGAACGGCTAAAGTTAAAATTCACATGGGGGATTATTCTTGGTCAAGAAATCTCTTTGCCATGAACATAGGTAGTGCAAATGTCATTTTGGGAGCACAACGGCTATCTCAACTTGGTGATGTTACTATTAATCTGTAGAGATTATATGTCAAGTGGACGAAAAATAGAAGGGTCATTTGTCTCCACGGAATCCAACCTCCTCCCTCTAAGGTGGTTAGTTTCCATGGCATGGAAAAGATATTGAAGAAAGATGGTCACAGATGCTTTGCCTAGGTCAGTTGCATGGATGTTTAGTCTTTGGAGCCGCTTCTTCCAGCTCTTCCTTTAGTATTGCAAAACATTGTAGATCATTATGCAGAGGTATTTGGTGAGCGCACGGGCCATCCCCCTAAGCACAAACATGATCATGCCATCCACATTGTTTCAGGAAGCCAACCTCCTAATGTGCATCCTTAATGCTATCCCTAGCCCCAAAAGTCTAAAATTGAGAAGTTGGTTAGGAAATATTGGAGCAGGGAATCACCCGTCCAAGCATCGGTCCTTATTACTCTCCCATGGTTATGGTGTGGCGCAATGACAATTCTTGGTGCATATGTCTTAATTTTTGACCTCTCAACAAGATCACCATCAAAGATAAGTTTCATATCCCTATTATAGATTATTTGTTGGATGAATTTCATGGTGCTAAATACTTTACAATACTGGCCTTGCATTCTAGTTTCCATCAAATTAGGGTTAAAGAAGAGGATATCCCAAAGACTACTTTTTACACATGAAGGTCTGTATGAGTTCCTAATCATGCTTTTTGGTCTCAATAATGCTCCTTCTACCTTTCAAAGTCTCATGAATTTTGTCTTTCGTCCTTTTCTTCGCAAGTTTGTCCTGGTTTTCTTTGATGATATCTTAATTTATAGAAAGTACTGGGAAGATCATCTAGTCCATGTGGATAAAATTCTTCACCTATTACAGAAGGAAAAAATGTTTGTCAAAATATCCAAATGTTCCTCTAGGGTCCATGAGATAGAATACTTGGGACATACAGTTTCTTAGAAAGAAGTTAAGGTAGATCCTAACAAGATCAAAGCCATGCAAGACTAGCCCTTTGCCCAAATTCCTTAAACAACTTTGTGTATTTTTAGGTCTTACAAGCTACTAAAGGAAATTTATATACAACTATGGCAAGATTGTTGCTCCTCTTACTGCTCTCACTAAGAGGGATGCCTTTGTTTGGTCTAAAGTAGCTTCCCAAGCCTTCCAAGCCCTAAAGGAGGCTATGTGTACCACCCCTGATTTCAGCAAACCCTGTCTTTGAGTGTTATGCTTTAGGCATAGGTATTTGGAGTTGTTTCGATGCAGGATGGACACCCATTGGCTTTGAACGTAAGAAACTCTCTAGCAAGAATCTGGGACAATCCACTTATGACAAAAAAATGTTAGCTTTATTGTATGTCATAAACAAATGGTGGCCTTATTTTTTGGGGTGTCACTTCATCATAAAGACCAACCATACCAGCCTTAAGCATTTCTTACAACAACATCTCTCTTGTCCATAACTGAATAAATGGTTGGCCAAGCTCTTGGGGTATGATCTTATCATTGAATAGAAAGGAAAGGAGAAAGTGGTGGCTAACGTTTTATCTCGCAAATGGCTTTCTCAACTTAGGAAGGACTGGCTTTTTGACATAGAAATTGCTCGAATCATTCAAGAAGTGAAGGTTGGCTCACCACTGCCTTCTTGTTTCTCATATGTTGTTGGGGTTCTCCACAAAAAGGAATTCATTTATCTTCCTCAATCCTCCGCCATTAAGACAAGTGTCCTTCGAGAATTGCACACATCTCCTCTAGCGGGACATTCTGGATTCTTGACAACATATCAACTTGTGAAGCAATCTTTTTCTTGGAAAGGATTAAAAGCAGATTTCAAGACATTTGTAGCCAAATGCGAGGTGTGTCAATGTAACAAGGGGGAAACAATTAAATCTCTTGGATTGTTGCAACCCTTGCCTATCCCTAACTGCCAATGGAAGCACATATCCATGGATTTCATTGAGGGCCTTCCCAAATCTGAGGACAAAACAATGATCTTTGTGGTAGTGGATCACCTTTCCAAGTAAGCTTATTTCTGTGAATTGCAAAAGCCCTATTCAGCAAGTAAGGTGGCCAAGGTCTTCCTCAATTATGTTTGTTACATTGCATGATATGCCCAAGTCCATTGTCAATGATTGTTACCATGTCTTCACCAGTAATTTTTAGAAGGAATTGTTTGTCTTAGTGGTACTAAGTTGAGTATGTTATCTTCTTATCAACCTTAGTCGGATGGCTATATAAAGATTGTAAATAAATGTTTGGGTTCTTACCTCCGTTGGTTTGTTGGATATAAGCGGTATCACTGGTTCATTGGCTCTCGTTAGTTGAATGGTAGTACAATACTTCTTACCATTCTTCCCTCAAGATGTCCCCATTTGAGGTGTTGTATGGTCAAAAACCTCCATCAATGGCAAACTACGTTCCAGGATCCTCCAAGGTGACTCAGATAGATGATTTGTTGCATCAACAACTTGTGCTTCAACTTTTTAAAGATAATTTGACCGAGGCCCAAAACCGCATGAAGCAGCAGCAAGATTTGCACCGTTCTAAATGACAATTTGTCATGAGGGATATGATCTTTTTGCGCCTATAACCCCATAAGCAATTTTCCTTGACGACCAAATCCAATTAGAAGTTGGCTCCTCAATTTTAGAGGCCCTACAAGGTGGTTCGTCAATCAATGAAATGGCATATCAATTGGGGCTTCCGCCGTCTAGCCAATATCCATCTTGTCTTTCATGCATCTTGTCCCAAACAAGTTATTGGCTAGAAGGGGCAATCCCATATGGAGCTTCCAGTACTCAATGAAGAAGGTCAAATCACTCTCCAACCAAAAGCAATGTTGCATTCCAGACTTCGTCTTCAGCGATCTCGCCAGATTCAAGAGCTCCTCATCAAGTGGCAGGACCTTCTAGAGGACGATGCTATGTGGGAGCTTGAGGATTTTCCAATATTTTCTAGCTTTGAGGACAAATTTTTTTTGGGGGGGAAGCCATGTAATGGCTCCAATATAGCCATGTCAACTATCTTTTATTTTATTAGCTTAGGCCCTAGGTTTAGATAGTCAGCCCTTAAACATTAAGACTAGGGTTAATGTTGATTTAGTTTATAAATAGGAAGACTTATGTTGTAGTTGCAATCAACTTTCATATTTGAATCTTAGTCGCCTCTGTTGCACATGAGACTTCACCCTCTTCAAGTGGCTATGAGACTCCACCCTCTCTAAGTGGCTAAGGATGAATCTGGAATCTAATTATTTGCATATTTTATTTTTTGGCAAATGGATTTGAATTATTTTTTATCAATGAATGTTGTTTACTGCACATTATTTGATTGTTATTGCCATTATTGTATTTTTTGAAGTTGTTTCATTTCAGGACAATTTACTTTACACACGCATACATTTATTATTTTATGCCACATAGGCTCTACATTAGCCACCAGCTCATCTATATTCTTCAACACGTCAAAGGAGGGGTGGGCAAGACTCAAACTCCCAACCCCCATGCTATGAACAGCCTAGGCTAGCTAAGCTAGCATAAGCCCACACCACCACACAACAGTTAACAGTGAGCTTCCACAAAATGAACATCAAGGCGCATTAAAAAGAGCAAGTAGTAGTTTGCCAAAAGGGAGGGGCCAAGGATCAACTTTGCAGCCTCTTGCACTAGAATACCAATGCCAACGCTCAGTAGCCAAACAAGTTATCCATGCCCTTGGGGAAGAGTGATACCTTGCTCCTTAGAGACAAGGCCTTTGTCTAAGTCATAAGCATCCAACACAGTTGCACTAGCCAAACCAACAAGAGTATTGAATGAAAATTGAGCTATCGGTGATGCTCAAAGGCATCGTGGAATTTCTCGTATGCATCAAACATTAAACAAAAAAGAACGTTGAGGAGGTGGTTCGAACCCATGACGCATTCCTAGCAATACAACTAACAAGCATGCAAAGGCCATTTCATCAACACAAACAAATAGTAAAGGATGGGTGGCATGACCTTGGTCAATGCCCTCAAGAATACTTGTGCCTCCTATTTAAGGTGTAGAAGTTGCTTTGGAAACAATGGGAGACAAAAAAAATAGCAGACTTATCATTCATGCCCATGGAGATAATGCAATTTGGAAGGAAAATAGAATCAATACTCTGCTTCCTATGTCGCTTTAATTTGGAGCAGCTCATGAAACGTTAAGTTAATTCGTTGTGATAATTGGACGTAAGGAGATCCAAACAAACATCCTTTGCATGATCGAGCAATGGTGCTTCAAACCCACTCCAAATAGTATTGGATTTCACAATATATTATCAAAACGAATTGAAACAAGACATTACACCAATCTCATAGCAAAAGAGGAATACATCGCAAAAAGAGAATGAAAAAGGAACACAAAGACGAGAAGGTGCCCTTAGGCATCCAAACACTTATGACAAAATGATCACACACCAATGCAATGGATTGGGTAGAAGAGGTGTATAAACACATCTATTAAATACAAATGAATTACATAAATTAACTAACATATTACTAAGGTTTGGGTATTTAACTTTACAAAATAAACTATGGCCCATAGGCTTACAATAAACCCCATCTGTCTCCATATAATATTAGCCCATACGCTTGCATAATATATTACATTATACGATGTCCATCTTAACTAATGAAAAATAATTAACACTTTTAACAATATTCATACTAGGAGGTACTAAAAATCCGACATATTTGTATCAAATAGTGTATCTCTTTTACCACTTACACTTTGGAAATGGGGAACAAGATTGACAACCCTCTAGGGCCTAAAGAGCATTTTTCCCTTTAATTTTCTTTTTTCATGGAAGAAAAACGTAATTACTGAAATTGAGCTTATAGTAAAGATGACATTGAGGAAGAATGCCTAGAAATTGGTGCAAAAGGTGTGCAACACAGTTAGATTCCTAATACTAATGCTATAATAGACGATTTTGTTGCTGAGTAAATTGCCCATGGTATTAGGAATCCCACATTCATAACTCTTTTTTGGGCAAAAATCCTCATGGATCCATTCCCAGCAATGGGTGCACAAGAATAGGAAAGGATAGAACTAAGACTCTTACCTTCTCTCCCTTCCAACACATGAGGGAGGGAAGGTCTTTTCGGTTATTTTTTTTCAAGTAGGGAAAGTATTAAAAGAATCTCATGTGCATGTACACGAGTGCATATAAGTGCACATAATGCGCCCACGCATTGCATAAGGATTGGAGAGGGGAGGAGCATCCAAGAATTAGTAGAATCGCCACTTTTGTGCAATTTACCACAAGTTTGGGAGCAAAAATAGGGAATCTATAAACCCCCCTTTCTTTTGTTGGATTTAAGCACAAAAGCACAGATTCAGGGGTAGAAGGTGCATACAGCCATGCACACATGCAAGGGTTCACGCATGTGTGAGACACCATCAATGCATGTGCTGTTAGCAATTATGCCAGATTATCTCACAGGTAAATTTCTCCAGGATCATACAATAACAATCACAACAATGATGCATACAAAATATTAAAGATATTATTAATAAATTTACAATAACATGCATAAAGCTATGCTGGTTCGATTCATTTTACAATGCTTTGTCATCAATATATAATTACATGTGACTCTTCACATGCATGTCTCTTGACCTTCCCTCTTCTCTCATAATGACAAATTCTCTCATAATTACATAACTCTCACACATGACACCTTACATGACTCTTCACTCACTCACATGACACCTAACACTTATAACTCACACTCGCATACTTGACACATAACACGCTCTCACAACATGACACATACTATTAACCTAAATATTAAACTCACACCCTACATTAAATAAACACTCCCTAATCTATTACATGACCAAATAATGTAATATTGGCAACACCCCCCTATTACTTTATTTGGTAAATTTCTCCTTCCAAATAAAAAATAAAACACTCAATTCAAATTTGGACTTTAGCAAAGTCCAATTCTCACAAACATGTCACCTTCAAATTGAATACGTCCTTTCTGCATTTGGGACCGAATCTAACTGCTCTTCTTCTTCCGGCTTAAAAACTATCCAAGACTTGGAATCTGTTTCAGTCAAACTGTTAACTACTGACCGCATAGCTTTGGACAGTTGCTTCTCTTCAAACCAGAACATATTAATCAGACGTATGACTTGGTTTTGAAAACTTATACATAAAAGCATGTCTGCCTCATCATATTTGGCATCCCTTATAAACACAATGCGGCACAATTTTCTTGGATCAAAAACTAAAAAGTTGTTAAGTGCACCTGGTGTTGCTGCAGTTTCATTGGTTGATAACATTTCATCAGAATTCCTGATTTTAAACAAAACTACAATATCAGGTCGCGTCCATATAGGTGGCTCCACATTCTTCTGAGGTGATGCTTGTGCCTCCATATTTTCTTCCCTGAACTCCGCAATAGCTCAGGCATTGTTGTGTCACAGTTTTTACTTGTCCATGTCCAAGCAATGCATGTCTCTCTTTCGGTACACATTTAACATGTTTCATTAAAACAAGTTTTACACCCTTTATTTTATATGCTTTATACTCCATGTTATTCTCAGCAAGTGCTTTGTTTAAAAAATAATGTTTGAAAACTATGTTGTCCGAAAAAAAACTTTGCTTTAGGATTTTTCAGTAATAACTCGGTTTTAAAGTAATGACGTTTTTGATAGGAAAATCTCCACTCTTACTAAAATTCTCAGAACCAAAACACATAAATTCCAGCTCACATCAATCCACAAGAATTTAATTCTTTAATTTTTCTTCAAAAATTGTAATTTCTATGCTTAATATTTTCCTCCGACAATTTAAAAAACAGTAACTTCCCACTAATTCAATATTCTTATGACTCCCCAATTTAATTAATTCTTCTGTTACTTATAGCTCCCAAATTAAATTTAATCACATATTAAGGTTAAAATATTACCTTTACCGCGCTCATTCTATGCAGATTAAAACCATTTTGTCGATGGAATTTTTGCTACACTTTCGTGCTCATGCTTTCGAATAAATATATTCTGAAACATTCCAGCTCCTTGCATCGTCCGAGTTATCCGACACTCTATGCAGATTAAAATCATTTTGTCGATGGAATTTTTGCTACACTTTCGTGCTCATGCTTTCGAATAAATATATTCTGAAACATTCCAGCTCCTTGCATTGTCGTCTGTTATGTGAACTGCACTAGTACTTGTTCCTCTTTCTCAATTGCAAATGTATTCTCTTTGAGACGCGAGCTCTTCTCTCTTCGACTTCTACGGCTTCACTTCTATTGTCGTCTGTTATGTGGACTGCACTAGCACTTGTTCCTCTTTCTCAATTGCAAATGTATTCTCTTTGAGATGCTTAGGAGCTCTTCTCTCTTCGACTTCTACAGCTTCACTACTTTCTTCGGCTTCACTGCACTCTTCTAGCAATCTTCTTCAATCAACAGCAAACTTTCTCTCTAGCAAGCGGCTTCTTTCACGTCCTCGTCTTCAATAGTAGTTGTCTAGCAAACTTTCTTCTTCAATAAGTCTCATCTTCGAATTTTCCCAAATCTTCTTCCACAAATTTCTTTCAATAATTAAAATGTTTCCTTTCTAAGAATAACTCTCAACTGACTTTCCATTAACTTAATATTTTTGCTCACATGCAATTCTCTTTGTAATGTCTACTGCTCCTGGCTTGCACACATGGCTTCTTCAGACTTTCCTCCTCAGATAACTTCGTCCTCCAATCAGTTACTTCCAAACTTCAGTAACTCTTCTGTAAATGATCTCTCCAACAAACTTCAGCAAATATCACAGTAAACGTCTTCAATATCCTTCCATCAATATTTCAATGCTCCAATAATTTCCTTTTAAATCTTTTTCGTGTAACTTTGACTCGTTCTCTCTCAATATCTTTCAAACCTCTTCTTCTCAATATTCTCTCCTTCAATCTTTTCTTCTTCAATTAATTCAAATTCAATTTCTTCTCTTTCAATCAACAATTTCTTCTTCTAGTATATTAATTTTTTCCCACAAATTTTCTCCTCCAAAAAAATTATTCTCTCTCCAATATTAATTCTTCCAATCAATTAATTCAAACTTCTTAAATAAATATTCTATTCTTATTTCTCCAACAATTAAAAACACTTCAAATAACCTTCTCAAATGAATTTAAAATCTGCCTCACCTTGTCAATTCTTCTCCAATCTTCTGCAATTTGGGCGACCTTTGTCCTTCAATCCTCGTTCTTCTTTCCTTTCTCTTCTTCTTCAATCTTTCCTTCTCTCCAATCTTCTTCACGTCCAATCTTCAATCTTTGTAGTTGCGTCTTTGAATTATCATAGATAACTTTAGTGCAACTGTGAACCTTCCTTTTTCAAGGCTTGGTTTCTAAAACTTACAGTGTTCTAACTGTGAGTCTTCCTTCTTTAAGGCTTGACTTCTTACAAGTACAGTATTCTCACTGCTTGTCTTCCACAAATATGGACCTTCCTTCTATGAGGCTTGGCTCCTTCAAAACACACAATCTCCTCAACATTGTCTCTTTCAAAAAACTGCAATCTCTCCCACCGTAGCTTCTCCAATCCAGTAATCAGCAATCACTCTCACAATCAACAATCTCTCAATTGTAGCTATGAACCAAGATGGATCTAATACCACTGATGGCAAATATGCTAGATTATCTCATAGGTAAAATTCTCTAGGATCATACAAAAATAATCACAACAATAATACACATGAAATACTGAAAATATTATTCATAAAATCTACAATAGCATGCATAAAGCTATGCTAGTTCAATTCCTTTTACAATGCTTTGTCATCAATATATAATTACATGTGACTCTAACCCCTATATAATTACTTATTAACTCCTATACTCCTATTTTAACCACAAAATATGACGAAATACTCTCAATGACGCCCAAACACACTTAAGACACAAAAGACAATATTTACAATGCTAGAATTATTATTTTGGGACATTACACACCCAAACTTCTCTGTCTTGATCGGCTTTGTAAGCATATCTGCAGGATTCACTTCAGTATCGATTTTTTGCAACATGACCTTACCTTCTTCCACCACATTTCTTATAAAATGGTGCTTAACATCATTATGTTTCGTGTGATAATGGAATATTGAGTTCTTCACTAGCTGAATAACACTTTGGCTATCACAATGCAACGTAATTTTCTCCTACATTATCTTGAAGTCACCCAACAATCACTCTAGCCAAATTGTCTCTTTGTTGGCCTGAGTCGCTGCAATATATTATGCTTCAGTAGTTCATAAAGCTACCACAAACTGCAACTTAGAAGTCCAACTCACTGCTCCACCAGCAAGAGTGGAAGTATATCCTGTAGTGGACTTTCTCCCATCTCTATCTCCACCATAATCAAAATCCACAAAACGTTTAATTTGCAAATTTGTTGATCCATAGTAGATAGCAGCATCTGAAGTGCCTCTTAAATATCTAAGTATCCACTTCACTGCATTCCAATGCTCCTTACCAAGATTTGCCATGTACCGGTTGACAACTCCCACTGCTTGGGCAATAACCGGTCTGGTGCTCACCATGGCATACATGAGGCTTCCTAATGCTGATGAATACGGTACACGAGACATGCTTGTCTTCTCTCGCTTCGTTCTAGGACACCATTCGGAAGACAATTTGAAGTGTGAAAGAAGTGGGGTACTAACTGGTTTTGCATTCGGCATATTGAAGCGCTGCAGAATCTTTTCCACATATGACTTTGACTTAACCAGATCTTTCTTCCTGTTCTGTCCTTGTGTATCTTCATCCCTAAAATTTGGTTTGTTGCTCCTAAATCCTTCATTTCAAATGTCCTAGCCAACTCAGCCTTAAGATCAATGATTTTCTTCATGTTGGGGCCTGCAACTAGCATATCATCAACATACAACAGAAAAATAATAAAACTCCCATCATTAAACCTCTTATAGTATGCACAATGGTCAGCTTCACTTCTGCTGAAACCTTGGCTCTTCATGAAGGTGTCAAATTTTTTGTACCACATCCTTGGCGCTTGTTTCAACCGACACAAATTCTTGAGCCTGCAAACCAAATGCTCCAGTTCTAAATTTTGTGTTGCTCCAGTTCTAAATTTTGTGCTACTACAAGTGCAAGTAAAACTCTAACAATAGTCTCTAAAAGTCTATAGTAGTAAACCTGACTTTTGCACATAACCTTTTGCCACCAAGCGAGCTTTATAGCGTTCCAACAACCCATCATTGTTCTTCTTTACTTTGTCCACCCACTTGTTTCCAACAGCCTTTCTCCCAGGTGGGAGATCCACAAGTTCCCATGTTTTATTCTTACGAAGTGCCTCGAACTCCTCCTCCATGGCTTTCCTCCACTTTTCTACATTCTCAGACTCTCTAGCTTCCTGAAATGAACTAGGCTCACCATCATTAGTTAACAAAGTATAAGAGGACTGAAAAACAGGAGAATACCTTTCCGAACACTTTTGAGGACGTGTAGATCTTCTAACCCAAAGATCTGTTGATTGTGGCTCTTGGTCTTGTGACCGTTGTGGCTGCTCTACTTGTTGTTCTACTTGCTGATCTGCATGCTGATCAAAAACTTCAACATGCTGATTTTCATATTCATCTTCGTTCATATCTACTTCAACAGGTACAACATTAGGAGATTGTGTACCTCCTTCCTTTGCATGGATTTTTCATCAAAAATAACATCCCAGCTAATAATTACCTTGTGGGCAATAGGATCCCACAGTCTATACCCCTTCATTGTATCTCCATAGCCGAGAAAAACACATTTGCTTGACTTTGGGTCAAGTTTGGACCTTTTTTCTTTAGGCACATGGGAAAATGCATCACAGCCAAAGGTACACAAATGAGAGTAATCAACTGGCTTACTACACCAAACCTCCTCCGAAATCTATCCATCCAACGCAGTTGTAGGTGACCTGTTAATAAGGTAAACAGTTGTATTAACAGCCTCTGCCCAAAACCTTTTATGCAACATGGATGCGCTGAGCATGCTTCTTGCATGTTCCATGATTGTGCGATTCATCTGCCCAACCACACCATTTTGTTGTGAATTATACAATCTTCTGGTGCTTAATACCTTCTTGCGTACAAAATTTATCAAATTGCTTGGAGCTATATTCACCACCATTATCTGACGTGAGACATAAAATAGGCTTGCCCAAACTTTTCTCTACTCGTGCTTTGAACTCTTTAAATTTTTGCAAAGCTTCCGACTTCTTCAGAAAATAAACCCACACTCTCCTAGAATAATCATCTATAAAAGTCAGAAAATAGATAGCACCATTTAAGGACTGAGTGGGGACTGGTCCAAATATATCCGAATGTATAAGTTGCAGAAAATCAAAACTCTTACCAGGGCTTGCAGTAAACCGAACCCTCTTTTGTTTACCAAAAATACAGTGCTCACACAAGTCTAAATTGCAAGACTTAATCTCAGAAAGCATACCTCGGTCATGCAGAATTTTCAGACCTTTTTCACTCATATGGCCTAGAAGTAGATGCCATAGCATTACTGCATCCTGAACAAAAGTTGATGTTGCTGCATGGTTTGTCGCCGTATCACCGCATAAACGATATAGGGTCCCATAAAATTCTCCTTTTGCTACTACAAGAGCTCCTTTGGTAATTTTGCAATAGTTGTTACCGAAAGTGACAGAATACCCTAGCTTATCCATCATCTTGATTGAGATTAGATTCTTCCGCAAATCAGGCACATGTTGTACATCACATAACATTTTTTTTCTACCATCGTCTAGCCTGATCCTTATATCACCTCTTCCCACAATTTCTAAAGGATGATCATCACCTGAGTAGACCATCCCACCACAATATGGCTGATATTTATCAAACCAGTCTTTGTGAGGAGACATGTGGAAAGATGCACCCGAGTCCAAAACCCAGGTATATAAAACAGATTTGTTGTTACTGTTACAGAAAGCTTCACATATTGTCGTCTCTCCTGAATCTGCTGTATTGTCCTCAGCTAATGACTGAATTTGCTTTTCACCATTCTTTTCCTTTTTCAATTGCCACCAGTATTTCTTTGAGTGTCTGGGCTTTCCACGATGCCAACACTTCCCTTTATGTTTGCGTCCTTTAGACTTTCATCAGGACTATGATCTACCTTGTTTACTCCTCTCGAAATATCAACCTCGCATAGATAGGGCTTCATTGGTTGAGGGTTCCAAAGACGTTTTTCGCCTCAACTCTTCTACCAACAAAGCGGCTACCACATCATCAATTTTCAGAGCTCCTGATGATGCATTATTGATGGTCATCACCGTATCATCCGAGGTGTTCAGGAGGGAACAAAGTAGGGTGATAGCTCTAATCCTCATCCTCCATCTTCACACTAACTGAAACCAGTTTACTAATAAGGGTATTAAACTCATTCAAATGATTTGCCACAGATTAACCCTCCTTCATCCTCAGGTTATAAAGTTGTTTTTTCAAAAAAACCTTATTTGTTGTTGATTTTGTTTCATACAACTTTTCAAGCTTCTACCAGAGGGCTTTCGTGGTCTTTTCTTCAGCAACATTGAACAATTCATAGTCTGCAAGGCAGAGACGAATTGTAGAAACCGCCTTCCTGTCCAGCGTTACCTCTTTCAAGGCTAGAGCTTGGTCATTCTAAACCAACAAATCCTCCACCTTCATCTTCCATAAAGTGAAGTTCCTGCCATCAAACTTCTCAATCTCGAACTTGGTTACACCTCCTATCATTGTTTCAGCTCCCACTCGTACAAGACCTTAAGGCTGTGATACCAAATGTTAGCAAAATCTGAAAATTATTACATGCAAGTAGAAAACACAATAACAAAGAAAAGACAGTAACACAGAGATTTTACGAGGAAACCTGCAATGTGCAGGGAAAACCACGAGGCAATGGCAGCTTCTTTATTTTTTCAGCAAACTTTACATTCACTCAACTTGTATACATGCAAGGGGTTGTTCCCCTTTTATAGATAAATGAAGAAAGGCTCCAAAAACTGTTCATTTCCACTCCCAAAGGAAGACTCCGAAAATTGTTCGTTTCGTCTTCCAAGGCTACACATCTGGCGGCTACTTGTTTGGAGTTAGACGTTTGGAACTTCCTATCTAGACGTCTGCAATCTAGACCTCTGCAGCTACTTTTTTTTGCTGAAGAACACTAGATATCTAGATAGTGACTTCATCTCCTAACAGTTTGGCTAGTGATCTATAGTTTGAGGCTAAGAGGTTAATCAGAGAAGGTTGACATAGAGTTGAATGATTTGTATGACTACCAGAGAGATGATTATTAATTTATTAGCATTAGAAAATTTTAAAGCACAAAAAATAAATGTTGATCAAATCATTCTAAATAAAGTATAGGAAACCATAACCAAAGCCATATTCTTTAAGCCACAAAATAAGAAGCATGACACTTGTCAGAGAAATTGGGTTGGAAATTCTTTAAATCTCCAATTTCCCTTTCCACTGCATTACTAGACAACCAACCCCCCATAACACTAAAATAATTTTTTTGAACTACTGTTTTGAGAGAGAGAATCCACTTCTTTTTCCAAGAAATACGTACATGCCAGTGATGGAAATTCTCCAAACAAATATCACTAGCCTCTTCAAGGGAGCAACCTCCTTGGAAGCAAAGCTCCAATACAATTTGAGAAAAATATGAGATACATTCTACTCCAAACCCATGTCCTTATATAGACTCTTATTTACCCTAACCCTAATGCTCAAGGGTCGGACCACATGAAAGAGGGGACCCGAGCTACTAATTCCTACTTATAATAAAAGTAAAGGTTACATCATAATGGGCCCATACACACTAGGCACCCAAGGTGCAAACATACATCAACACTAGACAAGTACATAACAATGGTTGTGTTAGGATAGGGTCCTAACATGCCCTTCCCCTTCAAGAAGCTTTGTCCTCAAAGCTTGAGGTGAGGAAACTACTACTGTAGTTGATGGAGTGGCTCCCAAGTGGCATCTTCTAGCTGTAGTCCATGCCACTATACTAGAACATTAGTGAGAGTGTGGTTGCGAAGTGTGCATGTACGCCGATCCAGAATACTCATGGGTTCTAAGATGATTGAGCCTTCCTCATCCAATTGGGGTAGTGTGGATTGGACCTGTATACGGTTGCCAAGGACCTTCTTTAAAGATGAGACATGGAAAATTGGATGTATCGTGGAAGAAGGCAGCAATTCTAGCTTGTAGGCCATGAGGCCAATCTGTTGGAGCACTTTATACGGTCCATAGAATTTTGGTGCTATCTTTTGATTGCCATAGAGTTTCAGTGATGATTGCTTGTAGGGCTACAAGCATAGGAAAACCATGTCCCTGATGTTAAAACTACGCTCAAAACGGTGTTGATCTGCTTGTCGCATACGGTTCTATGCCATGGCCAAATTATCTTTGAGATGTTGGAGTAGTTGTGCACACTCCATGAGAGTGGAATCCACTGCTTGAACCTTGGAACTACCTGGAATGTATGATAGAAGTGACGGTGGAGGGTGTCCATAAACTGCTTCATATGGTGTCATCTTGGTGGAGTGATAAGAAGTATTATACCACCACTCAGCCAAAGGAAGCCATTTGACCCAATGAGTCGGTTGCTCAGATGCAAAGCAACGGAGATAAGTTTCCAAGCACTTGTTGACAATTTCAGTTTGCCCATTGGTTGGGGATGGTATGTCGAGCTCATCTTGAGTTGTGTGTCATGCAGCTTGAACAATTCTTGCCAAAAATGACTAGTGAATGTGGGGTCACGATCAGATACGATGGACTGGGGCATGCCATGAAGGCAAAAAATGGAATCAAGGAATATTTGGGCAACAATTGAGGCCTTGTAAGGGTGGGCTAGAGGACAGAAATGAGCATACTTAGAGAGACGATCCACCACCACGAGAATGATTGTTTTGCCTCTAGACTTTGGGAGCCCTTCAATAAAATCCATAGAAATGTTCGTCCAAACGGTCTTCGGAATAGGAAGAGGATGGAGTGTGCCCGGTGTGCGAATAGTTTCACCCTTAACACGCTAACAAGTGTCACATTCTACAACAAAGGTCTTGATATCCTTTTTCATCCCTGCCCAAAAAATGTGCGTTTAGCCCATTCATATGTCTTTAAGAAGCCTGAATGTCCTATAGTCAGAGAAGCATGCATTTCCTATAGTATAGACTCACAGAGTGGCAAATTTTCAAGGATAACAAGGCGACCTCAATATCTTAGATGTTGTCCATCCCATGTATATCTTGGGTGAGAGTCAGGATCAGTTTGAAGTTGTTGAATTAAGGATTGCAAGGTGGAATCTTGGGTCACTTCTCCTTGAAGCTAGTGGGTCCATTGAGGAAGTGGAGTAGAGATGGCACATAGCATACCTTGATCCTCATATTGGTGGGATAGTGCATCAGCAACTACATTTTCCTTTCCCTTCTTATAAATGATTTCATAGTCATACCCCAACAGTTTGGTAACCCATTTTTGTTGTTTAGGCATAGATACACGCTACTCAAGAAAGTACTTAAGGCTGTGGTGGTTTGTTTTGATGGAAAAATGTTGCCCAATAAGATAAGGCCTCCATTGGTTGATAGCATGTAAGATTGCCATCATCTCCTTCTCATAAGTCGATTTTCCCAGGTTTTTGCCTGATAGTGCCTTACTAGTGAAGGCCAATGGCCGCCCTTCTTGCATAAGCACTGCACCAATTCCACTTCCAGAGGCATCACTTTCAACCACAAATGGCTTGGAGAAATTAGGCATAGCCAACACGAGAGTAGAGAGCATAGCTTGTTTGAGTCATAGAAATGCATGTTCAGCAGGTTCTGACCATAGAAACGAGTTCTTCCACAACATAGCCATCAAAGGGGATGCAATCTTTCCATAATCACGGACAAATTTTCGATAATAGCCAATGAGGCCTAGGAAACCCCAAAGACTTTTGAGAGTGTGTGGTTTGGGCCATTCTTGTATGGCAATAATCTTTTTAGGATCCACCTTGACCCCTTCCCCTGAAACTATATGGCCTAGGTATTCCACTTCCTGCATCCCAAAAGAACATTTGGATCGTTTGGCACACAGTTGATTATCAACCAGGAGTTGCAGTGTCTGGTCTAAATGTTGCAAATGTTCCACCCATGTACGACTATAAATCAAAATATCATCAAAAAAGACCAAAATAAATTTATGCAGAAATGGTCAAAAGATTGCATTCATGAGACTCTAAAAGGTGGACGACACGTTGGTAAGACCGAATGGCATGACGAGGAATTCATAATGGCCTTCATGAGTGTGGAATGTTGTCTTTGGAATATCTTCTTCCCGCAATCTGATCTGATGATAACCTGAACGAAGATCCAACTTTGAGAAGAAGCGAGCACCATGGAGTTCATCCAGTAACTCATCAATGATGGGAATGGGAAATTTGTCCTTGATGGTAATTTTGTTGAGTTCTTAGAAATCCACACATAACCACCAAGACCCGTCTTTCTTACGAACCAAAAGTACTAGGGAAGAATATGGGCTGACACTTGGTCGAATGACCCTTGCTGCTAATAACTCCTGCACCATCTTTTCAATTTTAGTCTTTTGCACATATGGGTACCGGTAGGGACGAATGTTCAATAGTAAGCTTCTCAAGACAAGCTCGATGGCATGATCGTGGGTGCGTCATGGTGGTAACCCTTGTGGTTCTACAAATACAGGTGCATGTTTATCCACAATTTCCTATAATTCAGCTAGCTGAACTATATCATTGGTATTCGGGGCCTGTAGTGCAAACAGTTGTGCCACCACCCCTTGAGACGATTTCTTCAAAAGTTTTTCCATTCGATGTGAGCTGATGAGTTGGGTAGGACCCATGGTCATGCCATGGAGAGTGTATTGCTTCCCATGTTCGGTGAATTGCATCCATAGCTCAAAAAAGTCCCATACTATCGGGCCCAAGGTACGAAGCCATTGAGTTCCCAACACAATGTCACAACCCCCCAAAGGAAGGGCAAACATGTCCGCCCTGAGGTTGTAGTCGCCCATCATCACCTTTACATTTCTGCATTTTCCTTTGCACGGTAGAGTACCCCCATTGGCAACCATGACTTCAAATGAATTGCAAGAGTAGATGTAACAGGCTACTTTTTTAGCTACCCGAGGATCAATAAAATTATGGGTACTACCAGAATCAATGAGGATTATGAGTCACTAGCCCTTGAAATGCCCTACCACTTTCATGGTCTAGGGAGTAGAAATCCTAGCTAATGCATGTACTGAAATTTCAGGTGGTTGGTCCTCTATCGGTTTAGACTCTTCAGGTTGATCTTCTTCTCTATGGTCCTCCCCTTCATCATGTGGTTCCCTGGTGGAAGGTTCGCCCACATCAAGTAAATATAGTTTCTGTTGTACACACTTGTGGCCCAGAGAATATTTATCATCACAGTTGTAACATAGTCCCTGTGCCCTACGTGCCTCCATTTCTTCTCGGGTGAGACATTTGATTTAGGGTGGTTTGTTTCCTGAGTTTGATGATGTCCAGGATGGAAACAAGGTTCGAGCTTGTGGAGGTTTAAAAGTACGCCTTTGTGCTGCAAATTTATCTTCAACAAGCCTAGCCAATCCTATAGTTGCCATCATGCTATTTGGCTTGAACATTTTCACTTCAGCACGAATATCTTCCTTTAATCCACTAATGAAACAACTTTGGAAAAACTTGGCACTCAATCCCCTAGTGCAATTTGCCAGCTTTTCAAATTGTGTGGTAATCACGGACAAATGTCGTTTATCTTAACTTGGTGAGGGCTCCAATGAAATCTTCATACTCATTAGGTCCAAAACAGGTGAGTAATTTTGTCTCAAATTCAGCCCAAGTGAGCCGCGGATGCATATTCTCTAACCATTGGTACCATTGAATTGCTTCATGTTCTAGGTTGAAAGATGCAATTGCAAGCCTTTGATTATGGGGAGTGACATGAAGAGAAAAATATTGTTTGGCCCGATACAACCAATTGGTTGGGTCCTCTCCATCAAATTTTGGAAAGTCTAGCTTGGGCATTCTCTGGATTGTATTTAGAGGCAAGGTATTTCGTGCTCTACCCTTGAAACTACCATCTTGACTCCCTGGTGATTGTCCTGCCAAAACATCGTATTTTGCATTTAGGCCTGTTAAACGACTCTCAAGGTCGTCCATTTTATCCAATTTGTCTAGTTTGGATAATGCCTGAAGGATTTGTGACTAATGGTTTTCAATTTGTTTCACCTGGTCGCCTAATTGCTCTAGCTCTTGGGTAGCTCTAGTACCACCAACCATTTTTAGTCACTTTAGGGTCTCCAAAAAGTTTATTGGAGTTATATGTCAAAACGATCGACTCAAAGAGAGGATCGGAATGGACTATACCACAAAATGACGAATTTTGGCTTTTTGTACTCCTTTTCTAACTACTGACGAGTAGCAACTGACTACTTTAAGTATATATTCTCTATAGTCTGTACTGCCAAACTGTATATTACACTAGATATTCTTTGCATTGTCAGACTGTGACTAAAGTAGTCTCTTTAACAATATGCTCAAATTTGGTTTTTGTTTTGACTATGAGAGTAACTTCCCAAGGCTAACCGCTTACCAATGCACCAGAAAACTCAAATGACTGATATTTTCCTATGGGTGAAGGCTTCTCCTACTCCTAGGGGATCTCCCTATATACCCGAGGATACATGGGAGCTTGCAGTCGTATACAAGTGTTGTCTAAGGCCTAGGTATTGGAGTTTAAGCACCCCTCACTTCACTAGACACTTTATGGACAATCTAGCTTAGCCAAAAACAACAGCTCCTCTGTGATAATTTAAAACCCTTGGAACAGGGTTTCTAACCTAATCTACTAAAAACAAGAAAAAAAAATTGTGTATTTGTTTTTTTTGGGGGGGAAGAAACTTTAATGGAAAATGAGCAAAATGAAAAAAATATATATACAAAGCACACAACGCCCGCTGCCCTTCATCGCCACATGAGCAAAAAGCATTCACTCGCCTCATTTTGCTTTGCCAGTCTCGTAATGCACTCACTCACAACATTGGAACCTCAATGCCAAACTGCTTGCTCGCAAGATCGCAAGGAAGTCGTGAATGTGGGTGTGGATATCTAAGTCATGTATCCACCATAGACTCCCCCACTTTAAAGTCGACGAAGCCCTCAAAGCTAGTGAAGACTTTACCGTATCATCCCTAGAGGAGGTTCCTATCAATCCATCACTAAACCAAAGAACTAAAACCGACATCCCTTGCAAGGAACTCCCTAACCTTATCTGCATAGTTCCACAGGATCTCTTCCCGCTCCCAGCTCATGGATGGCTCATCCACCCAACTCACCAAAAATTCCCTATGCTTTCAATTGCCCATACCAACTATTCTCACTTCCAACACATGCTCCACCTCCCATTCTGGCTTGTCCATGATGTTTAAGGTAACCTTATCTGCATAGTTCCGCAGGATCTCTTCCCGCTCCCATCTCATGGATGGCTCATCCACCCAACTCACCAAAAACTCCCTATGCTTTTAATTGCCCCTACCAACTATTCTCACTGCCAACACATGCTCCACCTCCCATTCTGGCTTGTCCATGACATTTAAGGGAGACCGATTAGGTTGATTCCTCTTGGTCTCGACTTTATCAACAATGTACGGCTTCAGCTAACTTACATGAAAGATAGAATGCACTCGCATGTGTCCAAGCAACTTTAGCTTGTACGCAACCTTGCCCACCTTTGCCACAATCTCATATGGCCCACCATATTTGCGGATCAAAGCCCTTGCCTTCCCAAGAGGGGCCTTACACACCTCAGGCTCCATCCTCAACATGACCTTATCACCCACATTAAACTTTATAGGTGGTCGGGCTCCATCAACATATTTCTTCATATGCTCAACTGCCTTGAGCAGATGAAGCCTCGCAAGATAAACATGTTGTTGCCAACCCTTCAAGTAATCAATGGCCGATGGACACCCACCACAGTATCCCGCAATCACCGTAAGCGCAACAAAGGTTGTTAGCTCATCACGAGGTCAAACGGTGAATATTCGCTCAACTCACTCTTCTGGCTGTTATAGGAGAATTGTGCAATGTCGAGAAGGTCTGGCCAATTGGCCTAGTCACTTTGCACATAGTGCCTAAAGTAAGCCCCCAAAGTGGCATTGACCCTCTCAGTCTGGCCATCAGTCTTAGGATGACACCTCGTGGACAACAGTAACTTCGTGCTCATCAACCGAAACAGCTCCTTCCATAACTTAATTGTAAAATGAGCATCCCTATCCGAAATGATGCGCAAGCGGGCTCCCCAATACTTCACCACATTCCATAAGTACCCACTACAACTTTCGTTGTGCAAGGGGTTGACATGCAATAAACACAACATACTTGAAAAATCGATCCACCGCCACCATGATGCTCAAGAATCCACCCACGCACGACAAACCTATGATAAAATCCATGCTCACACTTGCCCATGGTCTCACTGGGACCAGCAATAGCTGAAGAAATTCGTTTGGCAATCGATGCTCGGGCTTATCCTAATGATAGATCAGACAATATATAACAAATTATTCCACATCCTCACTCATCTTTGGCCAATAGAATCCCCTCTCCAATAGAACCATTATTTGCCTCTGCCCTAGGGGACCTGCCCACAAAGGGCCATGGCATTCCTTGATCGATTCTTTGCAGAGACTCCTCTGCGTGGGGACATAGACCCGACTTCGAGTAAACCACAACAATCCATCAAGCAAGCTAAACTTGTTCACTTTGTCCTTTTGAGTCTGGTCTTCCACAGTCTTCACCAATGCGATAGCTTAAGGATCCTTGGCCAAGCCTTTCCTTGATACTCTCCATCAACTCAAATCCAATTTGCTCTCCTAATGAGTAGATATCAAGCTCATTGACGTTGTTGTAATGACCGCCAGTAGTTGCTTCCTACTAAGTGCATCTACCACCACATTCTCCTTTCCCACAACATGCACAATCTTCATGTCTAACTCAACTAGGAAGTCTTGCCATCTAGCTTGTTTGTGAGTTAACTTGCTTTGAGTCATGAAAAAGGAGTCCAACACATTGTCTATCTTCACAACAAGTATGAACCAAGAAGATAGTGCCTCCACGCTCTCAAAAAATGTACCACAATTGTCATCTCCTTCTCGTGGACCGGATATCTCCTCTCTACATCCTTGAGCTTTCGTGACTCAAATGTAACAAGGTGCTTGTCTTGAATAAGCACACCTCCAATGGCATAGTCAGATGCATTCATACGCACCCCAAAAGGCTTGTTGAAATCTGCCAAGGCCAACATAGGTGACAACATCA
Organism: Wollemia nobilis; assembly: GCA_028583015.1. Classification (NCBI taxonomy): domain Eukaryota; kingdom Viridiplantae; phylum Streptophyta; class Pinopsida; order Araucariales; family Araucariaceae; genus Wollemia; species Wollemia nobilis. The sequence goes on along the minus strand of JAQPPZ010015005.1, from coordinate 4,382,841 downwards.
GCTTCTTGAGAATCTCAAATGCGTGTTGGCACTTCATCGTCCACTCCCATTTCATGTCCTTCAACAACTCTGCCAAAGGACCCGTAAGCTTCGAGTACCCACTGACAAACCTCCTATAATAATTTGTGAGACCTAAGAATTTCCGCACTCCATGTACATCCCAGGGTGGCTCCCAATTCCTGATTGGTTCAAGCTTCCTCTGGACCGACTTGATCTTCCCATAGCCGACCACATGCCCAAGAAAATTTACTTCATCCTAAGCAAAGGAACACTTTTCCTTCGAATACAAGTCATGCTCCCTCAGATGTCGAAACACCTCTGTAAGATGAGCTTTGTACTCCTCCAGATCCTTGGAATACACCAAGATGTCATCTTGATGGACCATCGCACACTTGTTCAGCAGGGGTCTGAACACATTGTTCATAGTGTGCACCACAAAAATCAAATGACCGATACCTTCCTATGGGTGAAGGCTTCTCCTATTCCAAGGGAAATCCCCCTCTATACCTGAAGGTACGTAGAAGCTCGCAGTCGAACACGAGTGCTATCTAAGGCCTGGGTATTGGAGTTTGAGCACCCCTCACTTCACAAGACGCTTTATGAGAAATCTAGCTTAGCCAAAAACAACAACTCCTCTGTGATATTTTAAAACCCTCGGCATAGGGTTTCTAACCTAAGCTACTAAAAACAAAGAAAAAAAAAGTTTTTTTTTTTGGAAAAATACTTCAATGATAAATGCACAAAATAAAAAAATAAAAATAAAAAAAACTATAGAATAGAAAAATGGACAGAAGGGCAAGAAATGTTGTTGTTGCTGCGGAACACGACCCTAGAAAGAGCTCTAATACCACTTGTTAGGAACTTTAGATAAAAATAAGCATAACCGAAATAGCAATGCAAGGACTGATGGAAATGCTTATAACTAAATGACCATGAAAATGAAATAACATAAGTGCTTAAGAAAATAACTAATTGGAAATACAACAAACTTATATTAATCAAGCGAAACAGTTATCGCATGCCTCTTTGAGGGGGCAACCTCCTTGGAAGCAAAGCTTCAATACAATTTGAAAAAAATATGAGATACATTCTACTCCAAACCCATGTCCTTATATAGATTCGTATTTACCCAACCCTAATGCTCAAGGGTTGCACCCTAATTCCGACTTATAATAAAGTAAATATTACATCATAATAGGCCCATACACACTAGGTTCCCAAGGTGCAAACATACATTAACACTAGACAAGTACATTACAATGGTTGTGTTAGGATAGGGTCCTAACATTATATCTAAGATTAGAAGAAATTCTGAAATATAAATGCCCAATGTCAAACTCATACTCATCCTCATCTTTGGCGTACTTCAAGGCCTTGGAAATATTAAAGGATCAAATGGAACCTTGGATGCCCAGATGGATCAAAGGAAACTTGTCCTAAACTATAACCCTAATTTACTGGTAAATTGCCACCAACTATTTGACCAAATACACAAATGAAATTTCTAGGCCCTATTTGAAGTAGACTGAGAAATCTCAATTTCTGGAGGTGTAAAGGCCTCATGCTATGCTTGAAATCGAAGATATAGTTTTCATTCTCAGAGTGCCACTTGGAGATGATTGAGAAGTTAGGAGGGAAAATCTGTCACCCAGAAGGTACATGTGGACTGCAAGCATTGCTGGACATGCAAAAAATGGGCTTGTTGAAAAAGCCTTGGAGATGTTACACAAAATGCAATTGGAAAGCATTAAATCAAACTTGGCAATGTTTACCAACATCCCACCTTATTCCAAAGGATTCATAATAAAAATTAATTAAAAGTGGATCTTACCAGATATTCAAATGCTTAATCCTCTGATACACATGCAAAATGTTAAAGCATAACAAATAAAAAGAATTTGTTTGACTAAATGCAAAATGTTGAAGCATAACAAATAAAAAGAATTTGTTTGACTAAATGCAAAATGTTGAGTCTGACTGAAAGCAATTATTACATGATATGCACAAAGAGGTTATTCCTGAGAAGGCTTTTCAAAAACATGCCTCATGAAGATGTAGTCTCATGGACTGCAAATTGTTGGATATGCAATGGACTTGATGAAAAAAATTGGAGCTTTTAAGAAAATGCAATTGGTAAGTTCTCACTCTTCAAATTTGAATTGCAGAGGCTCCAAAGGATACTTTAAGGCAGACTGGATGGCTTCAATTGTCACAACTATAACATTGGGCACCTTTAACACATGCAATATTTACAAGTTCTACATCAGAATGACCAGTGTTAGATAAGAATGGTGTTAAAAATCCTGAGAAGGCCTGCAGAGTTGTTGTTGTTGTCCCCTACCTCCCTCCTCTGTTGCCTGTCAGTCACTATTTCATGTTATTTGTGTCAACCTTTTGTGTTCCCAAGTCACTTTTATAAGAATAAACAAACTATTCAAAAATATTTTCCAAACATTTTACCTAAACTCGTCATTTTAGCAAAAGTTCATTGCTTCGCAATAAAATTTTGTTTCATGTTTTTGACAACCTATACTGACCTATAGAAAATGTTGGCTATCCCAGTTCTCATCACTTACCAACAACCAAATGGATCAAAAATTTGCAGTGCAAAAGAATGCAATAAGCTGTCCAATATACCGGGCACTTGCATTTAGCAATCAACCTGACAAAATCTTTAGGCCTTTACTCAGATTGAATACCTTATTGCAGTTTTATGACTCTGGGTGCTATTTTTTCTGCACTAGCTTGCAGAAGAGTTATGTAAGAAATTTCAAATACTATTCAACTGGTATCCTCAAGGCATGTTTGTTGCTTGGATATTGGGTTGGACCAGATTTTGTTAAAGCTGTTGCTTCTTGGGTCTGTTATCAAGAATGCATTTTAAGGCTGTGAATCAACATATGAAGTTAACATTATAATTTTCTTTCACTAGCTTTCAGTGAGATCATAGAGGATAATAACAGGTTATGTGTTTTGTATAGCACTGGTTTTCAAGGACCTAGAAATGCCTGATAGATGTTAATCAAAAGTCATGCTGGCAGCAATATCTAATTCTCAAACATTCGAGATTTTATATAGTTTAATGTTTAAGGTTCCTTCTTTCAGTTGCATTTTGCCCTGGTTGTGTGTTCGACAGGGAGAAACTGTGAGAACCAATATTTGTCTCTGTCAAATTATCAGCCATTATAGGCCTCTGCTGATTGCGTGTAACCAGTTTATGTAGAGGAGAGTCGCTGGTCACTTAGTTTTCCCTAGTTGAGGTCAAGGTTCTTACCCTTGTTGGTGTTTTCCCATTTTAAATAAATTTGGCATATTTACCTTTGTAGTTGCATAGTTTTAAATTGCTTTTGCAACGTATACATGAAGAATGCATTTTCATGTTCTGATAAATGTATTTACTCCATACATGCAACACTCCACATTTAATGTTACATTAAATCATATTGAGACAGAATCATTTATGAGAAGATCTAGTGAAGGTACTGTAGTGCTACTTTTATTGCCGCTCATGGAAGAGACTGTTAATTAATGAGTAATTTGTCCTTGTTATTATTAATATGGCCAATATGTTCTATATCATTTTGTGCAGATGTTGGGAACAATTCTGTGTCTATCACACTTAACACTATCATCAATAGCAACGTCATTTATTAGTGCATCTTAACAAGCATGGACATATACACATTCAAGCAACATGGGTAGGACTTCTCAGTGTAAGATTCAATCAATTCGCTTAAACATAATTTATTCTCTTTTACACATACTTTTTTAAATGATCCAATGAATAAGTTGAGCTAATATAGTTGTCTAGATTATTTTTGGTAATGGAGCTAATCATTCCAACTGTTGGCCTTTTATTGACATTAGGCAAATGTGAAGGAAAAAAATAGAAATATACGACATAGCTTCTTTAGTTGAATAGTGTGGTGCACAATACCTAAATAATTGCCTTTAGTCGAAAGGTTAATGTCTTTTAAAGGTACTGCAGGGTTCATATGTCTTACACCAATACACAAAAATACTTTATAAATAAGGCAAATGTAATGTTTCCTTTTCACAATTATATACGGCTCACTGTGGCTCTTCGTAAGAATGCTATAACCCAAAACACATGTCCTTTACTCCTGAACCGTAACTTGTATAAATTATTAAAAAAATAATATCTGGATTATATCATTTTTTCCATTCAGAATTTCAACCATACCACAAGCTTGATGAACAAAATCAGATTCCTCGACCTTGAAGTTAGAAAGCAGAGTATTTAAACGGTTATAGCAATGCCAGAAACCGAGACTTAAAAGATCCATTCGCTTTAGTTTAGCGCACATTTTTTCCGCTGTAACTGAGTTTAAGCTACTAAAAAAGCAAGATATATCAGTATTCATTTCCCTACGTATTGCATAACCTCCGAAGTATTGTTCAATTTTCTCAAATATATCACTATCGCATTGATTTAAAAAACCTCAACATTTACAAATGGCTTAAGATATTTATTTCAGCATACGAAGAGATACGGAAGATAAAAACATGTTTAGATAAAATACATACTTGCAGAGTCTGAATGTGAGGACATCAGATTACTGGTGACAAAACGATATTGGGAAGAGGAAGCAGGGGCCATGAAGCACGTCAACACTCGACAAATCGTTCGACCTGAAGCCATCCCCATCCTGCCTGCCATTTTTTCTCCTCTCTTCTCGTCTTCGAAGGGACAATAGGAAGTATATTGTCAAACCCTAACAATCTGAAAATTCTGCGAGTTTCAGTGGGTTAACATTTTTTATTTTCTTCACTACACTTTTTGGATCTTTAAATATATAGAATGATATTATTGACGCTCATATGACATGTCAGTTCAGATGTTTTCCTAAAAGGGCTCTTGAAGTTCGTAGCCTTAGCTGGAATTTGATACTCTCTATTGGAATAACCCAGTCTCTTCTATATAATCAGATGATATAAAGGGCAGGTGTATTGTGGGTGTGTGTTAAATTTTCGATCAGCATAGTTATTCGAGGGATCATGGTTGAAGAAACCTACCCATAGTTGGAGAAACCTACCCAACCCTATGTAAATATATAATATTGTGTAATATAATTTAAAAATGTATATATAATATAATATAATTTCTTTATTATTATTTAGTTGGTGTGAGAAACCCTACGACCAACGGAGATGGTTGGGCAAGCTCCCCAACCATGACCCCTACTAAAGCCGAGAGCTATGTTTATTAATAGGGAATTTAACACACATCCACCTCCTCACACACTCGCCCATGCCATGGTTTGGGCCTTGGACCTCCGAAGAAGCCAAAGCCGTACCGTTGCGCTTCCCTGGGACAATTATATTACACTATTACTACAATTTGACATTTACATTTATTTAATTATTTATTTATTTATTTCAAAATATATATATATATATATATATATATATATATATATATATATATATATATATATATATATTTTTTTTGTTATTGTGAGAAAACCACTCCTCCCAACCATGACCCCTCATAAAACCAAGAGCTATACTTATTAACACAAGCCACCACATACCCGCCCCCTCACACACTCGCCCATACCACGGTTCGAACCGCTGCGATATATTTTTTTAAATGTACATGGAAAAAATATTGGAATAAAGTATGGGTTTTTATAACGGGTTTTGGTCCTCTCGTCTTTTGTTTTAAATTTTTAAGGTAATGCATAGGTTTTTACGAGGGGTTCCAAACCCTCGTACCAGGGTTTGAACTTAGGTAAAGTCGGGTTTTTATGAGGACCCTTAAAAATGTTAAAATAAAGCACAAGTTTTAAATTTATATTTATATGGTTTAATATTTGAAAATTGTGGTTTTTTTTAAATTTAATATTTAAAATAATATTTAACATAGCAAATTATTTTTTTCCCTAACTTATGCATGGCTTTTATAGGCAACTTTCATCTAAAATATTATATTGTTGTCAAGGCAATTAAACCATATCCATTTTTTTCTTAAGATATTTTTTATTTATTTTTCTATTAAATATATCTTTCGTTTTATATCGACGACGATGATGATACAAATCTTGAGTGACCGGTGGTTCCCTTATGTCTTGTCAATAACGAGGTGGAATAGGTTTGGTGGAAGCAGCCAAGATCGATGATGACGATACAAATTTTGAGTGATTGGTGGTTCCCCTATATCGGGTCAACAACGAGATGGAATAGGTTTGGTGGAAGTAGCCATTGTGGTTTAAAGCCTGCACTTGACAATTACTAAAAATAGTGTGGCTGTAACCAACACTACTATATATACAATTCCTCAAAATGTTATATGTGCAGTCAACTTCTTGACTTCATTTTCTAAGAGATGAAATCTCACTCTACTAGTGGCCTTTTAAAATTTGAGACTTATCAAGACAAAAATCAACACCATGATTAGCTAAATTATCTCCTATGTGGTCCCAAGGGACAGCGCAACGTTTCGAACTTTGGCTCTTCTTCGGGAGGTCCAAGGTTTAAACCGAGGCATGGGTGAGTGTGTGAGGGGTGGGTGTGTGATGGTTGTGTTAGATTCCCTATTGGCTCTCGACTTTACGAGGGGTCATGGGAGATTGCTCAGCCGTGTGCGTTGGTTGTAGAGGTTTCTCACACTACCCAAATCAAAAAAAAAAATCTATGCCTACATTTGTAAGAGATTACCTTCAGTAATAGCTTATGGACATAAGCAATAATATTTTATTTTTTAATCCCCACATCCATTGCTTTTACAGCATTATTAATAATTTATTTTTTTTTAACACACACCCACATCAGGGTTTGAACTTTAGACCTCTCAAAGAGAAGTCAAAGCCTTTACTGTTGCGTTGTCCCCATTGGGATTTTTTTTTGTTTTTTTTGTTACATAGGAGAGTTGGTCACAACCATACTATTTTTAGTAATTGACAAGCGCAGGGTTCAAACCACAAGGGTTGCTTCCACCAAACCTATTCCACCTCGTTATTGTTGACCCATTGTGAAGGGGGACCATCTATCGTTTGGGATTCGTACCATCATTATCGGTCTGATGTGCACTCATATTTAGATCAGACTACTACCTTTGCAAACATGCTACCCTCGATTTGAACCTAGGTGTCTTCTTGGTACATTATTAATAATTTGTAAATCCACCTTAATTGAAATACAGTTCCATCCTTTTTCAATTGTAAATTTAGTCTATGCAAGAAGTGCCTTAGCCTCTACATAATTGTTAGTTGAACTTACATATGATTCTAAGTAAAGAGAATTTTACCTTCGTTATATTGAAAAATAACACATCCATCAACTTTTCTCAAATTTCCTTCCTTTGGAAGCATAATCAAAATTTAATTTTAATGAACCTAATTTCTAGACATTTCCATTTATCATTGAAGCAAATTATTTGTTTTAATGACATTATCACATATGACCCCTCCATATTTATTCAAATCTTATAACCAAGTAGCTAGCACCTATTTTCATGCTTGAGACTTCCCCTGATGAGCATCATATTTGTAAATATGTTTCAAGGGAGGCAATACTATTGTTTCAAACTTGGGCATGATTTTGAGATTTATTTTTTTAAATTATATTATTCCTTTCAAAACATAAATTTCAATAAACAATAGTAAGACCAATAGTTCGCAAAATACATAATGCTTTAGCTTTAGAATAACTAATTCAACATTTCATCAACTCTTTCAATGTTGATGGAGCTACCTAAAATATTTTCATATTTTTTAAAAACAACCCCAAGTGATGTGAGCAAAGGAAGAATGAAAAGGTAAATGGTATGATGTTTATAAATCCTTCTCACACATGGCACATTTAAAAGGTCTATAATATCCTCTTCTTTGTAGACTTCTCCTATAAGAATCTTAATTTGGACTATTAGCCAAAGGAATGTCGAGGCCTGGAAAGCCTCTAGTGACCAAATGATCTTCCAAGGAAATCTTTGGGAGTAAGAAATTTTGATTGCTCTAAATCCTCTTATCCTAATGTCACCATGTATCTACCATATTTTAATATATTCTAAACCAACTCTTTCTTTCATGTAAAAATAGGCAAATACAACTATTCAAACATATTTTGAAGTTCATATACTACTTGCTTTAATTCCTCTCCTTCAACCAAGTTACTAATAGAATTTCATGATCAAGAGTTGTTACATTAATATATTTTTTTACTTTTACAAGCTAGACATGCCTAAGCTAATGGTTTCTATTTTGAATCAGAGATAAGAGGATAAGACTTCAACCAAGCATCACACAAAAAATTTGCATAATTCTCCTCATTGACTAACTATCTAATATGTTTATTTATTAATTGCAAATTATATGATATGATGTTCCATGTTGGTGATCCTTTAAACAATGTTCCTTTCATGAATAATTTTATTGCATCAAGAGAACCTATATATTTTTAATAACATTTTTGCCTAACTCTATCCCTAATTTCTAAACAATCTTCAACCAAGTTTTTCTCAGGACAAACACATGAGTCTACAATTTTGCAAGTCTGCCCCTCCAATATTTGTCTTTTGCAAACCCTGTCCCACTTACAAACAAGAATTCTAATTTTTTTCTCACATCCTTTCGAAATAAATTATATTTGAATTTTATTAATTTATAATGTTATACCTGCTAGCAATCTTGAAAGTAACATCATATAAAAAGGATGGGTTACAATGTAGTCTTTGTGAATTATAGTCTTCCCACCATTGTTAAGAACTTACCTTTCTACTCTACAAAACAAGCTTTCATATTATCCAAACATGAGTTCTAAAGTTTTCTTTCCTTTATAAGACAAAGAAATACACAAGTAGATTGATGTAAATGTTTTAGTTTTAAACCCTAAAAATTTCACAATTGTATATCTAGGGCAGTGTTAATGAAAAAATCTTGGATTTTGTAGTATTAACTACTAACCAATTGTCCAATAGCCTTCTTGTAGCATGATAATATTGATTTAAACTCCATGGCATCACTAACTAAGGGATGATCCAAAGGAATAGTATCCTCAACAAACTAAATATGAGATTCGAAGGGACCATTTGCTACAATATGGATACCTTTGATTTTTTCTTTAATCTTTGCCTTTGAGAAAGCTCTACCTTATGCCTCCACAAGAATAACAAATAGATAAGGAGACAGTGGATCACCTTGGTGAAGTCCATGGATGACTTAGAGTGTCCAACAAAGGAACCACTAATCAAAATAGAATATTTCAAAGTGCTATAACAACGTCAAATCCATTCATGACAACCTTGATCAAAACCAAACTTTTTGAGAATATCATGTAGAAAACTCCAAGAAACCCTATCATATGCTTTGTCCAAATATAATTTCATAAGCATACATGGTTTTCTTATGTAATGAAGAGAATGTATGGCCTCCTATGCAATGAATACACCCTCAATAATTTGTTAGCCATGAACACAACCACCTTATTCTTCTAAGATAACATAATCTAGAATGCTTTTCAACATGTTTGCCATAATTTTTAAAATGATATTATAAATCATATTACAAAGGCTTATTGGATAAAAGTTATCAAAATTATTCTGCTTCACCTTTCTTAGGAACCAATGTAATAGAGGCATCATTAATATCACTAATTGTCTTCATTTTTTAGCCTCTTCAAAACAACCAACATATCGTTCTTAAATAAATCCCCCAAAAAATTAAAAGAAAATTATAGGAAAACCATTTGGGTCAAGTGTCTTGTTAGGATGAAAAAATATTTTTGCTTCATGTAGCTCTTCATTAGATATCTTCTTCATCAAGCTTTCATTTTGTCCTTGTATGATAATTGATGGAATATTTTGCAAAAGCTTACCTTGCGCCTCCTTATTTTGCCCAACATATGACAAAATATTTTTAAAGTAATTAATTTCTTCATTCCTAATATCTTCTTCTTACTCAATATTTCTTCCATTCGAAGCTAAAACATCCTTTGATGCAATGTAAATATTTGTCTTAATTGGTTATATGCGATTGAGATGGGCCCATCCATATTACATCATGACCACATAAAGATTTTATAACAAGTTGGCTATTATGCATGTATCACTTCGAAATATTTGAACCTAAGTCTTCTCCTTGAAAGTCAAGGAATTTAACTAATCGAGCTTATACCATTTGATAGAAAATTTTGTTTTTGTTGTAGAATGATTTTTTTTTGGCATTTCTATTTCCTTCCTTAATCCATTTTCCCTAGATTTTTGGAACCAATATGACTCATCCTTTTTCAATGCATTTGTGATAAATACATAAGAATCCTAGTCCATTCCATTGATTTTTACTATCTCTTGTAAAATTTTTAGCTTGGATTCATTTTCCTTCTTTTTTTAATGATACTATAATTATTTCTCACTACACTCAAGGGTTTCGTCTCATAAAAGATAAGATGAAGGTGAGATGGCAAAAGATGCAAAAGTTTCAATCAAAGACAGTCACTATTCTGCAAAAGTCTTGAGTGAAAAATAAAGGAAAAAATTCTAAACAAACACAAAAATTTCCTCAAAAAGGTAAAAATCAAAAGAGAAGGCCGACTAACATGAAGAAAGAAAAACTCCTAATAGTCGTAGGTTTTGAAAAGTTACAAAGAAAAAAAAGTAAAAAAGTTTTGAGAGGCATACTATGTTTAAAAAAACTCTTGAGAAGCGACACACCAAAAGGTCCAATGGAAGAACAAAGGAAGAATCTTCCATATAATACTTTTGACAAGAGATTCAATCTAATCATGGGAGTCCTAAAAAGTCTCAATACAGGCCAACAAGAGAAAGTTTTGACAACCAGTATCTTGCATAGGGATCTAAAAAGACTAGGAGTATGCAAGAATTTAAAGCATTGTGTAGAAAGCCACCAACACTAAAGAGTGATCAAATTAAGATGTAGAGCAACATTAATGATGCACAAGATCCCAAGGAAAGTAGGTAAGATGGATTGATGAACCATTATTAATAAAAGTAAGGATCACCTACTATTATCACTTCAACTTAGCAATCCAAGAAAGTGGGTGATCTCTTCAAGACAAAGGCATGGTTATTACAATTCTCTATATGACAATACTGATTACAAATGGTGTTCTCATTCAAATCCTAAGAATCCCTAGGAAGAGTAGTTAAAGTTGTTAGACTTTCCTAAACATTTTGGAGGGAAATTATCCTTGTTTTATAATCTATATATAGTAGTTTTCTTAGCATTGTAAAGGATCAAGTTATATCTCTACAAGTTATAGCTTTCCCTTCATTTTCTTCAATATAGTAGTACTCATATTCCTAAGTGATCTTACAGGCATACCCTTGAGCCCCCACTTTTGGCATAATATTGTAATGTTTTTATATTCATATATGCATATTGGAGGCCTATGACTATTTGGTTCTAATTATTTTATTCTCCCTATCCCATTTCCTTATGTATGTGTGTCTATCTATGCTTATATATGTTCAAAGGAGGAAGTGTTCACTATGTCGGTGCATTACACCTAGGGTTGTTATGCAGGGGATCTTATCTTGATCTTGGTGTATTGCCTCTATTAGCTTAAGTATTTTTCTTTTCGTTGCCTTTATTTTTTTGCATTTCTATAATATTTGTTCCCTTGAAGTTGGTATAATAGGTTAGAGTAGGAAAAGTGCATTCAATGTCACATCTTAACAGGATTCGACCTTGTAAACAATATTGGAGGTCTTCGATAGAGCCAAACCTCATGCTCGAGACTAGCCCTATTGTGTAGCTCTACATGAGGTACAATAGTATTGACCATCTAGTCCAACCCATTTGATGGTTATGATAATTAGAGAGGATAATATTTTAATGATATGCATGATGGGATCCCATTGACTCATCATTGGTCTTGTAATCAAAATAACAAATTAGGCTTTGACTCTGGTGAGGGTCTTTGTCTATCTGCTTATTCAAGCATCTCAAAACTCACCTAACAACTCCACTCAAGAATGAATATCCAAAATAAGTTTCTTGAAGAACATCAAATTGAGGTTCTAATGGAGACCTCAATCTATCTGCTCTCAGAGCACATCTTGCATTCACCCAGTGACTTTGCTCCAACCAAAGGACCTAGAGGTGCATAAACGAAAGACCTACCACTAGATCCTTTATTGTTACCAATCGTACGTTTGCCAAAACCCAAATAAGGAGAGCTCAAGACCATAGCATGACCACTTTACCATCTAGAATGTTCTATTCCTAGAATGATCGAAGTCCTCTACAACCTCCAAAGCCACTACTTGTATGGGGAACCTTCCAAAGTCAATGTTAGAGACCCTTTTGGACTACACTAGTGAAGGTCCAATTACCTCGTTGGAACAACTTCAAGATATGGTTTTCTTATATCAATTGCATAATGTTATAAAGCAAGATGTGTCTCTTAGACTGTCGGTGGATTCACTCAAAGGTAAATATTGTCAAGAATATGACTCTTCCCCCATACTCGATTGTTGATTGGGACCAACGTGTTGCCCTGCACATTGAAAGATTTGAATAAAAGATAAGAGCAAATATCTAAGCCAAAAATGATCTAATCTAGATTAAAAAATGTGCCTCCCGAGCCCTCCATACCTCAATCTACAAGTATCCAACCAACACTAATCATCCAATCTATCTCTCCCTAACAAATTTTTACTCAACAACCCAACACTTACCTTAAGGAGAACTTGCAATTTCAAGGTCAACCCCTTTCGAGTGGAGATAGAGGGGATTCCTTTTAGGATAAATTCCATAACTCTCAACCAACTTCATCTAATATAAGATAGAGAGGAAGTGTGCACTGGAATAGAGGGAGCAAAATTTTTAATGTCTACCAAGCCTAAAACTCTTCCTTTTCTATTACCTCTGACTCACAAAGATAAACTCAAATTCAAGGGTAAGAGATATTTGATAACAAACACTACAATCACACCGAAATAAGTGGCAGATCTCTTAAATTTGGACTACAAACCCACACATAAGGAAGCAATGCAAATTAAGGGTGCCAAGTTTAAAATCTTGGGAGTGACAGAGGTGAGTCTGATCGCATTATATCACATGGAATATCTACAAATGTCTGGACCAACTTCTAAGTAGGTTTGTATAAAGGGAGACAAGTTGTTTAAGTTGAAAGATTTGATAGACACTCTCCTCTCCTAGATGATCACATGGACCAATGGGAGATTAAGGTATGGGATCCCAATCCTCCTAAAATATGTAAAGTTATCGACATAGGCTGAGCATAAAGCGAGGTCACACCTTGACCCTCTTAGGGTCCCCCCTCCCAAAAAAAATACTAAAGCAACATCATATTGTATATAGATATATATAGTTTTGTATTTTTGGAGGGTTGAAGTCTCTAGAAACTGCACCAAATGTCGAAACTAGCCTAGATGCTCCCAAAAAATACTATGATGGAAATCCAAGAACTGCCTTGCTCTAGCAGGAGGATCCCACTAGAAAGGAGCAATAAATATTCAAACCATAACAATAAAGGGAATGACAAAAATCCCTAGAATCAGAAGAAGGTTGAAGCCTCACAAAAGCAAAATCCTCATAAGCCTAAAAAAAAGTATCAACCACAGATGGTTGAGTTGGCCAAAAATTTTGGCATAATTATGAGGGATGTTAGAATGGTGTAACATATATCAAAGCTAACTGATCGAGGTAATCGATATACAATATTCAAATCCTTGAAAATAAGGAGTGCCAATGATGAAAAGTCAATCCAAAAATCCTACAAGCGACTAGTTGTGAAGGTAAACAATAAAATTTTCCTATAAAACATTATTGGGAAGAGGGATTAATACTCCATATGTAGTAAGGTTCATTAAAACATGAAGTTGACTTCCACCTCAACCATGATTAAAGACTAACATGGAAGATTGAGTAGGAATGAATCTGTCTTGGGAGGCGTGGATATTTACGAAGGTATTTTATAGGTAAATAATTGGTTGTGTGAGGTGACTAACCTACTATCACAAGTTTAATAAGAAAAGGATCATAAATGTATGACATGTAAACAAAATGCAATGAGCATACTAATTAAGAAGGGAGGTTTCTATATTCAATTCTTTATTTGTCCAAAATTGTCCAAAGTACAAGGCATCTGAAGTCCTCTAAGGCAAAATCTACAAAGAGTGAAGTCATAGAGGGAAATTAGAAGAAAGTGAAGGCTCAAATTCCTTAACTACCAATGAAATGAAGAATAAGAAAACTTTTAGTCGTGCAACAACTTCTAAGGTCAATGTGTCCATGCCAAAAGTATCCCACTCATTAGAAGCTTCAAAAGTACCTATACCGACCTATTCTTCCAACATCAAAATATTGAGCAACCCAACTATGGAATTATCAGAGCCCAAGATTGTTAAAAGGACAAAGAATTTGATGACAGGTGCATGGGAATGTTTCAAGGTTAGTAGGCCATAAGCTTTGGAGCAAGAATTTGGACTAGCTACTTAGCACAATACCTAGTGCCCGAGGTCCATTTTTGTAATGAGTTAGTGGCAACATGTGCAAAATATTATGAGCCCACTACTCAATAAATTAGGTCCATGAACAAGAGTTTCAAAATAGATATTTTTGCACCAATTATCCAAAAAATATTGCTTATATCATAAGGTGAAATATGCATTAATAAAGAAAAAGAAAGAGAGGCTTTCAAGGCACTCCTAAACCAAGAAAAAATGGATTTCCTAAGCACAAAGTGCAAGGACTTATGCCCATAATCTTCCTTTTCGGTATGAGCACAACAAAAATGTTAGACCTACCCAATTGGAAGTTCTATACAAAATGAAATAGGAGCCAAATATGCTAGACTTTGTTAAACTAATTGTTCAGCGGATAAGAAAAGGTTTGAGCCATTTTGCAGTTACCTGGACATTCAGGTATTCTTCATTCCTAGAATATTTAATACTATTTCAAAATCCATAAGCTTTCTTGGGTTTAAATCCAATATGGATGGATTGGAAAGGAAAATAGGTGTTGGTTTATTCCTGGATAGAAGACTTGATGAAAAACTCCTTATTATTCTTTTGTCGAGCACTTTTTTGCTCCAAGTATTATATTACTAAGAAATTCCTAGCTAGAGTACATTTCACCATATTATAGATCATTTGTGGAAGGAACACTTTTTTGGGACTAGTATTGTTTTGAAGAAGGGACCATTATCAAAATACATGATTTTAGCTTTCCCATGTGTTTTCTTCCTAGATACATTATAGACTGAGTTTTTGTTCTAGAGGTATTTCGGCAATCAGACTTGCTAGATTATAAATATGAAAGCGAGAAGGCAAAAGCTTCATATAATAGATCGCCAATCAGCCTGGGAGGAATGTCCTACATAGAAAGAAAGTGGTTTACATTGAAAAAATGAAGCTAAAAGAGCTAAGGCTCAAAAAAATAGATGAACAATGATTTTATAATCTTGAAAAGAAATTTCCCCCATATCTAAAGTATATTAAGGGACCTAAATTTATCCATGAAGGAAGGCTTGACATTGAGATCCTAAAAAATCTAATAGAAGAAATAACACACCCTCTTAGCATGCTCATTAAACCCCCACTAAAGCTTAGGCTATATGAGTATTTTTATAAGGTAATAGGTAGGATAAGGTAAGTGATGCCCAATATTCAAGCTTGGTGGATAATGAGGCAACAAATTAGCAAGAAGAAATAGGAGCCTAGCTTGAAACTTGAAGATAAGATATTCAACCAAATTTACAATGAGGAGCAATAAGATGTGGAAAGCTCGGGATTAGAGCATTAGAGTGAGGAGGAAGTGAGTGTCGACACGCTTCACAAGATGAAAGTAGCTAGAGCAACAAAAGAAACAATTTAGGAACTACCATTTAAATTTTCAAAATAAGGCATGACTACTACCACCCTCTTAGGTATACAACACACCTCTTGGCAAGAAATATCATGTCGAGAAATCAATGGTAAAGAAAAGTAGAAGGAAGAATCAATAACTAGCCTTAGTAAGGTGAAGAAGACAAAAAGAGATGTAGCCATAATAGAGCTAAGTGCTAGTGAAACTTTCATCTTAAGTTTATCATCCCCTCTTGTAGACATAGAAGCAACCCTGGGATCGATGGAATCCCCAAAAATCAAAGCTCATAATCTCCCTTCCACTCAAGTTATCCCATCCCCAACTAACCCAACAATTTTCCTCATTCAGGAGGTGATGCAAATAATGCACTCTCCTAGAGTTACTCCACTAGCTACAACCCCTATGTCTCCATCTCCATATTCTCTCTTGTAGTACTTTTACTATTTAAGACATTATTAACATTCTTGTCACCCCAAAGGCAATAGAAAGGGACATAAGAAGCCCTACCAAGTTTAAGTCCATGGCAAATATTCTAAATCATTCAACAACAAACAACTCAACACAATCAAGAGAGGCAGGACAAGTTAGAAAATAATTAGCTACCACTTAGGTAATTAGCCATGTTTTCCCTTAAAAGAAAGCATTGTTGTTTACAAAAAGAGACCCACAGGTATCAACACTAGAAAGGGAAATGACAAACCAAGATTGACAAGTGGCAATAGTTGGGCTTGATCTAAAATATGCATGGCCTCATGATATCTTGCAACTCACATGTGAGAATTATAAAATAGTTGCACATGAATATGACTCATTGAGTTGAAGACTGGAAAAAGAGAAAGGGAGCTATAATAGGTTAAAAAGGTTTTAAAAGACTCACAAGCGGAAGTCAAGGCACTCCAAAATCAACATATGTGCTAACTAAGCACTTGAAGGAGCAAAAATCAGAGTATCTCTTAAGGGAAAATGAAGAATAGATAAAAGGCCTTTCAAATACACTCATCAATAAAGAGGCTCAGCTTATTCAAGAGATATATGCTCTATAAAAGGAAAATGAGGAGTTTAAACAAAAGAGCAAAAGGGAACAATGGCTAGAAATCATAAGCCTCATTGAGGAGGTTGAAGATGCCTATTGGAATGAAACTGGTAACATTGCAATAACTGTTAGAACCAAAAGTGATTATTAAATATTAGAATATGAATGAGTATTTTGTACTTAGGAAAGTGCACATTAAAGTGGGGTGTTAAAATATTAAAGTGCACTTTGCCTAATTTAATATGCATTTTTGCAATGAAAGTTCTTGAGGTGGAGAGAGAAAAAATAGCAATAAAGTAATTCTGATCTAAGATAAAAAGAACATTAATGGAGCATGGATATCACCCAAAAATGGTCCAAGAGTGTTTAGTGATTAAGATAAACCAAATCTGAATGCCAAATGATGAAATATCCTCAGCCAAAAGCTCCAATTTCAGCAAACTATGTTGCTGGTCCAAACCAGAAATTTTGATCTAGAATTAAAAAAGCACACAAATATAAACTTTAAAAAGCTCCACAATTGTGCACACTAAAATATTCTTGTTCTTCTCACTTTCAAAAAGAGTCCAATTACAAAATATATAATGATCAATCAGCCTTGATCATGCAAAAAAGCTAAAAAAGCTTAAAAAAAGCTAAAAAGGCTAAAAACTAGCTTTTTATAAAAAACAACTTTTATTATGCCACTTTGCATGTTGTTTTTTATTTATTTTTAAATTAACTAAAATTATTAATTTGCATGAATAAAGCACTCAATTTAATATATTTTTCATGTGCTTTATTTTACAACTCACAAATTAATTTAATAATTATGGGTGACTTTTGACATCACCCTCAACAATCCTCCTTTGATGTCAAGGGAAGAAATTTCCATCATTTCTTTGAGTCTCCCACGAGTCGCCTCCAATAGCCCCTTTGTGAGTATATCAATAACTTGATCCTCACTCTTAACATACTCAATGACAAAAGTTTTGTCATGTACCAAGTCTCAAACAAAATGGTGCTTCAACTCTATGTGTTTGGCCCTTGCATGGAAAACTAGATTTTTTGACAATTGTATTGCCCCACTGTTATCACAAAATATTTTGGTAGGCTCATGTTGAGTGTAAAAAAATACTTCAATATTATGCTCAGCCAAATCCCTTGAGTACAAGTTGAAGTAAGGGTTGCATATTCAACTTTAGTGGAAGACAAAGCCATTGTACTTTGCTTCTTGGATGACCAAGAAATCAACCCACTTCCCAAGGTGAAACAATACCCTGTAGTAGATTTTTGGTCATCAATAGAACCTCCTCAATATGAATCAACATAACCAACCAACCTTGAAGATATTATTGATCTATAGTGTATGCCATGATCAAAGGTTCCCTTCACATATCTAAAAATTCGTTTCACCGCTTGCATATGCCTTTGAGTTGGTAAGCTCATAAATTGGGAAACTAGTGAAACTACATAGGTAATATTAGGTCTTGTGAATGTAAGGTACATCAATCCACCCACCATACTTCTGAAAGTCTTCTCATCAACAAGAGGACTCTCATCCTCTTTCATAAGCTTCTCCCCACTAGCAATAGGAGTATCAACCACCTTGCAGTCTAGAAATGAAAATTTCTTCAACATGTCTTGGGCATACTTGGCTTGGCATATGAATATCTCATCTTCCCTTTGTTGTACTTTAATGCCAAGAAAGTATTTCATTCTTCCAATATTAGACATCTCAATATCACTTTTCATGCTCTCCTTGAAGTCTTGTATCATAGCTTTGGAATTTTTTGTAAAAATGAGATCATCAACATAAAGACAAACATACAACACGTTAGTGTCAAAAATTTTTATGTAAAGAGTTGGCTCATTTTTGCTCCTTTCAAAGCCATTTTCAAATAACCATCCATCTATCTTTGAGTACCAATCCCTAGGAGCTTGTTTCAGCCCATAAAGTGCCTTTTTCAACTTGTATACCCAATGCTCTTTACCCTTTATTTCATAACCTTGTGGTTGCTCCACATATACCTCTTCTTCAATGTCACCATTCAAGAATGCACTCTTGACATCCATTTGGTGAACTTACCATCCTTTCTGAGCAGCAATTGAAAGCATCAATCTAATAGTATCATGGCAAGCCACAGGAGCAAAAGTCTCCTCATAATCTACTCCATATGTTTGTGCATACCCTTTTGCTACTAGTATAGCTTTGTGTTTGTCTATTGTTCCATCACTATGGAACTTGATATTGTAGACCCATTATATACCAATGACATACATGTCACTAGTAGGTTGAATGAGATTCCATGTTTCATTTATCTCAATGGCCTCCATATCAACATTCATGGCCTCCTTTGACTAACCTCTACATAGTTTCTTGGTTCACTAAAAATGCAAGATAAGGCATAGTAAGTCATTTCATCTTCAATATCTTCAAGATTATTACCTGATTGAGCTTGAAGTCTTATTTTTATCCTTTGATAGTTATGATCCAACATCTGACTTGTTGGATGTGAAAGCAACAACCTCTTGTTTTTTACTTGGATTGAAGTTGGTGGTAAACTAGTCTCTTGGGAAGAACTAGTATTGTTGCCATTAACACTAGGAACTAGTGGAGTATATTGATTGACCTCCATTTATCCATAAAAATGATGCCCCCCTTCACTTATAACCTATGCATTATTTTGGTTATGATCAGAAAACACATAATTCTCAAAAAATTTACAATCCCTAGAAACAACAATTTTCTTAGTAATAGGTTGAAAAACTTGTAAACCTTACTACCATCACTATAACCTGTAAAAATATAAGGCTCACTCTTGGGGTCTAATTTTTTCCTTTTAGTATCATCAATATGTACAAATGCTAAAAAACCAAATACTCTAAGATGATCCACCATGGTCTTCTTACCATACCATGCTTCATAGGGTGTCTTGTTTTTCATCGCCATTGTGGGACTTCTATTCAGGATGTAGGTTGTTGTTTGCACTGCTTCAGCCCAAAAATTTGCCTCCAAATTTTTGTTCTCCAACATGGTTCTTGTTGACTCCATTATTGTTCGATTATTTCTCTCTGCAACACCATTTTGTTATGGTGTGTAGGGAGCAGTAAAATGCCTTTTTATTCCATACGAAGAGCAAAAATCTAGAAATTCCTATGAACAAAATTCTCTACCTCTATCAGTTCTTAACACCTTGATAGAAAAACCTAATTCCTTTTCAACCAATGCCTTGAATATCTTGAAGGTTGAGAATGTCCCATATTTGATATTCAAAAATAAAACCCACATTAGTCTGGTAGCATCATCAATAAAGAAAATAAAATATAAATTTTTGCCTATGCTAGGATAAGACATAGGCCCACATAAATTTGAATGTACCAATTCTAATTTCTTGGTAGCTCTCCATTTGCTGGTTGGAAAGATTTCTCTATGATGTTTTCCAAGTATACATGCCTTACATGCTTCCTTCAATTTGGATTTAATCCTTGGAATACCATCAACCATCTTGTTCTTAAAAATAACATGCAAACTTCTAAAATTTAAATGACCATATCTAGAGTGCCACAACATGCTTGATTCCTCAATGGTAGAAAAGCAAGAATTCTAATTTAACATATTTATTCTCAATGGAAAAATTCTATTTTTTGACATAATAGACTTTCCAATCAATTTGTTACCTTGCTTTTTGTCATATATCAAACATTTTCCATTATCAAAAAGTAGCTTGAATCCTTTCTCTACTAGTTGTCCAACACTCATGAGATCGTGCTTCATGTTTGGAGCCAAATAAATGTTGCTGATATCACCCTTCCCATGCTTTGTGGTGATAGGTATACTCCCTTTCCGTTTGACATGAATCACCTTCCCATATCCTAAGTGAACTTGGATATTGAATGAACCATCTAGCTTGTCAATGACATATGGTTAGAACATATTGAATCTAGAAACCACATATGTTGGCAATTTTGGGTACCTTGGGTACATTGCCTTTGCTCAAGTGAATAAGTTGTCATTGATGTCAAGAAGCTTTTAAAGGAATTTGATTTGATGTAAAATAATTTGTTTTGATGAAGGTTTCGACATGACAGGTTCGAAAGAAAGCTTTTTAGAAAAATGTCGCGATATCGCGACATGTCGCATTTTCGCGACTTGAGCAGGAGAGAGAAAGCTTTTTAGAAAAGTGTCACGATATCGCGACATGTCGCAGTTTCACGACTCAAAGAGGAGAGAGAATGTTCGAGTCAGAAATGTCACGATTTCGTGACATATTGCAAGGAAGGTTGGTCGGACGAAAAAGTGTCACGATTTCGCGACATGTTGCAGGAGAGAGAGTCCGAAAGAAAAAGTGTCACGATTTCATGACATAATGCAGGAGAGAGAGTCCGGGAGAAAAAGTGTCATGATATCATGACATGTCGGGTTTTCGTGACCCAAAGAAAAGAAAAGCGCTAAGGAGAAAAAGTGTCACGATTTCGCGACATGCTACGTCGAAGTGAATGAGAACGTACACGATTTGTGATAGGTGAAAAGAAGTCGTACGGATGCAGAAAGTGTCACGATTTCGTGACAGGTTGAAGAGAAAGCTTATGGATGCAGAAAGTGTCACGATTTCATGACAGAGATAGTAAGCAAGTCTTCAACAGAAGAAGCGTCATGATTTCACGATGAATTCAAGAAGGAAGAGCTCGAAGGCGAAAGCGTCATGATTTCGTGACATGTTCCAGTTTCATGGGCGTAAGGCAGAGAAAAACACAAGGCAGTGAAAGTGTCACGATTTTGTGACATGTTTCGTTTTCGCTAGTGCAAGCAGACAAGAGTGCAAGGAAGAGAAAGTGTCATGATTTCGCGATAGATTGAGATGGCAGCGTTCGGTTGGAGAAAGTGTCACGATTTCATGATAGAAACACAAAGCAGGTCTTCAACAGGAGAAGTGTCACGATTTCACGATAGAAGCCAAGTTGTGAACTATGAAGACAGAAGTGTCACGATTTCGATAGAAGTGAAGTCGAAGTCTGCAGAGGCAGAAGTGTCACGATTTCGTGACAAAAGCAAAGTTGATGCTGACAAAGACAAAAGTGTCGCGATATCACGACAAGAGCTTAGATGAAGTCGTTAAAGGCTAAAGTGTCACGTTTTCATGACAAAAGGCAAAAGAAAGTGTATGGTTGCAAAGGTGTCATGATATCGCGACATGTTGTAGTTTCACGGTAGAAGCTACAGAAGAGTTGCAGAGGCAGTGAGGCCGACAAAGTTAAATTTGGGCCGACGAAGATTAGGGTTTGCAGCCGACGTAGTTTAGGGTTGTGCAACCGACTAAGATCAAGGTTTTGATCTTGAAAGTATTAGTATAAAAGGAGGGTTGTTCGAAGAGTTAAAGTATCGATTTTGTGTGTGCGTTCGAAGTGCGACATTCACAGATAGAGTGCAGGGGAGAAGTCCGATCGCTGAGAGCAGAGTGCAAAATTTGATAGTAGTGTATAGAGTGCATTTTGTCGAATCGTCTAAGTGAGAGAGATCGCAAGGAATCAGAGTACGCGAAGATGGTGCTGCTGTGTTTGCGCACAGAGAGCAAAAAAGTGCAAAGCTGTGGGGTGCATCATTTTTGCGACGTTCGGTGATAGTGCGCAGGCTTTGATGGTTTTGGACAAGTCATTGAGAGGGATTGTTGCACAGATTTGAGCAAGTTTTTCTTGAGCTTGTGAAGCAGTTTGGGCAGGTTCTAGTAAGAACTTGCAAAGCAGATCTGAGACAAGTCTTGGTGAAGACTTGGGTGAAGATCAAGCAAGCTTTAGTGAAAGCTTGTGAACCACTTTTGTGAACCAGATTTGAGGACCTATTGAGGACAGAGATTGGTGCAGATTCGAGGACATTTGTGCCAGACCGAAGGACTGTGTTTGGTGCAGATCAGAGAAAGAGAACGAGGACATTTGTGCTAAACCGAAGGACTATGTTTAGTGCAAATTCGAGGACCAGCTTTGGAGGTGATAGAGTTGAGGGCAGAGGTCTCCAGCCAGAGCAGGGAGGACAGGTGTCTTCTGTGGATAGAGTTCCATTTGCTAAGGGCAGCGGAGGCAGAGGTCTTCTAGAGGATCACCAGTCAGAGCAGAGCTAGGGGATTTGTGTCTCCTTTGGGTTGGTGCCCATAAACATTGTAATCGGGAAAGGTATTCCCAGAATTTGATTTGATAAAATTTAGTGAAAGATTTTATCCGTGGAGTAGCCCACATTGGGTGAACCACGTAAATTGTTGTGTCTCTATTGTGGATGGTATTTTGTGCATTGTTTTGATTACGGCTATTGATACTGCTATCTATACACTGCATAATTTTGAATTGAAGTATAAAGGAAAAAGTAAAAAGAGGTCTTATACTGTTCACCCCCCTCTCAGTATAAGCTTGTGTTCTTCAATTGGTATCAGAGCGGGTGCCTTCGAAAAGTTTAACAGCTTGAAGGAAAAGCTAGTAAAGAACACAATGGATTATTCAAGTGGCAATGCAGCACCTATTCTTGATGGATCAGATTTTGGTCTTTGGAGTGCAAGGATGAAGGTTCATCTAATGGCACTTGGGAATGAGGTTTGGGAAGTGATTGAAGATGGGTACACTATTCCTGAACATGGTCCTTATACTAAAGAAGACAGGCTCCTACATCACAGCAATTCAAAAGCAATGAATGCAATCTTGAAAGGTTTATAGAAGGCAGATCTTACCAAGGTGATTCACTGCAAGACAACTAGTGAAATGTGGAAACAGTTGCAAGGTGGTTCACACAGGTGATGTAAATGTCCGAAAGGCTAAGTTGAGACACTTCAAAGGTATGTTTGAACAACTCAAGATGAATGATGATGAAAATATTAGTGACTACATGCTTCGTATGGATGAGGTTGTTAACTCCATGAAAGACTTAGGTCTTGAGCTTGCTGAAAATGATGTTTGTGATAAGATTTTAAGATCTCTTCCTAATAGATTTAGTGAAAATATTTCTGCTATTGAGGAAGCTAAAGATTTGGATAAGTTGAAAAAGGATGAGCTCCATAGTATACTTGCAGCATTTGAGTTGAGAACTCAAGTGAAGGTTGATGTCAAGAAAGAGGCAGCTTTCAAGGCTACCAAGAAATCCAAGGGTAAACAACTTCAAGAGAGTGATGAGTCTTCCAGTGATGAAGAGGCATATTACAACAAGAAAGGCAAGTTCTCTAGAAAGCACAAAAGCGTGAAAAATATAAGATGTTTCAATTGTGGAAAGTTTGGTCATTATGCTACTGACTGTACTGTTCCCAAGAATGAAAGTGATGAAGATATACAGGATTCTAAAAGCAAGGATTCTGAAAAGCACAAGCATCACAGAAAGAACAAAGATGAGCACAACAATCAAGGAAAGAGGTATTCTCACAAGCACAAGAAGAGTTTATACCTAGACAAAGCAAGTAAGTGTTCTAGTAGTGATAGTGAAAGTTCTTCAAGTGATACTGAAAATGAGATGTTGTTCATATCGAAAAAAGAGGAAGAACCGAAACATAGATTCATTATCATGAAATGTCTTAGATGTGGAAATTTTGGTCACCTTGAGGATGATTGCACAAATAATGATTTGGTTTCTAGTATGTATGAGGATGCTTCAGAAAACTATAAGGAAGATGCATGTATGGTTTTTGAAAAAGGTAGCACCTCTAGTGATAGGAAATCTGAAAAAGGGTTTGATGATTCAGAAAGCAAACAAATAAAGGATCTAGAAAGTGAACTTACTAACGCTCTTAGTGTTTTGAAAAAGGAAAGAAAGAAGAATGCTAGACTCAAGGATAAGTTAGATGAATGTTGTATGGAGAGAGATGATCTTATAGAAAGTCTCGACGTCTCTATGGCTAAGACACAAGAACTCAAGGATGAGTTAGAGTCTAAGGTTCTTGAGTATAGTGAGTTAGAACAGAAAATGGCTTCTTTGAAAGAGGAAACTAAAGAGTACAAGGATAAGCTTTACGAGGTTTCAAGATAGCTCCAAAAAGGTTAAGTCACTCATCAAAGGTCAAAGAAAGACAACGGATAAAACAGGCCTTGGTTTTGTCAAGGAACAAGCTGGAGAGTCTAGTAAGAGACTCCAAAAGGAAGAGAGTTCTGATGAGGAAAGTATTTCAGATTATGAGTCCTTGGATGATAGATGCGTAGAAATAGAAAACAAAATTCAGAATGAGAAGAAGAAGTTTTCAGGACCCAAGAGGTCGAATAAAGGTAAATTTCACGATAGATGTTTTGCGTGTTACAGGTTTGGTCACATGGCTGCACATTGCATGGCTCAAGTGAAGAAGGTGAACGACAATTTTAGAAGCGCTAGTTTCTTTCGAGGGTATTGCTACTCTTGTCAATAGTTCGGGCACAAGGCAGTCTATTGCAAGGTAAATAACAGGAATAGGTTTGATCAAAACAGGTTTAGGCAGAACTAGCGGATTCAAAGAACAGGTATGCCTAAAAGAAATAACATTGTTACTTGTTATAAGTGCAACAATGAAGGTCACACAACTAGACAGTGTAGAGCTAAACTTTCAAGGTACAGGAATAGGAACAGTGGTATAAACAGGTCCAAGGATCAAGGCATGAACAAGAATAGGGATGAGAACAGGAACAAGAACAGGAATACGGGCAAAGAGTTCAAGAGAAGGCCCGACAAGGAAATTATAGACGCTGATGATGATCAGTGCCTAATGGGAGTTTTACTCCCACCCCAGAATTAATCACCTCATTTGGAGGTGGGGGAGGGACTAAGCTAAGAGGCTCATTCTTAGTCCCGAGCCCCAAAGGTGACCCTTTGCCATTGATGACAAAGGGGAGAGAGATATGAGTAAGGGGGAGAGCTTCAAGTGAAGAGGAAAGCTTCAAGTCAGGGGGAGCAAAACCTCAGAGGAAGTTTTGCAGATTTCTCAGTTTTTAGCACAGTTGGTTTCAATTTTGGCTCCTAAGACGTGTTTTCAATAAAGGTTTGCCATCAATGACAAAGGGGGAGATTGTTGGCAATTTTGGGTACCTTGGGTACATTGCTTTTGCTCAAGTGAATAAGTTGTCATTGATGTCAAGAAGCTTTTAAAGGAATTTGATTTGATGTAAAATAATTTGTTTTGATGAAGGTTTCGGCATGACAGGTTCGAAAGAAAGTTTTTTAGAAAAGTGTCGCGATATCGCGACATGTCGCATTTTCGTGACTTAAGTAGGAGAGAGAAAGCTTTTTAGAAAAGTGTCACGATATCGTGACATGTCACAGTTTCATGACTCAAAGAGGAGAGAGAATGTTCGAGTCAAAAATGTCACGATTTCGTGACATATTGCAAGGAAGGTTGGTCGGACGAAAAAGTGTCACGATTTCGTGACATGTTGCAGAGAGAGAGTCTGAAAGAAAAAGTGTCACGATTTCGTGACATAATGCAGGAGAGAGAGTCTGAGAGAAAAAGTGTCACGATATCATGACATGTCGGGTTTTCATGACCCGAAGAAAAGAAAAGCGCTAAGGAGAAAAAGTGTCACGATTTCATGGACATGAAAAAAGGAAAAAGAAGAGTGAAATGAGAAGTCAGGATTTGTGATAGGGAAAAAGTAGAGAAAGTGTGTCACGATTTGAGAGAGTTGAAGAGAAAGCTTATGGATGCAGAAAGTGTCATGATTTCATGACAGAGACAGTAAGCAAGTCTTCAACAGAAGAAGCGTCATGATTTCATGATGAATTCAAGAAGGAAGAGCTCGAAGGCGAAAGCATCACGATTTCGTGACATGTTCCAGTTTCATGGGCGTAAGGCAGAGAAAAACACAAGGCAGCGAAAGTGTCATGATTTCGTGACATGTTCCATTTTTGCTAGTGCAAGCAGACAAGAGTGCAAGGAAGAGAAAGTGTCACGATTTTGCGACAGATTGAGATGGCAGCGTTCGGTTGGAGAAAGTGTCACGATTTCATGACAGAAACACAAAGCAGGTCTTCAATAGGAGAAGTGTCACGATTTCATGATAGAAGCCAAGTTGTGAACTATGAAGATAGAAGTGTCACGATTTCATGATAGAAGTGAAGTCGAAGTCTGCAGAGGCAGAAGTGTCACGATTTTATGACAAAAGCAAAGTTGATGCTGACAAAGACAAAAGTGTCACGATATCGTGACAAGAGCTTAGATGAAGTCGTTAAAGGCTAAAGTGTCACGTTTTCATGACAAAAGGCAAAAGAAAGTGTACGGTTGCAAAGGTGTCACGATATCGCGACATGTTGTAGTTTCACGGTAGAAGCTACAGAAGAGTTGCAGAGGCAGTGAGGCCGACAAAGTTAAATTTGGGCCGACGAAGATTAGGGTTTGCAGCCGACGTAGTTTAGGGTTGTGCAGCCGACTAAGATCAAGGTTTTGATCTTGAAAGTATTAGTATAAAAGGAGGGTTGTTCGAAGAGTTAAAGTATCAATTTTGTGTGTGCGTTCGAAGTGCGACATTCGTAGATAGAGTGCGGGGGAGAAGTCCGATCGCTGAGAGCAGAGTGCAAAATTTGATAGTAGTGTACAGAGTGCATTTTGTCGAATCGTCTAAGTGAGAGAGATCGCAAGGAATCAGAGTACGCGAAGACGGTGCTGCTGTGTTTGCGCATAGAGAGCAAAAAAGCGCAAAGCTATGGGGTGCATCATTTTTGCGACGTTCGGTGATAGTGCACAGGCTTTGATGGTTTTGGACAAGTCATTGAGAGGGATTGTTGCACAGATTTGAGCAAGTTTTTCTTGAGCTTGTGAAGCAGTTTGGGCGGGTTCTAGTAAGAACTTGCAAAGCAGATCTGAGACAAGTCTTGGTGAAGACTTGGGTGAAGATCAAGCAAGCTTTAGTGAAAGCTTGTGAACCACTTTTGTGAACCAGATTTGAGGACCAGTTGAGGACAGAGATTGGTGCAGATTCGAGGACATTTGTGCCAGACCGAAGGACTGTGTTTGGTGCAGATCAGAGAAAGAGAACGAGGACATTTGTGCTAAATCGAAGGACTGTGTTTAGTGCAAATTCGAGGACCAGCTTTGGAGGTGATAGAGTTGAGGGCAGAGGTCTCCAGCCAGAGCAGGGAGGACAGGTGTCTTCTATGGATAGAGTTCCATTTGCTAAGGGCAACGGAGGCAGAGGTCTTCTAGAGGATCACCGGTCAGAGCAGAGCTAGGGGATTTGTGTCTCCTTTGGGTTGGTGCCCATAAACATTGTAATCGGGAAAGGTATTCCCAGAATTTGATTTGATAAAATTTAGTGAAAGATTTTATCCGTGGAGTAGCCCACATTGGGTGAACCACGTAAATTGTTGTGTCTCTATTGTGGATGGTATTTTGTGCATTGTTTTGATTACGGCTATTGATACTGCTATCTATACACTGCATAATTTTGAATTGAAGTATAAAGGAAAAAGTAAAAAGAGGTCTTATACTGTTCACCCCCCCTCTCAGTATAAGCTTGTGTTCTTCAAAATATTCTTTTTATCATCTAAACCTGAATTACATGAAAGAGAATAATTAATTTGATCATCATTATTCTCAGCTTGGTAAGCCTTTTTCTCACCCCCATCTTGGTTTGCTTGATTTTTGGTTGCTAGATTCCTACAATCTTTTATCATGTGACCTGGTTTCTTACAATAATGACAAGTGATGACCTTCTTACCCTTCCACTTTGAATTTGATTGGTTTTTCCCTTTTTGATCAGAACTTTGAGAAAATTTTACATTTTGATTTGTGGGTTTTTTATTTGGTTTTGAAACCCATACTTTGGACTCTAGTGCATGATTTAATTCATTTGAATAAATTTTTATTTTATCCTCATGGGACAATAAAGAACCCACTAACTCTTCAACCTTGATTTGGTCCATATCTTTACACTCCTCAAGTGTAATGATAATATACAACCACTTTGGAGTTAGGAATATCTAAATTTTTCGTACTACTACTTTATCTTCCATGACTTCACCATACACTCTCATTCTATGCACTATATCATTTACTATAATACAATAGTCTCCAACATTACCATCATCATGCATTTTCATATTTTCAAAATTGATTCTTAATGTTGAGAGCTTTGATGCTCTTACCTTTTCTGAGCCTTGATATGATGTCTCCAAGGTTGTCCATGTCTCATGTGCATTCTTACAACCAACTATCCTTGGGTAGATGCTTGGATCTATCGCACTCTACAAGTAGAAGAAAACTTGAGCATCATTTTTTTCTTCTTCTTCTAATGTGTTCTTTTGATATTTAGGAAGAGCTTTCCAATCCTTAGGAGGAGTATATGGCTGAACTATACTTTTCCAAACTCCCTTCCATACAAATATCCTCCTCATTTGATCTCTCCAATACTCAAAGTTGTCTCCTTTGAATGTAGGTATATTTAAGGATGTACTATTTGTTGCCATGATAGCAAATGAATAGCCACAAGTATTTCTAATCCAAACTCTTGTAAAAAATGTTGGAAATAAAAATATACATCCTCTCTTGTTGTAGCTATACCTACAAATTCTGAAATCACATACACAACCTTGTTGTGATACCAAATGTTAGAACCAAAAGTGATTATTAAATATTCTTAATGAATGAGTACATATAGAGAGAGATTAGGGTTTTTAGAAAGTAAACCCTAACTCTAACCCTAAAAAGCAAAACCCTAACCCTAAAAAGTAAAAATACATATTAAATTAGGTAAAGTGCAATTTAATATTTTAACAATAATGCTATCTCAACTATTTAGATTCATAGATTCAGCTGCAGATTTAGGTATTCAGGTAAGCAATGAAGTGGATCAAAGCCTCAATGAGATTAACACAAGATTGGAAGAGGCTAAATTCTATCGAGCAAATATGGCCACAATGCTAGACTCTGAGATAGAATATATAGGGATTCAAGACAAAGAGGCAATGACACATAAAGTAATTTACCTTCTCTTAAAGGAACAAGCAATGTAACAATGTATGGACTAAGTAAGCGCCTTATATGCTACCATTAGGAGACTCAAAGGGTAGGTTGACTATTTAATACAAGGATTTTCCTCTCTTTGGAAGCAAGTCAACCAACTTTATTAAGAGGAGGGATATTTGGAGCTGATTAGGCAACACAAAGAAGATCCCTTTGATTTTGAAAAATGGTTGGATCCCCCTACTACAATTGACATAACTTGGGCTATAGGACCACCAGAAAAGTTAATAATGTAGATGCATGAAGTCATGGGCTAGACAAAAAAATTATCTTGTGATGATAAATTTGAGTTAAAAGCATTCTATGAGGAGTTTCAATAAATAGAATGCCCATTAGAGGAGGAATGGACATGAATCAAGCAAGTATTGGGCAAGTTGTTAGCCTTGTAATCTTGCTTTTGTTTTGTGTTTTGCCTTTTTTTGTGTTTTATTTTCGCATAACTTATAAAATTTTGACCTCGCGCCCAAGGATAAAGATGACAATTTTGAATTCTCCTTCAACAAACAGGGAGGACCCTATGAGTGACTAGAACTGTAGTGATTTCTCACTACACTCAATGGTTTTGGCCTTAGAAAATATAATATGAAGGTAAGATGGAAGAAGACACAAAATTTTTGACCAAAGGAAGTCACTATTTTACAAAAATACCAAATAGAAAATAAAGACGAAAGTTCCAAACACACACAAAACTTTCCTCGAAAAATATGAAAAGCGAAAGAGAAGGTCGACTAACGTGAAGAAAGAAAAACTCTTGATAGTTGAAGGTTTTGAAAATTTATGAAGAAATAAAAGTAAAAAAGTTTTGAGAGGCAGACTATGTTTAAAAAGAAATCTCGATAAGTGACACACCAAAAGGTTTAGTGGAAGAATAAAAGAATCTTCTACAAAATACTTCCAACGAGAGATTCAGTCTAATCGTGGGAGTCTTAAAAAGTCCCAATATAGGCCAATGAGAGAAATTTATAACAAACAACCAGCATCTTGCGTAGGTATTTTAAAAGAGTAAGATTACACAAGAATTTAAAGCATGATGTAGAAATCCAGCAATGCTAAAAAGGGATCAAATTAAGGTGAAAAGCTACAGTAATGATGCACAAGCTCCTAATCAAGTAGGTAAGATGGATTGATGAACCATTATTAAGAAAAGAAAGGATCACCTACTGTAGACACCAATTCCTAGCCACTTATCATCTACGCATCATCAAATCATAGTCATTCATTATATATATATATATATATATATATATATGAATAAATCTCAGTCACCCATCATGTTTTAATCTTGACCATTCATTTAACATGATCCATGTCATTGATCAAATCTCAATCTCAGCCCTTCATCATGTTTTAATCTTGATTGTCCATTGGTGTCGTCGAAACCCTAACATGTTTAAGGGCAAATTATAAAAGATCATTCACTTTTGTGAATGAGAGGTTGGAAAACATTATAGGTCAAAATATTTTTGAGAGGTCAATATTTGAAAGCATTGATCATCCCTCATTTCATAAACCCTAGCACTCTACTAACACATTCTATCCTCATCGTTGCCATATCCACCATATCCGCCACCAAAACCTCTGCAAACCAGATCAAATTTTGTAAAGCATCCCCCCACAACCCTTAAACGCTCTAGGGAATTATTTGAACATAGCAAAGCATTTCTAGAATGTTGCAGGGCACCCACAACCATCCCTGAACACTGTAGGGCATTCATCGTTCACCAGTTTGCAGTCGATAAACCCTCGGATGCTCGAGGGCATTCACGCATCACCAAATCGAGTCATCAGAAGCGTAGATCCAAAAACTTAGGCATATTTCAACAAGGTATCATGTTTTATTAATTTACTTACATTTTCTATATTTCTACACTCCCTTTTAGCAAGTATTTCAGCTAGGGTTAGTATTTTACACTTTCAAATTTTAGTGGGCTTCACACTGTGGAGGCCTCATAAGTGCTACTTAATTCTTATTTGTTTGTGTGTAGGTTATAAGAGATGTTTCTATTAATGGCTATTGCAGCTTTGAGTGGCCCCGTAGGGATACACAAGCCCACTCACACTTGTTTGGAGTGAAGACGACCCAGAGACACCAACTATCATTTGATCGAGGGTTTCAACCCTCTCATTACAAAATCATTGTACCAAACATGAATTGTATTGTGTGATACCTAATCTTGGGGCACACCAATGTTGTAATAGTCGAGATCCAAGCTCTCTAAAATCAATATAATAACATTATTTCATTATGCAATATTTCTTGTGTTTGATTTGTTGTTATTATCTTGGTGTTGGTCATTTTCACTTTACAAAATGGTGATCACGATGGGACCCCCAAAGGGTTTTATATTTTAATTTACCTTGTCAATATTGAGTTTATGATCTACATTTTTCTATTTTTTTTGTAGGTTTTCAAAAATTCGATCGCACGAAAATTGCGTAATCTAGAACGAGGGTTTCTGGAAGTTGTGAGATTCAATTTGTGGTCGCATAGACGCCATACAACATTCAAGGGATGCCACACCACATTTGTGGGACACCATAGAGTATCTGTGAGATGCCACAAAGTATCTGGGAGATTATGTGCCACGTCTATGAAGTTGGGGGAAAAATATGTAGGCTTCTTGGTAAGTTTACTTTCGAACCCCACTTACGTTTTTTGCTTTTTAAAAGAAGAAATGAAAA
This sequence comes from Wollemia nobilis, assembly GCA_028583015.1. Classification (NCBI taxonomy): domain Eukaryota; kingdom Viridiplantae; phylum Streptophyta; class Pinopsida; order Araucariales; family Araucariaceae; genus Wollemia; species Wollemia nobilis. Next base: position 4,350,388 of record JAQPPZ010015005.1, on the reverse strand, counting down.
GAAATGTTTATTTTTTTATTAAAAGAGCAATATACCATGCACTGTTAGGAATCCTAGGTATTCATAAGCATTTCTCTTTACAAATAAAAAGGAAAATGAAATGCATTTTTAGAATCATATAAATTTGCATATAGGGGTAGATCTGCACCTATACATTCATTTCTAGTTGGATTAGACAATCATTACAGTTGATTCAAGTTTTTGTTGTTCTTCATGGTGTTTTCGCTTTCTGCCTTGTGTCGTGTGCAATAAACTCAAAATCATATTAGTTGCAATTTAGGCTAAAGTATACCACTTCTCACTCTTATAGGCTAGAACAATTCACTTGTGCTCAAGCTTCCTCCTAATTTTGGAAACACTTGCTGATTCAGAGTGGAAGAGCTAGGTGAACCCTCCACTATTGGAAACACTTGCTTATTTAGAGTGGATCTTAAGTGGTGTACCCTAGACTCTTTTGAGGGCCTTGGCACTAGTGTTCCTGGTCACCAACTTGGTTGAGTGAAAGAGGATTTCCTTGCATTTTATGTTTAAGAAAAACACCATAGACAACAAAAATTTAAAAATAATCCACACACATTGCAAGTTTCATCTTCAACATTAGTGAGTTGGATTTCATCACCAACTTTTGATCGACATCAGTGATGGTGGGCTTCATCTCCATCCATTGGCTCGCCCTATAGATACCTTAGTAGGCCATGAGTGTTTTTTTTGGACTTCATCACCAGAAAATTCCCTTCTTGAGAGACCCACTTTAGGAATCCATTTAAGTCATTCACATTTCATTTCTGATCAGAGAGGTGAGTGTGAATACACTCATCCACCCTACATAGTTGTCTTAGGCTTAAGGAGTCATAACATCAAACACACACAAAAAAAAGGATCAAAATAAAAAACTTTATTGCAAGACATAGGACACAATTATTTGTTTGATTTATGTGTTTTCATTGCCATCTCACTTTCCACACACACCCTGCACATTCACTACCCCTGCCTACTTATAGCTTATGATATTGACCAAAAATAAAGCTAGATCCATTATTCAGGTACCTACCTCATCCATGGAGTGCTCCACTCCTTCCTCAGCCACTTTTGTGGCTAACCCAACTAGTGTGGCACAAACAAGCTATTTTGGCTTGTCTACAGGACCTTCTCACATACTTTATATGCTGATGTGATGCAAAGATCCATCCACACTTCCATTCTAGAAATAGAACCATCCACACCAACTGACCATTGCACCACTTATATAGATATGGACAAAGTTAGAGCTTATTTAAGACCAACTAATCCAACTCTAGAATCACTCAACATTCCATCCATACATGTTCTTTCTTCTCAACAGGAACTTGCTCACTCACATTCCAACAATTTTAACCAAGTACCAACCCTCTTTTTGAGGCAACATCTGCATTCTCACACCAAATTTATCCACAACAATGTAGCCAAAGCACCTCCATTATTTACCTATACCACTACCTATTCCAACCCACTATATGAAGCACAAGTTAATGTTGCTTCGTAGATTCCATCCACCACCCCTCGTTTAGTTGCAATTTCTTTCACAACTTACCCTCTATTAACCTCAATGAACATTTCCAACACTCACACCATACCTACATTCGCTTCCACCACACCACATAATCTACATAAAAAATTACCATACAAAGTATGAAAACATCTTAATCAACTGCTTATGGGCCATCAAGACGCTCGTTCTTATCCTCAATAAGAATCGTAGGTAGCAGATTTTAAACCCCATTCCATTCCCAATCAACACACCTTCTTAAATCATTTTACATCTTGTGTATTGCAATCTTATAAGGTTACCATACCCATGCCTCCATTCACCCACATCAACATCGCTTCCAAAACCCAACACATTCACATCCCCAAAACTTCATCCCCACTTCATCAACAACAGTAACTCCACCACCAAGCCCAACAACACACCCAACATCATTAGATACCCATCAGGCCATCAATACCACATTCCATCCCAACAATTCATCACCCTACACACCCAACCTCCATACACTCATCAAACAAACTAGGGCTCCCACATACACATGGAAGACCCTAATATCCAAGCCTTGCAATAACAAATTGATAGCTTAATTATGCATACTCATGGTATGATGTACCAAAAACCTACATTGAGATAGTTGATCAATCAACCCATTCATTCTTTGGTACCTTCACCTTCATATCCAGTAGACTTTACACTATCAAAGTTTGACAAATTCAAGGGGGTTGAGGACCCTAGGGAGCACATCAACACATTCATTCATTCATGTTTTCAAATCCAATAAAACAATGCTCTAATGCTTTGAAGTTTTTCTCAAACATCAGGGGGAGACATCTTAGATTGGTATAATCATCTAAGACACTAATGAATGTCTTAAAATGGCTTCAAAAAACTATCAATTTACAAGCTTATACAACAATCTCCTCCACATTGTGAGGCATTAATGAAAATTTTAAAATCCATTGAACTTCAATCTCAAGACACTAATGTCTTTAAAAATTTTATGGGGAGCATTTGAATATGTATAGATCCCTCTATAGTATTCTATGATTTTGAGATCAAAACCTCAGAATCATCAGATCCTCCATTATACATCTTGGCTCAAGTTGATAGGAAGCCTTTCAAAAAAGTATTAATTGACACCAGCTCATCCAAAAACATCATTACCACCTCAGCCCTCCAACATCTCAATCTTCCACCCTCACACATCACCAAATCCACTTTCACCTTATGAGCATTTAATGATGCTCTATGTTCTACAATTGGCACTATGGTCTTACCCATAGAAGTGGGGGTTAAGATGTTGCACACTATGTTCCATATCTTAGAGGGGTCCATGGTTTACAATGTACTCCTTGGATTTCCTTGGATAAGGAAGATGAAATGTGTCCCCTCGATATTACATCAATGTGTAAATATATGTACATGATGGGTAAATTCATTGCATACCAGTAGACATCGAACCATTTAAGTACTACAACTTCATCTCCAACCCATATGAGTCCACACTTCCATCCACTCACTTGTTCTTAACCCCATCAACCACACCATCCACCTCACATCACAACACTTCTTCATCCAAATCTCTTATTCTTGAGGAACTCCCCATCACTACCCCACATCAAATCTCCACTTCCACACCCTCACCTTCATCACAACCGACAACATGTGCATGTGGTCGAACCTAATAAACATCTTCCACATCCATATCAAGATGTCCTTGTATAATGGAGATGAAATGTGTACCCTCGATCCTACATCAATGTGTAAAATATGTATATGAGTGGCAAATTCATTGCATACCGATAGATATCAAACCATTTAAGTACTGCAACTTCATCACCAACCAATATGAGTCCACAATTCCGTCCACTCACTTGTTCTTAACCCCATCAACCACACCATTCACCTCACATCACAACACTTCTTCATCCAAATCTCTTATTCTCGAGGAATTCCCCATCACTACCCCACATCAAACCTCCACTTCCATACCATCACCTTCATCACAATTGACGACATGTGCATGTGGTTGAACCTAATCAACATCTTCCACATCCATATTAGGGGGACATCCCTCCACACCTTCCATAGTTTCTACATCACCCATTATCACCCATATGTCATAACCCATCCAACCAACTCTACAAACACCTACCATCATTTCTTCCATACTAGAATCAATAGTCATCCATAAAACCCCTCAGCCAAATTAATCTTCACCTCCATCAGATAACGTCTCACAAGTTGATTTGATAGATTGTGATATGCCATTTCAACATACATCCCTCTCGTAATTTGTGTTACAAGCCACTCCAGAGCCCACACTTCCACATCCACTCCATCCATCTCATCACCACACAAATTGTAGTCCACCTCACTAATCCTAGTATTGGCAAGTATGTAGTTCAATATGTCATAGTTACATTGCTCAACATCCAAACTGCTAAGGATTATGGTCACCCATGTGATCCACCCATATCCATAGGAGTGGTGTACAATATGGGTTTATCACCTAATAAAATCAATTTTATGTATGAGGGGGTTGATTCATCATTTGATCCACTTGCCCTAGATGAACCCAAGCAACCATCCTCTGCCAACCTCGAACACATGACTAATATTGATTTCCCATCATTATATTTTATTAGGTTAATTGGCAATGATATGACCTAGGATGACATGAACAGGGCATGCATGATATCATCAAACTTCCATATCGAGAAGCACATGACCGTTCTGGTTTGGGATACAATCCACAAACTTCCTCTCTTGAACAAGCTTTTCAACACTTCAATCTAGAACATGAAGAGGAAAATAATCACAATGATGACTTTGAGGAATTTATGAAGAATATAATGTTATGTCAATAGCTTCAGATGAATCCAAAGAGAAATCGACCCCAATCACTCCATTCATCAAACAAGATGAGTACTATCTTAGAATATTCCCCATACATCAACCCATCTTCCATTTGCTCCTCCCAAGGGAGTAAGTTGAACCAACCAGTAAACCATCACCACCACCTCATTGAACACTTCTCAAAATATCATGTAACATATGTACATAAAAAAAATCAAAAACACAAAAAATTTCATATTAATTTTTTGCATTTGCATTTATTTGTATTGCTTGCTGCTATCCAGGTTCTCAAGGTTCTTTCATCGATTTCAGGAGACAAGACCAACCCACCCTTCAAATTGCCAACCACCATTCCCCCACTAAGTCATCATGAATCCTGTTGACTTATTCACACCACTCCATAATCCATACAATCAGGCAAAACCAATTCCAATTGACATAAGCCTCATTGATATGTAATGAATTTCATCGCCACCATTATTTTTTGAATTCATCCTTTTTGAGGAATTGTTAAGAGCTTCCACTACTTACATTCCTCCATCACCTTTGCCTTCACCTTTTTTTTTTTTTTAAGCGAAAAACCCCTTGCGGGGCCACCTTGGTCTGAGAGACCATGAACAGGAGGTTCTACACCGTCAAAGTCACCGGGAGTCGCACCCGACCCTGCCCGCACCAACATTATCAATTGGATTTTGGATACCCAATTTAGCTTTTTGGTAGGGTGGAGATTTGAACCTGGGACCTCCCTTGGAGGATTGCCCTCTCCTCTCCAACTCACCTACAACACCTGGGTAAAACTAATTTATAGTGGAAAACACCCCTTTCGAGGTGCCACTTTCAATAGTTTGGGCATAGGAGAAATGGATCCTTGTCGGCCTCTACCAGCACATAGGACATTCCTAAATATACCATATATCTGCAAGATGGAGACAAGGGGAATGGAACCTGGGTCGACCTCTACCAGCACCCAGGGCATTTACCATTGCACCACAACAAGCAGATTTCTTTGCCTTCACCCTTGGATCCTACTATTTTCCAAGTAGAAATGGAAGAGACTGTGCTAGAAGAGTTTGATAACGTCATTGATGAAATTCATCTGATCCCAATGCCCCATCAACTTGAGGAAGGTTCACACATGGCCATTGAAGATACTATAGATGTGAACCTTAGTACATATGCGAATAATCCACAAATCATTAAACTTGGAAAAATTTTATCTGCTAATGAACAAGAGCAATTAATAGCTCTCCTCAAGAGGAATAAGGGCATATTTGCATGGTCCTATAAATACATGCCCGATATTGACCCTAATTTGGTTATCCACAACTTAACCTTGCATATTGATGCTAATCTGATCAAATAAAAACTGAGAAAGTTACATCCTACCATTACCCTCATGGTCAAATAAGAGCTTCAAAAGCTATTTGATGTGGGTTTCATCCAACCTATTGACTATCCTGAGTGGCTTTCAAATATTGTACCTATTCGTAAGCCTAATAGGGCTATTTACATTTGCACTGATTTTTGATATCTTAATAAAGTGTGTCCTAATGATGAATTTCCTCTACCAAAAGTTGATACTCTTGTCGACACTTGCACTGGTCATGAAATGCTTTATTTAATGGATGGTTTTTAGGATATAACTAGATTTGAATCAATCCTGATGACCAACACAAAACAACATTTACAACACCTTGGGGGAATTTTTGTTACAAGGTGATGCCATTTGGTCTTAAAAATGTAGGTTCCACTTATCAACGTGCCATGACATACATATTCCACTATTACATGCACAAGATCATTGAAGACTATGCGGATAATCTATTGGCTAAATCCAAAACCCGACAAGAGCACATTGGTATCTTGGAAAAAGTTTTTGATTGACTTATAGAGCATAACGCAAGCTTGAACCCCAAGAAGTGTGTATTCAGTGTCACCTCAAGTAAACTACTAGGATTCATTATCTTCAAGAAAGGTATTGAAGTAGAACTAAACAAAGTCAAGGCCATTATGGAGATGCCTCCCCCAATAAACTTGAAAGAGTTGCATATTTTACAAGGAAAGATTCAATCGATCAGTCTTTTCATTGCACAACTCTTAGACAAATGCAGACCATTCAATCACTTGCTACAAAATGGGGTGACATTTTCATGGATAGAAGAATGTCAAAAATATTTTGATGACATCAAGGAATACTTGGTTTCTCCACCAGTATTAACTCCACCTCGCTTGGGGATCCTCTTTCATATTTATGTTTCAGCAATGGACTTTACATTAGGGACAATGCTTGCATAAAAAAAACAAAACAACTGAGAGCAAGTACTCTATTACATTAGTCGAACACTGGTAAGCTTTGAAACTAGATATGCTTATGTGAAAAACTATGCCTAGTAGTGGTTTTTGTCACTAAGAAACTCAGAAATTACATGCTAAGTCATACTATTTATATCATAGCTCACAAAAATTCTCTACATTACATGATGTCTCGGACTTACAAAACTCGCACCATAAAATGGGTAATGCTTCTAACAGAATTTGATCTTGAGTTTATTATTCAAAAATCCATTAAAGGTCAGGTAATAGCCGATCAGCTTGTGGAAGCTCCACTTCCTAGTGATCAACCATTGATTATTGAGCTCCTTGATGAATCAATATTTACCATCCTAAATAGGAGGAAGATGTCATTCCTAAAGAGGATTTGGATATCACACTCTTCTTTAATGGTTCTAAGTGCAAAAAAGGACAAGGTGTAGGAATTGTGTTTCATACACCCCAAGGAGTACTTATTACGTTACCATTCAAACTTGATTTCCCATGCATAAATAATAATGCAGAGTATGAAGCCTTAATATTAGGACTTCAAGTAGCAATAGCTATGGGAATAAAGCATATCAGGATATTTGACGATTCCTAGCTTATCGTTCATCAAGTAAACAGATTGTACCAATGCAAAGAACCAGTCTTAAAACTTTACCATGAAGTAGAAATGAAATTGCTTGCAAAATTTGATTGGTATGAAATTGATAGTTTACCTCATTCGACTAATAGATTTGCAGATGTGATGGCCTCTCTAGGATCATTGATTCCAAATAACTTCGTAGGAGAGGTACAACCACAAATTATCACAACAATCTCTAAATCTGCAATTTCCCATGTTGAACTAAAAATGAGAAGGACATTTGCTTTATCCACACAAAGTCATATGAGCCTTGGTCTAATCAAGTAAAATACTTCCTCAAGTTTGGAACACTCCCATTTGACATATCACGAACTACCAAATAAACTTTTAAACAAAAGGCAACGTGTTTCACTCTCTTGGGAGACGTGTTGTATAAATGTGGTTATGATGGAGTCCTTCATTTTCTTGAGCCTGTAGAGGCCCAAAGAACAATATCTAAGGCTTATTATGGTACTTGTGGTGGTCACTTTAATGGAACGCGACTGTTGCACTTATGTCAAGAAATGTCGACAATGTCAACAACACTCTAATTTAACTCATGTGCCATCACAAGCATTACAACCTATTTAGATTTTTTGGCCCTTTTCACAATGGGGTTTGGACTTTATTGGTAAAATATCACCTCCTTCCTTGGGACAACACACATTCATCATCACTGCTACTGAATACTTCACAAAGTGGATCAAGGTAATTCCTCTAACCAGTATGATAGGACCTTGAATTGTGGAGTTTATACTTCAACATATCATCTGTCGCTTTGGTATCCCCTCAAATATAATCTCTGACAATGGCAAGTATTTAAAAAAAAAGGATGTTTGAGCACTTTGTGAGAAATATAATATCCAACATAGTTTCTTGACTCCTTATTACCCACAGACAAATGGACAAGCTGAGGCAACCAATAAGACCTTGATCGCTATTCTCAAGAAATTAGTCAAAGAAAATCATTGAGATTGGCATACTTAGATCCCATTGGCATTATGGGCTTATCAAATGAGCATTTGCATACCTATTGGGGCAATACCATTCTCATTAGTCTATGGTGTCGAAGCAATCATGCCTCTTGAGCTTGAGATCCCCTCACTGCATATTTCATTACAAGAATTCATAAGTGATGATATTTCTAGACAAGCACGTCTCGACCAACTCACGCTCCTCCATGAAAGGTGAATCAATGCCTTGAAGCATTTATGAGTATATCAGGATTGTTTAAAGTGTTATTACAATGTCAAAGTCCATCTACGTGAATTCCAAGTAGGAGATCTTGTCCTTAAAGAGAATAAAAAAAATACCAATGCATTACCACATCTTCGTGATAAATTCACAACTAATTGGTTAGGTCCATACATTGTCAAACAAAATGTGGGTCAAGGAACTTATAAGATTGCTAGTATAGAGGGAGTAGAAGAGCCCAAGCCACTAAAAATAATTCATTTGAGAACATTCTATGCTTAATGATTTATATACATGCATATATACATGGCTAAAAATGCATCATTCATACACGTTACATTTCACACACTCATTTTCCACAAGCACTTTCATGTCATTTCGATGCATTTCATCCACCATATTAAGGGTCATTAACTCAGTTTAGACAATAATTGATCCAATAAGTCTTGTTGCCTTAATCAAGGGCACCTTCAAATTCACACCCATCTCATTGCACCATTTTATAAATCAAATCATCATTTGCAATACAAATTTCCATTAATCCTAGGTGTTTTCGGTCACTCAGCCACTCCTAGTGTTTCAAGCAATCTCTAATACATGTCGAGTTTTCTCTAGGACCAAGGCACATTTTCACTAAGAAAATCTTGAGTTTTGGGAGTTGACTCTAACATTCTTGAACCAACCACATCAAATACATATTAAAAAACATCTTGTGTCAAAGAGGGATAACATCATGATTGGGTTGAACCTCGAAGCAAAAAAAGTCATCTTTGCTTGTCCCATTATGCACATAGTCCAAAATCAAAACAATGGTCTTCACCACTAACAACACTTCCAAATAAAAGAATGAGTAGTAAGGATAGGGTAAAATTATCATCATATATCGGTTGAGAATCCTATTCCCCAAAGCTCTAATTATTTTACTAATCACACACCAAAAATTCCTAAGTAGTAAGGATAGCACTACATTTACATCCATATGGTTAGGTAGTCCAATTCCCTAAAGCTTAGAGATCAGATTATTGGACTATGGAGCTAATCTCGCTAATATCCATAGAGGCTATAGATGCTTGCTTGGTAGTGGAGTATGCTCATCCATGACAACATGTCTCTCTTGAAGAGACCTCTGACCACACATAAGAACAAGCTAGCTTCCTAGTCTCCTCCATGACAGGTTTCATCTCAATTTACTCAAGATGGGTTAATTAACTCACTTGCACACACATTGGTTTTTGATTACCTTGAGTCATTACAATGCTCATGAGTTATTGTGTGTAAGTGTGAGAAGAATATTCATTGGCAACTGCTTAAGCTATAGTGGTACTGCATAGGATAACAAAAAGCCCACTCATTCTATTAGGATTAAATATGAGTTTGAAGACACCATAGTTTATTGACCTAGGGTTTTGGAGAACCCTATATTTGTAATAATTGTAACATTTGTATCAATATCAAATTATGTTGTAACATTGGAGATTTGAGGCTCCCCCCTTTATATCAATAAAATATTCTCTTTTGTGCAACATATTGTGTATTGATTTTATTTATCTATATTTGGTGTTTCATTTTTGCATTCACAAATGGTGATCATGGTGGGACCCACAAAGGGTTCTAAATTTTAAATTATCTTGTCACTAACTTGTGGTTTTCTATTTTTGTGTTGCAGGTTTTCAAAAAAATGGATCACACGAATTTCATAGAATCAGGGTTTCTGAAGAATTGCAGAAGTTGCAAAAGTTATGTAGATGCCCTGCAGCACTCAAGGGGTGCCCTCTAGAGTTCATAAGGCACCCTGGTGCATTTCAGAAGTACCCAGGGGTGTTTCATAGAGAGGAAGGAAAATACGTAGGCTTATTTGTAAGTCTGCCTAAAAACCCTAACCCCTCTATTTTACGTATTTTTATGTTTTTATAGATTTAGTGTTAAAAAGAACATCATTAAATATATGTTAAAAAAAACATGTTTAATCTGCATTTTAGGCATTAGAATAGTTTTTGCATCCATTTCATTCACACATTTCACATTTCCAATTAAAATTTCATTATTTTTTGGTGTGTTGCACTTAAAACCCTACATTTTGTTTTCATATGAATTGTTAATTGCATGAAATAGTTTACATTTTAGGGTTAGGAATTTCTCCTTTTTTTGGTCTAAGTAGGAACAACATTAGTATATTGAAAGTACCCCCGCATTTGGTGATTCAAGGTGAAAGAGTAGACGAACCCTCCTCTATTTAGAGAGCGGTCTTAAGCGGTGTACTCTACTTCTTTTGGGGAAATTAATATTTTTGGTGTTGGCTTCTAATTTAGACTTGTGAAATTAGTTATTCCTGACATTGTGTGTACACCATAAAAAACTGGAAATATTAAAAGGAATCACACACAACACGTATCACTTTAAACAGTAATGTGTTGGATTTCATCACCAACCATTTCTTGAGATCTGGTGATGGTGGGCTTCATCTCCATCCACCAATCTCTGCCCTTAGACACCTTAGGACACCCCTGAGCAAACTTGCTAGACTTCATCACCAGTAAGAATCTCATTGCCCATCCAAGCCATAGTTTTTACCCATTTTAATTCAGATTAGTGCATCATAACACACAAAACCAAAAAAAAGGAAAAACATTAAAACGAGATAAAAAAGAGAGGTAAGACACATTTGTTGTATAAACATAGGATTGGATTGCCTGTTTGATTTTGTGAGTTTTTCATTCTGCATTTTATTTTCCAGCACATTTTATATTTGGTTCATTAGTTTATGGTATTAACAAGAAATCAAGCTAAAATAATGAATCAAATATCCACCAATCAAACCACTTCAGCAATGGAGTGTTCATCATCACCTTCCACCACCACTTCCATGATCAATCCCCCTAGTGTGATACAGGTAAGTCATTCAGATTTGTCTATGGGTCCATCACACATTGTGTCACCCACACAGTCATTTCACATGGCCATTCCACAAATAGAATCATCTTCACCTACCATTGACCACCACATCACCCATATAGACATGGCACAAGTGGAAGCTCTTTTAAAATACGCTAACTATGTCTTAGAGCCAGTTAATAGCCCACCTAGGCATGATCCTTCTTTCTAGTAGGAACTTATCTCCTCCCAGCCTTCAAGCCTTACCTAGGTGTACAATAACCCTCTTTTTGAGGTATCTGTTGCACCTTCCCAACATTTGTCCATACCACAATCATCATGTGCTCAAAGTACATCCATCCCATCCTCATACACCTCAGTCTATGGTAACCCCTTGTATGAAGCACATGTTAATGTTGCTTCACAAGTGCCCGTGTCCCTGCCATCTAGTGTCTCCCATCAAGTTGCAATTCCCATTGTAACTTACTCCCCACCTACCTCATCAATCCCATCCACATCCACTCCATCAACCTCTGATATGGAAATACATGAAGCATGGGAACACCTCAACAAATTGCTTAAGAAGTGATAGAACGCTCAACAACAAGTTCAGGTGATCAACCCTAAGCCTCAACCTATTTCCACTCAACCCATATTTGTCAGTCAAAGTCCATCTTGGGTACCACAATATTCTATGGTTTCCATTCCCACACCACCACCAACCCATACTCATTCTATTCCCATCAACCAACCCATCCAAAGCCCTCATACATCATCTCCATATCTTCATTCACAATCATTCCTTCATCAACCCCATTATCATCAACATCAATCCACTCCACCAAGTCATCATCACCTCATTACACCTCAACATATTTCCACCTCGCCATCACAAAATCATCAAGTGATTCAGGGTTTCCACATTCTTGGGGAGGACCCTAGAATCCAGGCTATGCAACAACAGATTGATAGTTTGATGCAACATACTCCTGGCATGATAAACCAGAAGCCTACCCTACATCAACTGATCAATCAACCAATTCATCCTTCGGTACCATCACCACCATATCCGATAGACTTCATAGTACCAAAGTTTGATAAATTTAAAGGGATTGAGGACCCTAAAGAGCACGTGAGCTCATTTATTCATTCTTGCTTTAGAATTCAAAGCAATGACGCTCTAATGCTTAGAACCTTCCCTCAGACATTAGGGGAGATGTTGTAGAATGGTATAACCATTTGCCCAACCATAGTATTTATACTTTTGAGCAATTGGTTGACCAATTTCTTGAAATATTCTCCCTCAATGTAAGAAAGAAAGTCTCATTATCTGATATATATGGTCTAAAATAATATGATGATGAGTCTGTCTATGACTTTGGTAACCATTGGAGGGCCATTATCACCAAATTGCCATTTTCCCTACCAATGGAGGAGCTGATCCGATTGTTCACTAAGAGTTGCTTAAAACCCATCTCTTGGTTATTGCAATTACAACAATATAGATCATTTGATGAAGCTCTTTCCCAGGCTAGCACAATTGAGGAGATAAAAATTCAAGAGGGCGTGCTTAAGCCTAAGAAGAAAGAATGGTAAAACAAGGGCCAATATAAAGGAAATTATTCTGGCCAAACCAAATCCAATCAGGCCAATCCAACCAATTCATCCAATCAAGTAAATCAAGTGGTCATGAGCCAGCCGATAATGGCTCAACAACAACCTATGCAACAACAACCATGACAAATTGAATATCATGTGGTTCCCTCAACAACTCAATCAAGTCAAAACATAGTGCCAACTATGGAAAACCGACCACATCGACAATTTATTCGACAACCCCATCAATATACCCCATTGGCTGAATATTATACCTCTATTTTTTGTAGGTTATATGACACAAATCAACTTCCCTTGCCTGAGGTCAAACCTGATGATCCCGCTAAACATGGTAAATACTACAGGGAGCATTTGTTTTTTCCTTATCATAGATAGAATGGGCATGATATCAATAGCTACCATCAATTCAAAGATAGAGTGCAAGACCTTATTGAGTTAGGGGCTATCAAGCTTGACAGTCCTCTAGCTCAACAAAATCAAAATCTTGGGATTTATCAAACACCACTTCCTCATCATGAGGAAGCACAACCAACAATAGGAGGATCAAATACCAAGACTCCTCCTAATCAGGTTAATCATATTCAATAGTACCAAGGTTTTGTGGGTGCTATTCATGTAGTAACCCGAGGTCAACAACAATGCACCAATCAACAAAATGCTCAACAATAGTCTATTCAACCACCCATACCTCCACAGGCAAGTGTGTCTCAACCCACCACATCATCATCTCCCATCCAATTTTTCGCTAATCCCTCACCACCAATCCATATTCCTAGCCATCAAAATCAACCTATTCATCCTTCCAATCATCCATCTAGGCCAATCATCTCATTGAGTAGTCGGTTAACCACAAGCTTAAAAATGGCTTCAGCCAAACTATCTATATATGAGCTAATTCAACAATCTCCTCCACATCGTGAAGCATTAATGGATATTCTAAAATCCATTGAACTTCAATCTCAAGATACTAATGCATTCAATAATTTTATGGGGAATATTCAAACATGTATGGAGCCTTCCATTACATTCTATGATTTTGAGATTAAACCAATATCATCGGAATCAATGGACCCTCCATTACATATCATGGCTCAAATTGATAGGAAGCCTTTCAAAAGAGTTTTAATTGATACTGGCTCCTCCATTAACATCATCACCACATATTCTCTTCATCATCTCAATCTTCCTCCAAATCACATTACCAAATCCACTTTCACCTTGAAAGCATTTAACGATGCTCTCTGCTCCATAGTTGGCACTATTGTTTTACCCATCGAAGTGGGGGTCAAAATATTGCATACTATGTTCCACATCTTGGAAGGGTCCATGGCGTATAATGTACTCCTTGGATGACCTTGGATGAGGGAAATGAGATGTGTCCCTTCCATATTACATCAATGCTTGAAATACGTACATGAGGGACAAGTACATTGCATACCAATGGATGTTGAACCGTTTAAGTATTGCAATTTTATCTCAAACCCCTATGAGTCCATGTTACCTTCCACTCATCTATTCCTCACTTCATCAACCACTTCATCAACCACCCCATCCATATCTTCATCTAAAGCCCCTATTCTAGAGGAGCTTCCCATCACCACTTCACATCAAACATCCACTTCCATACCCCCATCTTCATCACCATTGACTACATGCACATGTGGTCAAACTCAATCTACATTAGCCACATCATCAACATCATCACCTTCCACCACTCCTTCCACATCATTGCCAATTCAATAATCCACCCAACCAAATCCATCTTCATCCACATCAACCAATGTCTCACAAGTCAAAATGATGGATTGTGAGATACCATCAGCAACCATGAGTCAATTCCATCTACATCCAATCCATCCACATCATCCCAAGTCGAGGTCCACCTCACTAATCTTGGTATTGGTGAATATGTGGTCCAAGACATCATAGTTACACCGCTCAACATTCAAACTACTAAGGATTACGGTCACCCACGTGACCCACCCTTATCTATAGGAGTGGTATATAACATGGGTTCAGTGCCTAATAGCATTAATTTTGTGTATGGGGGGCTTGATTCATCATCCAATATAGTTACCCTAGATGAACCCAAATCACCAACACTGGCCAATATACAACATATATCGGGTTTTCCATCCTAGTATTTTCACATTGTTAATTGGCAAGGACATGGCCTAGGATGACATGAATAGGGAATGCATGAGATTATCGATGTTTCATATCGAGAAATGCATGACCGTTCAGGTTTAGGCTATCATCCACTTTCATCCACTTCTTCTCTTGAACAAGCTTTCCAAAGCTTAAATTTGAATTTAGGAGAAGATATCCATCACATCGATGACTTCGAAGATGAAATCTATGAAGAATTCAACCTTATGTCAATAGATTTTGATGAATCTGAAGAGGAATCAAACCCCATCATTCCACACACTGAACAGGATGAGTTTTACCTCAGAATGTTCCCCATCCATCAACCCATATTTCACTTGCTTCTTCCACAAGAGCGAGCTGAACCAATCGGTGAACCACCACCTCCATCTCATTGATCCACATCACCGACCATTTTATCTGTAATATATGTACATAAAAAAAATAAAATAAAATAAAAATATTTTGCATGTACATTGCATTTATTTGTGTTGCTTGCTGTTGTTCAGGTTTACCATAGTTCTAGCATTGGTTCTACCAAATAGGATCCACTCCATTCACCTTTGCCACCCATCCATTTTCTCTTTAAGTCAACATGAATCCTGTTGACTTATTCACCCCCTCCGTAATCCATACGATTTGGCAAAGCCAATTCCAATTGACATAAGCCTTATTGATATGGACCGGATTTCCTCACCACCATCCTTTTTTAAGTTTGTCTTTTTTGAGGAATTGTTAAGGGCTTCAACCAACTACATTCCTCCATCACCTCCACCTTTACCTTCATATTCACCTTCATATCCTGAGGTTTTCCATTAATGTTATCCATTTGAAAGCATTCTATGCATAGTGTGATATATATATATATATATATATATATATATATATATATATATATTTATATATATAAAAGCACTTTCCAATTGACATAAGCTTATTGATATGGACGGTTTCCTTATACCATCCTTTTAGAGTTTGTCTTTTTTGAGGAGTTGTTAAGGGCTTATCCAACTGCTTTCCTTATTTAAGATCCGAAGTTTCCATTAATGTTATACACTTGAGAGCATTCTATGCATAATGTGATTTATATATATATGTATATATACATGGCTATTACACAAAAATAAAATTGCATTTCACACATCACATTTTGCACACATTTTAGTTCACACATTTGCATAAAACACATTTCATTTCATAAAATTGCATTTCACAAGCTACATTACACTCATTCCATTGCACAAATTACATTTCATACATTGCATTCATATATTCCATTTCATATTAGGGATCATTTATTCAGTTTAGATATTAATTGGTCCAATATAGTCATGTTGCCTTAATCAGGGGCACCTTCAAAACATCATTCATTTCATTGCACCATTCCATAAAGCCAAATTATCATTAGCAAAGCCACATTTCTATAATTCCTAGGTGTTTTTGGTCACTCAACCACTCCTAGTGTTTTAAGAAACCTCCAAATACATGTCGAGTTTTCTTTAGGACCAAGACACAATTTTCACTAAGAAAATCTTGAGTTCTGGGAATTGACTCCAAAACATTCTTGAACCAAACACAAATCACACATCTTAAAAACATCTTGTGTCAAAGAGGGATAACACCATACTTGGGTTGAACCTCAAAGTGAAAAGGGTATTCCTTGCTTGTCCCATTATGCAACATAGTCCACAAAAATAGTGGTTTTCACCACTATCATAAATTTCAAAATAAAATATAGAGTAGTAAGGATAGGGTACAATTCTCATCACACTTAGGTTGAGAATCTAATTCCCCAAAGCTCTAAATATTTCATCACACACCATAGATCCTCAAGTTGTAAGGATAGTACTACATTTCTAGTTAGATGGTTAGGTAGTCATCCCCAAAGCCTAAAGATCAAATTCTTGGACTATGGAGCTAGTCTCCACCGAAGCTATAGATGCTTGAATGGTAGTGGAGTATGCTCATGCGTGGTGACACATCTCTTTTAAAGAGACCTCTGACCACACATAAGGACAAGCTAGCTTCTTGGTCTCATCCATAATAGGTTTAACCTAATTTACTCAATATGAGTTAATGAACTCACTTGCACACACATTGGTTCTTGATTACCTCGAGTCATTACCATGCTCTTGATTCGGTAAATGAATTTACTACACACACATTTGGTCTTAGAGAAATTAGATAGTATTTAGTGAGTTTGTTTGATACCACTAGTATGTTTGAGTCTCTATAAAATAATCAGTTTTCCATATCAACATCCATATCTTCTTCCATGTCAACATCCATGTCATTTCATGAGTCTTCCATCTCACATACCACCAGTTTGGTGCCCCTGATTAAACAATAATGCTAAACATGGCCAAGAAAATTCTAAACTATGAATGATCATTAGAACATTTGCATTCATCCACATTATCACTTGCATTAATCATCCATATACATTTGCATTATCACTTGCATTAATCATCCATATACACATGCATCCACACAAAACATTCACACATAAACATAACACAAAAGTAAAAGCCATGTATATATATAAATAAAACATGTACAATGAATGCCCAAAGGCTATATACAATGGAGCACCAAGGCTCATATACAAAAAGTGCATCTAAGCACTAGCTAATGCCTATAAGAGGACCCCTATGACCTTGAAGGAGCCCTAGACCTAGAGCTATGCCTAGACTCACTAGGCCTAATAGACCTGGATATGGATGAGGAGGGTGGATCTAGAAGCCCAATGTCATGCTCCATCAATCGATCCTCCAATAATCAGATGTATCCATCTTGAGCTTGAAGGTGATGTACATCATGTCTCTATCAATGACTCCTCTCTAGAAGCTCTTCCTAGAGCCTCATGATCCTATCCTTACCTCCATATACTATAGTTATACCTATAGTCTTCCCTAGCTGAGCTATCTTTAGATCTAGCTACCTTCCACATCTCATAGTTGAGCTATCTCTGTGTCTTAAGCTACTACCATAGCATCCCACTCTACCACTAGCTACTCCAACCTCACCTAATCCTCCTCACTTTGACTAGGAGGCCCATCTAGAATCTCCTCCATATCCCTCATGCCATCTCCATCCCCTCCAAACTCTAGAGCCTGCTCTATTGTACCCCTAGATCACCTCCTTCGACTGCTAGCTCGAAGGTGTCTCCAGTGCTTAGGAGCCTCATCGACATCCTTGAACTCTTCCCCATCCCCATTCCCCCCATCTACTACTAGACTTGGTACCCATGGTGGTTGTGTAGTGAACCATGCATCATACTCCTTAGTAGTCCCCACATCATCCATATTGAGGAGATCCATCTCCTCATCATCCTCATAAGTCATCCTCCATGCCTTAGCACAAGGTAGACCTATCTCATCCTGATGATGCCTATAGAGCATTGGTGCCTCAGGAACCCCTACCTCAACCCCAGAAAGTAGAGCTCCACCTCCTTTATTTTCCTCCCAACCACCCACCTAGCCTATCACACCCATTGTAGATGCTCCCTATCACCTATCCACATGGCACCTCACCATGGTCTCCATATCACTTGAGCTACTATTAATCTAGCCCATAAATTCTTATACCACTGACTCATCTGAATAGGATGACTCGATTGCACCTCCTCTACCACATGCCACCTCATAGCATAGGGTTGATCCCTATCCCATCCTACAGTAGGTAAGCCCATAGGTCGAGCCACACTAAAGTGCTCCTAGTCCCAAAATTATAGTAGTAAATTGCAACCTAATCCCTTCTGCCTCTACCTCCTCACCTCATATAACTCTTGGTACAACTATGCCAATAAAGTAGGAGCCCATGCATACACCTGAGGTGTGTTGATCATATCACACACCAAACTGATAAGGTTCCATGGGAACCAACAACTAGTGTTGTTTGGGGTTCAGGGCCACTATGTTGGCCAACACGAACATCACCAAAGTAGTAAGGGCATCCAACTTCTTGTCCGTATACATGGACAAGTATGTAATCCCTCCACCTATCACCTCCACATCTCACCAATCATATCCAAACAAGTGGCTCAACTCATATTCCTTATCGTGTCCAACCTCGACATGTAAGCCCTCCATTGGAAACTTGAGGATGTGGTATACATCCTCAAGTGTCATAGTCATCTCTCTAGTAGGGAGCTAAAATGTCCCCCTATCTATATCCCATCTCTTTACCAAGGTAGAGATATACCCCTCATCCACCCTCACCACATCTATCTTGGCTGCCCTATCTAGCCCCACAACCTCTAACAACTTCCACTGGTCCTCCTGCACCGCCTTCCTCATCCCAGGGATGAGAGGCGAGAACCGATTTCGAGCCTCCAAAATCCTTAACTATAACACAATTCACATTGCAAAACAATAATGTTACATACATTTAAAAAAAAAAAAAAATTTTTGCACAAAAAAAAAGAGCTTCAATGATACTTACCTTGGCAAAATGCACATTTTCTCCCATTTTCGCATCCGCCCCTCCATCGCCATAGCTTTCGCAACACTCCCACTCCACTCACTCCACTCCACTCCCTCAGATGCAACTTTTAAAAATTTCAAATGCACAAATGAACTTGTTTTCCCTTCTGTAGGCTATTTATAGCTATTTTAGGTGCATTCAAATGCCCATGGGTGCTTCCTGGTGCATTGAAATGCACCCCTATGTTTGGAGAACAACAAACTCTGGTGGGCGTTTGTACCTTCAATAGGCGCCCACCGACGTTTGGTGTCAACATTGACAAAAAGAACAAACTGATCCAAAAAGGTAGCTTACCTCCACCACATCATTCCAAATTGCATCCATACATCAATTTCATCATAATATCATGTTTTGTGAAAACCAAAATTGATTTGGATTCATAATTTTTGCTTGCAACCAAAAGTCGCAAAATCACATTACAAGTTACAAAATGTTCCAAAATGGTCCAAATTTTCACAAAATGACCATTTTCATCATTCTCATCATCAATTCCATCATTGCATTCATTTTTGTGATAATATGAATTAATTTGGATAGCTAACTTTTATTTACGCCCAAAAGGTACAAAATTGTCCAAAATTGCTTCAAAATGCTCCAAATCAATGCAAAATTTCACAAAACTATGCAATCCAATCATCAATGCATTTCTCATCATCACATCTTCATTTCAACATCATTTTCATCCATCAATCATTGCATTTGCATATTTTTCCAAGTCATATACAATTTCAAGTGAACCTTGTATCTAGTGGTCTATTCTATCTCCTTGGCGATTGCAGTGATTTGCATCCATGCAATTTGGTAAGATGAGTAAATCACCATAAGGACACTTGGCCATCTTCATCATCCAATATCTCATTGTTTGAAAAAAAAATCAATTTTGGTACTTCACCTTTCGAGTGAAACTATGCCAAGACCAACTTGCTCAACAATTGTCATTGATGGCCTTGTTCATGGGGCTTGAAACATGGATAAATTACAATACATCATTCTCCTTAACAATCAAGAATTACGTAGAGTCAACTAGGATACGCTTCCTAGAAATCATCCGATCTTAGGGTGATTGGTTCCTGATATTTTGCATATTCATCACTTTGCATTTCAATGATGCCATACGACAATTTCTTCAACAACATGGAATCACCCCAAACTTGGGGTAACCACAATTTGATTTTGATCTCCCACAACGGGATACATCTTACATGATCATGGCATCTACACTTGGAAAAAATCCTTTTTCTCTATTAGGGCAAAAATAGAATCAATCACTTGCATTTTTCCAACAACCCCCTTCCACCATTGGGGCAAAAACGACATCACATTTACATCATTCATATCATCCACAATTGCACCATGCATTTCACATAATCATTTGCACAAATATGTCAATTGGCTCGTGAGATGCATCCATCACTCATTTTCCAATTGAGGGGGTAAGCTACACAATCAAAATTCTTTTATCTCCAAGTTCATCTTTGCATTCCAACAAGAGAAAGTTGCTTCTTCATCAAGCCAAACCAGGTGTCTTGTATTTTTGCACCGCATTGTGTTTCACGCAACACAGTACAAAAAGGGGCATCTGTAGACACCAAAATCTAGCCACTTGTCATCCATCCATAACTTCCCACCACATTTATCCATTATTTATATATATTTTATATATAATAATATATTTATATAATAATATTTATATATATTTATATAAATATATGTATATATATATAAATTAATCCCAACCATCCATCATGATCTAATCCTAGCCATTCATCCACCTTAATCCATGCCACCTACCCAGATTTAATCTCCACCCTCCATCATGTTTTAATCTTGACCACACAAATTATGTCGTTGAAACCCTAACATGCCCTAGGGAAGATTATAAAGAGGAGTCATTTTGATGACTCAACCCCTAAGTTTTCCCAAGTTTTCAGAATTCTCTAAGTTGTTTGGAGTTTCAAATCTTCTTCTCAAGCATCATCACCTCTTACATCCTCTATTTCTCACCTTCACATCCCCCACATCTGCCATTGCCCATCTCGCGAACTAGATCTACTCTATAGCTTCTGATTTACACCTTGAACATCCTCTAGAGCCTCACAAGCACCTCTAGTTACTTTAGACCATTTTCAAGCACCTCCTAGAGTTCTACGAGTGCCCATAAAAGTTTCTTGAGCATCCTTGGGTGTTTCTTGTCATTGTCGAGCACTTATGGGTATTTCCTATCCCTAATCTACAACCCTATGGCCCTCGAGTGCCATCAGGGTGCATCTGCATCACCATATTCTACAACAACATCAAATACAGAAGTGACAAGTCAGCATAAACAAGGTAAAAGTTCATTTGCAAGTATTTTAGTATTCTTATATCTATTTATAGTTTATTTATGCAACTAGGGTTAGTGATTTCTCTTTCTGAGGGTCTCACGTAGTGGAGCCCTCACAGATATTATTAATCCTATTTTGTTTGACTGTGTGCAGGTGTGAGAAGAATATTCATTGGCAACTGCTTAAGTTGGAGTGGTCCTACATAGGATACCAAAAAGCCCACTCACTCTGTTGGGATCAAAGACGAGTTTGAAGACACCATGATTTATTGACCTAGGGTTTTGGAGAACCCTAGATTTGTAATAGTTGTAACATATGTATCAATATCAAATTATGTTGTAACATTGGAGATTTAAGGCTCCCCCTTTATATCAATAAAATATTCTCTCTTTTGTGCAACATATTGTGTATTGATTTTATTTATCTATATTTGGTGTTTCATTTTTGCATTCACATCTACATATTTGTTTCAAAAAGTGAAATAAGTAGTCTTCTTACCATTAGAAGAAAAATATATCTGCTAGAGTTGACAAACCTTTCCAAAGTCAATTCCATAATAGAGGTTGGATATAAGACCAAATGTAGTCTAATTTAAAATACATACATATATTATTCCTATAAAAATTCTAACGTATATATGTATCTAAAACAATGAATAAACTTGTATAATGAGTAGTTTTATGAAAAATTGAGCAACCATATGATAAAGTTATAGCTAATTAAAATTTATAACTATAGTTAGGGTAGAAAATGTAATCATATATTGCAATTCTAGATAACTACTTGATTTTCAATGATTAAACTCCACTACATGATTTCATGCAAATAGGTTATGTAATATTTCATTAGAAATTTCTTGATCTTATAATATTTATTATATTACAACGAGTTGTATTATAGTATCACATGACTATATAGAATATTACATTCTCTAAATAGCTAATTTCTTGATAAGAGAATATCTCAACTTCTAGTTTAACTTTGACTGAACTATAGTGTGCAGTTATGCTAATATCTAAGCTTATTCTAACACCTACTTAATGACTAAAATGAATACCCCATAAAGTTTAATCATCAACACATACATAAGAACATACTTATAAGGGATTACTACCATTATAGAGGTGTTACTATCACACTTAAATAAATACAACAATGAGACTGAGGATTCAACCTAAAAAATCCTATACTCAAAAAAACATTGAACTAAATTATAGACTTTGATGAGACACATGTTGTAACCAACCACAAAACTTGGCAAAACCAAATATTAGATCAAATTCTATTTTTATATAAATGCACTACTATAAACCATCCAAGCAAGAAACTAGGCTAACCAAAATCTCAACTGATCTCATAAACTTGCCCAATCCCTAGACTTCAAAATCCAAAAAATAAGCAATGAGCTTCACTCAATTTGGAAAATTCAAGTAGAGTCTCAATAAAATTTTCAAATATCAAACAATAATGCTTACAAAAATATCACTCACACAACCACTTGATAGGAATGGATGACACAGAAGGATTTTTTGTATGTCCATAATTGAAACAAGATTAAGGTCTAAATTTCTAATCTAAAGGGGAAACCACATCATCCCATATGAATTATATCTCCATAGAGGTTAATAATGAATTTATGGAATAAACTTATACCATCACCCTAAATATCATATGCCCTCTAACAACTTAAGTGGCATGAAATCCCTTGGAAAAAAATGCCAAGCATCCTTAGCCAAGGAGAGTAATAAAAGCTTACTTTGTAAAATTTCTACTCTCCATAATTCTAGTGGAGGGAATCCCTATGATAACCAAATACTCGAAAAACATCAATGCTAGGTTATCCTCACTCAACACTAAATTTCTCATGTTTTTGGACAAAACATGTGAGTCATTTAGGGTCATCTCAAATAGCACCTTGTTACACTATCATTTCCATCAAGCTTTTGAACCTAAATTCCTTTTCCATAGTATGAAGAAATATCTTGAAGACAAAAACATCAAAATAGTTCTCCAAAAATGATAAATTCTAGTCATTTCCACTATGTTAATACCCTAATTGTTGTTAATCCATCTTTGGTTTATAAAATAAAAGACCCGATGCTAATATGGATTCCACAACAGATCCCCAAACTCATGTGCATCCATAAAGGGTAGGATTTATTCCTCCAAAGTGGTGTCCATATTTCATGTTTGTGATGTTGCACTTATTGCCTAGACACAAGCAACAATATTCTTCATGTCATGTTATATATGATCATCACATAAATAATATTCAAATAAGAACATGAAAAATATATAACAGTATTGAGCATGCCATAGTTCAATAATAGGTTAAGTTATAGAGGGATGAAAAGTGCACCACAAATGCTAGTCAAAATGTTTCACCAAAAACAAGTGAATAAACTATTGTGGATACAAAATATTTAATGTATAATGAGGACATATAATCTAATATGTGTTTATGCATAACATTTATGCATATCTCATTTGGATAATTACACAAAATTGGGTGGAAGGTTGTCCTCACAAACTCATTAAGAAATTAGATCAAACCAACTCTGATAAAATGTCTTTGATACCATAAAAGATACATAATATTGCAATGATTTATATTTAATATCACATGAATATATACGATATTACATTACCTACATAGCTAATTGCTTGATAACATAATATCTCAACTAGTAGTTTAACTTAGAATCAAATATGTAGTTATTTTTTTATGTTGATATCTAAATTCATTCTAATAGAGTTTTGTGAGATTTCAATACATCAGGAAAATTCCATAAAAAAGAAGAATTTTGAGCAAGATTACCACTTATAAATTATTTTGAAGGAAAGCAAGATGAGAGGACTTGAAGCTCCGATGGTCTATTAAGTAGTTGATGCTATGAAGATTCCAAAGATGTTGACAACGGAAGGCCTATGTTGAAAGTTGCTAGTAAATTCTAAACTCCCTATTCCATGAAGCTATGCTGAGGTAAGAGTCCCAGATCCTTTCTAGTGACAAAAGGGATCTACCTTTAGTAGGATTTTTTCCCATGTAATGGTTGTGAACTAATCCATCATCCAGATGGGTGGGTTTGCAATTCAAACTTCAATCCACATCTTATGGGGACCATATTGACTGTTCAACAAGTGTCTTCAATAAAGAAAACTCAGGAAAAATGGAGGAAGAAAGGGGACCTAAGATGTTAAATCAAGGGATCAATGAGAAAAGCTACTATTTTCATCAAGAGGATCTTAGTACTTAGAAATATACAAGAACACAATAATTGCCTATATTTCAAGTTGTGAAACCTTCATAGATAGTCTAGGATTGTTGGTCCATATAAAGGACACCCCCAAAGATCATGAAAAAGTGCAAAAGAGAGCGAATTGGCAAAAAATAGACAAAGTGACAAAGAGAATAGCTCATGCACAATAAGAAGTCTAGTAATCCCTATTTAATGGTATCTTTAAAGCAAAAAAAAAAATCAAAGAGCAAGTCAATAGCAAAAGGTATTCATTGGACCCAAGAAATGATTGATAAGGTGGCAACCAAAACTTTAGTTGGTATTCAAGCTTGAAAGACCTATTCGAATCCATAATTATTTCAAGTATGTTATTTTGAAAACTTAAGAAAATAATTTTGGGCTTAAATTTACTTAAGGTTTGTATATTCTTTCTAGTCTGAAGCTCTTATCTAGACTAGTTTGGTGCTAGACCTACAAAGGAGTCAAGTTAAAACTTTTTTGCACTGACATAAGGTGCTTCAAAATATATAACAAGTTGAATATTTTAAAATGTGGAGAGTGATAAAGACTAAAAAGGAAACATGTTAGATATTTTACCTACTAACATCAGTGGAGTGCTTTCAAAAGCTTGACATGACCGATAATCACTTAACATTTGGGATGAAGTTTAGAAAGCAAAGGCAATCCAAAATATTTTTATAGTGATGTCAGCTCAGCCTCCAAAATATTCTAACATGAATAAAAAGCCTGCATTAAGCATGAAAATTAGTTTAGAAGTCAGCACAAAGGAGAAGCATCCTAAACTAAAGTTTCTTGGCAAGAAGGATGATGCCAACATCAACAAATATCTAGCATGCTTACATAGCAATATTGCTTAAATAAAAATGCACTCTCCTAGCTAAAAATGGTTAAGTCAAAGATGTTGATTGTCAAAGACTAAAAGTAATGGCCACTCTACCTAAGCATAATGGATGATCGTATAAAGCATAACCATCTAGAATAATAAATGCTAAAGATAACAAAGGATGTTAGCTCATCCCTAGTCATGCAGATACATTTTTGCTCATGATTGTACATAGTAATTTCTCTGTCTTAGCTCAACAAAAGCTATAAATAAGGGAATATCCCTCATTGTAAAGGGTTAGATATTTTAGTGTTTGATTTTCATTTTAGAAGAAATTATGAGTCATCCAATATTGAATTTGGTCTAGGGCACATATTATATACTTAGGTAGATAAAATCATCAAGAGTTTTGGAATGCTTAGTGGGAAAAAACCAATCCAGCTTGCCCCACAAAGAAATATTGATGGCATTCAACATAATAATCACTTGATTAGAAGTCTAAATTTCAAATCCACCATGTGCTCAAAAGCTTTGGTATGCCCACATTTTTGAATGATCAAGATTATGATAAAGATCTTGGTATCGTTAGTAGAGAAGAAATCTATTCACTTGGTGATTCTAATTTTAAGAACCCAAGAGAAAATCAACAACTCTATTGGAAGATATAGCCCCAGAATCATATGATCACAAGATAAAAATCCAAAAAGCTAAAAGAATCCCTATAGTTTTTTGATCTATCAACCTTAAAAAATATGATAAAGGTAAATCACTTTCACCTTTATAGATCTCCTATATCCAAATCCTAACTCCTCTACAGGCCATATCGTTAGAACCATCTACTAGATCCCCACCTAGAACCATGGCCAGATTAATCTACCCTGGATGAAATAGTGTTAGAGTCCTCAATATCTTATATTTTCATGATATTCCATAAGCTACATTAAGCACTTTACCCTCCTATTATGATGGAAAGAAAATAGCCTATGCACATTTCCAAGATATAGTTGTCTTAGCTACCATACATAACATAATCCATTAAGATATAATGGTGAGGCTATTATCATTATATTTTAGAGGAAAGGTACTACCATGACATCACTCTTTAGAATAATGTAGAATTAACAGATGGGGTAAATTGGCTTAGAATTTTATCCTAGAATTTAATGATCTAGGGGATTCCTTCTCACTCCTCACACAATTTACTTCCATATAGAGGCATCCTCAAGAGAACATTATGGATTTCAATATCTAGTTTAGTAAGACTTAGAGGAGAATTCCTCATGAGGTGAGACCTTCTCAAGATCAAGCCTACATATACTCCCTCTAAGCTTTTGTTCCATATCTAGGCCTACAAATTTGATAGTCTAATGATATAAGATTCCCTTAAATCTTCTAAGTAGCTATGGTAGTATAAAATAAACTCATCGTAGTCAAGAAGCTCCTTCTAAATTTTGTGATACCATACTTTCTAGATATTCCCTAGCACAACCAATAATATTTGCTTCTAACTCTCTCAACCCCTTTATTAGCTCCTCTACCTACACCTAGACAATATCCTTAATTTCACTTAGGCTATCATAATGCAGTCTTTGCCTACCCCTAAATAAAAATAATTAATGGAAATGCAAGAGCTAAAGGTAGTAATTAGGAATCTAACAAACAAGATCACTATGATGGAGTGGTAGAATTATGAAAGAATATTTACTAGGTATCAATAGAGAATATTCCCTTACATCATAATGAACTAAGGAGATTCAATAAGAAATTATTCCAAAAAGCAAAATATAATTGTCAAATGTTGAGGAGAGACATCTATGGCCTAGGAAGACTAATGGTGTTTATCTTGCAATGATCTATATAATATTGATGCCTTTATATTATATAAGCATTAGTACCACCTAGTTGTAATTTAAAAAGCTAAAAGAGAGTCAAAAGGGCTGGTAGGCATTCTAATGGATCTATATTAGAGCATCCTAGTTAAATAATTTATATGTGTTGAAGCATGTCATCTGATAACTAGATCCGAGAAGAGACCTCTCCTAGAAAATATTGGGAAGCTTGATAATACAAAGGCTTTAACTCATCCATTGAAGGAACAACCTAAGGATCAACTTAAATATAGACTAAATCTAGAAGTGCATGAGGCTTATTAGGAAGGGACTAGAGAACAAGCCCTAAGGAAATCGCATTTCCCTGCAATCATAAGGAAACAAATGGAATAAGCAACACAAAAATTTTAGAAAAGGTTTGAGGAGCTATTCCAAAAGGAGGAAAAGTTGTTAGAATACTCTAGATATAATATCATAGAAGAGTTAAAGAGGAATCCTTCCAGAGCCAATATGTATGATGCTTTGTTGATTCCCAAATTTATTGATTTGCTCAAGGATACCTTAAAAATCACATATCTGAGTGGACTTGGTTGTCTAGACTTGAATCTATGTTTGGTTAAACAAACTCCTAGGATGGGAAAAAATAGGCCTTTTCCATTCTATATGTCTTTATGTGTGGAGGGTTGGTTTATCCACAACTGCATGGTGGATTTTTGAGGAACCACAATGATAATTCCTAAGACTATTTGTGATGTAGGGCATGAAGTACACCTAGACTAGTTCCAACACAGTTAGACGGGACTCCCAAAGACATACCTATGATGTTGCATAAGATCCCAAAAGTCACTATGATTTAGGATATAATAGTAGTTGATATCCCTCCTCTCTTTAGGCTATGCTTATCAAGGGAGTTCATTGCTAATATTGGAGGGTATTTATACCTTTATTATATGCACATGGTGTTTCCTAGTAAGGGGATAAAGGTTAGGACCTATGTGGAGAATCCTAGTCCATATCACATAATATAATATCAAAATGGCTAAAGATGATCTAGAAAATCTAGAGAAGCTAACTGAAGAGCTACTAATGGAAGATGAATTTTCTCTAATTGATTTTAATGCAATGATTTACATTGACTTAGGAGATTTCTACATACTAGAATAAAAAAAATGATCTTCTAGGCATTACAAATCATCCATTATAGAAAGCATACAAGAAAAAACATCAAAAGTTTAGGTTTCTTTAGTACAAAAATTATTGATTTCGTTGAATGAGCAAAATTTTTGAAACCTTTGGCATGAAAGCATGCCAAAGCCTTATACCATGTTGTAAATAAGGGGTATTTAAAATAACCATAATTGTTATATAGCTATTGGCTATGAAGGATAGTGTTACTAAATTAGAGAAAATATTAGGGTTCTCACATAAATCAAATTTTTAGGAAATCATGTGATTCAATACTAGGTGGTTCACATGCAAGTTCGAAGGAAGGCTTGGATAGATTATAAAGCATGCATAGATAAAGAGGGTGTGAAATTCAACAAAACATATAGGTAAAATTATCCTCTATATTACCATAAACCACTCATGAGCTATTGGATTAATTAAGAGACAACTACCATGGCTATACACAAGGTAAATTAGTAGATTATGTTGTCTTTGCTAAATCAAGTATATAGGAGAAGTCCTTTTATGGGCTTGCAATAAAATGAATTAACAAAAAGAAGTATTTATGGGATGAATAAATTTAATAACTTCCCTAATGGGTGAGGTGTATAAAAGGAGATATTTCCTCTCAATATTCCAAAACTCTCGAGTAAATTTGATCTCCAAGGAAGAAGTCCTTTCATCCCCTAGGCTCTAATATTTCTAAGATTTGCCTTCATAAACTTTGTATCTAATAGATAAGGTGTTTATTTCTAGGTTCCTTTTCTCCTACAAGAATAAGCCCTCTATGAGTCATCAAACTATAGTGAGATTTCACAACGCCAGGAAAATTTTATTGGAAAGAAGAATTTTGAGCAAAATTGACACCTAGAACTAATTTTGAAGAAAATCAAGATGAGAGGACCTATAGATTTGATGGTCTATAAAGTAGCCTATGCTATGAATATTCCAAAGATGTTGAAAAGGGAGGTCTACACTAGAAATTTCTAGTGAATTCTAAACTCCTTGCATCATAAGGCTATGCTAACTAAATTGATTGGATAGACACTAGCTCATATCCTTTCTAATGGCATCTAAGCCAAACCTAGCCATTGGTAAGAGTCCTAGAGCCTTTCTAGTGATACCTAAAAGGGATCTACCTTTAGTGGGATTTTATCTTCAAAAATGGTTGCAAAATAATCCATCATCCAGATGGGTGGGTTTGTAAACCAAACTTTATTCCACATCTGATGCAGTCTACAATGACTATTCAACAAAGGCCCTTAATAAAGAAACCTTAATAACAATGGAGGAAGAAAGGGGACCTAAGATTTTCATTCGAGGTATCACTAAGAAAATCTCGTATTTTCATCCAGAGGAGCTTAGTACTTAGTAATATATACAAACATAATCATCCCATAGATTTCAAGTTGTGAAACCTCCACAGATTGTCTAGGTTTGTTGGTCCATACAAAGGACACTTTGGAAGATCATGGCAAAGAGAAAAAGGAAGTGAATTGGATAAAACTAGACAAAGAAACAAAAATAATATCTTAGGTACAATAAGAATTCTAGTAATCCCTATTTAAAGTAACTTCGAACCACCAAAAATAAGAAAGGAGTGGATCGATAGCAAAAGGTATTCATCAGATCAAGAGATGATTGATAAGGTAACAATCAAAACTCCAACTAGTATTCAAGCTTGAAGAACCTATCCAAATCCATAATTATTTCAAGTGTGTTATTATAGAATCTCAAGAAAATAATTTTGAGATTAAAGTTGCTTAAGGTTTGTATATTTTTTTAAGCTTGAATCTCTTGTTCAAACTATCTTGGTTCCTGACCTACAAAAGAGGCAATCCAAAACTTTTTTAAGTTGATGTAAGCAAGACACTTCAAAATATATAACAATGTGAAGAGTGATCAAGACTAAAAAGGAAGCATGTCATACCCTTTTCCTACTAATGTTAGAAAAGTGCTTTCAAAATTTCAACATGGTTGATAATCACTTAGACTTTGAGCTAAATTTTGGAAAGCAAAGACAAGCTAATTTTTTTTTATAGTGACATCATCTCAACATCCATAAGATTATGTCATGATGAAAAGGTATGCATTAAGCATGAAAATCATTTTGGAAGGCAAGACAAAGGAGAAACATCCTAGACCAAAGTTTCTTGGTGAGAAGGATGGCACCAACATCAATAAATGTCTATAATGATTACATAGCAATATTGCTTAAAGAAAAAGGCACACTCTCAGTTAAAAATGGTTAAGTCAAGCATGTTGATTGTTAGAGACTAAAAGTAATAGCCACTCTACCTAAGCATAATGGATTATTATACAAATCATAACCACCTAATAGAATACATGTTTAAGATACCGAGTGGTGCTAGCTCATACTTGATCCAGTAGAATTAATTTTTCTCATGATTATACATAATAGTTAGTTATATCTTAGCTCAATAAAAGCTATAAATAGGGGGAAACCCTTCATGATTATACCAATTAAAACAATCTTGCTAGTTTAAGTCATGGCTACATTCAAATCAATCTTTCTAACTTTACTACTTCTTTTCTAATATTTCCTATTTCTCTCTGACCCTTCTCTCTCAACCCTATCCCCCTTTTATTTCTTTTGTCTTGCATATAGTAGGCTTTAGAAAAGGAAACAACCTTCTTAAAACGTTGATTTACAAGTAATTTTGAGCCATCCAATATTGAATTTACTCCAAGGTGAATATTTTATACCTAGGTGGATTGAAGCATCAAAAATTTTACTTTTTAGTGGCACTAAATTCATATAAAAAGTATGATCATTTAAAAATCCAATGATATAAAATGTATTTATAGGTATTCTTAGTCTCAAATTTGAATAGAAAAATATTTTTTGTGCTTACCTACCTACATCATCTAAGCATGATATGACCATGACTATACTTTAAAATGTTATGTGGAAATAAAATTAAGAGATTAATACAACATGTTTTATCTCATATCAAACGAGATCCTCTTTAAAATTCCAAAATACCTTGATAAAAAGAAAATATAACTTTATATATCAAGAAAGGATTAGTAAAAAATATGATACAAATATAAGTACATTTAATGCAATATATTTCGTAGAATCAACCAAAATCTAAATCAAATTTGAGTTTTTCAAATCTAACTCATACTCGCTAGAAGTAGTCTAAAATTTCAAAAAAGATAACGCATGCTAGAAAAGATACACTTGATATACAAAAATGTAGCAGTTATGAAGATCATGATCTAATAGTATAATCAAGGTTTATATTACCCATGAGATGTATAAAGGAGCCATCTATTTCTATGCTTGAAAATTATCTATAATTTCTATGTATCATGTCTAAGACCATGCTATTTTCATAGTATGGGAAGGATGTGCTTAATTATAATTTGACACCAAACAATGTGAACAAGAGGCATTTATTTATTTATACAACCTCATTGTGATCCACATGCATGAATATGTGGATATTGTTTTATAGATATAATGAATTTCCACAACTTTAAAAAATATATATCTTTGACCAAGTGTTGAGGAAAATATCTTTAAACAAGTTTATATTGAAAATAAAGTAGTTAAGAGAACTAAAGATGAAATATTTTTAATCAACCATGATATGCATAGTATGACCCAAATATTGTTAAATATATTCATTATGGATTAAACACATCATATTAGTAAAAAATAGCAATCAAGTAGGATAAAAACATCATTTATCTTATACATAGGCATGCTAAAGAAATAGGCTAAACTTACTTTAAAGACATGTTATTTGTAAATTTGAGATTGATATAATTGATGAAAATGGTATTGGATACCAAAATATATTCTTATAATTTTACAAAGTATATTGGCATAAAAAATATTTATAACATTCAATTTCTAGAAAATTTGAAGGTAGATGCATGAAGCTCCAATATCGTCTTGTAAATTTTAATATTTGCATTTATTGAATATCTAGGAAACTAGCTCACATGCCATATATCAAAAAATAAAATATATGAATTTCATTACCTAAGGTACCTCCATAAGATGGATTACATTGGAACTTGGAGTCCTATTATTTAAAAATATCAATGTTACATTTAGAAAGAAATAAAATCGGTTACAACAATGATTCCTACACTAAGTTGAGCTTACAAAATTTGCATGAGGTTAAAGAGATGGAACAAATGACTAATAACATGAAGTTTATTCAACCACTAAATCTAAAGTGGAAATAAGACAACTCTTATGATTAAAGTGTGACCAAATATATTCCAACAAGAGTAAGAAAAGAGGTTCTTCAATATACAAAAATCAAACAAAAATAAAGCCTCAATATTTAACATAAACAAACTCAATTATGGTAGTTCAAAAAATTTCCTCTCAAGATAAAAAAAATGAGGATTTAAATAAAAGGGTGTAAACCTAGTTCTTGAAATTAAGAAAATAAAAGATAAAATGGCAACATGATCAATATACATAGGGAAATATTCTATCTAAGATAAGCTAAAACCATTATACCACCACCGATGTCAAGAAGACCACAATCATATGATTCTAATTAAGTCAAAACTCTAGAACTAAGAAAAAGACTCAAGAACATATAAATCATCACATTGTAAGTATCACATTACCACATTGCCACTTTATCCTTATGATTGAAGTAAAGATATAAAATAATTTTAAAGAGATTTTTCAATTATTTTTAAGATTGGTCATACATGAATATGAATCCTACCACCAATATACTATGTAGATCCTTTCGAGTTGTAATAGCCCTCCTTGGTAGAACTCTTTATTGATAATGAACTATGTACTGGTGTGAATGTTTAATTGCATAGTTTCATTTTATGATATCTATATGATGGAATGCTTGCATTATTTTGGTCTTGGAACATGGTACTGCTAACATATTTGTGGGTATAGGACCAGGTGCTCTCTCTCTGGTGGGAACATTTGGGTGAAACACTTATAATGAGAGATATTTTGAGAAAATGATGATGATGACTTTCTCATCAATAGCTAAGGGTAAAAAAATACCCTTTATATAGATGTATTTAAATTTTATTTGTTTTCATGTTCACACCATTGGACCAAGAAGTTGCCTATGCAATGAGTCTCCTTAATAGGTTGGTGATAGTTTTAGACTATCTTAAAAAGGAGCTACCTACTTAAGGATAAAACAATGGTGTGTAACATTGTTGATATGAATGAAATTTATGTTGTTGATGGTATGCTTAGATTTATGAATAAGCATTATTTAAGTATTAATTTTGGTGACATTAATACTTGAGGATATTAGGACCAATGCTAATAATTAATATTAGCAATTGAAAACTAATAAAATTAATTCATAAGGAACTTTAATTATTGTATGGTTTTATCCTAATGTTAAAGGAAGAAGAGATAATTACTTTATAAGATTTAAAGAAGAGTAGAGCATTAGTAATTTTAGCAATCCATGTTCTATTTATTACCATAAGCATTTCAATGTTAGAACATTTAAAAAAAGAATGTTACAAGCCAAGTAGATAGCTCAAAGGATGCTCGAAGAACAAACATGGGATTATTCTTGTTGGAAAATCACCTCAAAGTAATTTTAAATAGAGTAATGTCTAAGTTTAGATCGTTAGAGGAATTGAAGGTGGAAAGAAAGAGACAAGTAAGCAAAGGAAACATGAATACATAAAAAAAACAAATCTTCAGATGTAGGAAGAGGTAAGCCTAAAAAATTTGGGAGTTTTCCATTGTTGTATTGCTTATTGTTGTGCTATGGATGTTTGATTTGTGTAGCTCTTATTTAAGCTTGCTTTATATTCTCCTACCAGTTGTCGTTGGCTTGAATTTTCCCTATATACTATTATGCTCTTCTTGAGGTAGCTTAATCATCCCTTATGCTAAGCTTATGTGCCTTCGAGTGTAGGTTTTTTGAGTTGGTTGTGTTATGTTTTCCCTAATTGTTATGGCTTGTGGTGAAGATCTTAGAATTATGTGTATATACATTGTTGCTAGTTTTGTGTAACCAAGTCTGACCTAAGTGTAGATAGATAGTTTTTGGGTCACTTGTGCGTATCTCATATCAATCCAGTGTAAGCTTTCCAGCTATAGGGTTTTAGCCAAATATGTTTCTATTTTTATTATTGTGGTGGAGTAAGTTTGGGATAGGGCTTTATTTGGATGCACTTGGGAAACCAAGGCTGCCTCTGTATGTTTTAAGTTCTAGATATTTAAGCTTTGCATAGGCACCATGGCTCTTTGTGCAATGCAGTTTGTATGCTTTTAAAGCATAGCTAGGGTGGTTTTTAAGCTTTATTGGATGCATTGATTTGTGAGTTAAGAGTTGCATGATTGATATAGAATAGTTGAAAAATGTAGATCATGGTATAAGAAGTAAGTGAAGTGAATAATTTAGCTTATGTTAATTTGAAAACTTAGAATGATATAGGGAAAGAAACTTTAGCCAATAAGAAAATATCTTATTTTTTACATAAATTAAGGAATGTAGTTAATTAAGGGAGTAACCCTTGAGTTGACTCTTTTCTTAAGTGAAGTTTATATATATTAATGTAGACACCAAAATCTAGCTACTTGTCATCCATTTGTGTCCTCCAATCATAGCTGCCCATTATTTATATATATATATATATATATATATATATATATATATATATATATATATATATATATATATATATATATATATATATATATATGTATTTACTTTATATATATATATTTGCTTGATAAAAAGGGGTTGTACTCGGGTCCCCCACCCTTAAAAAATTACATATATCTTATTTATAGCTTGAGAGTTTACAAATATATACACTTATCATCTCAATTGAGATGCTATAGTTAGAAACCTACATCATTTTACATAAAATGTTTGAATTCTTGATTTTTATTTTTTGGATCTTTTCAAATATTTGTATGAATATAATTACTCGAGAATTTAGCATCTTTCTTGACATTTTCCTATATAAGCCTTCACAATGCCAAAAATTCACCTCTATTATCTATGCCTTGCATCTTAGTAGAGTAATATTTACAAAACATTGCACTAACATAGTTCGCTTTACCAAATATGGATTGCTAATTTTGTTCCTAAAACACAAGTGCAACTACAAAAATTATAATAAATAATCTAAATGAACACACATTATTGTTACAAAATAAAAAATATATTACCAATGGAAAACATTAAAGTAAATCTTAATCATTAATTGATTTAGGCAATCAACAATTTTTGTCAGCTTCAACTAAACTTTTTACTTCCTCTAACCATGGAAAGGAGATGCTAACTTCATGATCATAAATCAAAACCCATCTATTGGCTAGATTATTTGCACATTTGTTTCATTCCCTTAATATATGTGTAAACATGATTTATTCAAACTCTTTAGCAAGATATTGAATTTCCACAATTATCTCTTGTATGTTCCATGGAGCCTTTGCTTTCCTAAAAATTTCGGTTATTACTATGAGAGAATCATCTTTCATAAAAACTCTATTCCATTTAATTTTTTTACATATTTTTAACCCTTCTAAAATACCCAATATTCAACTTCATTATTTGTCTTAAATCCACAATTTAAAGCATAATGAGACAAAATATCTCCTCTAGTATTTCTAATTATTCCTCCTCCTCCTACTGGTCCTAGGTTTCCTTTATATGCTCCATAAAAATTTAATTTAACCCACTCCACATCTGGTGGTTTCCACTTTATATTCTTTACCTTAATTTTGCTTCTTCTGTACCCAATATCATAATTCCATTTAATGACTTGACTCCATCTATCAAGACTCTTTGCTTCCAAATTAGATATTAGATGAGTTGATAGGGTTGGTTTAGACTCCTCTATGGCTAAACATATCTTCTTTTTCATTACCTCTAAATTTTTTTCATTTCCTTTAAAAATTCTTCTATTCCTTTCTAGACATATAGTCCAAAGTATTGTATCTTTTGATATATCCCATATTGTCTATAAAGCCTCACTTTTATAAGTGCTCTACCATTGCTTTAACCAATCTTCAATTCTGCTATTCATCACCATGCATTTACCAAATATATTAAGAATCCATTGCCATAAATTCCAGACTATTGAGCAATGTCCCAAGAGATGTTCAATACTCTCCTCCTCCTTATTATAGAAAACACATTTAGAGAGGCCATGAAAACCCCTTTTCATAAGGTTATCCTAGGATAAATTCTTCTATGACCTACTAGCCAAATCAACATTTTGATTTTAGGAATGCTTGGGCTATCCCAAATATCTCTCCAAATTCTTGTGATATTATTATCATGTTGGTGTTGAACATTATATCCATTTTTTTTTGTGTATTATCTTGAGCTATTCAACTCCCAAATCAATTTATCCTTGGCACCCCTCGAAATAATTATAGTTGTTATCTTTCTACTCAAATGCCTCCTAGAATCAATGTCTTGTCTACTTGTAAAAATATATTCTTTCCATTTGTATCTTCCTTCTCAATCCTTGTACAAAATGTTTGAAACCCTATCACCGTATTTATATTGAATTAATCTCATCCAAGGTTTCAAAACTGGATCTAAATTGAGTGGTTTTTTATCACACGAAGTATCCATCCAAATAGACAATTTTTCTCCAGTTTCCACCACCCATATTAAACCTTTAATCATAATATCAATAGATTTTTTTAAACCATTCCAAAGAGCAGAACCATTTGGAAGAGAGAATGTAGTAAATATTAAACTTGGGTCATTGGGATCAACATACTTACTTAGAAGAAATATTGCCCATTGTCTTTGAATCTCCTCGTACAATCTCCAAATAATTTTTTCCCTAAGAGCTAACTTTGCATCTCCATCAATATTGCTCATATTTTTGCATATAACCAGTCATTTTAAAGCTATTCAAATTCTACACAAGTTGGTCCAATAATCAGCTGAATCGGATAACTCTTCGCAAAGATATGGCTCCTAAAAGATGAGATGTTTTTCAAGAAAAAATCCTAATCCTTCGCACTTTGCAATTTCATTTTTCATGATTTGAAAAATCATCAGTGCCCCTGTTTTGAATGCTTGACTTCATAGGGTTGTATCTTTACTTAATATATATATATATATATTATATATAAATATTAATATTTTATATATTATATTTATATATTTAATAAATATATATGTATTTATATAAATAAATCCTAGCCATCGATCATGTTTTAATCTTAACCATCCATCCATCTCAATCCATGTCACTTGCCCAAGCTTAATCTCCACCCTTTCTCATATTTTAATCTCGACCATTTATTTTGTGTTGTCATAACCCTAACATGTTTAAGGGTAGATTATAAAAGTGAAGCATTTTTATGAATCGAGGTCCACAAAAAATTACCTCTAAAGCGCCTTAGAAATTTTTAAGGAGAACATTTGCCCTAACTAATTTGCTATCATATTCACCCCTTACCACCACCATCACACCTTCCATTTATACTATCACTAAACCCTTGCAAACCAGATCTGGTTCTATGACAC
This sequence comes from Wollemia nobilis, assembly GCA_028583015.1. Taxonomy (NCBI): domain Eukaryota; kingdom Viridiplantae; phylum Streptophyta; class Pinopsida; order Araucariales; family Araucariaceae; genus Wollemia; species Wollemia nobilis. Next base: position 4,311,842 of record JAQPPZ010015005.1, on the reverse strand, counting down.
TTTTGCCTACCCTCGAACGCCCTCCAAAGTTCACCAAATTTTGTTGAGCATTCTGGAACACTGGTGGGCATTTACAACCATCATCGAACACTCTAAGCGTTTCTCATAGTAGATTTGCAATCCCCCAACCCTTGAACACATTTTGAGTATTCACACAATTCTTGATCACAGAAGTAGAAACAAAGACTAGCATTGACAAGGTAAGAAGTTATTGGTATTCATTCATATTTTTGTACTTTCTGTTTACAGTTACATTCTGCAACATCTAGGGTTTTAATAGTTTTTATATTTTAGAGGGCCTCACGTAGTGGAGCCCTTGCATGTACTTCTAATCCATTTTTTTTGTTTTGTTTACAGGTGTAGGAATCATCTTTTTGGAAGCTGTTGCAGCTAGGGTGGTCCTGTAGGGATACATAAGCCCACCCACACTCTTGTTTAGATCGAGGATGAGTGAGAAGAGACTAACTGTTCACTAAACCAGGGTTTTGAAACCCTATTATTTTTAATATTTGTATCAAAGAGCATTGTAAAACCCCATATTGGGGTACATTCATTATACAAATTAAGATATTTTCCCATATTAATAAAAGCTTATTCATTTTGTGCAATCTTGTGTGGTTATTGTACTTTTGGTTACTTTATTTTTGTATTGGTGTTGTTCGTTTTTTATTTACAAAATGGCGACCATGGTGGGACCCCTAAAGGGTTATTCATTTTAATTTATCTTATCACTAATTTTTGTTTTTGTTTCTATATTGCCAGTTTTAGAATTTTGATCGCGTGAAAATCATGAAAATGAGGGTTTTTGGAAGTCGTAGAAGTTAATCAGAGGTCGTGCAGATGCCCTGTATTATTTGAGGGATGCCCCGTAGTGTTCAATAAATGAACTACAACATTCTAGATACTCTGGGCAACATTTACAAGAGTGGGGAAGAAATATGTAGGCTTCCTGATAAGCCTATTTCAAACCCTAACTCATTTTTTCTTTTATTTTTCCTACTTTTAATAGTAAATTTAACAAAATAAAATCATTCATTTAATATTTAAAGTAGTTGCATTTTTATTTTAGGAATTTACATCCATCATATAGATTGCACATAGAGTAGCATTTCATTCATGCATTTACTGTAGATCACATTTATTTTAAATTTTTGTTGCTTTATGGTGTATTCATTCACTATTTATGTATGTTGTTTGCATTTGAAATTACAAAAGCATAAAATAACTGCATAGTAGAGTTGAAAACTTCCATTTTTATTTTTCTAAGTTGGAACAAGATCATAATACTTAAGTATACTCCCGCTATTGTAATCACTTGATGATTCAGGGTGAAAGAACTGGGCAAACCCTCCACTGTTGGAAACTTGATGATTTAGGGTGGGTCTTAAGTGGTGTATCCCTAGGTTATTTTGAGGAGCTTAGTGTTCATGTTATTGGATTCTATCTTAGAAAAGTGAAATATGTGTGTTTTCAACATTGAGTGAGCACAATAAACAACACAAATATTAAAATGAATAACACACTTTCCACATTTTACACTAAACAATAGTGAGTTGGATTTCATTACCAACCATTATTCAAGATTAGCAATGGTGGGATTCATCTCCACCATCATATATCACCCATAGAAGCCATAGTCACCCATGAGTGAAATTTTAGGATTTCATCACCAGGAAGAATCTCATTTGCCATCCAACCTTAGATTCCACCTTGCATAATAATTTAGTTTAGTACATCTACAACACAGAAACTCCACATAAAAAAAAATATGTTGCAAAGCATAGGGTTAAATTGCTTGTTTGATTTTGTGTGTTCTCCATTTGTATTTTCTTTTTGTACATTCCACACACTTCACCACCCTCATCTGAATCATTAGCTTATGGTTTCAACCCAAAGCCAAGAAAATATTCTGAGTCAAGCCCTTGCCATCCAAATCACTTCATCCATGGAGTGTTCCATATCTTATATTACCACTTCTATGGTTAAACCTACTAGTGTGATATTCTGGTTTATTTGCGGGACCATCATACACTGTGTATACCTCAAAAATTGATGTGTTACATAGAGCCACTAATATCTCCATTTTGAAAATGAAGCCATTATCTCCCATCGACCATAAAATCACCCACATAGACATGGCTAAATTGGAAGCTTTTTTAAGATCCACTAACTATGTTCTAAGACAAATAAAAAGTCCACCTAGGCATGATCCTTCTTCTCAGCAGGTTCTTACCCATTCATAGCATTCCAGTTTCACCCAGGTGTATACTAACCCTCTGTTCAAGGCTTCTTCTGCGCCTTTCCAAAATTGGTCCCTTCCACAATATTCATGTGTAAAAAGCACTTTTATTTCATATTCATATACCACCACCAATGGAAATACATTGTATGAAGCACATGTCAATGTTGCTTCACAAATGCCAACGTCCATTGCATCCACTACCCCCCATTAAGTTGCAATCCCTATTGCAACTTATCCTCCACCCACTTCATCCATTCCCACCGTATTTACACCATATGTCATAGATAAGGCCATACAAGAAGCAAGGTAACATATCAATAAACTACTCACAGATCGATAGAATGCTCATTCTTATCCTCAATAGCAAGTACATGTGATAGATTTCAAGCCCCAACCCACTTCCACTTAGCCTACCTTCTTCACTATAAATTCATCATGGATATCACAACCTTCTATTTTTTCCATCTCCACACCTCCATCAACCCACACCCATTCCATTCCCATGAGTTAGCACATTCATAGTCCTAAAACTTCATCTCCATTTCATCATCCACAATAAATTCATTAAGCCTAGCATCACCAAATTCAATCCTATCCATCAAATTATCAACATCTCATCACATATTAACATTTCACCATTTCATCTCTACATATTCGTCAAGTGATTCAGGGCTTCCACATACTTGGGGAAGATCCTAGAATTCAAGCAATTGAAGAACACAAGCTTATATTGAGAGGGGGGTGAATAGTATAAGACCAATTTTTACTTTTCTTTTCCAAATAGTATTAATAAATATAATCAATGGCAATATCAATAGAAATAACCAAAGCAATGCATAAATCATCACACATAATAGAGACACAGATTTAACGTGGTTCACCCAAAGATGGCTACCTCCACGAAGAAAATATTTCTTCTAAATATTTCTCAAATAATCTCATGGGAATCCTTTCCCTATTAGAATGTTTATGGACCTTAGTCCAAAAGAGATGTTGATCCCCTAAATATGGTTTGTGGATCTCTATCCATAGGAGAACTCCTCCCGTGCTTTGGCTGGTGGTCCTCTAGAAGACTCTACCTCCACTACACTGACTGTGGATCTCTCTCCACTTGAAGACTCTTAACCTCACTCAGAAGACATGTCCTTAATATTTTGGTTGATGGCTCTCTATCCACTGGAGTCTCTGTCCTCTTTGCTCTATCACCTCAAAATTTCTATCTCAATACTATACTAAACACAGTCCAATCAGTATAGAACTGCTCAATATCTTGCACTAAACATAGTACATCTAGTCTATCATAAATATGATCAATAGGTTCACTTAGAACCTTCTCAAATATGCTCAATATATCCATTAAGAACTTGCTCAAATTTGCTCAATAGGTTCACTCAGAACCTACTCAAATATGCTCAATAGGTTCACTCAGAACTTGATCAAATATGCTCAACAAGTCTACTCAAAACCTGCTCAAATTTGCTCAATAGGTCCACACAGAACCTGTCCAAATCTGCTCAACAGGTCCACAAAAAACCTGGCCAAATTTTCTCAACAAGCTCACATAGAACTTATCCAAATATGCTCAAAAATCTCACATAGAACTTGTCTAAATCTGCTCAACCAGGTCCACACAGAACCTATCCAAATATGGTCAAGCTCACACAAAACTTGTCCAAATCTGCTCAACAAACTCACATATAACCTATCCAAATCTGCTCAATAAGCTCACACATAACTCGTCCAAATATGCTTAATAAGCTCTCTCTAGGACTTGCTCAAATTTGCTCAATAATTCCTCTCTAGGACTTGCTCAATCTACTCAATAAGTCCTATCTAGGACTTGCTCAAATCTGCTCAATAAGTCCTCTCTAGGACCTGCTCAAATCTACTCAAAAAGTCCTCTCTAGGACTTGCTCAAATTTGCTCAATAAGTCCTCTCTAGGACTTGAAATCTGTATTGTAAGCTTCCACAAAAGCTCACACAAAATAAGTCCACAAGTCTTCTCAAAGACTTACCTCAAATATGCTTAACAAGTCCACACAAAACTTGTCCAATCTCATAGAAACATAAAGAGAATTGTTAGAGACTCAATATGTTCTATACTCAATACTCAATCACTTTCTCAACTCAATCTCATAGAAGCATAAAGAGAATTGTTAGAGAATCAATATGTTCTATACTCAATGCTTAATCACTTTCTCAACTCAATCTCATAGAAGCATAAAGAGAATTGTTAGAGACTCAATATGTTCTATACTCAATGCTCAATCACTTTCTCAACTCAATCTCATAGAAGCATAAAGAGAATTGTTAGAGACTCAATATGTTCTATTCTAAAAACTCAATCTCAACTCAAATCAGAATATATAATAGTTTGTTTTATGGAGCTGTAGACACCAAAACAACACCAATCCGATTAAGTGACTATAAACACTGATCACATTGACATACACAACTTTCAGGGCAGCCCTCAGAGGTCAAACAGTGGTCCTAGCCACTCACACAGCAGTTTAGAAGGTCAGAAAATGGCAGAGCAAAGTTGGTCGCTTTAACAAGCCTTCGTTCAAACAAACCTTAAGCAAAACTTCAAGAGCAAACAAGCCTTAATAAAAAGGGAACCTTGGCCTTAGACGTCGTGAAATCGCGACGTCGCGAAATCGCGACGTCGCGAAATCGCGCGTCGTGATATCGCGACACCTAAGGCCCCGAGGGAAGCCTCGGCCTTAGACGTCGCGATATCACGTGTCGCGATATCATGACACCTAAGGCCCCGAGGGAAGCCTCGACCTTAGACGTCACGATATCGCACATCGCGATATCGCGACACCTAAGGCCCCGAGGGAAGCCTCGGCCTTAGACGTCGTGATATCGTGCGTCGTGATATCGCGACACCTAAGGCCCCGAGGGAAGCCTCGGCCTTAGACGTCACGATATCGTGCGTCACGATATCACGACACCTAAGGCCCCAAGGGAAGCCTCGGCCTTAGACGTCGTGATATCGTGACACCTAAGGCCTCGAGGGGGAACCTCGGCCGAAGTGTCGTGATATCGCGACGTCGCGATATCGTGACACTCCGACATTTTGTGTTTAAAAGCAGACACCTCTCCAATCAAAGGCAGACTTTGGCATGGCTGCCACATCCAAGGAATGACCACCACGTGGCACCCCTACGTGCCCCTTTTCAAAGAGACCCCGTGGGTCTGTAGAACGGCGGACTTCACCAACTGCATTAATGAGAAAGCAGTGTTAGCAACAAATCCGATCCGAGGCCATGCCTCATAACTACTGATGTCAGTGCGAGCCATGTCTCAGCGGCCCCTGCGGACTTAGGGTTTGGACATTAATATTTCAAAGGCGAAATCCTCTATAAAAACTAGCTCAATGCAATGTAAAAAAAATAGGAGAAGCATTTTAAAAACACAACGAAGTGCTGCTCATCTAGAGACCCGATTGCATCAGTTTAGACTTTACCTTCTTCACATCCAGAATCTATTTCACAAGAGAGGTTGGTGGGTGGTTTTTAGAAGTGTGAGTCTGACCTTCAAACCAGACATTGGATTACTATATCCCATTAATTTGCCGACAACACCACAGTCTTAGATTTCGAACCCATCCCTAGTGGATTGGCGTCGAAACTAAGTTCTAACGAGGGCGGCCCGCTTGGGCACCCCACATATTTTTGCTTGTTTGTTAGTTACATGGTTAATTTGTTCTGTCACGCTTTACATTCGAGTATATCCTTTATTGAATATATCCTGCATTCTATGTTCTACATTAAAGCTTCACGTTCGAATATGTCTGCCGTGCGTTCTACACTTGCATTACTTTTTTAATCACGTGTTTATCAAATTCAAAAGACGTTTTATCGAATATCATTGTGCTTCGGTAGTTCTTGTTGTCTCCCTAACCTGCAGGTAACCCTAGCGTATAAGCTTTTCATCACAAGCAAAATTGTCTCACCTGGAGACGAATTACAACAGGCTTCCACTGACTGTATCACTGGCAATAGCCGCCGGTAAAGTTTTTTTTGTTTTCTGCGAAAGTTGCAGGTTTTCTTAGGGTTATGCTATTAGCATGCATTTTTCATTGATTTTGAGAGTCAAAACGTTCAGTCCTTGTGCAACAGGTGCTATTAAACAGTTTTATGTTTCTTTGAATGTAGGAAGAAGTAGCAAGAGCAAAGATTCATCAGCAACCAGCGGCGACAACATTCTGGCCCACCCGTTTCTAATGTGGGCATGCGGAAGAAGATCAATATTCATTTGTTGTAATGGAAACATGTAACTGAAGAGACGTATTGTAACCGACCGAAATCACATTAATAAAAAGGGCTATGCTCCTACTTTTAATTTGATCATATCCGTGTTATTACATGCATTAAACTAGTTCTGTTTTTATTGCATATTAGTGTTTCTTTTATTTTTGAAATCTCATGCTTTTATGGAACTTGATCAATCACTTCATACATTCACTTGACTAGGCTCAATCAACTCTACTCAACCAATCACTTCAAGAAACAACTCTTGCTCACAAACCCTAGTCCAAGCATATATACTTCAACTCAAAATGTATCCAACAATGCTTAACAACAAATCTCACATAACAATGATACTCATGATCTTTCCAAACCCTAACTCAAGTTTTTCACACAACCAATGGCTTCAACAACAATGCTTATAAAACAAGGTTTTAATCACAACTCTCAATTCAGAAAACCTTTAAGCATTAAATCAATGTACTTCACTCACCCAATGGTCTAAAAAATGTTAAAATAAGGTTTTAATCACACTCTCAATTCAAAAACTTTAGTTAATACCAATGGTCTAAACAACAATGCTTATCAAACAAGGTTTTAATCACAACTCTCAATTCATAAAACCTTTAAGCATTAACTCAATGTACTTCACTCAACCAATGGTCTAAACAACAATGCTTATCAAACAAGGTTTAATCACAACTCTCAATCCAGAAAACCTTTAAGCATTAACTCAATGTACTTCACTCAACCAATGGTCTAAACAACAATGCTTATCAAACAAGGTTTAATCACAACTCTCAATCCAAAAAACCTTGAAGCATTAACTCAACCACTTTCGAAAAGGAAACCCTAATCAAATCCTTTTCACTCCAAACTTAATTTTCAATCAAGCCAATCACCTAACTCAACAAAGAAGAAATTTTACCCATACCTTTTCTTGAAGAGTAGTTGTCCTTACAAATCTGCCACACTCACAATTACTTCTTTGAAAAACTCAATAAGGGTTAGAGGATAATTTTTATATCACAAAAATAATATCACAATTACACCTTATCACTCCAACTTAAACAATAAACAATATCCTCACAATAATCACAAAACCCTTTATTCAAAATAACATACAACCCACAAAGTCTTAACCTTTCAATATTCCACAATAGAAAATTTTAAGACTTTAAAAATAAAAATAGAATTCTCCTTATAACTCCTAATGGTATTTCTCAACTACCAACCTTTATCACAATGCAACCCTTTCAAACTTCAACCACCAAATACCTTATACCTCCAACTTAGGCATTAATAAAATAAAACATAAAAATGTTACCTTTGCCTTTGGAGAGTTTCGAACTCTCAACGCAGCCCACACAAACATCTTTGCCCATGGTGCAAACCACCACATGAGCTATATGCTCATTGGGAAGGAAGAAGCACCACGTGCTTCAACACCTTATCCTTCCTTGCCTTGCAAAATGAATGCGCCTAATGATTGGCGCCTTCAACACGTCCACCAAAATGCTTCCATCGGGATTCAAACACTATCCACCATGCACACCAAAACGTAAGCTTGCAGCCCACTTGCCACTAGGCCAAGGTGCCTTGTTGGATTCCAACTAATCAATGCACTTGGTTTTGTTCCTTTTCACCGTTAAGTCAAACACGAATTTCGCACATTTATCTCATGAGCTCTGCATTTAATTTGTATGCTTTCTCTTTCCAATTCGAGCAAGGATAAATTTTATGTCCTTTGGCATAGGTTTAAATAATGATTTTTCCTCCTTTGCTTGGAACGTCGGTGCTCCAAAACGTAAATGATCCTCATGACGTCGGCAAAGATTTATCAAGGCCTTTGGTCTTAAACCCAACCTTTGGGTTTATTAAATTATTTTTTGACTTTATAAAACCCACTTTTATCTTTTAAAACATTATAATAAAAATTATAAATGTTTTGGGTTTTCTCCATGGCACATTTTAATATTATAATAACCACTATTATAATATTAACCTTCGATAATGTACCTTTAATATTTATTTATAAAATTTAAATTCATACTGAATTTAAATGATTTATAAAATAAATATTATAACTCCTTTTTAACTTTTGTCTTTTGCACTGTTTCACTTGAACTTTGGCCTTCTTCCTGGATATCAAATAACCATATTTGTCCCCTTTATTTCCTGCTAAAATATTTGGTATTAATGATGACTTCATCTGGTGGCATCAATGGTGACATCAATGACAACTTTGACTTAGGGACTCAAAATGTCCAACAATCTCCCCCTTTGTCATTGATGGCAACCCATATCCTTTTACTAAAACCTGACCTTTCTTTTTCTTCTGCTCCCCCTAGGACATTGCTCCCCCTGGCTCAATGCTCTCTCAAATATCAAATCTCTCCCCAATACACAAATCTCTCCCCCTTTGACATCAATGGCAAAGGGTCACCTTTGGGGCTCGGGGCTAAGAATGAGCCTCTTAGCTTAGCCCCTCCCCCACCTCCACATGAGGTGGTTAATTCTAGGGTGGGAGTATTTCTACTCCCCGAAAGCACTGTTCTTTACCTTTATCTTTTTCCCTTCTTTTATGAGTTTTCTGAATCCTCTAACTGTTTCTTTCCAAGTCATCATCCCTGTTCCTATCATCACTCCTGTTCCTGTTCCTATTCTTGTTCTCATCCATGTTCCTGTTCCTGTTCCTGTTCTCATCCATGTTCCTATTCCTGTTCCTATTCTCATCCATGTTCATGTTCCTATTTCTGTTCATATTCTTGTTCTTGTTCATATTCCTATTTCTGTTCATACCTATTTTTGGAATATTTGCTCTACACCATCTTGTTGTGTGACCATAATTATTGCACTTATAACACTTAATGTTATTATTCCTTGGAGGTGCAAATATCTTAGGATTTCTCCTAGTGAAGCCATATCCTCTTCTATCATGAACCCTGCAATTCATTGCCTTGTGACCAAACTCATTACATGAGTAGCAATACCCATGGAAAAGTTGTCCTTTCCCATATTCCTGTCTTTCATGTGTCCTACACTATGAAGCCATGTGCCCAAACCTATGACATGAAAAACATCTTCCATTGAAGAAACCTTGCCTAGACCCCATTGGTCTCTTAGTCTCTTCTACTTGTTTCTTGTTCCATCTATTCCTTACTTGTGCATTGTTCCTTTCCTTGCTGAACTTTCTATTGTCCAACTTATCCTTAGAAGTCTCACTCTCTCTTTTACTTACTTCTTTTGACTCTTCTTCTTTTTTGGTGTTTGAGCTTGATTCTCCTTTTTCTGCTTCTTGTTTCCCTTGTTCTTCTTTAGAACTAAGTCCTGTTATGGTGACTGATGACCTTTGTGCATTGATAATCTTATCCAAAGTCTTTGAATTTTCCTCAAACTTGTGTAGCTTGTCCTTAGAACCTTTTACTTCCATCCTTAGTGAAACTATCTCATGCTCTAATCTTTCACACTCTAGATCTTTTGTCTTTATTTTTTTGACCATACTTTCTTCAATTTTTCTTGTCTCTTCAACTTTGATTTTGAAGTTGGTGAGTTCCTGTAAAAGCCTTGCTTTTGCTTTTTCATCTTCTTGAGCTTGAACCCTTAATCCTGAGTTCTCTCTTTTTAATTCTTCAAGAGTAACCATAAGCCTTTCACATTCTATCTCTTTTACCTTTGACTGTTCAACCATACCTTTTTCAACTCTTCTTGCCTTTTCAACCTTATCTCTCAAGTCAAAGAGATCCTGTAGAAGCTTTGTCTTATTTTTCTCATCTTCTTGTATTTGAGCCTTCAATTCTAAATTCTCTCTTTTCAATTCAACAAGTTCCTTAAGAGTGGCTTCCTCCTTTTATTTTTCTGAATATTTCTCTTCTTTCTTTCTTTGATCTTCTGTAGGAGCTAATACTGAAAGTAGAGTTTCTTCTTCATACCTATTTTGATTGTCCCTGTTATCCTTTCTTGAACCAACCTCTAGGATTTCATTTCTGAGAATATCATCTTCATCTTCACCGCTACTAAACCCATTGCAATAACTTGCATCATGGCCAAGTTGACCACAAACAAAACATTCTTGTGGACAATAAGCTGCATGGTGACCTGTGTTCCCACATATGGTACAAAACTTTATCAATTTGATATTTTCTCCACTACTTGATTCATCTCTTGAATCTATTTCCATTTTTCCTCCCAACACAACAATATTAAACTCATCTTCCTTTTCTTTCATGACCATGTGTGTTCTTTTCTTCTTGTGTCTCATGGTTCTATCCTTTGCCTTTCTTTGCCATTTGTGTTCTTGTAAGATCTTCCTTCAAGTTGTTAAACCTTTTTCGAAGGAACCAGACTCTGATACCAATTGAAGAACACAAGCTTATATTGAGAGGGGGTGAACAGTATAAGACCACTTTTTACTTTTCTTTCCCAAACAGTATTAATCAATATAATCAATGGCAATATCAATAGCAATAACCAAAGCAATGCATAAATCATCACACACAATAGAGACACAGATTTAACATGGTTCACCCAAAGATGGCTACCTCCATGGAGAAAATATTTCTTCTAAATATTTCTCAAATAATCTCATGGGAATCCTTTCCCTATTACAATGTTTATGGACCTCAGTCCAAAGGAGATGTTGATCCCCTAAATCTGGTTTGTGGATCTCTATCCATAGGAGAACTCCTTCTCCTCTGCTCTGGCTGGTGATCCTCTAGAAGACACTACCTCCACTGCACTGACTGTGGATCTCTCTCCACTTGAAGACTCTTGTCCTCACTCAGAAGACCTATCCTCAATGTCCTAGTTGATGGATCTCTATCCACTGGAGTCTCTGTCCTCTCTGCTCTATCACCTCCAAAGCTCTATCTCAATACTATACTAAACACAGTCTAGTCGGTCTAGCACAACTCTACTCAATCTCTTGCACTAAACATAGTACATTCGGTCTAGCACAAATCTGCTCAATAGGTTCACTTAGAACCTTCTCAAATCTGCTCAATAGGTCCACTCAGAACCTGCTCAAATCTTCTCAATAGGTCCACTCAGAACCTGCTCAAATCTTCTCAATAGGTCCACTTAGAACCTTCTCAAATCTGCTCAATAGGTCCACTCAAAACCTATCCAAATCTTCTCAATAGGTCCACATAGAACCTATCCAAATATGCTCAACAAGCTCACACATAACTTGTCCAAATTTGCTCAACAAGTCCACACAGAACCTATCCAAATCTGCTCAACAAGCTCACATAGAACTTGTCCAAATCTTCTCAACAAGCTCACATAGAACTTATCCAAATCTGCTCAACAAGCTCACATAGAACTTGTCCAAATCTGCTCAATAAGTCCTCTCTAGGACTTGCTCAAATCTGCTCAATAAGTCCTCTCTAGGACTTGCTCAAATCTACTCAATAAGTCCTCTCTAGGACTTGCTCAAATATTGTAAGCTTCCACAAAATCTCACACAAAATCAGTCCACAAGTCTTCTCAAAGACTTGCCTCAAATCTGCTTAACAAGTCCACACAGAACTTGTCCAAATCTCATAGAAACATAAAGAGAATTGTTAGAGACTCAATATGTTCTATACTCAATACTCAATCACTTTCTCAACTCAATCTCATAGAAGCATAAAGAGAATTGTTAGAGACTCAATATGTTCTATACTCAATGCTCAATCACTTTCTCAACTCAATCTCATAGAAGCATAAAGAGAATTGTTAGAGACTCAATATGTTCTATTCTCAAAACTCAATCTCAACTCAAATCAGAATATAGAATAGTTTGTTTTATGGAACTTGAACAACCACTTCATACATCCACTTGACTAGGCTCAATCAACTCTACTCAACCAATCACTTCAAGGAACAACCCTTTCTCACAAACCCTAGTCCAAGCATATATACTTCAACTCAAAATGTTTCCAACAATGCTCAACAACAAATCTCACATAACAATGATACTCATGTTCTTTTCTAACTCAAGTTCAAGTTCTTTGCATAACTAATTGGCTTCAACAACAATGCTAATAAAACAAGGTTTTAATCACAACTCTCAATTCAGAAAACCTTTAAGCATTAACTCAATGTACTTCACTCACCCAATGGTCTAAACAACAATGCTTATCAAACAAGGTTTAATCACAACTCTCAATCCAGAAAACCTTTAAGCATTAACTCAATGTACTTCACTCAACCAATGGTCTAAACAACAATGCTTATCAAACAAGGTTTAATCACAACTCTCAATCCAGAAAACCTTGAAGCATTAATTCAACCACTTTCGAAAAGGAAACCCTAATCAAATCCTTTTCACTCCAAACTTAATTTTCAATCAAGCCAATCACCTAACTCAACAAAGAAGAAATTTTGCCCATACCTTTTCTTGAAGAGTAGTTGTCCTTACAAATCTGCCACACTCACAATTACTTCTTTCACAAACTCAATAAGGGTTAGAGGATAATTTTTATATCACAAAAATAATATCACAATTACACCTTATCACTCCAACTTAAACAATAAACAATATCCTCACAATAATCACAAAACCCTTTATTCAAAATAACATACAACCCACAAAGTCTTAACCTTTCAATATTCCACAATAGCAAATTTTAAGACTTTAAAAATAAAAATATAATTCTCCTTATAAATCCTAATGGTATTTCTCAACTACCAACCTTTATCACAATGCAACCCTTTCAAACTTCAACCACCAAATACCTTATACCTCCAACTTAGGCATTAATAAAATAAAACATAAAAATGTTACCTTTGCCTTTGGAGAGTTTCAAACTCTCAACGCAGCCCACACAAACGTCTTTGCCCATGGCGCAAACCACCACATGAGCTATATGCTCATTGGGAAGGAAGAAGCACCACGTGCTTCAACACCTTATCCTTCCTTGCCTTGCAAAATGAATGCACCTAACGATTGGCGCCTTCAACATGTCCACCAAAATGCTTCCATCGGGATTCGAACACTATCCACCATGCACACCAAAACGTAAGCTTGCAGCCCACTTGCCACTAGGCCAAGGTGCCTTGTTGGATTCCAACTAATCAATGCACTTGGTTTTGTTCCTTTTTACCGTTAAGTCAAACACGAATTTCGCACATTTATCTCATGAGCTCTGCATTTAATTCGTATGCTTTCTCTTTCCAATTCGAGCAAGGATAAATTTTATGTCCTTTGGCATAGGTTTAAATAATGATTTTTCCTCCTTTTCTTGGAACGTCGATGCTCCAAAATGTAAATGATCCTCATGACGTCGGCGAAGATTTATCAAGGCCTTTGGTCTTAAACCCAACCTTTGGGTTTATTAAATTATTTTTTGACTTTATAAAACCCACTTTTATCTTTTAAAACATTATAATAAAAATTATAAATGTTTTGGGTTTTCTCCATGGCACATTTTAATATTATAATAACCACTATTATAATATTAACCTTCGATAATGTACCTTTAATATTTATTTATAAAATTTAAATTCATACTGAATTTAAATGATTTATAAAATAAATATTATAACTCCTTTTTAACTTCTATCTTTTGCACTGTTTCACTTGAAATTTGGCCTTCTTCCTGGATATCAAATAACCATCTTTGTCCCCTTTATTTCCTGCTGAAATATTTGGTATTAATGATGACTTCATCTGGTGGCATCAATGGTGACATCAATGACAACTTTGACTTAGGGACTCAAAATTTCCAACAACAATGCAATAGCATATTGATAGCTTGAAGCAGCATACTCCTGGTATGATGAACCAAAATATTACTTTAAGATAGATTATCAATCAACCAATTCACTTTTTGGTACCATCACTGCCATATCTAGTAGATTTAAAGGTACCAAAATTTGACAAATTCAAAGGGACCGAGGATCCTAGAGAGCATGTGATCTCATTCATTCACTCATATTTCAGAATTCAAAATAATGATACCCTAATTATCATAAATTTTCCTTAGACATTGGGGGGAGATTCTATGGAGTGGTATAATAATCTACCCCATCATAGTATTTATACTTTTGAATAATTGGTGAACCAATTTCTCGAAATATTTTTCCTCAATGTTCGAAAGAAAATTTCACTGACTGAATTATATAATATTAAGCAATTTGATGATGAGTCAATCTATGATTATTACAACTGTTGAAGGGTTGCTATCATAAAACTTCCATTATTCCTATGAATGGAAGAGCTAACTTGACTATTTACCAAGAGTTACTTAAAACTCATCTCTTGGTTATTACAATTACAACAGTATAGACCATTTGAAGAAGCTCTTGCCTAGGCTAGCATAATTGAGGAAATTAAAATCTAAGAAGGTGTAATAAATATTAAAAATAAATAATGGTAGAACAAGGGCCAATCCAAAGGAACTTATTCTGGCCAATCCAAGCCAAATCAGGTTAATCAAGCAAATCAAGTGAATCAAGTGGTCATGAGTCAGCCGATAATGGCTCAACAATAACAACCAATGCAACAACAACCACAATAAATTGCATATCAAGAGGTTCTCCCACCATCACAAGTTCAAAACATAGTACCAACTATGAAACTCACCAACATCGATAATTCATTCGATAAAATTACCACTACACCCCCTTATCTGAGTCATATACCTCCATATTTCGTAGGTTGTATGACATAAACCAACTTGCCTTACCTGAGGTTAAACTAGATGATCCCACCAAATGTAGCAAAATATATAGGGCACATTTGTGTTATCCTTATCATCAAAAAAATTGATATGATATCAATGACTACTACACATTTAAAGATATGGTGCAAGACCTAATTGACTTAGGGGTTGTCAAGATTTATAGTCTCTTAGCTCAACAAAATCAAAACCTTGGCATCTATCAAACACCACTTTCTCATCATGAGGAAGCACAACCAACAACAGGAGGGTCAAACACCAAGAATCCTAATAAAGTTAACCATGTTCAACAATACCAAGATTTTATGGGTGTTGTTCATGTAGTCACCTGAGGTCAACAACACACAAATCAACAAGATGCACAATAACAACCTGTTTAATCTCCCATAGCACCACCGACAAGTGTGTCTCCCCAACCTACCACTTCATCATCACACATTCAATTTTTTTCTAATTCTTCACAACCCATTCATATTCCAAGTCATACATCTTCACCCACTCATCCTCCCAATCATCCGTTAAAGCCAATTATTTCTTTGAGTAGTCAGCTAACCACTAGCCTCAAAATGGCTTCAAATAAGCTATCTATTTATGAGCTAATTCAACAATATTCCCCACATTTTGAGGCATTAATGGAGATTCTAAAATCCATTGAACTCCAATCTTAGGATGCTAATACCTTTAGCAATTTTATGGGAAGCATATGAACATGTGTGAAGCCTACCATTTCATTCTATGATTTTGAAATCAAACCAATATTGTCGAGATCGGTGGACCCTCCATTGCATATTATGACTCAAATTTATAGGAAGCCATTCAATCAAGTTTTTATTGATACCAACTCCTCTATCAATATCATCACCACGTCCCCTCTCCAACATATTGATCTCCTACCATCTCACATCACAAATTCCACCTTCATCCTGAAAGTATTTAACAATGCTCTTTGTTCCACTATTGGCACTGTAGTTTACCCATCAAAGTGGGGGTAAAAATATTGCACACAATGTTTTACATATTAGAAGGGGTCATGGTGTACAATGTACTCCTTGAAATTCCTTGGATTAGAGAAATGAGATGTGTCCCCTCTATAGTCCATCAATGCTTGAAATATGTACATGAGGGAAAAAATCATTGCATACCAGTAGACATCGAACTATTTAAGTATTGCAATTTTCATTTCAAATCATTATGAATCCATGCTTCCATCCACCCAAATTTTCTTCACATCAACCACATCATCCACCACACCATCCACTTCTTCATCCAATATTCCTATTATTGAGGAACTCCCCATCACTACCTCACAACAAGCTTCCATCTCCATGCCCTCATATTCATCATTATTGACTACATGTACATGTAGTCAAGCCCAATCCACATCAACCACATCATCAACATCAACATCCTCCATCATCACTCCCTCCACATCATTACCCATTCATAAAATACCTCAGCCAAATCCACCTTCATCCACATCAACTAATGTCTCACAAGTCAAACTAATGGATTGTGAGATGCCATTCCAATCCATACCTCTCCTATTATCAGAGTCCCAAGATAATCCTGAGCTCTCCACATCCCCTTCCACATCTACCTCCACATAATCCCAAGTTACGATCCACTTAACTAATCTTGGTATTGGTGAGTATGTTGTCCAATACATCACTGTCACACCGCTTAATATCCAAACTCCTAGGAATTATGGTCACCCACATGATCCACCCTTATCTATAGGAGTGGTGTACAACATGGGTTCAATGCCCAATAGCATAAATTTTATGTATGGGAGGATTGATTCATCGTCCAATCCATCTTCCCAAGATGAACCCAAGCAACCAACACCTTCCAACATACAACACATATCGGGTTTTACATCCTGATACTTTCATCGAGTCAATTGGTAAGGTTATGGCCTAGGATGACATGAACAGGGAATGCATGAGCTCATTGATACTCCATACTGAGAAGCTCATGACCATTCAAGTTTAGGCTATCACCCTTATTATTTCACCTATTCTTTTGAATAAGATTTTTAAAGTCCTAATTTGAATTTAGAAGAAGAAACACATCACCATGATGACTTTGAAGATGAAATCTATGAAGAATACAATGTTATATCGATAGCTTCTGATGAATCTGATGAAGAATCAACACCCATCATTCCATTCACCAAACATGAGGAGTTTTACCTCAGAATGTTCCCCATCCATCAACCCACATTTCACTTGCTTCTTTGACAAGAGTAAGCTTAACCAATCGGTGAACCACATAAATTTTATTAATCCACCTCACCAAACATTTTATTGTAATATATGTACATAAAAAAAATTCAAAAATTAAAAACACACAAAAAAATTCAAATAAAAAATCATCATTGCTCTGCATATACATGGTTTTTTATTGATTGCATTTATTTGTGTTGCTCATTTTTATTTAGGTTCCTTGAGCTCTTGCATTGATTCTAGTAGATAGGATTTATTCATCCTCCACTTTTCCAACCACCAATTTTACCTTTAAGTTAACATGAATCCTATTGACTTATTCACCCCACTCCTTAATCCATATGATTTGGCAAAGCCAATTCCAATTGACATGAGTCTTGTTGATATGGAATAGATTTCCTCACCCCCATACTTTTCAGAATTCATCATTTTTGAGTAATAATTAAGGGTGTTAGCCAACTACATTCCTCCATCGCCTTCGCCTTAACCTTCACCTTCACCTTTAGATCTTGAGGTTTTCTAGGTAGACATAGAAGAGGTTGAGTCAGAAGAGTTTGATAATGTCATAGATGACATTCATCTGATCCCAATGCCCCATTAGCTTGAGGAAGGTTCTCACATGTCTATTTAAGATACCATTGATGTGAAACTTAGTTTAGATGTAGACAATCCCTAAATTGTTAAACTTGACAAAAGTTTATCCGTAGATGAACAAGAGAAATTAATTGCTCTCCTAAAGAAGAATAAGGGCATTTTTGCATGGTATTACAAAGATATGCCTGGCCTTGATCCTAACTTGGTTGTCCACAATATCACCTTGCATCCTGATGCTAAGTCGTTCAAACAAAAACTGAGAAATATGCATCCTACTCTTGCCCTCATGGTCAAAGAAGAGCTTCAAAATATTTTAGATGTGGGTTTCATTGTACCCATTGACTATTCTAAATGGCTTTAAAACATGGTACTCATTCACAAGCCTAATGGGAAAATATGTATTTGCACTAACTTTTGAGACCTTAACAAAGCATATCCTAAGGATGACTTTCCTCTAACAAACATTGATACTCTTATCGACACTTGCGTTGGTCATGAAATTCTTTCTATAATAAACAATTTTTAGGATACAACCAGATTCAAATAAATCCTGATAACCAACACAAAACAACATTCACTACACCTTTGGGGACTTTTTGTTACGAGGTGATGCCCTGTGGCCTCAAAAACATAGGTTCCACTTATTAATGTACCATGACATATATCTTCCATGATTATATGCATATGATCATCGAAGATTATGTGGATGATCTCTTGGAAAAATCCAAAACTCGACAAGAGCACATTGGTGTCTTGGAAAAGGTCTTTGATTGACTTCTAGAGCATAATGTAAGGTTGAACCCCAAAAAGTGTGTCTTTGGTGTTACCTCAGGAAAACTACTAGGATTCATTATCTCCAAAAGAGGCATTAAGGTGGACCCAAACAAAGTCAAGGCCATCATGGAGATGCCTCCCCCAAAAAACTTAAAATAATTGCGTAGTTTACAAGGAAATATTCAATCAATAAATCATTTCATTGTGCAACTTTTTGATAAATGTAGGCCATTAAATCACCTACTATAAGAGGGGGTGAAATTTTCATCGATAGATAAATGCCAAAAATATTTTGATGACATCAAACATTACCTGGCTTCTCCACTAGTCTTAATTCCTCCTCATCCGAGGGTCCTCTTCCATCTTTATGTTTTAGCAATAGACTTTACATTAGGGACAATGCTTGCACAAAAGAATAAAAAAATTGAGAGCAAGTTGTCTATTACATTAGTTGAACATTGGTAAGCTATAAAACTAGATATGCTTACACGTAAAATTGTGCTTAGCAGTGGTTTTTGCCAAATTCAGATATTACATGCTTAGTCACAACACATATGTTATAGCTCACAAAAATCCTCTGCATTATATGATATCTCGCACTTACAATAACACCCACACTGCAAAATGGATAATTCTTCTCACTGAATTTGATATTGAGTTCATCAGCCAAAAATCCATTAAAGGTCAAGTCATAGATGATTAGCTTGCAAAAGCTCCACTTCCTAGTGATCAACCCTTTATTATTGAGCTCCCAGATGATTCGGTATTCACTATCACTGAACAAGAAGAAAATTTCATTTCAGAGGAAGATGTTGATATCATACTATTATTTGATGGTTATAAGTGCAAAAAAGTTCAAGGTGCTGGAGTCGTGTTTCATACACCATAGGGGATACCTATTCCTCTATCATTAAAAATTGACTTCCAATGCACAAACAACAATGTAGAGTATGAAGCCTTAATCTTAGGTCTTCAAGCAACCATAGATATGGGCATAAAGCATATCAAGATATTTGGTGATTCTCAACATGTCATTCATCAAATTAATAGAGAATATTGTAGGTCTAAAATTCACACACTCCTTTCCTTCAGGCTAATGGATCCGCGCCTCGAAGGGGAATGTGGGAATGATAGGTCTACACCTCGAAGAGAGACACTTGAGATCGTGTCTTCTTTGGTGATTTTTTGATGAATTGGGTGGGTTCACCAGGAAACATTTTGTGGCAGTTTCCATGCCTAGGTTTTGGGATTTGTTTTGATGTGTTCCTTTTATCAAATCACGCATACACCTAGTTTTGGCCAATATGCAACTACATTAACCTATATGCAATTTTGATTTCTATGAAGACAACAAACAACAAAAAGTAAATTTAGATGAACTATGCAATGCTTAAAAGAAATTTAAACTCTGACCTGTATCCGAAAGTCTGATGTAGTTTTTGATTCTTTGTTGTAGGTAAAATCGATCAAAATCCAACAAGATCGGGTGATCCGATCTGCTAATCGGGTGGTCCGATTATGCAGAAATCTACCCGATTAGGGCAGAAAGTTGCAGTTTGACAACTTTGATACAGAAAACAACATTTTCACCAAATAATATGCATCTACTAAACTAAATTGTAGAAAATAATGAATTTGAAAATACAACAGATGACTTATTGAATATGACTCTATGTTAAACACGTGAATATTTGCAAAAAAGTGATGAAATGGGAATATGCAAGCTAGAATATCAAGTATAATGAATGTAAGATGATCTAAATATGATCCTAAATAGAAGTGATGAGAATATAGAATGCAAACACTGAGGTCTAGATGCCCCCAGACAGCTGAACAACATGGATGTGTGATGCAGATAAAATCGGGCAATTTTGTC
Source organism: Wollemia nobilis (assembly GCA_028583015.1). Taxonomy (NCBI): domain Eukaryota; kingdom Viridiplantae; phylum Streptophyta; class Pinopsida; order Araucariales; family Araucariaceae; genus Wollemia; species Wollemia nobilis. The sequence continues at coordinate 4,291,208 of JAQPPZ010015005.1, read as the reverse complement.
AAAATCGAGTGAAACGATATCGAAATTAGGCGATACGATATCACACGAATCTGATCGATGCACAACTTGAACCTACAAAAACATAGCAAAAATGGTAGAATAACAAGATGAAAATATGTGGATGTTCCAGGGGGAATCCGAGGCGAGGAGCCTGGATTAAATAGGAAGAGATCAACTGAGGGGTTGGGCTAAAATTGAAGGGGGGTTACAACCTCCTCTATTCTGGATGAAATCGGTCGAACCGATCCCGCAACCATCATGCAGTTTCCCGGGTAGAGACAAAGAGGTTACAACTAAGTTTTGTCACCTTGCTAAGGTAGGCATTTTTTGGTTTTGGACAAAATCGGGTGACCCAATTTTGTGCAAAATCTATCGATTTTGCACTAAAATCTGTCGATTTTGCACGAGGGCTAAAACAAACTTGTAATGGGTACAAAAATCGAGGCAACAAGTTGAGGATAGTTAAATTTGATTTTTCAAATGTTTATTAACTTAGGTTTGATTAATGTGAGTCATTTTTAGGGTGCTACATTTTGCCCCCTCTTTAGCGCATTTTCGAAAGAAAGTGCGTTAAAGAAAAGTATGACATGCTTTACGAGAAAGCAAAAATTTATTGCACATTTTGTTGATGATTTCAAGTTTTATTGTTAAACTGTTTTAGATGTGATACCCCCTTCGAGTTTTTGCACCAAATTCCAGGTTTGGTGAAAAACTCGAAATTTACCCATTTTTAGAATAATTTTAATAAAATTAAAGAATTGAGGTAAAACCTAATTCATTTTTACTGTGCAGTTATTCTGGTTTTGAGCTCTAGAGAGAAAATATGGCGAAAGTTCCTCACCGAGCAGATCTGGTGCACAGAAGGACTGGCCAGATATGGGTAAGGATCTAAAACTAAGTTTAAGTTATATTTTATGATTTTTTTGTGCTTGAATGTATGTTTAATTTGGATTTTAGGGCACGGTTGCCATATTTTTTGTCGCGTCGATGAAATCGGGTTGATTTCTATGATATCGGCTCGATTTCGGTGATATCGATCAATTTTGAACAAAAATTGATCGATATCGCATGAAATCATCCGATATCGTAGAAAATCGATCGATATCGGACAAAGTCACCCGATATTGCGAAAAATTGGTCGATATCGAACAAAAGTGTTCGATATCACGAAAAACTAACCGATATCGAACAAGAAGTGTTCGATATCATAAAAAACTAACCGATTTTAGACAAAAACTTGTTTATTAATTAACTGATTGAAATTTTGATTTTTTGTTGTTGTTTTTGTGAACAGAAAAGGGAATTGAAGAATAGGGAGTGGCACTATGGAGCATTGCAGGAGGACCTGAATGCACTCATGGTGGTAGAGAGAAGGACCTTAGGTACTGTTGGGTTATTACATGTGGTAGAGTTGCCACAGGTTCCAATCGATATGCGACTACTGACTACTTTGGCTGAACGGTGGTACCCAGGTTCTTCCTATTTCTGGCTACCGATAGGGGAGATGACCCCTACACTAGAGGATATTTGGAGGATACTGAGAGTACCTATCAGGGGGATGTTTGTTGCCACATCTAGAAACCAGATCCAGGCACTTCAGAGACTATCTGGTGATCCTCACTTCCCTCTGGTGAGTGGAGGCATTGGGATCGAGCTTCTGAGTCAGAGACTAGGGGTTTCTCGACTCACAGTTGTACTGAGTGGGATTGTTGGTGGCTTACTTCTGAGCCACTTCAATGGCCATCTTCTACCATGGACTCTAGTAGAGGTTGTGGTCGACATGAGAGATCAAGGGAGAGTCTTTGCATGGGGGCCTTTCATGCTATGCCATTTGTATAGGACTCTATTCAAGGTCGTATACAAGGGCACTGTAGCACTGCCCCTCACTTCATTTCTATAGGTTTGGGCATGGGAGCACATTGCCATACGGAGACCGATAGGGCTTCCACTGGAGGGGTTGGTCGTAGAGAGACCTAGGGATTTCTATTGGTGTCCTCGTAGAGCTCTTGGGAGTCGGATATCTATGGACATGGCTAGGAGATTCTTGGATGATCTGATAGTAGATAGCATCACATGGAGGCCATACAAATATCATCCAGGTTGGATCGAGGATGCATATCAGTTGGCTCATGTGAGGTGAGTTATTTGGTTGAGGATGGACCAGGGTGACGTGGAGCTGCATCGCGTTGATCGAGTCATGCGATAGTTTGGATTGCAATAGGATATCCCTAGGACTAGGGATATCTACTTTTCTAGGTCCACTCGGGATACCACCATAGTTAGTGGGGCTCCTGACATGGCAAAGTTTATGGACCCAGATGCAGATGATGAGATGGTCCCTACAGCCATTGGAGATGATGTTGGGGTGACTGATGGTTACCAGGGTTGGTATGCTCAGATTTGGCCCATGAGGATTACCAGGCCGAGGACTATGATAGAGCAGGCCTATGATCAGATGCAGCAATGGAGGAGACAAGATCAGGCTCCTCTTAGGAGAGGTGGACCTCGCACCAGAGGAGGTCATCAGAATTTCTTGAGATGAGAGAGAGCTTCTAGGGGAGAGAGGGAGGAGAGGAGAGTATCCCCCCATAGGAGGGAGGAGCATCTCCTCAGCAGGAGGAGAGACCTGACTCACCCGAGAAGGGCAAGAGAGTTATGGAGGAGGGAGAGAGCAGTGAGGTGGCTGCTCTATGGGCAGAGGTGATTAGTTTGAGGGAGGAGAATGCCTCCTAGAAGACTAATATTGAGTCTCTAGAGGTGCAGGATGCAGGTTTGAGAGCTAGGATCCAGACTTTGGAGGTAGAGCTCGCATAGGCATGGGCTCAGACATAGGTGGGACAGGGAGCTAGGGATCCAGCTCCTACATCTTCTTAGTCAGTGGGCTCAGGGAGGAGTGACTCAGGGAGGATATTGACTCGAGAACTTTAGCTGGTGGGTTTCTATCAGGGTTTATATCATGCAGCAGTGCCTATGGAGCAGAGGCAGCCAGAGCCTCCGATGCTTGACATATCAGAGACTTCGAGTCACTCTAGATCTCGATCGACTACCCGAACGACTACTACCATAGGAGCAGGAGGATTTCGAGTACCACGACCCCTTGGTGGGGATGATGATGCTCAAAGTTCTAGAGGATCTAGGGGGTGATCTTAGACATTTTGTATCATATATCTATTGACTGAGTATGCCGATTTTTGAGGATTGTGGCATACCAGTCTAACTTTATCTTGTACATGGACTTTTGAGATATATATATATATATATATATATTGACCTTCTTGTCTTATGTGATTTTTATATGATTTGATTGCATTTGATTGAATTTTTATGATGTTTAAATTTCTCATAATCATGCTTTTAATTTAAGTGTTTTGATCATGCTTAAAATGAAAATTGACTTGAGTTTTTGTAAATATGTTTTTGAAAGATGTTTTTGAAAAAGATGTTTTTGTAAAATAATGAAATAAATGGATTAGCAATGTTCCTCGGAGGATGTTGTGCTGTTATATGACCGTTGGTGGAGATCGGTGCTCACTAGGTCATGAAGCGAATCCTGTTGTGAGGAATTTTGTATTGCTAATAATAGAAATATTTTTGTGATGCTCAAGTATAATCTTGAGGCTTATATTGATAAAAGAAGATGTTTGACTTTTGTTCTTGAGAAGATTTTGATTTTTAAGAAATATTTTGATGATGTTTATTGTTTGTGAAAATAATGTGGTTTAAGCATGAAAATTTGGGAAAGATGACTTGCGCTAGGCATAGAATCCCTAGTGTGAAATTTGAGTAGAATAATTCCTAGGAATTATACCATCATCGCGAAGTCAAAATGCAATGCATGATAATGTGAAACTATTTATTTTGAAGACATAAGTTGATATAAAACAAATCATTTGTATCACATATTTAAGAAGATTAATAAATATGGGATGGTTTAGACTTTAAAATTGAGAAAAATGACTTGCGCTAGGCATAGAATTCCTAGTGTGAAATTTGAGAAGAATAATTCCTAGGAATTATACCATCATCGTGAAGTCAAAGTGCAATGTATGATAAATGATTTTGGATGTTTGTTAAAGATGCAAATTAATGTATGACAAATCATTTGTGCTATATGAAATGATTAAAACTTAAAAATTGAGAAAGATGACTTGCGCTAGGCATAGAATTCCTAGTGTGAAATTTGAGAAGACAATTACTAGGAATTATACCATCATCGTGAAGTCAAAATGCAATGTATGATAAATAATTTTGGTTTACAAGTTCTTTTGGAGCGAGCTATATTTTTTTTTTTTGGAAATTTTGAAAAAAAATTATGTGATGAATGAATAAGGATAGAAATGCTATCTAACAAATTTCAAAGAAATATTTTAACTAATTTCTAAGACAAAATCAAATTTATCAAGAACCAGTGTGTGCTAAGTGAGTGCATTATCCATCTTGATTCGACACAATGATACAAAATCTCTCAAGGATAAAATGTGTGTGTTTTGTGAAATTAATTTACCAATTTTGAGTAAGGTAGTGATACAAGCAAACTTTTATGAACCAATGTGTGTGCAAGTGAAATGTTCATTAACCATGATTTTGTGCATGCCATTGTACTAAACTACTATGTAAGTCAAGTTACCAAAAGCTAGCTAATCCACAAGCGGACATTGGTCTGTACAAAAGAAGGTCGCTAATGTGACAGACATGTCACCATGCGAAAAGGGATTACCCAAGGTCAAGCGGGTTGGGCACAAACCACCTGTTATGGGGCTTACCTCATGGCTTTCAAATAACTGAGGAATTCCAGGGATTCAAGCTCACTACCCCCTTCTTTTCTTCTATCTTTTGGAATAGGGATTTCTTGTCCATTTTGAACAAGGGGATTTTATTGCTTTTCTTTTTTCTTTTTCTTTCTTTTGGGATACTTGCCCAGATTAGACGTAGGGCAAGGGATTTTTATTCGGGTAGGGAGGGAGCTTGTCCTTTTTCCAATTCTCAGTATTCTAGACCATGCGCATAATAGGATAGCAAGGGAAACTTTTCGCTTAAGGAACTAAGACTACTATGTAGTATCCTTTTCGAATTTGCAACAAATCATTTTTAAGATGTGAGAATGTGTTCTTGGTTCAAGAAGTAGCAAGATCATTTCCCAAAATTCAAAATTTATTTAGTGAAGTAATAGTGCTTTTCGATACAAGAGAGATTTATAATCAAAGCAACAAAATCAAAATTATGAAAGATGTAAATTAAGTGCATGGTTCAAGATAAATTTTGAATTTATCTGAAATACAATAAAATATAACTTGGATTTTTGGAAGATAACACACACTGATGCAAAATGAATAACTTAACAATTTTGAAATATTTTTGAAATTTTCATATTTTTTTATTTTTTTGTTATTTTGATAATATGAGGGTTGCAAATGATGAAGAAATTTATTTACAATTATGTACAGAGATGGAACTTTTGATTTTATGCATAATATCTTTTTAAATGCATGATATTCATGGGTTCCTTGAGATCTTTCCCATCCAAGGAAGCCAATCTATATGCACCTGATCCAAATTTAGCAGTGATGACATATGGCCCAAGCCAATTAGGTTGAAATTTTCCTTTTAGATATTTTCTTGCATTAGTATTTTTTTATTTTATTTTAAGACTAAATCACCGACTTCAAAGGATCGATTATGAACTTTCTTTGCATATGATCTTTTAAGTTTGTCTTGGTAGGCATGAAGATGCTCTAAAGCATGGATGCACTTTTCATCTAGAAGTTCTAGCTGACTAAATCTGCCAATGCGATATTCATCTCCTACTTCAGCATCTTGAAGCAGAAGAGCTAAAGAAGGAACTTCTAATTCAAATGGAAAAATTGCTTCGGCACCATAAACCAAGACAAAAGGTGAAGCGCCTGTAGGAGTACGAACACTAGTTCGATAAGCCCACAAGGCAGGATATAATTGTATATGCCAGTCACGACCAGATTTATTAACTAATATTTTTAGGATTTTTATTAAGGTTTTATTAGATGCTTCAACTTGGCCATTACCTTGTGGATAATAAGGAGTGGACCATCTATGTTGGATTTTATATTTTTGACATAATTTCTTAACATATTTGTTCTTAAAACATGTTCCATTATTAGAGATGAGATTAGATGGAATTCCAAATCTACAAATGATTTGATTGAAAATAAATTTAGAAACTTGAACTCCTGTGCAAGAAGCTAAAGGTATAGCTTCAACCCACTTTGTAAAATATTCTGTTGTTGTTATTATGAATTTATGACCATCAAAGAAATAGGATTGATTTTACCAATGATATCTAAACCCCATTTAGAGAAGGGCCAAGGAGAGGATATGGCTTGAAGTTCCTGAGCAGGAGCATGGATGAGGTCAGCATGCTTTTGACACTTATCACAATGATGCACATAATCATTAGCATATTTTTCCATGGAAGGCCAAAAATATCCCATTCTAAGGAGCTTTTTAGCAATGGCACTTCCACTAAAATGTCCTCCATAGGACCCATCATGGGCTTCACTTAAGGCTTTCTTAGACTCTTCTAGGTTGAGACATCTTAATAGGATACCTTCAAAATATCTTCTATATAAGGTATTACCAACAATTACGAAGTGAACAACTCACTTACGTAATAACCTACGTTGGTTTCTATCTAGTCCTTCAGGAAAAATCCCTTTCTGGAGAAAATTAAAGATATCTGTATACCAAGACTCTGGGGTAATTTCATCAATCAAAAATACATCTAATGGTTCTAAACATGACTTAGAAGAAGTTGGTTCTTGGAGTTGGTGAATAATGATAGTAGCATACTCATCATCCAACTCCAAAGGCAACAAAGAAGCAGCCACGACCATAGCATCGACAACACGGTTGCTAGTTCTAGGAATAGCTTCTAAAGTTACTTTTTCAAACAATGATATAAGCTTAAGGACATATTCTTTATAAGGATTTCTCATGTTTTATTGGGAATTTTTTTTTTTTTGGGCCGGGGTTGTGCTCTCTGTTTTTTTTGTCGAATTTGTACTTAAAATATAAAGGTTAAGGTGTTTTGGGATATTTCAATATGATACCAACACCTGCACCACTCATACATCTAGCTCCATCAAAATACAAAGACCATGTCTCAGAATGATCTTCTTCTAGATTAAGGCACTCATCAAGAAATTCAATGTTCATAGGATGAGTAGATTCTAAAGGTGCAACAACTAACTGATCAGCTATAACTTGGCCTTTAATAGATTTTTGGCCGATAAATGTGAGTTCAAACTCACTAAGAGCAAGAACCCACTTAGTTGTGCGTCCTGACAAGTAAGGTCTACTCATCAAGTACCTTAATGGATCAGACTTAGCAATAACATATGTTTTCTGACTAAGCATGTAATGATGCAACTTTTGCATAGAAAACACAACTACTAAACAAAGATTTTCTAATGGAGTATATCGGGTTTCATAACTTATTAAAGTTATGCTTATGTAGTATGTGGCTTGTTCTTTCTTTTCATCATCAATTTGAGCCAACATAGCTCCTAGTGCAAGTTTCAAAGCAGAAATATATAAAATAAATGGATGATCTGGTCTAGGAGGAACAAGCACTGGAGGAGTAAGAAGATATTGTTTAATACTCTCAAAAGCTTCTTGACATTATTTATCCCAATTGAAGGGAATATTCTTCTTAAGTAATTTAAGAAAAGGTCTTGTTTTATCCGCCAATTTATCAATGAAGCGACGGATAGATTGAAGTTTTCCTTGTAAACTTCTTAACTCTGATATGTTTTTAGGAGGTGGCATATCAAGGATAGCTTTAATTTTGAGAGGATCTACTTCTATACCATGCATAGAAACAATAACCCCCAATAATTTTCTTGATTTAACTCCAAACACACATTTGTCAGGATTTAATCGTATTAGATATTCTCTTAGTCTATCGAACACTTTTCTTAAATCATTAATGTGATCATCTTATTTTGTTGAATGAGCTATAATATCATCCACATAATCATGTAGAATATCATACATCATATCATGAAAGATGTATGTCATAGCTCTTTGATATGTTGCACCTACATTTTTTAATCCAAAGGGCATTACTTTCCAACAAAATGTCCCCCAAGGGGTAATAAAGGTTGTCTTAGATTGGTCTTCAGGAGCTATTTTGATTTGGTTGTATCTCAAAAAACCATCCATGAGGGATAGCATCCCACTCCCAGCTATGAAATCTATGATCTGATCCATATTAGGGAGGGGAAAATCATCCTTAGGGCATGCAACATTTATGTCTCTAAAATCGGTGCAAACCCTAATCTTAGTAGCTTCTTTCTTAGTTATTGGAACAACGTTTGATATCCACTCAGCATAGTCAATAGCTTGTATAAAAACTACATTCAAAAGCTTTTCTAATTCACTTTTGACTAGTAGTGCTACTTTAGGATGCATTTTTCTAAGTTTTTGCTTTACAGGTTTAGCATCAGGGCGCACTACTAGATGGTGCATAACTACATAAGAATCTAGGCCTGGCATATCTATGTATGTCCAAGCGAAAACATCAACATATTCTGTGAGAAATTCAATATATAACTTTTGTTTTTCTTCACTTAATTCTGATCCAATTTTGACTAGGCGAGGGTTCTCTTTTGTTCCAATATTAACTTTTAAAGTATCTCCAACAACAATATTTAAGTCTCTTTCAAAGTTGGGTGGTGCGGGTGATACACCCATTTCTTGTAACTCTTCTAATGTGCATTTGGCTAGTTCTTCTTGAGGAGTAGTTGCTTCAACATGAGCTATACATGGCATAGATCCATCAAAGAAGAATTTATTCCTTAAAACTTCATCAAGAGATATATCATGAAAGATATCACCTTCTAAACATTCATCCGAGGAAGCAATCATTTTTGGATAAGCTACAGTTAACATATTGCAAGTATATATCTTTTTAAAGAGCTCTCTTTGTTCCATATATTCTTGATATGTTATAAGGTGATCATCATCTTCATATGGGAATGGTTCTATTTTTGTGGGAATATAGCCAAGACCACATCGGGCAAGCCGTTCTTCAACTTCCAAAGGTTCTTTTATACCATTTTCATGAGGTCCTAAACCTTTACCTCTATAACCCATATTACACATCATTGGTTTTGATTTTATATATCCATCAGAAAAATAACACTTAGCAAATCCATCCCGATCAATTGTAACTTTTACAACTATAATTTTACCCCAATCATACCCCGCATACACAAAGGCACAACTCCCAATATGGTAGATGCTTCCCTTCTTTGGTAAGCCCAAGGTTCGAGGAGATGGAGGTAACTTAGATAATACCAAGGAATCTTGGGTAGCAAAATTAACTTCTTATGTATTTGCAAGTACTGAAGATAAGTCCGGTAATACTTCATCCGAAAGAGCATATGAAGTAGATGGACTATCCTCCTTAACTGGTTCTTTAGATGCTGTGAATTTAAACACTGTAGACTCAGGAGGTGAATCTGATAATGTGGATTTAGGAAATGGATTAGATATGGGCTCAGAAGATGATAATGACTTAGAATTTGTTGATGTTGGTGATTTAGAACATGCTTTTAATGATATCGGTTTAGAAGGTGATGATGATTTAGATTTAGAAGGTCTTGATGATGGGGGTGGACTAGGGTGAGTAGAAGACATAGCAGGATAGAATGAAACCCCTATAGGCTCCACCATACCACACATATCAAATGGCCTAGGATCACCATGGATGGTAACTAATTGATTTTTGAACTCAAATTTGACACATTGATGTAATGTGGAAGGTACTGCTCTCATTGCATTGATCCAAGGTTGACCTAGAAGAATGTTGTACGATGCAAAACAAGGTACAAAAAACATAGTCGTATCCAAAATTCTTGGGCCAACTTGCAATGGGATCGTCATTACTCCACATGTTTCTTGAGTTTCATCATTAAATGCTTTAATAATCATTTCAGTACTTTTCATATCTTCTTTTTTAAACCCAAATATTTGAAAGAAATCATACGTGCAGATATTTAAAGATGATATCAATTAGAACTCTTTTGACTCCTACATCTCCAATCAATGTTGTAATGTATAAAGGATTATCTCTATACATGCTTTGAGGAGGGATATCTTTGTCACAAAAATCTATGAAATTTGCTTCATCCAAAGTCACAACATTCACCACAACATTAGGTTCAATATCTTCAGGTACCATCATCTTGCTCAAAGTTCTCATCAATTCTTCCCTATGTATGGAGGAAGTTCTTAAGAGGTCCAAAAGAGAAATTCTCATTGTGATGGTAGCTAATTGTTCATTAATATCATATGGAGATCTTTGTTGTGAACCTAGTACATTATTTCCCTTAGTGGGAGTTCTTAGTACAAAAGGAGCTGATTTCTCATTTTGACTTTGTGGTTGAGAATTTTGAACTTGTGCTTGTTGTCTTGTGACAACCCCAATGGTACCCACAATGTTGCTATGTCGAGGATTACCAAAATGGGGTCTAGCATTTTTTGCTTGCTCATTTGAAAGCCATTGTTGAGATGATGGTCTAGTAGTTATTCTTCTTGGAAATGGTTCTTCTGGAACTGATAAATCTGTAATAGGAGTGACTTGGTCTGATTCATACTCAGAACTATTTGAAGCAATCTCTAGTTCACTCCCTATTTCACTTTCTGTGTCACTTTCTGTATTGCTTTTAGTATCTTCCAAAGATGACTGAGAATGTTGTATTGGTCTAGTTGTGACCACAGATAAAGTAGGTATATAAGATGTTTGCAAATCTTGTTTTGGTAAAAAGCTACTAATGGTTCCCACATATCTAGTTGGATGAGGAACATTATGATGATCTACTTGGTTTACTACTTCTTTACCATGCTTAGGTAAGGGATGTTGAAAGATATCTAGGTTTTGATTTGCATTTTGATCTGTTTGTTTTTGGGTATTATTTTGAGTATTATTGTTTGTAGGAAATTGTTGAACTTCCATTTTTCCTTTGTCAATCAAGTCTTGTATCACATGCTTTAACATTTTACAAGAATTTGTAGAATGTCCATCTACTTGATGGAAATTACAATGTAAGTCAGCCCTATATCCAGCTGCAGTAGTGTCTAGTTGTCTTATTTTAGGCAATCGTATCAAGCCTTGTTCCAATAATTGAGGTAAGATCATTGTTAAAGGTTGATTTAATCTCGTGAATTCTCTTGGTGGCTTATCAGGAAATTTCAATAAAAACTTCTTAAATGTTTTTATAGCATTGACAATTGGAGTATTCCTGCTATCAGTAACTCCGTCACCCACTACTTGTTTATTCTTATATTGATTTTTAGAAGCTTTATCTTCATATTTCTTCTTAAAATGACCTCTTCTAATAAGGGCTTCTTCTACTCTTCTTGCTAAATCAATGGCTTGATCAAAGGAGGTTACTGTAGCAGTAGAAAGCTCATAAGATAGTTGTTCTTGCAAATTACCAATGAATATATCCAACATTTCACGGTGAGGTAAAGCAAAATGTAATTTGCCTAAGAGTTATCTCCACTTAGTCAAGAATTCAGCAAAACTCTCATCTTTTCCTTGCTTCAAATTATACAAATATTTAATAGTCACATGCCTCTCTATGTAAGCACTGAATTGATGGACAAACATTTCTGTTGTCTCTTCAAAATTCCTTAAAGAATTAGTGGGTAATTGATAATACCACTCTAGAGCCATGCCTCCGAGACTTTTAGGGAACATCTTTAGTAACAACAAGTCATCATGAGAGATATCATGACATGCTATCCTAAACATGCGAAGATGCTCAATAGGATCTTCGGTTCCTTTATATATCGACAGGACAGGCATAGGAAAATGCTTAGGATATGGTTGAGCAACCACAATAGGATCCAAGGGTTGGCTACACATCTCTCTATAACTATAAGAGGGATGGTAGGGATCTATCTGATCTAGTCTTGAAGCTAACTGTTTAACCATGGCTTCAAGTCCTTGTTGTTGTCCACCGAATTGATTTTGTTGCACCATATTGTTGTGTCTTTGATAATAAGTTGGTGTTGTTGCATAATGATTCCCAACTGAAACACTATTATGTAGAGTGTTACTAGGAGGAGTATTATGAAGCTGATAGGGAATTTTGTTTTGTTGAACCTTTTGCTGATTCTGACTAAGATGGTGCATCTTCTTAATTCTCTGTGCTACTTTTTGTGAAGCAGAAGATGGTTGTTTTTGTTTGGAATTTGAATTTATTACTGGTGGTGGTTGTGCTATATTTTGATTCAAATTTTGATTTACATTTTGAGATGTACCAGCTTGATTTTTGTTCATGTATGTTAATGGATTCCCATTCAATCGGAGAGCAGCCTCTATGGAAGCCTCCGTTGAATAATCCCCCATAGGGAGTTGAGCTTCTGTCTATATCACATGGTTAATGACATCTATATTGTCCTTTAAAAACTCAGTGAAATGTTGTGTGGAGGTAAATTTAAGATTACCTTCTTCATCTACTTGAGGCTTATGATAGAAAACTTCTTCCTCTTTATCATGGTTTTCCTCATCTGACTCTGATGATACATAATCTTCAATTTGAACTACATCTTCAGGATTTTCTTGATCTTTTTCAGGGTTATGCATGAGGGGTCGATCCAAAAGTGTATATAAAATTAGGGCGAATCTAGTCCTAAGGTGTATAAACATTGGGGATTTTTTTTTAAATTTTTGCAAAACATTTATCAAATATTGGCGATTTTTTGAAAACTATGCAACACATTTTTCAACCTTAAAAAAGGTGACTGATAGAAGCGACTGTCACAAGGCGACTGACATAAGTGACTGTCAAGGTGTGACTACTAGGAGGTGACTGTTAATGCACGACTATCAAGGGGCGACTACCAAGGGTGACTGTCATGTGGTGACTGTTAAGAAACAACTGTCAATAGGTGATTGACAAGGAGCGACTATCAAGAGGTGACTGTCAAGTGGCAATTATAAAGGGGTGACTAACAAGGGTAAATTTCAAGTGGTGACAACCATATAATGACTGTCATGAGATGACTAACAAGGAGTAACTGTCAATATGTGACTGTCAAGTGGCAACTATCAAGTGGTGACAGTCAAGAGGTGACTTACGAGAGACGACTATCACATGGCGACTGTCAAGTGGTGATTGTCGCATGGTGACTGTCACATGGTGACTGTCGCATGGTGACTATCACGTGGTGATTATCATATGGCAATAGGAAGAATGCACCCACCAAATACCATAAATAAGATGTTGCCATGTGTCCTATCCTTTGCCACGTGTCACACATCCATCGACTTTAGGCATGTAAACTTCTATAAATAGATTAGCAGCATCATTTTCACCTTTGGCACAATAATTTCTAGAGCAATTTCAGAGCTTTTTCTAGTATTTTTAGTGCATTTTCTACAACGGTTTTAGACCTTTTCCAGGCGATTTTTTGAGCATTTTTTGATAATTTTTAGGCCATTTTCTTATCATTTTTAGGGTATTTTTAGACCTTTTTTAGGCGGTTTTTTGAGCATTTTTTGATCATTTTTAGGGTGTTTTTCTAGCATTTTTCCAGCATTATCAGAAATGTCTAGCAGTTCCTCTCCTCTCCCTTCCAAGGTATCATTCTAGAGCTACTATTGCCCGAACATCAAGAATATTTTTAACACTTTTGGGAGAGATTCCAACTAGCTTTACATCTCCAGAGTTACTGGAGTCATGAATATGCCACAGCTGGATGTCAACGGCTCCTTAATGCAACGTATTGTTAGTTCCTATGACCATGATGTGTCCACTGTATAGATCCAAGTTGATAACAAGGATGCTATTTTTACTGTGAATCCCTTAGATGTGCAACGATTAACAGGACTACCATTTTTAGATGGTCTCCTTGTTAACAACCAATACGTGTTGACTGAATCTAATAAATCAACGCTGGCATCCAAATATGACATGAATCTAGACCATTTGAAAGGTAAGTTTTTGAAAATTTTATTTTTGTTTATCCTTAATTTTGATGTATTGTTGTTTCCAATGTCCATTCTCTAATAATTTTCTCTTTATTTTTCAGTTAATTCTTCAAAATCAAAAAGGGATTTGAACATTTCCAATGTTATAGATAAATTTCTTTATGCTTGTATTGAATTGTTCTTGGGAAGGCTTATTCTGTAGGGCTGACCTACATAAATACTCTTTTGTGCTTTGTTATTGTTGATTCGTTGTATTGATGGAGGGAGATATGATTGGTCCACACTCATTTCAAACTTCCTAAAACATGACCTCCTTTCTACGTAGAAAATTCAATCTACGTATACAGTAACCTACAACAACTATATTCTTTGTCTCTTTATGAAGCATATTACAATATTCAACAAAAAATTCCTCCAACTATATTACACCCATATTTGTTGCGTATTGGGTTAAATGAAAATGAAATATAGGCAAAATTATATATTGGAATAGTCTATCTTTTCTATCATTTCAAATTTCAATCAATCTTGTTATTTTCTAATTTTCTTTTGAAAACAGAGAAGAGCAACTCACTCATCCAGTAAAAGGGATGTTGTCATTAGGATTCAAGAAGCATCTGGTGATTCTAACTCACAGTCACAATCATCACCGATACCTTCCACTTGTAAACATAGGAGGTCTCCTGATGGACAACATACATGTACTTCTCTTCTTACTTCTAGACGTGCATCTGCTATAGTGAATATTGAATATGAAACCTCTAGCTCACAAGGTAAACATATTTTTCAAAATTTTTAATTTTAATAATGCATTTTAACAAGATTCAATTATATTTAGTTTGAGAAAATATTTTAACTATTTTAGAGAAAATGACAATACTTGCACCATCAACGATAACGATTGTAGAGTCTGAGTCTGATATGTTTAGTTAAAATTATTATATTTTAATGGTATTGTTTTTAAAACTAGTTTTAATTTATAATTTTCATGTTAAATTTTGCAGAGGGACTGACTAGATTTAAAAGACTTAGAAAATAGATGCTTCCACTAGGTGCACAATAGGAAAAACAACCAATCCTACCACAATTCCATCAATTCCAAGTTCATCTACAGTAAGTCCAACAATCACCACATCACGCACCACCAGTGAGGAACTAATATCGCATGCGTGGGAAATAGTTCCTCACGCCACCACATCAGCCACTTTAGGGAACCGACAGTTAGTTAAATACATAGACTTAGACTGTGGGTTAGTCTGTTGTTTTAGGTATGGGGTTCCCAATTTTAATAATTGATAATTTATCAAATGTAGAAAGCGCGTCTCAGATGCCCCTCCAGATGCCAATCTGGATAATGATTTTATGTATCAAGATATGAATAATTTGAATTTACCACTAAAAATATGCAATCTGCTTCATGGTCTAGGGTTAGGTGATGAAGCATAGGAGAATGTTGAAGGAGATGTCATCGATATTTCCTCTTACCCCCACCAACATGTCGACACCGATCATCATCCAACCGATGATGATAAAATAAACTTTTCAAAAAATATTTTATTAGCAAACAAATGTAGGGCTAATGTTACTAATAATATTCTTGTAGATATTGATACATTAAGACAATGGGAATATTGGTCCAAGGTTATGATCAAAGCAATAAATAGTCGATACAATAACTTTGAACATAGAAAGGAGCTGTTTTCAAAAGTAGAGAATGAGCCAAAAAATCTCGATGCTCTATTACTAAAGGCTAAATCTGGCACCGTCAAGGCCGATTCTACAAGCAGTGATGAAGTTCTGGCCATTATACTTGACCGATTAGAGAACTTGAATGCCGAAGCCCAAGCATATTTCAATGAACGGGAACTAGATAAGAAGAAAGTAGTAGTGGTAGACACTACAAGACTTACAGCAGATGTAAGTTTTACACATATCTGAAAATCATTTTTTTTAATATATTTTTTAATTAATATTAATTTTTTTCTCTTGTATTTTGTGGTCTAATTATCAAATTTTAAAGTAGTAGGTGTCAGGCATGAAAATATGGATCAAGACTACAAAAATCAGTGTGACTAATGCTATTGAATTGAAGAGACTACAACACACTATTCAAGAAAACAATTGGCTGAAGAAGTTTATCAAAGAAAAGGGCCTGGATGTGGATGCTGTAGTAAAAGAAAATGAGAAATAGCTGAATGCACTTTTTAAAGAAGATCCCGCAAAGGAAGAAGATTTATTGATATCAGGGATAAACATTACAACTGATAGTTTGGTACAGTCTGGTGCATTGGAAGCAAAGGATATTGAGGTAGATGCAACTGACACTTCAGACACTTTGTAGCAAGAAAAATTAGAAAAGTAGAACTACTTTTTCCTTATTTTATTATTATGGAATGTGGCATTGTGGTGAAAAGAAACATGGTTTCAAAGACTCATATTTTAACATCTTTTAAAACATATTATTTTATATTACATAAATTTTATATTACTTTTTACTTTTTATTTCAATATTGTAATGTTTTGATCAGTTGTGTGGATGCAATAAATATTTTTGAATTATGTGGATGCAATAATGGAGCACCAATATCTAGTTTTTTGTAAATGGTTTACTCAGTACATTGTTTTCAACACAAGGATTGCCATACATTGTTTTCAATACATGGTTTATTCAATACATGGTTTGCCATACATTATTTTCAATACATGGTTTATTGTATACATGGTTTCAATACATGGTTTGTATACATGATTTCAATACATGGTTTCAATCAATTTGATATTCAATACATTGTTTGCCATACATTATTTTCAATACATGGTTTGTCATACATTGTTTTCAATAATTTGTATGTTCAATACATTGTTTCAATCAATTTGATACATGGTTTCAATACATGGTTTATTGTATACATGATTTTAATACATGGTTTCAATCAATTTGATATTCAATATATTGTTTTCAATACATGGTTTTCAATACATTATTTTCAATAAATTGTTTGCCATAAATGGTTTATTCAATACATGGTTTACCATATATTGTTTTCAATACATGGTATATTCAATACATGGTTTGCAATACATTTTTTATAATACATGGTTTGCAATAATGGTTCTCAATATGGTTTATTCAATAGATGGTTTTCCATACATGGTTTATTCAATAGTTGGTTTATTCTTTCTTCAATAATGGTTTATTTAATACATAGTTTTCAATACATGGTCTATACTTTATTCAATACATGGTTTTCAAAATATACGAAATTATAATATACACATATTTTGTTGACAACTGATAGCATAATATATGAAATAAAAATACATGTATTTTGTTTTAAATATTCTATTCCAAAATACATGAAAACATGTATCAAAATATAATCAAATCTCAATATTTGAAATCAAATCAAATAAATGAATTAAATCCTAATATAATATTGGGAAATGAAAGCATATTTGCATCATAATGGTGAAATCTGGAACCAACTCTTTTCATATTGTGTAAATTCTTCTGCACTCATTCCAAAAAATTTGTCATCACAGTGTCATCAGTGTTACCATTATCCTGATCATACAGAGTATTCATGACACCTCTTCTCTCTGCCAAAGATTTCCAATATGACAAAGCTATTTTATAAGGGAACTTCTCAACCTCATAGGTAGACACATATACTCTCAATTTTTTTTCTAAATTTTTGTCCAATCTATTCTAAAATTTATATTTTACATATGATAATGCACTAAATACCCTTTCATCCTCAACAGATCCTAAAACCATAATTTGACATAATTCATACAAACTAAAATATTCACTCATATTATGTTGTAGGATACTACTGGGATATAAATATTTCCAAAAATGTGAAATATAACCCTTTTCATGGTGATTAGCAAATTATGAAACTTGAGTAGACATTGTTGTTCCAAAATAGTTTGATTGGTTTGTCAAAAGATCTTTGTTGAGAATGTCGTTGATTTCAATACCATTGAATACCACAGGTTTAGCAAAATGGCTAGCAATATTGCCCATGTATTTTTGAAACAAACCACTTATATTTTGGTATTCATTACAAGGATTCCAAAATATCAGGTTAACCACACCCAAGGCCTCAAGCAATTCATCTCTTTAAAAACGGTCTTTGATATCTTTTGTCAATGATTATACTATTTGTTTCAGATTAATTTGTGTATCTACTACAACTACATGAAATATGTTGTATTTTATGGGCATTTGTTCAACTTCATTTATAGCAATATACATTCACTAACCAAAATAATATAAAGGAATTTCCTTTTCGTGGACATTAATACAAAGATGATTGTTTATATTGAACTTCAAAAAGTTTTGAAGATCATTCATGTTTATCAATGATCTCCAACTCTCAAACATGGGATCCATAAAACTTTCAACAGATGTGTACATTATATCAATATGTAAGCAATTTCATTTTCTTGCCCTGATGAAATCCATAATATAAATCAATCTTTCTTGTGCAATTTTGATCAAAGTATTCATTTCTTCCAACTTTGGAAGAATACCACACAATGTGAGAAGTGTTTCAAAGTCACTCATTCGTAATAGCAAATCCTTAGCCTTATCAACTGCCCTATAGTTTGCATACATAAACCATGCCAAGGATTGATATTCTTTGAAAACTCTATATGCCTGTTGATACATTGAAATCCACCTAGTATGCACGTATTTTAATAGTTTTTTACCATCTGTAACTCCAAGTGCAAACTGATGAAACTCTTAAAATATTTTTGGACTGCATGAAAAATAATCATGAATTTCATAGACAAGGTCTTCCACTCTAGCTACATTTGTAAATGTATCCACAATTTTATATGCAAGATTAATTCTATGAGCCATGCAATGAATATGGATCAAATATGGGGCAAAAGATATTTGTAGTCTAACACAAAAATCGTTCCTGTGTCCTTGCATTGTAGCAGCACCATCAGCTCCGAGACATTAACTGAGTGGCTATTTCCATTTCATTCATTCCTGCTATTTCCTTTAAACTAGAAACAACATTGCAATTTTCCACCATCTTGCGTAGTCCAAGTAAATGAGGTTGCTTTAAATGATTTTCCAATGTGTAAGCATGCATGCAAATTCAAGATGTGTTGTCAACATCAGTCACATCATCAATTGAAAGTGATGAATTTGGCCTTTTTTATTTTCTCTTTGAGGTCATCCTGCTCAACCAATGACAAAATTTTTACAATTTTCTAACCATTTCGATCTGACCAATGGAAGCTGGGTAAGTTCTGCACATCAACTAGTCAAAGTAGATATTTATAATCAATGAAATCTGACATAGGTCTACCATTTTTAAGAATAGTGAGTACAACAGTAAACTGTAAAATTTTTGAAGCTAAAGTGAACTTTTCCATTTTTTGAAATTGGGCTTGAATCGTTGCACCTTTCTCAACCAAAATTTGTTCTTATTTCATTACTTTATCATATTCTTGTGCATATCTGATATGGGCACACTCTGATGCATCCTTCCACCTATAATTTTTTTGTATTGGTCCATCACTTTCTTTTGTTTTTATATAAACCTTTCTACAATGTTTTTCTACTGTATCTTTCTTAACTTGCAATCTATGATCTTTTTCGTGCTTCCAGCTATAAATTATGCATATCAATTATGTTATTACCTCATTACTATTCTATGGAAGCATTGGCTCAACAAATGGAAAATCTGAAACCCAATCAGGCTGAAATGATCTGTTAATTGTCCATCTAGATGACCTAGCACGTTTATGTTTTTTAGAAGAAGATTCTCCAGAAGTGGGTACTGCATAAGAACTATTACTTTGTTTTCCATTTTGCGTGTCTGTTTCAAGAATCTCTTCCTGTTGTTGTTCCATTTATTTAAGAAAATTTTCATCTATGGATTTTTCATTATCGTAGTTATGTGGAAGTGGATTCATATGAGGGTCAACAGTGTTTTCTGTAGGGATAATACTAGGGTCAATACTAGGGTCATTATCATTATTCTTTTTAAAAGCATACATTCTATTAAAAGCATGCCTTCTTTTAAAAAATATAGATAAACAATGGACAAAGCCATAAACCAAAAATCACCCTTCTTAATGAATGAAGACATTATATATAAAATTAACAATGAACAAAAATTAACTGGTTAGTAAGTAAAGGCGTTCATACCTTTAATTTGTGCAGATGTTGATGGCTGACTGGATTTCGAAATATTATGAAAGTATTTGAGGATACTCCTTTTATCATAATTGGAAGACTCGCCTCCCTTTTTTCCACTGCTAACATGTGACATTTTACCTATATAAATAGAAGAGTAACAAGAAAATAATTTTGAAAAATGGAAATAACTGGTTAAAGAGAGAACTACTATTTAAGACAATAGAATATTTGACCCAAGGAAGCTTGAGATTGGTGCCCAAATAAAAAGGAAAATCTCCTTATTGAGCGTCAATGAACAAAAATGTATAAAAAATAAACATAATTGATAATAGAAACTTACCAGCAAATGGTGTGATAGTTACCTTTTGATAGTCATAATGTATCAGTCACCTTGTGACAGTCATGGCGTATCAGTCACCTTATGATAGTCACGGCATGCCAGTCACTTTATGATAGTCGTGACGTACCAGTTGCCTTGTGACAGTCACCATGTGTCAGTCATATTTTGATAGTCGCGGCGTGCTAGTCGCCTTGTGACAGTTGCGGCATGCCAATCGCCTTATGATAGCCATGGTGTGTCAGTCACCTTATGATAGTCGTGGTGAGTCAGTCACCCAATGTCAGTCATGGTATGTTAGCCACAGCTTGTCAGTCGCACGTCGTAGTGTGTTAGTCACTTTGAGATAGTTGCGACGTATCAGTTGCCTTGTGATAGTCACGATGTGTTAGTCTCCCAATGTCAGTCACTTCTATTAGTCACCTTTTGTTAGTTGCTTCTGCAAGTCACTTTTTGCGGTCGCCTTGTGACAATCATCTTGAGACTATGAGTGTCACTCCCAGGGTTACCTATATATAGTGGGGGTACAAGAGGTGAATTAGACAGGATAATCATTTTTAAAAATAATTTTAGGGTGAATATTAGGTAGGAATACATATTGTACCGGGGTAAATTTACCCTAAAAAATTTAATTTCATAATTTTCGGGTGAATGGGCCGACCTCTAGGGTCCCAAAATTAGCAAAATAAAAAATGTTAAAATCCTAAAATTCGCTATAAATTGCAAAATTTTCCCTTGTGCATAACCCCGATCTTGTTCTCCCATATGATCATGTTCTACTTGTTTACCACTTCTTAATTTAGGTCTTTTTCTTAAAATATTTTATCTTGCAAATATATATAACTATATATATGTGTGCTTAAATTCTTGGGGTATATATGTTATATATATACCTAACTAATATATTATATTATGTTTTTGGGTTTTTGTAGTTTTTTTTTTTTGGATTGCAAACAATACAACAAACAAAATAAAAACTATAATATTATAGATATTATACTTTAATTTTCTTGTAAAAGCCTATAGATATCATTAACATGTTCCAATTCCTCAGGTGTCATATAGTATTCTTCAAACTAAAAGTTGACCTTTAAGAATTTTATGAAATGAGCTATAGTGATGCAACCAACTTCACAATTTGACATATAATAGTACAATTCATGGCAATATTCTCGATAGAGCATAACCTTAGGAGCTCTATTGAATATTCTCTTTTCGCCTAAAACAACTTCTTGATTTTCCACATGTGATAAAAATTTATGTACCGTTATTGCATTCTCAAGATAATATTCAAAGGAGTAAAGACTTGGGGACATGGCAACTCTCTTATCCGCTAGCCACCTATTACATGCTCTTTGAAGGTCAACGTAAAAAGGTGCACTATCAGGATCCAAGATTCTAGACAAATCAAACCTTATGATTCTCTTAAGTTTAGGTTCTTTAATCCTTATGATTTCTAATCTTCTCCAAATCTCAGGGTATGTCACACTACCTAGTGAAGAAATTTCTTGGATTGACAATAATGTTCTAACATCAATTTAGACAGTTCTTCTTATGTTGTAATCTACCATCTATGGAATACAAAAATTATGTGATTTAAACTAATGATCTTAATTTTATTTTGTTTTATATTTTGTAATTTTTATGCTTTTTGTGTTTTATAAATAAAAAATATGCCTAATATTTTTACGTCGGGTTCACCAAAGAATGTAGGTCTAAAATTCACACACTCCTTTCCTTTAGGCTAATGGATCCATGCCTTGAAGGGGCATGTGGAAATGATAGGTCTACACCTCGAAGAGAGACACTTGAGATCATGTATTCTTTGGTGATTTTTTGATGAATTGGGTTGGTTCACTAGGAAATATTTTCTAGAAATTTCTACGCCTAGGTTTTGGGATTTATTTTGATGTGTTCTTTTAATCAAATCATGCATACACCTAGTTTTGGCCAATATGCAACTGCATTAATCTATATGCAATTATGATTTCTATGAAGACAACAAACAATAGAAAATAAGTTTAAGATGAACTATGTAGTGCTATAAAAGAAATTTAAATTCTTGCCTGTATCTGAAATTCTGATGTAGTTTTTGATTCTTTGTTGTAGGTAAAATCAGTCAAAATCCAACAAGATCGGGTGATCCGATCTACTAATCAAGTGGTCTGATTATGTAGAAATCTACCCGATTAGGAAATAAAGCTACAATTTGACAACTTTGATTCATAAAACAACATTTTCACCAAATAATATGCATCTAGTGAACTAAATTATAGAAAATAATAAGTTTAAAAATACAACAAATGACTTATTGAATATGACTCTACGTTAAACACGTGAATATTTGTAAAAAAGTGATGAAATGGGAATATGCAAGCTAGAATATCAAGTATAATGAATGTAATATGATCTAAATATGATCCTAAATAGAAGTGATGAGAATATAAAATGCAAACACTGAGGTCTGGATGACCCCAGACAGCTGAACAATACGAATGTGTGATGCAGATAAATTTTGGGTAGTTTTGTCAAAATTGGGTAGAATGATATCAAAATTGGGTGATACGATATCACACGAATCTGACCAATGCACAAATTGAACTACAAAAATATAGCAAAAATGGTAGAATAATAAGACAAAAATATGTGAATGTTCCAGGGGAAATCTGAGGCAAGGAGCCTAGATTAAATAGGAAGAGATCAGCTCAGGGATTGGGCTAAAATTAAAGGGGGGTTACAACATCCTCTATTCTAGATGAAATCGATTGAATCGATCCCGCAACCGTCGTGCAGTTTATCGGGTAGAGACAAAGAGGTTACAACTAAGTTTTGTTGCCTTGCTAAGGTAGGCATTTTTTGGTTTTGGACAAAATCGGGTGACCCAATTTTGTGCAAAATCTACTGATTTTGCACGAGGGCTAAAACAAACTTGTAATGGGTACAAAAATCAAGGCAACAAGTTGAGGATAGTTAAATTTGATTTTTCAAATGTTTATTAACTTAGTTTGATTAATGTGAATCATTTTTAGGGTGCTACAGATACCAATGCAAAAAACCAACCATAAACATTTATAATGAAGTAGCAATGATATTGCTTGCTAAGTTTGATCAGTTTTATTTTTGATAGTTTACCACATTTGACTAATAGATTTATAGATGCGATGGTCTCTCTAGGATAATTGATTTTAAAGAACTCTATAGGAGAGGTACAACCATTCATTATTACAATAATCTCTAGATCTACAATTGTTCATGCTGAATCTAAGGATGAAAAGAGTATTTAATTTATCCATTCAAAGCCATATGAGTCTTGGTCAAACCAAATAATAGTTTTTCTCAAGTTTGAAACACTCCCATCAGACATGTCATGGACTGCTAAATGCACTTTCAAGCAAAAGGTAGCTCCTTTTACTCTCTTGGGGGATGTGTTGTATAAACATGGTTATGATGGAATCCTCCTTTGTTGTCTTGAGCCTGTAGAGGCACAAAGAGCCATAGCTGAAGCTCATTATGGTACTTGTGGTGGTCATTTTAGTGGAATAGCCATTGCAAAGCGTATTCTACACATGGGTTACTATTGGCCCACCATGGAACGTGACTATTGCATTTACATCAAGCATTGTCAACAATGTCAAAAACATGCTAATTTAACTCATGTGCCATCACAAACATTACAACCTATTCAAATCCTTTGGCCCTTTTCATAATGGGGCCTTTATTTTATTGGAAAAATCTTGCCTCCTTCCTCGTGACAACATATATTCGTCATCACAACCACTGAATACTTCATCAAGTGGGTTGAGGTATTTTTTTTAACTAGTACGATAGGACCTTGAATTGTGGAGTTTACACTTCATATCATCTGTCATTTTGGTATTCCCTCAAAAATTATCTCTAAAAATGGTAAGTATTTCAAAAATAAGGATGTTCGAGCACTTTGTGAGAAATATAATATCCAATATAGTTTCTCGACTCCTTACTACCCATAGGAAAATGGATAAGCTAAGGCTACCAACAAGACCTTAATTGCTATTCTCAAAAAAATATTCAAAGAAAATCATAGAGATTGGCATACTCAAATTGTAATGATACTAATAATCATTTCGGTTCCTCAATAGTCATTTTAGTTCATTAATTCATTCATCTATTTATAGGTAGAAGGTTTATTCAACTCATCATCATCAATCATTTTTATCCAATTGTGTATTCGCAAGAGACTCTGCCCTCTCTAAGTGGCTACAGGACTTTACCCTCCTTAAGTGGTTCAATGATTAAATTTAATTCATTTCATCGAGTATTTTATTCATTTTTAAATAATTTGAGAAGCAATATTGCTTCAAGTGGTATTGGTTCTTGTAATTTATGCAATAACTTTTTCTAGAAGCAAAAATATTTTCTTGCCATCAGAATTGTTTCAATTCTCGTTCAAAGCGATGATTCCTATTATCCAACTCATAGTACAGGCATTCCAATTGATACCTTGTCTTCCATATTGGGACTGATCCTCACCTTCCTTGCCAGGCACTCCATCTCCAACACTTTTGATACAACACATGTTCTCCAAATACATTTAAAACAGCGATCGAATTGATCTTAGCAGCTGTATTCGGACCTAGAGGAAGGCGAGTGAAGAAGGTGATGAAATTTTAAATATTAAATCAGGAATATATATTTATTTTGCTCAATCCAGCATCATTGCATAGAAAAAAATCTTATATTGCATTGTATTACCAAGTAAACAAACATTATATTACCTTTATGGAGAATTTAGCATACACTCAATGTGAAATTTTGAAACAATAGTTAATATCATTTAAATCAGAATCATAGTATATACAATTTAAAACCTAAAAATATTGTTATTAAATTAAACATGTTCCTAGATTCGTAGATTTAAACCGATGCGAAGCTTCTTTCCAAGGTATTTTCATTAAATGAAGATTTATAGCTCTGGAGATCACCGAGGATATATAAATCCTGAAGAACAATTTTTTATTATTAATTTTCTAAAGTTTAACATCCAAATCATCGAGACATTTTTACCCTAATATTCCTCCAATCCAGGTGTGACTAGTGGCTAAGTATTATAAAAAATACCACTAAATTTGGATGCATATCTATGCTTTTCAACTAGATAACATTACTCATGCGGTTCGAGAGTTTTGTTTGTAGCCGAAGAGTAGAATTATTTTCACAAAATTATTTTAATGTCCATCAAAGTAACGTGTTGACATCCAATTAACAAGGGAGTTAGTTCATAGCTAAAGGGAGGAATTATTTTTGTTTTAGTTGTATCACAGTTACCAGATCTCAATGTTGACATCCAATTAACCCAAGAGTTTCATTCACAACCAAAGAGCAAAATTATTTTCATGAAATTATTTGACGTTCGTCTAACTAATGTGTATGTTTCAAACCCTAAAATAATGTTCATAAATCAATAAACTGTTTCACAAAAAAGTTAGAGGTTTCACGGTGAGAAAAAAACACAGATCATGTAGGATCTTTAGGCTTGCTTTAAGAGGTACATGAGAGCTATAAAACAATGTAGACTGCATCTCCTGCTAAACACATATTGAAAGAAAAATCACAGGCTTGAGAAGGGAAAAACATCATTTTTATCAGAAGCATTATTCGTGACATGTTGTTGCATTAGATAGGGTTTGTTAATTTCTAAGGAAGCTAGATCACCATTTTTTTGTTTTGCGAAGGAAGCCAAATCATTGTTTTCGTCTGTGGTAGAATAACAAAAATATTAATCACATCACTAAGATTCCCGTTCATCCAATAAAAATGCAAGTCACGCAGTATTAACAAAATTATTATTTTTTTTTTCTTATCGACATCATTTGATAATCCCAAGCAGCATAAGGAGTCCTTCCAATTAACGTGTATGATTTCGACCAGCTCGACAGGTCTAACGCTAAATAAATTTATTTTCTAGCCCTAAAATAATATCCATGAGATAACTAACGGGTTCAAGGTAAATATAAGTGGGTTCTAAGGGAAGTAAAGTGGTTTTTTAGACATTCATAGCCATTTTTTTAGGTTTTGTAGTGGTGAAGTACATGCGATAGGAAACGAAAAATAAATATTAAATAAAATACTAAGGTTGATTGCTTATTTCAAAACCATAATTTTTTTTATACCGTGTGGCCACAAAAATGTCGACCAATTAGAAGTGTACAGGTAGCATAGATATTTTAGGGTTAAATCATGAGTTTTTAGAGCATTTAGACTTCAAGATAATGTCCCACATTATCTACGTAAAAGGAGGCATAATATTTTTTATTCCCTGATTCAAAGATAAATAGGTAACCACCACTCAGTGGTGAATGTTCTCAGTGGTTGGCACTTGTTTCAAAGGTGTCAGAAGCATGTTCGTTTCTGTGGTGATTTAACTGGGTTGATAAATTTGTGTTAAATACCAAATTTTTAGGTTGCTCTGAGGGAAAGTCCCACATTGTTTATGAGGATAAATTATGCGTAATTTATGAGTGTGAACGTGCACTTATTCAATTAACCTACTGATATCTGATGAAGGTGGTCTTTTGTACATTCGAAGTGTCCATTGAGGATTAACCACTGAGATTTATGCTCAAAGTACCATTGAGCATTGACCATCAAGTAACTGTTAAGTTGAGTGACCATTAAGTTTGGAATCCTTTGTGATCATTGTGTTAGGATCATTTACCTTGCATTTGAATTTAGCTTCCTCCAAATCATTGTATAAAATTTCAATAAGTTGAAAACCATATTTTTATCACATAGCAAGAAATGTTTACCAAAATTTTTGCAAAATTTTAAAATTGTAATTTTTGCAAGTCATATCACACACTTGAAACAATTTGAAAATGAAACCACCAATACTATAATCCCGAGTACGAAATCATCACACACACCAAATTCAAGAATTCCTAATTAAATGGCAGGGACTTCCAGAAGAAGATGCTACATGGGAGACGAGAATTTTCCAAATTTTTTTAGCTTTGAGGATAAATATTTTGAGGGAGGGAGCCATGTAATGATACCAATAGTCATGTCGATTCCTCAATAATCATGTCTGTTCATTAATTCATTCATCTATTTATACGTAGAAGGTTTATTCAATTCATCATCATCAATCATTTTTATCCAATTGCATATTCGCAAGAGACTCTGCCCTCTCTAAGTGGCTAGAGGACTTTGGCCTCCTTAAGTGGTTCGATGATTTAATTAAATTCATTTTATTGAGTGTTTTATTCATTTTTAATTAATTTGAGAAACAATATTGCTTCACAAATACCCTTGGAATTATGGGCTTATCGAATAAGCATCCGGATGCCTACTAGGGCAACACCATTTTCACTGGTCTATGGAACCAAAGAAATTATGCCTCTTGATCTTGAGATCCCCTCATTGCAAATTTCATTGCAAGAATTCATAGATGACAATACTGCTAGACAAGCACATTTTAACCAACTCACGCTTCTTAATGAAAAGTGGGTTAATGCTTTAGAAAATTTACGATTTTATTAGGATCGTCTAAAGCGTGCTTACAATGCCAAATTTCATCTATGTGAATTCCAAGTAGGAGATCTTGCTCTTAAATAGAATTAACAAAACACCAATGCATTGTTGCATCTTCATGATAAATTCGTGGCTAATTGGTTAGGTCCATACATTATCACTCAAAAAGTGGGTAAAGGAACTTATAGGTTTGTGATTCTAGAGGGAGTTGTATAACCTGAACCACTTAACATCATCCAATTGAGAGCATTCTATACTTAATGTGATTTATATATATGTATATATACATGGCTAATACGTAAAAACAACATTGCATTTTACACATTGCATTTTCACATATTGCATTTCACACATTGCATTTTGTACATTACATTTTACATATTATGTTTTACACCTTACATTTCACACATTGCATTGCACATATTACATTTCACACATTCATTGAGCACTATCATCTTGAAAACCATCTTATTTCATATTAGGGGTCATTTATTCATTTTAGATAATAGTTGGTCCAACAAAGTTTTGTTACCTTAACCAGGGGCACTTCCAAATCATCATCTATTTCATAGCACCATTCCATAAAGTTAAATTGTCATTTGCAAAGCCACATTTCCATAATCCCTAGGTGTTTTTGGTCACTCAACCACTCCTAGTGTTTCTAGAAACCTCCAATACATGTCGAGTTTTCTTTAGGACCAAGTCACATTTTTACTAAGCAAATCTTGAGTTCTGGGAATTGACTCTAACATTCTTGAACGAAACACAATCACATATCTTAAAAAAATCTTGTATCAAAGAGAGATAATACCATGATTGGGTTGAACCTCGAAGTGAAAAGGGTAATCCTTGCTTGTCCCATTATGCACATAGTCCAAAAAATAAAAATAATGGTTTTCACCACTATCATAATAATTTCTAAATACAAGAAAGAGTAGTAAGGATAGGGTAAAATTCTCACCACACTTCAATTGAGAATATGATTCTCCAAAGCTCTAAATATTTCACACATCACACACCATAGATCCTAAATTTTTAAATATAGAACTACATTTCCAGTTAGACGGTTAGGTAGTTCGAATACTCAAAACTCAAAGATCAGATTATTGGACTATGGAGTTAATATCCACCAGAGCTATAGATGCTTTATTGGTAGTTAAGTACACTCATGCATGGTGGCACGTCTCTCTTGAAGATACCTCTAACCGCACATACAAACATTCTAGTTTCCTAGTCTTCTTCATAACAGGTTTTATCTCAGTGTGCTCAATATGGGTTAATGAACTTACTTGCACACACATTGGTTCTTTATTGCCTCGAGTCATTATCATACTCATGATTTGGTAAATGAATTCACTGCACATACATTTGGTCCTAGAGAAATTAGGCATTATTTAGTGAGTTTGTTTGATATCACTAGCATGTCCAAGTCTCTGCAAAACAATCGATTTTCCATATCAACATCCATATCTTCTTTCATGTCAACATCCGTGTCAGTATTCTATATCAATATCCATATCTTCTTCCATATCAACATCCATATCTTCTTCCATATTAGCATCCATATCATTACATGAGTCTTCTATTTCACATACCACCATTTTGGTACCCCTGATTAAACAACAATGCTATACATGGTCAAGAAAGATCTAAACTATGATTATTAGAGCATTAATTCATTTGCATTTCATAAACATTATCATTGCATCACACATATACACATGCATTCAAACAAAATCATCCACATAAAAACATCTCACAAAAGTAAAAGCCATGTATATATAATATATAAATATCGCATGTACAATGAATGCTCGAAGGCTATATACAATGGAGCATAAAGGCTCATATTAAAAAAGTGCATCTAAGCACTGGCTAATGCTATAGGAGGAACCTTGTAAACCTTAAAGAGCCATAGACCTATTGCCACTATGCCTAGACTCACTATGCCTAGAAGACCCAGATATGGATGAGGAGGGTAGATCTGGCAGTCCAATGTGATGCTGGATCAATAGATCCTCCAAATATTGGATGTATCCATATCAAGACTAAAGGTGTAGTACATCATGTCTCTGATGATGGTCCCTCTGACGTAGCTCTACTTGGAGCTTCTGATCCCATCCTTACCTCCACCTGTAGCTGTTCATACCTCTAGATTTGCCTACAACTGAGCTATCTCAGCATCTCACTCAGCCACCATATGCTTGAGCCTCACCCAATCCTCCTCACTCTGATCTTGAGGTCTCTTTGGAACCTCCTCCATATCATCCATGTCATCTCCATCACCTCCAATAACTTGAACCTGCTCTGTTGCATCCCTTGATCATCTCCCTCAACCACTAGATCAAAGGTATCTTTGACATCTGGGAGCCTCCTTTGCCTCATCTACCTCCTCTACCTTAGACTTAGCCTCATCCTCAACCCCATTCCCCTCATCCACTACCAGACTCACTATCCATAGTGGCTGTGTAGTGAACCATACATCATACTCAATAGTAGTCCCTACATCATCCACATAAGAAAGATATATCTCCTCATCATCCTCATAGATCACCCTCCATGTCTCAACACATGGTAGACTTATATTATCTCTATGGTGCTTGTACAACACTAGTACCTCAAGAACACCCTATCATAGCCCAAAATATCACAATACCCATGATAACTGGATCAAATCAACCTCACTCTTGTGCCTTAAAACCACCCATATAGCCTATTGTACCCTTTACAACTACTCCCTGTCACCAGTCCAAGTAGCACCTCGCCATGGCCTTCGAAGCACCTGAGCAAGTGTTAGCCCTACCTATAGATTCCTTTACTCCTAGCTAGTTAGGATAGGATGACTTGACTGCATCTCCTCGATCATCTGCCATCTCATAGCATATGGCTACTTTCCATCCCATGCCTTAGTAGGCAAGCCCATAAGTTGAGCTGCACTAAAGTGCTTCCAACCCCAACACTACAATAATAAACTACAACCCAACCCATTCTGATTCTACCTCCTCACCTCATACAATGATGGAGATCCAAACTTTCTCAAACCAATTCTCATTCAAAAACTTGGAAAAGATTACATCACAAACCCTAATTCTATGGCTATATAGCCAAAAAACCCTAAAATTGAAAATGAGTTGGATGGGGCCCAAAATTGGGGTGTGCATCCCTCTTACAATAGACAAGCCAAAAATAAAGTTTCAAGTCCTAAATCTAAATACATTAGGAGATATTAACCTTCGAACAACTCAAAAAGCATAAAAAACTAGGTCAGTAATTTTAAAACCTAATTTCGGGGCACTAGATGATGGAATTTGGCCCCGAAAACTGGATTTTTTTTGCAAATAGGACTTGAGGGAGTCATATTTGTTTAGAAATCTCCCAAATAGCTCCCTGTCAAATTTCACGTCAATCGGAGCTACGGTTGAGAAGTTATGGCCCCGACAAAATGCACTAAACTTTAGGAAAAATAAAATTTCCCAAATTTCATTGGATGCTCCTGCATCATACAATTCCTAGTACAACTATGCTAATAGAGCTAGTGCTCATGCATATACCTGAGGCTCATCAATCATATCTTATACCAACATGATCATGTTCCATGGAAACCAACAACCAATGCTATTTGGTGCCACTATGTTGGCCAACAGGAACATGACCAAGGTGGGCAATACCTCCAACTTCTTATCGGTATACATCGCCACATACCTTATCCATCCACCCTTCACACTCACATATCACCGTCAATCTCCAAATATTTAACTCATCTCATGCTCCTTATCATGTCCAACCTCGACATGTAGCCCCTCCATCGATACTTTGAGGATGTGGTATACATCCTCAAGTCTCACTATCAACTCTCCAATAGGAAGTTGAAAGGTCCCCCTATCTAGATCTCATATCTTTACTAAGGTAGAGAGATACCCCTCATCTGCCCTCACCACATCAATTTGGGATGCCCTAGACAACCCCATAGTCTCCAGCCACATCTACTATTAATATCGTAACACCTTTCTCACACATAATATGAGAGGTAAAAACTAATGTCAATCCTCCAAGATCTTCAACTACGACACAACACCTACATAAGGTAAACACATTAATATCACATGCATTACATTATTTTTTTTTTGCACAAGTCCAAATAAGAGTTCCAAGAGCACTTACCTCAGCAACATGCACTTTTTATCCAACTCCCACATCCACACTCTCCATCACCATAGATTACACTCCACCTCACTTCTTCACTCACTCCAGGATTATGCATAAGGGGTTGGACTCAAAATGTACTTGTAAAAAAATGGCGAATCCTAATCAAAATCAAGGTGAATCATGGTGAATCCAAAGAAAATCAAATCAATCATCTTCACACAAAAATTTGGGGCATTTGAAGTAATATCATCTTTGGGATAATTTTTGACCTATTAAATCATCTTATAACTTCATAAAAACACCACCATTAGATCCATATTGAAAAGATATTTCCAACAAGTAAAAATATGCCTATGTTTGGATATATATTATGGCGAATTGACCCTAAGAAACAAATTGGTCCTAAAAATTTTAGGCGAATGGGCCGACGTCGAGGGTCCTCATTTTTGCCAATTTTCAAATTTGAAAATCCTAATATTAGCCCAATTGGCGAATATTCGCCACTATGCATAACCCTGACTCACTCACTTCTTCATATGCAACTTCTGAAATTTGTGAATGCAAGAATGAATCTAATTTCACCTCTATAGACTATTTATAGCTATTTTTTGTGCATTGAAACACCCTTGGGCATTCACAGGTGCATTGAAATTCTTACCAATATTTTTAGAGTGACAAACACTTACCGAAATCTATGCATCGATGTGAATGCAAGCCAATATTTGGTGTTAAAATTTACAAAAAGACCAAAATGATCCAAAAGGTAGCTTACCTCCAAAAAATCACTCCAAATTGCATTCATACATTCATTTCACCATCATATCATGTTTTGTAAAGGCAAAAATCGATTTGGATGCTTAATTTGTGTTTGCAATCAAAAGTCACAAAATCGTCTTACAAGCTCATGCACCAAAATGGTCCAAATTTTCACAAAATAACCACATCCATCATTTAAATAATCCACCTCATCATTTAATTCATATATGTGATAACATGGATTGATTTTGGTGATTAAATTTTGTTTGTGATCCAAAAAGTCGTAAAATTATCCAAAATTGTTTCAAAAATCATCCAAAACAATGCAAAACTTCACAAAATCATGCAATCCAATCTTCCAATGCATTTTTCATCAACACATTCTCATTTTATACCATCAACAATTACATTTGCATAAAAAATTTACCATGTTCACATACAATTTCAAGTGAACCTCATATCTAGTGGTCTATTTTATCTCCTTAGTGGTTGTAGCGATTGGTCATTTATTCAATTTGATAAGATGATTAAATCACCATAAGGACACTTGGCTATTTTAATCATCCAATATCTCCTTTTTTAAAAACAAAATCACTTTTGGTCCCTCATTTTTGAGTGAGATTATGCCAAGACCAATTTTCTCAACAACTGTCATTTATGCCCTTTACCATGGGGTTCCTAACATGGATAAATTTCATCATTTCTTTTGTAATTACACTAGTCTCCTAGGATGCAGGCCGATTAAAGTGATTAAGCAACCATTTAGGAATTCCATATGGAAATTATCTACAATCATGAGTGGCCTTGAGGATAGACTATTTTGTTTTTTTTTGCATTTGCATCCTTGCATTTCAATGACGCAAAAAGGCACTTTCTTCAACAAAATAAAATCACCCCAAACTTGGGGTAACCAAATTTTATTTTGATTTCCCACAGTGGGATACATCTTACATGATCATGGTATATACACTTGGCAAAAATTCTTTCTCTGTTGAAGCAAAAATAAAATCAATAACTTGCATCATATAAAAACCCGTTTTTCAATTAGGACAAAAACGACATCATTTTACATCATTCATATCATCTGCACTTACATCATACACTTGCACTTACACCATTCACTTGCATCATTTTGCATAATTTTTTCAAATGGCTGGTGAGACTCATTTTTTACTCATTCACCAATTGAGGAGGTAAGCTACACATACAATTTATTTTGTCTTTAAAGTTGTCTTTGTGTTCCAAGGAAAGAAAGTTGCTTCATCATGCCAAACCAGGTGTCTTGTATTTTTGCACCGTATTGTGTTTCATGCAACATGATACAAAAAGGGGCATCTGTAGACACCAAAATATAGCCACTTGTCATCCATTCATAGCCTCCAATCATAGCCACCCATTATATATATATATATATATATATATATTTACTTAATATGTATAAATATAAATATTTTATATATTATATTCATATATATTTAATAAATATATATGTATTTATATAAATAAATCCTAGCCATCCATCATATTTTAATCTCAACCATCCATTCATCTCAATCTATATCACTTGCCCAAGCTTAATCTCCACCCTTCCTCATGTTTTAATCTTGACCACTCATTTTGTGTCATCAAAACCATAACATGTTTAAGGGCAGATTATAAATTAATTCATTTTTATGAATCAAGATCCATGAAAATTACATGTAAAACATCTTCGAAATTTTTTAGGAGAACATTTTCCCTAGCTATTTTTGCTATCATCTTCCCCCCTCATTGTTGCTATTGCATCCCCCATTTCTACCGTTGCCAAATCCTTATAAACTAGATCTGGTTATGTGATACTTTAACCTACCCCCAAACACCCTCTAGAGTTCACCGAACTCTATTGAGTGTTATTGGAATTCTAATGGGTGTTTACAACCATCATCAAATGCCTCTGGGTGTTTCTTGCAGTAGATTTGCAGTCCCCCAACACTCGGGTACCTTCCAGGAATTCGTGTGATTCTCAATCACAAAAGCAAAAATAGAGACTAGCATTGACAAGGTAAGAAGTTATTGGTATTCATTCATATATCTATAATTTTGGTTTACAGTTATATTCTGTGGCATCTAGGGTTTTAGTAGTTTTTATCTTTCAGAGATTCTCCCGCAGTGGAGCCCTGACAGGTACTTCTAATCTCTTTTTTTTTGTTTTCTATTTTTAGGTGCAGGAATCATCTTTCTGGAAGTTGTTGCAGCTAGGGTGGTTCCGTAGGGATACACAAGACCACCCACACTCTTTTTTGGATCAAGGACGAGCGAGAAGATACTAGCTATTCACAAAACTAGGGTTTTGAAACCCTATTATTTGTAATATATGTATGAAAGAGCATTGTAAAACCTCATATTGGCACCTTCATTGTACAAATCAAGAGATCTTCCCGTATTAATAAAAGCTTATTCATTTTGTGCAATATTGTGTGGTTATTGTGCTTTTTGTTACTTTATTTCTGTATTGGTGTTGTTTATTTTTTGTTTACAATTATTATGAGATGATGATGTTTCTTTATGTTATGAAAAGTTGAAGTTTCTTTATATTATTATGAGTAGATGATGTTTCTTATATTATGAAAAGTTGAAGTTTATTTATGAGAAGTTGATGTTATAAAGAGAAGTATGGAATTCTCCTTTATAAGATTATTTTTGTATGTTGGTTTTGAAAGACAAACTATTATAATGATTCTTGTGACTTATGTGGGTTAAGGGATCACTATAAAGAGAAGTACGAAATTCTCTTTTATAAGATGTTTTTTGTATGTTGGTTTTTGAAAGAGAAACTATTATAATGATTCCTGAGACTTATGTGGGTTAAGGGATCATTATAAAGAGAAGTATGGGATTATATTATAAGATGATTATTGTATATTTGTTTTGAAAGAGAAACCATTATAATGATTCCTAATAATTATGTGAGTTAAAGGATCATTATAAAGAGAAGTATTGGATTATGTTGTATAAGATGGAATTTTTGTATGTTGGTTTTGAAATACAAACTATTATTATGATTCTTGAGACTTATGTGGGTTAAGGTATCATTATAAAGAGAAGTATGTGATTCTCTTCTTGTGGCATGCATTTTTATTGAATTTTATGCATGGTGGCTTGCATAGTAGAAAAGGCATGACTATATTACATTGCATTAGAGTTGTTCTGATCCCTAAGTACTCCTCATAAGCTATGGTGAGTTCCCTATCATGAAGAAGTTGGTAGATTTTCTAGCTGTCTTGAAGATCCTTTATGGATGGCTTTATAGAGCTTGGAATGTATAGAGGATATGGAAAAACAAAGCCTTTGTAAAGAATATCTTGTTAAATTGAGTTTTGTAACTTCATTATTGTACAAACTAAAATATTATGTTGCTTTAATGTTATCTTAGATTTTGTACATTAAGGTGATTGAACAATATTTTTTTTGGATAGATAGTATTGAGCTCTATCAATTGTTGGAATGCATATTTATGTTAAATACTTGATTCATTTATGTTATTGCATCTAAGTTAAAGGAATGTATATTTTGAAGCTTTAAGTCAAGCATTTGAGTTAAGCAAAATGTGGCTTTTATTTAAGATGCATCCTTGTTTATCTATTATAGCATTTCAGATTAAATAGATTATGACTTGTGTTAAAATACTTTTGATATTATGTGATGCATGTTGCTTTACTTTAGAACTATGTTTTAAAATTCAAGTTTTATTTAGGATAAGTTATCTTGCGGTCATTAGGATCTCTTGTGGACCCAAATAAAAAATTAAGACCAATCATAGGAGGAGTTACGTGAATGCAATAACCAGGTAGGATGAATATTATAAGGAGTTGAGGAGTTGCAAGAATTCAATAGCGAAGAACTCGTGAACCTATAAGGAATTGTGTGAATACAATAGTTAGGTTTATTGTGGATCATGGCACCTTGAACGAGTAGGATCGGGTATATTCCAACTAAAAGTTGTGGAATCATTCACAAGATAGTAGTGGTGATCCCTTGAACATGTAGGATCGGGTGATCATATTCATTGTCAAAAAAGTGGTAATGACCTTAGTTATCCCATTGAGGTGTGGTAACTAATCACCAAGGCTCTACATAGATTAACCTACCTATATGGACTTAAAGTAAGGTTAAGGAATAGGAATCCTCCTTTATGTGTTATGGGCATTAAAGGATAATCCCCAAGCCATGGTCACATTGTCCTATTGGGATGAGGGTATGGAAAAGGTGGAGGGACCACTTTTGGCATCCTTCTAAACATGTAGGTTTAGTAATGTGAACCCCAAAAAACCATAAGAGTTGGCAACTTCTATCCACTAAGTGTCATCTTCAATGACTTGGAACTCAAATGTGGTAAAGCCTTGTATGCTGAAAAGATAAAAGAAGGGATTTTCCTTGTGAACCTTTGCTTGCAATAAATATTTTAAAAAACATTTGGGTTGGTAGTTTTGGGTTGTTACAAAAGTACCTTTCCTAGATTAGTATGCTAATATTTTCTAGGCATCAATAAAGATATTTAACCAACTGATCAATTTACTTACATACATGTTTGGGGATAGAATAACATCAAATAATTCTATTTGATAATTTGCATCTACCAAGCAAATGTAAGGTGGGAGTAATGAGAAAAATATTAGAATATTGAAATACCTTAGTTATCAAGTAAAGCATAATATTGACAATAATAGTCTTAAGGACATATTCGATAAAGCTATCTTACCACAAATATAAAATGACCTTAAGCAACAATACAACCTTACAACTTTAATCATATGGTACATGATAGAACTTTAGAAAATATATAAGAAGTTAATTTGAATCCTAAAAAAATAATATATTTATATAATATGATGTTATTGATATCAAAATATAACACA
The DNA here is from genome assembly GCA_028583015.1 of Wollemia nobilis. Lineage (NCBI taxonomy): Eukaryota > Viridiplantae > Streptophyta > Pinopsida > Araucariales > Araucariaceae > Wollemia > Wollemia nobilis. The sequence continues at coordinate 4,253,418 of JAQPPZ010015005.1, read as the reverse complement.
AGGTGAATATTACTAATGCTAAGGGATAAATGAAAACCCATCCAATCTATTTCATGAAGAAATATCAAGAAGAGAAATGATAACTAGAAACCAACTATAAATTTACTATGATTCTACCTATGCATATAAACCAACCATGAAAGGTAATTCCTATGTGAAGATATCAACACTTATATTTATCAAACAAAATTCAATGCCCAAATTATTTAAAGAAAGTTCATTTTTTTGCATGGAATTCCTACATATAATTTTAAATTTGTTGATATTTCATAAATAATTGTATACCGCATCATTTGTTAAATATTTTAATTTTTATTCCCTCCAAAGGAATGAAAAATATGAATATGATTATTTTCTTCCAAATCATGTGGCTAAATTCAATAGTCCCTCACATCTAACCAGTTGAAAGCTTGACATTAAAATCCCTTAAAAGCCATTAAAATGTCCAAAAGTCCTCTCTTGAGAAGAATAATGTTATCTACTTTGATGAGGAAATAAAATTGATTGAATGGAAGTGAGATATTCACTTAGTGTAGAAAAGGTCCAAATCCATGGTTTCAATACCATTAGTTAAAGTCCTCCAAAGGCTATTTAGTAAGAGTTTTATATGGTTTTGTTGGGTCAAATAATTAACCAAATTTGATTGATCTTGCAAGCATATTTAAATACATTTTCTTGGAGGTTATTAACCATCCAATAAACATAATCATAATAGCAAAGTAGTTACAACCATCTTTTAAATATAACCTATTGGTTATAACCATAACTACTAATAGTCTAACCTCCCAACTAATAGTCTAGTAGGTTACAACTAATATAACCTCTCGTGAGATGTAATAATAGGATTTTTATTATAATATAATATTTCCCTAACATCCCCTCTTATTAAATTATTTTTTATACAAATAAATTTATGAGATAATTCAAATTTAACACGTGCAAGTACCTTTGTAAAAATATCCACAAGTTATTCTCTAATGGGAATGTACTAGATCTAAATCTAGTTATTCTAAACTTGTTCTTAAATGAAGTGATATTAAACTTCAATGTGTTTTGTTATTTCATGAAAGACTATATTTTTGACCAATTTCAAAACACCTTGATTGTTGCAATTCAATATTATTGATCAATTATTAAGTACGCCCATATTTGATAGTATGCAACATAACCATATTGCTTCGCACATAGCTCCTCATGTAGTGTAATACTCAACCTTTATGAATGACAATACCACTACCTTTTGTTCCTTATTGTACCATGCGACATGTCTAGATCCTATATAAAACATATATCTAGATGTTGACCTCTTGTTATCTATAGACCTAACATAATTTGAGTCTATGTACCCTTGTAAGACAAATGTATCATTTTATTATACTTCAATCCATATTCTACTATACCATGAATATAATGCAAAATCCTCTTTGCTTCCTTCCAATTATTCACCATAGTTTCCTATGTAAAACTCAAAATATAAATCATAGTAAAGTTGATATTTGGCCTAGTATTTATCATGCATATGCGACTTCCAATCATTTGATGATAAAGAGTACTAGATACCTATGGTTACTTATCATATTATAATAGTTATAAATATTTCTCCATTGATGTTGCCTTTAGTTTGTAGTCTATCATCTAATATTTTTCAAGTAATGTCTTGGAATATTTCATATGTGATACCATAATGTGATTATATATTTGTTGTACCACCAAGCCAATACAATAGTGTAGAGGTTTCAAATCTATCATGTCAAATGACCTTTTCAAGTCATTTTTCACATAATTTACCAAATCATCTAAACTACAGGTGATGACCAAATCATCAATATACAATACAAGTATCACTATATCATATACAACTTTCTTAAGATAGAGATTTGTGTCAAAGGGACTTTTGGTGAAACCATGCTACAATATGTGATCATCAATTTTGATGTACCAAGATCTAAGAGACTTCTTCAAACCATATAATGACTTGATTAATATATGGACCTTTTGATGTTTCCCATTGAGATAAAATCCTTTAGGTTGTGTAATATATACCTCTTCTTGGACATCACCATTAAGGAAGGTACTCTTGACATCCATTTACTAAAGTTTCCAACAAAACTATGTCGGTAGTGCACACATTACACAAAAGGTTTTAATCTTTGTTGTGGGGGTGAATGTATCTTCATAATCAATTCCTTCCTTCTACTAGCCCTTTGCAATAAGCTATGTCTTATATTTTTTAATGGATCCATCTACCTTATATTTAATTTTGAAGACCCACTTGCATCCTATGGGCTTCTTCCTTTTAACAAATCAATAAGATCCCATGTTTTGTTCTTCATCAGAGATTCATACTTTGCATCCATAGTTGAATTCCACTATGGAAAACTAAGTGTATCCTTCACTGATGCTAGTTCTGATTTCTCCACTACTAAAGTCATCAATTCTAGATTCTCTTCCTAACATGCACTATTGTGAATAAGTGGTTATGTAGAAATTATGTTAGGATGTGCATCAAGTGTAGCATCTTTGATGTTACCAGTGAGCCACTTTGAATTTTTTCTTCATTATGATGGAGCAACTACTATAGGTTAATTGAAAACTTTTGGAACTTCTTCATAAACTTCCTTATCTAACTCTGTATCATCATATATGCTCACAACTAGAGATGTGGTATTATTATAATCCTTAGAATCTTTAATATTCGACTTAGTTTAAAAAATTTCATCAAACATCATATCTCTACTTATATATAATTTCTTGGTGACTAGATCTATCAGTTGATAAGTTTTTGACTCATCAACATACCCGAGAAATATGCACGATAGGGTCTTGGAATTCAACTTAGTATTTGTCACTTTAGAACATGCATGTATGCATTTCTTCTAAATATTTGGAGTGCCTTTTCCTCCTAGACCAAGCTTCTTTAGGTATAACTCCTTATAGTGCCTTTGTGGATGATCAGAAGATACACAATAATGGAATAGCTTTAGTCCAATATTATTTATCTATATTGTCTCCTATGAATGTACAATGAACCATTTCCATGATGGAACATTTCTTATTTTGGCAACCCCAACCTGTTATGGAGTGTATGTTGTAGTGAGCTATTAATTAATTCCATTATATGTGAGAATTGGATGAATATCCCTCCTCAATATGAGTGGAGAAATTGAATAGAAAACATAATTTCCACTTCTATACACTTATTAAAGCACTATAAATACTTGAGCATTCTAACTTTAGTTACAAGAAATGCATCCATGTCTTCCATGAGTAGTCATGCACAAACAATTTAAATTAATTATGTTCATCAAAACTAGCAGGCATAGGTCTACATAGGTCATTGTGTATCACATCCAATTGTCCTTTTACTCTATGAATGATCAACTCAAAAGGTACTCAATGTTGCTTCCTTGTTAAAGAACTTGAGCATACTAGAAGTGTTAGTGAGAGGCTAGGCAAACCTAATACCATTTGATGCTTACTCAATTGGAGTAAGTATCCTAAACTTAAATGATCATATCTCCTATGCTAGAGTGAGTAGCATTTGTTGTTGTAGTAGATAGTGTGCTATTTGGAGATGATATAACATTGAGTGAAAACAAGCCATTCGTATAGGAACTTGTTACCACAATCTGTCCATGTTTTGTGATAAAACAATTCTTGTTGCCATCAATAATTCATAATCCTACCACCATGTTTTGATTCAAAACTTGTGCCACAAATAACAAACTATTTATCAATTCAGATACATATAGTACCTTTTCAATTATGCATCTACCTCCAGGTATATTGAGAGGAACATCTCCCACTCCTTTGACATGATAGGTTTTATCATTGGTAATGGCTAGTTTTCTATATTTGGCTTGTAAAACCATACTTTATCCCTAGTCATGTGCTTGCTAGAACCTGAATCAATAGACCAAACATCATCCTTCGATATTTTTATGGCCTTAGACATTAGCACATTATGTGCATATTCAAAATATAAATCTATTTTTTCATGTGCAACATGCCCTTGTTGTCACTTCTACTTGGTAATATTGATCTTCTTCTAATGAGGTTTGCAATATTGATCTCCTTGAGTCAAAGGGTTATACCAAAAAATATCTGTATCATGTCCTTATTTATCACATATGTGGTAATACCTATTTTGTTAATGAGGTTATTTCTATAATTATGATGATGAAGGGAAAGAACCCTTATTTGGTTTCTTTCTCCAAGATTTCTTAGAAATTATTGCATTGTTTGTCAATGAATCCCTTAATTTTTTGGTCGTTGCTTCCTGTTGAAGCATATTTACCAACTCATCAAAGGAAACATTCCTAATTGAAACTTACAAGAAAATGATCAAAACTCTAAATGAATCTAGTAGATATCTATTATGATGGGTACCAAGAGCTTATAATCCATAATTTCTCCCATGGCATTCAATTTAGATTTCAACTCTAAAACTCTACAAAAAAAATCCTCAATGATTTCTCATATTAGAATCTTAATGTGTGAAGTTGAGACTGAAAGTGAAGAATTGTGTATTTATTTTTCACTTTGTAGATGGTAGAAAGTTTTCCATACCTCCTTAGATGTTTGTACTTCACAAATGTGTGGTTGAATAACATCTACTATGGAAATGGTGATGATCATTAATGCTTTAGAATTTACATCATCAAATTTTTGTTGTGTTTATTCATCCTCTATAGGTCATCTGACTTTATCGGTGACTATGTCCCAAAGTTTCTCAACTACCAAGATGTTTCTCATATTAGTTTTCCAAGGTCTAAAGTTTGAATCTTTGAGTATTTATGAATATATAAGAAGAAATTTTGGTATGGACATGGTGAGGGTTACTTATAATTCTTAAATAGTCTTCCTTTTAATATACTTATAGTTCAAATCAACCCTTTTTATATACCCAATAGTATATGGAAGAAGTTAGTCGTCTCGATATATGTGGTCATATGTGAGAGAGACTTTAAGATACATGAAAAATAACAATACGAGGTACCAAGGAAACACATAAAGGAATTTTACCTATCAATGACACCTTCTTAAAGATAAATCCTTGTACATAGGTGTAACTTCCCTATATACTTAGATTTTATAAATTTTAGGAGTTATGTCTAGCAATAGTAACTAATAAGTATGATTATGAAGGGAAACTATAAAAATTTAGAATTTTTATCTCCCTAATGATTTAAAGGATCGATGCCTAGATGTTGTTATGGAAACTTTGTTATGTTACACTACCATTATATTATTACATTATTTGTATTTGTTCAATTATTATTAAATTTGGTTTGGGTGGTTTTGAAATAAAACCTATTACCAACCTTTTTTGTAACAAAATCTATGGGATTCCATTATAATAAAAATAACATACATTGGAAAATAAATGTTAATGGATAATTATATTTCATCCATTCTTCATTATCTCCAATAGGTGGTATTAGAGTAAGTCATGAGAAGTTATGAGCAAGTCATGATGAATTGTGAGAAGTGTTGAATAGAGGGACATTCATTGCCATTCGATGGTATGTCCTAAGCAAGGATTAAAAAATTACATTGCAAGATATAGAACCATTTTGCTATAACTATTTTTAATTATTTATAAAGTTCACCCCACTATTTATGAAATTCAAATAGTGATTGCTATGAGAAATAACCTAGATTTTGCACCCAGTTTTTCCTTTCCAACTACATGTCTATAACAAGTGAGAGTAATCTAGCATAGAATGCATAGGTAGTATCATATCATTAACTTTGGATAAATTTTAATTGCTTTTTATTTCATTGGTAATAGATTTTATTTTCTCTACTCACTTAATATCTGAAGTAGTAGTAGAATTCATGTTAAATGTGTCTCAAATATAATATTCCTAGAAGGTTATCTTTTTTATCTTTCCTTTACTTTCATCTGATGTAATGTGCAATATAAAACTGTTTGAGGGAAGTGAAATATATGGTTCTACTTCTTCCCATAATCTCCCTATTGTTAAGGGAAAAACCATATATTTTTCCTAATCTTTCAAGAGTCCAAAGTAAACACATTAGACAAAAATATAAATAACTTTAGAGTCTTACTAATGATGAGTCCCCACAACTAAAAATTTTTACTTTTTTGACCTTCAAAATTTTAGATGGATTATTCTGGATAAAATTTATTTGTTAAACAACTCCTAATTTACTTAGAGTTGGATGTCAAAAGATACCTGGATTTGTTTATGGTTATTTCTAAGTTTTAGACATTCAAAAAAGACATTACTCATGCTTGTATGTTTTTGGAAGGAGAGAAAACATTATCATGATGAGAATAATTCTTTGGACTAGTGCAGAAGATTTTGAATGAAGTGAAAGATCATGTTGAGCAAACCAGTGTCTTTCGGATCGCCTAATACTAAGAGCAATATGTTCCTGGAACCTTGTTTGGGGAGAAATAAGTGATTGTAACCAGGAGAATTACAAATATCTATCCTATGATACATTACTTGGTCAATGAACCTTTGGAAAAGAGATGCATAAGTTTATTTTGTGATAATCTGCATAGTGAAAACACAAAGATATTAAGTGCAATTTGTGAATTTGAGAAATGTGAATTCAATGAAATATTGTTATTGCATAAGGTTCGTATGAATAAATGTTCTTGAACAACATAAAAGTGCAATTCATAAATTTGAGCAATGTGAATTCAGCAAAATATTGTTATTGCTTAAGGTTCATATGAATAAATGTTTTTGAACAACATAAAAAGCAACTCATTCTTTGTGCGCTTAATATTTTTTGATACCGTCACATATTATGCTACTAGATGTATTATTGTATCCTTAATATCACTCTAACATATGATATATTTGGATGAATAAATATTCTTGTGCCTGGAAAACTATAACGTATTATATTTCTAGATAAATTGGATGATTAATTAAGTTGTGTGGCAAATAGTGACTATTCGTGTTCATAACATTTTTCTTAAAATAATTATTTTTGTGGAAATTAATGGTATTCAAAGATTCACAAATGTTTGATTTTATTATGGTTGTAGCATAATATTTCATGTTAACACATATGCAAACAAATAAACAACATTGATTTGTGTATATGAAGTACAACATTGATGCGTAAATAGGACAGTAAGAGGAACATGGATAGATTTCACTTTTTAAAGTTTTTTATACATTTATTATATTCTTCATGTATTAAAAATATTGATGAACAACATATCCCTAGTGGTTAGCACATGAAAGGTCAAAGTGTTATGACTAAAAGTTCTCAAGTTCAATTCCCATTGGCTATTTTGTTTTAATTATTGAACCAATATAAAGTCGGAAAAAGAAATATTTATCAAATAAATATGCAAAGTGACCAAAAGAATTTGATTTTTATTAAAGAAAGGAAAATCAATGACATAAGAATATTTAAAGAAGGTATAAAAGATACTTATTTTCTATACTTTCCTTGAAAAACTATAGAAACAATTTTTTTTTTTATCATAGGAGAATAAGGTGTATTCAAGTATCTTTTTGTATAAATGTTTTCTTCAACAATTTAGTAAGGAGAAATAAGGTGTATTAGTTCATTGTTTTTTGGTAATGGCATCATTCCTTGTGATGCATTTTTACTAAACTTTCTCACATAGAGCCCACACAACAAGAAAAAGGTAAAGAGGAATCAAGTAAAGAAATAAAATGAAATTCCAAAGTATATATCACTAAAAGATAGTGCAAGTGGATAAAAAAAACTGAAGTGTAAGAATATGTATCACCAAATAAAGATCTATATTTTCCAAAAGGTAAATATCTTTATGAAAATGGAGAATCTATAACACTTAAGTCCTATTTACGATCAATTATCAAAAAATATTATACTGGTGAATATTGCTTTGACAATGGTGTTCCATTCTCTATTAAAGTTATGGAGATAATATACATAATATTAGTTAATATTAAGCATAAAATATCCGAGAAAAAGTTGAAGAGCAAACCTGTGATGGTAAATGCTTGTTGTGACACAAGCAATCTAAAACTTGTGATGACAAATATTTGTGGTGACCTTATACCAAGGATAGATATAACTTGTAATATATATAATTTAAATCCCATAATGGAAATTGTGTGTTGTGACACAAGGGATCATTGTTGTAAATATGAGCAAGTTTTGTTGTCATTGATGTCAAGAGGTTGATGTCCAAGTTTCGTCATCATTAATGTCATCAGGTGGTTTTTCCAAAAGGCAAGAAAAAGGTTAAAAGAAATAGGATATAATATATATTTTAAATATTAAATGCCTAAAGCAGCCCAAAATATTAAAGACCCAAGGAAGACGAAGGTTTAAAAAGAAATTCCAAGGAAGGAGAAGTAGGTTTAAAAGGAAATAATAATAATATTATAATATTATGGGCTAAAGGTTGAAGTGAAGAAAAACGAGGTCCAAGGAGTCTTTAAAATATAAATCCTCAAAAGATCCATTTGGCAGATTGTAAAGGTTATTATTTAATTTATTTAAATTAAAATATTTTAACCATAGGTTAAAATTTTAATTTAAATAAATATAAAAGGCGCCATAAGTCTAAGTTTGATATTTGAACTAAAATTCAAAGTGGAAACGCTGATGTGTTGGAGTGCATAGCAAAAGGTATAAAAGGGGGCAATATTTTTTATTTCAAATTATCCATGCAATTCGTATGCCCAAGAGAAAAAGAAATTTGTGTGCTGCATTAAGAGAAGAAAGAGGATTTGCATGTGTTAATATTAAAAGGGCATATTGTGTAATAAGACCAAATGGAACGTCAAATAACTCATCGAAGAACTTGGTAGCACAAGCGACGATCGACGGTTGGTTAAGGTATTTGTCCAAAGTAGATCAGGGGTTCGATTCACGGCCCCTTTGTTTTGATCACATCAAGGTTTTTGTTAAAATTTGAAAGGCATGGAGAACAAGGGGTAAAATGTGCATTGTGCGCCTTTGGTTTTTTCTTGGGTGTGTGTCCCAATGATATCCAAGCCTTAGGGTTTAGGCATCGTGATGACGGTTGATCGTGGGTTCAAGTTGAGCACAGTATTTGAGGGCACTAATTTTAATGTGGGCCATTGTATAAGGTAAGTCCTTGATTTATTTTTTTCCAAGGTATGAATAGCACTAGGGCACCATGTGATAGTTGTGAAGGTGCTTTGCTTAATTTTTGCTAAGGTGAACTATAGGGAGTCATAAGGGTGTTTAATATTTTAATTTTTTAATTAGCATTAAAAATAAAGATTGGAGATATAAGGTGTTTGAAAGGAAATTAATTGTGTTGAATATTATTGTGTGAATATTGGAGTTTAAAGTGTTATCAAAGGAGTTTTGATTGTTTATGAATTGAATATTATTTTTTGTGAAGTTTGGAGATTATAAGGTGTACTTGAGAGCTAATATTTTTGTATGGTGAATTAATTATTGGGGAGAATAATTTTGTGGAGATTTTGAGATAGGTTGTTGTTTCCTAACCTTGAAATTGGCAAAGAATGTTTGATTGTGATTGAGATAGGTTTTGAAGACATATATCCATCAAAAAAAAAGGTATGGGCACATATTCCTTATGAGTGAAATGTTTTTGGCTTGAATATTGTGAAATGTAAAGTTGAAGTGAAAAGGATTGTTTGATAAGCATTGTTGGAAATGTTTGAGTGAGTTTTCATATGCATGATTGGTGAATGTTTGTGAGAACATTTGAGTGTGGGATTGAGAACTATCTTGAACTAGGGTTTGTGAAAGAACATGAGTATCATTGTTATGTGATATTGAGAACTATATTGAACTAGGGTTTGTGAAAGAACATGAGTATCATTGTTATGTGAATTTGGAATCATCTTGAGTCAAGGTTTGAGTTCCATAGTGTGAGTTGTTGGAAGTGTAGTGAAACACTTGGTTAGGGTTTGAAAGCAAATTGTGTTTCATTGAGTGAATGTTTGAGTGAAGTTGGATGAGCATTATTTATTGAATGCATTGGAGTGATAGTCCAAGTTCTGTAAATTTTTTTTTTCTTTATTCTAAATTGATTTGAAAGTGAGTTTGAAAGTGATTGAGTGATTTGTGAGTGTGAAACATATTGAGTCTCTAATAATTCTCTATATGTTTCTATGGTTAAACAAGATTCTGAGTGAAACTTGTTTGTGGTATTGAAGAGGTTTAATGAAAGAGATTAAGTTGAGTTTTGTATGTAAGTTTTGCATTTGATTTGAACAAACTTTTATGAAAGCTATTGGACAGATTTGAGCAAGTCCTAGAGGGGACTTAAGGAAAAAGTTAAGGAAGCTCTTGTGAAAGCTTGTGGGCAGATTTGAGTAAGTCGTAGAGGGAACTTAAGGAAATATTTATGTAAGCTTTTGTGGAAGCTTACAAGTATATTTGAAGCAAGTATTGGTGAAGACTTGTTGAGCAGGCTGGACAAGTTCTAGAGAGGACTTGTTGGAAAAATTTGAGGCAAGTCTTGGTGAAGAATTGTTGAGTAAATTGAGAAAGTTCTTGAGAGGACTTGTAGATAAATTTGAGGTAAGTATTTGAGAAGACTTGAGAGTAGTTTAAGAAAGTTCTTGAGAGGACTTGTGGACAGATTTGAGGTAAGTCTTTGAGAAGACTTGAGAGCAGATTTGATTGATTTATTTGTTTAAGATTTGAGTTAAGGCTTGGGGTAGATCTAGCAGAGTTAATTTGTGATTGGATCAAGATTTATGTTAAGGCTTGAGGATATATTTGAGGATAGAATTTGGTGCATATTTGAGGGGATATTTGTGCCAAACCAAAGATAGACTTGTGAGTAGATTTGTGCTAGACCGAAGGACAGTGTTTAGTGTAGATTTGAGATAGATATTGAGCAGAGATGAGATAAATATTTGGAGGTGACATAGCAGAGGATAGTAGTATCTAGTGGATAGAAATATATTATCTAGGGTAGTGATGAAAAAGGTCTTCTGAGTGAGGATAGAGGTCTTCAAAAGAGAGAGATCCACAAGCCATTGCAGTGGAGGTAGTAGTATTCTAGAGGATCACTAGCTAGAGCAAAGGAGAAGGAGTTCTCCTATGGATAGAGATCCATGAACCAGCAAAGAAGAAAGAGTTCTCCTATGGATTGGTGTCCACAAACTTGATTAGGGGATTGGTGTCTCCTTTGGATAGAGGTCCATAAATATTGTAATAGAGAAGGATTCCCAAGAGATTTGTTGAGAAATTTTTCATGAAATATTTTCTCCGTGGAGTAGCCCATGTTGGGTGAACCACGTAAAATTGGTGTCTCTATTGTGTGTGATGATTTATACATTGCTTTGATTACTACTGTTGATATTGCCATTGATTATACTGGATAATATTATTTGAGAAAGAAAAGTAAAAAGTGGTCTTATACTGGTCACCCCCCCTCTTAGTATAAGCTTATGTTCTTTGATCATATATAAGGGCCAACTTTAATTTGTGATACCAATTATCTAAAAATTATTCATGAAGATAAATTAGATGCAAAGGTGGTAGTGTTAGCCACATTGTCAAAATGAGTTGTGATAATGATTGTGTTAAATATAATTATAGTGATACTTCAAATTGTGTGGAAGTTCATTATAAAGATGAAACATGTTATTTGAATAATTTTGATAGGGATCAAAATGGTGATGCATAATTTGGTGTTAGATTTTGATGTAATGGCCGCAAAGAGATAACAATCACAAGATGTAGAATAATATGAAAGAAATTAAATCTTATAGAAGACTGAGATATGCATAAATAGAAATGATATAAATGAATACAATATAGCTATGGAGGAAATGAACACTCCATTAATAAAGCTATTGAACTACATTACACCCATCACCATTGGATGGTGATCCACATAGAACTATACTATGCTCTAAGCTACTATATCCTCGACTCTCTATATCTATCTAACAATGAGGCCTTCCTTATATAGGTAAAATAGGTTACTTGGCCAACACTCTACCTAGTTATGCAAGGGACAACTTGCACATATATATCTTGCACATTTACACTTGTATATTTATTACATTCCCCCTAAATTAATCTATTGTCCTAAGTATGTACCTTGGAAGATACTTTTACATGACCCAATTGATGTAATATACTCTATTTCTAACACCCCACTATATTACATTATTTGGATATTGGATACTTTAGTCTTCAATATGGATCTTCTTCTTCTTCATATTGAGATTTATACTCTTCCTCTGCATTCTTTGTATTAAGTTTCAATAGGTAATTTGTGTCTTCATATGATGTAGAGTATGTTGTAGCTAAAGCTAAAGATTCTTCTTTCAGTGGATGATCTTTGAATTGTTCATAGTAGTCTTGATCTGTTTCTTTTTCTACTGCTTCAGTCTTCATGTCATGGCTTCTTGTATTTTTCCATTATTTGCTCCTTGATGTCAAGTTTCTTTGATGGACCATTGCTCTCATGATGGTGCATGTCTTGAGTGGATTTGAATTGATCCTTCTTACTTCCTTTGTGCCTTTGTACGACCTATCTCTTTGTCCTTCATAAGTATCAACCTTGAGCTCAATGTTAGTAGATCCATCTGGAATAAGTTCCTAAAGATAACAGTATATTACTTGAAGTAATATTATTTCATAGTCTTTATAGTACATATGTTTGAAGTGACAAGAGAAATATGAGTGATTTGTCCCATCACAATATTTGCATGGATGGAAACTCCAACAATTGGTCTTTTCATTACCATATTGATTGCAATGAGTGCACAATAAATATGATCTATAAGTTTTGTAGTTTATCTTAGGAATATCATGGTTGTCTATCTCCTTGATAAGACATTCTAACAATATATGCACAATTGAAGCTATTCCATATTTTCCTTTTTGTATAAAATCTTGTTGAACAATCTTTCCCTACTTTTGATCATTAGATTCACTAAGTGAATCTTCTTTTACATAGCTATTAATTTTAGAACCTATTTTACATTGAATTGTTTCTTCATCTTATTTGCCCTTTACATCATTGTAATCCATAAAGTTTTAATCCACATTGGTATTTTCCTTATTCCACTTCTAAGAGTGTTACTTAGCATGCTAGTAGCCATTTGTATAACCTGAATTCTCTGTGATAGAGTAATCTATCTTATGATTCCCTATGTTAGGATATGTGATCCTTAATTTAAGTATATAAGCTTGATTTGATGAAACCTTTATTAATCCTTAGGTTTGTATGATTCCTTATGTCTCCCTTGTAATAAGATTATTAAACCCTAATTTTAGATTTTGAAGAAATATTTTATCTTCCCAACTTGATAATATTTGATAAATATAATTAACAAGTTTTGTAGAATGCCCCATGACTCCCTAATGATTTTGGACTATGATATAGTGATTTTATAAAATATAGTTCAATTTGTGGTTGATTTTGCACAATTTTGTAAAAGTCAAAAATCAAAATTTCTAACACATTATTACTCCTAATTGAACTAAGCACTTTTCCAATTTTGAAGAGGTTTTAATGTTGGATTCCTTTTGTCCCTTTTGAGAAATTTTTGAGACAAGAAAATTAGAAATTTCAAACCTTAAGAAAAAATCTTTAATAACCTCTTTTGTATCCCTTAGGATTTTATTAAAATTTTTCTAATTTCCAATAACCTAGTTTGATGTTGTAACCCTTATCACTCCCAAATTTAGAAAATTAGAAAATTAATAATATTTGCAAAATATTAAAGAATTTAATCCAAGTATAATTCCTTATTTCTCCTAAGTTGTATTGTAAATCTAATATTTAACCTTATTTTATAACCCTTGCATCTCCAAAAATGAAAGCAATAATAAAATGGGATTAAACCTTACCTTTGGATGCTAAATCTCCTCACTGTTTGGCACTTATTTGGTTGGATCTAATAGTAGTATAAAGGTTACTCTTGGTGCTAAAATTAATGGAGATTCCTTGTTTTCAATGCTGAACGTAGGGAGTCAAAGTCTTCTTTGACTTGCACTTTCTTCTCCCTTGTATGGTGCTCCTTATCCATCTTGAAATGCATTGTCTCATTCTAAAATAAGGTACTAGTTTATAACAGTGCTTTAAATGCACTTATTACATAGATGAGCTACGTATTGCCTTCCATATTGCTTGTTTGACCTCCTTGGAACCTTAAATAGGATGAGCTTTGTGCACTTTGTGACAAGTATCACTTGAAATATTTTTGTAGATGCCTTCAACATAAACCTTGCAATGATGAGGTTAGTGGTAACCTCCCAATATTTGTAACTCCTCCCAAGCATGTGTAACATCTTCCAAGCATGTGTAACATCTTCTTGGTGAGCGCTTGAGTATTCATATGCATTGGAGAGTATATAGCATCTATGCTCAAGTGGCACTCAAGGATTCTGCATGTAAGCCTCCCTTGTAATATTTCTTGGAGTATTTATCTTACCTTCTACGTAAACTTACCTTATTTATTGAAATACAAGTAATATCCTAGCATCCTTAGCTACTTCTATGTATTGTCTCTTGGAGCTTTAGTGCTCCTCCACGATGGTCGTATGGGCTCTTGGATATTTTGCACTCCTCCACAATGGTCATATTAGCTCTTGGATCTTTGGTGCTCCTCCACTATGGTCATATGGTAGCTCCTTGTAATCTTCAATGGTGGATGTTCTCCTTTCCTTTTCCTATGTAATATGTTGTTGGTTCATTTTTACAACAGTTGAATGCTTCTCTTTTGCTTGATTTTGATAATGCTCCTCTTACATGGGTAATTTATTTCTTGTAGGTTGTCCTTCTACATAACATTTGGATGATTTTTGGCTCTTTGTTATGCTTCCAATGCTGCTGGTCATATGTACTCTTTTAGGGCTTTATTTGTATATTGAAAATCGATGTTTGTAAACACCTTGAATCATTGGACATATGGTCACTTTGATGGCTCCTTTATTTTGCTAGATAAAATTTCCTTGCTGCCCCTCTGTAGATAATACTTTTATCCTTCCAAAAGAATAAAAGTGGTGCTTCTGTAATATATAGTTTTTACACGAAAATGAAGAGTTTTTTTCTGTAATATTTTTTCTTTTCTTAGATGATAGATGATCCAAGCTAATGCTATTTTTGAATATAAATTCCTGCTCTATACACTGAAATGAATCCTTTATAATTTCCTTGAATCCTAATACTTCTAAGGTTTTATTTTAGGTTTCCTTCAAGGAATTAAATGGTGGTTTTCTTATTCACATTTTGCTTCCAATGGTGGCTTCTATAGGCCATGGAATTGCTTTAGATTTGTGCTAATTTTTATGCTTTCAACAACGTAAATTAATTGAGATAACTAGTTAACAAATAATCTACTATAGTGTTTAACAATGCACCTTTTAATGGTAACAATAATCTCACCTTATTGCTCCAATAATATCTTAAAAATGTACTTAATAATTTTACTACAACCTTTTAGGCATAATATGGAATGAACCCATGCAAATTTCACTACAAACATAGTTGTAGGATCAAGTCTTCTTTTCTGTATTTTTTCAAAGTAGAAGATAGATAGTTGATAGATAACTCTAAAATCTAATCAACCCCTAATGTGTAAATGAACCTTAAAATGAACCTTGTATTTTTACACTTTTGAAGATTGAAATTCTACTTTCCCTTCTTGCAAATTTCATCTAAATAAGGTCCTTCAATGAATCTGATAAGTAATCCAATTAATGATTTGGCTAGCACCAATCATTGCATACCTTTTTAAAATCTTATGTAGATCTTTTACCACTTCTATAGATGATGTAGATATTGGTGTCTAATATCACCAAGTTGCTGCTTTGAGTAGGATCTTGCAGCTTTTTGTAGACTATCTTGAATAATTCCTTCTTCACCAAAATATGGTCTTAAACTTTCTTTCATGAGCCTAATATTTGGTGGCTTGTTCTCCTCTTGTGTTCTCCTCCTTCTGTTGTATATTTTGAGAAGTATTTGACTCTAAAGTGGTCCCTTCTTGTTGTGAGAGGTAATATTCAAATCTCCTAGATTTGGTGAGCTTCTTTTATATTCAAGTCTTCTTGTCGAAATATGAATTCAAGCAGGATCTTCTTCTCAATATTATGAAGGTCTTGAGGTCTTTCACTGGATTCTTCTTCTAGGATTTGGAACTCCTTTATAAATTATTATTCTCATATTTGGCACTCCTTGCCAAATTATCCTTCTCTTGGGTTTGTTGTCATATGGTGATAATTGTCCCAAGTCCTTCACTATTAGGATCTTCTACTTGGTAGTGGATTTATCCAATGAGTTCTCCTTTGATGATTTATTTAGTAATGCTCTCCTAGCATTTTATTGGATGCTCAATGAGACCTTCCCAAGGTATTTTATCTTATAGCTTCTATTGGTCTTTCCTTGAGACCTCTTCAACCTTCTGCTCCTAGAAGTGTTGGTGGTGAGATCTTCTCTTGGATCTCTGATTCTACTACTTTTGGATTTGAGAAGGACTCTCCTAGTCCTTCTGCTTCCAAGTCTAGAATTCCTTCAATGATATATTCTCTTTATCTCTTTTGCTTCAGGTTTTGAATTGATTCTAAAGAAGATACTCTTCCTAAATTTCTTGTAGGAATTTTCCCAACTCACTAAATCTTCTTTCCCTACAACAAAAATATTAGTACTAAAATATTAAATTGCTTTTGAATTAGATATTCTTTCTAAATTCTTCTTAAAGATCAAGGCTTTTGGAGCCTTTTTTAGTTTCTAGGATTCTATGGCCTTTTCAGTATCAAGGCTTCTGTGGCCTTTTCAATATCAATGCTTCTGTGGCCTTTTTAGTATCAAGGCTCCTGTGGTCTTTTCAATATCAAGGATTTTGTGGCATTTTTAATATCAAGACTTTTGTGGCTTCTTTAAGGCTTTAATGGTTTTTTTGTATCAAGGATTCTATGGACTGTTCTTCAATTGTGAAGTTCTTAAATCTAGCAATGGAGATATTTAGTCTCCTAACTTCACCACAACTCTTCTCTATAAGTCTTCTTCCATAGTGTTCTTCTCTTGCACAAGGAACTAATCTCTGCACTATGAGGGTACACCAACATTTGGGCAATGAAGTTGGAGTCTCCTAGATTTTTTTTGTAGGAGTACCAATCCTCTAAGAATTAATTATCTTCAACAAAAGAAACTTTGGGCAATAGTTAGCAAGTTCCAAATATCTTGGATGATCTTCACTAGATGATTTGTCAATCTAGTGGATTGAATGCTGAGTCCTGGTCTTCACAAGTTTTTCTTGTAACTCTATGGAAAGACTCTAGTCAAATGCAATTTTAGTATTTTTTGGAACTAATATTTTTTTTAGTCCTCACTTGTGACTCTCCCTAATTCTACCACCTAGAATCTTTTGAGAGTTTTTTATAGTGACTGGTCCAACGATGCATCAGGTTGACAAAAAATTTAGGCTCAATAATAATGGTGGTATTCCTATCGACCTACTATGGCTAGATCTATCGTATCTTTGATACCACTATTAGATTTTGATGTAATGGCCACAAGGAGATAACAATCATGAGATGTAGAATAATATGAAAGAAAGTAAATATTCTAGATAATTGAGATATGCATAAATAGAAATGATATAAATGAATACAATGTAATTATGGAGTAAATGAACACTCCATTAATAAAGCTACTAAACTACATTGCATTCATCACCACTATATGGTGATCCACATAGAACTGTACTATGCTCTAAGCTACTATTTCCTCAACTCTCTATATCTATCTAACATTGAGGTCTTCTTTATATAGATAAAATATGTTACTTGTCCAACACTCTACCTAGTTGTGCAAGGGACAACTTGCACATATACAACTTACACATTGACACTTGTGCATTTATTACATTACATGAAGTAACTAGATAAATTTCCCCTAAAGTAATATATTTTCCTAAGTATGTACCTTGGAAGATGCAATTACATGACCCAATGATGCAATATACTATATTTCTAATATTTGGGAATTTTGAAAGGTACACAAAAGGATTTGGTTAAAAATTATTGAGAAAAATGTGATATTGTGATCCAAGATTGGGATAATATGGTCAAGGTATGAAAGATACCATAGTACAAGGAATAAGACCAAAAAATTAAGGCCTTGGATATATAGGTTATATAGGTAAAGTAGAGACCAGTAATACCAAATTTGTGATAGTGAAGAACACAAGCTTATACTGAGAGGAGGGGTGAACAGTATAAGACTACTTTTTACTTTTCTTTCATAAATAATATTATGAAATATATCAATGTAAATATCAACAATAGTAATAAAAGTAATGCACAAATCACCATACACAATAGAGACACTAATTTAACATGGTTCACCCAATGTGGGCTACTCCACGGAGAAAATATTTCACTAAAATTTTCTCAACAAATCTCTTGGGAATCCTTCCCTATTACAATGTTATGGAACTTTATACAAAGGAGACATAAATATCCTAATCAATTTTATGGATCTCTATCCATAGGATACACCAATCCCCTCAACTGTTTCATGGATCTCTATCCACAGGAGAACTCCTCCTCTTCCCTGTCTGGTGATCCTCTAGAAGACTACTTCCTCCACTGCTCTAGCTTATGGATCTCTATCCATAGAATAATTTTTCCATAATCATAATATATATATCCTTACTACCCTGTATAATAGATCTCTATCCACTAGAGACAATTTTACTTTGCTTTATCACCTCCAAAGCTTGCTTTTAGCTCTATCTCAAATCTGCACTAAATGCGGTCCTTCGATCTAGCACAAATATGCTCAATCTCTATCTCAAATATGTACTAAATATAGTCCTTCGGTCTAGCACAAATATGCTCAATATTTATCTCTAATCTACACTAAACATAGTCCTTCAGTCTAGCACAAATATGCTCAATATTTGTCTTTGGTCTGGCACAAACCTATACTCAAATTTGTACCAAAATCTATCCTCAAATCTATCCTCAAGCCTTAACACAAAACTTGAATCAATCAAAAATCAACTCTACTAGATCTACCCCAAACCTTAACTCATGGTTTGAACAAATCAATCAATCAAATTTGATCTCAAGTCTTCTCAAAGACTTACCTCAAATTTGTCCACAAATCCTCTCTAGAACTTGCTAAAATTGCTCTTAATTCTTCACCAAGACTTGAATCAAATATGCTTAACAAGTCCTCACTAGAACTTGTCTAATCTTCTCAAAAAGTCTTCTCCAAGACTTGCCTTAAATCTGCTCAACAAGTCCTCACTACAACTTGTCCAATCTGCTCAACAAGTCTTCACCAAGACTTACCTCAAATCTGCTCACTAGCTTTCACAAAAGTTTGTTCAAATCAACTCAATCTATCACAACAAACCTCTTCAATCACAAAAAAAAGTTTCACACAGAATATTGTTTTAATCTCACATAAATATATAGATAATGGTTAGAGACTCAATATGCTTCACACTCATAACAATGCTCAATCACTTTCAATATCTCTTGCTTTACCATAGAAACATATAGAGAATGATTAGAGACTAAATATGTTTCACTCTCACACAACACTCAATCACTTCCAAAACATTCTTCAAATCAATTAAGAATAAAGAACAATTTATTTTAGAGAACTTGAACTATCACTCCAACACTTTCAATCAACTATGCTCAATCAACTTCACTCAACCAATCACTCAATGAAAGCTTAGTCAACAATGCTTATAAAAAAAACCTCACATATAATGATACTCATGATCTTTCACAAATCCTAGTTCAAGATCTCACATAACAATGATACTCATGATCTTTCACAAACCCTAATCATACACATGAAGGCTCACTCAATATTTCTAACAATGCTTATCAAACAAGGTTTCTAGCATCAACCTTCATTCTAGAAAAACCTTCATAAATCAATATTGGATATCTCAAAACCAAACTCAACAATGCTTATCAAACAATCCTTTTCACTCCAAATTAGCATTCACAACACTCAATCCAACAATATTTCACTCACAAGGAAGATATACCCATACCTTTTTCTTTATGGAGAAAATACCTCAAAAATCCATCTCAATCATAATCAACCTCTTTTCCAATATCAAGGGTTAGCAAAAATTCTCACTCAAAGATTACAAAATTAAAAAAACTCAAGTACTCCTTATTATCTCCAAATTTTATCAAATAAAACTTCAACCTTTCAGTTTCACAATAACCCTTTCAAAAATTTAATTCATGAAGCAATCCAAACACTACTTATGTCTCCCTACTCAATATTGCATTTTTCAAGTAAATTACTTTATAAAACAATGCAATATATTTTAACCCTCAATAAAAATTAATTACCTTATCCTTTTATCTCCCTAAACACTTTAGAAAGAATCAAATAACTTGCGTTGATAATTTCCCCCTCAACACTATAGTCCAAGCATAAAAATCATGTGCCTTTAGTGCCACCAAAGACCTTGAGAAATGCAAAATATAATTAAAAATTAAATACCTCATTGTGCGCTCCCATGAGATCGATACTTGGTCGAAGCGCCTATAGTGCCTTAGTCGTGGATGCCTAGCCGTGTGAACTAAGTGCTCACATGGGAGTCAAAGGCACTAAAAGCACTTTGAATCTCCCTTGTCTACTAAGAGCTAAAAGGCTCTTGTCCAACATCACCAACGAGTATCGAATGCAACACCTTCACGTTCTCAAAAACCTTTGCACACTTCAAAATTATTGCTAGCCCAACCACTGGTTGGTTGGTGGACTCTTCCACCTTTAACACTTTGACTTCCACAAAATTTGGGGGTAAATAAAATATATCCTTTGTCCTTTTGCTACTCACGAAAATATTTCGCATTCACACCAAACTCGCATGCATGAAATTGGAGACTTACTTTCTTAGGGGTAAGGTTATGGTATTTATACCATATGCCTCCCTCTCTCTCACGTCGATGGAGAATATAAAAATTAAATTGTTTTTGGTGCCCAACCCAACTTTGGGTTAATTAAATATTATTTTATAAATAAATTTATAATATAAATATTATAAATTATTTATAAACTACCTTAGGCATAATTAAACCTTTTAATATTATAATGAAATATTATAATATTATTTCCATTGGGCCTAGGTGTTTTCCTCTTTCACCTTTAGAACTTTTCTGATTGCCTTTAATATTATAATAATAAATGTTATAATATTGTTCCTTTTAGGCCTTTTCTTCAGGGTATTTAACCATCCTTTTGACCAATCATGTGGAGCTCTTAAACCAAATCTCTTGGGCTAAAATATAAATACTTTAACCCTTATTTTGCCAAGTCTTGCACTGATTCCTGATACTAACTCTTGACATCAATGACAACACATCTAACTCAAAATTTTTAATAGATGGGTGACAATAAAATTGTGTTAGCAATTAATAATATAAAATCAATGTTAAAAAAAGTAAAGTAAGTTGTTGTAGTCAATATGGAAGAATAGAACAAGTGTAAGAGAAATGATGGAACTTCCATTATTGTAAATTTTATGGAGAAAACAATAATTCTCAAATATATTATCGATATAAAGAAAAAATAAGGTATGGAAAAATACATATGCATTGTGGATGTATGAATGTTACAGAATATAATAAGATAAAAGAAATGTTGTGGTTTTTATAGGAGATTAATTTTATTGAATGTGATGAAGAATGTAAGTTTTTCCCATATGACATGTGTTGAAAAATTTGAGATAAGTTATTTTAATATCAAAATAATATGACCTAACTTATGCCTGGAAGATTTACAATAATAGCATCTACAAATATCGAATATATTATTAACACAAAAATAGTTAAAACTTGTGATAATTTTCCAAAGGTGACAAACCAAAGTGGCAGATCAAGTGGAAATTACATGGGATAACCAAAGCCAACGGTAGAGCTAAAGCCTATGCAAAATCCAAATCTAGAGCAATATCCCAAGATAGAGCCTAAGCCATAGACAGAGTCAAGGCCATAGCCAGAGCAAGAGTACATTTTAGTGCCTAAACCAACTTACAATTCTTAAAATTCTATCCTCTAGATTAAGGGGGTAGTCATTTATTTTTTGTACCAAATAATGTAATAAGGGGGGATGTTAGCCTACCATTATATTATTACATTATTTTTATTTGTTCAATTATTATTAAAGTTGGTTCAATTGGTTTTGAACGAAAAAATGTTACCTAACTCCTTTGTACTGAAATCTATGAGATTTCGTTGTAATAAATATGATGTACATTGGAAAAGAAATATTAATGGAAAATTATCTTTCATCAATTATCCATTGTCTCAATAGTTAGGATATAGACACAATAGTTAAATGTGATAGCTTTACCTATAAATGCAGGCCATAGGTGCCATTGATACTGAATGTTGCTAGTGTGATTAAGCACATGGTCTAAAGGTATTCAAAGCATGAAATTTAAAAGTAAATGTTTTAAATATTGAAGGTGTCAATCACAGTAAAAAATATACCTTTTTAAAAAAAAATTACTACAATGAAATAGTCAAGTATCGAAGCGTCATCTTTGTAAGGTTATATTATGGAGATAAAGCTCCATGAAATGTAATTCAAGAGAATAACATTCAAGAATTAATAATATTGAAGCTTGTATGCATATTTTGAGAAATTTTACCATAAGTTATTTTTCATGTATTTTACATGAATGACATAGGCCATTCTATTCATATTATTATTATTTTATATGAATGTTTGTTAATTAATATTGGCCTCATATAGTGAATGCTCAAATATTTAATTGTTATAGTTAATCCTAACTATTGGGACTTGTGACAATTTGGCTAAAAGGCCAACAGTGGTATCAAAGCCACTATCTCTAAATTCTATCCATTTTTTATAGTCATATTTAGAGCTACTTTGAGTAGTCTCTATTGCTAGCATCAAGAAATAAGTTTTTGGTGTGAATTTAAAATTAAAGCCTTTATCTTTAAAGAGCTTTAAATATTGATGAGCCTTTGAAGCTCATATGATTTTTTGAGTTTGACTCAAAATTATTGATTTGATTGTTGCTCGATTTTGAATATTAACATTAGCAGGAGTTAATATTTTATTTTTTGAGAAAGCATAGAATAGTAGGGTTGAATACAATAGAAGTATTTGACCATGAGAAGAGAGTAAAAAATGTTGAAGAGCTACCAAGGACCTTGATTCTCATCCAAAGCCGATGGATATTGTATTCATCAATATTAGTCAAAGAATAAATATATCTTTCTAGAGAAGAAATATTAGATAGAGTGTCAAAAGTCACTAGATTAGAAGCAACAAAAGAAAAAGAAAAGTGGGAGCCATTGCAAGCATCCCAAGGAGAAGTCACCTGAAAGGAGACTGCTAGAGATTCTATCCATTCAAAAGCAAATTGGGTGAAGACAAGTACTCCATTTGATAATAGCATGCAAGCAGTATTGTAAGATTTATTATGCTAAATAAAAATGCAAAAATTTATTTAAAAAAAAGTGGTGAATAGCCACCAAAGATTGATTTGGATAATCTTTTCCAAGTTGGCACAAATATCCATATTAAGCCTAAGGAAAGCTTGGATTAGAACACATAGAAATCTATTTGGATAAATACCAAAGGAGAAGTACCACCATAAGAGGTTCAAACCAAAATACGTAGAGAGCCACGTAAAGACTAAGGCTTGGAGATTGAAGTTGTTAAAGAAAATCATATTCACCTAAGAAGATTAGATATATTGCACCTAAAAGTGGATTACATTCACCCATGAGTAGAAGCCATGCATGATAGATGTTATATTTGAGCACCAAAGTGGAGTGTAGTTGCTTTAGAAGTGTTTCAACTTCTATGTAGCAGTTAAATAAAAATGTTCAAATCAAGACACACATAGTTTAGCAATAAATCAAGGAATAAAGCTAGAAGGTTAAGGTAAGAATTATTACTTTAATCATTCTTATTCAATATTGAGCACTTGAATTCCTAGGTCATTTGAATTTGATTGAAGACGTAGGAAATTTATTAATTGGGGATATATAAGGATTTCTACCCCTAAGATTATTTTTAGAATTTAATTTTTTGATTTGCAATTTAAACTGATTTGAATTATTTAAATTATGGAGAGAAAAGGAATACAATTAAAAAGAATTTATTTGATTGTAAAATTGAAATTTGATAAAGCTTAAAGTTTTGGAGAGATAAGGTTGTCTACTCCAAAAAGGAAAATTAAATTTTTGAAAGTAAAAAAATTGATTGAATTTTTGGAGCTATAAGGAAATTAATCATGCCTGGTATAAGTTATTGGTATATTGAATGAGGGGAAAGAAGACATGACTAGAAATTAAATTGGTTCAATACTTTTCAAGAGAAATATAATAAACCAGTTGCAATAGCTAATAATAAAAATACGAGGTAAAAGGAGTAGGAAATACATAAATCAATCTTCTTGAGAGTAAAGGCACAATTAACAATGTATTATATGTGCCTAGATTAACTATTAATCTAATCTCAATATCTTAATTTGTGGATCAAAATTTAGTAGTGGAGTTCAAAATGATTAACAAAAATAAGTGTCTTATTACTAAACAAGAAAAACTTATAGCATCTGGTTCATACAAAAATGGTCTATTTTCCCTAAGATACATTATCAAATGAGGTCTATTAGTCAAAATATCAGATATTAAAGAAATATAGCATAAAAGGCTAGAAGACATAAACACATCTTCCATAAATGAAATGAATAGACATCAAATGGTTAAAGGACTACCTAAAATTTCATGGGAATCTATAGTTTATCCATAATATCTTGCAGGAAAACAACATAGAATATCCTTTGAACTCAACAACCATAGAGCTTAGAAGCCATTAAAATTAATATATATATATATATATATATATATATATATATATATATATATATATATATATATATATATATATATATATATATATATATATATATATATATATATATATATATATATATATATATATATATATATATATATATATATGTGGACCAATAAACACTACTAGTATTGGAGGATATAGATATTTTCAAAGATTTGTCTTGATTATTCTAGAAAAATATGGGTGCATTTTTTGAAGTTTAAATCTAAAACCGTTAGTTACTTTAAACAATTCAATAAATTAATGGAAATAGAAATAGGGAAATTAATCAAGAACCTTCATTCAGATAGAGGTGGAGAGTTTTTATTAGAAGAATTTGAATCATTCTTGAAGACAAATGGTATAAAAATACAACTTACTATAACATATTCACCTCAACAAAATGGTATTGCAAAAAGAAAAAAATATTTCAATTATGGAAAATGGTACGATGCATGCTAAAAGAAGCTCATCTTAATCAAAAATATTGGTAAGAAGCTATTAAAACTATAATATACATGCAAAATAGATCACCCACAAAAATTCTTTAAAATGACACTCCTAAAGTGTGTGAAAGAGGAAATACACCATAACAATTAAAAATAGATAAAGTGCAATAAAAGAGAGATTCACAATTGATTTGATATTTGATAAGCTTTATATTTTACAAATAGGCCCTTTTGGATACAATAAACCTCCCCAAGCAGAGGATTTTCCTTTACAAGTGACATCTATGGTTGTCACATCCCACCTTGGAGGATTATTTTTAAGATACTATTTGTGTAATGATAGCTATTTTTAATGCTTAATATATTTGCATTGTATTTGTCAAAATAAAATGTTGTGTTTCTTGATTGCAGGAACATTTATTCTAATAGGTGGAAGACTGACCACCAAGAGATGATAAGGGAAATGATGACTATGACAACTCAATAGGTAAAGCTCATATTCCTATCATCACTAGTTACCTCCCTGATGGCGGTGTTACTTGAGCATTACTCTAAAAAGTCCCACCAAATCAAAGGAAAAATGATGATGGGGATACTGAGAAAATGCATCAAATACTTGTATACCTTTTGTATGATTTCACAATTTATTTGCATGATTTTGGTTAATTGAATTTTAATTGAAAATACATATTAATACTGTTTTGTATTTTACAAATTATTCTAGAAAATATTTAAAAGAATGTCATGCAATTTATTATCATTTTGTGAAATCTTAATTTGAGCAATTTCTAAAGTAAAAGAGTTAGTTTACTAGGTATGCTTATTTGATCCTATTTTAGAAGGGAATTAGGTAGTTTGTTTTTTTATGAACTTGTTCAATTTTGATTGGACCAAAACATGAAAAAAAAAACTACCTTGTAAATTTAAATAATCAATTTTTCCTACACATGGCTACTTTGGGAAAGTTGAAATGGTGGATAAGATTCTTCTCTTATCTCTATGGATTATTTTTCCATTAAAATAATATATATTAAAGGAAACTTTCACATGGGGTGAAAAAAATAAAAAAAAATTATATATATATTTAGAAGCATTTTTCTTGTTTGGAAGAAAGAAAGCTATAAATTGCTATTGTGGTTGAGAAAAAAATATGTTATATTATACTATGTAATGCTGAACTGAAGAAGGTAGGAGAAGGGATTTACAAGCTTTGGAAAGCATTCAACTGCTGGAGAATTCTAGGTCGGATCTGTCCGCTGTATTTTATTTTAATGCATGCCATAATGAATTGAAAACTAGTTATATGTGTTGAATGTTTTACTTTATCCGATTGCTTTTCTTATATAGAATGTTTTAATACACAATCTTCCTTCAACGTTTAAGTAGAAGCCTTCATAGACTAGCCTTTTCCCATTAATTGGCTAGAATACGGTCATGCTTAAACATGTAGAAGAGAAGCCTCTGACGACTTTAGGTCCAACTCGGATATCCTTTGTGCATACTCTACGAAAGGGGAGTCCTGTAAATTCTATAGAGCTGATATTTAATTAACCTTATGTGATTTCAGTAGCTTATACACAATCCTATTGGGCATATATGATATAGAATGGCTTTTGGAAATTCCATAATAATGTGCTAGTAATGCATTTTGTAATAGAGCTTTGGCTAGGCTGTGCAATGTTAAAATATTTCCCATATAGCTATGGTTAAAATCCTCCCATGTATATTTTGATTTCCATTAATATAGATCTATCGGATTTAGTCCTCTGTTCATTTCTAAATTAGAACCATTATTACTGTCTACCAATGACCAAACCCTTGATTTTATTTCCCAACAATAGACTATTGAAATATTACTGGATTGTCTATTACAAAGCCCAACAACCACCAAATTTGTTTAATAGTACATTTGTACTTCTAGGAATGATCTCTTATCACTTAGACAAATAGTTATTACGGTTGTGCAAGTTGTTATGTATTGTTCATGTCTTTTTCTCTTTATGTTTGAGTGCATTGAATCATCAGTCATAAACAATAATTAACCTCGAAAGTTTTTTTAAAATATTTGGAATGCTTTCATATTTAATCATTTGAATTATATCATGATATATTAAAATGTATGAGTGATTTTATCAAATGAAACTATGCTAAGGACAATAAAATCATATAATATATCGATAATTTAAATAGGTTGTATTACTTGTCTTTGTGAAATCCTGATTAAAATAAATCCCTTTAAGTTTATATATATATATATATAGATAGTTCTATGAAGAATATTTGTAAATCTTAGTCCATCATATTATATGACAAAACTGAATTGGAGAATTATGATTGTATTATATGTTCATAAGGAGACTAGTGTTAATTGGTTTACTTTAATTTAAATTAAATATGATGACTTTAAAATTAAAGCAATTTCCTTTATTTTGGAATGATTGGAAAATCATATTGAAATCAATTAGATTTGTAAATATTGGTTTTGTTTTATTAAAATTTGAATTGAGTATAAAATAAGAAAAAAACAACTATGATTTGAGGTTTATTAGATAGACAAATAGAATGAACAAGTGAAATCATAGTCTTTGTATAATTCTAGAAAAAAAACAGTAAACTATTATGTGTTTGAGTAATTTTATAAATAAATATATCTCAGCTAGAAGGATGAAATATTTTCTAGTTTTGGGAAGGAATGGATTGGTGTCCATTCTTTAGAAATAGGTATGGGACTCTTCCTTATGTTTGGTGGTAATCCAAACGAATGATGTATGGGATTAAGAATTAATCCTTGTTATAAAAATATTAAATATGGATGAAATTGAAATTCATGCTTGGTGATTTATCTATATGTGATATACATTTAGCAAAAGTGTGCATGACTGCATGGCTTGTTTGTATTGCATTTGGCATACTTTGCATCTGAGTTGTCCTGATTCCTTCACTATCATCTCTTCCAACCATGAAGAATTCAAGATATTACAGAGAAGATCCGAACAACACTTTTTGAAGACTATTGCAATGTTCATCATGTATAAGCTTATATTGAGATAGTTTCAACGTAATTATGTAGGGCTGAAACAATTTATGTAAAATCAGCCATGATTTGTAATATTTTATGTATTTGATTACTAGATTTTTAAATTAGAGATAAAGTCTTCATATCATAGTATTCACCTCTAATAAATTTTAGGTGATATATGTTTTAGAATATGAACAAGTATTGGAACTACTTTGGATATTACACATTGTCAAATGTATGGTATTAAGATTTATGTTGCTCTAGTAGATTAGATGAATGTATTTAAATTCTCTCTCAAGGACTATAATAGTGTAGAAGGAAATTCATGATAATATCCACAGTAATATGAGATAAAATAATATCTACACCATCCACCTAAGATAGCTAGAAGGAAACCAATCTCTCCATGTAATCAGATAAGACAGATAATCATCAACACCATCATACCTAGTAAATGAGTAAATTCTATAAT
Source organism: Wollemia nobilis (assembly GCA_028583015.1). NCBI lineage: Eukaryota > Viridiplantae > Streptophyta > Pinopsida > Araucariales > Araucariaceae > Wollemia > Wollemia nobilis. The sequence continues at coordinate 4,224,649 of JAQPPZ010015005.1, read as the reverse complement.
GGTGTTTAAGACAATATTCCAAGTCACTTGTAAGTTCTCACGAGAAATAACAATATTAATGGCTCTCTCCTTAATACTAGTCTTCATGGATAGTATGGAGAGGAGGGGATGAATTCCATTGGGTAAAACTCCCAACTAATGGTATAACCATTGAGATGTCCTCATGAAGGACATAGCCATTGTATTATACTCATAACCACCTGATGATGGTATGATGGAATTGTAGGAGTTGGTGCTCCTATTTGGGAATGGCTTTGAATGAATTGTAGAAGATGGTACTTCTACTTAAATGTGACTTTGGATTAATCTATGATGGCTCGGATTGCTTACTTATCATTTGGGGTATTCTCCTCTTATATAATTATTATATTCTTAACTCATTGAAAGGTGGTCAAAGATGAAAATATTTACAAAAAAAAATAGTGGATGAGTAACAATTGGGGTTGTTACAGTTGGTATCAGAGCTCAGGCTAACTAGTGAATTCTAGCTAGATCTAGGTAACAAAATATTTGGGCATGAAACAAAGCAAATCAAACATAAGTTCCATAACTCTAAATGATGCACACTTGGTAAGGACAAGGTCAATACTTGAGATTACCAATGTCTAAGTTCCTATCCCCCACGAATAGATCCACAGTCATTCGAAAGTGGAAGAGCTAAGCGAACCCTCCTTCTATGGGTTTTAAGCGGTGTACCTTAGAATCTTTTGGAAAAATTACTCAACATCTATATCTTTTGACTTACTCATTATTCTCAAGTGTGTATGGACAACAACAGAGCTAGTGTACTAAACTAAGGAATGAACCTAGTAGTTATAGATTACTTAAGAAACTATGATAAAATCTAGTTGTCTAGAATTTCAACTACAAAAATCAGTGAGAATTAATATAACCTTATACTCCAAGTAAACATGGTGACAAGTTTGAGAGGCAAGATGAAAGAAACCTTGAAACAAGATAGTCTTGATAGTCCTGAATCTAGACAAATAGGAGAAAGTTCTGAGAATTTAGATAAAGATATGGAGAACCTTACTACCATGATTTCCATAATGCAAGAATAAATTTAAAAATTTTTGTAAGCTATAAGTTCACAACATCACCATAATAATAGTCATGAGATGTAAAATCTAGAGGTTGAGATTAGAGAGGATGAAGATCCCGAAGAGCGTGAAAACAAAGCTCACATGAGAAAAGAAATGGGCAATGACATAAATCATATTAAAGTGACTAAGTTCACAGGAAAAGGAGGCGAAGATGCAATTGATTCATGGTTAGATGATCTGGAACTTCATTTCTCCATAAGAAACTACTCCTCTAAAACTAAAATGATATTTGCTCTTTCTCATTTGGGAGGAATAGGAATTGACTGGTGGAATGCTTATAATAATGAACATAAGATCTCACCTAACAAGTTGAAGTGGGAATTTTTTATGGAAGCTTTTAAGGATAGATTCCTTACAAAGCAATTTTATTTGAATAAATTCTTCGTATTTCAACAAGGATCAAGATCTGTGGAGGAATACTATGACTCCTTAAATATGTGTCATCCTATAATCAGAATAATGATATGAAAATACACAAATTTGTCCTCGGAATGAAGCCTTGATAAATTTCCAGGAGAGATGGATTGAGTTTACCAACGAAGACAAAGAAAGACAATGGATGTATAGTGAACTAAGAGAATTTCAACCAATTCTAATTTTAGCAATGCAAGTGAAGAAAACTATTAGAAAAGGAGGATTGGTTTATGTAGTTAAACTCAAGGAAAAAGAGGAAATTCCAAGGGAAGAAACTATTGGAAAATTTCCACAGTTGCAAAAATTTCATGATGTTTTTGTTGATGAGATACCTAGATTATCGCCTAAATGTGAATTTGATTTCACCATAGAATTAATGCCAGGTACTGATCCTATTAATAGAGCTCCTTATAGAATGAATCCCATCAAGATGCAAAAATTAAAAGTGCAACTTCAAGAGTTGCTAGAAAAAGGGTTGATAAAACCAAGTGTATCGCCTTTGGGAGCACCTGTTTTATTTGTGAAGAAGAAATATGATTCATTAAGGCTATGCATAGATTATAGAATGCTAAACAAGGAAACTATTAAGAACATATATCCATTGCCAAGGATAGAAGATTTATTTGATCAACTAAAAGATTCCACCATTTTCACAAAGATTGATCTAAAATCTGGATATCATCAACTAAGAATTCGAGAAGAAGATACACATAAAACTGCATTCAATACTAGGTATGGTCACTATGAATTTACAGTCCTACCATTTGGATTAACTAATGCACCAATAGCTTTAATGAATTTGATGAATAGAGTGTTCAAAAATCAGTTGGATTAATTTGTGTTGATATTCTTGGATGACATTTTGATTTATTCTCGTAATAGAGAGGAACATGATAAGCACTTGAGGATAGTGCTAGAAATTTTAAGGAAGAACCAACTCTACATGAATTTGTCTAAATGTTAATTCTATGTTCCGCAAGTGCATTACTTGGGTCATATTATATTAGCGAATGGGATTTTTGTTGATCCAAAGAAAATAGAAGCCATTTTGGATTGGCCACCTCCCACAAATGTTACAGAAGTAAGAAGCTTCATGGGTTTGTCAGGATATTATAGGAGGTTTTTTAAATACTACTTGATGAGTGGCTATTTGACACATTTTTGTACCAAAATTGTTTCATTATTACAATTATATGTTTATTATGACATATTTTCTATGAATTATTATTGAATAAAATGTGATTTATTAGGAAAACTGATTAATTACCATAATATAACAAATGTGTTTGATTTATATCAAATTGGTTTGAGTTCTGAGAAAAATGTAGGAAAAAGGTATGGATGATCGATGAAGAGATTGCAAAGATTTGGAGTGCACCTCGAACGAGAAGAAGAACCAACAGAGTTCGGTGACAACAATAATTGATCTTGTTATAGATGCTGATTACTAAAGTATGTTACTGAAGGTAATTACTAAAGGTAACTACTGGAGGTAATTACTGAAGGTAACTACTAAGGGTAACTACTGAAGACAGTTACTAAAGAATGTTTTACCAGTAGTTACTAAAGAATAATAAATACTGTTGACTTCAGCATGCCACATCAAGATGGATGACACATCAAGTTGGACGATAATAGATATTTTTACTTAGCAAAATATTTCATTTCTCGCATACTATCCGTGGGAATATTTCAAGTTGACAAAGTTATTATTTGCTTTATAAAGCTTGTAATCAGTTTATTTTGGGAAGTTTGAGATATAAATGCAAATACTGTTAGACTTTCCTAGAATATAGGACATGAGGTCCCAATGTATATATTGTGAGTCAGTTAAAATAACATTGTCTTGTTAGGATTATTTTTAGGATGCCACTTGGACCAGTCAAAGTATTTATAATTCCAAGTAGGAGTATGTATTATGTTAGGTTTTAGATTATTTTGATTAATTTATAGTCATCAGTCCAAAAAATCCACATGTCAAATATGTGGAGAATACTATTTAGAATTGTATTAGTTACAATATAAATTACATAGGAGAGACCTTGAAAGAGGTCTACTCTCTGCTGCGTCTATTGTTACATTACAATCTATTCTAAGTTTACAATTCTGAAGAAACGCATCAGCATGTACAACTGAATCTCCAGTAATAAAAGTATCATTTTGTTCTTCAAAGATGGTAATTTGTATCAATTTCATGTGTTGTTTGATTTTTGCTATGTAAATTGTGTTTATTTGTTACTTGCATTTACATAATAGACATAATGTTAGTATTAGTTATAAAATCTAGTTACTGAGATAAGGTAAACTAGGAGAGAAAGACTTACACTACCCTCTAGGAGGTAGGTCCCACTCCTATAGACAGTCCCTGAGCTCTTGCATCTACAATAGGTTATGATTAGTTAGCCTTAAATTAAACTACATTTTAAATTACATAAAATAAGATTGATTGCACGAGGATCCTCACAAATAAATTAAATCATGTTATAAATAAATTAGCTTGAAAATAATTATATGCATCAGTAAATCAATTCATCAGTAAAAGTAAATTATCATTGCATCATTTTATCATACCCTGCACCATTTATTTTTGTGAAAATTTAATTCTATTTATTACTTTCCTATACACGTGAAACATGAAAAAGAAACTTGAGCGAAGATTAGTATTAATCCCTGTGGTATAATCTATACAAGATTCCTACTCTTTAAATCTAACCTTGATTTCCCTCGGATTGATAAAATTAAATGTAAGCTTACACGAGGATCCTCACAAATAAATTAAATCATGTTATAAATAAATTAGCTTACAAATAATTAGATGCATCAGTAAATCAATTAATCAGTAATTAAGTGTGTCAGTAAATCAATTCATCAGTAAAAGTAAATTATCATTGCATCATTTTATCATACCCTGCACCATTTATTTTTGCGCAAATTTAATTCTATTTATTACTTTCCTGTACACATGAAACATGAAAAAGAAACTTGAGCTAAGCTTAGTATTAATCCCTATGGTATAATCTATACAGGATTCCTACTCTTTAAATCTAACCTTGATTTCCCTCAAATTGATAAAATTAAATGTAAGCTCTACAACTGATCACTACTCTAAGATTGCTTATTCAATAACCAACCTTCAGAAGAAAGGGAAGGAGTTTAAATGGATAAAAAAGTGTGAAGAAGCATTTAATTTGCTTAAACAGAAACTAACTCAGCTCCTATTCTAAATATTTCAGATCCCAAAGGATTTTTTTTAGTTTGCACCGATGCCTCTTTGAAAGGGTCAGGAGAAGTCCTATCCCAAGATGGTTTTGTAGGAGCATATGAGTCTAGGAAACTCAAAAAGCATGAAGTTGACTATGTTACTCATGATTTAGAACTTGCTGCAGTTGTGCATGCCTTGAAGTTAACTATGCTACTCATGATTTATAACATGCATGCTGGGTGATTTGAGGAGATTGAATATGCGAGAAGCTCATAATTCTCCTTATTATGCTCATCCTGGAGGAGCCAATATGAGGTAAAATATGAAAAATACCTTTTATTGGTCGAGCATAACGAAATATATCACTGATTTTATGGCACGATGTTTATAGTGTTAGAAGGTGAAAGCTAAACATCAACATCCAAATGAAAAATTGTTTTCACATGCTATACCCACTCACAAATGGCAATTAATATCAATAGATTTTATTATCAGTTTGCCAAAGATAAAATAACATCATGATGCAATTTTTTTATAGTTGATAAACTCACTAAGGTTACACATTTCATACCAAGATGTACTACAAATGATGATAAATAAATGTACATGGGGAGTAGATACTCCCATGATGGTTAAATAATGCCCTTTTGTAATGAACTTAATTAATTCATGTATATAACAAAAGGGATGCCTAAATAAAAATGTGGGCAAATAAGCCTTAAGAGGTACAAGGTTATATAATCATGCTTAAAGATGACATTCCAAGGATTCTATGAGTTGATCACGTATAGTACTTTTGTTATCTTAGTGACCCCATCGGGAAGATGTGGGTTGGATCTAAGATCTATGAATAACCATTGTTGAGGTTATTTCATTATGATGGGTTTCCATCTTCAAGGCATTCACCTATATACTGGTCTTGGTGGACAGTATGGTTAAGGATGATTTTCCTTTTATGTGGGATGAAACCTAATGCTTGGCCAACGTTCTCATATCCGAGTGGTATGAGGGTTTCATAGAAGCTGATCACTTCTACTCAAGAGTGACTCTAATCAAGTCTTAATATCTCTTGATGTTATTTGCCTTGATAACTTACAATCCAATTGGAATAATTATATCTTAGATTATGATTATATTCCAATACTATGAGAAAACATAATATTGATCAGTGTAAGGTCCAATCGGACCAGTATTCTAAAAAAAATCCACTTGGGAAAAACTGGAAGATATGAAAAGACACTTTCCTTATTTATTTAATGATGCTATGTAATAATACAGGTTGAACTATGGACCACTTATGCAAAGTGGAACTATGCCAAAATCTATGTTTTATTGATTGTTATGTAATAATGTAGGAAAAAATAGAGGACTGTGTTTAATCTAAGGGGGGAGTATGTCACATCCCACCTTGGAGGACTATTTTTAAGATGTTATTTGTGTAATGATAACTGGTTTTAATGTTTAATTTATTTGCATTATATTTTTCAAAAGAAAATGATGTTGCGTTGCTTTATTGCAGGAACATTTATTCTTGTAGGTGGAAGACTAACCACCAAGATATGAGAAGGGAAATGATGACTATGACAACTCAACAAGTAAATCTCATATTCCTATCATCACTAGTTACCTCCCTAATGGCAGTGTTACTTGAGTATTACTCTAAAAAGTCCCACCCAATCAAAGAAAAATGATGATGGGGGATACTGAGCACATGCATCGAATGCTTGTATGTATTTTGTGTGATTTCACAATTGATTTGCATGAGTTTGGTTAATTGAATTTTACTTGAAAATGCACATTAATAATGTTTTGTATTTTACAAATTATTATAGAAAATATTGAAAAGAATATCATGCAATTTATTATAATTTTGTGAAATATTAATTTGAGCAATTTCTAAAGTAAAAGATTTATTTTGTTGAGCATGCTTATTTGATCTAGTTATTCCTATTTTAGAAGGGAATTAGGTAGTTTTTTTTTTATGAACTTGTTCAATTTTGATTGGACCAAAACATGAAAAAAAAATTACCTTGTAGATTTAAATAATCAATCTTTCCTACACATGGCTACTTTGGAAAGGTTGAAATGGTGGATAAGATTCTTCTCTTATCTCTATGGATTGTAAAATTTCACATGGGGTGAGAAAAAGAAAAATAAACATATATTTAGAAGCATCTTTCTTGTATGGAAGAAAGAAAGCTATAAATTGCCATTGTGGTTGAGAAACAAAAATATGTTATATTATACTATGTTATGTTGAACCGAAGAAGGTAGGATAAGGGATTTACAAGCTTTGGGAAGCATTCAACTGCTAGAGAATTCCAAGTTGGATTTGTCTGCTGTATTTTATTATAATGCATTCCAGAATTAAGTGAAAACTAGTTATATGTGTTGAATGCTTTACTTTATCTTATTGCTTTTCCTATATAGAATGTTTTAATAAATAATCTTCCTTCAATGTTTAATTAGAAGCCTTCATATATTAGCCTTTTCCCATTGATTAGCTAGAATACGGTCATGCTTAAACATGTAGAAGAGAAGCCTCTGATGACTTTAGGTCCAACTCGGATATCCTTTGTGCATACTTTGCGAAAGGGGAGTCATGTAAATTCTATAGAGTTGATATTTAATTAACCTTATGTGATTTCAGTAGCTTATACAGAATCCTATTGGGAATCTATGATATAGAATAGATTTTGGAAATTCCATAATGATGTGCTAGTAATGCGCTATGTAATAGAGCTTTGGCTAGGTTGTGCAATGTTAAAATGTTTCCCATACAACTATGGTAAAAATCCTCACATGTATATTTTGATTTCCATTAATATAGATCTGTCAGATTCAGTCATCTATTCATTTCTAAAATAGAACCATTATTATTGTCTACCAATGGCCGAACCCTTGATTTTATTTCCCAATAATGGACTGTCGAACTATTACTGGATTTTCTATTACTAAGCCTAACAACCGTTGGATTTATTTAATAGTACATTGGTAATTTTGGGAACGATCTCTTGTCACTTAGACAAACAATAATTGTGATTGTGCAAGTTGTTATATATTGTTCAGGTCTTGTTCTCTTTATGTCTATGTGCATTGAATCATAAGTTATAAACAATAACTAACCTCGAAAGTTTTTTTAAAAGATTTGGAATGCTTTTAAATTTTATCATTTGAATTAAAGCATGATATATTAAAATGTATGAGTGATTTTCTCAAATGAAACTATGCTAAGGACAATAAAATCATATAATATATCGATATTTTAAATAGGTTGTATTACTTGTCTTTGTGAAATCCTACATAAAATAAATCCCTTTAAGTTTAGAATATATATATATATATATATATATATATATATATATATATATATATATATATATATATATAAATGGAGAATATTTGTAAATCTTAGTCTGTCATATTATATGACAAAACTGAATTGGAAAATTATGATTGTATTATATATTCATAATGTGACTAGTGTTAATTGGTTTACTTTAAATTAAATTAAAGATGATGACTTTAAAATTAAAGCAATTTCCTTTATTTTTGGAATGATTGGAAAATTATATTAAAATCAATTAGATTTGTAAATATTGGTTTTGTTTTATTAAAATTTGAATGGATTATAAAATAAGAAAAAAACAACTATGATTTGAGGTCTATTAGATAGACAAGTAGAATGAACAAGTGAAATCATAGTATTTGTATAATTATAGAAAATAAATAGTAAACTATTATGTGTTTGAGGAATTTTATAAATAAATATATCTCATCTAGAAGGATGGAATATTTTCTAGTTTTGGGAAGGAATGGATTGGTATCCATTCTTTAGAAAGAGGTATGGGACTCTTCCTTATGTTTGGTGGTAATCCAAACAAATGATGGATGGGATTAAGAATTAATCCTTGTTATAAAAATATTAAATATGGATGAAATTGAAATTCATGCTTGGTGATTTCTCTATATGTGATATACATTTGGAAAATGTGTGATGCATGATTGCATGGCTTGCTTGTATTGCATTTGGTATACTTTGCATCCAAGTTATCCTGATCCCTTCACTATCATCTCTTCCAACCATGAAGAACTCGAGACATTCCAGATAAGAGCCGAAAAACACTTTTTGAAGACTATTGCAATGTTCATCATGTATAAGCTTGTATTGAGATAGTTCCAATGTAATTATGAAAGGCTGAAATAATTTATGTAAAATCAGCCATGATTTGTAATATTTTATGTATTTGATTACTAGATTTGTAAATTAGAGATAAATTCTTCATATTGTATTATTCACCTCTAATAAATTTTAGGTGATATATGTTTTAGAATATGAGCAAGTATTGGAACTACTTTGGATATTACACATTGTAAAATGTATGGTATTAAGATTTATGTTGCTCTAGTAGATTAGATGGATATATTTAAATTCTCTCTCAAGGACTATAATAGTGTAGAAGAAAATTCATGATAATCTCCACAATAATATGAGACAAAACAATATCTACACCATCCACCTAAGATAGCTAGAAGCAAACCAATCACTCCATGCAATCGGATAAGACAGATAATCATCAACACCATCACACCTAGTAAATGAGAAAATTCCAGAATGGTGCTTAAGACAATATTCCAAGTCACTTGTAAGTTCCCATGAGAAATAACAAGATTAATGGCTCTCTCCTTATTACTAGTCTTCATGGATAGTATGGAGAGAAGGGGATGAATTTCATTTGGTAAAACTCCCAATTATGGTATAACCATTGAGATCTCCTCATGAAGGACATAGCCATTGTATTATCCTCATAACCACCTAATGATGGTATGATGGAATTGTAGGAGTTGGTGCTCCTATTTGTGAATGGCTTTGAATGAATTGTAGAAGTTGGTGCTTCTACTTAAATGTGACTTTGAATTAATCTATTGTGGCTCGGATTGCTTACTTCTCATTTGGGGTATTCTCATCTTAGATCATTATTATATTCTTAACTCATTGAAAGGTGGTCAAAGATGAAAATATGTACAAAAAAAAAATAGTGGATGAGTAAGTAAAAATTGGGTTTGTTACAATGGTGTCGCAAGTTATCTCCTCGAGTGCATAGCAGGTTGTGGGAGGGTTTATAAGACATGTTGCTTGACCTCCTGAGATTCCATGCATATCCAATACCTACACACAAGCTCACAATAACAACATCAATAGCATATATGAGGCCTTTCAAGACGAGGCCCAAAATTGTGAAATAAGGTTACAAAAAGCAACTAAAACATTACAAAACTTCACAAAATTGAATGCAAAAGTTACAAAATTGCATGAAATGCATACAAAGCCTTGCCAAATACTTGATTTACTTTTTTGTGCTATATGAGGTTGATATGGAGCTACGTTTTGCCTTGAATCTCAACTGCCCATGGCAGTTGGCTCTCTAGATAATTGCCCTATGCAATTGTACTTTTGGACAACTGCCTTGGGTAGTTGAGACTCTGGTTAACTACCCTGGGTAGTTGAGAGACTAGTTAACTTCCCTGGGTAGTTGGACTATTATTTAATAGAGTATTTTGATCTTGAGTCTGAACCTTCAAATATTTAATTTAGGGTACTTGTTGCATATTTGGTGCACTATTGAATATCTATCATTGGTATGGTTGCAAAACAAATTTTAGTGAAAAAACCCAAAATCCTCTATGGTTGATGCCTTCAAGCTCCTCCAATGGTAAAATTGCAAGCATAATATCAAGAAAAAATATAGCAATATCAAATGAAATTTGAGCAGAGTTTTATTATAGTTTTTGTGCACACATGAAAATAAAAATGGAGACCTATTTGTAAAGTCTCCCATGGGTGGAGGAGACTGGGGAGGATTGAAGAGGAGTGACAAGTGGCATGGGTGAGTAAGAGGGGTATCTAAGAGATTCCCCACTTGAGGTGGAAAAATGTGCAACTCTCCTTGTTTGGAAACCTATGATGCCCTATGACACCTTATGATGTACCATAACACCTTATGACATACCCTGACACATTATAACATGCCATGATGCATTATGACGTGCCATATTAATGTACTTTTTATGGAGAGATTCCTCACCCATTAAATTGGCATTTCTCATCAAAGTGCTCAGGTGAAGGGAATCCTCACCCAAATGCATTGAATGTACTTGGAAAGTGGAGGAAACAGGAAAAATGAATGTCAACCAGAGTTAAGGTGAACCAAAGTTAAAAATAGCAAGGTAGTCTCATGATGATCACGGTTGGGTGTAAGAAGAGGCTAAAGTGGTTCAAATGATCTAGAATAGCCAATATTAATAATTTCTATGGTTTACAATATATTAATTAAAATAATTGCACACATTATTAAATATTAATATTAACCATTACAAATGTGACACTTTTTAGGTGTCTACAAATGCCCCTTTTTGTACCACATTGTGTGAGAATACAATATGGTGCATGATTGATGATGGAAAAAGGAGATGAATGGTGAATTATGAAAGTATCATTTTATTTAAGGAGGATGATGCAATATTATCTCAAATCAAGAACAATGTAAGATGCCCTAGTTATGTAAGTGATAATTATCCTTGAATCTTTACCTTTGACAAACTGATGAAATTGAATTGACTAGAATTTTGAGTCTTGGAATCAGGGTTTGATTAGAAATTTTGAAAGAGAAAAGAAAATATGATATCTACTATTTGCCCCACTAGAGGGAGAGTTAATGATAGCCTTAGGAAAATATTCTCAAACACACATAACTCCAAAATTGGGTGTTTGCATATTGAACTGATTTGAGATGAAATTTGTGGGTACTACCCCATCAAACGATGAATGGATGGATATAAATTAGCAATAAACATGAGATAATTGATGAAATTTGGATGAAAATTGTAGAATGGAAGAAGAGAAAATGTAAAAATGATGAATGTGGGGATCGGTTGCAAAAATTTGGGGAAGTTTTGGTAAAGAAGAAAAGTTTAGTGGCAACCACCCATGGTGATTGTTTGAAACCTTAGGAACTATCCATGGTAGTTTACCTATGCCTTAGGAACCACCCAAGGTAATTACCTTGCACTTTCATGACCGTCCAAGGTGGTTGGCAACTTATTTGGGTGGTTACCAATGACAAGCTATAAATAGGCTTCTTGGGGCTCATTTTGGCAATTGCAAAGGGGTGGTAGAGAAGTAGGAGAGAGAAGAGAATAATGTGATGGAATAGATGGCAAGAATGAGCATAGCATTGGGATTCAGAGGGTATGTAGATCCAATACGTATTTTGGTGTTTTTAGTTGTGTTGTGTTTTGTTGAATTTTGTGCATGTGTTTTATGATTTTCTTTTATTATTATTTTTTTGAAAATTTTTATACCCTAGGGAGGTGATTTTTTTATATGTGAAAATATTGAGCTAATGACTATGATGTGGTGAGTGCAGTTAAGGATTTTATGACCATGAAACCAATTTGGAATTGTGTTTCCAAGTTCCCGAGATAGGTTGATGGAGGCAGACTAGGAGTGGTTGGAGAAGATTGGCTTGAAGGAGGTGGCATGATTTGAGTCCATCTATGTGGATTAAAGGTACCTTTATACACTAGCAAAGCAATGGAATCCAGATAAGGGGACCTTCCACCTCTTGATAGAGGAGATGATAATTACCTTGGAGTATGTGTATTGCATATTTTGGTTTCTAGTGGAAGGGATTCCTATTTGCGTACTCTTGGATAGGGAAGAGGTACTAATAGAGATATACAAAGGGGAGTGGAAGATAATGGATACAAATAGTAGTGGGATACAATACTTGAGAGAGTACAGTTTGGGAAGGTTGACACCATGATAGTTGGTGGTGATGTCCCTGATATCCAACCTGATACAACTAGATTTTTACGGAGCTCAATTTCCATGGAATCTATTAAGATTCATGGTAGAGCTTATCAAGATACCAATATTATACACATGGGGACCATGACTATTAACTCAATTATACATTGATTTGTATAAGGTGCAACAACAAAGGAGGATGGGCTTGGGTTGTAGTGTGTTACTATAGGATTAGGGTTAGGAGCACTTCAAAGTATGTCAACCAACGAGGTTACCATTTGAATTGTAGGGAGACATAATGGTCGAGCAACCATATAGGTTGTGATGGTGGCACGATAAGAAGGGACCAGGAGGATGACCATGGAAGAAGGGTGGGAAATACTATTGATAGGTATGGGTATAGTTGAGGCTAGAGGTAGTGAGATGAAGGTCATGGAGGGCAGGATCCACTTGGATAGAGGATAGGGTGCACCTAAGTTAGGTGTGATGAGTCAAGTGGTTGACTGGGTGACATGGGATAGAGTATGAGCTATTCTAGTTTTCTAGGGTGTTGCGATAGTTTGGCTTATTATAGGGGGTTCCAAATTTATCTATCATCTATAGGAGATGGTGTGAGGAGGTCACTTTACTGTAAATGTGCGAACTAGTTTTCATTATTCACAGCAAGGTGTTAAATAATACAGAAACAACGGATTGTCGGAGGTTGCCAAACCAATCCAGCAAACAAAAGCAATTTGTTATAACGTAATAACAAATGCACAACAATATGCCTAAATAATGAACTACAGACAAAGTACGCTAACATCCCCCTTTATTACATTATTTGGGTAATGTAATAACTAATAGCTATACTAACATCCCCTTACATTATTTTGCAATACAAAGTGAGTTGCGAAACAATTCAAATTTGACACGTCCAAGTGCCTTAGTGAAAATGTCCGCAACTTGAGCATCGGTGGGAATGTCTTGAAGCTGAATTCGGTGTTTTGGAACTTCCTCTCGAATGAAATGACATTGTGTGTCAATGTGCTTTGTTTTTTCATGATGGATCGGATTCTTGACGAGGTTCGGAACACCCCGATTGTCGCAAAACAAGTGTATTGGAGATTTTGATGGATGGCCCATACTTGTTAGAATGCGACGTAACCATATCACTTCGCACACGACTTCACGTGCGGCGCGATATTCTGCCTCTCGTTGAAGAAATAGCAACCACTGTTGCTTCTTGCTGTGCCAAGAGACAGGACCGGATCCCGGATGAAAAATGTATCCAGAAGTTGACTTGCGATCATCAAATGATCCGGCATAGTCGGAGTCCGTGTATCCTTGCAAGAAGAATTTGTTGTTCCTCTTGTATTCTAGGCCATATTCTATAGTACCACGGACATAGTGAAGAACACGTTTTGCTGCTTTCCAATGAGTAATCTTAGGCTCCTGCATGAACCTCGAAAGATAGTTTACAGCAAATACGAGATCCGGCCTAGTATTGGTCGGATATATGAGACTCCCAATCAACCGTCGATAGAGAGTGCCATCTACTCGAGGTGAGTCATCATATCGCGATAATCGAAGTCCATTCTCCATAGGAGTTGCCATTGGCTTGCGATCGATCATGCGATATTTATCGAGCAATGTCTTGGCATACTTTTTCTGAGACACTTTGATGGTGTGCTCCTTCTGGCTGAATTCCAGACCAAGAAAGTAATGGAGAAGTCCAAGATCTGTCATCTCAAAAGATTTGCACAAGTTTCTTTTGACAGTAGAGATCAAATCTTCTGAACTCCCTGTAATGAGCAGATCATCCACATAGAGTACAAGCAACACTATCTCAGAACCCTGTTTCTTGAAATAGAGGTTTGCATCTGACGGACATCTCTTAAATCCATGCTGCATTAGGTGATTGTCCATTTTTATATACCAAGCTCGAGGAGCTTGTTTCAGACCATACAAGGATTTAACCAATTTGCAAACTTTTCGTTGTTGGCCTTCCACTTCAAATCCTTCAGTCGAGTCATATAGACTTCTTCTTGGAGATCACCATTAAGAAAGGCACTTTTGACATCCATTTGGTGAACTTTCCACCCATATTGTGCTGCCATAGCACACATAACCCGAATTGTGGTCATCCGAGCAATAGGTGCAAAAGTTTCTTCATAGTCGATGCCTTCCTTTTGAGCATAGCCCTTTGCAACAAGACGGGCCTTATGCTTATCAATTGTTCCATCTGCCTTGTACTTGACTTTGTATACCCATTTGCAGCCAATAGGTTTCTTTCCATGCGGCAGATCAACAAGCTTCCAAGTTTTATTCTTCATCAGAGACTCATACTCTGTATCCATAGCGGCCTTCCACTGAGGCTCACTAAGAGCATCTTGCACCGATGCGGGTTCAAGACTATCTATGGTAGACATGAATGCCTTGTCATCATCAATATCCATATCCTCAACTTCTCTACTTGGAGTCACGAAAGTTCCTCAAAAGATTGACAAAGATCATCAACCTCACCGGTTTCTCGGCTTCTCTTTCCTTTTGAGCCATACTGCGTGTACGAGGTCTATCCAAATTCAAATTGGGAGGAGTGGATAAATTTGCATCTCCGATTGTATTTGTACACCATTTAGGATTCCGCTTCGGTGGTGGTGAAGAAGATGTAGAAGGACCTCCTGTCTCGTGTTGACGAAGGAATCTCCTCTTCCTTTGGTTCCACAATATCCTGGTGTATCGTAGATGTGCTCTGTGATGTGAAAGCTTCATCAAAGACAACATCTCCGCTGATATGAATTTTCTTGGTCAAAGGATCTATCAACCGATATCCTTTAGAGTGCTCAGAATATCCAAGAAAAATACATCTCAGTGTTTTCTCATCTAGCTTCTTCCTTTTTTCTTTCGGTATGTGCATGAAAGCTTGACACCCGAAAATACGTAGATGAGATATGGAGGGTTTTCGACCACTCCATGCTTCCTGTGGAGTCATTCCTTTTAGGGCCTTTGTGGGTGCCCTATTCAAAAGATACACTGCAGTGGTGACAGCTTTTGCCCAATATTGTTGCCCAAGAGTTGCACCTGTGAGCATACAACGAACCATTTCCATGATAGAACGATTCCTTCTCTCAGCAACTCCATTCTCATTGAGGAGTATAGGCGATTGTTAACTGTCTCTTGATCCCATGTTTATCTAGGAATGCAGAAAATTCATTAGAGGTAAACTCTCCCCCTCGATCTGAGCGGAGGGTTTTAATAGAAGCCCCTGACTCCTTCTCAACGGATTTCTTGAACTGTTGGAAGAATGCAAAAGCTTCAGATTTCAGTTTGAGAAAGAAAACCCACATCTTTCGTGAGTAGTCATCTACGAATAATTGAAAGTACCTCTTCCCTCCAACACTATTGGGTGTGAAAGGACCGCATAGATCGGTGTGAATTAGCTCCAGAGGTTTTCGTGCTCTTGTAGAGCTCTTCTCAAATGGTACTCTATGCTTGCTTTCTCGCTAAGCGATCGAGCACACCGGCAATGTGGCGAAAGGGAAGGAAGACCCTTTACCATCTCATACTTGCCGAGCTCAAGTAAGTAGCCGAACTAAGATGCCCATATCTCTTGTGCCATAGGGAAGTTGCCTCCTTGGTAGAGACAATCATGGCAACATGTGGAATAGAGATAGCATCTAGTGCAAATAAGCCATGCTTATATGAAGCCATTGCAATCTGCTTACCCTTCCCGGTAATTGTACAACACTTCTTTCCATTCTCAACACGAAAGTTGACAACCATATTTACGTCCGGGATTTGTGTCATCGACAACAAATTGTTGGCCAATCCCGGAACATAGAGGACCTTGTCAATCCGACACTTGCCATCGGGAAGAGTGACCGAAACCGTACCCTCTCCCCGAACCCCGTAGGTTTTATCATCGGCAATGGTGACAGGTTTGCCCTCCTTGGCCACAAATGATTCAAACCACGATCTGTCGCCGATCATATGTTTACTAGCTCCAGAATCGACATACCAAATAGGATCCCTCTGAGTGGAATCTGTGGTAGTCATGAGCACCTTGTGTGCCCATTCGGAATCCGAGTCGGATTCTTCAACGACAACATTCGCTCGGGGTTGCTTGTTTTTATTTTGTGGTTTGTTTTGGCCTTTTTGCTTGTTCTTATGCCAACACTGTTGGTGTCATGGTTGTCTTTCTCACGGATCTTGCACCACCTCTTCTTCCGTTGAGGTTGCTTGCCTTTTCCTTTCGTATCCTGTTGAGAATTTCCTCCTTTCCGAAAGTTGCCTCCTTTTTGCCCATTACCTTTCTTCCTAGAACCCCCGCTCGTTGGTGTATAGGGCTGTATTGGAAGAATCATCCTTGTGAAGTTGGCGTGCCTCCTGTTGTTGAAGCAGATTGACCAACTCGATGTAGGTAATTTGTCGTTGGGACACCTGGATGGAGGTTATCAACATGTCAAATGAAGAAGGTAAAGCTCTCATCACAAGTGAAATGAGAAGCTTTTCATCCACAATATCTCCTAGAGAACTCAATTTCTCTTTCAACTCAGACACTCTGCACCGAAAGAGTTCAACTGTTTCACCCTGTCTCAAACTCGAGTTATGAAGTTGTTGTTGAAGATGAAGAATGGTGGATTCATTCTTCCCCTCATAGATGGTTCTAAGGGCATCCCATGCCTCTTTACCACTTGCTTTATCAGCTATATGAGGTTGCACTTCATCGGAAACAAGCAAACAAAATGAGCACCTTTGCTCTACTTGTCTTTCTTGTCAAAAGCAATCTGATCTCGTCGAAGGACCTGTGGATCCTCGCTGTTGGTGAAGGCCTTGTTGCTACTCCAATAACAATATCCCACAAATCTTCCATTTGGAGAATAGCCTTCATCTTATGTTTCCATGGTGTATAATTTGGACCTTTCAATAACTGATGCGGATCAGTCATCAATTTTGCAACAGCGGCCATAGTGAAGGTTCCTTATATCACCAAATTGGTCCCCCTTTCGATATACCTTTTGCTAGGCCAATATACCGTACAAAATACCCGCCCTTACGTGAGGGAAACTATAGGTATTTAGAAAGATCAACAAAAATCACCCGCCCTTACGTGAGGGAGACTATAGGTGAATTTTAGAGATCATACGATACGTGGAACATAAGCGGTACCGAAAGGGAATCGCCTTGTTGATGGCACCTACCATAGAAGATTCTTCTCATGCGTGGGGCGTAACTTCCCCTAAACACTATGAAGAATACTTCGTCAGGATTTACGCCTAAACACAAGTGCGATAAAGGGTAGTGGATGGAGTAAAAAATGCAAAAATGGCGTACTTATTCCTCCCCGACGATTTATAGAGAACAAGCTCAGACGTCGTTATAGCAGCTATATTAGGCGGCGGATACAGTAGCCAAATCACGACAACTTTACTCGTAAGTGCTGGCCAGAGGTATCGCAAATACCGAACGCTGCAGTGCAAATAAATTGCACAGATGGGTTTTATATTCCGGGGACTTTAAGGAGTGTTTGATTTTAATTTTTAATGTTATAGTGCAAAAATGAAATATGCAACATACAACAAAAAAAATGCCCACTAGAATAACCCACAAGGTGTCGGTCACAGCCGAAAATGCACCTTTTACAATGCCAAATTGCTATTTCAAAAAATTACTCAACATCCCCCTTTGATTTTTTTGAAAAAAATATCCCCCCTTAAAAAAATTCTTTTAACAAAGCATTTTTAATAACTATTATATATTTAAAATTAAAATAAATAATTTTAATTTATATAGTTTTAAAACTTTAGGAAAAATAAATTAAAATTAAATTTTAATTTATAAAGTTTAAAACTATTAAAAATAAATTAAAATTAAAAATTTTAATTAAAAAATTAATAATTATATAAAAAAAACTTTGAAAAAAAAATATACCTTGGGGGGGTCGGCGGGATTTGAACCCCCGACCTGTAGGCTCCCTGAGCCTTACCGCACGGCTCACGACCACGTGAGCCAGCGGGCTGATCCGGAGGAAACAATGGAGCACCTCTCCTTTGTCCCTTCTCGGTCTGCCCAAGCCCTCTGCCACCTCCTCTGCTAGTCGCGGTCCGTCCCGCGTTCTACAGCCTCTTCCTCGTCGCAGTCTGCAACCTTCCCGGACGATGCGCTGCTTCGGCCTCCGGGGGGCGGGCGGGAAAAAAAATTTAAAAAATCCCTGCCCGGAGGGTGGTCCCCCTCCAGCGCGTCGCGGAGCGTGGGCTGCGTCTCCTTCACGCAGGCCCGGGGCTGCGTCTAGAATGACGCAGTCGTTGGGGGGGGGGGGGTTTATACCCCTCCTGCCGCGGCGGGCGGGAAATTTGAATTCCCCCCCGCAGAGCGTCGGCCAAGGGGGAGGGGGCCTCCCCTCCTGTCGCACGGCCTGCGCGACAGTCTGTCGCACGGGCCTGCTGCGGCAGCGGGCTGCGTCTCCTTCCCGCAGGCCCGGGGCTGCGTCTAGATTGACGCAGTCGTGGGGGGGGGGGGGGTTTATACCCCTCCTGCCGCGGCGGGCGGGAAATTTGAATTTCCCCCCGCAGCGTCGGCCAAGGGGGAGGGGGCCTCCCCTCCTGTCGCACGGGCCTGCTGCGGCAGCTCCGGGAGCCCACGGGCCTGCTGCGGCAGCTCCGGGAGCGCACGGGCCTGCTGCGACAGCTCCTCTGTCGCGCGGGGGAGCGGGCCCCTCCTGGTCGCGCGCACACGCGGGGAGTGGTCTCTCTTTCCCGTCAACCATGCGCAACGGGGTCCGGGCCCTCCTGCGACGCAGCGCGCCGGCTGCGTCTGCTTCGACGACCGGTGGGGAGTGGTCTCTCTGTTAAACTCAATGTCTCTTTCTATCGCGACAAAAAAAAAATTTAAAAATTAACTGCACACCCGCCCAGATTCTCCAGCCTCGGCTTCTCGTCACGCCTCCCTGCACATCGCTGGCTCTGATGCCATGTAAATGTGCGAACTAGTTTTCATTATTCACAGCAAGGTGTTAAATAATACAACAACAACGGATTGTCGGAGGTTGCCAAACCAATCCAGCAAACAAAAGCAATTTGTTATAACGTAATAACAAATGCACAACAATATGCCTAAATAATGAACTACAGACAAAGTACGCTAACATTTACCACTACCATAGGTAAAGGTGATCAAGGAAGAGGTATACGAGGAGATCGAGGTGGTAGCAATAGAAAGTGTTGGGATGATACTAGAGTATGATGCATGGTGTATGACACAACATTGGGATACCAAGAGGGTGATCCAATATTGTGAGCCTAGAGAACCATTAGAGAGGATGGGGGGTAAGGATGCTATAGGGGTGATGGAGGAATGCATTTGGTGGGTGAAACAGAGGAAGTAAGGGAGTCTGAGGAGCCTCTAGTGCGATGACAATGGGTAGATAAGGGGACCCACCTAGAGCTATGGAGAAGGAGGTAGCAGGGCTGCAGGTAGAGCAAGATAGCTTATAAGTAAAGATAGAGTGGATGGGAGCATGGAGGTGAAGCGATAGTAGGCTCTACTAGTGGTCAAGAGAGAGAAGTAGATAGGAGGGAGAGAGGAGGATACGAGTGAGCGAGATAGGCTGGTATGGATACTAGACAAGGTGCAAGAGGATAGATTGGTGATAGTGACTAAGAGAGATAAACTATGGTAGAAGGTGGAGATGAGGGTGGATGAGAGAGGCTCTACATAATTATCTAGGTATAACAATGGTAGAGAGGGAGTGGATAACAATAGAGATGGAAGAACTATAGAGAGAGTTGGTTGAAGCACAAGTAGAGGTAGCAATGATCCAGGGTATATAGACAAGGGCCATGGCACAATGATGACTAAAGGCAGAGAGGGCCATGGACATGAAGGAGATCCTGATTAGGGAGGGATTGGATTTACCTCCATGGTCGATGTTGACAAGGTCACAATAGAGATTGGTTGGTGGAACCTCATGTACCATGGTGAGACCATGGATGAGATAGCCCTCTATGTCGTAAGCCTCAGGTGTTAGATCCTCCTGAGGGAATGAGCAATAGGGATAGCAGAGTAGGAGCATATCGAGACAAGAGGAAGGTGATGAGCCCAATAGTAGAAAACCTTGAGGTCTGATGAGGCAATGATATGATCACAATTTTATAGGCTACTAGGCCATGATGATGTAACCTATAGGACTAACATTATTATGATGATGTGTGATAATTTGATATATATACATATTTTGTGTAAATTTTTTGTGTGCTTATGTGATGATGATGTGATGCGATATGAATTTATGATGATGTATGGTGTAGATTTATTGATAATGTATTGATAGATATAGTGACTGAATTGATATGCATGTGATGATAGTCATGATAGATAGTGTTATTTAAGAAATGATGAATGTGACTAATATGAAATGGAATGGTTATGAAATGATCAAATGTAAGAATATGTTATAATAAATATATTTTTTATTTTTGTTCAAAAAAATTAACACATCGTTTACTTGTGATGTGACTGATTAATCAAGGGTGTCAACACAATGGCACTGATATAACTGTAGAGTGGGATGGAGTGAATGTGATACTATGAAGATAGGAGATGAATAAACTGTAAGAACAAAGGTGGCATGAACTATCAATTTTCCTATCCTAGGAAATGAAGGATCAACAAGTGCTTTTAGGAAGCTTAAACACCCTAGTGACATCAATCAAACTCATCTACTAATCAAATAAGTTCTTAAAGATACTAAGACCAACTGGGAGAGTCAAGTTTCTTAGAGACCAATGTGTGTGCAGTGATGTTCATTTTTTATTTTTAGTGAGATAGGACTGACCAATTGTAACTCAAGCCATTATAAGCTAGCTCATTTATGAGCAGATATATATCTATACAAAATTTTGCTAATATGATAGACATGTCACCATGCAAGGGCATCCTCCACTGCCAATAATGCATCTATAGCCTTTATGGAGATAGCCCCACAATCCTTCAATATTGCTCCACTTCCAGCCAAGTGTCTATAGCCCTAGTGGAGATGTCTAAAATTCCCTAGGATCCATGATAATTGATAAAATTGATAATGCTTCTCTCTTTTTTTGCAATATGGATCCTTAGGGTCAGATTATGGCATGATAGGATGAGCAGGGGAAGTCATTTACTTTATAACTTAAAGCTATGCATGAATTCATATTTCCTAGACTGAAAATATGATTAATATGTAAAATATGCATGGTCCAAGAGGAAACTTGAGGTAAGCAGGAAGGCCTGTAGCACTCAAGGAATAAATAAATTTCAAATGAAGTCTGAATGAGACATTGGGTATGGCTGAATGACTGAAAGAACCCAAAGATTCTCCAAATATATGAGAGGAAAGAGATAAAACATGGTAAACTATGAATGGTGCACACAGTGGATGTGGTGAAAAAGTGCATATAAAGAGGTTAGACAACCATGACTATGAAGACGCCCTTGATTAATACAACCAAAATATTTTGTGATGATATGTGTAAAAATTAATCAAACAATGATCAAAATAGCATAAAGATAAAATAAAAGTGTAAAATGCAAAGGTAATGAGTGGTGGTGGAGTGAGAAACAAGAAATAAAGAACAAGGGAGGAAAAGAAGGACAAAGAAGGGGTGGAGTGAGAAACATTGTTGGTGGGGTTCTATGAGATAATGGACCTAAGAGAGGCCATGGTATCTGCAAAATGGTTAGACAACCTTGGT
Organism: Wollemia nobilis; assembly: GCA_028583015.1. NCBI lineage: Eukaryota > Viridiplantae > Streptophyta > Pinopsida > Araucariales > Araucariaceae > Wollemia > Wollemia nobilis. Next base: position 4,202,410 of record JAQPPZ010015005.1, on the reverse strand, counting down.
AAATGTTCTATATCAAACCAGTTGAAATTGATGAGTAACTTGTCAACAATTTGCTTATAAGCTTTCAAGACCATACATTTGCACTGGTATACTCTCTTGAATTTATTTACAATGAGTTGGGAGTCACCGATGATGTGGATATATTTAATGTGCATGGATATAGTGGTCTAAAGGCCTAAAATTAGTATCTCATACTCTATATTATTGTTGGTACAGGTAAATTCAAGCTTGGATGACGAAGGGATGGGAACCCCTTGAGGTGTAAAGAAAACAATTGTTGCACCTCCCCCTTGTTTGCACTTAGACCCATCAAAGAAAAGGGTGATATTGACATCATATTTAGGTTTGACATGCTCTTTGAGCTTGGTAATACTAAATACAAAGTCATTTGGAAGATCTATGATAAGAGGTTTATCATATTGAAGAGGAGCTTCAACGAGTTGGTCAATGATGACCTAACCCTTTATGGATTTTTGGCTTATGAATTCGAGATCAAATTTTGTTAATAACATTATCAATTTTGTCGTGTGGGTATTCGTGTAAGTGAAACTCATCATATATCATAGAGGATCCTCTCTGACGATGACATATGTTATATGGTTCAGCATATAGTGGTGAAGCTTTTTAGTGGTAAAAACCACAACATGGTATATATTTTCCACATATGCATTTATTGTCTCATAACTCACCAAGGTACAACTAATGTAATAGATGGCCTGCTCTTGATTGGATTCATTATTTTGAATCAACATGGTCCCTACAACAAAGTCATGTGTGGATATGTATAGATGGAATTAGACGCCTGATCTAGCAAATGACAAAACTAGAGGGGAAGCAAGATAATGTTTGATAGTGTCAAAAACTTCCTAACACTCTATGGTCCATGTGAATATGACTCTCTTTTACAAAAAATTATTGAATGGTTTGCATTTATCTGACAATTGAGTGATAAAGTGATGGATGGATCATTTGAATCTTACCTTGCAAGCTACAAAGTTCTTTAAGGATCATAGGGGGTTGCATTTCGATGATGGACTTGACCTTATTAGGGTCCACTTCGATACCTCTCTTGAAGACAATGAACCCTAAAAGTTTTCCTAAAGTGATACCAAATATGCTCTTTTTGGGATTAAAATGCACGTTATGCTTAAGAAGGTGGTCAAAACACTTGCGTAAAACATCGATATGCCCATGGCATATTTTTGATTTGGCCAAGAGATCACCAACATAATATTCGATGATTTTGTGCATGTAATCATGGAATATGTAAGTCATGACCCATTGGTATGTGGCTCCTAGATTCTTATGACCAAATGGCATGACATTGCAGTAAAATGTACCCCAAGGCGATGTAAAAATGATTTTGTGTTGGTCATTAGGATTGAATAAAATTTGGTTATATCCTAAAAAATATCCATTAGGGAGAGCATTTCGTGGCCTATGGTGGAATCCATGTGTATCAATGTTAGGGAGAGGAAAATCATCCTTAGGACACACTTTTTTGAGATCACAAAAGTCAGTGTAAATGTGTATCCTCTTGTTTGGTTTTCCAATGAGCACCATGTTTGAAATCCACTCTAGATAGTCAATTGGTTGAATAAATCCCATGTCTAAGAGTTTTTGCAACTCTTCTTTAACCATGAGGGCTATGGTAGGATGAAGTTTTCTCAACTTCTGTTTGATTGACTTAGTGTTAGGGTTCAACGTAAGGTTATGGACGATGAGGTTTGAGTAAAGGACAAGAATGTCTTTATAGGACCATGTGAAGACCTCTTGATACTATGTTAGGAGCACAATAAAACTTTGTTGCTCTTTGATTGAGGGACTCTTCCCAAGTTTTATGATTTTGGGGTTATTTGGATATGTGTTGATGTTGACATTGATGGTTTCCTCGATGACCATATGGGAACCCTCCTCAAGTTGATGAGGGGTAGGAATGAGACGTATGTCATATGTGGAATTATCTAGAAGGGGTGGTGCAATCTCACTAACTTAAAAATTATAAACAAAAGATGGTAAATAAGGGGTGAAGTAGGAAATTAGACATTTGAGTCCCTAAGAAATTGATCTGAGGGATAGAAATCTGAGGTAGTTGGAGGGGATGAAATACACTTAAATTCAATGAGACTAGCATCAATGGGGATGGGATGCATAGGATCATATGGATTATGAAGGGACATGCATAAGTCAACAAAAATCATGTTGACTTGGGGAAATGAGGAGGGTTGTGGATCAGATTCTGAGTTCTATTGCACATTCTCCCAAGGAAGGAACTAATTAAAAATAAGAATGCAAAGATCAAGCGAAGGTGGCCAAGGTAGATTTGGAGGATTTATGGGTGCATATAGTTGCTCCAATGGAAGGAGCAAGGGAAAAATGGGTAGCAAAAGGTGGAACATACATAGAAAAAATTCATCAACATCTGTGATGGGAATAATAGGAGATGATTCATCTTTAGATCTATCGGAGGCAATTGAAAGTACCTCAAACAACTCATTCTATTCATCATCTAAAGTTTCATATAAGATACCATGGATTGTGTCAACTTGGAAGAGGTAAGTTGGTGATGTGAGATCATGCTCAAGATCAGGGTATTCATCCTCATTTTCCTCCTTGAGGCCAAGGGTGATACATTAAAGATCATATTTGAGGGGATCAATTGGAGAGCGTTGACCATAGCCTAAGCTAGATTTATCTTGAGGAGGCTATGAATGGGAGTCTAAGATAGTATACATTCCTTGCTCGTAGCGACCAAGACCACATCCTCGCCAATTAAAATGATGAAAGTACTTCATGGTGAATGAAGGGTTATTAAAAAAGTCGATGTTGCCATAAAATAATGCTTCAGACTCTTTGTCAGAAGGTTTTCTAATGATAAAATAGGCAATCATATTCAAGGATCAAAGGATAGTTTCCTAAGGCAATCATATTCATCAAATAGCATTCACCTTAAAAATTAGTACAATCTCTCTCTATTTCTTGCATTTTATTGTATCTTATTGTATTCACTTTATTTACTTTTAAGTATATTGCTTCTACTTTATCTTATTGTATTTACTTTATTTATGTTTAAGTATATTGCTTCTACAAGTTATATTTGTGTATGTGAACCTATACATTACCCTTTAAATCAATTTATATCCAAGAGTCCAGTCTAACCTTCTCCATGTTGGAAAATTACCATTGGTAAAAGGTTAAAAAGAGTATTTTACCTTGGGTAAGTTTACTTACCTTTTACCTTACCTGGACGGCAGTTGGACGGCAACATCTTTGGGCGGCAAGAGAGTTTTAATTTAATTTCTTCTCCCTTCCCTTATCTTCTCCTATTCCCCCCTTTTCTCTAGTATGGTTATTTTGTGTTTATTTAAATCAATTGTAACCTAATTTCAAGTTAATGCATATTTTACCTTTGCATCGAATAGCTCACCTCTCACATTTGGTATCAGAGCCAAGAGCCGAGACCGGCCCGAATCTCGAGGCGATGGGGCCCGTAGTTCGAGGCGGCGACACGGATCTCGAGGCAGCCCGTAGGACCCGAGGAGGCCCGTAGGAGCAGATCGACATGATTCTCGAGGCGCTGGAGCAGATCGGCATGATTCTCGAGGCGTTGGTGGAGCTGGACGTGACAGGCGCAGGCGGACACGTGGCAGCGGCGGCGGTTCGACAAGCGGCGGCGGTTCGACACGTGGCGGCAGCGGGCGCGTGCGCGAATTGAACCACGCGGCAAAAAGGGCATCGACGATCGTCGATTTCCCGAAGGCAATCAAAAACTTAGGCGCGTCAAACGCCTTATAAATCCCAAATTCATCCCTGCGGGATGAATGTGGGACTAAAGTCCCACTTTTGCAAGGGTTTGAAGAGCGCCCACGTAGCGTGAGCGCCCTTCAAAGGGTTTTAAATATTTGAGGGCGCGTTGGGCTGTCGGATCAGCCACGCAGCCCGACTGGCAGGGGCGCCAGTCTTAAGTCGCTGCTCGCGAGGTCGCGAGTTCGACCTGTAGCACGGATAATTTTTTTTTTTTTTAAATCTCTAAAGTTTTTAATTTTTTTTTTTGTTTTTTAAATTTTTAAATCATTTTTATATAAATTTAAAAACTATATAGTATAAATTTAAAAAAAAAAAAAACAAATGTTTTTTAACATTTTTTTAAAATAAGTTTATCTATATAATTTTTATATAAAAGTGTTATTTAAAATTTGAAAAATTTAAAAATTTTGAAAGGTTTTATTTATCATTTGAGTTGATGATTGACATTTCCTAAGAGGAAATAGTTGTAAAAATTTTTACGCTTTAAGAGGTAAAAAAATTAGTAAAATTTCCTAAGAGGAAATCTTTGTAAAAGAAAATTTTTGGGAAATTTTCTTAAATGATAAGATCGGAAGGATGTTACCAAGCACTTTGTAGTTTGTTACTGAGAACAAACGCTGAAAGCTTTGATGAGCACGTGAGAACACTAGGCATAAATTCAGTCTTTTCACAGTTGCAAAACGCGGTAGAGAAATCCTGATCTAGGATACGAAGCAGATTCAGAAGATAACTCCTTTGGGAGCAGATTTGAACAATCCGACACAGTGGAGATTGCTCCACAAGGATCTGAATATACTCATTATTGTAATTCAGTTGAAATCCTACAACCTCCTTCTCCTGAAATTATATTGATCAGTGACGATGACGAACAAGTCGCTGACAATTTTGTAATTGCTGAATCACAACAACAAGAGTGAGTTGTTTATGATTGTAAATCAAGCAAGGCTTGATAGTTTGTAAAGTCTTTTTGAAATAAGACTATATAAGAAAGGTTTCTTGTTTTAATAGATTGTAATGGGATCAAATAACAATCTACCAATCCCCGAATTCAGTGGGGATAATTATGAGTACTGGTCCATCAAAATGAGGACATTACTCATAGGAAAAGGACTATGGGATAGTATTGAAGACGGTTACATTGCTCCAACAGATTGGACTACTTTGAGTGCAACCGACAAGAAGATCTTCAAAGATGCACAGAAAAATAACTCTTTTGCCTTATACCATCTTCAAGCGGCATTAGATCCAAGTATCTTTCCTAGAATTGCATCTTACTTAACTGCCAAAGATGCATGGAATGCCTTGAAAGAAGGATTCCAAGGAAGTGATAAAGTGAAGCAAGTCAGGCTTCAGACCTTAAAAAGAGATTTTGAAAATCTCGAATGAAGGAAAATGAAAGAGTCGGTGACTACTGTAGTACGAGTCAAAGCGGTAGTTGATATGATGCAAACTTTAGGTGATGACACAAAAGTTGAAACAATTGTGAAGAAAGTGTTGAGAACACTTCTTCCTAAGTGGAATCACATTGCCATCATAATTGAAGAATCAAAAGACCTTTCTACTCTTACATTTGATAGTTTGATTGGATCATTAACATCACATGAAGAGAGACTTCAAGGAGCACCTTCAACAAGCTATGGAGGTGATGACAAAGCCTTCACTTCGAACGAAGCTGCAAGACGAGGACAAGGAAGAGGCCGAGGCAGAGGACAACAACAAAGAGGCAAAGGCCAAAGCAACTCCTACAGAGGAGGAAATCAAAACAGAGGTGGAAATCAAAATAGAGGAGCCAATCAGAACCAAAGCGGCAATGCAGGCCATGGAAATCAAGGACGAGGAAGTAACAAGACTAAAACAACTTGTTTCAATTGTGGGAAACAAGGACACTTCGCTCGTGACTGCTGGTCAAAGACTTCAAAAGATCAAAGCAGTCAATATGGCTCATTCTACGGAGAAGAAGAAGGTCCATCAAATATTTTTCTCTCTTATGGACAGTCAGATCAAAATCTTAAAGATACATGGATTTTGGATATTGGTTGCTCCAACCACATGAGTGGCAAAGAAAATCTCTTTGCTACATTAGATTCAAATTACAAATCCCATGTTAAGTTAGGGGATAATAAATCTTTGCAAGTTGAAGGCATTGGAGCTATGGAAGTTCCAACAAAAGAAGGCCTTAAAAAGGTGAATGACATATACTATACTCCACAGCTACAACACAATTTGTTAAGTGTTGGCCAAATGATGGAGAAGCATTACAAATTAGTTTTTGATGAAGGAAAATGTACAATCCTTGATAAAAACAATTGTAACAGAGTCATCACGAAGTACCTATGACAAAGAATAGGTTATTCCCTCTAAAATTTGGTGAGCCAGGGGGAGCTCAACTTGCAAACATTGCTATTACAAATCCAAGTGTATTGTGGCACTTGAGATATGGTCACCTCAATTCCGCTAGCTTGAAAATGTTAACATCACAAGCTATGGTGACAGGACTACCAAAAATTCAAGAACATAAGAAGGTATGCGAAGCATGTGCTTTGGGAAAGCACTCCAAAACGAAGTTTCCAAGAGGCCAAGCGTGGAGAGCAAGCTATCCTCTTCGACTAGTACATTCGGACATCCGTGGTCCAATGCAAACAAAAAGCCTTGGAAACAATTCTTATTTCCTAACATTCATAGATGATTATTCTAGAATGTGCTGGATCTATTTTCTGAAACACAAAGATGAAGCATTTGATTGCTTCATAGACTTCAGAAATAATGTAGAAAAGCAATGTGACTACTATGTCAAATGTCTTCGCACTGATAGAGGAGGAGAGTACTCCTCAAATGAATTTTTAAATTATTGTAAGCAAAATGGGATAAAAAGGCAGTTCACCACTGCCTATACCCCACAACAGAACGGTGTGGCCGAGAGAAAGAACCGCACCCTTGTTGAAATGGCACGAACGATGCTTCAGACAAAGCATCTAACATACAACTATTGGGCGGATGCGGTGAGAACTAGTGCATATATTCTAAATAGAAGTCCGACTTCTAGTTTAGATGGTATCACTCCTTATGAAGGATGGTACGGTAAGAAACCAAATGTCAAACATTTTTGAGTATTTGGTTCTTTAGCTTATGCACACATTCCCGAGGAGAAGAGAAAGAAGCTTGATCCCAAGAGTCAAGCATGTATTTTTGTAGGGTATTGTGAATCGACCAAAGGGTATAGATTGTACAATCCCAAGACACATAAAATAATTATCTCCAGGGATGTAATTTTTGATGAAGGGGGAGAATGGGGTCATAAAAAATTTGTTGATATAGACTCTAATTCGAAAAGTTCCACATTTGTACAGCCCAAGAAAAGTAGTGGAAGTAGTTCCCCTCCACAAAGTCCACATCAGGAATCTTCATCAAGTACATCAAGTGGTACACCAAGTCCAAGAGGGACTCCTTTGTTGGCACCCCCAAACTCTCCGAAATGATTTCAGAGATCTGTAAGCGCTCCAAGTCCGATGGATATTGATCCAGTTTCTCAAAGGAAAGAGACAAATAGAGGAAAGCGCATACTACAGAGTCATCCATCTTCTCAAATGTTGGATAGGAATTTCCAACAAAGATACACTAGGAGTCAAGCTAGTGAGATGGACGACATTTTGTCAAGACTTGAAAATCTTCAAATGTCAGGAGATGATGAGTCTCATGAACCAAGGGGTGATGTAGTCAATTATGCTTTGTTGGCTGCTGCACAGCTAGAACCATCTAGCTATGAAAAAGCATGTACTGAAAGTATATGGCAAGATGCCATGGAAGAGGAAATATCCTCAATTAAAAAGAATGATACTTGGGAGCTTGTGAAGCTTCCCAAGGAAAAAAAATGTGTTGGATGTAAATGGGTCTATAAGACCAAATTCAATGCTGATGGAAGCATTGAAAGGCACAAGGCAAGATTAGTAGCTAAGGGTTTTACTCAGAAATATGGAATAGATTATGAGGAAACCTTTGCTCCAGTTGCTCGACAAGAAACAATCAAAACTGTTCTTTCCTTGGCAGCCCATAAAGGATGGAACATTCAACACATGGATGTGAAAAGTGCATTTTTAAATGGATACCTGACAGAAGAGGTGTATGTTCAACAACCTCAAGGTTTCCAAGAACAAGGAAAAGAGAACCTTGTTTATAAATTGAAAAAAGCACTTTATGGCCTCAAGCAAGCACCACGAGCGTGGTACTCATGAATTGATGGCTATTTCAGCGAGTATGGTTTCACAAAAAGCAAGAGTGAACCAACTCTATACTACCTGAAGAATGGAGTAGATATCCTCATAGTTTGTTTATATGTGGATGATCTAATATTTATGGGTAGTAATAATAAAATGAATATGGAGTTCAAAAACTCCATGATGAATCAGTTTGAGATGAAGGATCTCGGATTAATGAGATACTTCCTAGGAATGGAAGTACATCAATCAAAGAATGGGATCTTCATATGTCAACAAAAATATGCTCATGACATGATCAAGAAATTTGCTATGCAGCAGTGCAAATCAGTTGCAACACCAACAGGACATGGAATCCAGCTAAGCAAAGATGATGGAGCACCAAAAGTTGACATGACCAATTTCAGAAGCATGGTTGGGAGTTTAATGTTTCTCACCAACACTAGGCCAGATATACGGTATGTTGTTTCTCTAGTATCAAGGTTTATGGCATGCCCATCCGAGCTGCATCTTCAAGCAACCAAACGAATTTTACGATATGTAAAAGGTACATTGGATTTTGGAATCCATTACCACAAGTCTAACTCTGTGAAGTTAGTTGGTTATAGTGACAGCGATTGGGGCAGTAATATAGATGACAAAAAATCTACATCGGGGAACTGTTTTAGTCTAGGTTCAGGACTAATAACTTGGAGTTCCAAGAAGCAATCTGTTGTAGCATTATCATCTACAAAAGTTGAGTATATAGCCATTACCCATGCTAGTACTCAAATCCTCCGGTTGAGGAAAATCCTTGAAGAGATTGGCAAAAAACAAATTGGTCCAACCAAACCGAATTGTGATAATATTAGTGCCATACGGTTGGCATATAATCCGATCCACCACAAAAGGTCAAAACATTTTGATATGAAGTATCACTTCATAAGAGATATGGTGGAACAACGAGATAGTTGAGCTTCAATACTTGCAGCACTTTGGATAATCTAGCAGACATCTTCACCAAAGGCATGGCTAAAGCTCAATTTATAAAGCTGAGAGACTGTATAGTCAGTCCTCTCAACTTTAAGGGGGAGAATGTTGGAAAATTACCATTGGTAAAAGGTTAAAAAGAGTATTTTACCTTGGGTAAGTTTACTTACCTTTTACCTTACCTGGACGGCAGTTGGACGGCAGCATCTTTGGGCGGCAAGAGAGTTTTAATTTAATTTCTTCTCCCTTCCCTTATCTTCTCCTATTCCCCCCTTTTCTCTAGTATGGTTATTTTGTGTTTATTTAAATCAATTGTAACCTAATTTCAAGTTAATGCATATTTTACCTTTGCATCGAATAGCTCACCTCTCACACTCCACTTTATACCCTATAATTTGAGCTTTTACTTAATTTGAATTAGTTCTAGTGTTGCCTTCACTTATGGTGTGTAGCATTATCTTAGGCTTATCTCAATTTTAGTAAAACAAGTACCATTGAACAACTTCAAAAGTCTCTTAAACTTGTCAAACTCGAATCTGATATGATGAAAAAACATTCATTTTTAATTACTATATAACATAGAAACATAATATGATATACACATAAATAATAAAATTTACAAAAGTATGAACAAAAATATAAGAATCAACTTAAATTAGATTTTCACTACTTCCATTTGATCTAGTGGATGATTACAACTAATAAAAAATATAAAAATATATAAAATAATTATCCTCAAAATAATACTTTACTTTTTATATTTAATCAAATTTTAAAAATTATATTTATTTACATTTTAATATCTTAAATGCAATCTAAAATAATAAAAAATCCTCAGTAAAAAAAAAAATATTATAAATTCAAAAATATTTTATTTATTATTTATTTTAATAATCTTAAAATTATATAACTTAAATATTAAAATACTATGCACATATTTTTTTAAACTGTAAAATAAGAATCAAACCACAAGGTATTGAGAGGTATGGTTGTTTTGAAATTAATCACCATGGTTTTTAGTTTTGGTTTAGTTTTAATTTTTTTCATTTACTTTCATTTGTATTTTACCTTTGTTTATAGTTAATTATTAATTTATAATAGTTAATTTTCTTTATTTTTTATTTAAAAATTTATATTTAAATATTTTTTAAATTTATTTTTAAAATAATATTTTTACATATTTATTTATGTATAAATATTAATTTTTTTTTTGGTAATATTAAGTAATGGGGGTTTTGACCAAGAATCCCCCAACCTATTACAACAACTGCACCAGGGAGACACACCCCTCACACACTCACCCACCTGTTATGAATGTTAATTTTTAATAATAATATATATTATTTTTAATTAATTTTTTTATTACTTAGTTAAAGGGTAAAATTTAAAACTTGAATTTGTTACTAGAGATTATTTATATTTTTAAAGAAATGTCAAGGTTGTAAATTTGGTCATTCCTTATCTGTTTTAACACAAAATCATTTTTTGAAATTATGAAAGTGAAACTTTTTTTTTTGTTGTGGAAAACATCCTAGAAAGGATGTCACTTTTGGGTAAGACCCAAGAAGGTAGGGGTATCTATTCCACCAAAAATCCCAAGGCTTGCACTTGGCCTACCACCTTTGACACACGCAAGGAGCATGCCTAAAACAACACACAACAAGAACAAACAAACACAAACACACAAAAAGCTAAAACAAATAAAGCATACTCCTTGAGTGTGTCGGTAAGAAAAGGCACAAGCAAACAAAATATGAACCATACAGAACAAACACACAAACAATAGAGGAATGCACAATAAAAAATAAATAAATAAAATTAAAAAAAATGATAAAAATAAACAACACCAAAACATGAAATACATAGAAAAAACCACTAACACGACATAACAAACACTACCATAACAAAAACAACAAAAAGAAACAAAAAACCACAGAACACAAAACACATAGAAAAACCTTAAAAACAACATAACAAAACAAAACCAAAACAAAAACAACAAAAAGAATAAAAAATACCACAAACAAAATTAGGAAAAATAAATACAACAAAAACTAAGCCAAAGGAGCAAATGATAAATCAAACAAAATACGGTAGCACTACGAAAAAAACCAAATCTTAACAAATTACCAAAAATATCAAAAATTGCTTAGCAAAATAGCCAAAGCTTCCAACATTGTCATAAAGAGATTGACTATAAACCTTAGGATTATGGCATCCTTATCCTTTTATTTGTATCTTGCTTCATTCCAGTTGGGACTATAGGCTGGTTACTTGGTACCATGACACTACTATTGGAATTTGTATGGTCTTTTTGAGGATCCATTTTGTTTGTAGTTTGAACCTGCCCTTTTGTTTTGCACTTGGGTTGGTTTTCTACATTGTACTTTTTTTCACTTTACTGTTATTTCTCAACATCAAGGTAAGATCTTTTAATGATTTCTCATCATGCAATCCTTCCTGTTCCCTCTCTTCATCAAACTGTGTCTCCATAATAATTATTTCCATTTGACCATCCTCATCATCTACTTGCTCATTCGTGGAGAGAATTTCAAAGGTGTTAGGAGAAATAACTATTTTCTCTTTTGTTGCTATTTTTTTGTGTTTTTTGTTTAGGGATTTGAAACCCTGCCAAGTCCCCATCCTATTTCTCTTTGTTAGGGACCTTATGTGGACAATCCTTGGCTAGATGACCATATTCATGATAAATTCTACATCTAAATGGAATATTTTCATAATCTACTACTTGGTCCCATATTTCTTCCCCATATTGTAAAGTATTCTTCTTTGGAAATGGTTTTTCAAAATCAATCAAAACACAAATACTTACATAAATCATATGCTCTGAGTGTTGGGTACAATCAGAAGTCATCATGTAAACTTCTAAAGAATTTCCAATTGTTTTGAATATCTTTGGATGCTAGTATTCTATTGGAAGACCAAATAAATGGATCCAAACAAGGGCAATTGATGGCATCTCTTCCTCAGCTTTGAACTTGGTATGTCAGGGCTTCATGAAGAGCCCTGTCCTACCAAAAAAACATAGCCCCCTTTAAAACATGTTCTCCCTATCTTCTTCATTTAAAAAAATAAGAAAGTAGCCATTAGGGTATGTAAAAATTTGGAACTTACCTTTAGTGCTCCAGTTATTGGTAGCCCATTGCTTGAAGGTAGCAACAGTCGATCGAAATCCCATGAATCGACAAATTAGGCTTTTCCTCTCAATCGAATCTATTCCTTTCTGAACATCCATTATTTTTAACTTCACTACTAGGGATCCATTAGTTGCTTTCATGCAACCCATCTCTGTTTTTCTTGGATCAACCTTTGGCATCCTCAATGGTTTCCTTGGCAATCGTTGATTGTGTTCCCCTCCTGTTTGAGGTGGTCCTCCATGGATTGCTTCTCTAAAATTTATTTTTGACTTAATGCATGCATCTCTGTTGAAACCCTCCATCCTAATATCCAAAATATGAAATTGTAGGAAACCCTAAATTTTCACTGTAAACCCTAATGCAGTCGCTTTCACCCTCAAACCGTTCTATTAAAAGAAGAATTATAAATCCATAATCTACGTCTTCGATTCCCTGGTCTTCAGCAAAATCCGTTGTCCACCATTTCATCACCGTCGGGCAGTATTCTCGATTGCACTGTTTATGTGAAGTTTTTTGCCACAGTGAACAACACTCAAGATCTGTTCGAATTTTCTTTTCGATCGTCTAAAAAAACATCCATCCTATAAGTGAAACCTCTCATAAAATATAAAAGATTATTAATAGTAACATATTTATTACATACAACTATTAATACGGAAGAAGTTGTTTCATGATCACAATATATTTTGGATATGAATATTTTTGTCAAATATATTACATCCTTGATCACATGTCAAGAACAAGAATAAACTACATAGATAGTGGGGATAATTGAATACTAATAAAATTTATCATTTCCAATTTATAATATTAAAGAGATATTACAATCATAATGTATATTTGAGTTGTACATCCACAACTAAGGCTAAAGAATTTAATTTATATAAGATTTTATTTGATTTAATGATGGTATTCATATGAATATTTACAATGCTTACCTTGAATATAGATTATTTGATCTTAGATGTTGCTCTCCTCGAAATTAAAATGCTACTCAAATTTATAACGGTGGGCTCATTCACTCTCTAAGAGAGAAATCAAGAGCATTCATATGAAAATTTACAATGTCTACCTCCAATTCACATGGCTTGAGCCTAGATAATCACTCTCAAAATTGTAATATTATTGATATTTATATCACCAATCCACTTATGTCATTACACCCCTAGGGTATAATAGACTTCAGTTACCTTGAAACTTAAGGGTCTCCCTTAATTAGCTTAGAGTTTCCTCCCATCATCTTTGTCAATGGATCCAAATTCCTAAAAAACATCGTATTTATCATATCTACTCCTCAGAGTGTGAGACCAAGGACCATTTTTCTACATGTTCCTCTTTTTTTTTATAAATAAAGGGGTAAAAATTTATTGATAAGAAGACAAGATTACAGAGTACAGTGAAGCCCCCAACTAGGAATCAAATAAACAACAAAACAGGCTAAAACCACCAGACAAGGTCAAAACCCGAAGAGAACAACAATAAAAAACCACATTAAGTCTGAACATCCTTATGGATAAACTCCCAAAGGAGTTGAGAGTCCCCAACTGGGAGACTCTTCAAGTTATCCATAATCCAAAGACCCGAAAGCTCAAAAGCCCTTTTGCCCAAATAATCAGCAACCCCATTTCATTCCTTTGGTCTGTGCACAAAGGAGATAAATTTGAACTCTTCACTAATTTTGAGAATTTGAATGGACACAGAGACCAACTACCAATTAACATACTCCAACATTTTGATGTTTAAAATATTAACCAAAATTTGAAAGTCGAACTTGCAGATGCTCCTGTGTCATCCAAGAGAAAACCCCCTCTACAAGGCCTCAAGAATCGTAAGAGCTTCCATAAAATTGTTGGAGTGAACATATTTATAAATAGAAAAGAAAATTTGACCACGTTAACAGAGTCTCTACCAACACTTCCAATTCCAACATGTCTAGGATTACCCTTGGACTACCCATCAGTATTAATATTTAAAACTCCTCCAGGGGGAGGCCTCCACCAACTATCTCTTTGAAATTTCTTCCTGAGCTGGGGAACCCTACTAGACGAAGAATATTCCACACCAACCCCAAAGATACCAAGGGCCTACCTTACCTTCTCCCTAGAGTCCAAAATAGGATCCACATCACATTTTCTATGGATAGTTTCCTGAACCATACATAAGATCCTTTGCTAGATCTATTGAACAGCCAAATGTCTATCTTGAAAGATGCAACGGTTTCGTTCGAGCCAAATCTTCCAGATAATGCAAGAAGGACCTAAATTCCAAGCCACTTGGAGGAAGGGGGCATTGGTTGGAGCTTTGCCTAGACTTCTCCAAAACTCCACTAGGGAGAGCACATGAAAACAAGAATAGTTCCAAGCACTCCACCAATGTGCCAAATATCTCTGGCAAGGGAGCATTGGAAAATAAATGAGAAGAGTCATCTTCATTATTACCACAAAGGACACAAACAGAGGGACCTTAAAATCCCCTCTCCCTCATGTTATCCCAAGTGAGGTATTTATTACGAGCGACCAACTAGAGAAAGAAGTTACATTTAGGCCAAGCAAATTTCTTCCACATATTTTTCCACCATGTGATAGGGAGGCTCCTAAAATTTTGCATATCAAGAACCTGATAACCATAGGCTACAGAGTAGGTTCCCTTGGGATCAAGGTTCTAAGCTAAAATTTCTTTACCCCTCAACGAAGAGCAGGGCTTCCCTACAAGAATAAGAGCAAGCACATCTCTGTCCTCAACCAATCCTCCCTGTGACCATTCCTATGGATCTCTCCACTTGTGCATCTCCAGGTTACCAAAATGTTAGATTCTTTTAAAGTCCTCCACACGAGACCAACCTGCTTCAAAGAAATAAATGCTTAAAGAACGTAACATGGGATATTGAGTCAATATTAGAGGGTGGCCATCCCAAGAATACTCCTAGAAAAGAGCATCTGATCCTTGATTGCAAATCCAGAACATACCTTAATTAAATTAGTCCCTCTTTTCAAAGTATCCTAGATAATCGAACATTTCCCAACCAAGCTGATTCTAGGGATCTCAACCTCAGAAATACCTCTCAAGTATTTACAAGATAATATTTTAGCCCAAATATGATCTTGAGAAGTACACCATCTCCAGTAGAGTTTCGCAACCAAAGCCTACCTAGAAAGAGCGACATGTTGCAACCCAAGGCCTCCTTCTTGAATCGGCCTACAAATAGAATCCCACCTAACCAAAATCCATTTAGGTTGAGCAAGTTTTATAGACCACAAAAACTGTATTGACAAAGCTGTTGGACATTTTGAGCCCCTAAGTCAAAGTTGGCATTGATGTCACCATTGATGCCACCAGATGGAGTCATCATTAATACCAAAGATTTCAGCAGAAAATAAAGACGACAAATATGGTCATTTGATATTCAACAAGAAGGTAGAAGTTCGAGTGAAACAATGCAAAAAACTAAAGTTGAAAAGGAGTTATAATATTTATTTTATAAATTATTTAAATTCAGGATGAATTTAAATTTTATAATTAAATATTAAAAGGTACTTTATCAAAGGTGAAATATTCTAATGGTTAGAAATGCCATGGTGAAAACCCAAATAAAATATTTGTAATTTTAATTACAATATTTTATAGTAAAAAAGTGGGTTTATAAAGTCTAAAAATATCTTAATAAACCCAAAGGTTGGGTTTAAAGGTTTAAGGCCAAAGAATATTTTAATAAATCCAAAGGTTGGATTTAAAGTTTTAAACAAGGCAAAGTTCATTTTCGTCAATGTCATAGAAGCCAAAAGGAAGCGTCGACATTTTTTATTTAATGGAAATGCATATAAATACCATGCCCAAAGTTGATTTCCAAATTATCCTTCTCAAATTGGAAAGAGAAAGCATACGAATTAAATGCAGAGCTCGTGAGATAGAATTGTGAAATTTATGTTTGACTTGATGGCGAAAGGAAACAAAAGCAAGAGCGTTTATTAGTTGGAAGCCAACAAGACACCTTGGCCTAGTGGCAAGTGGGCTGCAAGCTTACGTTTTGGTGTGCATGGTGGATAGTGTTCAAATCCTGTGAAAGCTTTTGGTGGACGTGTTGAAGGCGCCAATCATTAGGCGCATACATTTTGCAAGGCAAGGAAGGGGTGTTGAAGCACATGGTGCTTCTTCCTTCCCAATGAGCTTGTAGCTTGTGTGGTGGTTTACACCGTGGGAAAAGACGTTTGTGTGGGCTACATTGAGAGTTCGAAACTCTCCAAAGGCAAAGGTACATTTTTATGTTTTATTTTATTAATGCCTAAGTTGGAGGTATAATGTATTTGGTGGTTAAAGTCTTTGCATTGTGATAAAGGTTGGTAGTTGAGAAATACCATTAGGAGTTATAAGGAGAATTATGTTTTTATTTTCAAGTCTTAAATTTTGCTATTGTGGAATATTGAAAGGTTAAGACTTTGTGGGTTGTGTGTTATTTTGAATAACGAGTTTTGTGATTATTGTGAGGATATTTCTTTTTGTTTAAGTTGGATTGATAAGGTGTAATTGTGATATTATTTTTGTGATATAAAAATTATCCTCTAACCCTTATTGAGTTTGTCAAAGAAGTAATTGTGAGTGTGGCAGATTTGTAAGGGCAACTACTCTTCAAGAAAAGGTATGGACAAAATTCTTCTTTGTTGAGTTAGGTGATTGGCTTGATTGAAAATTAAATTTGGAGTGAAAAGGATTTGATTAGGGTTTCCTTTTCAAAAGTGGTTGAGTTAATGCTTCAAGGTTTTTTGTATTGAGAGTTGTGATTAAACCTTGTTTGATAAGCATTATTGTTTAGACCATTGGTTGAGTGAAGTACATTGAGCTAATGCTTAAAGGTTTGATGAATTGAGAGTTGTGATTAAAACCTTGTTTTATTAGCATTGTTGTTGAAGCCAATGGGTTATGCAAAGAACTTGAAATTGAGTTAGAAAAGAACATGAGTATCATTGTTATGTGAGATTTGTGTTGGGCATTGTTGGAAACATTTTGAGTTGGGTGATTTTTGCTTGGACTAGGGTTTGTGTGAAAGGATTGTTCCTTGAGGTGATTGGTTAAGTAGAGTTGATTGAGCCTAGTCAAGTAAATGTGTGAAGTGGTTGTTCAAGTTCCATGAAATACACTATTCTATGAGATTGAGATTTGAGAATAGAACATATTGAGTTTCTAAAAATTCTCTTTATGCTTCTATGAGATTGATTTGAGTTGAGATTGAGATTTGAGAATAGAACATATTGAGTCTCTAACAATTCTCTTTATGCTTCTATGAGATTGATTTAATTTGAGATTGAGCTTTGAGTATAGAACATATTGAGTCTCTAACAATTCTCTTTATGCTTCTATGATATTGAGTTGAGAAATTGATTGAGCATTGAGTATAGAACATATTGAGTCTCTAACAATTCTCTTTATGATTCTATGAGATTGGACAAGTTTTGTGTGGACTTGTTAAGTTGATTTGAGGTAAGTCTTTGAGAAGGCTTGTGGACTATTTTTGTGTGAGCTTTTATGGAAGCTTGCAATGTAGATTTGAGCAAGTCCTAGAGAGGACTTATTGAGCATATTTGGACAGGTTTTTTGTGGACCTATTGAGCAAATTTGGACAGGTTATGTGTGGACCTGTTGAGCAGATTTGGACAGGTTCTAAGTGGACCTATTGAGCAGAGTTGTGCAGGTTCTAAGTGAACCTATTGATCATATTTGAGCAGGTTCTAAGTGGACCCGTTGAATAGATTTGAGCAGGTTCTGAGTGGACCTATTGAGAATATTTGAGTAGGTTCTAAGTGGACCTGTTGAGTAGATTTGAGCAGGTTTTGAGTGGACCTATTGAGTATATTTGAGCAGGTTCTGAGTGGATATGTTGAGCAGATTTGAGCAGGTTCTAAGTGGACCTATTGAGCATATTTTAGTAGGTTCTAAGTGGACCTGTTGAGCAGATTTGAGAAGGTTCTAAGTGAACCTATTGAGTAGAGCTTTAGAGGTGATAGAGCAGAGAGGATAGAGTCTCTAGTGGATAGATATCCATTAGCAAAGACATTGAGGATAGGTCTTCTAAGTGAGGACAAGAGTCTTAAAGTGGATATAGATCCATAGTCAATGCAGTGGAGGTAGTGTCTCCTAGAGGATCACCAGCCAGAGCAGAGGAGAAGGAGTTCTCCTATGGATAGATATCCACAAACTAGATTTAGGGGATCAACATCTCCTTTGGATAGAGGTCCATAAACATTGTAATTGGGAAGGATTCCCAAAATATTATTTGAAAAATATTTAGAAGAAATATTTTCTTTGTGGAGGTAGCCCACATTGGGTGAACCACGTTAAATTTGTGTCTCTATTGTGTATGGTATTTTGTGCATTGCTTTGATTACTGCTATTGATACTGCTATATATACACTGCATAATATTGATTTGAAAAGAAAATTAAAAAGTGGTCTTATACTTTTCATCCCCCCCTCTCAGTTAAAGCTTGTGTTCTTCAAAAGCATCCATGTCCTTGAGAAAATGAGAGGGAATTTTTTGCATAAAACACTTGTAAATGGATAAATCTTGAACAAGAGATTTTAGAAGAAACACTCTACTCATAAAGGAGAGCCATCTGATGGTCCCGTGATTCACCTTCCATCTAAAATTATCAAGCATAGACTGCAAAGAACATCTAGGTTGAGGATGAGATGAAATCGAAATACCAAGATAACTGAAGGGGGGAGTCCCAACCTAGAATATTAGAATTCTAGCAATCTTGGATTGAATAAGAGGAGGGGTATTGAAGAAGAAAATAGAAGACTTGTCCTCATTAATCAACTGCCTAGAAGTACCAAAATATATGTCAAGAGACCATCTAATGTTGCAAGCTTCCTTGGTAGTGGCAACTCCCAGCAAAGTTGTGTCATCAACAAATTGAAGGTGGGAAAGAGGTGACGAACTGCTATCCCACTTCCAACCCTGAATGAAACTATGCCTAACCTGAGACTTGAGCAGTCTTCCCAACCCTTTCGCCATAATGATAAACAAATAAGGATATAGAGGATATCCTTGCCTCAATCCCCTCAAGGCCTCAAACAACTTCGATGACTCATTATTAAGAAAAAAAGATAACGAGAAATAAGAAACACAACTCATCACCCATCTAATCCATTCCTCATCAAAGCCAAAAGCAACAAGAAATTTTTGAAGAAATGACTATTTGACCCGGTTATAGGCTTTGGCCATGTCCAGCTTAATAAACATAGATTTATCCTTAGAAGTTTCCATCGAGTGAATAGCTTTTGTAGTAATAACAACCCCATCCAGGATTTTTTAGCCAGCAACAAACCCACCTTGCTCCTAAGAGATGATTTTGCTCAACCATATCTTCAGCTCTTAGCAAAAAAAATTGTAATGCTCTTATACACAACATTGCAAAGAGTAATAGGCCTAAACATATCTAGAGAATTTGCTCCCTCTTTTTTGGGAATAAGCACCACAAAGGTAGCATTTAGGGCCCTTAGCATATGTTTGTTCTTTTGGGACTCATGGACCACCTCTAGAAGATCAAATTTGATCAACTACCAAAAATCTTGATAAAACTCAATCGAGAATCCATCCGAGATTTGGGTATTTCCATTTTTTCATCTTGAATACAACATTTTCCAACTCCTCAAGGGAAATTGGGCCCATAAAATGCTCATTCATATCTCTAGAAATAATCGAGGGAATACAATTTAGAATAAGATTTTCATCCTCATCATATGAGAGGGAGTCCTCCTTGAAGAGAGAGGAAAAATACCTCCTAGTCTCTTCTAAAATCTCCCTGAAAGAAGAGAGAAGGGCACCCTGAGAATTCACAAGAGAAAAAATCAGGTTACCATTATGACAAGCCTTAACTAAGTTAAAAAAGAAGGTCATGTTGTTGTCTCCTTCCTAAATCCAGTCCACTCGAGCTTTTTGTTTCCAAAAAAATTCTTCCCTCAACTCCCATTCAGTAAGTTCTTTCGCAACCTTAGATTCCTTAAAGAGAAGCTCCTCTGTGAGTCCATGATCTCTAATATTCCTTGAAGCTTCTTCCACCTTCTTAAGAGCCACCAACTTAGCCAGGGAAAGGTTCCCAAAATCTAGACTATTCCACCTCTTCAATGTATGCTTAACAAATTGTAGTCACTTCATAAATGAATACATAGCGGTGTCATGAGAAGTATTGCCATTGGTCCACCAGCCTCGTCTACATGCTCCTCTTATTATGAGATCATAGGATAGTTTTTTCTCTCTTTAGAGACTCACTTGGATCACTTTGAACTCTCATTGTTTATGAGGACCACAGATGCTTAGCTCTTTAAAATATGTTAGATCTTCATCAATAATATTCCAAAGGCAAGTCCCCTAGGGGGTTTGCAACAAATTAATCACTTCATTGTTTTGACCTTCTAATATTAACATAGGAAGAGGTCTTATGGCTAGCTTTCATGCTCATATAGTAGACCTATGAGGCATCATAAACCTAGTGACCCATGTGGCCTCATGCACATCATGTAACCTTTTATGGCTTTGAATGAAGGAACCACTTCTACATAGTCTAAGGTTTCATCCATGGAATTGTCCCCTTTATGAACTTCTCTATTATTTTTCATCCTCTACTGCTTTTTCACCTTTAGTTGTGGCTTTCTTTTGCTCTTTTATATTGTACCTCTTACAATCTCGGGGACCAATTTTAACCTTTTATAAACATTAATAGCAATATTAAATTAATATTAATATTAATATTAAAAAATCAACTTATATATTATAAAAAATATTTTGCATTTAAAGTGCTAAATATTATTTATATTTATTTTTTAATTTATTTATATATATCCATTTATATAAAAATTATTTTTTTATTAAAAAATAAATAATATTTTTCTAAAAAGGTTGACTAATGGTTAAAAGTGTAAAATATAAAACTTGAATTTCTTACCAAAGATAATTTATATGTTTGAAAGTTTGTCAATGTTGCAAATTTAGTTCATATATATTTCATTATAGAATCACTATTTGAAATTGAAAAAGTGAAACTTCTCATAAGATAAACAATTTAATACATTAATAACATCTTTATTACATACAACTATTAATATAGATGTTCCATGATCACAATATATTTTAGATATGAATGTTGTCAAATATATTACATTCTCTATCACACATTAGATAATGGGGATAAACAAGTAATAATAAAAGTGATTCATATAGTCAATTTATAAGACCAAAGATAAATATTACAAGTGTAATGCATATTTGAGATGCACCTCTACAACTAAGGTTGATGCATTTAATTTAGATCAAATTTTATTTGCTTTAACAAGGCCTTTGTATGAATATTTACAATATCTATTTCCTATCCACATGGTTTGAGCCTAAACAATTGTTCTCAAAACTATAGTGTTATTTAGATTTATATCTATGGTACAACAATGGGCTCATCCACTCTTAAAAAAAGAGAAAACAAGGTATTCATATGGAGATTTACAATGCCTATCTCCAATCCACATGTTTTGAACCTAGACAATAGTCATTCTCAAAATTTTAACACTACTTAGATTTATATGTGTGGTATAGTAATGGGATTATTTGACCCCTAAGGTATACTAGATGTTAGATATATTGCAACCTAACAATTATGCCTACTCAACTCAAGCTTTGATCACGTTATCTTTGCATTAAGATGGTTCCAAAATTTTTAGGAGCATTTTATCTATGAATCTACTCAAATCTACTCCTTAGAACCTAAGAACAAGGACCATTTTGTTTTCAAATGGTCATCCTATTATGATATTAGAGGAATATTCTTTGTTCTATTTAGAGACTCACTCAACTCATTTTAGAATATTTTTGCTTATGAGGATAAAGATGCTTAACCCTCTTCCTCTAAGTGATGTTCAACTTTTATTGAAATTTTTTTAGAATTAAGTCCCTCCTTCATGGGGTATAGCATCATAGCAATCACTTAGTACTTCTAGCATTCTAATATTAGTTAAAGCCTAATATTAATAGCAAGAGGCCCTATAGTCAATTTCCAACCTCATATAATAGACCTACAAGGCATCATAGATCTAAGAACCCACGTGGCCTCTAACTCATCATGTAAATTTTAACTTTGAAAGAAGAAAAACCTTCTACATAACATAAATTTTTATAAGCTTGAGGTTCGCGATTCCAATCCCGAACCCATCAAAGTCCCACTCACTCGAAGTACACATTTAAAGAGGTGGGGCAGGGGTTATTTCCCTATTAAATAAACATAATTTTTCATACTTAAAACTATTATCTTATAAACTTCTTTATTATTTTTCATCGAAATACTTTTCTTCCTTTAATTATGTTTTTTTTTTAATATATATTTTTATTTAAGATATTATCTATAGCTTTCTCTTTTTGTATGGGATATTTCTATGCAGTTCCCTTGATCTTGATCTTTTATATTGTATTTTATTGTAGAGTGCAATTTTAAAATTTTGATCTTGTCACTGCCCACCCCCTCCCTCACCGCCCTCACTACTATGAGGGCGGGGATGGGCAGTAACAACTGCACATTGGGGGTGGACAGTAACAACTGCACATTGGGGGTGGACAGTAACAATTGCACATAGTGAGGGCGAGGTAGGCGATAAAAGCGCAATGTGCGGTTATTATCGCCCACCCCCAATGTGCGATTATTCTTGCTCGGTTAGTGAGGTGGGCGATAACAATCGCATATTGCGATTATTACTGCCATAGAATAAAAAATAATATAAAAATATATACACATCTACAACTAATTTTATATTATATAACATAAAATACAATTCCATATTCTAAAACAAACGTCATGTTATAGAGATTTCATACTTTGAATGTAATTTTATTAATTCAAAATTAATAAGAAATGAACATATTTAAAGACTTTTAAAAAACTTGTAATTTTTTATTTACAATAACATCGTAATCACATAATGATGCATATTAAGAGATGGACATATTTAAATACTTTTAAAAATAAAAATGTATATTAAAAAAGTGGAAACCAATCATAATAAAATAATAACAAATATTCTTATATAACTAATCAATCATATATAAAATTATATTTATATACACTTTCAATCTTGATTCTACTAAAACATATAATAAAATAAACATTGTTAATCAATTTAAAACTTGTTTTTATCTGAATAAACTAAAACATTTGTTATATATAGACATAATCTTTATTTTCAATACACATAATTAAAAATAAAATCTAAATACCACATAATATTTACTTCAAATTCTAATTGAATTATATTCTTGAGCCTTACAACAATGTGCAGTTGTTACTGGCCACCCCTACATTGCAGTTGTTACTGCCCACACCCGTCATTGCAGTTGTTACTATCCAACCCCAATGTGCAGTTGTTACTGTCCACCCCCAATGTGCAGTTGTTACTGCCCACCTCCGCCTGTGCATTGGGGGTGGGCAGTAACAATTGCAATGTACCTCTTACTTTACAATGCAATTTTAAATTTTCGTAGAAATTAACTTTTACTTTAAAATAGTTCAAGGTACAACATAACAATTTGGGGTTGGGCTCTTCTTTAGAAGGTTCAATGTTCAAACCACATGTGTGGGGTTATGTGTTAAATTCCCTATTGATAGGCTCAACTCTCCTCCTTGTAAAAAAATCATGGTAGAATAAAGATACTTAACCCTATAAATCGTGAGAGCTTCTCACATTCTCACACTAACCAAATCTAAAAAATAAAAAAAATACTTTAAAATAAATTAAAACCCATATATATAATTTATAACGTAAGTGGACAAAAATTATATCCCGTGTCCTTACTATACTACGTTGGAGACAAAAATAAACTACGTTGGGAAAAATAAATTAAAAATAATGCTAATAATAACGACAGGAACACCCTCTTAAGTTGTTTTGCACGGCTACCCATGCACTGCACACCAATTGTTGAATAACGATAGCGACTGTCACGTCTATTGATGTTTTTGCATTTATGATATGATATCTTAGACATGCCAGTAATAATTGCCACGTGGACGTGGACGTGGACGACCACAAAACGCAGAATTTACCCCCGGTCCGTGCTGGAGAGAAGATCTGGGCATAAACTGTTTACATCGAGAATAGTCAACAACGCAAACAAAAGCCTGGAACAAGGCTTAGGCCTTAAAAGAAAAAACACTCTGAAATAAACAGCCGCTGCAAACAAATCTATGCATGCACACTCATGAACTTTGCAGCCGCTTTGGAAGAATCCAGTACAATCTGCATTTTACCTGAACCAAGTAAAAAAAAAAAAAAACTTATATTCTAATAGTCAAATTCTTCTTATATTAAGTGTAATTGTATATCTTATAATGTTTTGTAATTGTATATCTTATAATGTTATTTGGTTTTTATGTTGACAGACAAAATAATGGAGTTGCTAATTTATTTTTTTGGTTAGATGGATACATATTGAATACTAATTAGAATAGGAACACTTATGAATGGTTGGAGGTGAATCAAATGATTCTTAGTTTGACCAACAAAGACATAGGTAAGGATGAGTTCAGGTCCAAAGTCACTAAACCTCGTGGATCAATGAAAGATGAACAGTTATTTGTTGATTTTTTTTTGTTGCTTCTTGCAGTCCTTTTTGGGATAACACTCCACTGTCAAGCTTGCTAGATTACTTAGGATCAACTAAATTACCTACAATCAACTTAAAACAAAAATGACACGAGATTAAAAAAAAAAAAAAAAAAAAATATTTTTGAAAATGTTAATCCTAATAAAGCTTGCCAAAAATAATAAATGTACCACTATAATTTGATTCTTGTTATATCAATATAATTTTTTTTTTACCTTTTTCAAACCAAAAAAATTCATTTAGATTTATTTTCATCCAACTTTATATAGTATTCCTCAATAAATCACATAGATTTTATTACCATCCCATTCCACTCCCTACAATGTCATTGGATATCATTCCACTTCCTACAATCTTATTCAAGTGTAGGTGATACACTACAAAAACAAAAATAAATAATTTAATAAATAAAAATACATCAATATATAAACTTATAATCTTACTAAAAAAATAATTTCTACAACCTATTTTTTCCTGTTTTTCTTATTTTCTTTAACCTTAAAATGTGCCTTTTCAAGCATTTATTTTTCCGACACTCTTTCCAAATTTCCCATTAACCGACCCCAAAACCGGTACCAAAAAAAATTCAAAAAAAATTCTTAAAAGAAATTGTTTTCAGAGTTTGAGCATGTGGAGTTGGTCCTCTTAATAAGACAAATTTCACGTTAATATCTACAAACTACAGTGAACCTCTTTACAAAGGGGAAAGTATAACCTACCTCATGGAAGGGGGAAAACGAGGGAACCAGATCCAACACAGAAACATATTTGTGTACAACCTCCGCACAGCCTTTCCCTGTCTTTCAATCTCTGACCGTAGACCGTAGAACGAGAAAAACTATTGCACATTGGTAGCTATTTCATGTGGCCGTAAAATGGTACACGCCAGAACTGTGAATGCACAGCTACGATGGGCTGGACAGAAAGCGACAGTTACCGCCTGAACCTCTCCTTCTTCTTATTTACCCCGCTTTTCGCTTTTCTCAGTCCAAGTGAACACGTGCAAAATAAAGGTCATGCAGAGACAGGGGCAACGACATGAGGTAGTAGGAGCCACGAGCCTTGCAGATGGCATTTCCATTATGACGATCTCTGTCCCATGCCGCCGCGACGAAGCCTCGGGAACCTTATTGTCCAACCGTAGTCATGGCCCCTGCTGCATTTATCACACATTCCACCATTTAATCACTACATGCACGCAAGTAATTTATTGGCTTTAAATGCGTCCTAGGCCGTTTTGTCAGATCAACTTTGGCGGAAACTC
The DNA here is from genome assembly GCA_028583015.1 of Wollemia nobilis. Taxonomy (NCBI): domain Eukaryota; kingdom Viridiplantae; phylum Streptophyta; class Pinopsida; order Araucariales; family Araucariaceae; genus Wollemia; species Wollemia nobilis. The sequence continues at coordinate 4,176,371 of JAQPPZ010015005.1, read as the reverse complement.
TGTCGATTTTGAAAGGTGTGCATCTTCTTCTTCCCTCCTTTCTCTATTCCATTACGTACCTAAATTGTACGGTTGTCTGTTGATACGGGCTCTCAACCACACTTTGGAGATTTGGCCCTTGCTATATTTCCTAATAGTTAAAATGTTTAATTAGAAAGAAATAACATAGTTGGTAGTAGTTAAAATTGCTATAACTATAAAAGAACTTCAAGCTAAGGTTGAGCAGCAGCGAGAGTGGATTGCAATGTAAAGAGTTGCGCTTTGCTTAACCCAAGAAGACCTCTTCAAACTCGGGGGAATGAGAGTATACACAATTCAAAACTATATAATTTATATTTGACAGAAGGATTTTAATGTCCAAGTTATTCCAGCTAGCTTATACTATGCTTAGCTGTCTTATACCTCAATTACGCTGATAGCTTTCTCTTTAAAGATTCATATGCTTTAAGAACGAAATTTTAATTATATTGTATGGGATCAAAAAGAATATTATGTCCGTTAATCCATAACCGAGGAGGACATGTTCAAAGATTGTAACTTATTTTTCAAACGTGTGATCTTCCTTATGAAAAGCGAGACGGACAATTTGAAATTTGAATTGCTTACATCCCATAATCCAAAATAGATGATATTATTAAAAATATAATGCCTAAACGTTACTGGAACAATATTATTAAAAATATAATGCCTAAACGTTACTGGAACAATATTATTAAAAATATAAAGCTAGAAATGCCAATGCAGTGCTAGCCGCAATTAGTTAGAAAAGAATAACATAATAGTAGTTAAATGTTTGTTTATGGAGAATTTTGTGAACTTTATTTTTAACTCCCTCCTGACTTTTGGGTGGCGCCCACCCCCTCTACGTCTGTTTCAAAGTGTTGTTCCCCCTCGACTCCGGCACCAGTCTGTCTGCGTACTGGAATAGCATGCATGGTTCGACCGGTCTGTCTGCTTACTGAAATGGCCTTATAATAAACGAGGCCTCCGGAACTCCTTTTTCTAAGGTCGGAATATGCGCGAATAGGACTTTGTTTCCGGCCGTTTCACCCTTTTAAATTAGAGAGGTGGAAGCGTTAGAGAGGTGGAAGCGTCATCCCCACCTGTAGGCATATCGCACCTTTTTGATATGGCCCACTCCACTATAGCTTCCATCCCTATCTTTTCAAACCCACTTCAGGAAAGCAACCTTCAGGTGAGGAGGTGGAGACATTAGCCCTTCCAGTTCTATCAGGAGACCTCAATGGCTTACACAGATATTGAGGGATGCTCAGGAGTATGTTGAGGCTCCTAGCAGTATGGAGAGCAGACCTCCAAGGAAGTTTTCAAGCTATATGGTATTGATGAGTAACATCATAAATTCAGAGCCTTCCAATTTTAAGGAGGCAACAGACCAGCAGATTTGGCGGGATGCCATGGTGGAGGAGTACACCTCCATCATGAAGAATGATGTTCAGAGCCTTCCAGTTTTAAGGAGGCAACATACAAGCAGATTTGGCGGGATGCCATGGTGGAGGATCCACCACCTCCATCATGAAGAATGATGTTCGGGACATAGTACCAAGACCGGAGGGGAAGTCAGTTAGTTATGAGTTCCAAATTGCTCTACAAAATTAAACATGCTATAGATGGCAGCATCGAGAAGTTCAAGGCAAGGTTTGTGGCGAGAGGGTTCTCCCAAAAAGAGGGAGTAGACTATGAGGATACTTTTGCTCCAGTAGCCAGATACATTCCATTAGAGCAATTATGTCTTTAGCTTCATCTATGGAATGGCGGATTTATCAAATGGATGTGAAGACGACTTTCCTTAATGGGATCATTGAGGAAGAAGTGTACATAGAGCAGCCTCAGGGCTTTGAGGTAAAAGGGAATAAATAAATAAATCTTGGCCTGGGTCCATCTAACATGGCTGGCTTAGATGTGTAATTTAGGCATTCGGTCGTATATATTGCCTACGGTTGAGACAAAATTTCGACAGAGCACCTTTTACAAACATTGTCAATGAACGCGAAATAAATGTTTGTAAATGTAGAGTTTCAATGATTCGTTGCAATTTGGTCTATTCTATCAACGTGGGTAGTTTCAATGATTCCTAAATAATTCCTAGACGACATTTAATGGCGACAGCACAGGCACAGAACTATCTACCAATTCCAAGCTACTGCTTTGCGTTAGCGTTACGCTATATGATTACCGGGGAAAAATTGATGTGCGGAGAGATTCTAGCAAGACGTTCTCTAACGCAATCAGAGGGGCTGTCATGTTTCTCTTTCTTGCTGGACCTATTTATGTCTCTTCTGGTATGTCTTAAGCAATATACTGTAATCGTGATGACTACTTTTTATCCATTTCCAATTAAAAAGAGCCAATCACGATATACTGTAATCGTGATAACTACTTTTTATCCATTTCCAATTAAAAAGAACCAATCACGATATACGATATACTGTAATAGTGATGACTACTTTTTACCCATTTCCAATTAAAAAGAACTAATTACTTGCTCCATGTCACTAATGTTCAAAGTTATTTTTGATGGAAAAGTATTATATTAAAAATTAAAAAGAATACATTTTTACAAACAAAAAAGAGACGGATAAACACGTGGTTAAGGTCATCAGCCAGCTGAAAAATCATCGCCATCAAAACAGAGAGGGAACCCAAGCAAACAATTTACAGCTAATCAACACTGTCTTACAAACTGATGGACAATAAAACTAATTGATTACATAATGATGAGGCTCCATTATGTGGGTTTAGTGACCCCTAGGACCTATTCCCACCCACATAGTGAGGGTGGGGGTGGGCAGTAACAACACTGCCCACCCCCAATGTGCAGGCGGGGTAGGCAATAACAACTGCACATTGGGGTGGGCAGTAACAACTGCCCTCACCACCCTCACTACTATGAGGGCGGGGATGGGCAGTAACAACTGCAAATAGTGAGGGCGGGGGTGGGCGATGACAATCGCACATTGTGAGGGCGGGGGTGGGCGGTAACAATCGCACATTGTGAGGGCGGGGGTGGGCGTAACAGCCGCAATGTGCAAATAGTGAGGGCGGGGGTGGGAAGTAACAACGCACATTGTGAGGCGGGGGTGGGCGGTAACAACCGCAATGTGCAATACATTGCGGTTAGTTACTGCCCACCCCCGCCCTCACTATTTGCAGTTGTTACTGCCCACTCCCGCTCTCACTATTTGCAGTTGTTACTGCCTACCCCTGCCCTCACTATGTGCAGTTGTTACTGCCCACCCCCAATGTGCAGTTGTTACTGTCCATCCCCGCCCTCATAGTAGTGAGGGTGGTGTGGGCAGTAACACCCCCGCCCTCACTATTTGCAGTTGTTACTGCCCACCCCTGCCCTCACTATTTGTAGTTGTTACTGCCCACCCTCGCCCTCACTATTTGCAGTTGTTACTGCCCACCCCCACCCTCACTATTTGCAGTTGTTACTGCCCACCCCCGCAATAACAACTGCAATGTGAGGGCGGGGGTGGGCGAATAACTCGCAATGTGCGCTGTTCATCGCCCACCTCGCCCTCACTATGTGCAGTTACAACTGCAGTTGTTACTGCCCAACCCCGCCCTCACTATGTGCAGTTGCAATGTGCAGTTGTTACTGCCCACCCTCGCCCTCACTATGTGCAGTTACAACTGCAGTTGTTATTGCCCACCCCTGCCCTCACTATGGGCAGTTGTAACTGCACATAGTGAGGGCGGGGGTGAGCAATAACTCGCAAATAGTGAGAGCGGGGGTGGGCGAACTAACCGCACATTGTAGTTGTTACCGCCCACCCCTGCCCTCACTATGTGCAGTTACAACTGCCCACCCCTGAGTTGTTACTGCCCATCCTCAATGTGCAATTGTTACTACCCACCCCCACCTGCACATTGGGGGTCAGTTGTTACTGTCCACCCTCAATGTGTAGTTGTTACTGCTCACCCCCGCCTGCACATTGGGGGTGGGCGAATAATCGCACATTGAGGGTGGACAGTAACATTACAGTTGTTATTGCCCACCCCCGATTTGTTATTACCCACCCCCAATGTGCAATTGTTACTGCCTACCCCCACTTGCACATTGGGGGTGGGCAATAATCGCACATTGCAGTTGTTACTGCCATAGAATAAAAAATAATATATAAATATATACACATCTACAAATAATTTTAGATTATGTAACATAAAATACAATTCCATATGCTAAAACAATGTCATGTTATAGAGATTTCATACTTCTTTGAATGTAATTTTATTAATTCAAAATTAATAAGAAATGAACATATTTAAAGACTTCTAAAAAAAACTTGTAATTTTTTATTTATAATAACATCTTAATCACACTAACTATGCATATTAAGAGACAGACATATTTAAATACTTTTAAAAATAAAAATGTATATTAAAAAAGTGGAAACCAATCATAATAAAAGAATAACAAATGTTCTTATATAACTAATCAATCATATATAAAATTATATTTATATACACTTTCAATCTTGATTCTACTGAAGCATATAATAAAATAAACATTATTAATCAATTTAAAACTTGTTTTAAACTAAATAAACTAAAACATTTGTTATATATAAACATAATATTTATTTTCAATACACATAATTAAAAATAAAATCTAAATATCATATAATATTTACTTCAAATTCCAATTGTAACCATATTCTTGAGCCTTACAACAATGTGCAGTTGTTACTGCCCATCCCTACCTACACATTGGGGGTGGGCAGTAACAACTGCACATTGCAGTTGTTATTGCCCACACCCACCATTGCAGTTGTTACTGCCCACCCCCAATGTGCAGTTGTTACTACCCACCTCCGCTTGCACATTGGGGGTGGGCAGTAACAACTGCAATGTACCTTTTATTTTACAATGCAATTTTAAATTTTCGTAGAAATTAACTTTTACTTTAAAATAGTTCAAGGGACAACATAACAATTCGGGTTTTGGCTCTTCTTTAGAAGGTTCAATGTTCAAACCACATGTGTGGGGTTATGTGTTAAATTCCCTATTGATAGGCTCAACAATTTATTATAAAATTCATTCACAAATGCAACTCGAGTTACATTTCATCTGCATTTCGTTGCATTACATTATACCTTGTATGTTTTGGCTTCCAGTTTATACTTTTTGTCCCTACTTTGTACGTTTTACCAAAACTATCAAAATTGTCAAAACTAAGCAAATCCTCTTTGTCACTTCTTCTTCTTTTGAAAGGTGGATTTGTTGCCTACATCTGCCCTCCCTTTACTTTGGTTGGTGTCCTCATCGAATCGTCAATCTATTTTAGTTGGGCCTCATATTCTTTGACCAAGGCTTCACTGTCTTCCAGCTGGATGTCAAGAATTACATGTTGATTCTGCAACTTGGCTGAATAGTTGCCCATTTCTACTGCTTTCATACCATGCTGGTTGGCTTTCTCCTCAATAGTCTTCAGGAGTTCCCTTAATTGTTGTTCACGCTCAGTAGCACTCCTCTTTAGCCTCTCCTATAAATGTGCTTTTGTTCGAGCTGCTACTTCTAACTCTTCATTCTTATCTATAATGGTCTTCAGATGATGATTAATATCAGTCTCCAAAGCATGAACAATATCCTCCTTAATATTCAATTATGTTTGCTTCTCGAGGATCATATCATTATATCGCTTATTGTCTTTTGTAATCTCTTCTATATTCTTATCCTTCACGACTAGTTGTTCATCTTTCATAGCCAACTGTATTTTTAATTGTTCATCCTTCACCTGTAACTATTCTTCTTTTATTTTCAGTTACGCTTCCAACTCCTTGATCATTTCTTCTACCATTTGGGAGACTTGTCGCTTCTCCTCTTCTAGCGAACTAATTTTGGCCTCAAAACCAGCCTTGTTATTCAATAGTTCTTCCATTTTTTTTAACTTTTCTTCTATCTTAGCCTTACTATTATTCAATTCTTCCTCTATTGTAGCCATTTCCTTCCAAGTGGCCTCTATCTCTTCTTTTTGAGCTTCCTTGAGCTGATAGATCTTCTCCAATCCTATGCCCAACCACTCTATCCAAAGTGTTAGGAAGTTTAACTTCCTGAAAGTGATATCTTGTAATAACCCTCCCTATCTAGTTCTCCAGGGGTTTGCCAATTCTTAACCTTTTTCATGAATTTTTGATATACAAAATCACAAACACAGAGCAATCCAGAATTCTCAAAAAATATTGCTTTATTCTTATATCAAAACTAGGGCATAAATTACAATGCAAATACCTCAAATTCTGATGAAACCCAAGCTGCTCTATACTCTATAAATGATGATGAAGGCTCAACCCTTCTGATGTGAATATTGTGTGGTGCCCCAACTCCAAAAGTCTTTAAAAATGAAGTCCAATTGTAATCCATGTGTAGAAATACCTAGATTGACCTGAGGGTAATCTTGCAACCCCGAAGTCAATGTCCTTGTAAGAGGTTCCCATCTCTCACAAGATCTAGAATCTTTGTCAATGGCTCTGCCAGAGAGTCCTCCAAAAAACCAGAGAGAAAAATAATAATCTTCGCATATCTCAAAATGAACTCAAAACCTCCTTTTATCTCCTCCATAGGTTGACCTAGGGTTAGGTCACTTTTTGGGTGAGCAAATATAATTTTATCAATTTTTAATTCCACTTTATTTCTCCTTAATTTATTCACCCTCTTATGCCTAGGCTTAACGACTTTTTAAGTCGTCACTTAAAATGGCCCCTTTTAAGTATAAAATGATTTTATAATAAAATAAAGTCACTGACTTTACAAAATTAAATTAAATAACCACTTTATTAATTTTATATTTGACCAATAAAATTTCCAACCTCTGCCCATCCTAAATGAAATCCGTGAATGGTTTTGGACACCCATTTCACTGAAGAATATCACTACACTATTTGTTGTCCATCGAAACCCTAAAAACAAACATGGCTAAAAATAGTAACTCTGATCAAACAAATCTCTGAATGAGCCCAAAGGACCATCAATCAATAAATCTCTGGGTACTGACAAAGATTTTGATATCTCCAATGGCTCCCCTCCATCCGATTTAGCCTATGGGAGCTCGTGTATAGGCTAATATGCTCTGCACCTGACTGCGTAGAAAAGGGGACATTACAGTCCGCCCTTCCCAAAGATTGCTTGTCCTCAAGTAATATGTATACATACTCCAGTCAGATGCTACATCCTGACTAAGATCACATAAAATCCCCTGGATCCCATAGCAACCTCAAAAAGGAACCGCCATGCTAACACTACGCCACTCTGATCATCACTACCCCTCTGACATGGTTAAGTGGTAGAAGTCTCAACTGTAATAGCATGATGAAATCTCTCTCCAGTATGGCATTGGCATGTCTGTCTGAGCTGAAATATAATATCATGTACCATGACATATCAAAGGAATCAATGTCATAGATTACTGCAAACACAATGTTGGAAGTGCCTCCATAGTCATCACCTAACCAACTCAACTCGGTGTTCACACTCTTGGAATCTCCCAAATAATCCCATGTAGCCCAATCTACTGCAGTCAATGTAATATCCTCTGGAAATATGATGTCCCTCATCATACTCAACTAAGTAGGGTGTAAATGTATCTATATAATTCCTAAAAGATCAACCACACTCCACTCTGGCAAATCAATAAGAAGATCAACCTCACCATCAAAACTGATATGCCCATTATGACTACACCTTGTGCCAAGTAACATCTCATGCATAGGTGACTCAACTAGGCCTATATCTGCACTTTCACTGATTAAACTGACCCCTTGAGAGGGCAATGTGTTCAAATAAGAAGTAAGATACTCCATGTAATACCAACCAAATTATGGACCCATATCCATCATGTAAATATTATGGCTGTTCGAAAAGTGAACAATGACATATCTCTCATACCCATGATCAACTATTGCCCACAACATGCTCCTACCATCACCCTTGATTCCCATCAAGGCAAACATCTGATCTTGGGTAAGAGAACTCAACTCTTGGTCATCCAGATTAGGCTGGAGGATGCTCATGGAATCACCCTCAGACTCATGTCGGAGTAGACACCTTGTCTCAAATAATGTATCCTGATGATCTATTATAATAAATGAATCAACACTCTGCATCTCAAAAAGTGGATTGCCCAAAAATGTCACATGATCCATCTCATATAACGGATTGTCAGTCCATCGAAAATAATTATCTCCCTTGTGCTTATCAAGGTTATTTTGTTGATCCCAAATTGTGTAATATTTTTTCATGGGATAATGTGATAAGTCATAGTCCTCCTGAATGCAATCTAGTTCGTCAAAAATCTGCCCAATCTTCCTGGCTCTCTCTCGATTTAGCTGTTCAGTATATTCTAAAACAAAATTGAGTTTCAACTCTGTCTCATGCAATGAAAAGTGTGCCTCTGACAAAGAGCTTCTAGTCCACTCAAGCTCTTCAGTTAGCTGATTGACTTCTTATTTGCTCCTGTATGCACTAAGGGTCTCTTCGACGAGCTTGGCATAGTGATCTTTGTCTGCAAGAGTGTTCATGAAGTCTAACTTCATAGTTTCTAAGGCTGCTCTCAAATTCTGTAAATTAGCACTAGAGATTACTCCTTCTACACCCTTCTGTCTCTTCTCAACTTGTGCCCTCCAATATAGTTCTTTGGTAAATTGATGGGTGGCATTGAAATGAGATAAGGTTGCAGCAATTCTGTCCCCATAAGACCTGGAACTAAAATCAGATTTATGTACCAAGTTTTCAAAATTATGCATCTGGTCTTCCTCTTCACAACTCTTGGTGTTTGGCTTCCTGTAGAATATGTAGTAGGCAGATCATCAAGGGGATGACCATAATAAGGTGCTAATACACTCGGATCCTCATTAAGCTTATCATGAATACAATCTAAAATATGATTATAACCAAAAATAAACTCAACATCTGTGGAGTCCTCATGGCTGTCTTGAAGAGATAAAATATCCTTATAATCTGATTTTAAATCAGTAGCAATCTCAACTGTGTTATGATCTGAAAATTCATGTGTATGCTCCTCAAAAGGGGTTGCTATGAATTCTGTAACATCACCATCATGTGTATCATCCACCATGGACTCCATATGCAACTCACTCTGCAAATATCCGAAGAAGTTGTAGTTATTAAGTGCATGCATCCTACCCTATTCCGATTGTGAACCCGAATCCATAACACTTCCCTATGAATGGGTCTCAACCTCATGTTTTGGTTCATCAGTAGTGTGTACTTGTATATCAACTGAACTAACCTGTGATCCTACCCTACATACCTCATGGAAAGAGGACTCTTCATTCTCATAATTTGCTGATTTGTTTTTCTTTCTCCATGACCTGGTTGCCAACTGTGTCATCCCATTATGATAAACAGGATCACTTAAAATAGCATCCATCTTGTCCAATAGCTGTATCATTTCTTGCTGATTTTTAACCCGATCTCCGTGTGGGTCCAAGATTTTATTCTCTCCAAATATGTGAAGTCTCGTCTTTGCTCACTGTCTGCTGATGTATAAATCTTGAAATGTCTCCCTAAGAATTACTGCTTAGTTTGAAGTAAGACTTCACACATTACTTAAATCTGCCACCCATAGATGGTATGACACAAATTGTTGAATAGTGTAGGATTGTGTAATTTTAGAACCGAATTGATTATTTGTTCCTTTAAAAGGTACAATAGATGCAACCAAAGGGTCTTCACCAATACCTCTATACATAGGCTTCAAAATGAAGTTGCCCTATGAAGGAAGATTAGTTATTGTGACTTAATCAAACTCTATTATTTTGACTGCAGGTAATCTGAATATTCAGTGATATAATGGTATGTCCCATGTATTATGTTATTCATTCAAAGTCGAGGAAGTTTCAACACTACAGTCCAAAAAGTGTCATGTCTCTCAAAAGAGTCATCGTCAATTATGACAAAATATTTTACCCCTTGCAGATACAAAATAATGTGATCATCGATATTGTTCATTACCAAAATGTTAATTTTTTCAATGGATTTAAAAAAAAATAGTCAATATCTATCAAACTCCCCATTCATCAGTGCAAACAAATAATATTATTATTTTGTATTTGCTCAGTTTAAACCAATCTTCAACCGCAACTTTTCTTCAACTTATATTCATTTCCCATGACCCTTGATAAATAAATATAAATTCACAAGCAACAAATATATTCCTACGGGCACAAAGATTCATATAGAATCGTCTTTGTTAAAAGAATGCCAATATTTTATTTGGCCACCAAATTTTTGTGGAGTCGATGCCTCCAGTATTACACCGTTACTCCACATAGTATGTTGGCAAGTTAAATTTATGAAATTTATCCTCATATAGGATTCATAAATTTCTCCAATTTACCATTGTTATGCTTCAAGCAAACCCTAACAGGCAGGCAGAAAAAACCTGCTCTAATACCACTGTAATAACCCTCCCTATATAGTTCTCTAGGGGTTTGCCAATTCTTAACCTTTTTCATGAATTTTTGATATACAAAATCACAAACACAGAGCAATCCAGAATTCTCAAAAAATATTGTTTTATTCTTATATCAAAACTAGGGCACAAATTACAATGCAAATACCTCAAATGCTGATGAAACCCTAGCTGCTTCATACTCTATAAATGATGATGAAGGCTCAACCCTTATGATGTGAATACTGTGTGGTGCCCCAGCTCTAAAAGTCTTTAAAATTGAAGTCCAACTGCAATCCCTGTGTGGAAATGGCCAGATTGACCTGAGGGTAATCTTGCAACCCTGAAGCCAATGTACTTGTAAGAGGTTGTCATATCTCACAAGCTCTAGAATCTCTGTAAATAGATCTGCCAGAGAGTCCTCCAAAAAACCAGAGAGAAAAATAATAATCTTCGCATATCTCCAAATGAACTCAAAACCTCCTTTTATCTCCTCCATAGGTTGACCTAGGGTTAGGTCACTTTTAAGGTGAGCAAATATAATTTTATCAATTTTTAATTCCACATTATTTCTCCTTAATTTATTCACCCCCTTATGCCTAGGCTTAACGACTTTTTAAGTCATCACTTAAAATGGCCCCTTTTAAGTATAAAATGATTTTATAATAAAATAAAGTCACTGACTTTACAAAATTAAATTAAATAATCACTTTATTAATTTTATCTTTGACCATTAAAATTTTCAACCTCTGCCCATCCGAATTGAAATTCGCAAAGGGTTTTGGACACCCATTTCACTGAAGAATATCACTGCACTGTCTATTGTCCACCAAAACCCTAAAAATGAACATGGCTAAAAATAGTAACTCTGATCAAACAAATCTCTGAATGAGCCCAAACGATCATCAATCAATAGCTCTCTAGGTACTGACAAATATTCTGATATCTCCAATGGCTCCCCTCCATCCGACTTAGCCTACGGGAGCTCGTGTATAGGCTAATCTGCTCTGCATCTGACTACGTAGAAAAGGGGACATTACATATCCAAGCCTGAGTTTACCCTCTTATGTTTCAATTTTGTTGTATTAAAGGGACAAGTTGGATAATTGGATTTATTTAGGTACAACCTTTAATGCTACCTATAATTTTTTTTCACTCCTTCTAGTAAGTCATCTCTTCCTAACATCATTGTTACCTCTCTCCTAGGTAACTTCCATGGGTGTTGTACATGGATATCAACAATTTTCCTTGTACGATCCTCACTACTCATCCATTTCATTATCTTTTCCAATTCGACAAACACTTGCTCCTACCATAGCTTCAATTCTCCTACGCGTCCAATACAAAATTGTAGTTTGGTGTTGGCCATGGCATTGCCCATATGAGAGAAGAAATGGTCCACCTGATCCTCTACCCTTTTTGCATCCTCTTCTATTTCAATATTTGAGAACTATGGTATTTCTAGGATGTAGCTTTTTTGAATCCTTCACAGTTCTTCCTATGTAGGAGTTTGTTCTTCCTCTTCTTCCAAGTGGTGACAAGAGCTTCCCTCAAGCTCCATTAGTGCTTTCTCTGTGTTTATATTTTTCTATGATGGATTCTGTACCACAAGTCTCTCAACCTCTACATCATCTTCAATATCAACAACCTCAGGATGAGATTGTTGTTTCCCTATTGGTTCCTGGAATTCCTTTTGCTTGTTTAGGCAAGTCCACCTGTTGTTATTTTGTCACCTACTTTTCTTCCTGATTCTACTGAACTTCCATTATTGTGACCTCTTCAACAATAGGATTTTCTTATTCTTATGATGCATTCGTATCTTCTCATGCATCACCCTGTTCAGTTTGATTAATGCCTCCTCCCATCATGAATCTGAAGTGAGGCTTATTTTTATCTCTTGACTCTTATTTTGAGGCTTCCATTGTCACCTTGGCTTTCTCCCTTACTTCCTGTGTAATGGATATCACTTATTGTAATATTTGCCTCACTTTTGTATCATCCAAAATTTTAGAAGAGTCCAAAATTTTAAGATTAGTAGACTAGAAAATCGATGGGGATTCTACCATCTCTTCTACATTTACCCAATCCCAATTGTGTAAATCTAGTTTCTCTGAGTTTGACTATCCTTCCTCTTGCTTATTTTCATATACAATATTGGCTTGCTTTTCTAGAACGATATTATTTTTCATTCTCTCCCATTGTCTTCTTATTCTTATCTGTACTAGGTTGGATTGCCTCCCCATAATTTCCTTATTTTCCTGAATTGATGGCTGCTCCTACTGTTGTTGCTAAAGTACTTGTTATTCCAATTTAGGTTACAACTTTCGATGTATTTTCCTTTGATGGTGTACCTCCTCATTCTAAGGAGTATCCTCATGCACTATAGTGGCCTGCTACTTAGGTGATTTTTTTCCCAAGACTTATCTGGAGTCTCCTTTTAAATTAGCACTGAATTTGCCCATCGCAGAATGGTTGGTTTACCTGCATCAATATTCCTAGGCTTTGTCAAGCCCAAAAAATGAATTCCCATATGTGTAACATTGTTCAATAACAATCCAATGGCATGGAAAGTCATCCAAAAATTCCTCGGTATTTTTGTCAGTACATCATACATTTTTCTCTTCGGATAGGTACCCCAATCATACTGAATTCCTTTGGTAATACCTTCCATCTATTAAGCCATCCGGATTGGCATCTCTGTGGCTCATGTTTCTCCTAAAAATTGAGCCATTACAATATTCATGGCGCATGGCCAATCCTTTCCTATCAACTGGCTCTGTTTAATCCCTCGAGTTCTTGCACCCGAGGTATTTACTTCGATCGAAAATTTCACATTGGTGAGTGAAGTGATGATGCAATGTGTCTCAATCGAATCAAGATACTTCTTGACTATCTCAATGTCATTTTTTGATAAACTAAATATTCTTCTGAATGCATCTATTGTGAACTCTACCTTCATTGACCGTTTACCCACATTAACATAGGCAAGTCTGCTTACAGGATCGTATGCCTGAATAATCTACAATAGATAATTATAAAAGAAGATCTTCTGGTGCGGTGGCACCTGTGCTATCACAACTACACCAGCCTTCTCAAATTATTTTCTCCATGGGCGATTCTTATTTTCTTCTTTGTCCCACCACTTTCAAAATGTATCTCCTCCATGTTGTATAAATGATATCCTTGTTATATCAATCTGGTCCTCCTAAAAATCATTGCTCAGATCCTCCTATGGATATGCATAATAGACTTCACTATGCAGTTCCCTCCTCAGGGCTCTTTCCTATGCCACTTCCTCCTCTCAAAACCTTGACAGTGTCCTTCTTCGATCAACCCTCCAATACCTCTACTCTCTCCATGGTCTGTATCCTCCTCTCCTCTAAGGATGATTACCATGCCAATTATGGGATTAAAACTATCACCCTTGGTGTTGCTATGGATGTGACTCCCTCTCGTGCAAAGGTCCTGGTGACCATTCAACTCTGTTGGCTACAATTATTCTTAACCAATATCCAAACTCTTTGATCGAAATCATTTTATTGCTATTTCTTCGATTAGATTTGCTTTCTAGAAATCAACCATCATGCAACTAGAAGTCATCTAAAAATCATAAAATGCTACTGTAAATTGTATAGTACACCTTCCAAATTGTTCATGTATATTTTATGTTCGTACAACAACCTCCAAATTGTACAATCCTTCAAACTTCTTCAAAATCGTTCAACAACTATAAATCATACACTGGATGCACCAAAATGTAAAGGGGCTATACAAATCCTTACAACGTCCTTTTACACCTATTCTCCTTTGTTGGATTTGTATGATTCTATACAATTTGATCGAAAAGGCTTAAATAAGCCTTCGAACTACTTGAATTTGCACAAGTTCTCCTTGAAATCGTACAGTTTATCCTCAAAATTGTACAATACATCTTCTAAAACCCTTATTTGCTTGAAACTTATGTTTTTCACTCCCTTTCCATTGCTGAAATATCTCGATCTATCTTTCTAGAGTAATTTCGGAGCAAATATGTAATTTTTCCTTTACTTGGCATAATTCCTCCAAAAAAGAAACTTTTCTAGCTAGGTTGCAGGGTTGTACAGTCATATCCTCTTTTAATTCTACCTTGTACAAATTCTATAATGTATTTTCTGATCTTTGCTACTTTTCTTTTTATTAGGGCTTGTAAATTCTCATTTTTTCTTGCAATTTCTTCACTTTGGCTCCAATATGCAATTTCCTTGAACCCTAGGTGGACATTTTTCAACAATATATTTCTACTTTTATGTCTTCTGCTGACAAACCTCACTTTCCTTCAGTTGCAATTCAAAATTTGCTTTTAATGGAGTCAAATTCTCACTTTTTCTCTTTCGGTTTGATTTTATTTGAATGCAAAAAGTCTCCCTGGTGCAAAATTAAGATGGGTCATGCAATATTGTAGTTTTACTGGTGAATTTCCATGCCCATGCAAAATATTTTATTTGGTTGCATGCTTTTCACCTTCGCTCTCCTCAAAATTTTGAATTTACCCTTGTACGGTTTGTAAAAATACTTCAAGCATCCTCTATTTAAATTGTTGCAAAACCCTAACCATTCAATTTTTAAAATTGTGCCACTTCACCTTCTTTGCATGTATTTTTGTCTTATTTTGTCCGGATGATCGACAACTCACTAATTTTTACATGTGATTTCATCTTTTTCTCGCTTTGCTCAACAACTCGTCATTCTACGCATACGAACATTAATTATGGTGGTTGCAAATCATACATATGTACGATAAAATTGTACACTATACGATCTATAAACTGTACAATAGGCTACCTTATACAATTTCTACCTGTGCCTTTTCTATTTCTGCTTGTACGATTTCAAACTTGCACTTTTCACCTTCAAACTAGTTTGTATGATTTGTCACTTAGAGAATTTTTCCATTTTTCTGTTGAAGAGGCCATCATTTCCGATTTTTTGAAGAACACAAGCTTATACTGAGGGGGGGGTGAATAGTATAGCATTCACTTTTTACTTTCTTTCCAAACAATATCAATTAATGTCCTTAATTGCAATAACCAAATATAGTAGTGTGCATTAATTGAAGAACACAAGCTTATACTGAGAGGGGGGGTGAACAAGTATAAGACCACTTTTTACTTTCTTTCCAAATCAATATCAATTAATGTCCTTAATTGCAATAACCAAATATAGCAAGTGTGCATTAATAACTCAGATAGCAGTAGTAAGCAAGAGCACAAGTCACCACACACAATTGAGACACAAGATTTAACGTGGTTCCCCCAATGTGGGGTACTCCACCGAGATAATCTCCTTATAATATTTCACACAGAAATAAGGATCCTTATCCAATACAATGATTTCTTTGATCTGCTCAAAGCTAGGCAATAACAAGTTCACACATAACTTGTCCAAATCTGAATAACAAGCTCACACAGAACTTGTCCAAAACTGAATAACAAGCTCACACAGAACTTGTCCAAAATTGAATAACAAGCTCACACAGAACTTGTCCAAAACTGAATAACAAGCTCACACAGAACTTGTCCAAATCTGCTCTAACAAGCTCACCAAGAACTTGTCCAAATATGCTCTAGCAAGCTCACCAAGAACTTGCCCAAATCTGCTCTAACAAGCTCACCAAGAACTTGTCCAAATATGCTCTAGCAAGCTCACCAAGAACTTGCCCAAATCTGCTCTAGCAAGCTCACCAAGAACTTGCTCAAATCTGCTCTAGCAAGTCACCAAGAACTTGCTCAAATATGTCCATAAATCTGTCCAAAAATGTCCACAAAGTTATCCCAAAACTATCCACAAAGTTGTCCCAAAACTATCCAAAACTATCCACAAAGCTGTCCCAAAACTGTCCACAAAGGCCTTCTCAAAGGCTCAATCAATCATGCTCAAGTAGCACTCAAATCTCATCCACAAATCTATCAAGGCAAAGCTCAAATATGAACTCAACAATGAATGGCAATGTACTCTTCAATGGATGACAACAATGATCCACAATGATCTCAACTCAACTCAACTCAAATCAACTCATAGAAGCATAAAGAGAATTGTTAGAGACTCAATATGTTCTAAGCTCAATCGTCAACTCAACTATAATATCAATCACTATCAACTCATAAACATAAAAAATTTTAGACTCAATATGTTCTAATCTCAACTCAACTCAACTCAACTCATAGAAGCATAAAGAGAATTGTTAGAGACTCAATATGTTCTAATCTCACTCTCAACTCAAATCAGAATTATGGAATAGTTTGTTTCATGGAACTTGACCAATCACCTCACACAATCACTTGACTAGGCTCAATCAACTCAACTCAACCAATCACCACAAGGGACTACTCTTTCTCACAAAAACCCTAGTCCAAGCATGTATCAACCAACTCAAATGTTTCCAACAATGCTCAACCATAAATCTCACATAACAATGATACTCATGTTCTTTTCAAGTTCTTTCACAACCAATGGGCTTCAACAACTATGCTTATAAAACAAGGTTTAAACACAACTCTCAAACCAGAAAACCTTGAAGCATTCAACCAACCACTTTCGAAAAGGAAACCACAATCAATCCTTTTCACTCCAATGATATTTCAGAAATCAACCACCATAAACAATCAATAGGAGAATGTGCCCATACCTTTTTGATGCCAAGAAGTTGTCCACAAAATCTGCCACACTAAACACAACTTTCCTTTCCAATCTCAATAAGGGTTAGTGGACTTCAAATAATAATCACAAGATAAGCATAACTCAATTTACACCTTTTTACTCCAACTTAATAAACACATCCACCAAAGTCCTTTTTAATAAAAACCCTTATCAAAAATAATAATCAATAAGGCTCTCAAAAATATTTTATAACAACTCCTTATTTCTCCTAAATCTTAATTTTCAATTTCATGAATATCAAAATAAATCAACAACTCATCCACCTCTGAAATAATAATCACAACCCTTATAAAAATAAAGTTTAATTAAAAACTTTAATTATTCCTTAACCACCTTATAACTCCTATCCTAGGGCATCAACGAAATTAATTAGAGCAAAACGTAATTACCTCCTCAAGGGGATTCGAACCCCCAACTTGCACACACCGTGAGCGCCTTAGCCATGGCTAAGGTTGCCACATGAGCTAGCCGCTCATTCGAAAGGAAAAGGCATGACGTGCCTTAAGTCCTTCCTCCCTTCCATGCAAACCAAAAGTGCTTCGAGCGCTTTCCTTCCAATGCCTTCGAATGCAGTCAAGGAGATTCGAACCTTGACGTAAAGCGCTGCCACACACCTTAACAAAAATCCAATTGCCAATGCGCCACTCTGCCCACAATGTCTTGGGCTTTCGACCAACCTTGGATTTATTCGTTGTCTCCCTTTTCAAAATGATTTTTGCACGAGCTCTCTTCGGATGCTTAGCCAACGATTAACATGAGCAAGGATTAATTTCAAATGAACCTTAGGATCCCCCTTTATATAGTCTTCTCCTCATTTTTGATGACGTCGATGCATTATTGATTTTCCCTCTTTCTTTAGACGTCGGCGCTAACTTTAATTTTAATTTTAAAATTTAAATTTAAATTTTAAATAATTAAAATTTAAACTAAATATTTAAAATTAAATATCTCCATCATCGGGGCACCTTTTTTGATGAAACGAAAGGCCAACCTAGGTTTTAAGAAAAACCCATTTCAAATCTGCCATCCATGGTTTTAAATAAAACCTTTTATTTTGCCTGCCTTGGTTTTCACAAAAACCCTAAATTTATCCATGCTTTCCAAAATATCATTTGCCCATCAAAACTCAATGTGATCCATATGACATCAATGATTCATGTGACATCAATGACAACATAAAATAACTCAAATTTCCAACAATATCCCCCTTTGTCATTGATGGCAACACCTCTAAAGCAAAAACCACAATCACTGCAAAAACCATCTCTGAGAATCAAAGTTGCTCCCCCTAACTCAATAATCTCTATGGAGGCTGCTCCCCCTAACTCAATGCTCTCTTTGGAGGCTGCTCCCCCTAACTCAATGCTCTCCCCCTTACTCAAATATCTCCCCCTTTGACATCAATGGCAAAAGGGACACCTATGGGGCTAAAAGATATGACTCTTAAACTTAGCCCCCTCACCACCTTCTCTCTTGAGGTGATTAATTTTGGGGTGGGAGTACTTTTACTCCCATATCACATTGTTTCTTTCCTCTATCAACTTCCTTCCATGTTTTTCTGATATCCTTCTCTTGATGAATTACTTGATCTTCTTGTCTAGAACCTGTTTGACCTTCTTGCCTTGAACCTGTTTGACCTTCTTGCCTTGAACCTATTTGGAATTGAGTCCTACACCATTTTGCAATATGCCCAAAGTTATTGCAATTAAAACACTTGATATTGTAGCCTTTGGATGGTGCCCATGTCCTGAATTCATTCTTAAAATAATTTCCATATCCATTCCTTTCCTTGAACCCTGTATTGTGAAGCTCTATTTTCATGACCATTATGACCATGACTTCTGAATTGTGAAGCTCTAAAACCAAAACCATGTTGCTCATTTCCTTTGCACTAAAAATCTCTATGACCAATCTTGTTACATGAGAAGCAATGCCCCTAAAAACCATACCTTCTTCCTTTGAAGTTTCTTCTAGCAAAATCAAACTTCTTTGATCCATAGACCCTGCAATGTATAGCCCTGTGTCCAAATCCATTACAAGAAAAACAATGTCCTTGAAAAGCCCTTTGTTCATGCCTTGGTTCTTCATACCTTTCTTGACCATTATCCTTATGATCATTTTCAACTTGTGCATTGCATCCTTGAACCTTCTTTGTAGCATCTAAATCCTCTTCCTTAGTTTCTTCCTTGCTTTTCTCTTCAAGAATTTATTTTCCCTTTGAGCTTGATTCACCTCTCTCAAAACAAGAATCAAACTGAATATTTGGAGCCATATGAACTTTGGAACTTTCCTCACAAATCTTAGGTGCTTCCTTGCTTTCATCTTTTAGAACTTCCTTTCCTTTTGAGTGTGATTTTTCTTGGAAGTAAGATACAACCTTAAAATAAGTTTCCACTCCTTTTTGAACCTTTTCATCTAATGTATCATGTCTTGTCATGGTTACCCTTAGTTCTTCATTCATCCTTTCTTCTATCCTTTTTGCATTTTGAAGCTCTTCTCTGAGATTACTGATTGTTTGAAGTAGTTCTTCTCTGATTTTGACATCTGTTCGAATCTTGTTTTCAAGATTCTTGTATTCTTCTTTTAGCCTTTTGATTTCTGATTTTTGTTTACTTAGCTCATCCTCTTCCTTTTCTATAACCAAAAGTGAGACTTCTTTGTTTTCACTGTCATTGAGACCATTATAATCTTCTATAGCAAACAAACTCTCAAGATTTCTTTGACCATGCTTGTTTCCTTGATGTGTCATCTCATCTTCACTATCATTGAAACCATTGCAATATCCTGATCTGTGATCTCTTTGACCACACACAAAGCACTTCTCTCTTTCACCTTCTATTCCTAGGAATAGATGTTCTTCCTTTTCATCATCTGATTTGTCTCTATCACTATGATCTGAGCTATCACTTGCTTCTACAATGTAGTAATATTTCTTTGCCTTACGAAAAATTTTCTTCTTCTCATACCTGTTTTGCTTGTATCTGTCATCTTTGTCATGCTTATGCTTTCCATATTCTTTTCTTCTTTGACCCTATTTTTCATCATCACCATTTTCTTCATGTGGACACCTGTATGCATAGTGACCAAGATCACCACACTTGTAGCATCTGACTTTCCTTATATCCCTAAAATTCTTTGAGTCCTTATTCCTTTTGATGAAGTTAGCTTCCTCATCATTATCTGAACCTCTACTTATTTCTGAAACTTTCCCTTTCTCTTTCTCTGAAGCCTTGAATGCAATCTCTTTTATTGGAACCTGATGCTTACTTACCCTCATCTCATAAGTTGTGAGAGTACCTTGCAATTCTTCCATTGTTAGCTTGTTGATATCCATTGTCTCTTCTATTGCTGAAACCTTAGAATCATATTTCATGGGAAGTGATCTCAAAACCTTTTGAGTAACTTCTGATTCTTTCATCTCAAAACCTAGGCCTCTCATGGTGTTAGTAATCTCATCAACATGAAGTAAAAACTTTGCAATATCTTCAGAATCTTCCATTTTCAATTCCTCAAATATTTTTCTATGAGTTTGTAGTTTTGCCAACTTTACCTTGGAATCTCCTTCATAAGTATTCCGCAACTTGGTCCACATCTCATTAGCTGAATTACATACCATGACCTTTGCAAAATCTATCTCATGAAGCCCACTCAAAATACAATTCATTGCTCTTGCATTGATCTCAACCAATTTCTTGATAGTCTTATCTGCCTCGGGATCACCTTCAACCCTATACTCTTTTTCAACCATTTTCCATACCTCATATCCTTGTGATATCAAGTAGTTCTTCATCCTCATGCTCTAGAAAGCATAATTGTTACCATCAAATAATGGAGCCTTATTTGTAGATGATCCATTCTATGAAGCCATCTGTGTTCTTGTAGAATCTACCCTCAAGTTGTTAGCTTTTTTGAAGGAACCCACTCTGATACCAATTGAAGAACACAAGCTTATACTGAGAGGGGGGTGAATAAGTATAAGACCACTTTTTACTTTCTTTCCAAATCAATATCAATTAATGTCCTTAATTGCAATAACCAAATATAGTAGTGTGCATTAATAACTCAGATAGTAGTAGTAAGCAAGAGCACAAGTCACCACACACAATTGAGACACAAGATTTAATGTGGTTCCCCCAATGTGGGGTACTCCACTAGATAATCTCCTTATAATATTTCACATAAAAATAAGGATCCTTATCCAATACAATGATTTCTTTGATCTGCTCAAAGCTAGGCAATAACAAGTTCACACAAAACTTGTCCAAATCTGAATAACAAGCTCACACATAACTTGTCCAAAACTGAATAACAAGTTCACACATAACTTGTCCAAATCTGAATAACAAGCTCACACAGAACTTGTCCAAAATGCATAACAAGCTCACACAGAACTTGTCCAAATCTGCTTAACAAGCTCACCAAGAACTTGTCCAAATCTGCTCTAGCAAGCTCACCAAGAACTTGCTCAAATATGCTCTAACAAGCTCACCAAGAACTTGTCCAAATCTGCTCTAGCAAGCTCACCAAGAACTTGCCCAAATCTGCTCTAGCAAGCTCACCAAGAACTTGCTCAAATATGCTCTAGCAAGCTCATCAAGAACTTGCCCAAATTTATCCACAAATCTGTCCAAAACTATCCACAAAGTTGTCCCAAAATTATCCATAAAGTTGTCCCAAAACTATCCACAAAGTTGTCCCAAAATTGTCCACAAAGGCCTTCTCAAAGGCTCAATCAATCATGCTCAAGTAGCACTCAAATCTCATCCACAAATCTATCAAGGCAAAGCTCAAATATGAACTCAACAATGAATGGCAATGTACTCTTCAATGGATGACAACAATGATCCACAATGATCTCAACTCAACTCAACTCAAATCAACTCATAGAAGCATAAAGAGAATTGTTAGAGACTCAATATGTTCTAAGCTCAATCTTCAACTCAACTCAACTCAAATCAATCTCAACTCAACTCAAGTCAACTCATAGAAGCATAAAGAGAATTGTTAGAGACTCAATATGTTCTAATTTCAATATCAACTCAACTCAACTCATAGAAGCATAAAGAGAATTGTTAGAGACTCAATATGTTCTAATCTCACTCTCAACTCAAATCAGAATTATGGAATAGTTTGTTTCATGGAACTTGACCAATCACCTCACACAATCACTTGACTAGGCTCAATCAACTCAACTCAACCAATCACCACAAGGGACTACTCTTTCTCACAAAAACCCTAGTCCAAGCATGTATCAACCAACTCAAATGTTTCCAACAATGCTCAACCACAAATCTCACATAACAATGATACTCATGTTCTTTTCAAGTTCTTTCACAACCAATGGGCTTCAACAACTATGCTTATAAAACAAGGTTTAAACACAACTCTCAAACCAGAAAACCTTGAAGCATTCAACCAACCACTTTCGAAAAGGAAACCACAATCAATCCTTTTCACTCCAATGATATTTCAGAAATCAACCACCATAAACAATCAATAGGAGAATGTGCCCATACCTTTTTGATGCCAAGAAGTTATCCACAAAATCTGCCACACTAAACACAACTTTCCTTTCCAATCTCAATAAGGGTTAGTGGACTTCAAATAATAATCACAAGATAAGCATAACTCAATTTACACCTTTTTACTCCAACTTAATAAACACATCCACCAAAGTCCTTTTTAATAAAAACCCTTATCAAAAATAATAATCAATAAGGCTCTCAAAAATATTTTATAACAACTCCTTATTTCTCCTAAATCTTAATTTTCAATTTCATGAATATCAAAATAAATCAACAACTCATCCACCTTCGAAATAATAATCACAACCCTTATAAAAATAAAGTTTAATTAAAAACTTTAATTATTCCTTAACCACCTTATAACTCCTATCCTAGGGCATCAACGAAATTAATTAGAGCAAAACGTAATTACCTCCTCAAGGGGATTCGAACCCCCAACTTGCACACACCGCGAGCGCCTTAGCCATGGCTAAGGTTGCCACATGAGCTAGCCGCTCATTCGAAAGGAAAAGGCATGACGTGCCTTAAGTCCTTCCTCCCTTCCATGCAAACCAAAAGTGCTTCGAGCGCTTTCCTTCCAATGCCTTCGAATGCAGTCAAGGAGATTCGAACCTTGACGTAAAGCGCTGCCACACACCTTAACAAAAATCCAATTGCCAATGCGCCACTCTGCCCACAATGTCTTGGGCTTTCGACCAACCTTGGATTTATTCGTTGTCTCCCTTTTCAAAATGATTTTCGCATGAGCTCTCTTCGGATGCTTAGCCAACGATTAACACGAGCAAGGATTAATTTCAAATGAACCTTAGGATCCCCCTTTATATAGTCTTCTCCTCATTTTCGATGATGTCGATGCATTATTGATTTTCCCTCTTTCTTTAGACGTCGGCGCTAACTTTAATTTTAATTTTAAAATTAAAATTTAAATTTTAAATAATTAAAATTTAAACTAAATATTTAAAATTAAATATCTCCATCATCGGGGCACCTTTTTCGATGAAACGAAAGGCCAACCTGGGTTTTAAGAAAAACCCATTTCAAATCTGCCATCCATGGTTTTAAATAAAACCTTTTATTTTGCCTGCCTTGGTTTTCACAAAAACCCCGAATTTATCCATGCTTTCCAAAATATCATTTGCCCACCAAAACTCAATGTGATCCATATGACATCAATGATTCATGTGACATCAATGACAACATAAAATAACTCAAATTGCCAATATTAATAACTCATATATCAATAGTAAGCAAGAGTACAAGTCACCACATACAATTGAGACAAGATTTAACGTGGTTCCCCCAATGTGGGGTACTCCACAAGATAATCTCCTTATAATATATCACACAAAAATAAGGATCCTTATCAAATATAATGATTACTTTAATCTGCTCAAAGCTAGGAAATACACTTATCTATTCAGGTAGGCAATCCACTGATCTACTCAACTAGGCAACACTCTGATCTGCTCAGGTAGGCAATATACAGATCTGCTGAGCTAGGCAACACACTGATCTTCTCAGGTAGGCAATATACTAATCTGCTCAGCTAGGTAACACACTGATCTTATCAGGTAAGCAATCCACTGATATGATCAGCTAGGCAACACACTAATTTGCTCATGTAGGAAATCCACTGATCTACTCAACTCGACACTCCACTGATCTGCTCAGCTAGGCAACACACTGATCTGCTCAACAAGCTCACAGAACTTGTCCAAATCTGCTCAAAAAGATCACACAAAACTTGTCCAAATATGCTCAACAATCTCACACAGAACTCATCCAAATATACTCAACAAGTTCACATAGATCTTGTCCAAATAGCTCAACAAGCTCACACAGAACTTGTCCAAATCTGCTCAACAAGCTCACACAGAACTTGTCCAAATCTGCTCTTGTCCAAATCTTCTCAACAAGCTCACACATAACTTGTCCAAATATGCTCAACAAGCTCACACAGAACTTGTCCAAATCTGTCCAAAAATCTATCCCAAAGGCCTTCTCAAAGGCTCAACCAATCATGCTCAAGTAGCATTCAAATCTCATCCACAAATATACAAAGGCAAGGCTCAATGATGAACTCAATAATGAATGGCAAAGCACTCTACAATGGATGACAACAATGATCCACAATGATCTCAACTCAAATCAATCTCAACTCAACTCAAGTCAACTCATAGAAGAATAAAGAGAATTGTTAGAGACTCAATATCTTCTAAGCTCAATCTCAACCCAAATCAGATTTATAGAATTGTTTGTTGCATGAAACTTGAATAATTACTTCACATATCACTTGACTAGGCTCAATCAACTCAACTCAAATGTTTCCAATAATGCTCAACCACAAATCTCACATAACAATGATACTCATGTTCTTTTCAAGTTCTTTGCATAACCAATGGGATTCAACAACTATGCTTATAAAACAAGGTTTAAACACAACTCTCAAACTAGAAAACCTTGAAGCATTAAACCAACCACTTTCAAAAAGGAAACCACAATCAATATTTTTCTCTTCAATGATATTTCAAAAATCAACCACCATAATCAATCAATAGGAGAATGTGCCCATACCTTTTATGAAGATGAAGAAACCTCTTTGTAAAACTGCCACACTCAAAAAAATTCTTTTTCAACTTTCAAAAATGGCTAGAGATCATGATTAATATCATAACAACAATATCCAAATAACACCTTATCACTCCTACTCGACAAAATGCATCATGTCCCCTTATGAAAGAATTAATCATGTTTGAAAAAGAACAAAACAACATTCACTTTTGAACCCCTTTACAAAAATAGAAATATCTCTTTACATACACCTTATTTCTCCCTCTAAGCAAGTTAATAAAATAGCCCTTGAAATAAGATTTCCAACGATATATAATATGATATACTTCTAAAAGGAAAATTACCAGAAATCTCTTTTTCTCAACATTCATCACAACCCTTATCTCTCCTGGGGCAACCTTAGAAAAATAAAATATTAGGGGAAATTATTAACTTGCCTCTGTCCTCAGCGGGATTCGATCCCTAATCGCTACCCCTGCACCATTCTAATCGTGGCACCAACAACCATGTGATCCAACCACTCACATAGAATAGTGAGCGCAAACCTTCTATTTTTTTGCTCCGAGCGTGTCCTCAAACACCACATGCACCAAAAGAGTCCTCCCTTTCACTTTACAAGACCAGAACCGGTGGGATTCAAACTTCGGATCTGCTGGCGCTTCAACACCTTACACACCTTCCTCTTGCCATTAGGCCATAAGTGCCTACGGTGCTTGGTAAGGGACCTCCCTTACTTTTATTTCTTCGTTTCTCTGCTGGATTCGAACGAGTTGTGATGCCTTTGCTCCCTCTTCAAACGAACACCCTTTGCACACTCTTTAACATGTTGGAACCTTTTCACTTCCTTAGAAATTCGAACACATCACCATCATCGAGGAAATATGGTTAAATCAAAATATTTGGTGGCATATTTATATATGCCTTCCTCATTTATTTTGACGTCGGTGCTATAAATTAAACTTTAATATTATATGCCTCCTCCTTTCTTTTGACTTCGGCACTATAAATTAACTTTTAATTTTAAATTTAAATTTAAATTTTAAATAATTAAAATGTAGACTTAAATATTTAAAATTAAATATC
This sequence comes from Wollemia nobilis, assembly GCA_028583015.1. Lineage (NCBI taxonomy): Eukaryota > Viridiplantae > Streptophyta > Pinopsida > Araucariales > Araucariaceae > Wollemia > Wollemia nobilis. The sequence continues at coordinate 4,150,061 of JAQPPZ010015005.1, read as the reverse complement.
TCCATCACCGGGGCACCTTTTTCAATGAAATGAAAAGCCAACCTGGGTTTTAAGAAAATCCCATTTCAAATCTGTCATCCATGGTTTTAAATAAAACCTTTTATTTTGCCTGCCTTGGTTTTCACAAAAATCCTATATATATTCAAGCTTTCCAAAATATCATAAATGCTTATTTATGAAATACTTTGGCCACAAAAACTCAATGTGATCCATGTGAGGTCAATGACCCATGTGACATCAATGACAACATAAAATACCTCAAATTTCCAACAATCTCCCTCTTTGTCATTGATGGCAACACCTCTAATGCAAATCACCACAGTCACTGCAAAAACCATTTCTGAGAATCAAAGCTGCTCCCCCTGACTAAATACTCTCTTTGGAGACTGCTCTCCCTAACTCAATGCTCTCTTTGGAGGCTGCTCTCCCTAACTCAATGCTCTCTTTGGAGGCTACTCCCCCTAACTCAATTCTCTCCCCTTTGACATCAATGGCAAAAGGGACACCTATGGGGCTAAAATATATGACTCTTAAGCTTATCCCCCTCACCACCTTCTCTCTTGAGGCGATTAATTTTGGGGTGGGAGTACTTTTACTACCATATTACATTGTTTCTTTCCTCTATGAAATTTCTTCCATATTTTTTTAATATCCTTCTCTGGATGAATTACTTGATCTTCTTGTCTTGAACCTGTTTGTCCTTCTTGCCTTGAACCTGTTTGGAATTGAGTCCTACACCATTTTACAATATGTCCAAAGTTATTGCAATTAAAACACTTGATATTGTAGCCTTTGTATGGTGCCCAAATCCTGAATTCTTTCTTGAAATAATTCCATATCCATTCCTTTCTTGAACCCTGTATTGTGAAGCTCTATTTTCATGATCATTATGACCATGAATTTTGAATTGTGTAGCTCTAGAACCAAAACCATTTTTCTCATTTTCTTTGCATTGAGAATCTCTATGACCAATCCTGTTGCATAAGAAGCAATGTCCCTGAAAACCATACCTTCTTCCTTTGAATTTTATTCTAGCAAAATCAAACTTCTTTGATCCATGGACCCTACAGTGTATAGCCTTGTGTCCAAATCCATTACAAGAAAAACAATGTCCTTGAAAAGCCCTTTGTTCATGCCTTGGTTCCTCATACCTTTCTTGAACATTATCCCTATGATCATTTTCAACTTGTGCATTGCATCCTTGAACCTTCTTTGTAGTATCTAAGTCCTTTTGCTTAATTTCTTCCTTGCTTTCCTCTTCAAGTATTTATTTTCCTTTTGAACTTGATTCACCTATCTCAAAACAAGATCTAAACTGAATATTTGGAGCCATAGGAACTTTCTTCATAACACTTATGTGCTTCCTTACTTTCATTTTTTAAAACTTCCTTTCCTTTTGAGTGTGATTCCCCAAACCTGAAATATGAGACTTTTGGTGCTTTGGAATCTTTATCTTCTTTCTCTTCATTTGTGTCAAGTAGCAAATTGGCATCCATATTTATTGTCTCTGAAATACATGTTTCCTTCTTAGTGAAAATATCTTGACCTTTTGAGTCATGTGATAGATCAAACTTCTCACGTGTGGAACATCTCAATTATTTCAGATTCTCCTTAACCTCTTGTAGTTTCTTATGGATATCATTGAAGTCTTCCTTTAGATCAGCTGAGAAATCTATCTTTCTTACAATATTTTATTGTATAACTTCTTCTGTTTGGAGTGAATGTTCTTCTTATACTTCTTTTATCACATATAAAAACACTTCTTCATCTTCATTGTCATTGAGATCATTATCATCTTCTATAAAAAACAAAATCTCATGATTTCTTTGATCATGCTTGTTTCCTTGATGTGTCATCTCATCTTAACTATCACTGAATCCATTGCAATATCCTGATCTATAATCTATTTGACCACACACAAAGCATTGTTCTCTCTCACCTTCTATTCCAAGGAATAAATGTTCTTCTGTTGAGCAAGGTGCAACAACAGTATTGTCATTATTGTCAACACAGTCAGACAGATCGGTTGATGCAGTGAAACAAGAGTTAAGAGATTCTTCAGAGAATGTACAGTGATTTTCCAAAAGATCGAAGTGGCCCATATGCTAAAAATCAAAAGAAAATCACAAGGAAGAAAACTGTCACGATATCGCGACATGTTGAGCAAGAAAGAAAAACTGTCGCGATATCGCGACATGTTGAGAAGAAAGAAAAATTGTCACGATATCGTGACATGTTCCAAAAGAAAGCGCAAGAAAAAAACTATCATGATTTCGTGACATGTTCGAAGAGAAAGCACAAGCAAGAAAAACTATCGTGATTTCGTGACATGTTCGAAGAGAAAGCGCAAGCAAGAAAAACTGTCATGATTTCGTGACATGTTCGAAGAGAAAGCGCAAGCAAGAAAAACTGTCACGATTTCGCGACATGTTGGAAGAGAAAAAGGCAAGTAGAAAAAGTGTCATGATTTCGCGACATATTGCAAGAGAGAGAGTTCGAAAGAAAAAGTGTCACGATTTCGTGACATATTGCAAGAGAGATTGTACGAAAGAAAAAGTGTCACGATTTCGTGACATATTGCAAGAGAGAGAGTCCGAAAGAAAAAGTGTCACGATTTCATGACATATTGCAAGAGAGATTGTACAAAATAAAAAGTGTCACGATTTTGCGACATATTGCAAGAGAGAGAGTCCGAAAGAAAAAGTGTCACGATTTCGCGACATATTGCAAGAGAGATTGTACAGAAGAAAAAGTGTCGTGATATCGCGACATATTGCAAGAGAGAGAGTCAAAGGAGAAAAAGTGTCACGATATCGCGACATGTCATGTTTTCACGACCCGAAGGCAAGAGAAAGAGCAAAGGAGAAAAAGTGTCGCGATATCGCGACATGTCACATTTTCGCGACTAAAGGAGGAGAGAGAAAGTAAGAAGGCAGAAGTGTCACGATATCACGACAAAAGTAAAGAGGAAGAGTAAGAAGGTGAAAGTGTCACGATATCGCGACATGTTGTTTTTGCGGGTTCAAACCAAGTAAAGTAGCAAGGATACGAAAGTGTCACGATATCGCGACATGTTGTGTTTTCGTGGGTACAAGTCCGAGAAGAGGACAAAGAGGCAGAAGTGTCACGATTTCGTGACAGGTCATTTTGGCATGAGCTAAGAAGAGAACCCAGCCAAAATAAGATATGTGATAGTTAACTAAAGTCAGTACGATAGTTACAGGGGAAGTTATAGAAGAAAATCATGCAGCTAAAATACGAAGAGCTAACTGAAGTCGGTACGACAGTTACAGGTGCAGTTATAGAAGAAAATCATGTAGCTAAAATACGAAGAGCTAACTGAAGATAGTACGATAGTTACAGGTGCAGTTATAGAAGAAAATCATGCAGCTAAAATAGGAAGAGCTAACTGAAGTCAGTACGACAGTTACAGGTGCAGTTACAGAGAAAAGTCAAAACTTTGTTATAAAAGGAGGTCTGCGTGGAGAATTAGATAGCTGAAAAAGAGAAAAAGTGCTACAAAAAGAGGGTTGGAAGAGTGTCGTAAGAGAGCGTTAAGCAGAGCCGAGAGAGCTGTAAGAGTGCAGTAAGAAGCGCAACAAGAGGGCTGTAAGAGGGCCGTAAAAGTGTAGCAAGCAGAGCCGTAAGTGTGTGTGGTGTTTTGGTGAATAGCGAGAGAGGTTGGGTTAGCAATAGACCAGTCAGGGTCTTGTATAAGCGAAGGCATTTTTATGTCAATCTTATAGTTTCAAAATTGCAGTCCAAGTTGGTGCTTGGAATCAGGGGTTGGTGCTCCTTTCTGTTGGTGCAGATAAATCAGGGGTTGGTGCTCCTTTCTGTTGGTGCAGATAAATCAGGGGTTGGTGCTCCTTCCAGTGGGTGCTGGTAAATTGATTGTAAAATTGGTATTTTGCAAAGGCTGGATTTGGACGGGAGTCCAAGCAGTCATTTTGAGGAGTAGCCAAATTGGTGAACCTCGTTACATCGTGTGTTGTGGAATGCTCTCTTGTTATATTTGCTTTATGTGGTTTTAAGATTTCATTGTTTTGGCTTTAAGAGTTGAAGTTTTTAAGTTTTAAAGAGCCACACTGATTCACCCCCCCTCTCAGTGTCATTGTGAGACTAACAATTGGTATCAGAGCCAAGTTCCTGAACAAGCTTAATCGGCTAAGGTGATCTTGGAAGTGAGACGATGGCAGGTGGTGAAGGATTCTCATCAAACAAAGCACCATTGTTTGACGAAACTAATTACGCATTTTGGAGACTCGGGATGCAGACATATCTATGTGCTTTGGGATACGACATTTGGGAGTCAGTAGACAGTGGATACACAATATCCATCACTCCTCCAACCGATGCTTGTCGATAAGAAACTGTTTGAGAATAACTCTAAAGCAAAGAATGCTATCATGTGCGGTTTAGTGGACAACGAATCGATAAAGATTATGAGTTGTAAAATGGCAAAAGACATGTGGGACAAACTAAGGAGCATTCATGAAGGAGACGACAAGATCAAGGAGGCCAAGTTACAAACGCATCGAGCTCAGTTCGAAGCATTAAAAATGAATGACGATGAAAACATAGAGGCATACATGTTGAGAGTTAATGGAATCATTAATGCGATTAGAGGACTCGACGAGGAAATGGAAGATGCTGTCATCGTGAAAAAGGTACTAAGATCTCTTCCCCAAATATTTGATTCTAAAGTTTCAGCAATAGAAGAAGCTAAAGATCTAAATACTTTTAGTATGGATGAGATGCATGGTTCTTTGACTGCATATGAGATGAGAATAGGAAAAACTAAACCCACAGACAGAGAAGTTGCTTTTAAAGCACATAAAAATATAAAAGCAAAACAAGAATCCGAGGAAGAAGAGACATCAGATGAAATGGAAGCAAACTTTGTTCGAAAACTAATAAGGGGAAAAGGAAAATACAGAGGAAAGCTACCATTTAAGTGTTTCAACTGTGGAGGCATTGGGCACTTTGTAGCTAAATGTCCACTTAATGAGAAAAACAAAAGTGATGAAGGTTCACACCAAGAAAGAAGTGACTGGAAGAAGAAACCAAATTTTAGAAAAGGCAACTTCAAGAAGAAAAGTTTCATATCCAAGAATGTCAGTCCTTCAGAAGATAGCTCTGGTGAGGACTCTGAAGAAGAAACAGGTGAAGCTCTTTTCATGGCATTCGAAGAAGAAAAAATAGAGGAAAAATAGGAATGTGAGGCTGAGGCTGAAGTAGATCTGGAAGGTGAGCTGATCACTGCACTTAAAGAGCTGAGTATAGAAAGGAAAAAGAATAAGAAAATTTCAAGAAAGTTTGAGGATGCCAATGAAATCATAACCAGCTTGAAAGTATAGATAGACGAATCTAAGAAAATATCTAAAGATATCGAAGTACAATTAACCGTGAAAATAGATGAGTGCAGCAAGCTAGAAGAAGAGATTGTTGGTTTAAAGATGCAGCTAGAAGAGATGAATCAAAAAGTGAGTTGTTATCACAAACTTGAAGAAAGTTCTATAAAGTTGGATAAGATTATAAATAACCAAAGGACTACAGGCATCAAATTTGGTTTGGGCTTCGTCGAAGGAGAATCATCAAATGGATCAAAGGCCATAACTGTAGAACCCATAAAGAATGAAGATAAGATCAGGGTTGATCAAGAAGAAATGAATCATGCTAAAAAAAGCAATAATGCCAGGCACGAGAGGAGTATTGACAATGATGGATTCACCAATGTCACTCATCAAAGGAGAAGAAGATTTGTGGCTCCCACTACAAAATGGCAAAGACCATCACCCAGGTTCACTCATTTCTTTTTTGGTTATTGTTTTAAATGCAATGGTTATGGACATAAGATTTCAGATTGCAAGTATAATGTAGGACAAAGGAACTTTACCAGTAGAAATGTTTTTTCACCGTTGATGGATTATGCAGTAGAATGTTATAACTGTCATAATTTTGGGCACATTGCAAGAAATTGTCGAAGTACATTTGCAGCAAATAAACATCAGGGAAGAAAATTTCAACCAAATGGTTTGAGACAAAATAGAAAATTTCTCAAAAAACATGCACAGGCTACTGACAAAGAAAAGTCAAAACAAGTGACCAAAACTGTAATCAAACCAGAGTGGAAAGAAAAGGAGTGACCCAAGGAAGAAAAGGAATCCTTGATCGTACAGACAACATTTAAAGCACAGAACAAATCTACACCATGGATACTTGATAGTGGATGCTCCAGTCATATGACAGGTGACAAACAAAAATTTGAGAAGTTACAAAAATATGAAGGTGGTTCTGTAAAATTTGGAAATAATGATGGAGCTAAGATAGTTGGCAAAGGATCAGTTAAGATCAGTGATGGAAAAATCAAGTCAAAAGAAGTCTTGTTTGTGATTGGTCTGAAGCATAACTTGTTAAGCGTAAGTCAGATTTGTGACAGAGGTCATGAAGTAATTTTCAAGAAGCAAGGTTGTGAAGTCAGAACAACAAACTATGGAAAGTTGATAGCAACTGGATCAAGGACATCTGGCAACCTGTATACTCTCTCAGAGACTTCAGAAGGAGCGTGCTTGATTGGACAGGAAGAAGAAAATTGGCTGTGGCACAAGAGGCTCGGTCATATCAGTTTTGACAATCTAGTAAAAATCAGCTCAAAAGGGGCAGTGAGAGATATTCCCACCATTGGCAAACCATTAAATAGCATTTGTGCTTCATGCCAAAAGGGGAAGCAAACTAGAGCCACATTTAAAACAAAAGAGTACTTCACAAGCAAACCTTTAGAACTAATACATACTGATTTATGTGGACCCATGAGAACGCAAAGCATAAATGGTGACAAATACTTTATGTTGTGCATAGATGACTATTCCAGGATGACATGGGTACTATTTTTGAAGCTTAAATCAGATGCCTTTGAGATGTTCAAGATTTTCAAAAAACAAGTTGAGAATCAAACAGGAAAAAGGATTAAATGTTTAAGATCGAGATAGAGGAGGAGAGTTCATTTCGAGAGGAGTTTGCAGAGTACTGTGAAAAATATGGGATTAGGAGACAATTTTTAGCAACAAGGACACCTCGATAGAATGGTGTGGTAGAAAGAAAGAACAGGACAGTGCAGGAAATGGCACGGACTATGTTGATTGAGAGCAAAATAGCAGACATATTTTGGAAAGAGGTAGTCCATACTATGGTATACATCCAAAATAGGTGCATGTTGAGGACACATGAAAGCAAAACTCCGTATGAGCTATGGTTCGGTAAAAAGGCAACAACAAGATACTTTAAAGTTTTTGGCAGCAAGTGTTACATCAAAAGAAGCTGAAGATAATCTTGGTAAGTTTGAAGATAGAGTTGATGAAGGTATTTTTCTTGGCTATTCGACAAAAAGCAAAGCCTACACATGCTACAACAAGAGGCTAAAGAAAATTGTGGAGAGTGTCGATGTTAAAGTTGATGAAGGTAGGGAACGAGAAATTAGCTATGAAGAAAACTACCCAATTTATGAAGAGGTTATTGAAGGAGATGAGGAAAAGGAAACGGAAAAGAAACAAAAAATTGACTCAGATGATTTAAGTAGTGATTCAAAAGAGGAAGAAAACAAGAAATTCAAAATAGGCAGCTGGCAGAAAAATCATCCTAGAGAGCAAATAATTGGAGACCCCATAGTTGGTGTTCAGACAAGAAGAAGAGTAGTAAGTAACTACTCTCTATTATCCAGCATTGAGCCCAAAAACATTGCTGAAGCAAGCAAAGATGAGAGTTGGATGACGGCAATAAATGAAGAATTAGATCAGATCGAGAAAAACAAAACCTGGGAGTTAGTACCAAGACCTGCAAATAAAAATATAATCGGTACTAAATGGGTTTTTCAAAACAAATTGAATGAAGATGGACAGATAGTCAGGAATAAAGCAAGATTGGTCCTGTAAAGGCTATGCACAAGTTGAAGGTATTGACTTTGAGGAAACCTTTGCACCAGTGGCTAGACTAGAGGCAATTAGAATGTTTCTGGCTTTAGCAGTTCACAAGAATTTCAAAGTTTATCAAATGGACGTGAAATCAGCATTTCTGAATGGAAAACTTGAAGAAGAGGTCTATATTGAGCAGCCAGATGGTTTCCAACTCGGTGATAATCCCAACTTCGTCTGCAAGTTGAAGAAAGCATTGTATGGCTTGAAACAGGCACCCAGAGCATGGTATGCAAGGCTAGACAACTATCTTACTCAACAAGGGTTCAAAAAAGGTATGGTAGATAGCAATTTGTATGTCAAAATAGAGAATGGCCATCTCATTGTCCTTGTTGTATACGTAGATGATATCATTTTTGGCAGCAACAATGATGATTCGTGTAAAGATTTAGCAATTAAGATGCAGAAAGAATTTGAAATGTCAATGATTGGTGAACTTTCGTATTTTCTCGGACTGCAAGTTATTCAAAATGAGAAGGGCATATTTATTTCTCAAGTTAAATATGTGAAAGAGATGCTAAAAAAGTTCACAATGGAGGATTGTAAGCCTGTTAGCACTCCCATGACGACGAGGTTGCAAGTTGAGCAAGGATGACAAATCTCCAGATGTTGATCAAACCATGTACAGATCTATGATTGGGAGCCTATTGTATTTGATAGCTACCAGACCAGATATCTTGCAGGCAGTTTGCATGGTAGCATGATTTCAGGCGAGTCCCAAGGAGACTCATGTGACAACAGTGAAGAGGATTCTTCGGTATCTGAAGGGTACTATGGAGTATGGGTTATGGTATCCGAAAGGTAAGGACTTCACCCTTATTGCGTATTTAGATGCAGATTGGGCAGGATGTGTCGATGACAGAAAGAGTACCAGTGGAGGTGCATTCTATCTTGGAGATAGGTTGGTTGCATGGCACAGTAAGAAACAAGAGTCAGTCTCTTTATCCATAGCAAAGGCAGAATATATTGCAGCAACTACGTGTTGTACGCAGGTCTTATGGATGAAACAAACCCTGAAATATCTTGGCATTAACTTCAGTGAGCCAATTTCAGTTAAGTGTGATAACACCAGTGCCATTAACATCTCAAAGAATCCGGTTATGCATTCTCGCACAAAACATATTGCTATCCGATATCACTTTCTGAAGGAGAAAGTTGCGGAAGGTGAGGTAAAGTTGGATTTTGTCCCAACTACAGAGCAAGTAGCGGATATCTTCACAAAACTGCTGCCCAAAGAAATTTTTGAGTACCTTCGCAATAAATTGGGAGTGGTCACGCTTCCCAAGAACTGACTAGCTATCGGGACCACATTCTCAGGGGGAGCATTTATATATTTGATTATCTTTTTGCTCATGTTTGTAATTTTTGCTAACTGTAATAATTTGTGCCTGAGAATGTTGTGCATGGACTCAAGGGGAGTCTGCAGCAGCCCTTTGGTATTATTGTCAAAGGGGGAGAAGAATTACAGGGAAGTGCACGAGTGTTGCCAACAATTCCAAAGGGGGAGATTGTTGAGCAAGGTGCAGCAACAATATTGTCATTGTTGTCAACACAGTCAGACAGATCGGTTGATGCAATGGACAGGAGTTAAGAGGTTCTTCAGAGTATGTACAGTGATTTTCCAAAAGATCGAAGTGGCCCATATGCTAAAAATCAAAAGAAAATCACAAGGAAGAAAACTGTCGCGATATCGCGACATGTTGAGCAAGAAAGAAAAACTATCGCGATATCATGACATGTTGAGAAAGAAAGAAAAACTGTCGTGATATCATGACATGTTGAGAAGAAAGAAAAATTGTCGTGATATCGCGACATGTTCGAAGAGAAAGCGCAAGCAAGAAAAACTATCACGATTTCACGACATGTTGAGAGAAAGCGAAGAGAAAAACTGTCACGATTTCGTGACATGTTCGAAGAGAAAGCGCAAGAAAGAAAAACTGTCACGATTTCGCGACATGTTGGAAGAGAAAAAGGCAAGTAGAAAAAGCTGTCGCGATTTCACGACATGTTCGAGAGAGAGAGGCCAAAAGAAAAAGTGTCACGATTTCGCGACATATTGGAAGAGAGAGAAACAAAGAAAAAGTGTCACGATTTCGCGACATATTGCAAGAGAGAGTCCGAAAGAAAAAGTGTCACGATTTCGTGACATATTGCAAGAGAGATTGTACGAAAGAAAAAGTGTCACGATTTCGTGACATATTGCAAGAGAGAGAGTCCGAAAGAAAAAGTGTCACGATTTCATGACATATTGCAAGAGAGATTGTACGAAGAAAAAGTGTCACGATTTCGTGACATATTGCAAGAGAGAGAGTCCGAGAGAAAAAGTGTCGCGATATCGCGACATGTCGAGTTTTCGTGACTCGAAGGCAAGAGAAAGAGCAAAGGAGAAAAAGTGTCGTGATATCGCGACATGTCACATTTTCGTGACTAAAGGAGGAGAGAGAAAGTAAGAAGGAAAAGTGTCACGATATCATGACAAAAGTAAAGAGGAAGAGTAAGAAGGCGAAAGTGTCGCGATATCACGACATGTGTTTTCGCAGGTTCAAACCAAGTAAAGTAGCAAGGAGATGAAAGTGTCACGATATCGCGACATGTGTTTTCGGTACAAGTCTGAGAAGAGGACAAAGAGGCAGAAGTGTCGTGATTTCGCGACAGGTCATTTTGGCACGAGCTAAGAAGAGAACCCAACCGAAATAAGATATGTGATAGTTAACTGAAGTTGATACGACAGTTACAGAAGAAAATCATGTAGCTAAAATACGAAGAGCTAACTGAAGTCGATACGACAGTTACAGGTGCAGTTACAGAAGAAAATCATGTAGCTAAAATACGAAGAGCTAATTGAAGACAGTACGACAATTACAGGTGCAGTTACAGAAGAAAATCATGCAACTAAAATAGGAAGAGCTAACTGAAGTCGATACGACAGTTACAGGTGCAGTTACAGAGAAAAGTCAGAACTTTGTTATAAAAGGAGGTCTGCATGGAGAATTAGATAGCTAAAAAAGAGAAAAAGTGCTACAAAAAGAGGGTTGGAAGAGTGTCGTAAGAGAGCGTTAAGCAGAGCCAAGAGAGTCGTAAGAGTGCAGTAAGAAGCACAGCAAGAGGGCTGTAAGAGGGCCGTAAAAGTGCAGCAAGCAGAGCCGTAAGTGTGTGTGGTGTTTTGGTGAATAGCGAGAGAGGTTGGGTTAGCAATAGACCAGTTAGGGTCTTGTATAAGCGAAGGCATTTTTATGTCAATCTTATAGTTTCAAAATTGCAGTCCAAGTTGGTGCTTGGAATCAGGGGTTGGTGCTCCTTTCTGTTGGTGCAGATAAATCAGGGGTTGGTGCTCCTTTCTGTTGGTGCAGATAAATCAGGGGTTGGTGCTCCTTCCAGTGGGTGCTGGTAAATTGATTGTAAAATTGGTATTTTGCAAAGGTTGGATTTGGACGGGAGTCCAAGCAGTCATTTTGAGGAGTAGCCAAATTGGTGAACCTCGTTACATCGTGTGTTGTGGAATGCTCTCTTGTTATATTTGCTTTATGTGGTTTTAAGCTTTCATTGTTTTGGCTTTAAGAGTTGAAGTTTTTAAGTTTTAAAGAGCCACACTGATTCACCCCCCCTCTCAGTGTCATTATGAGACTAAAATCTTCCTTTTCATCATCTGACTTGTATTTATCACTATGATTTGAGCTATCACTTGTTTCTACAATGTAGTAATATTTCTTTACCTTACAAAAAAATTTCTTCTTCTCATACCTGTTTTTCTTGTATCTGTCATCTTTGTCATGCTTATGCTTTCCATATTATTTTATTTTGTGAGCCTATTTTTCACAATCACTATTTTATTCATGTGGACACTTGTGTGCATAGTGACCAAAATCACCACACTTGTAGCATTTGACTTTCCTCATATCTCTGTAATACCTTGAGTCCTTATTTATTTTGATGAAGTTAGCTTCTTCATAATTAACTAGATCTCTATATATCTCTAGAACCTTCCCTTTCTGTTTCTCTGAAGCCTTGAATGCAATCTATTTTATTGGAACCTGATGCTTACTCACCTTCATCTCATAAGTAGTGAGATTTCCTTGTAGTTCTTCCATTGTTAGCTTGTTGATATCCATTGTTTCTTCTATTGTTGAAACCTTTGCATCATACTTCATGGGAAGTGATCTCAAAACCTTTTGAGTAACTTATGATTCTTTCATCTCAAATCCTAGGCCTCTCATGGTGTTAGTAATCTCATCAACTTGAAGTAAAAACTTTGCAATATCTTTAGAATCTTCCATTTTCAATTCCTCAAATATTTTTATATGAGTTTGTAGTTTTGACAGCTTTACCTTGGAATCACCTTCATAAGTATTCCACAACTTGGTCCACATTTCATTAGCTGAATTACATACCATGACCTTTGCAAAATATGTCTCACGTAGCACACTCAAAATATAATTTATTTCCCTTGTATTGATCTCAACCAATTTTATGATAGTATTATCTACCTCGGGATCACCTTCAACCTTATACTCTTTTTCAACCATATGTCATACCTCATTTCCTTGTGATATCAAGTAGTTCTTAATTATTATGCTCCAAAAAAGCATAATTGTTACCGTCAAATAGTGGTGCCTTTATGTAGATGATCCATTTTGTGAAGCCATATGTGTTCTTGTAGAATCTACCCTCAAGATGTTAGCCTTTCCGAAGGAACCCGCTCTGATACCAATTGAAGAACACAAGCTTATACTGAGAGGAGAGGTGAACATTATAACACCCACTTTTTACTTTCTTTCCAAACCAATATCAATTAATGTCCTTAATTAAAATAACCAAATATAGTAGTGTGCATTAATAACTCAAATATCAATAGTAAGCAAGAGCACAAGTCACCACACACAATTGATACACAAGATTTAATGTGGTTCTTGTTGTGGCTGCTCCACAACCAGCCCCAAAATTGGGGATCCACCTTTAATTTTTGGTTTTGGGAGGAATTTTTATCCTTGGAAAGCTAATTGGATAGTTCCTATGAGCCTTTATTCATATGATTGCATTGGGCTCGAATCTGCTATGCCAAGGGGTGCTTCCTCCCTTTTGAGTTTTCATGGGAGCATATGGATTTCAAGGATGCAATGCAAGTTTGTTTCTTTGGCTAGGGCCTTCGTTTAGTCTCCTTTAAGAAATTTTGTTTTATTTGGTTCAATCTTGAAATTGGGGTTTGAATCTAATCAAAGCAAGACTTTGAAATTAATGAATGAAAATCCAAACCTTCAAATTCGATCCATTCTCAATAGAAATAAGAATTATTAATCATATGTATTGAAGAAGATGAAATAAAAAGTATGTCTACACTAATTGTTTCTCTTTAATCCTTCTTCTATGTATATTTATAAAGAAAATATAAAAACAAAATATTTAAAATAAAAGGTTAAAAAAAAAAATTGTATATATATATTTTTATATATAGTTGAATACTATATATATTTATATATAAAATAAGTAATAAATAGAAATAAAAATAAAAATGAATAAATTATTATTATTATAATATATATTTATTATATATAATAATAATAATAATGAATGGATAAACAAAATATAAACTTTGCTTTGTTTTTTTATATGTATAAAAGTAAAGTTTCACATTCTCTGGCCTTAAGTTTATATTGAAGATACTAATGGAAGTTGTATTGTTGTGCAAGAGATCCAACTAGTGAATGTTGATGGACCACCCAATACCGGAGGCTGATGAGGATATTGAAGCTCATGATACATACGACGTGGAATAGTTTGGTGGGTCCCGTGTGACATCGTGGACCTGAATAGCATTGGGACAGACATGGTCTGCAACACGACACAAATTAAACACTATCCACGATGGACACATTGGGGGCCCACGATGAAATTGTACAGCAGGCACTACATATGTGACAACATGGCCAAGGGGCTTGTCAACATGGATGGGAGGATGCATTGGAAAGTATGTTTCGGACGATCCGATGAACGTGAAATCAGAGAGGTTTAATGGCAAACAACCCACAAAAGGTCCAACATGGATATGTGTAGGTGTAAAGAGCACATTCACTGGGTTATTTTGAGAATGATGCCTAAATTGGAGTTACGAGGCATCGAACAAATATATAGCAACATAGCATGATAAGGGGGCTGGAAATGATGTAACATTCCGAAAAGCAATAAGAAAGAGCATTTTTTCAAATTTTGAAAGAGTAGCAAACTTTTGTGAGCAAAATCAAAAGGAGGGTTTTTATCATAAAACTAACGTTTTTAGTGTCTTATCATTTCTGCATTTTAGTGACTTCTAGCCATTGTCTTATGCCATGAAATGGGTTGCAATAGGCGAAGGTCAAGATGATGCAGTTTCTCTATGTTTCCTTTGAGTCTCGCACTTGATTTAATGGTATTGTGCTTATGTTGCAGGTCCATTAATTCAGGTTGTTTTATGATTACCTCATAACTTGGGATTTTGCAAGGAGGAGCTTGCTAAACTAATTCAGAATTTGACTTTTTCAGCTAACCAAATTTGCATTTTGATTTATTTTTGTTAAGTTCAGTTTATTTCAAGCACTCAATCATTTTATTCTGGTCCTTTTCCAGAATTTCTGCTAATTTCTTTTATTTCCATTCTGGTCCTTTTCCAGAATTTTTGCTAATTTCTTCTTACTTCCATTCTGGTCCTTTTCCAGAATTTTTGCTAATTTCCTTTCAGTTTCACTTCTATTCTGGTCCATTTCCAGAATTGTTAAGCTTTCAAGTTGTTTCCATTCTGGTCATTTTCCAGAATTTTTGCACCTCCAAACTTCATTAATCTAAATTTTTAGATAAAACACATGGTTTAGGAGGGATACTAACCTGCAATCTCACATTAAGTTAAGATAAGAAGTGAAAGCTAACTTTGCTAACATTACTAACATGCTAACTTCTACTAATCACTATTAGGGTAGTGGCATCAACATAAGGAAGATAAAATGAACCCACTATCTAAAATTTACTTCATCTTAAAGGCACGAGCATTAAAATGAGGTGGACAATTCCACATTTTATCATTTGAAACCTTTTAAGTGAAGATAAAATACTTTACTAACAGGGATTCAGGGTAGCACCAATTTAAAAAACCCTAAAAAGAACTGCTTTTATTTTGCATTTGCTTTTAGTTAGATCTTTCAATCACTAAGCATTATTTAGAACCAACAAAGGCCCCTTGTTTATGGTCACATGCATCATTGAATTATTTTTGGCATTATTGTAATCTTTTAGATATTTTACCAGAACCTTGGAGAAGTTGAATGTTTGTCATTTGGTTTCTTTTCAAGAGGGAGTTTTCTGTTCAATACTCTGCATGTGGTGATATTTTGCAATTGGGAAAAATATACACTCAACATTTTGGCGCTAGAAGGAGGGCCTTCTTTTATGCTTTGTGATCTAGTTTTTTGCTAATGCTAACGTGGTCAGTTTTGGTTCAACAGTATTGTGTTTGCAGGTGCAACATGTCACTCTTGACTAGTTTGTGAGAAGCCTTAATAGAATAGATTTAAGTTTCCCAAGCTGGACCCACCTAGACGCATTGCTACTAGGTCTAAAACCACTAAGGAAACCATTTTTCAAAGTCTTGCTCCCAAACCTAGAAAATCGAGATACAAAATCTAGGAGATCAAAATCCCGTCCGAGCCTTCTGATACATTAGGTTTAGAGACGCTTTGCCAAGATTTGGAAAGGCTAGCTCTCAGACCTCTGAATCTGAATAACTTTAGTGGGTGTGCACCCATTAGTTCCATCGCAAGAGCTACATCAAGTGTACCCATCTCCGTCATCCCGAGTGTGTCAACTGCTTTAGTAGGGTCATTACCTTTGGTTAATATGGCCCAACAACAGTAGCAACAACAACTAGTTCCCTGGTTTGGTACCCAAAGTTCTCCGTTAAGTATACTTGGGGATGTCCATGACATACCTAGGCACCTTGAGAGGTCTATCCCTAAGTTTGTCCATGATGGTCCCATTTCAATTGAAGAGCACGTTCAAATTTACAAGGACCATATGATTAGGTAGGGAGTCAGTCATGAAGACGTCGCTTGTCGACTCTTCCCTAATAGCTTTGACCAAATGGCTCATGAATGGTACAAGAATCTTCCTACAGGGTTCCATTACATCTTGGGCCCAGTTGGAAGCTACCTTTGTTAATCAATTTAGGTCATTGCTAGATCCTACCATCATGTATAACCAATTCGTGTCATGCAAGAGGTATCCTAATGAACCTATCAGAACATTTAATGCTAGATTCCAAAAGCTTTACACAAACATGACTCGTCATTTTGCAATAGATGCTGTTGTGGCATTGCAATTATACCTCGCAGCCTTAGATCCGATGACAACCATGTTTACTAGGAGAAATCCTCAAGTTACAATGTTGGCCTTAGCCTATGCTGAAGCCATGACTATTGAGCAACAAATGACACCGCAAGGTGGCACTATGCCTCAATTTCCCATGTTAGGGCAATATGGCCCTTACAATCAATTTGCCATGATGAATCAAGCTGTGACACCTCGGATGCCCATGATGAATGCTTTGCCATATCATCAGTCATACCCATTCGCTCCCACGCTTCCATATTTTTTGACATACCCTAGTGTTGCCATTCCACCCACTCCACAAATGATGGTTGCTAATCAGATAACCTTGCCAGGATTTGAGGCGAGTAGTACTCAAGCCTCAAATGCCTATCCCATGGTTGCACCTCTTCAGGCCAAGGGTCCATGGTGGACCCAAAACACCCAGAGTCAAACCTTAGTGCCTAATCTAGAGGTTGCTAATGTCAGAAATGTCAGTGGATCTAGGGCTGTCATGCCCCAACCACAAGGATCCAATTCTGAGCTAGAAGAGCTCAAGAGAATGACCATCAAATAGGGCAATGACATCATTCGGTTACAGAAACAAGTTGCCCAAAATCCCATGCCCAATCGAAACCATGACCATAGGAGAATAGGACCATACAATACGTAGCCTAACAATGGGTGCGTACCCAATCTGGTAGCCAATCAGACTGATGCGTTAGGGTATTGTGATGAGTCAGAGTCATGTGATGAGGAAATGCATCATTGTTGCCATAGAAAGTCAGACTCTTTGGTGTCTGAAGTCATTCATTATTTAGAAAATGATGAGATGGAGGAAGATATGAATGTGTTAGGAGAGGAAGAGGATGAAGCTTTGGAAGCCCAGGCCGCTAGACATTTTGGGAAAGCTAATCACAAGTATTTTACTAGGAGTTCTAAGGATCCCAAAACCTCCTCTACTCCCCCAAACAACCCTTTAGTTCCTCCTGATACAAAAGGTGATGTGAATCCACCACCTCCATTTTTGGAAGCACCTAGGACAATGCCAAAAGTGTCAAATCTTGGAACATCCACTTATGACTTGGAAGAAGATATGAAAAGGACCAAGGCCAATATCTCAATGTATGAGGTCTCTCAATTGTTGGGGCAGGATAAAATCATGGGGAAGAGATTGAATTCCCCGAGTCAAATTCATGAGGTTAAATCTGTAGAACCCCAACTTGCTATGATGAAAGAGAAACTAGAGGTACCCCATTTTCTCATAATTGTTAGGATCACAGGCAAGAATTTACACAACTGTTTGATTGATTCTGGTGCCTCGACCAACATCATGCCTCTTGAGATAAGCCAAAAGCTAGGACTTAAGCCTGTTCATTCGAATAGCAAAGTGGTCCAATTGGATAGATCTATGGTGGATGTAGTAGGTGTTGTAAAAGATGTCCTAGTTCAGATCAACTCAGAGCCTAGGGTCCAAAATTACATGGATATCCTTGTGCTAAATATTGCTGCCAAGTATGGCATGGTTTTGGGTAGGGATTGGAGCAGAAATCTCAATGGTTATGTGGTGATTGATTCCTCCCATATGTGGTTGCCATGGAGAGGAGTTGCAAACCAAATTCGGGTAGACAGAGAGCCTAGACTTAGGGAGATGATTACAGAGTATAATAAACCCAATGAGATTCAGTTTACTAAAACAGAATTAGGGGTTTACAATTTTGACATAGAGGACATAGCCGAAGGGTCCCAAAATGATAATCTTTACCATTGTACTTTGGAAGAAAACAAGAGGGTGTGGACCCTAAAGTTTGATGGGTCCAAATCAAAACAAGGTGCGGGAGCTGGGGTAGAGCTCACATGTCTTGGTAGTAAGCCTTTGCTTGCTGCCTACAGATTACAGTTCTCGTCCACCAATAATGTGGTGGAGTATGAAGCCCTAATTTTTGGACTTCAGTTGGCCCTAAGAGAAAAGGTAAAATGCCTTAAGGCATCGGGAGACTCAGAGTTAGTAGTCAAATAGGTCAAGGAGAAGTATACCTGTAGAGACAAGAGGTTGAACCTCTATAAAACCAGAGTGAGGGAATTAATTAATGAGTTTGATGCTTTCAATATTTCCCTCATCTCAAGAAAAAATAATAAAATGGCTGATTCGTTAGCCGTAGCGGCCAACATGCTTTCGCCTGCTGACCATAAAAAATGTAAAAAATTTTCCATAGAGTTAGTGCCTTGCCCCTCCATACCAGACAATGTCATGAATTTACAGGTCTTTGATAGTGATAGACACATTTTTAGTTTTGTCACTAATTTTGGTATATTTGAAAATCAGGTTATAGACGAAGAAGAGAGGAGGCAAGTAGAAGTAGGAACAACCGAAGTATGGAACGAGATGCCAAGTGATAGGGCCTCTCTAGAAAAGTTGTTTGATATTGGATATCAAAAGAAAAAAGAAAGAAAAATACCATCCCCCAAGGAATCATGCAATTCAGTCAATTTGGGGAGTGCAGTAGATCCACGTGAAGTGTTCATTGCAAAGGCATGCACACAATGAGAGAAGGAGTCAATAGCTCAGGTTTTAGGAGAATACATTGATTGCATAGCTTGGAGCTATGAAGAGCTAAAAACTTATGACCCGAATGTAATCATGCATACTATTCCTCTGAAGCCTGATTCCAAGCCTTTTAGACAGAGGTAAAGAATGGTTAACCCAATCCTAGAGCCCCTGATAGAGAAGGAAGTGAAGAGGCTGCTGGAAGCCAAAATCATCTTCCCTATTAGGCATTCCACATGGGTGGCTAATCTTGTCCCTGTTAGGAAGAAGAGTGGAGAGATTCGGTTGTGCATAGATTTTAGAAATCTGAACAAAGCTTGCCAAAAAGACAATTACCCATTACCCACCATTGACGAGATACTCCAAAAGGTAAATGGGTCTGAAATGATGTCATTCTTGGATGGATACTCAGGATATAATCAAATTCTCATACATCCAAATGACAGGATGAAGACGGCCTTCACCACGAAGTGGGGAACATTTGCCTATCGGAGGATGTCGTTTGGTTTGTTGAACGCCGGAGCCACTTTCCAAAGAGCCATGGATTTTGCATTCAAGGGGCTCATTGGTAAGTGCATTATTGTCTATGTGGATGATATTCCTGTCTTCTCCAAGAAGAGGGAAGATCATGTTAGAGACTTGAGGAAAGTGCTCCAAAGGTGCAGGGAACATGGAATTTCCCTAAATCCAAAAAAGTGCATCTTTGGGGTAACGGAGGGTAAGTTGTTAGGACATGTCATTTCGAAATATGGGATTGCTATAGACCCAGAGTGGATAGCCGCTATCTGGGATATTCCTCATCCCAATAGCAAAAAGGAGCTTAGGTCCTTTTTCGGTAAGATTAACTTTGTGAGAAAATTCATTTCAGGTTTTGCCGAGATCGCCAAGCCCCTAAATGACATGCTGAAAAAGGATGTTCAGATAAAATGGACCAGTGAGAATAGGGATGCCTTCACAAGCATCAAGGATGCTATTTCCAAAGCCCCTATTCTCATTAGTCCAGACTATGCTAAACCATTTTATGTTTACACATTTGCTTCAGATCATTCTTTTGCAAGTGTGTTAACTCAGAAAAGTGAAGACAACATTGAAAATCCTATAGCCTTTCTGAGTTCTCCTTTGAAGGACGCGAAACTGAGGTATTCTGTCCTAGACAAGCAAATGTATGCCTTGTTTAAAACTATAAAAAAATTTAGGCATTACATTGTGCATAGTAAAGTTTTTGCTATAGTTCCTAACCCTGCAGTAAAGTCCATGTTCTTACAGAGTGAGCTAGGTGAAAGAAGGGGGAAATGGCTTTCCACCCTTCAAGAATTTGACTTAGAGATAAAGCCCATGAAGATAGTGCATGGACAAGGTTTGGTCAAGGCTATCGCAGAAATTGACCCTTCAATAACGTGCCAAAACTACGAGGTTAATGATATCACTACAGAGGAATGGTACGTAGATATTGTATATTTTTTGTTGCATGGTAAGTGCCCTTCTCATTTGAATTCCACTCAGCGTAGGGCACTGCGTTTAAAATCAGCTAGATTTCTGATTAAATCTGGTGTGTTGTACAGGAAGAATCACGAAGGAATTTTCCTTCGTTGCATTACTCAAGAGGAAGCAACCCAAGTACTCAAAGACTTCCATGGTAAGTATGGAACTGGACATGGGTCAGCAAACGCGACAACACACCAGATTCTTAGAGCTGGGTATTATTGGCCCCACTTGTTTAAGGATGCACATGCTCATGTGAGATCATGTCACATATGCCAAGTGGCAGCCAATAGAGAAAGAAATGTTGCAATGCCACTGCAATCTGTGGTAGAGGTAAGACCTTTTGCACAATGGGGATTAGATTTTGTTGGGGTGATCAATCCCAACTCATCCGATTCCCATAAATACATCCTCACTTCCACATACTACTGCACAAGGTGGACTAAAGGCTATACCTACTAAGAATGCCACTTCCGAGGTTGTGATTAGATTTCTAGAGGAACATATTGTGACTCGTTTCGGAATGCCCAACTCGATTGTAAGTGATAATGGCTCTGCATTTTCTTCTTTAGAATTTGCAAATTGGGCATTTGATAATATGGTAAGTTTGAAATTCTCTTCAAATTATTACCCACAAGGTAATGGTTTGGCAGAATCCTCTAATAAGAATTTATTATGCGTAATAAAAAAATTACTTGAAAAGAATCTTAGGGATTGGCATAGTAAATTAAAATTTGCCCTTTGGGCTGATAGGACCAGAAAACCAAAGAGTCAATAGGGACATCTCCGTATCATTTAGTCTATGGGCAAGATCCTATTTTTCCCACTAATATAAGGTTACAAACTTTACATTTTATAAAAGACTATATTGGGACTGATAATAAACTTGAAACTAGATTAACCCAATTAATGCATCTTGATGAGAAAAGAGATGAGGCCATGCTTCATTTTAGCAAACATCAGGATGTAGTGAAAAGATGGTTTGATAAGAAATCCAAAATCAAAACATTTAAAATTTTAGACCTAGTTTTGTTGTGGGATAAAAGTCATGAAAAGAAAGGAGAGCATCAAAAGTTTGATTGTTTGTGGTTGGGTCCATATCAAATTGCTGAAATCCTAGGTGAAAATAGTTTCAGATTAAAAACCTTGGATGGAAGTGATTTAGCTTTGCCCATTAACGGGCTACATTTGAAGCACTATTTTCAGGCCTGAAAGGGCAAAGATCCTGTATTATATGTAAATATGTTTGTGTTTGATGATGTTGAGTCTGATTGTGTTTGTATTCATTCGCTTCCAATATTTAGTATCTTGTATATAGCTTGGGTGTATTGGTTTCTGTTTGTTTGGTTTTGGGCATGTCTAGTTTTCCATCTATTCTTGGTTTGGATTTTGTTTTGAATGTTTGTAAGTTGATTGGGTGTTTTGTATTCATTCGCTTCCAAGTTTTGGTTGTTTTCTCGTATTTGAGAGTGAGATGTCAGCTCATGTCCTCATGAATGTTTAATAAGATCAGGAGAGTGTGAAACATCAGAATTGTACTGCAAAAGGCTCCACAATTATCACAAACACATTAAAGTATATCGTTTGAAGCTTGTGATGCATGAAGTTGTCAATTTTACAAATTAGGGTTAAATATTTTACATGCTCCATCTCATTTAGCCTCATTTCAGGGTACATTTCATATCGCATTGCCTCTCATTTGCATCTATATTTCAAAGGCAATCATCGAAAATATGTCAAATTCTCTTAGGATCATTGCACAAGATACATTAAGAAGATCTTGAGAGTGGGAACTGATGCCAATACTATCTTGAACCAAGCACGTTTTGCACATCTTAAATACATCTTGAGAAAAATGGTTAAAACCATCCTTGGAAGAAAATGCGAGGTGAAAAGAGTCATTCTTGCCTGTCCTATCATGCAACATAGTCCATAAAATAGTGGTTTTTACCACTTTCACAATACTTGAAAACCCAAAATCATAGTAGTAAGGATAGGGTCAAATTCTCATCATACTTAGGTTGAGAATCCGATTCCCCAAAGCTCTGATTTTACCTCCATCATGCCATGGATTATTGGGTTGTAAGGATCGTACTACATATCCCTCAGAAGGATGGGTAGTCATCCCCAAGATTCAAGAAATCCAAAGTAAAATATTCATCATTTTATTTCCATCACACCATTGACTATTGGGTTGTAAGGATCGTACTACATGTCCCTCAGAAGGATGGGTAGTCATCCCCAAGATTCAAGAAATCAAAAGCAAAATCATGGACTATGGGGCTAACCTCCACCGGGGCTATAGACGCTTGACTGGCAGTGGAGTATGCTCATGCGTGGCGACATGTCTCATTTAAAAGCAAGACCTCTGACCGCTCAAACGGATAGGCTAGCCTTGCAATTTCATCCATAACAGGTTTAATCATTTTGGTCAAGATGAGGTAATGAACTCAGATCAGAGTAGTAAGGATAGGGTCAAATTCTCATCACACCTAGGTTGAGAATCCGATTCCCCAAAGCTCTGAGTACACTTGCACACACCGGTTCGGGATGGTAGTGGTTCATAACTAAGCTCTTGATCTGGTAAATGAATTCATTGCACACACATTTGGTCCTAAGAGGGTTAGACAATTTTAGTATGTTTGTTTATGGTACTAGAATGTTTGAGTCTCTACAAAGCAAGTTGTGCATATTATAACATATGTTCAGTACATCTGATTCTGCAAGAACCATCCATATCATATCATATGCATCCATGTGAAACTGATAATGGAAGGTTGAATGGTTTCAAACGATAAGGAATGAATCACTTTGCACACACTGAGCTGATGCTAAATAATTCTGATGGTTCATGTCTTTTTGGTCTACTTTCATTCTCTGGATATTTGTTGACGCTTGAGGTTTTGTGTTTTTCAGGTTGGGTTCTCACCCAAAATGCTCAGGAGCGTTTCCCAGTAGAGTCACCATTTGTTGTGGCTGCTCCACAACTAGCCCCAAAATTGGGGACCCACCTTTAAATTTTGGTTTTGGGAGGAATTTTTATCCTTGGAGTGCTAATGTGAATAGTTCTCATAAGCCTTTATACATATGATTGCATTGGGCTCCAATATGCTATGCCAAGGGGTGCTTCCTCCCTTTTGAGTTTTCATGGGAGCATGTGGGTTTCAAGGATGCAATGCAAGTTTGTTTCTTTGGCTAGGGCCTTCGTTTAGTCTCCTTTAAGAAGTTTTTTTTTATTTGGTTCAGTATTGAAATTGGGGTTTGAATCTAATCAAAGCAAGACTTTGAAATTAATGAATGAAAGTCCAAACCTTCAAATTTGATCTATTCTCAAGAGAAATAAAAATGATTAATCATATGTATTGAAGAAGATGAAATAAAAAGTATGTCTACATTTATTGTTCCGCTTTAATCCTTCTTCTATGTATATTTATAAAGAAAAGAAAAAAACAAAATATTTAAAATAAAAGGTTAAAAAAGAAAAAGAAAAAAGAAGAAGTTGTATATATATATATATTTATATATAAAATAAGTAATAAATAGAAATAAAAATAAAAATGAATAAATTATTATTATTATAATATATTTATTATATATAATAATAATAATAATAATAATAATGAAAGGATAAACAAAATATAAACTTTGCTTTGTTTTTTTTTTATATGTATAAAAGTAAAGTTTCACATTCTCTGGCTTTAAGTTTATATTGAAGATACTAATCGAAGTTGTATTGCTGTGCAGGAGATCCAACTAGCGAACATTGACCACCCAATACCAGAGGCTGATGAGGATGTCGACGCTGAGGATACATACAATGTGGAATAGTTTTGTGGGTCCCGTGTGACATAGTGGACCTGAATAGTGTTGGGACAGACATGGTCTGTGACACGACACAAATTAAACACTGTCCACGATGGACACATGGAGGACCCATGGTGAAATTGTGTAGCAGGTGCCACATATGTGATGACATGGCCAAGGGGCTTATCAACATGGACAAGAGGATGCATTGGACGATAGGTTTTGGATGATCTGACAAACATGAAATCAGGGAGGTTTACCGATAAACGACCCACGAAAGGTAGCAACATGGATCTGTGCAGGCGTAAAGAGCACATTCGCTGGGTTACTTGGAGAATGACACCTATATTGGAGTTACGAGGCATCGAACAAATATACAACAACATAGCATGATAAGGGTGCTGGAAATGATGTAACATTTCGAAAGGCAATAAGAAAGAGTATTTTTTTCAAATTTTGAAAGGGTAGCAAATGTTTGTGAGCAAAATCAAAAGGAGGGTTTTTTATCATAAAACTAACGTTTTTAGTGTCTTATCATTTTTGCATTTTAGTGACTTCTAGCTATTGTCTTATGCCATGAAATGGGTTGTAATAGGCAACGTTCAAAATGATGATGTTTCTCTATGTTTCCTTTAAGTCTCACACTGGATTTAATGGTATTGTGCTTATGTTGCAGGTCCATTAATTCAGGTTGTTTTATGATTACCTCATAACTTGGGATTTTGCAAGGAGGAGCTTGCTAAAATAATTTAGAATTTGACTTTTCAGCTAACCAAATTTGCATTTTGATTTATTTTTGTTAAGTTCATTTTATTTCAAGCACTCAATCATTCCATTTTGGTCCATCTAGAATTTCATTTTCTTTTATTTCCATTTTGGTCCTTTTCCAAAATTTCTGCTAATTTCTTTTTATTTCCATTCTGGTTTTTTTCCAGAATTTTTGCTAATTTCCTTTCAGTTTCACTTCTATTATGGTCCATTTCTAGAATTTTTAAGCTTTAAAGTTGTTTCCATTCTGGTCATTTTCTAGAATTTTCGCACCCCCAAACTTCATAATCTAAATTTTTAGATAAAACACATGGTTTAGGAGGGATACTAACCTACAATTTCACATTAAGTTGAGATAAGAAGTGAAAGCTAACTTTGCTAACATTGCTAACAGACTAACTTCTACTAATCACTATTAGGGTAGTGGCATCAACATAAGGAAGATAAAATGAACCCACTATCTAAAATTTACTTCATCTTAAAGGCACGAGCATTAAAATAAGGTGGAAAATTCCACATTTTATCATTTGAAACATTTTAAGTGAAGATAAAATACTTTGCTAATAGGGATTCAGGGTAGCACTAATTTAAAAAAAACCCTAAAAAAAACTACTTTTATTTTGCTTTTGATTTTAGTTAGATATTTCAATCACTAAGCATTGTTTAGAACCAGCAAAGGCTCCTTGTTTATGGTCACATGCATCATTGAATTTTTTCTCGCATAACTGTAATCTTTTAGATATTTTACCAGAACCTTGGAGAATTTGATTGTTTGTCATTTGGTTTCTTTTCAAGAGAGAGTTTTTTGCTCAATACTCTGCATGTGGTGGTATTTCAAAATTGGGCAAAATATACACTCAATAGTTCTCCCAATGTGGGGTACTCCACAAGATAATCTCCTTATAATATATCACACATAAATAAATATACTTATCCAATACAATGATTACTTTGATCTGCTCAAAGCTAGGCAATACACTGATCTGCTTAGGTATGAAATCCACTGATCTGCTCAGCTAGGCAACACACTGATCTACTTAGGTAGGCAATATACTGATTTGCTCAACTAGGCAACACACTGATCTGCTTAGGTAGGCAATCCACTGATCTGCTCAGCTACACTAATCTACTCAAGTAGGCAATCCATTGATCTGCTTATCTAGGCAATACACTGATCTACTCAGGTAGGCAATCCACTAATTTGGTCAGCTAGGCACTCCACTGATATGCTCAGTTAGGCAACACACTGGTCTGCTCAATAAGCTCACAAAAAACTTGTCCAAATCTGCTCAACAAGTTCACACAAAACTTGTCCAAATATGCTCAATAAGGTCACATAGAACTTATCCAAATTTGCTCAACAAGCTCACACAGAACTTTTCCAAATAGCTCAACAAGCTCACAAAGAACTTGTCCAAATATGCTCAATAAGATCACACAGAACTTGTCCAAATCTTCTCAACAAGCTCACACAGAACTTGTCCAAATCTGCTCAACAAGCTCACACAGAACTTGTCCAAATATGCTCAACAAGCTCACACATAACTTGTCCAAATCTGTCCAAAAATATATCCCAAAGACCTTCTCAAAGGCTCAACCAATCATGCTCAAGTAGCATTCAAATCTCATCCACAAATCTACAAAGACAAGGTTCAATGATGAACTCAATAATGAATGTCAAATCACTCTACAATGGATGACAACAATGATCCACAATTATCTCAACTCAAATCAATCTCAACTCAACTCAAGTCAACTCATAGAAGCATAAAGAGAATTGTTAGAGACTCAATATGTTCTAAGCTCAATCTCAACTCAAATCAGATTTATAGAATAGTTTGTTTCATGGAACTTGAACAATCACTTCACACATCACTTGACTAGGCTCAATCAACTCAACTCAAATGTTTCCAACAATGCTCAACCACAAATCTCACATAACAATGATACTCATGTTCTTTTCAAGTTCTTTGCATAACCAATGGGCTTCAACAACTATGCTTATAAAATAAGGTTTAAACACAACTCTCAAACCAAAAAATATTGAAGCATTCAACCAACCACTTTCGAAAAGGAAACCACAATCAATCCTTTTCTCTTTAATGATATTTCAAAAATCAACCACCATAATCAATCAATAGGAGAATGTGCAAATACCTTTTATGAAGATGAAGAAACCTCTTTGGAAAACTGCCACACTCAACAAACTTCTTTTTCAAATTTTAAAAAGGGCTAGAGATCATGATTAATATCATAACAACAATATCCAAATAACACCTTATCACTCCTACTCAACAAAATGCATCATGTCCCCTTATGAAATAATTAATCACTTTTGAAAAAGAACAAAACAGCCTTCACTTTTTAACCCCTTTAAAAAATAGAAATATCTCTTTACATATACCTTATTTCTCCCTCTAAGCAAGTTAATCAAATAGCCTTCGAAATAAGCTTTCCAACGATATATAATATGATATACTTCTAAAAGGAAAATTACCAGAAATCTCTCATTTTCTCAACATGCATCACAAACCTTATCTCTCCTAGTGTAACCTTAGAAAAATAAAATATTAGGAAAAATTATTAACTTGCCTTTGTCATCAGTGGGATTCGATCCCCCGTCGCTGCCCCTGCACCACTCTAACCATGGCATAAAAAACCACGTGATCCAACCACTCACATAGAATAGTGAGCACACAACTTCTATTTATTTGCTTCGAGTGTGTCCTCAAACACCACGTGCGCCAAAATATTCATCCCTTTCACTTTGCAAAACCAGTGCCGACGGGATTCGAACTTTAGATCTGCTGGCACTTCAACACCTTACACACCTTCTTCTTGCCATTAGGCCATAAGTACCTATGGTGCTTGGTAATGGATCTCCCTTACTTTTATTGCCTCCTTTATTCACTGGATTCGAACGAGCTGCGATGCCTTTGCTCCCTCTTTGCACAAACACCCTTTGCACACTCTTTAACATGTTGGCACCTTTTCGCTTCCTTAGAAATTCGAATGCATCACCATCATTGAGGACATATGGTTAAATCAAAACATTTGGTGGCATATTTATATATGCCTTCCTCTTTTCTTTTGACGTCGACACTATAAATTAAACTTTAATATTATATGCCTCCTTTATTTTTACGTCGGCACTATAAATTAACTTTTAAATTTAAATTTTAAATAATTAAAATTTAGACTTAAATATTTAAAATTAAATATCTCCATCACCGGGGCACATTTTTCAACGAAACGAAAAGCCAACCTGGGTTTTAAGAAAAACCCATTTCAAATCTACCATCCATGGTTTTAAATAAAACCTTTTATTTTGACTGACTTGGTTTTCACAAAAACCCTGTATATATTCATGCTTTCCAAAATATCATAAATGCTTATTTATGAAATACTTTGGCCACCAAAACTCAATGTGATCCATGTGACATCAATGATCCATGTGACATCAATGACAACATAAAATATCTCAAATTTCCAATATTTTCAACCAACTTCCTTATTAATTATGTCCCAAGGGATTTTCACAACTAAGGAATTTATTTTTTATTTTCCTTTTTTGTTTAATACTATTTACACTTACCATCATGGGAATCGCACAATGAAATTCACTTGCACGGTCCCATATAATTATTATCTTGGAGGTTTGACCATGAAATTAAAAGTGATTATATCATCTGGCACCACTTGCTCTCTAGGGTAATTCATCTTGACTTGTAATGTTACTAAATTCCCTGGCCTTCCACTACCATGCATGCAATTTAGAATTATACAATTTCAAGCTGGAGTATCTTCTCCTAACATCTCTTCCTCTTGTCGTACAAGTGATGGATCCCTTGGTGGCAGTGCTCTTACTATTCTTCTATCATTTAAGTGACTTCTTCGCCTATCTCCTCAGATAAATTCTATGTCCAAACTTAGCGATTGAATCCTTTTCTATCCAAAGTTTATTTCATCTACAAAACACACTCTTCTTCTATCAACAAGACATCTACCTTGAAATTGCCTTCCACGTCCTACTCCCCTTGACATCGAACCTCTCTGAATAATTGGTGGTTCCTCCCTTCCTTGGAGCAATCCTCTACCACTCTTCGAGGTCCTTGTTGAATTAGTGGTGATCGTACCAATGGATACCACCATGTAGGGTTTGGTAAGATTCCTCTTATCCCTGGTATACCTTGCAGATTCCTTTTCTAGTTAAAACATGCTAAAGGTGTGTCTCCTAACCATCTAGGAGTAGGAGTTCAGAACCTTTCTTGTCCTCTTTCTCCTCTTGGTGTAATATCACCTTGACTTCTTTCATTCCATGGTAGAATACCCCCTCCCCTTCCTAGCTAAAGCCTTAGGGGTCCTTGTCAATTCCTCCCTCTCGTTGCTTGATTATCAAGAGTTATATCTACTAGTTCAATATTGTGTAATGGACTTCTACTTTGTCCTACACTTGGTGATAATTTTCATAATGCTCTAATTTTATGATCTGCACGTATTAAGCGATGTCTCCATATTCTTTTCTTAACATATAGTTGTGGAGATGAGGTCACTAGACTCTCCCTGTATGCATCATAAAATTCTATATCAAAACTTGAGACGTTTTGATTATCCTCTCTTTGCTTCTACCAATATGCTAGTAAGTTTATCAATCTCTTCAATCTCCTTACTTCTCTCCTTTGTCTTCTTAATTGTTGATAGGCCATTGTATAAGCTTGAGGATCAAGGTTGGCTTGAGGCTCCTATGGTCTTCTAAGTTGTCTATGTGCTATTGTATAAGCTGGAGGATCAAGATTATCTTGAGGTTCCTGGGGTTTTCTTAGGTAGTCATAATTACCACTACTCTCTATGCTAGGTTCACTTACCAACCAATGTATTACTTCATCACTAGATTCACTTGAATCTACTCGTGTGGTTGAGATGATGTGGTTGCTTCCTCAATATCTCATCAAAGTATTTTTGCATATTCATTTGTCATTGGTGGATCAATTGGTGCTACTTGTGATCTTCTTACTTCACTTGTGCTTGCACCATCATTTCTTATACCACTTCTTTGAGTTATCCCCTCATTATCCTTAGCTTCCCCTTCTAGTTCTTGTAGCTTAGCTACTATTTGCTCATCCAACCTTCCTATTGTACCATCCAATTCTTGGATGATTTACTCCCTCAACCTTGCATTATGACCTTGTAGCATTTGATATTCCTCTTGCAGTTGTTGGGTCTGTAGTCGCATTCTCTACTATAATAGCCCTATATGTGCTAACAATTCTTTGTTAATGGTCTTGTTCCCATTCTCCTTTGGAACTTCCATTTCAAAAGTTTCCACTCTATATTCATATCATACTGTTAACCGTATCCTTCTTCGTCCTTCTACTTGGGGTAGTTCTCTATGTTCCACCTGAGGATACATCATGTTTTGATTTAGGGGTGCTTCTTATTACCTTCCCCTATTTCTAGGTAACAATATCATCTCTTGATATCCTCTTTTATTTTGAGGAATCTTATCTTCATCTTCCTTTGTTACTCATTCGGTCCCATATACAAATCTGACATGCACCTACAATATTCTTCTTTCTCTGGGACGAAGTACCAACTCTTTATATTCTATAGTTGGTTGTGTCTCCTCCCCTTATGCAAATAACTGTGTGAGTCCCATGTCAAGCTCTTCCTGAGATGAACTTTTCTCATTTTGAGTTCTCCATTGAGCTCCTACTCATATTCTTCATTCAATATCTTTTGAAGTAATGAATAAGCAGTGTACTTTGTAGGGCTTCAACTTTGAGCCATTTATAGTGTGGGGTACCTCAATGCCATTCAAGTTTTGCAACTTGACTACTCCATTATTCATTAATTCCACCACTTTTTAGGGACCAAACCATAAAGTTCGCAACTTACCAGGATTTATTTCTCACTTCACATTAAACTTTAGAACTAAGTCATCCAGACTAAGTTCTAGCTTCCTTAGGTGTTTGTCATGCCAATGTTTCCTTCTTTTCTGGGCTACCTCTATTGCCCATTGTGCCATAAATCTTCTTTCATCCAACTTAATCAGTGCTGTCAGTCGTTCCTCCAAACTTTCCTAATCACCCAAGCGATGCTCCACTGGAACTCTCAGACTTGGTATCAATAATTTGACTAGCACCACTACCTCTTGTCCATACATCAATTGGAAAGATGTATGCTCTATTGTTGGTTTAAAAGTTATTTTGTATACCTATAAAACATATGGTACCCTTTCCTCCCAATCCGCTCCTTCTATTCCATAGGTTTTGTACAAAGTAGAT
Organism: Wollemia nobilis; assembly: GCA_028583015.1. Classification (NCBI taxonomy): domain Eukaryota; kingdom Viridiplantae; phylum Streptophyta; class Pinopsida; order Araucariales; family Araucariaceae; genus Wollemia; species Wollemia nobilis. The sequence goes on along the minus strand of JAQPPZ010015005.1, from coordinate 4,118,880 downwards.
ACCAGGACTTTATTTTTTGCTTCCACCTGCCCATTGGCTCTGGGGTAATATAGATTAGACAATGAATGCAAAATCCTAAATTCGGTTTTCAACGTCTTCATGATCTCATTTACAAAGTGTCCTCCCTAGAAACTTGTTATTTATAGTGAAATACCGAATCTTGTAATTACCTTCTCGTATAATAATCTTACTATACTTTTAGCTGAGTTATTAGGTAGCACACTCACTTTGACCCGCTTTGTCAAGTACTTTGTTGCTACCACAATGTACCTGCACTTTATTTTTAGAGAGGTTTTCAATGGTTTGATGAAGATATTTAAAATAGTTCCTAGGATTGTTATGGATGCAATGGAATTAAGTCTCTCTTTAATGGCTTTCCTGTCCTTTAACAAGTATCACATGCTTTTACATATTCTTTTGCATTGTTATACAGAGTGGGCCACCGTAATCTTGTTAGTAATATTTTCCAAGCAGTGGAATTTGATCCAATGCGCCCTCCTACTAAGTCTTTGTGAGATTCTTTCAATGCCATTTAAAATTATTTCTCCATAATGCATCTTCGTAAGATACCATCAATTCCCATATTATACAGTAACCCCGCTATCAACTGGAAGGGTGTTGGCTTCATAATTACTTTCTTCTTCTCAATTTTCATAATTTCTTGTAGTAACTCTCCTATGGATAGATATTGGCCAATCAACTTGTACCACGATGGAACAACATTGATGGCAAATAACTGTGCATCAGGGAATTCATCCAAAATCCCTATTCCTGTAGACTCTCCTAATCGTATCTAAGACAACTGGTATACAATTACATGCTTCTTACAAGATCTCACTACTACTTGGGATATGAACTCCTGTAGGGTGATGAGCCACCTACTGACTCATCCTTGTATCATCGGTTTGTTTATTAAGTATAATAGAGCTTAGTGGTCTACATAAAAATCAAAGATATTCCCTAGTAAGTAATGCCTAAACTTTTGAACTGCATATACCATTACCAAGGCTTCTCTTTATGTTGTATTTTAGTTTCTTTCCGCCCTTGACAATAGATGACTAGCAAAGAAAATAGGTTGATCTAGCCTAAAATGTTCTTCTTGTGCTAAAGCACATCCAATTGCAAAATTTGAAGTGTCAATGTGGACATGGAATTCCTTATACCAATTTGGAAAAATTAAAATTGAGCTACTGACAAGCTTGGTCTTCAACTCCTCAAAGGCTCCTTGGTGCTCCTTTGTCTATATGAAAGAAATATTTTTCTTTGTCAATGAATCCAATGGATAAGACACATGTGCATAACTATTGATAAACCTTTGATAATACCCTATCGATCCAAGGAAGGTTTTAAGTGAACTCACATCATATAATTCTTCCACGTGCAATATCACACAGATCTTATCAAGATCTATTTTTAATCCCTCATTGCACACTATGTGCCCTAACAACTTTCCATATGGTACCATCAGGTAACAATTTCTAGGGTTTAATGAGATCTGTGCATTTTTCACCTACTCATACATTCACTAAGGGTAGAAATATGCTCCTTGATCTCCTCATAAATGGACTAGTCATCCAAAAATACTTTGAAATTCCCCATCACCAACTGATCAAATATATACAATAATGCACTAAAACGTAGCTGGGACATTATAGAGCCTAAATGGCATTCAATTATACGCATAGATTCCATTATCCATAATAAATGTGGTCTTCAAATTATCTTCCTCAGCTATGATTTATTTGATTGTAACCCAAAAATCCATCCAAAAATGAATAGATCTCGTCTTGCGAGTTCCTCCAGAATGGAATCTGTGAATGGAATAGGGAAGGGATCCTTAATGTTTACTGTGTTTAGACTTCTAAAGTCCATACATATTATGGTTTTTTCCACTTGCTTCTTCAAAGTGACCAGTATAGGTGATACCCATTCATTGGATGTAACCCTGGAGATGATTCCTGCATCCAACATCTTCTCTATCTCTACATTCACTAATGTAGCATATTTTAGATTCATCCTATACGGTCTTCTCCTTACTGGTTGTGCTCCAGGAATCAACGTGATCTTATGGACACATAACTCAGGTGGTACTCCCTTCAAGTCCTTGTATGTCCATGCAAAGACATCCTTATATTATAAGAATATCTTAAAGGTTGTCACTTTCAATATAGGGTTCCAATCATCACCATAATGAATCATCCTAGGTTCATCCTTCATCCCTAGATTAATATCCACTATTCGGGGTCCTTCATATTTGATATTTTTTGGCTCACTCATTACTTTCTCTACATTCTTTGGGTGTGCTAATATTGCATAAATTTTTGCATCTCCTACTATATATTCTGCAAAAAAAATTGGAAACATCCATTTCTCTTCTACTTCCTTTTTAGGTTCCTACCTGACTTTGATTTTGTCTTGTTTTTCCCTGATCTCCTCTAAGTTAATATAGAGGCAGTTAGGTTGAAAATTTTTGTACTCCTCCATTTTCTAATGAAGAATTACTCTATCAAATCTAGCTTCATATTCACTACATTCATCAAGGTACAACATTCCTTCTTCGTATCCTTCATCTCCTAAAGAGTTTTTTGATTCGTCGATCATGGCTACATCCTCACTGCCCTTTAATTAGTCAAATTAATCATATACTTATGCTGCCCCTTTTTAAATGCTAGTTGTGATTAACTTTGGTTATACGTAGCCATCGTCTTCCCAATAGAGCATCATATGCAGGATTTTGCATAGTAATCACAACGAAATCCAAGATGAAATCTTGGTCAGTTATCACCACCTGTTGTGTTATCAAGACTCCATTTATCTTGATACCATACTGGTCAGCACCATATAGTCAGAAGCTCGATGCCCATCGATATGGAGTACCGAGTTCTAGAAAAGTCCTTTAAGGTAGCACATTGACACTGGATCCTCCATCTACGATAACTTGCATCAATTTGTGCCCTAAAATCTCCATATGAACTAATGCGGGTTTCTTTCCCACATCAATAATTAATATGGTGGTGTCCATACATTTATATTTTTGTTTCTTCTCCTAAATCGGTTGACTTTGAACTTCCATCACCTTGTGGGGTTGTATCTCTTCCACCATCACTTTTTGTAATGATGGGATAGCTTCCAACAAGTTAGCCATTTTGATTTCTATTGTGGTGTTCAAAATATGTGCTACCAAATTCTGCACAACTACCTTTTCTTCTGATGGTTTTTCAGTTCCTTATCTTCTGCTAACCTTAGTTGCTTAGCTTTTTTTGCTTCATCTTCTAGTACTTTCTTTACTACTTGCCAATGTTGCTTTTCTTTTGTTGGCTCAGGATACTTATCCTTTTTAGCCTAATTCCTTGTCACGGCTAAAAATTCCTGAGTTTCCTCTTTAACTTGAGGAACCTCAATATCCAAATAATTTACATTTTATGGGTTACTTGAACTCACCTACTTGGGTTATTTTGCTTCCTTGTGGTTACCCGAACCACACCACCTATACATATGCATAGTTTTTTCTTGCTGCATTTCTTTTCTTTGAGGTGAAGGACATTTTTTTGCAAAATGCCCCTACTCCTGGCAATTGTGACATTGTATGATTGACCTCCCTTTTGAGTCATACTACAAACGACTCTATCTTCCTTGTTGATTGTCCTGGTTCTACCTTCCACCTCATCGGCTATTTATATAACCATTGTTGCTTGTTACTTGCTTCATAAGGCCTTTGGTTTCTCTTCCTACTTCTGGATTATCAAGACCTATGGATGCACTCTTGCATTATACAAACATAGCATCACCTTGTGTCCCAGCATGTTAATTATGTGGACACTTTACATTTGTATGGCCTTTGGTTTTACATTCTGTGCACCAAATGTCAATCCTATCAGGTTTGCTTCTTTGTTATTTTATGATCTTGTAAAATTCTTGGGAATGATGGTACTATCCTTTGTATAGCGTTGTCTTCTCCACTATCTAAATTATTGGACATGGTATGAGATAATATTCCTATATATGTCTGCTTTGAGTCACTTTCAAAATTATTTGCATTATTTAAAGATTCATCATACATTTTCGATGGTATTACCTTCATCTTTTTCTTATAATTTGTAGCAATCCATCTACGAACCATCGCTTTATCAATAAATCTGCCAAAGGTATCTATATCTTGTCTACTAACTACTTTAATCTACAATTATATTATTTTACATCTTCATCAGGCTTTTGCTTAGTCATATAAAGTTCCATGACAATGTCTCCATCATCCTTCAAGGGACAAAATTCTTCAATGAATTTCTCCTTCACTTGATTCCAAGTTTGAAAATATAATGCATTTTCCCTTTTCAGATACCAATCCATCGTCAATCCTATCAAGGCAATAGGAAATTAAGTCAACTAGTCATCTAGCTAATATACACCATTTGCCCTCCAAATGGTTATGTAGGTTCTAATATACCTTGTGGGGTCTTCCTTACCCTCACTTGTAAAGGGTGGACATCTTTGCTTGGTTGCCTTATTAGCCATATTTGGTGAATCATCCTCATCACTTGAGGTGTCACATGGAATCTCTGTCTGATTCCTCCTTGGGGGTGTTTCACTATGCTCATCGTCAAAATTTTCTATCTGAGGTATATTTTACTCTTCCACCAGTTTTTTATCAAACTCACATGAATATTCACTCCATGACTTCCTTCGCTTATGTGAAGGAGATGGTCTTGGTCTTTCTTCCTGAGACCCCATGCTCTATTGCCCTGGTACCTGACTCTCATTCTCTGCGCTCTCTTGCAATACTTTCATCACTTAATCAGGTGTCACCATCCACTCCCATTTATCGTGCACCCCTTCTATGTCAACTTGTTCCTCTACATTAGATGATTCTGGTTCTTCCTCTTCTATCTCTATCAATAGCACCTCAAAATATCCTTTGTCAGATGTCCAAACTTTCTCTATTTTTGGTTCATGTGTACTATGGTCAGAATTACTTGCATTCCCTCTTTGAGAAATTCTTGTGCTCCTTCTCACTATAATGTTCTCTTGTACTTCTTGTCTCATACATCTTTGCACACTGGTGTCTATCATTCACCTCCAAATTTGTAATCTTACTCTGTTAGTTTGACCCATTTTAACAAAAATCCAAGTTTGATAAGGCAACGGTGCAAAATTTAGTACAAGGGTGTAGTATTCCTGGTGGGGAGGTGATTCTCAAAGGCTTGGAATGATCAATTTACTATTCTTGTTCAAATACCCAAATTGTACAATCATACAGTCTTCCCAACAATTGATATGCGATCACAAAATAGCTTGTACAAACTCAAATTGTACAACTGTATGATACCAAATCATACAGTGTCAATTATTATATGATTTGACACTCATTCAATCCTTTAGATTTGGTTTTGTAGGATATCGTATATAGTTTTGTAACTAATTGTTCAATTTACCATATTTTCCAAATCGAGTAAGTTTTCTTCAATCTCCTAACTGCAAAATCAGGTAAAGTTATTTTGTACGATTTGTAGCACATATGGTGTATGATTTGTATGAACTAAAAGCTTAGAAAGGTGCCAAATTAGATATTTTTCTTTACTAATCTCTCTCATACAAGTTTTGGGAATTTCAGGAATTCCATCTTTACCAGCAAGCAAGTTCTATTTTTATGCTTTGAGAAAGTTCTTCACAATGGAAATATTTAGAAATCATACAAAAGCTTCCAAGATATCTTTCTTGATGAAATATTCCTCACAGATCACTTCCAAGGCTCACACTAGTGGTGATTCAATTCCATTATTCATACTAGTGCATTAACATCATCCATAGACATAGAAAAGTAACATGCAACAATCAGATACTGCAAAACACTAATCCATCATTCCAAAATCATACAATGACATGAGAGAATACTATGCAATGTGGTTCTTCATTCATTACTCTTCAATGGTACATTACAATCACTAATAGCTTCCACAAGGATACACAATAAACCAGTAATTCCACACAATGATCAGATGTATGCATTCAATAATCAGACCTACAAAATTGAAAAGGGGGTATTATATAACATCTGCCTAGGCTGTTCCAAGTGGCTTCTGAGGCACTTCATTATTTACATTTACCCATGTATAACAAAAATCTTAGTTACACCCTTTACTAAGTCCAATTACATTTATTATCAAATTCATTCACAAATGCAACTCGAATTATATTTCATCTGCATTTCATTGCATTACATTGTACCTTGTATGTTTTAGCTTTCAGTTTGTACATTTTTCTCCTGCTTTGTATGTTTTGCTTCCTCCTTGTACGTTTTACCAAAACTATCAAAATTGTCAAAACTAGGCAAATCCTCTTTGTCACTTCTTCTTCTGGGAGGTGGATTTACTGCCTACAAATACCAATAATGCAAGTCATCCAAACATTAGCTTGTTATCAATAGGGTATTACATCCACGTCTCCACTGCAATAAGCCTCCTTTCAATAAATTAGACCTCTATATTTTTTCGAAGGAATTTCCACTTTAATTTAACTACAAAATAAAAATAACCATATATTCAAGAAATTTTAGCTTTACAAATATTTGGCATGTGTCTTAATAGGGCATCCAAATTTGTAACTTGTTTGGGATATAGGTGTAATTTATTCAACTATGACCTATAATGATGTTGATGTTGCATTGAAAACATCATGTACTAATTGAGCATAAGTTTTACTTTTCTTTTTCATAGTCTTTTTTAATATAGGAGAAATGTTAAATAAAAGATTACAAAAATCAGCATAGAAGCCTATCCAATAAGAGCAAAATAACTGCAGTACACAAAATTAATATAAACAGGTATTATCAAAAGACTAGCAGGAGCTCCTACAAAGAAACATGGTCATCAAGTCATAATTGAACATAAAAATAAGTAAGAGTTTTGCAAATCAAAACACACAATGGGGTTCTTTTATGATCACAAGGGTGGCCATAGGCTTAAGATCAATATGTTCCATAATGTCAGAGACATAGTATCTAGTGACCATGTTTGTTCATTATTATCAGCACATGCATATATAACTTTGACTATTCTCACTAAATATTAACTTAATATACTTTGTTCTTGACTTCAGAATCAACACTTTATAAAATATCATTACTAGATTGAAGTCAGGATATTGATAAATGGAAGAACCCAACTATTATTTTAATTTAAATATTGAGGAGATTACATCTTGTCACTAAAAATTGAAAGGAAGGTTACAGACTATCCTGTTGTTTTATTTTTTCATAGTTCAGTCGAAGAGTAAAAGTGGTGGTTGTAACCTTTTCTTGCTACCATTTGTTTTCATATGATATTGATTACCTTGTGTAACCTTATTTGATTTGGTTACGTGGGAAGAGGGTTAGTTCCTTGAAACAAAATTATTTGTGAGGTATTTATATTATGATGATTACTTAGTCTGAGTTGTGGATTATAGATTAGTATTATGAATATGCATGTATTTTTGTACAATAGGATGGTTCATCAAATGAGGAAGACAAACATTATCTTAGAACACCTTCTTATACACTCAGATTCGGGTTTGTGGATGAGATAAAGATGAACCTGATGATGAACATTCTTATTTTATTTATCTATTAATTTATTTATTGAAGTATATGTGAGCTTGAGAAGTGCAATATACTGGGACATATTTATTTTAGGAAAATACTTTTGAGAGGCTTATATTGGCAAGTTGACTCTTAAGATAAAAAAGTGAATCCTTGTTTAGATAGATTTATGTATATGTAGTTTATGTTTCATGGAGTGTATGAAATTTTATGTATTTATCTTAAGTATTCATTTTGTAAAGTATATTTATATGGAATGAAACTGTCCAACCTAATTTACATCATATGTAAGTACCATGTAAGTATGACTTTGAAAAACTAGCAATATTACAATAGTTCTACTAGAAATTATGCTTGTATGGCCTAGCAAGATTTTAATCTTGGTCTTGGAAGGTCAGTTAAGCTAATGCCATTTTACTAAAACACCAAGGTTTATATTAAGAAAGTAAAGTTTAGATTAGAACACTAAGGTTCACCTATAGAATTTGAACCTTGTTTTATCAATTTGACATCTTCATTCTAAACTACTTGAAACTAAAATATTTTAAGATTTTGTTTCTATCATCTATCAAGGTGCTCTATATCAATGGTGAAGTGTGTGTGGATTTATGTGTATGTCATATGAAATGTGCAAATTTGAGAAGTCTTGATTTTTGGTAAACTACTTTGATGTAGGAAAATAGAAGATATAAGTTAGAAACTGATTGAATCTGACATATGCTCATGTTTGGTCCTTCAAATACCTATAGCTTATGCACTTGATTTTGATCTAATTTGATTTTTCTACCTTGTGCAACTCAAGATATGAAATCCTATTTATAATTATCATGCACAATAAAGACAACAAATATCAGAAGATTTGATTGCTGGTAAACTATTTGATGTAGGAAAACATAAGATATAAGTTGAAAACTGAGCGAATCTGACATCTGCTCACGTTTGGTCCTTTGAAGGCCTCTAGCTTATGCATTTGATTTTGATCTATTTTGGTTTATATTTTCTATGCAGCTCAAGATATGATCTCCTCTTTAAAATTATCATACACAATAAAGATAACAAATATCCAGAAATATAATTTTTTGTGTAAAGTGCAAATTCATAACTTGTGAATATATATCAATTTTATCCTAAGGTGTGTTGGTTGTAGGAAATCATTCTAGAATGTCTTTCTTACAGTCCTACTTCTGATGTTGCTATTATTTGATAACAATTGTTTTGCTTGTGAAGTTTACTAATTGCAATACAACAGTAGAGGTCTGCCATCCATGCTAATATTTAGATGTTTCAACCATAGAAATATACAAGAATATTTGTGAAGTAAAAATTGGAATAATGAATAAACATTCTATTTGGAAATCCAAACTTTAGCATTTCAAATTACTTAACAACATTGAAATATGAGTCTTATCTAGTTATCATCTTATAGTTCCTATCCATGTATATATTTGATAAGTAGGTTGGTCTTTGGTGAGGGTGTGGACCATAGAGTGCCACCTATCATTCTCAAAATTAAGTCCAATGCCATGGGTAAATAAGCTTGTTATCATCACGCAATATTTGAACCTTGGTCTCCTCCTTAAATGTTAAGAAATATAATTGATTGAGCTAATGTCACTTGATGGCTAGGATAAAAATTTGATCAACCTACTATTTTTAATTTCTTTTGAGTTTCAATATGTTACAATATATATTGTATCTCATCAATATATTTACTCCCATGTGATAATTGCATAAACACTATAAGGAAATAACAAGCAAATTCTAGAGGGGTAATATTGATGTGCCACAAAAGGAAGTTATTACCCTCTTAACAAGTCTTTCGAAAGACTTTGATTGTATTAACCAAAGTTTTGTTTGAGGACTTATTTGACTACAAAATTATGCTAGCATAACATCAAAATTTGCACGCATGTATATCTTTAACTTACTTTTGACTAAGAATTCACCTTTTTTATTTGGTATTACTTCATTGGTAATTTGATACTTTGCTTTCACTTCCAATGGCTGGTTATGTGTTATGGTAAATTGTATTTTTTATTTATTTAAGATATTGCATTCATCATGCTTGTTGTGTTTATGCCAGAAATTTTTTAGAGGGAGACAATTTTGCACTCAATTTGGAGAGTATGGTGAACGAGCTAACAGATGAATTGACATTTATCAATGTCATTTCCTATTGCTTTTACTAATATTTTTTTTTCTACATTGTGTCTTTGATGCTATTTTGAAAGGTGATTATATAGTTCTTTAGTGTAGGAGTAGAATGCTTTTTTTCAGAAACTTCTTATGTGATAATTTTACATTTATTTAGGAATACTTTCAATCCAAATTCAAAATATCTTTTCCAATTGTTGTTCTTCTTTTGAGAAAATTATGATGGTGATATTTTTTGTCTTGTGGAAGCATGTCACTTACTTTGTAGGACTGTCCAAGAATCAGGTAAGCTCTATGTGAAATATGAGTTGGATTGTTCTATTATTTTGATATTTTATATATATCGTTAATATTATATGAGGTTTGATAAATTCTTTAATATTTTTTTAATCATTACATTACAATTCTTGAAAACATTGAATTTTGAAATGGCTGAAATTGGTAGTCATGCGTTTTTAGTAAGTTAATCGTAAATACTATATTGATATAGATGTGAAAGATTGGGATCATAAATATTTGATACATTACCATTTAGAAGCATAGATTTATTTATCATAGAAGGAAAGGTAGTTTAAGCTCTGAAACCTAGTTAACTAACACAATTGTATTTGTGCTTAAATATTGAATGTTTATGCATTTCTAATATTGAATGAGAGTGTTAAAGAGTGCAAGGTGTGACGTTAGTGTGTTTATCTCATGGTTTTGATTTTCCTCTTTATTTTCTTTCTTGATACTTGTATCATGTCGTAGTATTTGAGTGTAAGTGACATGCATCTCTAAGAAAGTAGGTCACTGAGAGGCAATCACAAAAGTTTAAGAGGAATGGCATTGACATACTAATTGACTTTCAAAACATGATAAATCTCTATGTAAACTCTTGAAATTTATATGGACCTTATATACCATACTATAGTAAGTCAGGAGCCCAAGTAATATCCAAATCCCTTCCATCAGCTTCTGCAATGCCAACCATTTGAAAGATATGGAAACCATAGATGTTGATGAAAAATATCACAATTCATTAAGGTCATGTTGGCATTTTTGCCACATTTATTTTGATTGCTGATTATTCATGCTTAAGCTATTGAAATTCTAACTCCTCTACAGGTTTTGATGCAAAAAATGACTAAGTCCGAAGGTTGTCGCGAAATCGCGACAAAAAACAGCATGGAGAGCCAAAGTTGAAAACCGTCGCGATATCGCGACATGTCGCAAAATCGCGGGTCGGATGAGGAGAGAGAAAACAAACGCAAAATTGTCACGATTTCGCGACGTGTCGCAAAATCGCGGTCAACGCAGTCAACGGCAGTAGGTGGGCAAAACCGTCGCGATATCGCGACGTGTTAGATTTTCGCGGCTTGCGACGGCCAGGGAGCATAAGGTTAGAAATTGTCGCGAAATCGCGACATAACTGAGCGATGGGCGATGAGACTCGAAAGTGTAGCGAAATCGCGACACAATATGGCACAAGGCACATAAGGCAAAAGACGTCGCGAAATCGCGACGCGTCGCATTTTCGCGGCGTGGGTGGACAGAAAGGCTCAAGTTGTAAAATGGTAGCGATTTCGTGCCAGTTGAATGATGAAGCCAAGCTAAGCAGAGGATGTAGCGAAATCGCTACGTGTTCCGTTTTCGCGGTTCAAGTGAATGAAAAGAGTCTAAGGCAAAAAAATGTAGCGATATCGCGACACTTTTGAGAATGAGTCCAAGCAAGACGAAGACGTCGCGAAATCATGACAGAAAGTGAGAACAGTGAAGAAGGCAAAAAATGGTAGCGATTTCGTGACACATTGTTGAAGAAAGACTAAGTGCGGAGAATTGTAGCGAAATCGTGCAGTGTTCCATTTTTGCGGTTGGCGAACAACAAAGTCCAAGGAAACAAAAGTGGTAGCGAAATCGTGACATGTCGAATTTTCACGATACAAAAGGGAAGATAAAGCCGAAGACAGAAATTGTAGCGAAATTGTGCAGCATTGCGTTTTTGCGGTTAAGGTAGCGAAGGAGATAAAGAAGCCGAATATGTAGCGATTTCGTGACATGTTTGTTTTTCGCGGGTTCAAAGCGGTAGAAGCGTACGGAGCAGAAAGACGTCACGATTTCGTGACCTGTCACGTTTTCGTGACCTGTTGCAGTTTCGTGCTAGAAAGCGGTTCAAACGGCCCGATGCAGTTTTGTGAGTTTCGATGATTCAAAGCGCTCCAGAATTAAATGTGTTGCTGCTTTCCGATGCGGTCAAGGTAGAAGAACGTGCCCAAGCTACCAAAATTGAAGATTTCCATTATTCGAAGCTGTTGTTCACGATTTTTCTAACGGTTTCATGCATGTTTCCAAGAACAACAATTTAATGAAGGCGACCGACTCTTCCTTATGGCATTTAATTTTTGATTGTTCTGAGGCTGTTTAAGGATATCATCTCCTTGTTTTCGTTGCATAATTTGTAGATCTCGAGGAGGTCCGTTTCATATTTTTAATGCTACAAAGAGGCAAGACCTCTATATAAATCAATGTAAATCTCAAGAACAAGTATCGGGAGTTTGAGAGATACTTTTGCTGAAAGCTTTTCAAGTACTTTGCATGAATATAAGACATTTGGCTCTCTGGTTTCGCAAGCGATTTTCTGTGTATTTTCCCTTATGTATTCTGCATTCCTAATTTGTGCTCGCATTTCTTATTTCTTGCTTAGTTTTAATTATGTATTGAGTTTTAACATTTGCTAGTAAGGGAGTGAGTTATGGAATGTTATTTTGGAGGTCATCTGCGCAAGGTTGCGAGTGGATCACGTCATTGTCTTCTGTTATTTGTTGTTTGCGTACTTAGAGTTATCTGTTGTTGTTCTTTCCCGATCAGATAAATTCGGCCTACGGCCATATTTCCCGTTTCTTTCTGCATCTTTACAATTCCTTTCCTGTAACTTTGATCTAAAAACAAACTTAGAATAGTAAGGGAACCAGCCCACTCTGGAGATTGGTCTGGGAGACATTTCTTTCTCCCAGCCTTTCAATGTTGGCCGGGTCTAGGGTGCATTTTCTATAAAAATCCTTTCCTGTGGCAGATTCGTGACCAACAGTTTTTGGCACGCCCGGTGGGACAGACTTCTTCTGTCTCAAAAAGATCCCATAGTATTGAAGGTTTAATGTTCGCCTTCATGCCATAAAGTTAGAACATTTGGTGACTCTGCAGTACTCAGAAATCTCTGAACGTGGATGCAGTGAAAGTTGTACTTCATGATCACGAGATCACAGTCTAAAAAAGTTGGAGATCTTGTCAAGTTTTTTGAACTTGACAGCACAAGAAGTGGTGAGCATTCTAGGTTGGTTTCCCCATCGCTTGCATCATCTGCCATATCCACACAAATCCCTGGTATTGTTACTAGTTTTCCATCTTCTCAGTTACATACACTAGTTCCAATGGCCCAGTATCCTCCACCTAGGCAGTTTTCAGCTTGGAACAGCTCAGGGGCCTTGAATCTGCAGGCTCAAAATCCAGTTCCCCAGGCTGCCTTGAAGGCATTGCCAACTTATGATGGTACGGGAAAGACTGCATACGAACATATTCATGATGTAGCTTCTCTGGCAGCCATTCATGACATAACAGATGAAGATGTAATGGTGAAGTTACTAGTGTTATCTTTGAGAGGAAAATTGTTGTACTGGTATAGATCTCTGCAACCGGGCACTATTGCATCCTGGGATCAGCTAGGAGAACTGTTAGTTAAGAATTTTCATGAACAGGCTGACCCATTTTCATTGTTGCACCAGTTTAATGCAATCCAGAGGCATCCGCAGGAGGCAATAGCAGATTTTAATGTTCGCTTCACCAGGAGGCGGCAGCGAGTGCCTGAAGGACTTCGCCCTACCCCCGAGCAAGCTACGTTTTACTACCTCCGAGCGTTCAATACGGATATTGGCTTGGCGATCAGGCAGTCCAATGTGATGACTTTCCCGAAACTGTTCGAGCAAGCACAAAAGGCGGAGGCAGACTTGATTGCAATCGACAGGCTTCCCCCAAAGGTAGCAATGCCCATTCTTCTTGATATTCCACAACATTTATATCCTAGTTCTTTTTCGCAATCTATGTCTACTATGTACCCTGTCCCATCATGGAATTCTAGTGCACCACAAATTGCACCTATCCCAGCTCCTCAGCTGTCTACTCCAGCAAATCTCCAGCTGCCTGCACCTAGCATTCTGCCATTCCCTGCTTCCACCTCATTTCCAGCATTACCGGCACCACCAGCACCTTTGCCCTTACTAGCACCTCCTGCAACTGTAAACCCCGATCCTTATACAACACTCTTGCAAGAGGTAAAATCTGCCAATTCTGCAATAAGAGCAATGGGTAATAAGATCACGCTTATTGAAAGGAAGCAAGATGAGCGAGATTTCCAGCCAAGGAGATTTCAACCCCCGCCAATTACTAGAGACCAAGCTGCTTCAACAAGCAAAGCACCTGAGAAAAGCCTGACTGCTTTGGTAAATGAAGATGCAGTCCTTGCTGAAAGAACATATTGGTGTTCGACATGCAATGATCCCCATGGAGAAGATACCTGCATGGTCCATCTGAATTATGTGCAGACATTGGCTGCTAGTTCTTCAGGAGGGCAAGTCAATATGATCTCTGAGGCAGGCCATAGCTTGATGACTCCATCTGAAGAGCAAGTTTCAGTTCTCACAAGGACTGGAAAGAAGTCTGTTACAGTAGATCCTGCTGAGTTAGAACCGTTAAAAGTGCCAGCTGATTTGAAGAAGCCGGTGAAAGCTCCTGTGCCAGTTTCAAAGCCTGATGCACCTATTTTGCCGAAAGATCCTGTTTCCCACAGAGTTCAAGAAAAGGCTGCAACTGCACCAGCAAGATCAGAAGCAGAAGAGCAAGCTAGAGAAAAGTTGAAGTATCCTTCATTGACGAAGAGGCTAAGAGTGGAAGCCACTCAGCAGTATCGAAGCAGATATGAACATCCTGTTGAAAAGGACTCTGCTACGGTTGCATACAACATTGTCGAAGAACTGAAGAAGACCCCAGCTAAGGTTAGTCTTTACGATGCATTGCAGTTGCCTGGCAGGTAGATTTATTGCAAGAATCTTTAAAATCTATGAAGGATAGTGAAAAGGGTCCTACCCAGACAATTTATGCTCAAGCCTTAACCACTTCTGTCACTGGTAAAAATAGACCACCCCCGTTTTATCTATCACTGCAAATAGAGGGTTGGATCGTGCATAACTGCATGATCGACTCTGGAGCTGCTACAACTGTCATGCCAAAGGCAGTTTGCGAGGTTATGGGTATGGAATACACATGAAGTAGCCCTGGAGTTTTGCAGTTAGATGGCACTCCTATAAAAATGGTGGGTGTAATCAAAGATGTCCCGATTGTTTTGCATACTATGCCTCAGATTACAGTTATTCAAGAGATTGTTGTGGTAGATTTAGAACCCTATTTTAGTATGTGCTTATCCGAGAGAGTTTACTGCCAAAGTTGGGAGGTTACCTTGCACTTGGATTATTCCCACTTAGAAATCCCTTTCAAAGGTAAAAGGCTCGGGATCCGAGAATGAAAAACCTTCCTCTTTTCATATCGAGAAGTTGGAAGAAGCGAGAAAAAAACTATGCAATCTGTTAACATGCTAACCGAAGAGTTAGAGGGTTCTGATTTGATGCATGAGGTTTTAGATGAGCTCCAGTTGGACGATCGATTTTCCATGCTTGATTTCAATGCTATGCTGGAGACCGAAATCGGCTGTTATTCCATCACAAGACCCGAGGGTGGCACAAGGCAGGTATTTCCTAACCAAGATGATCAGAGCTCTATTATAGATCAACTATGGAAGTTATATTTCGATGGGGCTAGATGCAAAAATGGTGCAGGAGCGAGGTATTGTTTTGATTTCTCCTTTTGGTTTACAAAGAACATATTCATACCGTCTTACTTGGAATTGTACTAACAATGCTGTCGAGTACGAAGCATTATGCTTAGGCTTGAAAAAGGCAAGAAAGTTGGGAATCGAACAACTCCAGATTTTTGGTGATTCCGAGCTTATTGTAAACCAGGTAACAAACGAGGTGTATTTCTAAGAAACATTATCTCAAAGCATACCGCAACCAAGTTTGGGACCTGTTTGAGTTTTTCACGGCTCCGAATATTCAAGCCATTTCTCGAGAGCTGAATAAGCATGCGAGATCTTCTAGCATCTCTTGGTGCCAATTTTTCTCCTATTGACTAGGTAGTGAAGAAACCAAAGACAGTAAGGATGGTGTACAGGCCAAGTGTCCCAGACAAGGATACTTTCTGGCAAGTCTTCGAGGATGATGAGCAAATTGTTAACTTTTTGATTCAAGAAGCTGCCACTATCAAAGGGAGAACCTTGGAGCACGAAGAAGCTGAAGGTCTAATTCAGTTACAGAATAATCACATTCCGAAGGGTCTTATAACTCTAGAAAGTTTGTTTGATCAGCATGATCGGTCCAAGAAACATCGGATTGAGATTGATAAAAAAGAGTACATGGAGTTGCAGTTGGAACCCAATAAGGTCATTAAAATTGGAACTGATTCTACTCCTGATGAACTGCAAGAAATCAGGCAACTGTGTCAAGAATTTTCTGATATTGTGGCTTGGAGTTATGAAGATCTGAAAGGATATGATAAACAGATTGTTCAGCATACTATTGAGTTGGAAGAAGGAGTCAGACCCTTCAGGCAAAAGCAGCGACCGATGAAATCCAAATATTGAGACTCTAATGAGGGCCGAGCTTGTGAAAATGCTGCAAGCCAAAATTATATATCCAGTTAAGCACTCGACTTGGGTTGCTAATCTGGTTCCAGTTCGAAAGAAGAATGGAGACATACGACTGTGTGTAGATTTTTGGAATCTGAACCGTGCATCTCTGAAAGATCATTATCCCTTGCCTCGTATAGATCAAATACTGCATGTTGTGGCTGGGGCTCAGCGTTTTTCACTATTGGATGGATTCTCTGGATATAACCAGATTTGGGTTAGAGATGAGGACCAGTACAAGACAACATTCACAACTAAGTGGGGCACTTTTGCTTATCAGCGAATGCCTTTTGGACTATCAAATGCTGGGGCCACATTCCAGAGAGCCATGGACATTGCATTCGAGGAACTCTTGAACAAGATTATTGTTATTTATCTTGATGATATGACTGTCTTTTCACATAGACGGGAAGATCATGGTTCGCATCTGAGGCAAATTTTTGGAAAATGCAGAGTTTGGTATTTCCATTAATCCAAAGAAGTCGGTGTTTGCAGTGAAGGAAGGTAAACTCTTGGGGCATGTTATTTCGAAAGATGGTTTGGCAATAGATCCAGCTCGAGTTGAAGCATTGAAGAAACTATCACTCCCTGCCAATAAAAAGGAGCTGCAGTCTTTCTTTGGACAGATTAATTTTATCAGGAAGTTCATTTCTGATTTTGCCCAAGTTGTTAAACCTATGACTGAGTTGTTGAAGAAAGATGCAGAATTTAAATGGACAACTCAAAGGAAAGAGGCATTCCAGGAAATTAAGGATAGAATAGCGCAGGCTCCTGTACTAATTAATCCTGATTATTCAAAAGATTTCATTTTGTATGCAGTTGGGGAAGATGAAAGCTATGCCGCAGTACTCACACAAAAAGGAGACGATGGGAATGAAAGGCCCATTGCTTTCCTTAGTCAGGTTATTTTACCTCATGAGGCAAAGTATAATTTCATAGAAAAATAGGTGTATGCTGTCATGAAGTCTCTTAAAAAATTCAAGCATTTCATATCTCAGAGTAGAACAGTTGTCTATGTTATACATCCTGATGTAAGAAATTTCATCATTCAAGGAGAGATGGGTGATAAACGCGCTGGTTGGGTCACCAAGATCCAAGAATTTGATGTTGAGATTCATCCGACCAAGCTAGTGCGTGGTAAGGCTTTATGCCAGCACTTAGCAAAGATGGCAGCATTCGGTATAGTTGAATATCAAGCAGATGATCTTGCTAGTGATGACAATATGATGAACCTCTTAGTTCAGGAACAAGATTGGGTGGATGACCTCATTGATTACTTCACGACTGGTAAATGCCCTTCACAGTTAAATGCCTCACAACGGAGAAGATTTCGTCTACAAGCTCTTAGGTATGTTTTATTGCCAGAAGGATTGTTTTTTAAGAATATTGATGGCGTTCTTTTAAGGTGTGTCAAGGAATCAGAGAAGGCTAGACTCCTGGAGGAGTTTCATTATGGCATATCATGGGGACACTATGCGGGTAGACCGATGGCTTTAAAAATAATTCGAGCTGGTTACTATTGGCCAACCTTGTTCACAGATGCTTTCAGGATTGCCCAAGCATGTGACAAATGTCAAAGGTATACAGGAAGAGTTAGGAATGCATCACTGCCTTTGCATCCAATTCAGGTTGAAGCACCTTTTCAGCAGTGGGGGTTGGACTTTATTGGGATTATTGATCCGAATTCCTCATCTGGACACAGGTATATTTTGACAGCTACAGATTATTTTACGAGGTGGTCTGAAGCTATTCCAACCAAGGTTGCAAATCAAGGAGTGGTGATTTCTTTCATTGAAGGGCTAATTACACGCTTTGGCATTCCTGATGCTATTATTACAGATAATGGGACTCCATTTATTGGAGCTGAGTTAGCTGAGTTTGCAAACAAGTATGGTGTTTTCCTGAAAACATCCTCTAACTATTATCCTCAGGGAAATGGCTTGGCAGAGTCCACAAATAAAAATTTGCTCCGATTTTAAAGAGGTCTTTGGGGGATAACAAGAGATCATGGCACCTTCTACTGAATCAAGCTTTATGGGCAGATAGGATTTCAATCAAGAAGTCTATCAAGACTTCACCATACGCCCTGGTTTATGGAAAAGAGGCAAGGTTGCCTGTTCATCTAGAGTTGCCAGTATTGCAGCAGTTGCAGGATTTTCAGGATGATGAAACAGATATAGATTCCTTGGATATGCGGTTGGCTCAGTTGTTACAGTTGGAAGAGCAACGTTCTTTGGCATATGAAGAGTTTGCTAAGCACACACAGGTTATTTCAAAGTGGTTCCATAAGAATTCTACAGATCGTCCACTTAAGGTGGGTGATTTGGTCCTGAAATGGAATGAAAACAAAGCCAAGCCTGGGAATCACAAGAAGTTTGATGCTCTGTGGGAGGGTCCCTTCCGCATTGTCAGTGCTGGTGCAACAAATTCGTTTTATCTGGAAGACTTGGATGGCAGCCCACTTCCTATTTCAGTGAACGACTTTCATCTGAAAGCCTACACTTCATGAACTGACAGTCCAGTATCACCTTGTATATAGCAAAAAAAAAAAAAGAGAAAAAAAAAAAAAAAGTATTGTTTTCATTTGTCCACTTCGGCTCTTTTTGCATGCGAGCCGTAGGTGCCTATTTTTTTCTTTTTCTTCTCCCTTCCCAGCAGTTAGTGGCTTTCTATCAATTTCTTCCTTCCCCTTCCCTTTTTCTTCCCTTCCCTTCTTCATTTTCCTCCTTCTACTTCTTTTTCTTCTACAGTAAAAAAAAAGCCACTGCTGTTGTTTCTTTTCCCCTTTCCTATTATTCCCGCTTCTTCTTATCCCTTTCTTCTAAGTTCTCTGTCATTTTAGCATTTATCGTAGTTTATCCATGGTTCACACCTTTTTCATCATTTATTCCACTTCCATTCCATTAGTTCATTTACTTCCATTCCCCTTCCATCGCAGCTGGTAGCACAGAAGCATTATGTTACTGTATCTACCGCATCACTCCACCATTCCATCATATCACTATTCCATTTGCATTTCACCGCCTGCGCATCCGCAGGATCTCATTCCATTCATTTTCATTTTTGTATCCCTGGTGCTTTCATGGAGATTATTTTATAGCACCTGATCAGTTGAGCCAAATGCAGATTCTTTCAGTTTCAGTTATTCAGCAAAAGTTGTTGCAGCAGTCCATCGAGATGAACCCCAGCAGCTAGCTTTCTGTTCTAAGTTTTCATGACTCTGTTGCCCAATGGATTCAGGCCTGGGATTCTTGCATACAACAGAACTGTATACCCTGCGAGCCGCCAAGAATGTTGGCATTTTTGCCACATTTATTTTGATTGCTGATTATTCATGCTTAAGCTGTTGAAATTCTAACTCCTCTACAGGTTTTGATGCAAAAAATGACTAAGTCCGAAAGTTGTCGTGAAATCGCGACAAAAAAATAGCATGGAGAGCCAAAGTTGAAAACCGTCGCGATATCGCGACATGTCGCAAAATCGCGGGTCGGATGAGGAGAGAGAAAACAAACGCAAAATTGTCACGATTTCGCGACGTGTCGCAAAATCATGGTCAACACAGTCAACGACAACAAGTGGGCAAAACCATCACGATATCGCGACGTGTTAGATTTTCATGGTCAAAATGGTCAACGGAGGGTAGAGCGACAAAGTTGTAGCGAAATCGTGCATCGTCTCATTTTCAGGCTTGCGATGGCCAGGGAGCATAAGGTTAGAAATTGTCATGAAATCGCGACATAACTGAGCGATGGGCGATGAGACTCGAAAATGTAGCGAAATCGCGACACAATATGGCACAAGGCACATAAGGCAAAAGACGTCGTGAAATCGTGACGCGTCACATTTTTGCGGCGTGGGTGGACAGAAAGGCTCAAGTTGTAAAATGGTCACGATTTCACGCCAGTTGAATGATGAAGCCAAGCTAAGCAAAGGATGTAGCGAAATCGCTACGTGTTCCGTTTTCACGGTTCAAGTGAATGAAAAGAGTCTAAGGCACGAAAATCGTAGCGATATCGTGACACTTTTGAGAATGAGTCCAAGCAAGACAAAGACGTCACGAAATCATGACAGAAAGTGAGAACAGTGAAGAAGGCAAGAAATGGTAGCGATTTCGTGACACATTGTTGAAGAAAGACTAAGTGCGGAGAATTGTAGCGAAATCGCGAGTGTTCCATTTTTGCGGTTGGCGAACAACAAAGTCCAAGGAAGTAGAAGTTGTAGCAAAATCGTGACATGTCGGATTTTCATGATGCAGAAGGGAAGATAGAGCCGAAGACAAAAATTGTAGCGAAATCGTGCAGCGTTGTGTTTTCGCGGTTAATGGTAGCGAAGGAGATAAAGAAGCCGAATATGTAGCGATTTCGTGACATGTTTGTTTTTCACGGGTTCAAAGCGGCAGAAGCGTACGAAGCAGAAAGACGTCGCGATTTTGTGACCTATTGCAGTTTCGTGCCAGAAAGCGGTTCAAACGGCCCGATGCAGTTTTGTGAGTTTCGATGATTCAAAGCGCTCCAGAATTAAATGTGTTGCTGCTTTCCGATGCGGTCAAGGTAGAAGAACGCGCCCAAGCTACCAGAATTGAAGATTTCCAGTATTCGAAGCTGCTGTTCATGATTTTTCTAACGGTTTCAAGCATGTTTCCAAGAACAACAATTTAATGAAGGCGACCGACTCTTTCTTATGGCATTTAATTTCTGATTGTTTCGAGGCTGTTTAAGGATATCATCTCCTTGTTTCCATTGCATAATTTGTAGATCTCGAGGAGGTCCGTTTCATAGTTTTTAATGCTGCAAAGAGGCAAGACCTCTATATAAATCAATGTAAATCTCAAGAACAAGTATCGGGAGTTTGAGAGATACTTTTGCTGAAAGCTTTTCAAGTACTTTGCATGAATATAAGACATTCGGCTCTCTGGTTTCGCAAGCGATTTTTTGTGTATTTTCCCTTCTGTATTCTGCATTCCTAATTTGTGCTCGCATTTCTTATTTGCTGCTTAGTTTTAATTCTGTATTGAGTTTTAACATTTGCTAGTAAGGGAGTGAGTTCTGGAATGTTATTTTGGAGGTCATCTACGCAAGGTTGCGAGTGGATCACGTCATTGTCTTCTGTTATTTGCTGTTTGCGTACTTAGAGTTATCTGCTGTTGTTCTTTCCCGATCAGATAAATTCGGCCTACGGCCATATTTCCCGTTTCTTTCTGCATCTTTACAATTCCTTTCCTGTAACTTTGATCTAAAAACAAACTTAGAATAGTAAGGGAACCAGCCCACTCTGGAGATTGGTCTGGGAGACATTTCTTTCTCCCAGCCTTTCAATGTTGGCCGGGTCTAGGGTGCATTTTCTAGAAAAATCCTTTCCTGTGGCAGATTCGTGACCAACAGGTCCTCCCTATAATTAATTTATTTTTTGCAAAGTTTTGCCATTTGCACCTTTAGAAAGCATTTTCTTAATAATTTATCAAAGCATTTGTTGATTGTATCCATGAATATATTATTCATGTCCTTAAAATGGGTCTAAGCTCTCTTTTCCATCAGTTGGCACTCCATAAATGTATCAGAAAACTTAGCTTCTAGTTCTCAAATTTCCTCTTCTTTAATGAATTATTATGAGACAACAAATTTTGACTTATCGATTTACTTTTGAACTTAGATTGTGTTCAAAACCGTCTACAATTTTTATGGTTAATGAAGTTCTTTGAAATTCTCCATGTGGGAACGACTCACAAGGGCTGGTTTATAAAAAACATCTTCTCTGAGAAACCTATTTTGAGAAGTTTTTATACTTTTCTATTAATGGTGGTCTTACATTCTAACAATCATAGCACCATAGAGGAAATTTTCAATACAATCCTACGTTCAAAAAACTTATCAAAAATATTTTGGGAATTGTAATATTTCCAATTAATCCATAACTAGCTCACATGTCATAGAAAATAATGAAATGATCTCTATAAGATGAATTACATTAAAACCTAGAGTCCTATTGTTTATAAAGATCAATATTTTAATTATAAAAAAGTATAGTTGGTTATGACAATAATTCCTACATTAATATAAGCCCACAAAATTAGCATTAGGAGGCTACATAGTTGGAATATATAACCAATAATGAGAAATTTATTCAACCACTAACACTAAAGTAGTTATAAGAAAAATATCACAATTAGAGCAATGACCAAAAAAACTCTAACAAATTTTAACATGACAATAAATCTTTGGCTGAGTTTCTCGCATCGTTTCCTTTCAGCCATGATGTGGTCCTGACTATGACTCGCTACTTTGTTTTGGGGGTTCAATTTCTGTTGCGACTGCTTGTTTGATCTGAATATTCCATGATTTGGCTGAAAGAATTGCTTCTCATGGAGGGCGATGAAACATTGAATGCAATGAACGGGTCTGTAGAATTAGTAATGTCAGAGATGCAGCTATCCACCAGGATTTCTCCTTGGATGGTGGAGGTATTGGGTGATACACTGTTATTGATATCGTAAGATTCATATCTAAGCTTCAACAGGCTGGTTATATAATTTTTGAGCGGGCACTGCTACGGTGGAATTTGCTTGGAATGCGGAACATAAACAGAGGGTGACATGGAAACCTTTCTAGAAAATGCACAAGAGGGATTAGAATGAGAACATGAATGGGATGGAGAATCCTAGCTGTTGTCCTTATTCATCTTTTTCAATTTTAAAGGCCTTTCATAACCCACATAACTGATGGATGACATCGTAGGATGCTTCATGTTGGGATAGCCCATGAGACTAGAACCCAGATCCAAATTGAAGAAGTGATTTTTGTTCTGGTAGCCATATGCTAAACATGGTCACCATATGAAACAAGTGCCACATTTTAAAGAAAATAGTCAGAAAGGGCAGGGGGTCTCTGAAAATGATATGCTTCCACTCAAACGTGGTGAGGGAATATGGTCTAAAAAAGAAAAAAAACCACTCCCAAAGGGAATGAGTATGAGCACAAACCCAAAAAAAAGGACAAAGTCTTTAGATTGAAGACAAAAATGGCAAGAAAGGTTAGGGATGCCTAAATATTGGAGACATTCCCTAACAGGAAGCCCTTGGTGCAAAAAGACTCCAGGCAAAACAAAAAAGTTTGGGCTCCAAGAAAGGAGCCCAAGCAATCTGGAACCCGCGCATCCAAATAGGTCGATGGGAGGAGATCTTCCACTGTTTATTGAGCTTATCAATCATAGGTTGTTATGAAAGCACATAAATCTTGTGTAATATGGAGTAAGGGAGAGCAACATTGACAACCTCAAAAGTATCCCTATTAGAGTGACTAAGCCCAAATTTGGCTTTGAAGTCATCTCAAGGGATCCAATCCCTAGTAGAATGAAAAAAGAAAGCAGTGATGCATCACACACCTTTGCAAAATAATCTAAGTGCATGAACCCAGGAAACCTGGGCAAGCCAGGAACCCTGGTAGGTGATAATAGGTGATCACCAAAAATTCAATTGGTTGATGGAGAGGCCATGCTAGAAGCTCTGGTCATTCTATATAAGCCAAGGCTTAACACTCTGCCAACCTTTCCAAAGGCTCTTAATGACGAAGTATCTTGAAACTTTGATAGACACAAGGGCAAAAAGGAGGGAAGGGAACACCATGCTCCTCCAACTCTTACGACCAAAAGGGGAACCTTCACTGATATAGTGTCAAATAAGAATCTTCTAGGCCTCATTGCCTATGAGGGCTTTGATGACCCACTTAACACATAGGGCCAAACCTTGACGCTGGGTATTGTGAATGCCAAGCCCACCATGGCTTCTAGGAAGACAACAATACTCCTAGGTAACACGGTGGAATCCTAAACCATTATTGGAAGAGGACCATAAAAAGTCTCGTAGAAGCTTATCAAGATTCTTATAGCAGTTTTTGGATGGGACCCAATAGGAAGAAAAATAAACATGGGTGGCCAGAAGAAATTTTGTGCAAATTTAGAATTTACCAGAAAGGGAGAGCTTCTTAGTGGACCAGAAGGTAAGTTTTTGTTCCATCCTGTTAATAACATACTTCCACAACTCTGACAACGAATTGTTAAAGGTAAAAGGAATACCTAAAAAATGAAATATTTCTCCCTCTTGGATGATCTTCCATTGATATTGACTAAGCTAGTGGGACATCGAGTCGAGAGACTACCTATAACATTGAGTCTTTCTCCATTGAATGGAGGATATAGAAGCTAGAAAAAAAGTGTCTAGGCAGGAAAACGCCTGTTGAATGACACCTTATTCCTCAATAAGAGTGAGGAAAGATTCATTAGCAAAATGACCATTGATCAACTAAGTCTCACCTCCGAGGAGAGAAATTCCTTGAATAGACCCCTGAGCAGTATGGTGAGATAGTAAATAGCCAAACCCTTCAACAACGAGGACATAAAGGGATGGCACCAATGGATAACCTTGTCTAATGGATCGAAAGATCCCAATGGATAAGGACTTGTGTCTGTTAATGGAAAAAATAGTTGAAGCCTCAACAAATAACATTTTCATAGAACTAATGAAACAGGGCCCAAAACCAAGAGCTTTAAGCATGACTAGAATGAATGACAAATCAACCCTATCATAGGCTTTTTCAAAGTTAATTTTGATGAATAATGATCATTGGTTGGAATTGTGAACCCACTCCATACCTTCCCATATAACAATAATATTATCAACAATGAACCTACCCCGAACAAAGCTAGTTTGCTCTGGGCACATGATAATAGGAAGGAGATGGCGGATGCATAAAGCTAGGGCTTTGAAAATGATCTTATAGGAAATATTAAGGAGAGTAATAGGTCTCCAATTGGTGATGATTTCAAGATCACCAACCTTGGGGATAAATTTGATAATCACTTGATTAATACTAGGGACCAGAGAACCCTTATTGAAGGCCTCTTGATAGACTTTGAGAATATCAGACCCAACAGTATCCCAAAGGATCATGTAGAATTCATAGGGAAAGCTGTTAAGACAGGGAGCTTCCTTTAAATCCTTCAAAGAGAGGGTTTTTTCACAGGTAACTCTTTGAGACTTAAAAATTTGCTCTAGGATAACATAAAGGTAAGATTTAAGAGCCTGGTCACATTGTGGGGAGCAGCCCTAAGCCACAAAAATAGTCTGGTAGTGCTCTTCAAAAGTAGATAGAATACTAGGAAGTTTAGAAACACACTCTCCATTAATGTTAAGGGCTTTAATGCCCAAAAATTGATTGCGAGGATGCAAGCTATGAAAGAACTCCTTAGTCACCCTATCTCCAAATTTGAGCTAGTGCAACATTGCCTTGATTTGCACTCATTTGGCATCATAGTGCTCTGCCATAAAAATTTGGTGTTTAACCCTCACCTTGATTTGCATCCCTTTAGCATCATAGTGCTCTACCATCAAAATCTGGTGAGATACCTTTAAATATTCTCATTGAAATGATTGAATTGAATATGAGTTAAGGCCACTTTCAATTCTCACTTAAGAGTAGCATTAGAGCAATCATGAATCTTAGCAATCTTAAGCCCAAGTGAGTATAGGAAGCTGACAATGCATTGTATAGCATCATTCCACCAATCAATCGAGCCTGAGGCCCATTTAGGTCTGGGGATTAGGTTCCAAATTTTGATAACATAGGCCCTCAACATGGGGTGGTGCAAAATAGAGGTATTAAGGTAAAATTGCAATCGAGAAAGAGGAGTGGGGGCTGAAGAAACCAGAATGGAAAAAAAAATGGGAGAATGCACTACACCAAAAATGGGCTTTAACGACGGTTGAAGTTAAGGTAGTTTTTTATAGCGATAAAAATCTGCCCTAATAGACCCTAAGAGGGTAGTTATAAACCGTCGTCTTAGGGTAACCACCCTCTTAGAACTAAGACAACGATTATAAACCACCATCTTAGGTTGACCTAAGAGGGCGGTTTATAACCATCATCGTAGGGATAAACCACCATCAAAAAAATAAAAATTAAAAGAAATAAAAATGACGGTTATGAACCGACGTCTTAAAAAATTTAAGAAATAAAAGATGGCAGTTTAAAACCATCTTCTTAGATCACACCTAAGAGGGCGAGTTAAAACCGTCGTCTTAGCTTGTCTCACTTTAAAAAAATTAAAGAAGGCATGGGAAAATTGAATTGTAATGTTACTCTTTGTGGGAAATATTTATCATTTCTCTCTTATCTTGGCTCGTGGAAAGGACACATGGGACAAGACCTGGAGGAATGAAGCCAAAGTATTTGTCAATTGCAACATTTTATTGTAAGGTTTTAATATTTTCTTCTACCATGGGAACGGTTATGCAAATTTTCTTCCTACAGGGATGGCCAAGCAATCCCATTTTGAGCTAAAGTGATATTATGTTGTTAATTCATGTAGTTGTATGCGTTTAGGCGTGTATTGTGTATGTTGGTATGCAAAATTTGGGCATCCTATACAACAAACCTGTTGGCTCATTAATTCAATCACACATGTTACCAAAAGGATTATATTTGAATTGCTAGTAGGTAAATTCAGAGGAAAGTGGAAAAACGTTCTATACACACTTTTATAGAGTAGAATAGGAATACCTTTATCTTTTAACATAAAAATTTTAATTGTATGGTTACTTTTACAGGAGCCTAGGAGATCAGAGGAAAATTTTTGGCATTTTGATGTGAAGTTAGTGGTGAAGAATATCTACATACTTTTTTCTAGGATTGAGCTACATGTGGCTGAAAAGGGTAAGGAGATTATAGATCTTTGTAACCCTTCCACTCCTCTACCACCATGGTTCATTGAAGATGAACTCAACATTTATGCAAGCCTATATGAAAAATTAGGTTTATATTAGCTCTCCAAATTCCATATTGAAGTAAAGAGAGGCAAGGCTACAAAACCTATTTAAAGTTTAAAATTTGAACTGACCACAAAGCTTATTTATCCCATATAACTGAATGATTTTTCTTTTGATTTTGGATGCTCCTTTGTAGGACTTGGGAGTGTATGTCTTGTTTGCTAGATTTGGTTGTAAAAGCTCCCACTTTGCTGATTATGGGTACCAAAGATTATGTCTTCAAGTTTCTAGGTCTAAAAGCATATGTTGGTAGCAAGAAGCTCAAGGCTGATGTGCCCAATATCGACATCATATTTTTTCTAGAAGGAAGCCATTTTATCTAGAAGTAATTCCCTGATGAGGTTAATAACCTTCTCCTTACCTTCTTCATTAAACACCTATAGGTTAAAGGTTTTAACCTCCATAAAATTTGAGAGTAAATGGGTCTAAATACAAACTTGTTATAAAAAAGTTTAAAATTAAAGTACAATCCCTTCATAGTGGTAACATTTGTATTTATAAAAAAACTTTTAAAATGAAGCAAGTTCTAGGTGTTGTGATGGAAATACAATAATATTAATTTAAGGTTCAAATTCTTCAAATACCACTGGGTTACTTTCATATGACCCTGGAAAACTGGAGGTAGAAATAGCCATTCAAATTTGTTTAAACATTTGGTTCGACAAGAATTACCTTCAGGAAGAGTAAATCATACTAAACATTGAAATCAATGAATTCTAAGTTATGACTACCCTTTTAAGATAGACATTAACTTGTTGTGCATTATTTCTATGAAGGTTTGTGTACTAAAATGGAAATTTATTACATCCAATCTGATCCCCTGTCCTTATATTAGTCTATATCAAAATGTTGATGTTGGGAGCTGATAAAGTATGATTTTATCTATTTTTATGGGTATTGAATATGCTCCTTATATTACCTTACAATATTTGTATGTTATTAAATTTATGCAAATTTTGTAGCACAGAGGTGTAGTATTCCCGATGGGGAGGTGATTCTCAGAGGCTTGGAATGATCAATTTACTATTCTTGTTCAAATACCCAAATCATACAATCGTACAGTCTTCCCAACAATTGATATGCGACTACAAAATAGCTTGTACAAACTCAAATCATACAATTGTATGATCCCAAATCATACAGTGTTAGTGCTTGTATGATTTGACACAGTCAATCCTTCATATTTGGTTTTGTAAGCTATCGTACATAGTTTTGTAACTAATTTGTTTAATTTACCATATTTGCCAAATCAGGTAAGTTTTCTTCAATCGTCTAACTGCCAAATAGGGTAAAGTTATTTTGTATGATTTGTAGCACGTCTGGTGTACGATTTGTGTGAACTGAAAGTTCAAAAAGGTATCAAATTGGATACTTTTCTTTACAAATATCTCTCATAAAAGTTTTGGGAAGTTATGGAATGTCATTCACTCCATCTTTACCAACATGCAAGTTCTATCTTTATGCTTTGAGAATGTTCTTCACAATGCAACTCTTCAGAATTCATACAAAAGCTTCCAAGACATCTTTCGTAATGCAATATTTCTCACAGATCACTTCCAATGTTTAAACTAATGGTGATTCAATTCCATTATTCATACTAGTGCATTAACATCATCCATAGACATAGAAAAGTAACATGCAATAATCAGATACTACAAAATACTAATCCATCATTCCAAAATTGTACAATGATGTGAGATAATACTATACAATGTGGTTATTCATTCATTACTCTTCAATGGTACATCACAATCCCTAAAAACTTCCACAAGGATACATAATAAACCATTAATTCCACACAAGGATCAGATGTATGCATTCAATAACCAGAACTACGAAATTGAAAGGGGGGGCTTATATAACATCTACCTTAGGGTTTTGCATAGTGGAAAATTTTGCAATTTAGCATGAATATTCGAATTTCCAAAATGTTAATTTTACGGATTTTGGGACCATAGAGGTCAGCCCATTCACCCGAAAATTTTGGGATCCAATTTTTTTAAGGGTAAATTCGCCCCATTGTCATAAGGTTTCCTGCCTAATTTTCACCCTAAATTTATAAAAAATAAAAAATATCCCATCCAATTCGCCCCTTGTACCCCATTATATATAGTTAACCATAAGAAAGACTCTCATACTATCATTCGTCATTTACCAGTTGCCTTTTGCTAGTCGCCATGTGGTGACTGGCATAAGGCGACTAGCATAAGGCAAGTGGCATAATGCGACTGGCAGATGGCGAGTGGCACAAGGCGAGTGGCATATGGTGAGTGGCACATGGCGAGTGGCACATGGCGAGTGGCACATGGCGAGTGGCACAAGGTGAGTGGCATATGGTGAGTGGTAGATGGCGATTGGAAGATGGTGACTGATAATCATTTTATAGTTTTAGGCATCAAAATATATCCAAAAATAGGCATATTTGTACTTTTTTGAAATATATTTTTAAGCCCGATATAATGGTAGTATTTTTATGATGTTTGAATATGATTTAATAGGTAAAATGTGGTCCCAACGATGGTGATAAGGAGGTAATATCATTTTGAGGTAGATTTTGACCTACTAAATCATATCAAAACTTCATAAAAACACAACCATTATATCGGTCTCAAAAAGAGATTTCCAACAAGTATAAATATGCCTATGTTTGGATATATTTTGATGCCTAAAATTGTAAAATTATTATCAGTCACAATCTACTAGTCGCCTTTTACCAATCACCATGTGGCGACTGGTAGAAGGCGACTGGTATAATGTGACTTACAGATGGTGAGTGGCACAAGGCGAGTGGCACATGACGAGTGGCACATGGTGAGTAGCACAAGGTGAGTGGCATATGGTGATTGGCAGATGGCGATAAATAGATGGTGATTGATAATCATTTTATAATTTTAGGCATTAAAACATATCCAAACATAGGCATATTTGTACTTGTTGGAAAGATATTTTTAAGATAAATCTAATGGTGGTATTTTTATGAAGTTTGAAGATGATTTAATAGGTCAAACGTGGTCCCAAATATGGTGATAAGGAGGTAATATCATTTTGAGATAGATTTTGACCTACTAAATCATCTTAAAACTTCATAAAATACCACCATTAGATCAGGATCAAAAAGAGATTTCCAATGAGTACAAATATGCCTATGTTTAGATATATTTTGATGCCTAAAATTGTAAAATGATTATCAGTCACTATCTATTAGTCGCCATCTACCAGTCACCTTCTGCCAGTCGCCATGTGACAACTTGTAGAAGGTGAGTGGCATAAGGCGAGTGGTATATGGTGAGTGGCACAAGGTGAGTGGCACAAGGTGAGTGGCATATGGCGAGTGGCACATAGCAATTGGAACATGGCAAGTGGCACATGGTGACTGGCATATGGTGATTGACAATCATTTTACAGTTTTAGGCATCAAAATATATCCAAACATAGGTATATTTGTACTTGTTGGAAATATTTTTTCAAGGCTGATCTAATGGTGGTATTTTTATGAATTTTGAATATGATTTAATAGGTCAAATGTGGTCCCAAAGATGTTTATAATTTATGTGTAAATTTTTTGAAAATTCGCCATATTTTGATAAATTTTTTGCAAAATTTTGAAAAATTTACCCCATAGTTTATACATGATTCACCTTGATTCTACCCAAATTTATAAATACTTTTTTGGTACCACCCCTTATATAACCCTGATCTACCTAGCCATTCCAAGTGGTTCCTGAGGCAATTCATTATTTACAACTGCCCATGTATAACAAAAATCTTAATTACACCCTTTTACTAAGTCTAATTACATTTATTATCAAATTCATTCACAAATACAACTCAAATTACATTTCATCTACATTTCATTGCATTACATTATACCTTGTACATTTTAGCTTCTAGTTTGTACGTTTTGCTCCTACTTTGTATGTTTTACTCCTACTTTGTACGTTTTGCCAAAACTATCAAAATTATCAAAACTAGGCAAATCCTCTTTGTCACTTCTTCTTCTTATGGGAGGTGGATTTGCTGCCTACATCTACCCTCCCCTTTACTTTGGTTGGTGTCCTCATTGAATCATATTTCTATTTCAGTTGGGCCTCATATTCTTTGACTAAGGCTTCACTGTCTTCCAGCTAGGCGTGAAGAATTACGCGTTGGTTCTGCAACTTGGCTACGTAGTTGCCCATTTCTACTACTTTCATACCATGTTGGTTGGTTGTCTCCTCGGTAGTCTTCAGGAGTTCCCTTAATTGTTGTTCACGCTCAGTAGCACTCTTCTTAAGCTTCTCCTATAAATGTGCTTCTGTTCGAGCTACTACTTCTAACTCTTCATTCTTATCTATAATGGTCTTCATATGGTGATTAATATCAACCTCCAAAGCATGAACAATCTCCTCCTTAACCTTCAATTGTGTTTGCTTCTCTAGGATCATATCATTATATCACTTATTGTCTTTTGTAAGCTCTTCTATCTTCTTATCCTTCACTACCAGTTGCTCATATTTCATAGCCAACTGTGTTTTCAGTTGTTCATCCTTCACCTACAACTATTCTTCTTTTGTTGTTAATTGAGCTTCCAACTCCTTGATCCTTTCTTCTACCGTTTGTGAGACCTATCGCTTCTCCTCTTCTAGAGAACTAATTTTGGCCTCAAAACTAGCCCTATTATTCAGCAGTTCTTCTTCCAATTTCTTTAACTTTTCTTCTATCGCAGCCTTACTCTTATTCAATTCTTCCTCCATTGCAACCATTTCCTTTCGAGTGGCCTCTGTCTCTTCTTTCTGAGCTTCCTTGAGCTGATAGATCTACTCCAATCCTATGCTCAACCACTCTATCCAATGTGTTAGGAAGTTCAACTTCCTCAGAGTGATAGCCAAGCCTGAGTTTACCCTCTTATGTTCCAACTCCGCTGTATTCAAGGGACAAGTCGGATAATTGGCTTTATCTAGGTACAACCTCGGATGCTGCCTATAGTTGGTTCTCACTCCTTATGGTAAGTCATCTCTTCCTAACATCATTGTTACCTCTTCCCTAGGTAACCTCCATGGGTGTTGTACATGGATATCAACAATTCTCCTTGTACGATCCTCACTACTCACCCATTCTGTTATCTTTTCCAATTCGATAAACACTTGTTCCTCCCATAGCTTCAATTCTCCTACGCATCCAATACAAAACTGTAGTTTGGTGCTAGCCATGGCATTGCCCATCTGAGAGAAGAAATGGTCCACCTGATCCTCTACCCTTTTTGCATCCTCTTCCATTTCAATATTTGAGAACTATGGTATTTCTAGGAGGTAGCTTTTTTGCATCCTCTATAGTTCTTCCTGTGTAGGAGTTTGTTCTTCCTCTTCTTCCAAGTGGTGACCAAAGCTTCCCCCAAGCTCCATTAGTGCTTTCTCTATGTTTATATTTTCCTATGGTGGAGTCTGTACCATAGGTCTCTCAACCTCCATATCATCTTCAATATCAACAACCTTAGGATGATATTGTTGTTTCCCTATTGGTTCCTGGACTTCCTTTTGCTATTTAGGCAAGTCCACCTATTGTTCTTCTATCACCTACTTTTCTTCCTGATTCTACTGAACTTCCATTATTGTGACCTCTTCAACAATAGTATTTTCCTATTCCTGTGATGCATTCATATCTTCTTGTGCATCACTCTGTTCAGTTTGATTAGTGCCTCCTCCCATCATGAATCTAAAGTGGGGCTTCTTTTTCTCTCTTGAATCTTCTTCTGAGGCTTCCACTACCACCTTGGCTTTCTCCCTTACTTCCTATGTAGTGGATATCACTTCTTGTACTATTTGCCTCACTTTTGTATCATCCAAAATTTTAGAAGAGTCCAAAATTTTAAGATCGGTAGACTAGAAAATCTGTGGGGACTCTACCATCTCCTCTACATCTACCCAATTCCAATTGTGTAAATCTAGCTTCTTTGAGTCTGACTATCCTTCCTCTTGCTGATTCTCCTATATAGGCTTGGCTTGCTTTTTTAGAATGGGATTGTTTGCCATTCTTTCCCATTGTCTTCTTGTTCTTATCTGTACTAGGCTGGATTGCCTCCCCATAATTTCCTCCCTTTCCTAAATTAATGATTGCTCCTACTACCATTGTTGAAGTGCTTGTTGTTCTAGTTTAGGTTGCAACTTCCTAGGTATTTTCCTTTGATGGTGTACCTCCTCATCCGAAGGAGTATCCTCATGCACTATAGTGGCCTACTTCTTAGGTGCTTTCTTTTCTTAAGACTTATCTGGAGTCTCCTTCTAAATTGGCATTGACTTTGCCCACCGTAGAATGGTTGGCTTACCTACATCAATATTCCTAGGCTCTATCAAGCCTAAAAAATGAATTCCTATCTATGTAACAATATTCAATAACAATCCAATGGCATGGAAAGTCATCCCAAAATTCTTCGACCTTTTTTTCAGTACGTCATGCATTTTTCTCTCTAGATAGGTACCCCAATCATACTGAATTCCTTTGGTAATACCTTCCATGTATTGAGCCATCTATATTGGCATCTCTATGGCTCATGTTTCTCCTAATAGTCGAGCCATTACAATATTCATGGTGCATGGTCAATCCTTTCCTATCAACTGGCTCTATTTAATCCCTCGAGTTCTTACACTCGAGATCTTTGCTTCGATCAATGATTTCACATTGGTGAGTGAAGTGATGATGCGATGTGTCTCAATCAGATCAAGCAACTTCTTGACTATCTCAATGTCATTTTTTGGTAATCCAAATGTTCTTCTGAATGCCTCTACTATGAACTCTACCTTCATCGATCATTTTCCCACATTAACATAGGTAAGTCTACTTGTAGGATCGTATGCCTAAACAATCTACAATAGATAGTTATAAAATAAGGTCTTCTAGTGTGGTGGCACCTATGCTATCATAGCTACACCAACCTTCTCAAATTATTTTCTCCATGGGTGGTTCTTATTTTCTTCTTTGTTCCACCACTTTTGGCATGTATCTCCTCCATGTTGTATAAATTATATCCTTGTTATATCAACCTGGTCCTCCTCAGATTCACTACTCAGATCCTCCTCTAGATCTATGTAATGGACTTCACTATGCAGTTCCCTCCTCGAGGCTCTTTCCTATGCCATTTCCTCCTCTCGAAACCTTGATGGTGTCCTTCGATCAACCCTCCAATACCTCTGCTCTCTCCATGGCTTGTATCCTCCTCTCCTCCAAGGATGATTACCATACCAATCATGGGACTAAAACTATCACCCTTGGTGTTGTCATGGATGTGACTCCCTCTCGTGCAGAGGTCCTGGTGACCGTTCAACTCTGTTGGCTGCAATTCTTCTTAATCGGTATCCAAAATCTTCGATCAAAATTATTTTCTTGCCATTCCTCTGGTTAGATTTGCTTTCTGGAAATCAACCATCATGCAACTATAAGTCCTCTAAAAATTATACAATGCTACTATAAATTATATAGTACACCCTCCAAACCATTCATGTACATTTTTTGTTCGTACAACAACCTCCAAATCGTACAATCCTTCAAACTGCTTCAAAATCATTCAAAAACTACAAATCATACATCGGCTACACCAAAATGTATAAGGGCTATACCAATCTATACAACATCCCTTTCCACCTATTCTCCTTTTTTGGATTCATATGATTTCATATGATTTTCTCGAAAAGGCTTAAATCGGCCTTTGAACTACTTGAAATCGCATAAGTTCTTCCTGAAATCATATAATCTATCCTCTAAATCATACAACACATCTTCTAAAACCCTTATTTACTTAAAACTTATGTTTTTCACTCCCTTTCCATGATTTATCATCGACCCAATTGTCGAAATGTCTTGATCTATCTTTCTAGTGCAATTCTAGAGCAAATCTATAATTTTTCCTTTACTTGGCATAATTTCTCCCAAAAATAAATTTCTTGGCTATGTTGTAGGGTTGTACGATCATCTCCCCTTTTCCTTCTACCTTCTACAATTTTTTTTTGTTTGCTACTTTTTCTCTGATTAGGGCTTGTGAGTTCTCCTTTTTCTTGCAATTTCTTCACTTTGGCTCCAATCTACAATTTCCTTGAACCCTAGGTGGATGTTTTTCAACAATTTGTTTCTTTCTTTGATGCCTTCTACTACAAACCCTCACTTCCCTTTAGTTGTAATTTAAAATTTTCTTTTAATGGAGTCAAAACCCTCGCTTTTTCTCTTTCGATTTGATTTTATTTGAATGCAAAAAGTCTCCCTGGTGCAAATTTAAAAATGGGTCATGCAATCTTGTAGTTCTATTGATGAATTTCAATGCCCATGCAGAATATTTTATCTAGTTGCATGCTTTTCACCTTCGCTCTCCTCAAAATTTTGAATTTACCCTTGTACGGTTTGTAAAATTACTTCAAGCATCCTCTATTTAAATTGTTGTAAAACCCTAACCATTCAATTTTTAAAATTGTGCCACTTTACCTTCTTTGCATGCATTTTTGTCTTCTTTTGCCTGGATGATCGACAACTCACTACTTTTCGCATGTGATTTCATCTTTTTCTCGCATTTCTCAATAACTCATCATTCCACGCATGCGAACATTAATTGCGGTGGTTGCAAATCGTACATCTGTATGATCAAATCATACACTGTATGATCTAAATCATACAATAGGCTCCCTTGTATGATTTCTACCTATGCCTTTTCTATTTTTGCTTGTACGATTTCAAACTTGCACTTTTTCACCTTCAAACTGGTTTGTACGATCTATCACTTAGAGAAATTTTCCATTTTTCTCTTGAAGAGGCCATCATTTCTGGTTTTCAACCAACTTCCTTCTTAATTGCGTCTCAAGGGATTTTCACAACTAAGGAATTTTATTTTATTTTTTTTTTTTTTTTTTTTTTTTTTCTTCTAATACTATTTACACTTACCATCATGGGAATCGCATAGTGACATTCACTTGCATGGTCCCATATGATTCTTCTCTTGGAGGTTCGACCATGACATTATGAGTGATTGTATCATCTGGCACCACTTGCTCTCTAGGGTGATTCATCTCGACTTGTGATGTTACTGAATTCCCTGGCCTTCCACTACCATGTGTGCAATTTGGAATTGTACAATTGCAAGTTGGAGTATCTTCTCCTGGTGTCTCTTCCTCTTGTCGTATAGGTGATGGATCCCTTGGTGGTGGTGCTCTCACTATTCTACTATCATTTGAGTGACTTCTCCGCCTATCTCCTCGGATCAATTCTATCTCCAGACTTGGCGATCGAATCCTTTGTTGTCCATGGTTTCTTTCATCTACAAAATGCACTCTTCCTCTACCAGCAAGGCCTCTACCTCGCAAGTGCCTTCCACATCCTACTCCTCTTGACATCAAACCTCTCTAAACAATTGGTGGTTCCTCCCTTCCTTGGAGTAATCCTCTACCTCCTTCCACTCTTCGAGGTCCTCATCGGATTAGTGGTGGTCATCCCAATGGATACCACCCTGTAGGGTTTGGTAAGATTCCTCTTATCCCTGGTATACCTTATAGATTCCTTGTCCAGTTCAAACATGCTAAAGGTGTGTCTCTCGACCATCTAGGAGTAGGGGGTCAAAACCTTCCTCATCCTCTTCCTCCTCTTGGTGTAATATCACCTTGACTTCTTTCATTCCATGGTCGAATACCTCCTCCCCTTCCTAGCTGAAGCCTTAGGGGTCCTTGTCGATTCCTCCCTCTCATTGCTTGATTATCAGGAGTTATATCTACCAATTCAATATTGGCTAGTGGACTTCTACTTCATCTTACGCTTGGTGATAATTGTCATAGTGCTCTGATTCTACGATCTACACGTATTAAGTGATATCTCCATCTTCTTTCCTCAAAGCATCTTTGTGGATATGAGGTTGCTAGGATCTCCCTGTATGCATCAAAAAATTTTGTATCAAAACTTGAGTCATTTCGATTATCCTCTCTTTGCTCCGACCAATCTATTGGTAAGTTTATCAATCTCTCCAATCTCCTTACTTCTCTCCTTTGTCTTCTTAGTTTTCGATAGGCTATTGTATAAGCTTGAGGATCAAGGTTGGCTTGAGGCTCTTAGGTCTTCTAATTTGTTGATGTTATAAGCTAGAGGATCAAGGTTATCTTGAGGCTCCTGGGGTCTTCTTAGGTAGTCATCATCACCACTACTCTCTGTGCTAGGTTCCCTTACCAGCCAAGGCATTCCTTCATCACTAGATTCACTTGAATCTACTCGTGTGTTACCTTGTGGTTCAGGTGATGTGGTTGCTTCCTCAATATCTCACCAAAGTATTTTTGCATCTTCATTTGTCATTGGTGGATCAATTGGTGCTACTTGTGATCTTCTTCCTTCACTTGTGCTTGCACCATCATTTCTTATACCACTTCTTTGAGTTATCCCCTCATTATCCTCAACTTCCCCTTCTAGTTCCTGTAGCCTAGCTTCTCTTTGCTCATCCAACCTTCGTATTGTACCATCCAATTCTTGGATGATTTGCTCCCTCAACCTTGCATTATGACCTTGCAACATCTGATATTCCTCCTATAGTTGTTGGGTCTGTAGTCACATTATTTGTTGTAATAGCCCTATCTGAGCTAATGGAGTAAGTCCAACCAATTCTTCATCAATGGTCTCATTCCCATTCTCCTCTGGAACTTCCATTTCAAAAGTGTCCACTCTATCTTCATATCATATTGTTAATCGTATCCTTCTTCATCCTTCTACTTGTTGGGGTAGTTCTCTACGTTCCACCTGAGGATACATCATGTTTTGATTTACTTGGGGTGCTTCTTCTTGCCTTCCCCTATTTTTGGGTAATAGTATTATCTCTTGATATCCTCTTTCATTTGGAGGAATCCACTCTTCATCTTCCTCTATTACTCATTCGGTCCCATCTACAAATCTGACATGCACCTATAATCTTCTTCTTTCTCTGGGTTGAGGTACCAACTCCTATTGTTCTATAGTTGGTCATGTCTCCTCCCCTTCTACAAATAAGTATGTGAGTCCCATGTCAGGCTCTTCCTATGATGGACCTTGCTCATCTTGAGTTCTCCATTGAGCTCCTACTCATCTTCTTCATTCAATCTCTTTCGAAGTAATGAATAAGCATTGTACTTTGTAGGGCTTCAACTTTGAGCCATTTACAGTGTCGGGTACCTCAATCCCATTCAAGTTTTGCAACTTGATTGCTCCATTATTCATTACTTCCACCACTTTGTAGGGACCAAGCCATAAAGTCTTCAACTTACCAGGCTTGATTTCTCACTTCCCATTAAACTTTAGAACTAAGTCACCCGGACTAAGTTCTAGCTTCCTCAGGTGTTTTTCATGCCATAATTTCCTTCTTTTCTGGGCTACCTCAATTGCCCATTGTGCCATGACTCTTCTTTCATCCAACTTAATCAGTGTTTTCAGTCACTCCTCCAAACTTTCTTGATCACCCAAGCGATGCTCCACTACAACTCTCAGACTTGGTATCAAGAATTCGACTGGCACCACTGCCTCTTGTCCATACATCAACTGGAAAGGTGTATGCTCTGTTGTTGGTTTAAAAGTTGTTCTGTATACCCATAAAATAGATGGTAACCTTTCCTCCCAATCCGCTCCTTCTATTCCATAGGTTTTGTACAAAGTAGATACCAGGACTTTATTTGTTGCTTCCACCTGCCCATTGGCTCTGGGGTAATATGGACTAGACAATGAATGCAAAATCCTGAATTCGGTTGTCAGCATCTTAATGATCTCATTTACAAAGTGTCCTCCTCGGTCACTTGTTATTTATAGTGGAATACCAAATCTTGTAATTACCTTCTCGTACAAGAATCTTGTTGTACTTTTAGCTGAGTTATCAGGTAGTGCTCTCGCTTCGACCCACTTTGTCAAGTACTCTGTTGCTACCACAATGTACCTGCACTTCCTTCTTCGAGAGGTTTTCAATGGTTCGATGAAGTCCAATCCCCATATTTCAAATAGTTCTTGGGGTTGTGATGGATGCAATGGCATAAAGTCTCTCTTTATTGGCTTCCCTATCCTTTGACAAGTATCGCATGCTTTTACATATTCTTTTGCATCGTTATACAGTGTGGGCCACCATAATCCTTCTAGTAATATTTTCCTAGTAGTGGCATCTGGTCCCATGTGCCCTCCTACTAAGCCTTCATGAGCTTCTTTCAATGCCACTTTAACTTCTTCCTCCATCATGCATCTTCGTAAGATACCATCAATTCCCATATTATACAACAATCCTGCTATCAACTGGAAGGGTGCTGACTTCATAATTACTTTCTTCTTCTCGATTGCCATCATCTCTTGTGGCAACTCTCCTATGGATAGATACTGGCCAATCAACTTGTACCATGATGGAACAACATTGATGGTGAATAACTATGCATCAAGGAATTCATCTGGAATCCCTATTCCTATAAGCTCTCCTGATCGTATCCGAGATAGCTGGTCTACAATTACATGCTTCTTACTAGGTCTCACTACCACTCAAAATACGAACTCTTGTAGGGTGATGAGCCACCTATTGACCCATCCTTGTATCATCGATTTGTTTATCAAGTACAATAGAGCTTGGTGATCTACATAAAAAGCAAAGGGATTCACCAGTAAGTAATGCCTAAACTTCTGAACTGCATATACCATTCCCAAGGCTTCTCTTTCTATTGTACTATAGTTTCTTTCCACCCTTGACAATAGATGACTAGAAAAGAAAATAGGTTGATCCAGCCTGAACTATCCTTCTTGTGCTAAAGCACATCCAATTGCAAAATTTGAAGCATCAATGTGGACATGGAATTCCTTATCCCAATTTGGAAACACCAAAATCGGGCTACTAACAAGCTTGGCCTTCAACTCCTCAAAGGCTCCTTGGTGCTCCTCTATCCATCTGAAAGGAATATTTTTCTTTGTCAATGAATCCAATGGATAAGACACATGTGCATAATTCCTGATAAACCTATAGACACCTAAAATATGTCATGTTTAGGAGACTACTCATATGGACACATCCAAAGACCATATGAATGATCTTGGACCTTTCCAAGAGCTAGAAGTGGTCCTAACCAC
This sequence comes from Wollemia nobilis, assembly GCA_028583015.1. Taxonomy (NCBI): domain Eukaryota; kingdom Viridiplantae; phylum Streptophyta; class Pinopsida; order Araucariales; family Araucariaceae; genus Wollemia; species Wollemia nobilis. The sequence continues at coordinate 4,078,518 of JAQPPZ010015005.1, read as the reverse complement.
TCAAAAAGGGTAGTTCTAGCCCATTCAGGCTTAGCCACTATCAATCAGAGTGGCCACCAACACTGGTCACTGAAGCTGAGAGCGACCACACCTAGTCATTACTCTGGATAATGACTAGCACCAAAACATAGTCTGGCCATGAATACGGGCCTAGATCATGTAGTCTGACTACACTTGCATTGCTTATGGGTGGTTTTTGGTGTGGAACTCCTAGAGCTCCTCCTGACTACCCCTTCAATGCAAATTTGTGATTGATCCTTCCCCTTGGGATGGTCAGTTGCATGCAGATCTAGATTTTGGCTTCTCCAGGAAGCCAAGATCTAGATCTAGATCTGAATCTAGGAGGTCTACATATGGACTCTCCCAAGAAAAGCAAATGATCCATGAATATCAAAATTTTGTGCAGTGAAGCTCTAGCATATTGGAGAGAGATTCCATACCCCTTGGAGGAGTAGCAGAGCTCTACCTAATTTAGCGATGATTTCTAGCCATACAACCATTCATATCAAACGTTCTTCATCGCCAATCAGTGTACGAACATAGAGGTGACCCTTGGACATCAATTTAGATGAGGAATCTAGTGCTACAGCCCCTGGTTCTTGAGGTAAGAAGGTTTCATTTCATGACTATTATCCTTGATAGTGGCCTACAAGCATAGCCTAGGGTTTTAGACATTATTTTCCAAGTTTTAGCTTAGATCTATCATTGCTTTTTGCTTTATTAATTAGTTTTAGCATAGATCTAGTTTCTTTAATGCATTTGCACTATTATTTCTTGAGTTATCCATGCATTTATCATTCAATTTTACTGTATTTTGATCTTATTATGCTTATATATCATGCTTCATAGATTTTCTAATAAAGCCTCTTCACGAGAGGTTGCCCATGCTACTGATCTCCTACTATTGTTTCTTGTACGTAGGATACAGGTTACAGGACCAAGCCAAAGTGTTTAAAGTGACAGATCCCTCTAGAAAAGAAGGAGAAGGAGGCATCTATAAGCCCTCATACAAGTTCGTGTGTGAGACTAGGAGGCCTGTAGAGTGCACCATCCCCTTGTGGGGGACACCATTACTTCTGCTTGTATTTCATTGTATCAAACTGGGTATCCCTAAGAGGGACCGATATGTAATCAGAATCCACATGAATAAATAAAATATATTTCTTGCATTTGTCACTTTCATGTTATTTATGCTTTATGGTCTTTTATTTTGATATAATGTTGCAAGTAGACTAGGGTGCATAGCTTCTCGAGGTCACACAGATGGCAATCACGATGGGACCCCCACTTGGTTTTATGTTTTTGACTATTTTGCTAATGTTTTCATGTGTTTTTTATGTATAGGTTTAGCCACTCTAGTTGATAGTGGCCAATAGAGTTTGACCATTTTTGAAGGCCAACAACAACTGCTCTGGTCAATAGAGGCTAGCAAAAAAGTGTAGCATAGGGTAGCCTATGCTTCATCAAATGAGGATTTTAGGTTGGGGGTACTCTCTAATTTTTTATCTTTCTCTATCTACAATTTATTTTCAGAAAATAGCAAGTAAAATAACATTTTAATTTAAGAAAACATAAGAAAATACTAAAAGAAAAATGCATTGAAGCTTTCTAGTTTTCTTAGCTTTCTTCCAATCATTTCTAGGAATAATGGACCTCTATTTTCAAGGTCTACCCTAGTCTCCAATGGTCTAGGTTTTTGTTTGTTAAGCTTGCTTGCATGTGGCCCAACTAGTGGCCATTATTTCATGAAGTAGAAATTGCATTCTCTGAAAATCATTGAAATATTTAGATATGCATTTTTTTGAATAAAAACATTCCTTTTAGGCATATAGGGAAATATCATGAGTGCTCTTTGATGCATCATTTTCCATTATAAAAATCTAAAAATAACACCCACACACCATGAATCACTTTAACGCTAGTGAGTTGGAGGTCATGACCAACCACTAGTAGAGATCAATGAGGTGGCTTTCATCTCCACCTGTTATCTCAAATCCTATGTACCTATTATTATTGGCCAATACCAGCTCCAAGATCCATCATAACCCATGGGAAATAGCATGTATCTCTCTTTGGAGAGGTATATCATTGACTACGGGTGAACTGGGTGAGGATTGAGAGGACCTATGCTCCCTAATCATGTGTGGACTTCATTACCACATATTATAGGTTGGATTATGTGACCTGGACTTCATCACTAGGTTTGAGCTATGAGTATATAGGTGAAATCCACTTAAACACAAGAATACCATCCAACAAGAGCAAAATATGTGACACAAGGTCTTCTTTACAAACAATGCATCAAAACACACAAAATAGCTTAGGGAACACACATTAATCCTTAAATGAGATAAACACTTGTTTGCTTTGCTTGTGTGCTTTGAAATTTACTTAAGAAGATAATTCATAATTATCATGGTATACACATGGAGCAACCACCCTCGGTCCAACATCAAGGTAGAAATTGATGCTCCACAACCACTCATAATCACAATAATGTTGAGCCACCCACCAACAATGTCATTGGATGAAGTTCAGCAAGTCTTAGGGGTGATAACTCAACCCTTGGGGGGACTCCTCGAGAAACCCTAGTGAGAGAGCCATATCTTGGTTCCTCTCATGGTAGGCATGAGGGGGCATCAAGGCCCCAATCATCACATAGACATGAGGAGGCCTCAAGGCCTCCCATCATCACATAGACATGAGGAGGCCTCAAGGCCTCCCTCATCACACTAATATATGGGGAGGCCTCAAGGCCTCCATCATCACATAGACATGCGAAGGCTTCAAGGCCTCCATCATCACATAGACATGAGGGGGCATCTAGGCCTCAATATTCACATAGGTATGAGGAGGCTTCAAGGCCCCAGTCCTCACATAGACATGAAGGGGCTGCAAGGCCCCAATATTCATAGGATACACTTAGGTCAGATCAGCCCACTGAGGGGTAGAACATAAGGGTTGCACCTAGTCATAGACCTAGAGCACCTCCTAGCCTCCCTAAGGATGGGAGGATACCCCTAGATCATAATCTCATTGGGGCTAATGGGACTCCATGGGATCGGCCATGGAAGACCAGATAACTTGATGAGTTGGATCGAGTTCTCTCGAGACCATCTCAAAGAAGCATTGCTACCACACATTCTATTTTAGGAAGTTCATGTAGCATAACTACAAGGTACACCAATGAGCTAGGGGAAGCTTCAAAGCATCCTCATAACATGTGCACTACCTCCGACCATGGGGGTACAAAACATAGATCACTCTACATAGAGTAGGTCAACCTAATAGACAAGGGCAAGAACATAGTCGGAGCCTCTCCAAGAGGCTTATCCATTAAGACTCATCGCATAGAGTTACAGGGTCATGAACCTTCAATGGCAGATCAGTCTAACTGCGTACATAGGTTAGCAAAAGCACTACATGTAGAGCAAGAACACTTAGAAACCCTCGAGCAAGAAGCACAAAGAAAAATGTGTTTGCACCTACATGAGCAATGCTTGAGAGAGGAATAGATAGAGTACAAAGAGCAAGCCGATAGGCTAGCTCAGGCTGACTTACACATAGGTGGTGAGCAATACCAACATGATAGATGTATCGATTCTCAGCATGAGAGATGCACTAGATAAAGAGATGAGCACACTCACCATACCTCAGAGTATCAACAATGCCTGGATCCAGAATAGACACAACTTAATGAAGAATAGGTAGGGATGGAAGATCAGGAGTAGACATATCTTGAACCTCCATCCATGGTCATGGGGGATGAATACAGATGCCCAAATTGGGCAAACATAGGATTACCTCCCTGACCACCATGAGTAAGCCTTCAAGAATAGGAGATCATTTCTTTGAAGGTATACAAAATACTCATTGAGAGAGTCAAATCTCTCGAGAAATAGGATGCGGTTGGGTAGAAGCCAACCTTGAGTAAAATACACAACCAACCATTGTGCCCTTCAGTATCGAGTCCTACATATCCTAGGCACTTTGAGATGCCTAGGCTAGACAAGTTCAAAGGAGAGGAAGACGTGCAAGAACATGTCATAAATTTTATGAATGTGTGCTTCCAACTTGAGCATAATGATGCCCTAATGCTAAGAATATTCATCATGATGTTATCGGGTGTAGCAACTGAATGGTTCAACCAATTACCTAAGCACAACATCATCAGCTTTGAGCAACTGGTGAATGCATTTCTTGAATACTTTTCATTTGGCATCAAGAAGAAGGTAAACTTGTCCGATCTAGAAAACTTGAAGCAATATGATGATGAGCTAGTTATGGACTATGGGAATATATGGAGGAAGATAATGGTAAAATTACCATTTTTCATTCCCACTATAGAGCTCACTTGGATGTTTACCAAGAGTTGCACAAAGCACATCTCATTGCTACTACAACTACAATAGTATGAAACATTTGAGGAAGCCTTGGCTCAAGCCAAGCTAATAGAAGACATCAAGGTTGATGAAGGAGACCTTAAGCTCTAAAACAAAAAGGACTAGAACAATGCCAACCACAACAAGAATCAATAGAAGTAGGCCAAGCCTGCTCAAGTCAACTAGGTTGTGTTAAGTATGCCAAAGGGAGGCAATAGCCAACAATCATAGAACTATCAGGCTCACCCCCCACCAACCAATTACAACCCAAAGAACAACCAAGGTCAAAATAAGGAATGTCGGCCACCTCACTATTTCATGCCTTTATCGAAGTCGATGCAATCGATATTCAACTAGTTAAGTGAGGCACAAAGACTCAGGCTACCTGAGATGCAACTTCTTGACCCTAACCATCCCAAGCCCAAGGGATATAGGGAAGATCAATATTACCCATATCATAGAATACAAGGGCATGACATCGAAACATGTATCAGATTCAAGAATGTTGTGCAAAACATGATTGAGAAGGGTGAGCTAAAATTTGACAACCCATTAGCACTTAATAATAGAGACATGGGTATATTCAAAAACCCATTGCCTAATCATGAGGCCCCTAGAGATTAGGGTGCTCAAGTGAACCAAGTCTGAGTCGAACCTCCCACTCAAGGGTGCATCAAAATGGTTGAGATAGTCAATATGGTAACAAGGAGTCAATGATATAACCAACTAGAGCCTCTAATGGCTCCTATTCATATCTTAGCTGCACCTCGATAGAGGTAGGTGCAAAATAATCCTCTAGGTCCACCAACATGACCTATGGTAACTATTCAGAGTAGACTAGAGCAAAATATCCAAATGACATTGACCAAGTTATCAATCTATGAGCTCATTCAATAGTCCCCAAGACATAGGGAGACTTTAATGGAAATCTTGAGATCGATTGAGCTTCAGCCCTAGAACCTTTATGCATTCACAAACTTTATGGGGTAGGTCTAGTAGTGTCAAGAGCCTGTGATCCATTTCTATGATCATGAAATCAAGGTAGTGCCTACTACCATAGCAGACCCACCTCTGCATATCATCACATCAATCAATGACATACCCTTCAAGTGGGTTCTAATCGACATGGGCTCATCGATTAACATTATCACAACAAAGGCTATAGGGCACCTAAAAATCCCTAGGTCCAACATTGTCCCAACCTCCTATACATTGAGAGCTTTCAATGATGCATTGTGCTCCATAGTGGGTACAGTTGTTCTACCTATAAAGGTAGGGCAAAAGACCATCCCCATGATGTGTCATGTATTGGAGGGGGTAATGCAATACAACATCCTCCTAGGGCATCCCTGGATAAGGGACATGCAGTGCATTCCCTCAATCTTGCACCAATGCATCAAGTATGTGCATGAGGGACAAGTGCATGTGGTTCCATCAGATGAAGAGCCATTTAAATATATGCATCAGGTTGACTTATTGAGGGACTTCATCCTTCCATCGACACACCTATACATAAGACCTTCATCCCCCACCACACAACTAGAAAGTAAGTCTAAATCCATGCGAGGTGACCCATCCACATCGGCACCACCTCCTACATCTAAAGCTACTGGCACTTCTAAGAAACCCACAACATCCAAGGCAAAGGACTCTCAGAAGCTAAAAGCACCCCTAGTGGAGGAAGGACCTAAAGAACTTCCAACTATAGCAGCTATAGAAATTTTGAATCCCATGGAGGAGGAAGATTCCCAGGACATAGCCGAGGAGGTACCTCAACCTACCTCACCTACTTCATCAACGATATCATCTGCACCATAGGTGATAGTTCACTTAGCCAACATAGGGTTAGGTGAATATCTTGTGTAGAATATGACTTTCATACCTATTATCGAGTCTATGCAAGACATGGGATGACCAAGAGTCCCAAATTTACCAATAGGGATAGTGGTTCCATTAGGGATTCCCCTTAACCAAACCAACTTCATCTATGCTAGTTTAGATTATGCCCATAATGCTTCTGATATTGAAGAGGATGAGGATGAACCATTCACCATGAATGTTCATTACTTTTCAAATCTTGAGTTTTCTCTAAGGTACTTTGAGTGATGCCATTGGCATGGCTATGGCTTAGGTCTGTATGAGCAAGGGTATCGACTTCCATTCTAATTATAATACCAGTTACCTACTGATAGGTTTGGTCTAGGGTATCAAATACAGAGCCATGATGATTCATTGGTAGTAGCTTTAGATAGGCTGAGCTTGGGGTTCGAGGAAGACATTGACTAGAATCCCTATCAACCCCTAAATAGAGGCTACTTGAGTGATAGATGGGTGGCTATGGTCAATATAGGACCACCCGATGAGTATCATCCAAATTCCTCTCTCGAAGCACACCCATCAGGAATCATCCTATGGGAGGATGAGCCAATCCATGGTTATGAGCGAGAGGAAAATGAGTATGTCACTAGTGAATCTGAAGATGAAGCTGGATTGGCCTACCATGGGCCTCGGTATATTCAACACCTTGCTTGGGTAGGTAACACAGAGAGTGGATACATCTCGGATGAGAGTGGCTATGAGTTAGAGGACTCAATTGAGATGGCCTACCTTGGGCCTAGAAATGCATGCCACATCATAGGGCTAATGGAAACAAACAATAGATTCTTCATAGATGATAATGACTATGAATATGAGACTAAAATGGCCTATCTTAGGCATCAACATGCAAGTCACCACCCAATTCTAGTGGGTAGGAATGAGGGGTTCTTCATAGATGATAATGACTATGAGGATGAGATCGAGATGGCTTATCTTGGGCCTCATCACTTACGTCAAGTCAATCTACTTGTTGAAAGAGAGGTGATACTCCACACCATATATCCTGACCTTCACTTCATGGGAAGACCAATAAATCTAGATGTCATCTATCACATGGTCAACCTAGATCCACCTACATTTAGAGAGCTGTTATAGCCTAATGATCCCATCATCTCATCTATCCATAGACTAGATCCTGAGATCCCCATACCCCTAGAGCCACATCTTGGGTATGGAAGGTAAATCATTAATGCAGAGTTTCACCCATGTGGTCCTAGAGATTTCATCCCATCCATCAACATGATCTCCATTGATTTGACCACTCCACTCCATAACCTAGTAGATCCTTCAAAACCATTGTGTCTTAACTTAGATGCTATTGATTGGGATCATGTTGATTCACCCCTAGAGCCTGAATATTTCTTCCCTAATGAAGAGATGCTACAACCATTCCATTTTGCACTAGGTTGTGCACATGATGTCTATCATGTTGGTTTTGACCATGATTTAGTGGAACCTTTAAACCTAGTAGATGACATCCATTTAATCCCCACTCCTCACCAACTTGAGGAGGGGTCACATATGGCAATAGAGGAGACTTTTAAAGTGGACATCAATGATGATCCTTCTCATCCAAAGAAAGTCAAGTTTAGAGAAATCTTATCTCTAGAAGAATAGGCCATCATTATTCCTCTATTGAAAGAGAGACCAAGTCTCTTTGCTTGGACCTACAAAGATATGTCGGGACTAGATCCAAAATTGGTTGTCCACAACCTTTCACTAGACCTCGCAAAGAAATCGGTCAAGCAAAAGCTCAGAAATATGCATCCAACCATCACTTTGATGGTAAAGAATGAGTTGCAAAAACTATTGGATGTAGTCTTTATTGTTCCCATCGACTATCTATAATGGGTATCAAACATGGTGCCCATAGGAAAACCTGATGGAAGAATCTATATTTGCATGGATTTTAGGGATCTCAATAAGGCAACACCAAAGGATTCATTCTCATTGCCTAACATAGATGCTCTTGTAGATGCAACTATAGGTCATGAGATGCTCTCCCTAATGGATGGTTTTTTTGGTTACAATCAGATTTAGATTAAACTCGAAGACCAACATAAAACCACATTCACCACTCCATGGGGGACATTTTGCTACAAAGTAATGCCATTTGGTCTTAAAAATGTTGGTGCCACATATCAACGGGCTATGACATACATTTTCCATGACTACATGCATAAGATCTTAGAAGACTATATCGATGACTTACTGGCCAAGTCATTACTACGTGAAGAGCATGCCGAGATCCTCAAGAAGGTCTTCGATCACCTGATTGAACACAATGTCAGGTTGAATCCCAAGAAATGCATCTTTGGTGTAACTTCTAGAAAACTCTTGGGATTCATCATTTCTAAATGAGGCATCGAAGTAGACCCAACAAAGGTAAAGGCTATCCTAGAAATGGCCCCACCCACTAACATCAAAGAGCTGAGAAGCTTATAGGGCAAAGTAGCATCCATAAAGTGATTCATCACACAACTATCAAATAAATGTCGACCCATGAATCGACTTCTACACAAGGGGGTCCCATTCTATTGGGATGAAGAATGTCAGCAAGCCTTTGCTGAAATCAAGAAGTACCTAGCAACACCACCAGTCCTAGCTCCACCAAGGCTAGACGTGCCATTCTTGCTATATATATCCACTATCAATTTTTCTTTGGGCACCATGTTGGCTCAAAAGAATATGCAAGATAAAGAACAAGTGATATATTACATCAACCACACCTTGGTGAGCTACGAGATAGGATACACATACGTAGAAAATTTGTGCTTAGCAGTGGTCTTTGCAACCAAGAAATTGTGCCACTACATGTTGAGCCATACAACGTATGTAATATCCAAACAAAATCCTTTGTAGTATATGATGAGCAAGACATATCATAATACACGTACTACAAAGTGGATCATGCTATTGATAGAATTTGACTTGGAATTCATAAGCCAAAAGTCCATCAAGGGATAAGTCATAGCTGATCAACTAGCTAAGGTACCTCTTCAGAATAGTAGGCCCCTCACCATAGAACTTCTTGATGATGTAGTATTTGCATTATCAGAAGCACCCAAACTTGAAGAACCTAAAAGTAAAGTTGACATGACTTTGTTCTTTGATGGTTCAAAGTGTGAGCAAGGAGGTGGTGTAGGGATTATGTTTTTCATGCCACAAGGTGCTCCAATGCCCTTGTCATTTAAGCTAGACTTCCCTTGCATGAATAACAACACCGAATATGAGGCCCTAATATTGGGTCTCCAAACAACCATCGCTATGAAGATCAAAAGGCTAAATATCTTCGATGACTCCCTCCTCATAGTCAACCAAGTTAAGGGACTATTTCAATGCAGGGATCCAATCTTGAAAGCTTACAAGGAGCTTGTTGACACCTATCTAGCCCAACTAGAATGGTACGACATCGAGGCAATCCCTCATACATCAAATATATTTGTAGACACTATGGCATCTTTGGGATCCTTGATCCCTCAGAATCCATCTACTGATTTCACTACCATTCATGTGAAAATGCTCTCGCACTCAGTGATGCAGCATGAGGCTTTTGATAACAAAGAATCAGTCAACATGATTCATATAGAACCAGACCATGACTGGTTCTGTAAAGCCAAAGACTTTTTAAAGAAGGTGCCTTGGGGGTCCTTGATCTCATAGGGTCCTATGGAGAATGGTACCATCATTCACCACAAGGTTATTTCTCAATCTGCATTTGTGCACATCGAATCATAGGAGAAACAAGTCATCTTATCTATTGAGGTTGTAGCTTATCAGGATTGGCTATCCCAATTACAAGATTTCTTGAAACTTGGAATTGTCCCACATGGACTATCGCATGCCAAAATATGAGCATTCAAATAAAAAGTGATAAGATATGTCTTGCTAGGAGGTATATTGTATCATCGAAGCTATGATGGAGTCCTCCTTCATTGCCTAGAGCCCCAAGAATCAGCTTGGGTGATTTTGCAAGCTCATGATGGTACATGTGGTGGCCACTTTAGTGGCATGGCCATTGTCAAGTGCATCCTTCGAATGGGTTATTACTGGCCCACCATGGAGAAGGATTATTGTGAGTATGTCAGGAAATGCATTAAATGTCAACATCATGCAAATCTGATGCACTTACCATCTCAGGCCTTACAACCCATTCAGGTGGCTTGGCCATTTTCTCAGTGGGGTTTCGATCTAATCGAAAATATTTCTCCCCCATCATCAGGCTGACACACATTTATCTTAATGGCCACTGAGTACTTCACCAAATGGGTGGAAGCGGTCCCCTTAACCTCGATAATTGGACCTCGAATTATGGAGTTCATACTTCACAATATCATCTATCACTTTGGGGTCCCCTTAAAGATAATCTCGGATAATGGTCCATCATTCAAAAATAAAAATATGTGGGCTTTAACATCCAAATACAACATTCAACATAGTTTTGTGACACCATATTATCCATAGGAAAATGGGCAAGCAGAGGCCTCAAACAAGATAATAGTAGCCATCTTAAAGAAGATGGTGAAAGAAAATCATAAGGATTGGCATCTACAATTACCCCTTGCATTATGGGCTTACAGGACTAGCGTGCGGATGCCCACTAGGGCAACACCATTTTTACTTGTATATGGTACTGAGGCCATTATGCCCTTAGAGTTGGAAATTCCAACATTGCGCATCACATTGAAAGAGTTCATCAATGATGATACTACGTGACAAGCTCACTTGGATCAGTTGACCCTTCTGGATGAACATCGCATCAATGCTCTTGAGCATCTTCATATTTACCAGGATCATCTAACATGAGCTTATAACAATAAATTCCACCTGAGAGACTTTAAGGTTGGGGATCTTGTGCTTAAATAGAACCAATAGAACTCAAATCTACCACCGCATCTACGAGACAAATTTATGACCAATTGGATAGGTCCTTATATCATCTCTAAGAATATTGGACCTGGGGCATATCACCTAACATCACTAGAAGGTGTTGAGGAGCCAGAGCCTCTCAAAATTATTCATCTAAGGGCATTTTACACATAAGCACAACAAAACACAAAAACATTCAAATAAATGTCAAAAATATCAAAAACATTCAAAAATTTCAAAATTACAAAAATAATAGAAAACTTAAAAACAAAAGGCTCCAAAGGCATCTTAAGTCCTTTGGTCAAATAACAAAAGGTCCAAAGGCATCTTAAAGCCCTTTGGTCAAATCACAAAAGGCTCCAAAGGCATCTTAAAGCCCTTTGGTCAAATCACAAAAGGCTCAAAAAAGGCACTTAAACCTTTGGTCAAATCACAAAAGGCTCCAAAGGCATCTTAAAGCCCTTTGGTCAAATCACAAAAGGCTCCAAAGGCATCTTAAAGCCCTTTGGTCAAATCACAAAAGGCTCCAAAGGCATCTTAAAGCCCTTTGGTCAAATCACAAAAGGCTCCAAAGGCATATTAAAGCCCTTTGGTCACATCACAAAAGGCTCCAAAGGCATCTTAAAGCCCTTTGGTCACATCACAAAAATCCCCAAAGGCATCTTAAAGCCCTTTGGTCAAAAACAAAACACAAAAGCACAAAAATAGTTTAAAGTCAAAAAGTTCAAAAACATTCAGAATAATCAAAACTCAAAAACAATTGAAAACATTAAAAATACAAAAACATTTGCATTTGGCATTTGCATCCATTAGTTGCATTGCATTAGGCATGTTGCATCCATTGCATTTGCATTAGGATAGGTTGTGTTCACAATCTTACAAATGACACCACGTTTGTACCTCAATCATGCATCTTCAAAATCCATCATCATCCATAACCCATGTGTGTAACTATGTTTTTCAACACAACCCCTCCTGTTGCTATAAGGAATATACTAGGGTTTTTCGGTCACTCAACCATACCTAGTGATTTTATCAAATTTTGTAGAAAGCTATCTTCACTATTAATATATGAGGTCTAGTTTTGATAGTACCTAGTATATTTCAGAATCCTATCACTAATCAAAACACTAAAATCCTAGTTGGAACAAGGGAAAGATGAATGCTACAAAGTGGTACTAGGCATCCTAAGTGAAAGGTTTCTACTTGCTCACCTTGTGATGCACATGGTCTAGGATTTTGATCATTGGCAAAAGGACAAGCTCCCCCCTACCCAAAGAAATCCCTTGCTTTCATCAAAACAAGCAAAAATCCTAAAACAAAGCAAAATTCAAAAGCAAAATAAATAGTGATTATCATCACTACAAAAATCCCTTGCTCAAAAGAAAACAAAAATTCAAAATAAATAGTGATTTTCATCACTAAAGCATGAGCAAGTATCCCAAATAAATGTGAAGAAAATAAGGGGGTGAAGAGCTTGAATCCTTGGAATGGTCGATCTCCACAAACCATTGAGTGATCCCTAATACAACAATGGGCTGCATGAATCCCGCCTGGCATTAGGGTAAGCTCTAAGCAATTTGCAAAAAGGGCTAGCTTTAGGTGTCCTGTATCACCTAGTGGTCTAATCCAACTGAGTCCAACTTAGGATTAGGATGAACATTTGAGGATCCCCAATACAACAATGGGCTGCATGAATCTCTCCTGGCACTAGGGTATGCTTATGTTTTATCTAATATATTCATTTGCACACATAGGGATAATGAGTATCTAGGTCTTCATAACAAAAACCTTATCTTTTAGGAGTCCTGTATGGTCAGTATACAACTTTTGATGAAGTAACTAGGGTGTTTGAGTCTCATGGAAAACCTCAAAAATCCCCTAATAGCAACAAATCATGTCATCAATCAAATCATCAACTTTCTTTAGGAGGTTTTGTTCATTAAATGGTGTGCATGAATAGGATAGATACCGGATAAATATCAATAATGTATTTAGATGACCACTGACTATTTTGTACAGTTATTTTAATTTACAGAAGCTTATAAAGAAAGCACATACATATCACATCATCTCATCTCACATTTGAATGCTTAAATGATTAATTCTTATGCTAAGAGTTATTATTTACATTCATCATGGTTATACATTCTATGGTGTCACCCATTAGATTGTTGAACTCATATCACATGCATTCCTTATGTTTTAAGTGATTAAAGCATACATGTTCATTTACATTAGATCATCATCATATAACTAATGCATGTAAACATATTTCATTTACCATATCATAACAACATAAGTTAGATGCATACAATTAGATAAAAAAAAAATTAAACATGCATTTAACAATAACACTGCATCCATATATGCATACATCACAAGTAGTCCATCTACACATCTAGATCACATCATCTAAAGCATACATCTATCATCTAGCTAATGCATGTCAATACATCATATCATATAGCATAAGATCATAATACTACATCACATAAACATAAAAGCAAAAACATATAAATACACATAATGAGTCTCAAAATGTTGATATCATATATATATATATATATATTTTTTTTTTTTTTGTGTGTGTGTGTGTGTGTCAAATAAGTACATAAGGGTACAAAATTACCCATAGGCTACAACTGTGTAGGTCATCTGACCTTACACTCAAAAATAAATCTAGAACCATCAAAGTCATCAGGCATGGACCTATGCCCCCTAGCTCACCTCCACCCTCGACTCCATCCCTATGAGTATGGTGGGAGCTAGTCCCTATAGTCCTCTCTGTATGGGTCCTGGTCCTCTAGCTAGGTCGAATCGATGACTACCTTGATGTGCTCCACGTGCTCCATTGTGACCCCCTACTGTAGGTCTCTCTTGAGGAGTGGCACCTAGAATCTAAATCTGCATCTATAGAGATGCAATGTATGCAACATATCCTATAATCTGAGCATCACAGTCCTCCAAGAGACCCCATAGGTGCCTGACCTCTACACCTAGATCCAAACCTGTCGGTCCCTATATAGTTGGAGTAATTGGCACAACCTATCCTCGTGTAGCATCCCTCTCAGAAGTGAGTTGATCTATCCTGATCTATGCTAAGTCAATATATGTCTAGAGGGTGGTCCTCTCCTCCTCAAAGCTCCTAACCTATGTCTGAAGCCTAGCAATAGTAGAGTCCCACTATAAGATCTAAATCTGAGCTACCTGAAGCTCAACCTCTATATGGTGCAACTAAGCTTAAAGAGGAGACTCCTACTCATCTAGAGCTAACTCCTCCTCCTCCTTGGGAGCTACTACTCCTCTACTTCCTGCTCCTCTACTGGCTGCTCTACTTTGGCCTATCCCTAGTCCTCTATCTGAGCCCACACTCGATGCCCATCAGGATCCTCCTTTGTAGCTACCTCATCTTGATCTTAACCTAAGCTATCATCACCCTACCATAGCCATGTAACCCACCACTGGGTATATGCCTTAGTAACCCTAACATCTACTATATCCACTAAGGGTCATCATCCTCTATAACTATTGTAACTCAAGGTAGTGGAATATCCCTCTCTATGGTGACCCACCTATACAAAATTGGCTCTAGAGGTACATCTTATTGTAGGCCATACTATCAAAGCACCCAAGAATAATGAAAGAACTCCTTGATGCTGCCCTTGTGATCGATAACCCATCGATCATGCCTAGTCTGAGCTATGAATCTATCTACCTCTACCTAGGTGGGGCACTCATGATAGGGCCTCCATATAATATCCTTGGCCTATAGGCCAGTCAAAGTCATTGTATAGTGAGAAATATCCCCTGCATGGCATCGACTCTTGTGCTCCTCATGCTCTCAAGGCCACCTACCTCTATAACATTGAGCCACATCTATAATGGTAGTAATATTGATAGGTAATCCTCTTGGGTGGTCCACCCTGATGTGCTCCCATCCCTAGATCTAGAGGAGTAGGCTACAAGTGATACTGGCTCATCCACATTATTGAATCTTGTAAAGCTCATCATAACATTGAGCTAGAAGTGCACTCCCCAAGCCATGATGATGGGCTCCTCACTATCCATCAAGTCCTGGACCATAGCTAGGAGGTTCCATGGGAACCTCACTCTAGAGTAGTCAGGTAAAAGCATGTTACATATAACATGCATCAAAATGGCCTACCATCATGGGAAGACATCCTCTCGATACCACCGATCCATAGAGATCCCACCATGATGATAGTCACCAAATGTTGTAGTTGCATGATCTCCAAAGACCCTCACAAAGATAGCATCTCTGGCATCAGTAGGAGAGGACACAATAGGGACTCCATCAAAAGGAATCTGGAAGATCCTGTATACATCCTCTAGCATGATGGTCATCTCACTAGTAGGGAGATGGAAGGTGTTAGTCTTAGAATCCCACCTATGTGCTAAGGTAGTGAGGTAGGCCTGGTCCGACATGATCATCGGTAGCCTCATGACATACTAAGTCCATGGGCATCAAGCCAAGCCTAATCTATGTCATCCATCTAGGGTAGAAGTCGCACGAGCAAAGTAGGGTCTCAAGCCCATGTAGACAAAAGCTAAGAGTGCAAATTAAAATACCTAAATTAAATGCACTTAAAATAAAAGGAGCAATAAAACAAAAATGGTGCAAAATTTATCTAAGATAAGCCTAAGGCTACGAAAATAATGACTAAATGCACCTAAAAATTAAAAAAATCAAAATCTACACTTACAAAATTAAAAAAATCAATTAATTTCCTTAAAAATAAAAAAATTAAAAATTTCCCTAAGGTTGCTCGGTTGCTCATGCTAGGAGTGGCCATGCAATGGTCGCTAAAGTTGATAGTGACCAACCACCAATGGTCAAAAAATTGACTATTGGGATTCAAGTTGGTCATTAATGGGAACATTAACCCCTCTTTGGCCATTTAGGGGCTGCTCTGAGCATTAGCGACCATGAGGCGACATGCCAACGATGTTCGCCCTCATCTAAAAATAATAAAATTTGAAAAATCTAAAAACTAAGCACAACCCACTAAAATTAAACCTAAACTAAGCCTATCTATGGTTTTGGTTCATTGCCAATTAGTTTAATTTGGTTCATTTACCGATTAATTAGTGAGGTTCATTTTACCCAATAAAATAAATAATAAGCTAGGGTTTGAGAGATACCCATGAGTCATCGGCTCCTCCACTTGTCGATGCCTCACCCTACTCTACCATGGTGTCTGAATTTGGTAGCATCTCGGATCACAATCACTCTCTCTCACCTCAAAGCTCAAAAGTGCAAATTGATAATTGGAAAATAATGAAAAGTCAAACCCTAAAATTTGCTTTTATATTTTTAATTTTTGCCTCAGCCGCTGCTGGCATCAATGACCCGCACTTTCTGGCCGTTGAAGCTAACATCGGCCACGAAATGGCAATTGGGAGTCATTGCTCATGATAGCAACTAGGAAAAAAAGATAAATTTACTCAATATCTCACCATGAGGAACCTCAAAATGGACAAATAAGCATACCTATCGATCCAAAATAATCAAAAAGTGCATAAATACAAAAAAATCACATAAATCAAAATCAAAAATAATATAAAATTCAAATTAACAAAAAAATCAAATAACAACAAAATCTCAATTGAGCCTCGTATTCAGTTATTTACTCTATACACTTGGTGGTTGCAGCGACTAGCGCTCCATGCAATCTGACAAGATGAGTAAATTACCATAAGGCCATTTGGGGTAAATTAGTCATGATTGAATTGAAATGTTTCACTTCAATCCCGAAGAAGGCCATAGCGATTAGACTACCCCATGGGAATGAGGATTCATCTCATTTCTTCTATAACATTTTTAGCAAATCATCGAATGTAGTGATTCAACATAAGCTTAAATGGAATTGCTATCATCTTGATTCCCTAAGAAGGCCATTGCAGTCGGACCACTCCATGGGATAGAGATGTACAATTACTAAAAATGGTTGAAATCACACCTGAAATGGGACCTACCCTATAACAACAAAGCAAACCTCTAAAAAGGGTCCAAATCATTCATCTTGGTCAAGCGACTCATCACTTTATTCATTGTCCTTCCCTCATCGACTCATCATTTGAGGGGGTAGTCATAATATCAACAATCATAATCAAAATCAATAAAGGATCACTCGATCATGTCAAATTGTGTTCATCTTATGAATCATTGCCAACAACTATCATAAGCTTACCCTTTGTTGGGGAAAAAAGCAAATATGATAGTTAAGCTTGTAGCTCTCCTCCTTTCGGACCTATAGTAGCACTAAAGCTACCCGATCACCTGATGGACTTGTATAAGCTTTCACAAATTTAAGCCTTCCATCCTATTGGAAGCAATGATTCTAGGATGCATACCCTTTCTCATGACTAGGGCATCCAATGTTGATCAGATCAATGATCATCACACACCCTACAATGTGGCCCTAGGTGGTCTATTTTTTCTCTACGCTATGTTTTCCCATAATGCATCCCAAAAAGGGGTATCTGTAGACACCTAAAATACGTCATGTTTAGGAGACTACTCATATGGACACATCCAAAGACCATATGAATGATCTTGGACCTTTCCAAGAGCTAGCAGTGGTCCTAACCACTCAAAAAGGGTAGTTCTAGCCCATTCAAGCTTAGCCACTATCAATCAGAGTGGCCACCAACACTGGTTGCTGAAGCTGAGAGCGGCCACACCTAGTCATTGCTCTGGATAGTGACTAGCACCAAAACATAGTCTGGCCATGAATACGAGCCCATATCATGTAGTCTGACTACACTTGCATTGCTTATGGGTGGATTTTGGTGTGGAACTCCTAGAGCTCCTCTTGACTACCCCTTCAATGCAAATTTGTGATTGATCCTTCCCCTTGGGATGGTCAGTTGCATGCAGATCTAGATTTTGGCTTCTCTAGGAAGCCAAGATCTAGATCTAGATCTGAATCTAGGAGGTCTACATATGGACTCTCCCAAGAAAAGCAAATGATCCATGAATATCAAAATTTTGTGCAGTGAAGCTCTAGCAGATTGGAGAGAGATTCCATACCCCTTGGAGGAGTAGTGGAGCTCTACCCGATTTAGCGATGATTTCTAGCCATACAACCATTCATATCAAATGTTCTTCATCACCAATCAGTGTATGAACATAGAGGTGACCCTTGGACATCAATTTAGATGAGGAATCTAGTGCTACAACCCCTGGTTCATGAGGAAAAAGGTTTCATTTTATGGCCACTATCCTTGATAGTGGCCCGTAGGCATAGCCTAGGGTTTTAGATATTATTTTCCAAGTTTTAGCTTAGATCTATCATTGCTTTTTGCTTTATTAATTAGTTTTAGCATAGATCTAGTTTCTTTAATGCATTTGCACTATTATTTCTTGAGTTATCCATGCATTTATCATTTAGTTTGTTGTATTTTGATCTTATTATGCTTATATATCATGCTTCATAGATTTTCTAATAAAGCCTCATCACGAGAGGCTGCCCATGCTACTGATCTCCTACTATTGTTTCTTGTACGCAGGATACAGGTTACAAGACCAAGCCAAAGTGTTTAAAGTGACAGATCCCTCTAGAAAAGAAGGAGAAGGAGGCATCTATAAGCCCTCATACAAGTTCATGTGCGAGACCAGGAGGCCTACGGAGTGCACCATCCCCTTGTGGGGGACACCATTACTTCTGCTTGTATTTCATTGTATCAAACTGGGTATCCCTAAGAGGGACCGATATGTAACCGAAATCCACATGAATAAATAAAATATATTTCTTGCATTTGTCACTTCCATGTTATTTATGCTTTCATGGTCTTTTATTTTGATATAATGTTGCAAGTAGACTAGGGTGCACAACTTCCCGGGGTCGCACAAAACCTTTGATAATAACTTGTTGATCCAAGGAAGGTTTAAGTGAACTCACATCATATGGTTCTTCCATGTGCAATATCACATGGATCTTATCAGGATCTATTCTTAATCCCTCACTACACATTATGTGCCCTAAAAAAATTCTATACGGTACCATCAGGTAACACTTTCTAGGATTTAATGAGATATTTGCATTTTTGCACCTACTCATACATTCACTAAGGGCAGGAAGATGCTTCTTGATCTCCCCATAAATGGACCAATCATCCAAAATTACATTGAACTTCCCCATTGCCAACTGATCAAATATTAATGCATTGAAATGTAGCTGGGACATTGTAGAGCCTGAATGGAATTCGATTATACACATATATGTCATTCTCCATAATAAATGTGGTCTTCAACTTATCTTCCTCGGCTATGCTTATTTGATTGTAACCCAAAAATCCATCCAAAAATGAATAGATCTCATGTCTTGCGACTTCCTCCAAAATGGAATTTGTGAAGGGAATAGGGAAGGGATCCTTAATGGTTATTGCATTTAGACTTCTAAATTCCACATATATTCTAATTTTATCCACTTCATTCTTCAAAGTGACCACTATAGGTGATACCCATTCATTGGTTGTAACCCTAAATATGATTCCTGCATCCAACATCTTCTCTATCTCTACATTCACTAATGCAATGTATTTTAGATTCATCCTATACGGTCTTCTCCATACTTTTTGTACTCCAGGCATCAGCATGATATTATGGATACATAACTCAGGTGGTACTCTCTTCAATCCCTTATATGTCCATGCAAATACATCCTTATATTTTAAGAATATCTTAAAGGCTGTCACTTTCAATACAGGGTTCCAATCATAAGCATAGTAAATCATCCTAGGTTCATCCTCTGTCCCTAGATTGATGTCCACTATCTAAGGTCCTTCATATTTGATATTTTTTGGCTCACTCATTGCTTACTCCACATTCTTTGGGTGTGTCGGTATTACATAAATTTTCACATCTCCTACTGTACATTATGCAAAATTTTTTGGAAACATCCATTTCTCTTCTGCTTCCTTTTAGGTTCCTAGCTGACTTTGATTTTGTATTTTTTTTTCTTGATCTTTTCAGAGTTAATATAGAGGCAGTTAGAC
Source organism: Wollemia nobilis (assembly GCA_028583015.1). NCBI lineage: Eukaryota > Viridiplantae > Streptophyta > Pinopsida > Araucariales > Araucariaceae > Wollemia > Wollemia nobilis. The sequence goes on along the minus strand of JAQPPZ010015005.1, from coordinate 4,058,365 downwards.
TAAAAAATTTCGTACTCCTCCATTTGCCAATGAAGAAGTCCGCTATCGAATCTAGTTTCATTTTCACTACATTCATCAAGGTACAACATTCCTTTTTCGTAAGGTTCATATCCTTCATCTCCTAAAGAGTGTTCTAATTCATTGATCGTGGTTGCATCCTCACTGACCCTTTGATTAGTCAAATTAATCATATACTTATGTTATACCTTTTTTAAATTGATCTGATTCTTTCCCCAATTGTGATTAAATTTTGCTATACATAGCCATCCTCTTCCCAATAGAGCATCATATGTAGGCTTCTGCATAGTAATCACAACTAAATCCAAGACAAACTCTTGGTTAGCTATCACCACTTATTGTGTTGTCAAGACTCCCTTTATCTCAATACCATACTAGTAAGCACCATATAGTTAGAAGCTTGGTGCCCATAGAGATGGAGTGCCAAGTTCTATCCAAGTCCTTTCAGGTAGCACATTGACACTAGATCCTCTGTCTACAATAACTTGAATCAATTTGTGCCCTAAAATATCCATATGAACTAATACAAGTTTCTTTCCCACATCAATCATTAATATGGTGGGGTCCATAAATTGGTATTTTTTTTCTTCTCCTAAATCAGTTGACTTTAAACTTCCATCACCTTGTGGGGTTGTATCTCTTCCACCATCACTTTTTGTAATGATGGAATAGCTTCCAAAAAGTTAGCCGTTTTGATTTCTATTATGGTGTTCAAAACCTGTGCTGCTAGATTCTGCACAACCACATTTTCTTCTGATGGTTTCTTCAGTTCCTTCTCTTCTACTAACCTTACTTGCTTAGATTTTTGTGCTTCATCTTCTAGTACTTTCTTTGCTACTTACCAGCACTACTTTTCTTTTACTGGCTTAGGATACTTATCCTTTTTAGCCTGATTCCTTGTCATGGCTAAAACTTTCAGAGTTTCCTCTTTAACTTGAGGAACTTCAATATCCAAATAATTTACATTTTGATATCTAAATCGCCTACTTGGGGTAATTTGCTTCCGTGTGGTTATCCTAACCACACCACCTATACATATGTGTAGTGTTTGCTTGCTATATTTCTTGTATTTGAGATGAAGGACAACTTTTTGCAAAATGCCCCCACTCCTAGAAATTGTGACATTGTATGATCGACCTCCCTTTTGAGTCATACTGCAAATGACTCTGTTCTCCTTGTCGATTTCCCTGATTCTATATTTCACCTCATTGACTATTTCTATAACCACCACTTTTTGCTTGTTGACCTCTTCCTAGGGCCTTTGGTTTCTCTTTCTGCTCCTGGATTGTCAAGACCTGTGAGCGCACTCTTGCATTATATGAACATAGCATCACCTGGTGTCCTAGCACATTACAAATATGACAATAATCATTTCATGGACACTTTACAATTGTATAGCCTTCAATTTTACATTTTGTGCACCAAACATCCATCCTATCAGGTTTGCTTCTTTTTTCTTTTATGATCTTGTCAAATTCTTGATGGAATGATGCTACTATCCTTTGTATAGTGTCATCTTCTCCACTATTTGAATCATTGGACTTGGTATGAGATAATATTCCTGTATACGTCTGCTTTGAATCACTTTCAAAATTATTTGCATGCTTTAAAGCTTCATCATACATTTTTGATGGTATTGCCTTCATATTTTTCTTATATTTTGGTAGCAATCCATCTACGAACCACCACTTTACCAATACATCTACCAAAGATATATGCATCTTGTCTACTAACTACTTTAATTTATAGTTATATGATTTTACATCTTCATCAGGCTTTTGCTTAGTCATATAAATTTCCATGACAATGTCTCCATCATCCTTCAAGGGACCAAATTCTTCAATGAATTTCTCCTTCACTTGATTTCAAGTTCAAAAATCTAATGTATTTTCCCTTTTCAAATACCAATCCATTGCCAATCCTCTCAAGGTAGCAGAAAATAAATTCAACCAAACCAATCATCTGGCTGATCTACACCATTTTCTCTCCAAATTTTTATGCAGGTTATGATATACCTTGTGGGGTCTTCCTTACCCTCACCTGTAAAGGGTGGACATCTTTGCTTGGCTGCCTTATTAGCCATCTTTGGTGAATCATCCTCGTCACTTGAGGTGTCCCGTGGAATCTTTGTCTAATTCCTCCTTGGGGATATTTCACTATGCTCATCATCACAAGTTTCTATTTGAGGTATATTTTACTCTCCTACAATTTATTTACCAAACTCACATGCATCTTCACTCCGTGACTTACTTTGCTGATGTGAGTGAGATGATCTTGGTATTTCTTCTTAAGACCCTGTGCTCTGTTGCCCTGGTGTAGGAATCTTGTCCTCTACACTCCCTTGTAACCCTTCCATCACTTTCTCAAGTGTCACCATCCACTCTCCTTCCTCATGCACCACTTCTATATCACCTTGTTCCTCTACGTTAGGTGATTTTGGTACCTCCTCTTCTATCTCTATCAATAGTGCCTCAAAATCTCCTTCATCAGATGTCCAAACTTGCTCTATTTCTGGTTCATGTGTACTATGATCAAAATTACTTGCATTTCCTCTTTGAGAAATTCTTGTGCTTCTTCTCACTAGAATGTTATCTTGTACTTATTTTCTCCTACATCTTTGCAAACTGGTGTCTATCATTCACCTCCAAATTTGTAATCTTACTTTGTTAATTTGATCCATTTAAACAAAAATGCCAAGTTCAATAAGGAAACGATACCAAATGTAGCACAAAGGTGTAGTATTACCGGTGGGGAGGTGATTATCAGAGGCTTGGAATGATCAATTTACTGTTATTGTTCAAATACCCAAATTGTACAATCGTATAGTCTTCCCAACAATTGATATGCAATCGAAAAATAGGTTTTACGAACTCAAATAGTACAAATGTACAATACCAAATCATAAAATTTCAATGCTTATACGATTTGACACTCATTCAATCCTTCATATTTGGTTTTGTAAGTTTTTGTACACATTTTTGTAACTAATTTATTCAATTTACCATATTTTCCAAATCGGGTATGTTTTCTTAAATCGCCTAACTGCCAAATCGGGTAAAGTTCTTTTGTATGATTTGTAGCACAATTTGTGTATTATTTGTACGAAACGAAATTTTAGAAAGGTGTAAAATTAGATACTTTTCTTTACCAATATCTCTCATACAAGTTTTGGAAAGTTCTAGAATGTCACTCACTCCATCTTTACCAACATGCAAGTTCTATCTTTATGATTTGAGAAAGTTATTCACAATGGTAATATCTAGAAATCATACAATAGCTTCCAAGACATATTTCCTGATGCAATATTCCTCACATATCACTTCCAAGGCTCACACTAGTGGTGATTCAATTCCATTATTCATACTAGTGCATTAACATCATCCATAGACATAGAAATGTAACATGCAATAATTAGATACTGCAAAACACTAATCCATCATTCTAGAATCATACAATGACGTGAGAGAATACTATACAATGTGGTTATTCATTCATTACTCTTCAATGGTACATTACAATCACTAACAACTTCCACAAGGATACACAATAAACTAGTAATTCCACACAATGATCAGATATATGCATTCAATAACCATACCTACAAAATTAAAATGGGGATATTATATAACATCTGCCTAGGCCATTCCAATTGGTTCCTGAGGAAATTAATTATTTACATTTTCCCATGTATAACGGAAATCTTAATTACACCGTTTACTAAGTCCAATTACATTTATTATCAAATTCATTCACAAATGCAAGTCGAATTACATTTCATTTGCATTTTGTTGCATTACATTGTACCTTGTACATTTTGGCTTCCAGTTTATACATTTTGCTCCTACTTTATATGTTTTGCTCCCTCCTTGTACGTTTTACCAAAACCATCAAAATTTTCAAAACTAAGCAAATTATCTTTGTCACTTCTTCTAGGAGGTGGATTTGATGTCTACAAATGCTAATAATGCAAGTCGTCCAAAAATTAGCTAGTTATCAATAGGGTATTACATCCATCTCTCCATTGTAATAAGACTCCTTTCAACAAATTAGACCTTTAGATTTCGCTAAAAGAATTACCACTTTTAACTACAAAATGAAAAGAACCATTTATTCAATAAAGTTTAGCTTTACGTATATTTGTCATATGTCTTAACAGGGTAGCCAAACTTGTAACTTGTTTGGGAGATAGGTGTAATTAATTCAACTATGACCTAGAATTATATTGATGTTGCATTTAAAACATCTTGTACTAATTAAGCATAAGTTTTACTTTTCTTTTTCGTACTCTTTTTTTAATATAGGAGAAATGTTAAATAAAAGAGTACAAAAATCAACATAGAAGCCTATCCAATAAGAGTAAAACAACTACAATATACAACACTAATATAAACAGGTATTATCAAAAGACTAGCAGGAGCCCCTACAAGGAAACATGGTCATAAATTCATAATTGAACATGAAAAATAGTAAGAGTTGTGCAAATCAAAACACGTAATGAGGCTCTTTTATGATCACACGGGTGGCCATAGTCTTAAGATGCATATGGTCCATAATGTCAGGGACATAGTATCTAGTGATCATGTTTGTTCATTATTATTAGTTAATGCATATAGAACTTTGACTATTCTCACTAAATATTAACTTAATATATACTTTGTGCTTGACCTCATAATTAACTTAATATACTTTGTGCTTGACCTTAGAATCTGCACTTTATAAAATGTCATTACTAGATTGAAGTCAGGATATTGATAAATGGAAGAACCTAGCTATTATTATAATTTAATTATTGAGAAGATTACATCTTGTCACTAAAAATTGAAAGGAGGGTTACAAACTATCCTATTGTTTTTATTTTGTCATAGTTCATTCAAAGATTAAAAGTGATGGTTGTAACCTTTTCTTGCTACTCTTTGTTTTCATATGATATTGATTACCTTGTGTAACCTTATTTGAATTGGTTATGTGGGAAGAGGGTTAGTTCCTTGAAACAGACTTATTTGTGAGGCATTTATATTACGATGATTACTTAGTCTGAGTTGTGGATTATAGATTAGTATTCTAAATATGCATGTATTATTTTACAATAGGATGGTTCATCAAATGAGGAAGACAAACATTATCTTAGAACACCTTCTTACATACTTAGAGTTGGGTTTGTGGATGAGAGAAAGCTAAACCTGATGATGAACATTCTTCTTCTATTTATCTATTAATTTAATTATTGAAGTATATGTGAGCTTGAGAAGTGCAATATACTGAGACATATTTATTTTAGGAAAATACTTTTGAGAGGCTTGTATTGGCAAGTTGACTCTTAATATAAAAAAGTGAAACCTTGTTTGGACAGATTTATGTATATGTAGTTTCTGTTTCATGGAGTGTATGAACTTTTATGTATTTATCCTAAGTATACATTTTTTATAGTATATTTATATGGAATTAAACTGTACAACCTAATTTACAACATATGTAAGTACCATTTAAGTATGACTTTAAAAAATTAGTAATATTACAATAGTTCTACTAGAAATTATGCTTGTATGGCCTGGCAAGATTTTAATCTTGGCATTCTTGGAAGGTCAGTTAAGCTAATGTCATTTGATTAAAACACCAAGGTTTAGATTAAGACAATAAATTTTAGATTAGAACACTAAGGTTTACCTATGGAATTTGAACCTTTTACCTATGGAATTTGAACCTTGCTTTATCATTTTGACATCTTCATTCTAAACTACTTGAAATTGAAATATTTTAAGGTTTTGTTTCTATCATCTATCAAGGTGTTCTGTATCAATGGTGAAATGTGTGTGGATTTATGTGTATGCCATATGAAATGTGCAAATGTGAGAAGGTTTGATTGTTGGTAAACTACTTTGATGTAGGAAAATAGAAGACATACGTTGGAAACTGAGTGAATTTGATATTTGCTCAGTTTTGGTCCTTCGAAGACCTCTAGATTATGCACTTGATTTTGATCTAATTTGATTTTTCTACCTTGTGCAACTCAAGATATGAAATCCTATTTATAATTATCATGCACAATAAAGACAACAAATATCAGAATATTTGATTGCTGGTAAACTACTTTGATGTAGGAAAACATAAGATATAAGTTGAAAACTGAGTGAATCTGACATCTGCTCAGGTTTGGCCCTTCGAAGGCCTCTAGCTTATGCACTTGATTCTGATCTAATTTGCTTTATCTTTTCTGTGCAGCTCAAGATATGACATCCTATTTATAATTAGCATACACAATAAAGACAACAAATATCCAAAAATATAATTTTTTTGTGTAAAGTACAAAATCGTAACTTGTGCATATATATCAATTTTATCCTAACATGTGTTGGTTGCAGGAAATAATTTTGGAATATCTTTCTTACAATCCTACTTTTGATGTTGCTATTAATTTATAACAATTGTTTTGTTTGTAAAGTTTACTAATTGCAATACAACAGTAGAGGTCTGCCATCCATGATGAGATTTAGATGTTTCAACCATAGAAACATACAAGAATATTTGTGAAGTGAAAACTGGAATAATGAATAAACATTCTATTTGGAAACCCAAAATTTAGCATTTCAAATTACTTAACAGCATTGAAACATGATTCTTATCTGGTTATCATTTTTTAGTTCCTAGCCATGTCTTTCTTTGATAAGTAGGTTGGTCTTTGGTGAGGGTATAGACCATAGAGGGCCACATATAATTTTCAACATTAAGTCCAATACCATGGGTAATGCCATGGGTAAAGAAGCTTGTTATCATCACACAATATTTGAACCTTGGTCTCCTTCGTAAATGTTGAAAAATCTAATTGATTGAGCTAATGTCACTTGATGGCTAGGATAACAATTTGATAAACCTACTATTTTTAATTTATTTTGAGTTTCAAGATGTTACAATATATATTGTAGCTCATCAATATATTTACTCCCTTGTGATAATGCATAAAAACTATAAGGAAAGAACGAGAAAATCTTAGAGGGGCAATACATGAGAGCCACAAAAGAAAGTGATTACCCTCTTAACAATTATTTCGTAATACTTTGATTGTCTTAACCAAATTTTTGTTTGACGACTAATTTAACTGTAAAATTATGCTAGAATAACATCAAAATTTGCACACATGTATATCTTTAACTTTCTTTTGACTAAGAATACACCTTTTTTATTTGGTATTACTTCATTGGTAATTTGATACTTTGCTTTCACTTCTAATGGTTGGTTATGTGTTATGGTAATTTGTATTTTTTATTTATTTAAGATATTGTATTCATCATGCTTGTTGTGTTTATGCTAGAAATGTTTTAGAGGGAGACAATTCTGCACTCAATTTGGAGAGTATGGTGAATGAGCTAACAGATGAATTGACATTTATCAGTGTCCTTTCTTGTTGCTTTTACTAATATCGTTTTTTCTACATTGTATCTTTGATGCTATTTTGAAAGGTGATTATATATTTCTTTAGTGTAGGAGTAGAATGCTTTTGTTAAGAAACTTCTTGTGTGACAATTTTGCATTTATTTAGGAATGCTTTCAAGCCAAGTTCGAAATATATTTTCTAGTTGTTCTTATTTCGAGCAAATTATGATGGTGATATTTTTTGTCTTGTGGAAGCATGTAGCTTACTTTGTAGGACTATCCAAACATCAGGTAAGCTCTATGTGAAATATGAGTTGGATTATGTTATTATTTTGACATTTTAGATATATCTTTAAGATTATATGAGGTTTGAGAAATTCTTTGATATTTTTTTAATCATTACATTACAATTCTTGAAAACATTGAATTATGAAATGGCTGAAATTAGCATTCATGCATTTTTAGTAAGTTAAAAAAAAATACTATATTGATATAGATGTGAAATATTGGGATCATAAATATTTCATACATTGCCATTTAGAAGCATAATTTTTTTTATCATAGAAGGAAACATAGTTTAAGCTCTAAAACCTAGTTAACTAACACAATTGTATTTGTGCTTATTTTTGAATGTTTGCATATTTCTAATATTGAATAAGAATGTTAAAGAGCACAAGGTGTGACGTTAATGTTTTTATCTCATGGCTTTGACTTTATTTTTCTTCTTGATACTTGTATTGTGTCGCTGTAGTATTTCAATGTAAGTGACATGCATCTCTAAGAAAGCATGTCATTGAGAGGCAATCACAAAAGTTTAATAGGAATGACATTGACATTCTAATTGAATTTCAAAACATGATAAACCTCTATGTGAACTCTTGAACTTTGTATGGGCCTTATATGCCATACTATAGTGAGTCAAGAGCCCAAGTAATATCCAAATCTCTTTCATCAACTTCTGCAATGCCAACCATTTAAAATATATGGAAACCATAGATGCTGATGAAAATGATCACAGTTCATTAAGGACCTCCATATAATTAATTTATTTTTTGCCACAAGTTTTGCCATTTGCACCTTTAGAAAGCATTTTCCTAAGAATTTGTCTAAGCATTTGTTTATTATCTCCATGACTATATTATTTGTGTCCTTCAAATGGGTCTAAGATCTCTTTTTCATCGATTGGCACTCCATAACTGTATCAGAAAACTTAGCTTCTAGTTCTTTGTTGTCTTTGAAGATCAAATTTCCTCTTCTTTAATGAATTATTATGAGATAACAAATCTTGACTTACAGGTTTAATTTTGAACTTAGGTTGTATTCCGAATTGTCTATAATTTTTATGGTTAATGAAGTTCTTTGAAATTCTCCATGTGGGAACGACTCACAAGGTTTGGCTTATCAAAAACATCTTCTCTGAGAAACCTATTTAGAGAAGTTGTTATACTTTTCTATTAATGGTGGTCTTACATTCTAACAATCATAGCACCATAGAGAAAATTTTCAAAACAATCCTACATTCAAAAAACTTATCAAAAATATTTTGGAAATTGTAATATTTCCAATTAATCCATAACTAGCTTACATGTCATATAATACAATGAAATACATTACTTTCATTACATGGAGATCTCTATAATATGAATTACATTAAAACCTAGAGTCCTGTTGTTTATAAAGATCAATGTTTTATTTATAAAGAAGTATAGTTGGTTATGACAATTATTCCTACAATAATATAAGCCCACAAAATCAGCATTAGGAGGCTACATAGTTAAAATATATAACCAATAATGAGAAATTTATTCAACCACTAACACTAAAGTAGTTATAATAAAAATCTCATAATTAGAGCAATGACCAAACAAATTCTAACATCCCTTTAATTTTAACTTAGAAATAAAGAGAAAATAAAGGAATGAGGAATTACAAACCATCCCCCCTAATGACAACTTCTTGTACTACAAAGCAAATGAATAATGATGACTCAAAAATTTACCTAGCCAAGGTAAAAGGATGTCAAACTAGCTAAATCACTTCCACCAAACAAGGTTCTCAAAGTGCTTCAAAACAAAGAAGCAAGTATAAAATACCGTACAAAGTAGCATTTTCAAAGTGATAAATTCTTTGAATAGAGAGGCACCAAGTCTCCAAAATAAATCTAATAGAAAATTTGTAAGGGGACATTGGATCCCAAGAATTGCCAAAAATAAAGGCATACCTGTATCGCTCCAAATTTTTTGCATCCTTACCTTCAAGCTATAGGATCCGTGCCCGGAAGGAGGATGGGAAAAGGATGGCGCGGTACCTCGGACTGAGAGGCCTTGCAAAGGTCCCGCCTCTCAAGGGAGGTGTATTATGGTGATTTTTTGACGGATGGTGGGTTCACCAGGAAACGTTTGAATGGCAGTTTCCACGCCTAGGTTGGGAATGTGTTTAATGTGTTCAATTTTATCTTTAAACATTCGAGTCGTAGGTTTGGCCAAATGAATATAAGTTGTTCTATTATGAAAATGCAGGCTAAATAAAATATAGAAAATAGATTTTAAACAGAAAATAGAGAGAAAAAGCTAAATTACAGAGCCATACCTGATCCGGATGTCTGATGGAGATTCTAATTTTTGAAGCAGTCCAGATCGTCTAGAATTTGACAGAATCATCTCCGACATGCAGGATCGTCTGAGATCTGACGAATTCATCAGACGAATTCGTCAGAGACCTGCAAACAGAGAAATAGGCACAGAATACAAAAAATGCAGCAATGCTAATAGAGGATAAAGATGTGAAACAATAATAGGAATGTTAATAAGATAATCCTAAATAGGAATGCAAGCAAATTACAATGTTTTAATAGTTAATCATGATTTCATTATGCAATTAAACTACATGGGTGAACTCCAAGATGCAGAATAATAGAAAATAATGAACAAACTGACTAGATGCAGAATAAAACAACAGATGAAAAAATAAGAATGCAAACTCTGGGCACTGATTGCCCCCAATGCAGACTATAGTCGAGATCGTCTTAAATAGATGCGAAATCGTCTCAAATTGAACAGGATCATCCAAGACGAACTGAGCTTGCTTCGGCTAAAAAACACTAAGGTTCCTACAACAAAATTTGGATAGGACTAGTGCAGATAGTAATTTGGGATGTTTCAATGCGTATAAATTCAAGTTACAGGAAATATCAGCCAGGGGTAGGTTAAGGGGAGGGCCTAAGTTTAAATAGGCTTAGGAGGGAGGTTAGGAGGTTGGAGATCATACCAATTTGGGAGATATCCAATGGGGAGGGTCTCTAACAACATAGACATGCTTCTACCCGGATTAGAGACACCATTGGAACAGAGGCTAATTGAGAAAAATCAGTTTTGGGACAAGATCGTCTGGACGTCCTAGTCCAGATGAAATCATCCGATCTGAGGCGATATCGTCTGATCAGCGACGATATCGTCAAACGGTCAAAACAAACTCTAAAAATGATGCGGAAAAGGAGGAAATGGGTTAAACGGCGGTTTGGAAGCGGTTTTGGGGGTTAAAATTTGAATTTGAATATTTACTAGAGTAATTGTAATTATTTAAGGTTTTACTACGCCAATTTTAGGGTGCTACATTTTGCCCCCTCTTTAGCAAATTTTTCAAAGAAAATACGTTAAAGATGAGTTCTTCTCGATCTATGAGAAAGCAAAAATATTCCCAGTTTTAGGCGACGATTCTAGGTCGAATCGTACGACAACTTACTATGGTGCCCCCTCCGTGTTTTTACCCAAATTGAATGTTTGAGGTAAAAATGCGGAAAAGCAAAATTTTAAAAAAGTTAAGTGTTTTTGAATAAAATTAAGAAAAATAGGGTAAAACCCTAATTCATTGTTACTATTCATTTTCCTAGTTTTTAGAGCTCTGGAGACAAGATGGTTGAGACAACACATAGATCAACAGAGGTCCAGTGCGGGCTATGGGTAAGGGTCTAAACTGAATTTAGAATGCTTAATTTTTAGAATTTTATGCTTTTTAGATTAGATTTGATTTATTTTTGAGCATCATGGCCATTTTTGGGCCGTCGACGTCGTCGAGACGAAATCATCTCGATTTCGCCGAAATCGCCTTGATATCGTCGATTTTGTCTAAGGGCGAAATTGGCGATAGGGGAATGATTTCGTCAAAAAGGGGACGATTTCGGCTGGCAAAATCGGAGACAAATTTGCTCAAATTTGGGACGATATCGTCCAATTGTGGACGATATCATCATTTATAAAATTGAACTTATTTTAACTTGCATTTTTAATTAATGATTTATTAATGATTTTTATTGTTGATTTTGTTTATGTTGCAGAGAGGATTACTAAAGAGCAAGAGAATGGAAATATGGCGGGTTGAGGGATGACTTGGCCACCCTATCTCGAGCAGAGCGAGATCACTGGCTCAGGTCGGCTATGCAAGATGTGGCAGAGATGCCACAAGTTTCTACAGATATGGGGCTACTGACAGCCCTAGCAGAGAGGTGGTATATGGGTTCTTCATGTTTTTGGTTACCGACAGGGGAGATGACTCCCACACTGGAGGATGTATGGAGGATTTTGCGGATCTCCATACAAGGACGGCTGATCACTCCTGTAGCCAATCAAGGCCACGCGATGATGCAACTGTGTGGTGATCCGAGCTTCACCCTAGAGAAGGGCAAAGTGAATATCGAGTCACTGCGCCAGATGCCTGGAGCATCTAGACTCACATGGGTTTTGGCTGGGGTGGTAGGTGGACTTCTGCTGTGCCACCAGAGCAGATGCAGGGTTCCATGGGTACTGACAGATGTGGTTTGCAACATAAGAGACCATGAATACAGGTTTTCTTGGGGGAGTTTTGTACTCTGCCAGTTGTATAGGATCCTTCATGGGGTCGTATACAAGGGTGACCAATGTCTGGTTATGACATCACTACTGTAGGTTTTGTGCTGGAAGCACATTGCGATGCGAAGGCCAGTAGGGCTCCCACTGACAGGGATTGACGGGGAGAGGCCCTGAGTTTTCTATTGGTGGCTCCGAAGAGGGGCACAGTGGCAGAAAGATCTGCCAGCATCTCGGAGACTACTTGACGACCTCGTCTCTGACCAAATCACCTGGAGGCCTTGGAGAGATCATCCAGGGTGGGCCGAGGACGGATAGGAGCTGGCTTGCATCAGACGAGTCTGTTGGCTGAGGATGGAGATGAGAGAGGTGGAGCTCCACCGGTATGACTAAGTTTTGAGGCAGTTCGGTCTATAGTAGGGGATTCCATCTCTGAGAGACTACAAGTTTTCTCGGACTGTCCGAGATAACACTACAGTTAGTGGGGCTCCAGATATGCAACGATTTTGGAGTCAAGATGTAGATGATGCCCCCATTCATCTAGTGGATGGGGACGATGCTAGGGTAGCCGATGGCTACGATGCTTGGTACATAGGCATCTGCCCTCCTTGAATGATGAGGGCTTAGGGTCCGATTCATGCAGTTGTGCATCGGATGGGGAGGCAATGCCAGGCAACCATTGAGGTAGCACAGGGTCATGGCGGGAGAGAGCAGAGGAGACCACAGGCTCAGTAGAGGCCATAGCAGTGGGAGAGGATGGAGGAGATACCCCCTTCTCCACAGAGAGAGAGGCCACCATCACCCGATAAGGGCAAGGGTGTTGACATTGGGGAGAGCACAAGACAACGACTCTCCGAGCTGAGGTTGCCCGCCTATGGGCTCAGGTGCAGACATTGTAGGATGAGGCTACACGGCTTAGAGCTTGGGGCGGAGGAGTGAGCACTTGATATTTAGCACATGCTATTGCCCAGGTTACATTCTATCAGGCTCTATATTACCAAGCGATGCCAGCAGAGCAAAGGGTGCCATTACCAGCTCATATTATAGAGCCTGTCATGATGGGGTCATCTAGGACATCATCACGATCGACATCTAGGACTCATGGCACCACACGGACTACGATGGGGCCACCTCCTCCACCTCAGGGCAGGGGAGGAGATGAGGCTGAGAGCTCGAGGGGTTCTCGAGGTGAGGCTACTGCACTACACAGAGATTGTATATTTGATTGAGAGGATTGAGTATGCCAAGATGTAGATTGTGGCATACCAATATATTTTTTATATGATGTACATATATTTGATATATATATAGATGAAATATTTTTTGATCATATGACTTGTCTTATGCGTTTGTATGATGCTTTTAATTTTTTGGTGTGATTGATTTGATGATTCATGTAATTATGTCATTGAAAAATATTATGGTTTAAATGTCATGCTTTAAAAATTTAAATGAAATAATCTGATGTAACAAATTGGTTGTTGGTGATGTGATAATTTGATAAAAATAAAAGGGACTTTTAACAATAATTTCAAAGGACATTATCGTTGTTATAGACCATTTCATGGAGTCGTCGCTCACTCGGTCGTCAAGCTAATCCTAGTATAGAAATATTGCTAAAAGTAAAAGGGTGCTTAAGAGACTGTCTTAAGACTTTGGTGTGATGATGCAAATGATGATGATGATGATGATTTGTTTTTCAGATTTCCATGAAAATATTATGCATGAAATATTGTAAAATGATTTTTGCTAGGCATAAATTCCTAAGTGTGATAAAATGTTGAATAATTCCTTAGAAATTATACCATGGTTGCAAATTTGCATATTGACATAATGACATGAAATAGTGATAGGTGTTTGTTTGTTTTAAAGCATAATTGTATAACATAATGATTTAAGTCATATGGTTTTTATGATTTTTAAATGAATGGGGAATAAAATTGGTATAATGGTTTGCGCTAGGCATAGAATATTTAGGTATAGACTTATACCATCATCGCGAAAATTAAAGAAGAAAATAGATTGTTTTATTGCATGATTGATTTTTAATTTTTGAAAATAGTCAAAAAATATGAAGATGAGGACTTGCGCTAGTCATAAAATTCCAATTTTGGTTTTGGAACTATACCATCGTCGCGAAAGTCGACAATATATATATATATATATATATGTGTGTGTGTGTGTGTGTGTGTGTGTGTGTGTGTGTGTGTGTGTGTGTGTGTGTGTTTTGATTGTATGGTTTGAAAGAAATTTTGATTTTTGATTATGTATGTAGTTGTCTTTATACTAAACAACTGTACTTTAAAGAAAAAAATGAATTTATTCCAAACGGTGTGCAAAAAAAATATTTCAAAGTATTTTAAAGACAAAAGTTAGATTTATAAGGAATCCCATGTGCATATGTGAGTTCATTTTCAATCTTGATTTATCATAATGATACACAAAATCTCTCAAATACAAAATGTGTGTGCAATTGCATTGTTCATTTACCAGTTTGAGCAAGATACTATGATACAAGTGATTTGAATTAACCAAATAAGTGTTCATTAACCATGATTTAGATGCATATAACCATACCAAACTACTATGTAAGTCGGGTTATCAAGAGCTAGCTAATCCATAAGCAGACATAGGTCTATACAAAAGAAGGTCGCTAATGTGACAGACATATCGCCACGCTAGGAGTTACCCAAGGCCAAGCGGGTTGGGCACAAACCACCTGTTATGGGGCTTACCTCACAGTTTTCGAATAATTGAGAATTTTAGGGATTCAAGCTCATCGAACCTTATTTTCTTTTCAAGGGATAGGGAGAGGGATTTTATTGCTTTTGCTTTTGCTTTCTTTTGCTTTTATTTTGTATTTTTGCTTGATTTTTGAGATAATGCTTGAAACATTGCTGTAATGATATAAAATAACATTTTTCTTTTTCTCTTTTTCTTGAACTTTGCTTTTCTTCCTATGCTAGGGATACTTGCTCGAATTAGTTGTAGAGCAAGGGATTTTTATTTCGGGTAGGGGTGAGCTTGTCCTTTTGCCAATTCTCAAAGATTCTAGACCATGTGCATGATAGGATAGCAGGGGAAACTTTTTGCTCAAGAAACCACTTCTACTATGTAGCATAGCATGGACATTACAAATATAATCATTTTATTGTGAAAGGATGTGCTTGGTTTAAGTAAATAACAAGATCAATTCTCTGTGCTCAAACTTTATTTAATTGAATTTTGTGGACTTTGATATAAGAGAGATTAGTAATCATGCCAAATAAAAATCA
This sequence comes from Wollemia nobilis, assembly GCA_028583015.1. Taxonomy (NCBI): domain Eukaryota; kingdom Viridiplantae; phylum Streptophyta; class Pinopsida; order Araucariales; family Araucariaceae; genus Wollemia; species Wollemia nobilis. The sequence continues at coordinate 4,042,863 of JAQPPZ010015005.1, read as the reverse complement.
AGATATTTATTTTGTGTTTGTGAAAGTGAGGAATTCCAAATAAATGCTAATTTATCCAAAATAATTTGAAATATATAACTGCAACATTTGTAAGAAGAAATATATACAAATACTTTTTTTTAGAAGTTTGAGAATGTTGACTCTCTCTTTCTTCTTTATTTTGTTTTGGTTTTGAAAGAGTCAAGAATATTGTTGTTTTTATTTTTATTATTTTTGTTTGTTTTTGTTTCTGTGTAAACAGTTTGATATATTTTTAAAATAAGACAACATGCAAAATATGTACAAATGATGAAATGACCAAATTTTATGCGTAATATCGCTTAAGATGCATAATATTCATAGGTTCTTTTAAATCTTTACCATATAAGGTAGCTAATTTGTATGCTCCCGATTCAAATTTAGCAGTGATAATGTATGGTCCAAGCCAGTTGGGCTCAAATTTACCTTTAAGGTCTTTAGTTGCATTAGTGTTTTTTTTATTTTCTTTTAAAACAAGGTCGTCGATCTCAAAGGATCGATGACGAACTTTTTTAGCATATGATCTTTTAAGCTTGTTTTGGTAGGCACGGAGATGCTCCAAAGCATTGATGCATTTTTCATCTAGGAGTTCCAACTGACTGAGTCTGCCAGCTCGATATTCATCTCCTACTTCGGTATCTTGAAGTAGTAGATCCAAAGAAGGAACTTCTAATTCAAAGGGAAAAATGGCTTCAACGACCATAAACCAAAACAAAAGGTGAAGTTCCAGTGGGGGTTCAAACACTAGTTCGATAGGCCCATAAGGCTGGATATAACTGAATGTGCCAGTCGTAGCGATTTATTGACCAATTTTTTAAGAATTTTGATTAAGGTTTTGTTAGATGCTTCTGCTTGGCCATTACCCTGAGGATAATAGGGAGTGGACCAGCGATGTTGAATCTTATATTTTTGGCATAATTTCTTGACATCTTTATTTTTGAAACAAGTTCCATTATCAAAGATGAGATTTGCAGGAATTCCAAACCTACAAATGATTTGATTAAAAATAAATTTAAAAACTTGTGTGCCAGTGCAAGAAGCTAAAGGCATAGCTTCAACCCACTTCGTGAAATACTCGGTGGTGATTATGATGAATTTGTGTCCATCATATGACACAAGATTGATTTTGCCAATAATGTCTAAGCCCCATTTTGAAAAGGGCCAAGGAGATGAAATAGCCTGCAGCTCTTGTGCAGGGGCATGGATAAGGTCAGCATGTTTTTGGCACTTGTCGCAATGGCGCACATACTCATGTGCATCATTCTCCATGGTAGGCCAAAAGTATCCTATCCTTAGGAGCTTTTTAGCAATGACACTACCACTGAAGTGTCCTCCACAAGATCCATCGTGGGCTTCACTCAAGGCTAATTTGGATTCTTCTAAATTCAAACATCTTAATAGGATACCTTCAAAATATATCCTATACAAAGTATTTCCAATTATTACAAATAAACTTGCTCGTCTACGTAATAACCGACGCTGGTTTCTATTAGAATTGGTAGGGAAAGTCCCATTTTGAAGAAAATTAAATATATCTGTATACCAAGGTTCAGGAGTAGTTTCATTGATCAGAAACACATCCAAAGGTTCTAAGCATGACTTATTTGAAGTGGGTTCTTGGAGTCGATGAATAATGATAGTGGCATATTCATCATCTAACTCCAAGGGCAGGAGAGATGCAGCTACGACCATAGCATCAGCTGCATGATTGCAAGTTCGAGGAATAGCTTCCAAGGTAACTTGATCAAATAGAGACATTAATTGTAAAACATAGGCTTTATATGGGCATAGTTTATCATCTCTGGTCTGATAAACTTCATTAATTTTGTTTATGACAAGTTGAGAATCACCAAAAACTAACGGATGTTTAATTTTTAGCGCCAAGGCAGCTCGTAATCCAAGGATTAGAGCTTCATATTCAGCAGTATTATTGGTGCAAGCAAATGTTAATTTGAAGGACAGAGGAATGATGTGTTTTTGTGGGGATATTAAAATAATACCCACACCAGCCCCACTCATGCATCGGGCTCCATCAAAGTATAAGGACCATTGTTCAATATGGTCTGCCTCTAATTGAAGGCATTCATCAGGAAACTCAATGATGACAGGATGGGTAGACTCTAAGGGTGCAGTAGCTAATTGATCTGCTATGATTTGACCCTTAACAAACTTTTGTCCTATGAACGTGAGGTCAAACTCACTTAGAGCAAGAACCCACTTGGATGTACGACCCAATAAATAAGGTCGACTCATGAGATACCTCAAGGGATCATAATTAGAAATGACATAGGTTTTCTAACTAAGCATATAATGGCATAATTTCTATGTAGAAAATACGACTGCTAGACATAGTTTTTCTAATGTTGTGTAGCGGGTTTCATAACTGATGAAGGTTCGGCTAATATAATAATTAGCATGTTCTCTCTTCGCATCATCAAGCTGAGCTAACATAGCTCCTAAGGCGTAATCTGAAGCTAAAATATATAGGAGAAATGGGCGATCAGGTTTAGGCGGTGAAAGCACAGGTGGGTTAAGGAGGTATTGTTTGAGAAGTTCAAAAGCTTCTTTACATTTGTCATCCCAATTAAAAGGGACATCCTTCTTAAGGAGCTTAAGAAAGGGACCGGTTTTGTCCACCAACTTATCGATGAAGTGACGGATAGCTTGAAGCTTACCTTGTAAACTTCGTAATTCAAATATATTGGTAGGTGCGGGCATATCAGTGATAGCCACAATATTGAAAGGGTCGATTTCGATACCGCGTAAAGAAACTAAAACCCCTAATAGTTTATTAGACTTAACTCCGAATATGCATTTGGCTGGATTTAATCGAATAAGATATTCTTTTAATCGATTAAAAACTTTTCTCAAATCATCTAAATGGTTATCTTCATTAATAGAGAGAGCTATAATATCATCTACATAATCATGTAGGATATCATGCATCATGTTATGAAAAATATAATTCATAGCTCGTTGATAGGTTGCACCTGCGTTCTTTAAGCCGAATGGCATAACTTTCCAGCAAAAGGTACCCTAGGGGGTAATAAAGGTTGTTTTAGCCTGATCTTCAAGAGCTATCCTGATCTGATTATAACTAGAGAATCCATCCATTAAGGACATCATCCCACTCCCAGCAGTAAATTCAATGATTTGATCCATGTTTGGAAGAGGAAAATCATCTTTAGGGCATGCAACGTTAATATCTCTAAAATCAGTGCAAACCCTAACTTTGGTAGCTTCTTTCTTGGTGACTGGAACTACATTTGAGATCCATTCAGCATAATCAATAGCTTGTATAAAAACAACATTCAGGAGTTTTTCTAACTCCCCTTTGACTAGCAGGGCCACATTGGGATACATTTTTCTAAGTTTTTGTTTAACAGAGTTTAGCATCCTGGATGGACTACTAGATGATGCATGACTACGAAGGGTCCAGGACCGGCATATCTTCGTATGTCCAAGCGAAGACATCTTCATATTCTTTAAGGAATGCAATGTATTGCTCTTGTTTTTCTTGACTTAATTCTGATCCAATATTGATTATGTGAGGATTATCCTCAGTTCCAATGTTAACTTTGATGACGTTTTCTACTTCCATGTGTAGATCTCTTTCAAAATTAGGTGGGGCGAGTGAGACGCCCAATTCTTGTAATTATTTTAAGGTTAAGTTGGATAATTCATCTTGAGGATTAGTGGCCTCAATTTGGGCTATAGTTGGTATAGAACCATCAAAATAAAATCCATTGTGTAACATCTCTTCAACAAAGACATCGTGGAAGATATCTCCTTCCAACTCCTCATCGAGTCAGCAATCAATTCAGGGTAAGCTATGGATAGCATGTGACATGTAAATGGCTGATTTTTTAGAGGCAAATCATCACGTCTATCTAAATAATCTTGATAACATATGAGTTGATCATCATCTTCAAAAGGAAAGGGTTGACCCTTACTAGGAAATAGGCCCACACCACAGTGGGCAGGCCATGGTTCTACCTCGAAAGGTTCTTTCATGCCATTTTGGAAAATTCCCAAGCCTTTCCCTTTATATCCCATTTTAAGAATTATAGGTTTAGCTTTAATATACTCATTAGTAAAATAACACCGAGCATATCCATCATGATGAGTTTTGATATTTCGAGGTATTCTTCCCCAGTCATATCCTTTATAAATGAAGGCACAGCTCCCAACTTGGTAAGTACTTCCCATGGGTTGTGGGAGGCCCAAAGTACGAGGAGATGGTGACAAGTTATTTAAAATAATTGAATCTTGCATGAAAGCATTTGTTTTTTCTGATATTAAGATTATGGATAAATATGGTAAAAGTTCATCAGAAAGAGCATAAGATGTAGAAGGATCATTCCCTATATCTTTAGATGTGGAAGGTATGATAGATGTTGATAATGTGGAAGTGTTAATAAATGGGTCTATAGGTTTTGAAATTATAGGGATAGAACATGAAGGATTGGTTGTGGATTTAAGATCTTTTTGAGGTTCTAGAGTGATTTGTTTAGAAGATTGTTGATCTATATATGAGGGTGAAACGAATGGAGGAGAAATAGGTGAAGCTATGGGTGTGTGTTTCACAGTTTTAGATGAAAAATAAGAATTAGGATGTGTGGATGACAGAGCAGGGCAAAATTGAACTCCAATAGGTTCTGCCAAAGCACACATATCAAAGGGTCTAGGATCACTGTGGATAGTGACCAACTAATTTTTAAATTTGAATTTAACACATTGGTGTAAAGTTGATGGGACAGCCCGCATTGCATTGATCCAAGGACGACCCAAGAGTATATTGTACGATGCGGGGCAATGTACAATAAACACGATCGTATCTAAGGTTCTAGGACCAACTTGCAATGGGATGGTAATAACTCCACACGTTTCTTGTGTTTCATCATTGAAAGCTTTGATAATCATGTCAATTTTCTTCATTTCATCACTTCTAAAGCCAAATCGTTGGTAGAAGTCAAAAGTGCAAATGTTTAGAGATGAACCATTATCAATCAGGACTCTTTTAACAGCTACATCTCCAATTAGGGCAGTAATATATAATGGATTATCCTTATGTAAACTATGTTGTGGGATATCTTTATCCCGAAAGTCAATACAATCAACTTCTCGAGTGATGATAGTATTGGCCATGGCTTCAGGTTGAATATTTTGAGGTACCATCATTTGGCTTAATGTAAGCATAAACTCATCCCTATGGGTAGGAGAAGATCTTAATAAATCCAAAAGGGAAATTTTGGTTGTAGTATTGGATAATTGCTCATTAATATTGTAAGGGGGTTTAGGTTGAACATTGGAAGCATGATTCCCTTTATTGGGATTTTTCAAAACAAATGGAGTTGATCCATCATTCTGGTTTGGTTCTTGTTGAGAATTTTGAGCTCGTTGTCGGGTAATGACTCCAATGGTACCTACAATGTTATATTGAAGACGCTGAACCGGTCTCGGTTGAGCGTTTATGGCTTGTTCATTAGGGAGGAATTGATTAGAAGAGGGTCGAGTAGTAACTCTTCTAGGAAATGGTTCTTCCGAAACCATAGCATCCGTGATGGGTTGAATAGGATCCGATTCATTTTCAGAACTATTCGATTGGTTTGAAGTGATGTCTATTTCACTTTCAGTATCTGATTCTACATCACTAGGATCTGGAGTTTGAAAATTATGTAGGGGCCTGGTCGTGACCAGGGATAAAGTTGTGTCAGATTTTTGTAAATCATGATTAGATAAATGTCCGCTAATAGTTCCTACATATCGGCTAGGAGGAGGAACATTATGATTCTCAATTTGATTGGCCACCTCTTTACCATGTCTTGGTAAAGGGTGTTGAAATATGTCTAATGATTGATTAGCATTTTGATTTTGATTTTGGGGAATGTTCTTTTGAGGATTATTAGGAATATTTTGTTTAGGTTGGAAAGCTTGCACCTCCATTTCATTATTATCAATCAAATCTTGTATTTTATGTTTTAACCTTTTACAAGCGTTGGTAGAGTGTCTAGGTCCTCTATGGAAATCATAGTGTAAGTCAGCTCTATATCCGGGTATGGTTGGATCAGGTTCCCGGATAGCTGGTAATTGAATCAAACCTCTTTCAAGTAATTGAGGTAAAATAGTTGATAATGGTTGATTCAATCTAGTAAATTCTCAAGGAGGTTTATCAAGAGGTTTCAATATAAATTTTTTCGTTGTCTTCGTTGCATTGATATTAGCAACATTTCTGTTGTCAGTGACTCCATCACCTACAACTTGTTTGTTTTTATATTGATTTCTGGAGGTTTTCTCATCATCCTTCTTCCTAAGTTGGCCTCTCCTAATGAGGGCATCTTCTACTCTTCGAGCTAAATCTATAGCCTAATCGAAGGTAGTTAAAGTAGCAGTTGATAACTCGTAAGATATTTGTTCTTGCAAATTATTGATGAAAATGTCCAACATTTCCCTATAAGGTAGCACAAAGTGCAGTTTTCCTATCAACTACCTCCATCTAGCCAAGAAATCAGCAAAACATTCATATTTGTCTTGTTTTAAGTTGTATAAATCTTTAATGGTTACATGCCTCTCGATGTAGGCACTAAATTGATGGACAAACGATTTAGCTTTCTTCAAAATTTCTCAAAGAATGAGTGGGTAGTTGATAGTACCACTCTAATGCCATTCCACCTAAACTTTTCAGGAACATTTTTAGTAATAGCAAGTCATCATGTGATATATCATGACATGCTATCCTAAACATGCAAAGATGCTCTATGGGATCTTCGGTTCCTTTATATATAGGCAGGATGGGCATGGGAAAATGTTTAGGGTACGGTTGTGCTACAACTATGGGATCCAAAGGTTGACTACATATCTCTCGATAATTGTACAAGGGACGGTAGGGATCTATCTGGTCCATGCGAGAAGCTAACTACTTCACCATGGCTTCCAGATTACTAGTTTTCCCACCATATTGGTTCGATAGGGCATTAATATGAGATTTGTGAACATATGGAGGGACATGAAGATTAGATGCTATGTTGCTATTATGTAAATTGTTGGTAGGAAAGGTGTTATGAAGAAATTTTGAAGTTGTGTTATGTTGTATTCTAGATTGTTGAAAATTGGTGTTTGGCTTCATTTTAGGTTTTTGTTTACTTGAAGCATATTGATCAATAGTTTGGCGAAGTAAAGCAGTGAAGGAAGTTTTCTTTTGTGTGGGAATAATTTTAGGCTCAATAACAGGTTCCTTAGGAGGTTGGGTAACCTGTTGTTTTGGCATGTTTTGAATCATAGTGACCATATCTCTATTGGATGGTCTAGCTTTATCACTTTCTTGATCAATGAAAGACAAGGGATTGGTGTGTACGTCAAACATATGTTCCATGGCTACTTGAGTATCACTAATTTGCCCTTTATCAATACAAACTGCCATATTAAGAGTGCCAATGTTATTATTGAAAAATTTCCATAAATGATCTAAGTTATCAAAAGCAATAGTTCCATCTGGAGCTACTCTAGGGGATGAGGATCCATCCTCTTTAACATTTTATTCTTGTTCATTTTCTTCAGCCAGGTCATCTTCTGGCTATTCTGGAGTTTCTCCTTTCGAAATTGATTCCTCAGGAAGGACATTTGGGTTTTTTGTTTTGTCTTCTAACCAATCTTCTTCTTCCTGTTCAGTTTGTTTACCATTCCTAAGTTTAGGCATTGTGCTTAACTTAGATTTCAGCAAATATATATATATATATATATATATATGCTATAAGCTTAAGAGGTATATATTAATTATATACCTACTACAATATTTAAAATGAAATGTTTTGGTTTTTGTTATGTTTTTTAGTTTTTCTTGTTTTTGTAATAATATTGTAAAGATAACAAACAACACAATAAATGCAAGAAATAATACTGAAAGCAATGATCTAGTTTTCTATAAATAATTTATAAATGTCATTAATGGGCTCAAGTTCTTCAGGAGTCATGAAGTAATTTTCTTTCAAGAATTTAATGAGAAGGGCTATAGAGATATTATCTGTCTCAGATTCTGGTTGATAGAAGTAAAGCTCGTGGCAATACTCTCGATATAACACATCTCGAGGAACTCTATTCCATATTTCCCTATCCATAAGAACGACCTCTTGGTCTTCTATACGACCTAGGAACTGGTGTATAGTGGCTGCATTCTCGAGGTATTCCTCGAAGGTGAACAATTCTGAAGACACAAGAGCTCTCCTATAAGCTACCCATCTATGGTAGGCTCTCTGAAGTTCATGATAAAAGACAAGTTGATGAGGATCCAGGATTCTATCTAGAACAAGCCTCTTGATTTGTTTAAGTTTTGTTGACCTAGATGAAATGACACCTAGTCTTCTATCAAGTTTGTCCCACAAAAGTTGATTTCTATCTGTTTCAGGCACACTAAGCACAAAATTGATTTTTATGGCTGCTAATTGGTTTTCAACATTTATAGTAACTGCTAATATTTTCTTAGGAGCTACCATCTAGACATGATATGCAACTTATTAGTTTTAAATGATTTGAAATGCATCTATGTTTTTGGTTTTTTTTTGGTTTGTTTTCAAAAGGTTTTAAATGCATTCACATCGGGTTCACCAAAATGTATCGCTCCATATTTTTCGCATCCTTACCTTCAAGCTATAGGATCCGTGCCCGGAAGGAGGATGGGAAAAGGATGGCACGGTACCTTGGACTGAGAGGCCTTGCGAAGGTCCCGCCTCTTGGGGGAGGTGTATTATGGTGATTTTTTGACGGATGGTGGGTTCACCAGGAAACGTTTGAATGGCAGCTTCACGCCTAGGTTGGGAATGTGTTTAATGTGTTCAGTTTTATCTTTAAACATTCGAGTCGTAGGTTTGGCCAAATGAATCTAAGTTGTTCTATTATGAAAATGCAGGCTAAATGAAATATAGAAAACAGATTTTAGACAAAAAATAGTGAGAAAAAGATAAATTACAGAGCCATACCTGATCCGGATGTCTGATGGAGATTCTAATTTTTGAAGCAGTCCAGATCGTCTGGAATTTGACAGAATCGTCTCCGACCTGCAGGATCGTCTGAGATCTGACGAATTCGTCAGAGACCTGCAAACAGAGAAATAGGCACAGAATACAAAAAATGCAGCAATGCTAATAGAGGATAAATATGTGAAACAATAATAGGAATGTTAATAAGATAATCCTAAATAGGAATGCAAGCAAATTACAATGTTTTAATAGTTAATCATGATTTCATTATGTAATTAAACTACATGGGTGAACTCCAAGATGCAGAATAACAAAAAATAATGAACAAACTGACTAGATGCAGAATAAAACAGTAGATGAAAAAAGAAGAATGCAAACTCTGGGCACTGATTGCCCCCAATGCAGACTGCAATCGAGATCATCTTGAATTGGTGCAAAATTGTCTCGAATTGAACAGGATCGTCCAGGACGAACTGAGCTTGCTCTGGCTAAAAAACACTAAGGTTCCTACAACAAAATTTGGATAGGACTAGTGCAGATAGTAATTTGGGATGTTTCAATGCGTATAAAGTCAAGTTATAGGAAATATCAGCCAGGGGTAGGTTAAGGGGAGGACCTAAGTTTAAATAGGCTTAGAAGGGAGGTTAGGAGGTTGGAGATCATCCCAATTTGGGAGATCTTCAACGGGGAGGGTCTCTAACGGCGCATATACGCTTCTGCCCGGATTAGAGATGTCGTTGGAAGAGAGGCTAATTGAGACAAATCAGTTTTGGTACAAGATCATCTGGACGTCCTAGTCCAGACGAAATCGTACGATCTGAGGTGATATTGTCTGATCGGTGACGATATCGTTAAATGATCAAAACAAACTCTAAAAATGGCATGGGAAAGGAGGAAATGGGTTAAACGATGGTTTGGAAGTGATTTTGGGGGTTAAAATTTGAATTTGAATATTTACTAGAGTAATTGTAATTATTTAAGGTTTTACTACGCCAATTTTAGGGTGCTACACATACAAAATTCTACTATTATAGATGGTAGAGCATCCTTATAAAAATGCATCAAGAAATAGGCATAATCACCAATCAAAGTGGTGTCACAATGTATTTCATAGTGTATAATCCATTTATGTGATGGAGGAACATTTTACTATAATGGATGAGAAAATATAGAAAACCCTTCTTAGAAGAAAATGAAAAAGAAGGAAAAAACTTGATCTTACATGTCTTCATCACTAATATATTCTTTGGATATCATTCGTTAAGGTCTACATATTTTTTTCAAAAGGTGAAATAAATGGTCTTCTTACCATTAGAAGAAAAATATCTCTGCTATAGTTGACAAACCTTTCCAAAGTCAATTCTATAATAGAGGTTGAATATAGGACCAAATGTAGTCTAATTATAAATGCATACATATAGGATTCTTATACAAATTCTAACCTATATATGTATCCAAAACAATGAATAAACTTGTAGAAGGAGTAGTTTTATGAAAATTTAAGCAAAATAACATAAATAACATTTGGTTAGTTTGCTTGTATAATTTGTAATGATAATTTGATAATCTTCAAATAAAGGAAAATGAGAATATAATGATCTTTATGTTTTAATTCAATACAATATCAATCAATTGCATAGTTGTGTGTTATCATATTGGGGAATAATGGGGGACACACTATATTATATACTATTATAATCTACTTGCTATCCTGTCCATGCAAATAAAATTAAACATAGAATATAAATTAATAAAAATTAATCTATCTTAAAACCTCTTATATTGTATAAAAACAACTTTATGTTAACTTTTTTACAATAGATTTTCTTCTTACAAACACTAAAAAATTTACCATATATATATTAGTAGGCATCCCTTGGCCAAGTGATATATCTACTAAGTTATAAATGTTTGGCACCTAATTAAATTTAGCATCTAATTAATTTATGACAACAATTAATATTTGAATAAAATATAGATCTATATTTTATGATTCCAAGTCATGGTGTTGTCTACTTGCACTAACATAGAAGGTGGTGCCAATACATATAAAATAACGTCCCTCTTAACATTGCCCCAATTTATTCACTTGTCTCATCATGAGACAATATACAAAATATAGTTCCTAAATTGAAAATTAGGGGAATGTTGGGTTTTCATTTTGAAACCTTATACTACTAAATATAACTGGCTAGGTTATCAAGTGCTAGTAGAGGAAAACCTTCTTTTTTTATTAGATCTTTGATATATTTTAGCAGTTTTTTACCATTCATTCCATTCTTGATTTCCATAATTATTATGGTTGGATGAGACTTTTCCTCTTGGATAACAATATTTATTTGGGTTATATCTATTATCAATCTACTTTTTAAGTTGAATATGAATGGTGAGTTTTATTCTTGCAACTCTTTTGATTTATCCAATACTAGTTCCTTCTCTAAAACCTTTTTAAAATGTAGTCTATCAAATCATTGATCTCTATTTATGATCTTTGAAGTTGGGATATATGAAGTCTAGTGACTAATTTATGCTACACTTACACTTGATAATATGTCATTTCCCAATATAACATCACTTTGTGTTGTTCTAGCTATTCAAACTTTGATCAACATCCCTTTGATGTCATTAAAGAGCATTTCTTATAGTATGCTAGTATATATAGTAGTTGGGTGTGTTCTTAGGTCATTATCAAATACATAATCATATTACATGTTTTATAATTAACCATATTACTCTTCATTTGATAGTATATATTTAACATGTCAACCACTACTTATAGATTTGCATTAGGAAAGAGAAAATGTGTTGTCTTGCTGTTTGGCTCCATTTTTTTGGTTAGCTAAATTTATCTTTATAGTTCTTGCTCTATATTTTGGTATGAGGTAGCCTCTTTCAATAAATAATTATGGGTGCTCTCTTATTGTGCAATACTTACAATTACTTTCTTACAAGGACTCCTTTTGGCTAAAGCTTAGGCTATTTAGATTTCTCTATATTGGTGGATTTTTTAATGACCAACTCATATTTAGCATGAAATACCTAATTTAGGGTCCCTTATATAGAAAATATTGTTGGGATGTTATCCATGTTATATTGGTAGGGGTCTAGGATGGTCCTTCCATGGCTCCTTACATCATACTAGGTGCTCATATAATGCCCATTGATATTGTTTGTGAGCTAGACCCTAATTTTAGTGGCTATACTTTATATTATTTTAATAGAGGTAACAATTGTGATGGTGTTGGAAACCATGAAGGTGGTATTAGTTATATTAGAATCTATTAATAATAATATTTTTTATACATTTTTACAAAACACCCTTTTTTCCCTTTGGAAAGAATCTTTTTTGTTTTTTATTTTATATTTTTTTTTGTTATAAGTTTTTAACATGTTCAAGTTTAGCTTGTTGCTTGAGTTTGTTGCAAGATGGTTGCTCACTATATAGTTTTGTATTTTCTTATAAATAAGTCCAATGACTAGAAACCCGAGTTTAAAAGAATTTGGAAGCTAAACATCATCCCTAGGGTTGCTATGTTTTTTTGGACTATCATTCTCAATAAGATCCTCACGAAAGACAATATGTTCAAAAGAGGAATTATGGTTCCAATTGTTTGTGTTGTGTAACAGAGACGATGAGTGCATGGACCACCTGCTTGAAAATTGTGATTTTTTCATGATATCCTAAATATGTTAATGAGAGAAGTTAATGTTGCTTGGGTCATTCCAGATTATCTAATTAGGATTTGGGAACAATGACACTTAGGAAGTAGTATTATTTTTTGACAAAAATACATTCCACATATTTGCTAGGGGATTTGGTTGAAAAGAAACATATGAGTGTTCAAAAATAAAACCAGAGGAATAATTAGGGTTTATGTCAGGATAAAAACAACCCTCTTGGAGGATTGTATTAAAAAAATTATCGTTCAAGAAAATCTTGCAATGATCCTCTCTAGAGAAAAAGATATCTGAAACATGGAAAAAAATAAATAAGGTGAGACTAGATACTAGATGGGAACATCCTCACAAATACTGGGTAAAAATTAACTTCTATGGGACTACAAAAGGCAACCTGGGTCATGCTGGTGGTGGGGGCCTCATTAGGAATGACAAAGGTTAGATAGTAGTTGCATATGCCAAGGATCTAGGAGTTACCACAAATCACCAAGCTGAAGCAAGGGCGATGCTTACGAGCCTCCAAATTGCAGTGAACTTAGGTTTTAGGAGAATTATTTTCATGGGAGATTCCAAGAATATTATAACTTCCCTTCAAAAAAAGGAGCTAAATAATTCTAGCATTTTTCAAATAATTATAGATGCAAGGACTATTTTGGGAAACCTAGAAGAAAGTTCAATTAAACATATTTATAGAGAGGGAAACAAATTTATAGATAAAATGACGAATATGGTAGTTAGATCTGAGAATTTCAAGGTCTGGTATGTCATATGTCTCCATGGAATTGAAAGAGATAATAAGAATTGATAATGAATCTAGCAGATAAAGAGGCCAAAGTAAAGCAAAATACTTATTGGAAACATGCAATAAAGGATATGAGCACACTAAATTACATTGTTGTCAAGGGTTTATTTATTAATTATGTAAAGCATTAAGCATTGCATAAGCCTTGTCAAATAGAAGGATAACGAGAGGGATATTATTTCAGCTTCTCCATCAGCAAGTTTAACCCAAGTTTGTTTGTTTTACTAAGATAAGCTTATCTTGCATTTATCTGATCTTCTATTATTGTTTCTTGTACATCTTTCAAGCTCTTTGTAAAGGGTTAGGACTCTTCAACCCCCATTTTATTAATATATATACTTTTTTTTCCTTTAGTTATAGTTTTTTTTAAATATATTTTTATAGCTTTCTCTTTATATATATGAGATATTTTTATGTAGTCCCCTTAATCTTGAGAGAGTGTGTAATTGTTCAGGTTTTGGCTCTTCTTTAAGAGGTCCAATGTTTAAACCACATGTTCGTGGGGTTGTGTGTTACATTCCCTATTGATAAGCTTAGCTCTCCCTTTATGGGAGGTCATGGTGTGATGAGGATGCCATGCTTTCATGGAAATTAATTTTTACTTTAAAATAATTTGGGGGACTTTGGTTTTTTTTTTTTTTTTTTCTTCTTCAGGTTCAATGTTCAAACCACGTGTATGTGGGGTTGTGTGTTAAACTCTCTATCGATAAGATCAGCTCTTCCTCTTCCGAGAAGTCAGGGTAAGATGTAGATGTCCAACCCTATTGATTGACTCTTCTTCGGAAGGTCCAAGGTTCAAACCGCGAGGGGATGGGTGTGTGGTGGCTGTGTGTTAAAATTCTTAACAAGGAGTCATGATTAAAAGGAGACTACTCTCGTTGTAAAAGTTTTTCACACTAACCAAATAAAAAAAATTAAAAAATTACTTTAATATAAATTAACACCCCTATATAATTTAATGTAAATGGACCCAAAAAAAAAATTATATCCCGTGCCCTCTTATCTTCGTACTCCGTTGGAGACAAAATAAAATAACAGGAACACCCTAATAAGTTGTTTTATACGGCTACCTATGCACTGCACACCAATTGTTGAATAACGATAGTGACTGTCACGTCTATTCATGTGTTTGCATTTATGATATGATATCTTAGACATGCCAGTAATAATTGCCACGTGAACGTGCACGTGAACATGAACGACCAAAAAAACGCAGAATTTACCCCCGGTCCGTGCTGGAGAGAAGATCTGGGCATAAACAGTTTGCATCGAGAACAAAAGCTGCAAAGGCTTAGGCCTTAAAAGAAAAAACCCTCTGAAATAAACAGCCGCTGCAAACAAATCTATGCATGCACACTAATGAACTTTGGCAAGAAGAACACCATGTAGCTGCTTTGGAAGAATCCAGTACAATCTGCATTCTACCTGAACCAAACAAGTTAAAAAAAAAAAAAAAAATTAATCATGGAAGGCCCCGTTGTGGCCTCACTTAAAAATCAAATACCCTAATAATTAAATTCTTCATATGATATGTTTTATTAAGTGTAATTGTATGTATTAAAATGCCATGTCAAAAATAATGCAGTTTTTTTTTTTTTTTAAATATATGATAGTGGTAGTGAAAGTTTGGTTGGATACACATTTGTAAATGATTGAAGGTGAATCAAATGACTCTTAGTTTAACCAACAAAGATTTAAGTAAGGATGAAGACATGTTGAAATCTAATTAAAATAGGGAAATTTCTGAATAGCTGGAGGTGAATCAAATGACTCTTAGTTTGACCAACAAAGATTTAAGGATGAGACAGGTCCAGAATCCAGCCTTTTGGATTAATGGAGGATGAACAATTATTTATTGGGTTTTTGTTACCTCTTGCTGCACTCTTTGATCTTTTTTGAGATAGCACTAGTAGTGTTTATGGGACCATTTTTTTTTTTTTGTTGATCGAACTATCAAACCAGCATAAAACAGAAATAAGACTATCAAAACTGGTAGTGTTCATAGGACTGTTTGGTCTTACTTAGGATCAGCATAAGCAAAAATGAGACCAACAAATTTTATTTTATTTTTTTATTTTTGAAAATGTTAATCAAAATTTTGTTAGGAAATTATGACTTGCCAAAAATAACAAACCTATAAGTAAAATTTAATTTTAATTATAATACATATTTATTTTCATCTAATCGTAAATAAATCACATAAACTTTACTACCATCTCATTTCACTCCCCACAATCTAATTCAAACGTAAATAATACACAAATAATAAAAAATAAATAATTCAATAAATAAAAATACATCAATATATAAACTCATAACCTTACTAATAATAACTTCTTCAACTTATTTTATTTTAATTATAAAAATGCTTTTCTTATTTTCTTAATGCTTTTCCAAGCATTTCTTTTTCCAACACTCGTTGCCTTCTTTTCATCTGCGCAGCTTGAAATATTTTGTATCAAGTAATGTTACGGAAGAGAGTCTGCATAGTCTTCACTATTTCCGTCACCGTCAGGTTGCATCCTTCTTCCATCTACGCATCACACGCAAACAAACACAAAAATCCAAATTATTTAACGATGCAATATGAATGAATTCTTCCCCAAACTATGGTAACGTGGTTACTACCTGAGCATTGAAAGTTAAGTCGAGGGATGTCTCTGAGAAGGACAGAATGCTGGCGTTGACGACTGTCAGATCAAGCTTTTCAAGCTCTGCCAGGGACTTGACCAGCAGGCCTTTTCTCTTCTCACAGTGGATGTGGATCAAAATATTTCTGTTAACTAGTCGAGCTTCGATCTCCGGCGTGAGCACTCCTTCAGTCCCGTCTTCGACTTGCGAGGAGGAGGAGGATGACGGATTCTTGCCGTCGGGAGAGCCGGATGAAGAGGTGGAAGAGACGGCCTTGTCGTCCTCCGGATTCGAAACCAGCTCTGATTTCTTCACGTACACAACGGATTGCACTGTTTTCTTCGGAACCTGCTCTTCCAGCACCTTCAGCTTCTCTTGCAGCTGCTTCACATACTTTATGGCATCGCCCAGAACGGAGGCCTTGTCCATCTGTCAATCATGGTGTAAATAAAATCATAATAAATGCAGACCAACTTCCCGAATTTTAATCTTCGAGTTTTATAATTATTGTTGTTATTACCTTTTTGAGGCCCGGAACAATGGCGGAGAGAGCGATAAATCTCTGGCTGAGTTTCTCGCGTCGTTTCCTTTCGGCCATGATGTGGTCCTGACTATGACTCGCTGCTTTGTTTGCCGGGTTCGAGTGCTGTTGCGACTGCTTGTTTGATCCGGACATTCCATGATTTGGCCGGAAGAATTTGCTTCCCGTGGAGGGCGAGGAAACATTGAATGCGGCAGACGGGTCTGCAGAATTAGTGATGTCGGAGATTTCTCCTTGCATGGTGGGTGACAGATTGGTGTTGCTATCGTAAGCTTCGTCTCTGAGCTTCAGCAGGCTGGTTATATAATTTTCGAGCGGGCGCTGCTGCGGCGGAATTTGCTTGGAATGCGGAACATAAACAGAGGGCGACGTGGAAACCTTGCCGGAAAACGGACGAGAGGGATTCGAATGAGAACGGGAATGGGATGGAGAATCCCATCTGTTGTCCTTATTCGTCTTGAGCTGTTTCGAAGGTCTTTCGTAACCCGCATAACTGTCCGATAACGTCGTAGGATGCTTCGTGTTGGGATAGCCCGGGAGACTGGAACCCGGATCCAAATTGAAGAAGTTGTGATTGCTGTTGTTCTGGTAGCCGAGCAATGCCGCCAGCTGCTCTGGTGTGGGCTCCGATCTATCGTTGCAGTGCCCTTCGAAAGTCGGATCTTCCATCCCCTGTAACAAATAAAAACGGTCCCCTTGAATATGTCACATTAAAAATGTGAATGAATGACAATTTATATCATTTTATGGTTTTAAGAATATAAACGACAAGCTATACCATTTCTGCTAGCCATTGGGCGGTTGAGATCTCCATCTCCATCTCCTGAGAAACCCTTTTAAATACGTTGCAGAGTCAGAGAAGCCCAGCACATGAACGGCGATCCTGTAATGCACTGATCTCTATCCATCAATAAATAAAATGTTTGGAATACAGTACCCATTTTTATAATAAAAAAAATACTATTCAGACGCGGCCATAACGCGGCGAAGACCAGGACTATAATCCTTTGAAACAACGACAATTTCACATTGTACCACCAAACCCCCCTTCATAGATCAGTAGTACGAGGCAATTACATACACAATATATCCCGAGTTGGTTACAAACCTTAGAAACTGCTCAACAAGTGTGGCATCTCGTTGTTATTAATATAGTTAATTTGGCACACAATCAGAGGATTCAGATCACACTACTTCCTTTGTTAAATGGTACTTCAAAGTGTGAACCTAAATCTCTTCTTGACAAATGCCCAACCACAAAAAATACTTATCAATCCACCTAATCTTTGAAAACAGAACTATATAATATTTATATTTAGACAGGCTTTGATGCAGCTATAGGAGATGAGGAATTTGTGGAGTAACTTTTATTGGGTATGACTACAGAAGGAACACACGGATCCAAATATAAGAAAAGCAACAACCAAATCAGAAACGACGTTCCACGCGAGACATTGGGGATTGATTCCAACTATCCCCAATGTTGATACCCTCTCATAGTTTCTACGCCAAACCACAACACAGATTCTAGATTCTAGTTGATAAGACAGAAAGAAAAATCAAGCAAGAGAGAGAGATATGCGTTCTCTTGTTTCAATACTTACAAAGATTTCATAAGGTGGGGGCGAATCGCGAATACGAGACGTGCATCTCATTGCGATCCCTCGTCCACTATTTGAAGAGAGAAGCGAAGAGAAGATCGCTGTCGGACGGCTCCTCGGCCACTGTCGTCATCACCCAAGCTGAGTAAGGAGACTGCAGGCACGCAGGCACCCTCTGCCAATACGTTTATATTTACCTCCAAATTTTACATTAACCAACCCCAAAACCGGTACCAAAAAAATTTCAAAAAAAAAAATTGTAGGGTTGGTCTTCTTAATAATATAAATTTAATAATTTATGATTAAAATTTGGTTCGTGTCCACAAACTACAGTGAACCTCTTTACAAAGGTGGAGTTTAGGGGAAAGTATAGCCTACCCTTATGGAAGGGGGAAAACGAGGGAACCAGATCTAACACAGAAACATAGAAACAGATTCAACACATAAACAGATCCGCACAGCCTTTCCGTGTCTTTCAATCTCTGACTGTAGACCGTAGAACGAGAAAAACTATTGCACATTGGTAGCTATTTCATGTGGCCGTAAAATGGTACAGGCTAGAACTGTGAATGCACAGCTACGATAGGCTGGACAGAAAGCGACAGTTACCGCCTGAACCTCTCCTTCTTCTTATTTACCCCGCTTTTCGCTTTTCTCGGGCCAAGTGAACACGTGCAAAATAAAGGTAATGCAGAGACAGGGGCAACGACATGAGGTAGTAGGAGCCACGAGCCTTGCAGATGGCATTTCCATTATGACTATCTCTGTCCCATGCCGCGACGAAGCCTCGGGAACCTTATTGTCCAACCGTAGTCATGGACCCTGCTGCATTCCAAACAGGGCTCCGCTCTTGAGTCCACCATTTAATCACTACATGCACGCAATTTATTGGCTATAAATCCGTCCTAGGCCGTATTGTCAGATCAACTTTGGCGGGAACTCTGTCGATTTTGAAGGGTGTGCATCTTCTTCTTCTTCTCTCCTTTCTCTATTCCATTACGTACCGCAATTGTACGGTTGTCTGTTGATACGGGCTCTCAACCACACTTTGGAGATTTGGCCCTTGCTATTATTTCCTAATAGTTAAAACGTTTAATTAGAAAGAAATAACATAGTTGGTAGTAGTTAAAATTGCTATAACTATAAAAGAATTTCAAAGCTAAGGTTGAGCAGCAGCGAGAGTGGATTGCAATGTAAAGAGTTGCGCTTTGCTTAACCCAAGAAGACCTCTTCAAACTCGGGGGAATGCGAGTATACACAATTCAAAACTACATAATTTATATTTGGCAGAAGGATTTTAATGTCCAAGTTATTCCAGCTAGCTTATACTATGCTTAGCTGTCTTATACCTCAATTACGCTGATAGCTTTCTCTTTAAAGATTCATATGCTTTAAGAACGAAATTTTAATTATATTGTATGGGATCAAAAAGAATATTATGTCCGTTAATCCATAACCGAGGAGGACATGTTCAAAGATTGTAACTTATTTTTCAAACGTGTGATCTTCCTTATGAAAAGCGAGACGGACAATTTGAAATTTGAATTGCTTACATCCCATAATCCAAAATAGATGATATTATTAAAAATATAATGCCTAAACGTTACTGGAACAATATTATTAAAAATATAAAGCTAGAAATGCCAATGCAGTGCTAGCCTCAATTAGTTAGAAAAGAATAACATAGTAGTAGTTAAATGTTTGTTTATAAAAAATTTTATTAACTTTATTTTTATTTAATAAACTAATAAAAGTTTGATTCGCAACAAATAAATAAATAAATCCTGGCCTGGGTCCATCTAACCTGGCTAACCTGGCTGGCTTAGATGTGGAATTTAGGAATTCAGTCGTATATATTGCCTACGGTTGAGACAAAATTTCGACAGAGCACCTTTTACAAACATTGTCAATGAACGCGAAATAAATGTTTGTAAATGTAGACTTTCAATTATTCGTTGCAATTTGGTCTATTCTATCAACGTGGGTAGTTTCAATGATTCCTAAAATAATTCCCAGACGACATTTAATGGCGACAGCACAGGCACAGAACTATGTACCAATTCCAAGCTACTGCTTTACGTTAGCGTTACGCTATATGATTACCGGGGAAAAATTGATGTGCGGAGAGAGATTCTCGCAAGACGCTCTCTAACGCAATCAGAGGGGCTGTCATGTTTGTCTTTCTTGCTGGACCTATTTATGTCTCTTATTGTATGTCTTATTCTTACACTTGAGCAGGGAACTAAAGCGATATACTGTAATCGTGATGACTACATTTTATCCATTTCCAATTAAAAATAACCAATCACGATATACTGTAATCGTGATAACTACTTTTTATCCATTTCCAATTAAAAAAAACCAATCACGATATACTGTAATAGTGATGACTACTTTTTATCCATTTCCAATTAAAAAGAACTAATCACTTGCTCCATCTCACTAATCTTCAAAGTTATTTTTGATGTAAAAGTATTATATTAAAAATTAAAAAGAATACATTTTTACAAACAAAAAAAGGCGGATAAACACGTCAAGTGGTTAACGTCATCAGCCAGTCGAAAAATCATCGTCGTCAAAACAAAGTGGGAACACAAGCAAACAATTTACAGCTAATCAACACTGTCTTACATAACTGATGGACAATAAAACTAACTGATTACATAATGATGAGGCTTCATTATATGGGTTTAGCCACCCCTAGGACCAATTCCCACCCAACAATAGCATCAAGAGACTTTGGCACTAAGTCGCTTCCCTATCAAGAAGTGTTGGGAACATCCTCTCAGCCATAAACAATGGCTCTTGGTTGGCAGCAATCATTGAAGCTCCTAAATTGTCCTAGGAGTCAAGTCAAGGAGTTGGAGGAGAGAAGAATAGTCAAGTAACCAAGACCATCTTTGTAATGACCTTGAGCTTGGATAGGAGTGCAGTTTGGGAGCGAGCGGTACTATTGTTTGGATTAGAATAGGTTTCGAGGAGTATCTTGTTCAAGAGGAACTCGATTGACTATGCACGACGCGTTCCCCCACTGATCAATAAGCTCCTAAAAATGAGTGAGCTCCATGGCCACCTTATTGGCTTGAATTATAATTTGAAAATACACAGATGAAATAATATTAGACTTCTCAAAAGCAAAGATGTGCAAAGAGGAAGAACACTTACCAAAGATACAATTATTTATAGTTCTCCATATGCTAAACATGGTCACCATACGAAACAAGTGTCACATTTCAAAGAAAATAGCCAGTAAGGGCAAGGGGTCTCTGAAAATGATATACTTCCACTCAAACATGGTGAGGGAATAAGGTCTAAAAAAGGGAAAAAAACCACTCCCAAAGGGAATGAGCATGAGCACAAACCCAAAAAAGAAGGACAAAGTCTTCGTATTGAAGACAAAAAGGGCAAGAAGGGTTAGGGATGCCTAAATGTTGGATATGTTCCCCAACAGGAAACCCTTGGTGCAAAATACTGCAGGCAAAACAAGAAAGTTTGGGCTCCAAGAAAGGAGCCTAAGCAGTCTGGAACCTGCGCATCCAAACAGGTCAAGGGGAGGATACCTTCCACCGTTTATTGAGCTTATCAATCATAGGGAGGTAAGGAGAGAGCAATCCATACCCCAATCAAGCCTTATAGTTTCGTAGCGGAGTGTTTGGATACAACTTCCAATCCTTCCACCAAGGTTGTTGCGAAAGCACATAAATCTTGTGTAATATGGAGTAAGGGAGAGCAACATTGACAACCTCAAAAGTAAACCCTGTCAGAGTGACTAAGCACAAATTTGGCTTTGAAGTCATCCCAAAGGAGCCAATCCCTGGTAGGACGAGAAAATAAATCAGTGATGCATCGCACACCTTTGCAAAAGAATCTAAGCACATGAACCCAGGGAACTTGCACAAGCGGGGAACCCTGATAGGTGATAACAGGCGAACACCAAACATTCAATTGGTTGATGGAGAGACCATGCTAGAAGCTCTGGTCATTCCATATAAGCCAATGGTTAACACTCTCCCAACCTTTCCAAATGCTCCTAATGACGAAGGATCTTGAAACTTTGATAGAAACAGGGGCAACAAGGAAGGAAGGTAACCCCATGCCCCTCCAACTCTTATGGCCAAAAGGGGAACCTTCACTAATATAGTGTCGAATAATAATCTTCCAGGTCTCATTTCTTGTAAGGGCTATGATGACCCACTTAACATAGAGGGCCAAACCTTGACGTTGGGTATTGTGAATACCAAGCCCACCATGGCTTCTAGGAAGACAACAATACTCCTAGGCAACATGGTGAAATCCCGAACCATTATTGGAAGAGGACCATAAAAAGTCTCGCAGAATCTTATCAAGCTTCTTATAGCACTTTTTGGATGGGACCCAATAGG
Source organism: Wollemia nobilis (assembly GCA_028583015.1). Taxonomy (NCBI): domain Eukaryota; kingdom Viridiplantae; phylum Streptophyta; class Pinopsida; order Araucariales; family Araucariaceae; genus Wollemia; species Wollemia nobilis. Next base: position 4,020,238 of record JAQPPZ010015005.1, on the reverse strand, counting down.
AAGAATAATAAACTTGGGTGGTCGCAAGAACTTTTGTGCAAATTTAAAATTTACCAACAAGGGAGAGCTTCTTGGTGGACCAAAAGGTAAGTTTCTGTTACATCCTGTTAATAACATACTTCCACAGCTCTGACAACGAACTGTTAAAGGTAAGAAATGCCTAAAAAATGAAATAATTCCCCCTATTGGATGATCCTTCGTTGATATTGACTAAGCCAATGGAGCATTGGGTCGAGATACTGCATATAACATTGAGTCTTTCTCCATTCAATGGAGGATCCAAAAGCCATATAAAAAGTATTTAGGTAGGAAAAAAGCTATTGAATGACACCTTCTTCATCAATAAGAGTGAGGAAAGAGTCATTAGCAAAATGACCATTGATCAACTAAGTCTCACCTCCGGGGAGAGAAATTCCTTGAATAGACCCCTAAGCAGAATGGTGAGTTAGTAAATAGCCAAACCCTTCAACAACGAGGACATAAAGGGATGGCATCAATGGATAACCTTGTCTAATGGATCAAAAGAGCCTAATGGCTGAGGACTTGTGTCTGTTAATGGATAAAATAGCTGAAGCCTCAACAAATAACATTTTCATAGAACTAATGAAATAGGACCCAAAATCAAGAGCTTTAAGCACGGCTAGAATGAACGACCAATCGACCCTATCATAGGCTTTTTCAAAGTTAATTTTTATGAATAGTGATCATTGGTTGGAATTGTGAGCCCACTCCATGACTTTCCAGATAGCAATAATATTTTCAAGGATGAACCTACCTCGAATGAAGCCAGTTTGTTCTGGGCACATGATAATAGGAAGGAGATGGTGGATGTATAAAGCAAGGCTTTGGCAATGATCTTATAGGAAACATTAAGGAGAGTAATAGGTCTCCAATTGGTGATGATTTCAAGATCACCAACCTTGGGGATAAATTTAATAATCCCTTGATTAATACTAGGGCCTAGAGAACCCTTATTAAAGGCCTCCTAAGATACTTTGAGAAGATCAGACCCAACAGTGTCTCAAAGGAACTTGTAGAATTCATAAGGGAAGTTATTAAGACCAGGAGCAGTGTCTATGATGATCCTTCCATGGATCCTTACATCATACTAGGTGCTCATATAATGCTCATTGATATTGTTTGTGAGCTAGACCCTAATTTTAGTGGCTATACTTCATATTATTTTAGTAGAGGTAACAATTGTGATGGTGTTGGAAACCATGAAGGTGGTATTAGTTAAATTAGAATCTATTAATAATAATATTTTTTATACATTTTTACACCTTTTGTTTCCTTTGGATAGGGTCTTTTTGTTTTTGTTTTTAATTTTTTTATTACAAGTTTTTAACATGCTCAAGTTTAGCTTGTTGTTTAAGTTTGATGCGAGATGGTTGTTCATTATATAGTTTTGTATTTTCTTATAAATAAATCCAATGACTAGAAACCCAAGCTTAAAAGAATTTGGAAGCTAAACATCATCTTTGAGGATGCTATGTTTTTTTGGACTATCATTCTCAATAAGATCCTCACGAAAGACAATATGTTCAAAAGAGAAATTGTGGTTCCAATTGTTTGTGTTGTATAACAAAGAGGATGAGTGCGTGGACCAGTTGCTTGGAACTTGTGATTTTTTTGTGATATCCTAAATATGTTATTAAGAGAAGTTAATGTTGCTTGTGTCATTCCAAATTCTCTAATTAGGATTTGGGAACAGTGGCACTTAGGAACCAATATTTTTTGGCAAAAATGCATTCCAATACTTGCTAGGGGATTTGGTTGGAAAGAAATAGACGAGTGTTAAAAAATAAAACCAGAGAAATAATTAGGGTTTATGTCAAGATAAAAACAACCCTCTTGGAGGATTGTATTAAAAACATTATCGATCAGGAAAATCTTGCAATGATCCTCTCTAGAGAAAAAGATATCTTAAATATGAAAAAAAACCAATAAGGTGAGACTAGATACTAGATGGGATCGTCCTCACAAATACTGGGTAAAAATTAACTTCAATGGGGCTGTGAAAGGAAACCTAGATCATGTTGGTGGTGGGGGCCTCACCAAGAATGATAGAGGTTAGGTAGTGGTTGCATATGCCAAGGATCTAGGAGATACCACAAATCACCAAGCTGAAGCAAGGACGATGCTTAAGGGCCTTCGAATTGTAGTGAATTTAGGTTTTAGGAGAATTGTTCTCAAGGGGGATTCCAAGAATATTATAACTTCCCTTCAAAATGAGGAGCTAAATAATTTTGAAGAACATAATCTTATACTGAGAGGGGGGGGTGAACAATATAAGACCACTTTTTACTTTTTCTTCCAATTCAATATTATGTCGTGTAAAGATAGCAGTATCAATAGTAGTAATCAAAGAAATGCACAAAAACCATACACAATAGAGACATCACAATTTACACGATTCACCCAATGTGGGCTACTCCACGGAGAAAATATTTTACTAAAACTTTCTCAACCAATCTCTTTGGGAATCACTCCCAATTACAATGTTTATGGATATTTATCCAAAGGAGATGCTGATACCCTAATCTCAATTTCGTGGATCTCTTCCATAGGAGAACTCTTTCCCCTTATGCTCTGGCTATATGATCTTCTATAAGACTTTGTCTCTCTGGTGCACTAATTGGTGGACCTCTCTCCATTTGAAGACTCCACACTCAGATATGTCTTCAACTATGTTGGGTGTTGGATCTCTATCCACTGAGACTTTGTCCTAATTTAGGGTCCCTTATATAGAAAATACCTAATTTAGCATGAAATACCTAATTTAGGGTCCCTTATATAGAAAATATTGTTGGTATGTTATCCATGTTATATTGGTAGGGGTCTAGGATGGTCCTTCCATGGCTCCTTACATCATACTAGGTGCTCATATAATGCCCATTGATATTGTTTGTGAGCTAGACCCTAATTTTAGTGGCTATACTTTATATTATTTTAATAGAGGTAACAATTGTGATGGTGTTGGAAACCACGAAGGTGGTATTAGTTATATAAGAATCTATTACTAATAATATTTTTTTACATTTTTACAACACCTTTTTTTTCCTTTGGAAAGAGTCTTTTTTGTTTTTTATTTTAATTTTTTTTTGTTACAAGTTTTTAACATGTTCAAGTTTAGCTTGTTGTTTGAGTTTGATGCAAGATGATTGCTCATTATATAGTTTTGTATTTTCTTATAAATAAGTCCAATGACTAGAAACCCGAGGTTAAAAGAATTTGGAAGCTAAACATCATCCCTAGGGTTACTATATTTTTTGGACTATCATTCTCAATAAGATCCTCACGAAAGACAATATGTTCAAAAGAGGAATTATGGTTCCAATTGTTTGTGTTGTGTAACAAAGATGATGAGTGCATGGACCACCACTTGAAACTTGTGATTTTTTCATGATATCCTAAATATGTTAATGAGAGAAGTTAATGTTGCTTGGGTCATTCCAGATTATCTAATTAGGATTTGGGAACAATGACACTTAGGAAGTAGTATTATTTTTTGACAAAAATGCATTCCACATATTTGCTAGGAGATTTGGTTGAAAAGAAACAGATGAGTGTTCAAAAATAAAACTAGAGGAATAATTAGGGTTTATGTCTGGATAAAAACAACCCTCTTGGAGGATTGTATTAAAAACATTATCGATCAAGAAAATCTTGCAATGATCCTCTATAGAAAAAGATATCTTAAACATGAAAAAAAAAAAATAAAGGTGAGACTAGATACTAGATGGAAACGTCCTCACAAAGATTGGGTAAAAATTAACTTCTATGGGACTGCAAAAGGCAACGTGGGTCATGATGGTGGTGGGGGCCTCATCAGGAATGAAAAAGGTCAGGTAGTAGTTGCATATGCCAAGGATATGGGAGTTACCACAACTCACCAAGCTGAAGCAAGGGCGATGTTTACTGGCCTCCAAATTGCAATGAATTTAGGTTTTAGGAGAATTATTCTCATGGGAGATTCCAAGAATATTATAACTTCCCTTCAAAAAGAGGAGCTAAATAATTCTAGCATTTTCCAAATAATTATAGATGCGAGGACTATTTTGGGAAACCTAGAAGAAAGTTCAATTAAACATATTTATAGAGAGGGAAACAAAGTTGCCAATAAAATGACGAATATGGTAGTTAGATCTGAGAATTTCAAGGTGTGGTATGCCATACATCTCCATGGAATTGAAAGAGATTATAAGAATTGATAATGAATCTAGCAGATAAAGAGGGCAAAGTAAAGCAAAATACTTATTGGGAACATGCAATAAAGGATTTGAGCACACTAAATTACATTGTTGTCAAGGGTTTCTTTATCAGTTATGTAAAGCATTAAGCACTGCATAAGCCTTGTCAAATTGAAGGATAATAGGAGGGATATTATTTTAGCTTCTCCATCAACAAGTTTAACCCAAGTTTGTTTGTTTTACTAAGATAAGGTTATCTTGCATTTATCTGATCTTCTATTATTTTTTCTTGTACATCTTTCAAGCTCTTTGTAAAGGGTTAGGACTCTTCAACTCCCATTTTTATCAATAACATATATATATATATATATATATATATATATATATATATATATATATATATATATATATATATATATATATATATATATATATATATATATATATGGGATATTTTTATGTAGTCCCCTTGATCTTGATCTTGAGAGAGAGTGTAATTGTTCAAGTTTTGGCTCTTCTTTAAGAGGTCCAATGTTCAAACCACATGTGCGTGGGGTTGTGTGTTATATTCCCTATTGATAAGCTTAGCTCTCCCTTTATGAAAGGTCATGGTGTGATGAGGATGCCATGCTTTCATGGAAATTAATTTGGGGGACTTTTTTTTTTTTAGGTTCAATTTTTAAACCGCATGTATGTGGGGTTGTGTGTTAAACTCTCTATCGATAAGATCAGCTCTTCCTCTTACGAGAAGTTAGGGTAGGATGTAGATGTCTAACCCTATTGATGGGCTCTTCTTCGGAAGGTCTAAGGTTCAAACCGTGATGTGGATGAGTGTGTGAGGGGATGGTTGTGTGGTGGTTGTGTGTTAAAATCCTTAACAAGAGGTCATGATTGAGAGGAGACTGCTCTGATCGTAAAGGTTTTTCACACTAACCAAATAAAAAAATTACTTTAATATAAATTAACACCCATAAATATGTGTATAATTTAATGTAAATGGAAAAAAAAAAAAAAATTATATCCCGTGCCCTCTTATCTTCGTACTCCGTTGGAGACAAAATAAAATAATAAGAACACCCTAATAAGTTGTTTTATACGGCTACCTACACACCAATTGTTGAATAACGATAGTGACTGTCACGTCTATTCATGTGTTTGCATTTATGATATGATATCTTAGACATGCCAGTAATAATTGCCACGTGAACGTGGACGTGAACATGAACGACCAAAAAAACGCAGAATTTACCCCCGGTCCGTGCTGGAGAGAAGATCTGGGCATAAACAGTTTGCATCGAGAACAAAAGCTGCAAAGGCTTAGGCCTTAAAAGAAAAAACCCTCTGAAATAAACAGCCGCTGCAAACAAATCTATGCATGCACACTAATGAACTTTGGCAAGAAGAACACCATGTAGCTGCTTTGGAAGAATCCAGTACAATCTGTCAATCATGGTGTAAATAAAATCATAATTAATGCAGACCAACTTCCCGAATTTTAATCCTCGAGTTATATAATTATTGTTGTTATTACCTTTTTGAGGCCCGGAACAATGGCGGAGAGAGCGATAAATCTCTGGCTGAGTTTCTCGCGTCGTTTCCTTTCGGCCATGATGAGGTCCTGACTATGACTCGCTGCTTTGTTTGCCGGGTTCGAGTGCTGTTGCGACTGCTTGTTTGATCCGGACATTCCATGATTTGGCCGGAAGAATTTGCTTCCCGTGGAGGGCGAGGAAACATTGAATGCGGCAGACGGGTCTGCAGAATTAGTGATGTCGGAGATTTCTCCTTGCATGGTGGGTGACAGATTGGTGTTGCTATCGTAAGCTTCGTCTCTGAGCTTCAGCAGGCTGGTTATATAATTTTCGAGCGGGCGCTGCTGCGGCGGAATTTGCTTGGAATGCGGAACATAAACAGAGGGCGACGTGGAAACCTTGCCGGAAAACGGACGAGAGGGATTCGAATGAGAACGGGAATGGGATGGAGAATCCCATCTGTTGTCCTTATTCGTCTTGAGCTGTTTCGAAGGTCTTTCGTAACCCGCATAACTGTCCGATAACGTCGTAGGATGCTTCGTGTTGGGATAGCCCGGGAGACTGGAACCCGGATCCAAATTGAAGAAGTTGTGATTGCTGTTGTTCTGGTAGCCGAGCAATGCCGCCAGCTGCTCTGGTGTGGGCTCCGATCTATCGTTGCAGTGCCCTTCGAAAGTCGGATCTTCCATCCCCTGTAACAAATAAAAATGCTCCCCTTGAACATTTATGGTATTAAAAACATGAATGACAATTTATACCATTTATGGTTTTAAAAATATAAACGACAAGCTATACCATTTCTGCTAGCCATTGGGCGGTTGAGATCTCCATCTCCATCTCCTGAGAAATCCTTTTATATACGTTGCAGAGTCAGAGAAGCCCAGCACATGAACGGCGATCCTGTAATGCACTGATCTATATCCATCAATAAATAAAATGTTTGGAATACATGTTCAAAGATTGTAACTTATTTTTCAAACGTGTGATCTTCCTTATGAAAAGCGAGACGGACAATTTGAAATTGGAATTGCTTACATCCCATAATCCAAAATAGATGATATTATTAAAAATATAATGCCTAAACGTTACTGGAACAATATTATTAAAAATATAATGCCTAAACGTTACTGGAACAATATTATTAAAAATATAAAGCTAGAAATGCCAATGCAGTGCTAGCCGCAATTAGTTAGAAAAGAATAACATGGTAGTAGTTAAATGTTTGTTTATAAAAAATTTTATTAACTTTATTTTTATTTAATAAACTAATAAAAGTTTGATTCGCAACAAATAAATAAATAAATCCTGGCCTGGGTCCATCTAACCTGGCTGGCTTAGATGTGGAATTTAGGAATTCAGTCGTATATATTGCCTACGGTTGAGACAAAATTTCGACAGAGCACCTTTTACAAACATTGTCAATGAACGCGAAATAAATGTTTGTAAATGTAGACTTTCAATTATTCGTTGCAATTTGGTCTATTCTATCAACGTGGGTAGTTTCAATGATTCCTAAAATAATTCCCAGACGACATTTAATGGCGACAGCACAGGCACAGAACTATGTACCAATTCCAAGCTACTGCTTTACGTTAGCGTTACGCTATATGATTACCGGGGAAAAATTGATGTGCGGAGAGAGATTCTCGCAAGACGCTCTCTAACGCAATCAGAGGGGCTGTCATGTTTGTCTTTCTTGCTGGACCTATTTATGTCTCTTATTGTATGTCTTATTCTTACACTTGAGCAGGGAACTAAAGCGATATACTGTAATCGTGATGACTACATTTTATCCATTTCCAATTAAAAATAACCAATCACGATATACTGTAATCGTGATAACTACTTTTTATCCATTTCCAATTAAAAAGAACCAATCACGATATACTGTAATAGTGATGACTACTTTTTATCCATTTCCAATTAAAAAGAACTAATCACTTGCTCCATCTCACTAATCTTCAAAGTTATTTTTGATGTAAAAGTATTATATTAAAAATTAAAAAGAATACATTTTTACAAACAAAAAAGGCAGATAAACACGTCAAGTGGTTAACGTCATCAGCCAGTCGAAAAATCATCGTCGTCAAAACAAAGTGGGAACACAAGCAAACAATTTATAGCTAATCAACACTGTCTTACAAAACTGATGGACAATAAAACTAACTGATTACATAATGATGAGGCTTCATTATATGGGTTTAGCGACCCCTAGGACCAATTCCCACCCAACAGTAGCATCAAGAGACTTTGGCACTAAGTCGCTTCCCTATCAAGAAGTGTTGGGAACATCCTCTCAGCCATAAACAATGGCTCTTGGTTGGCAGCAATCATTGAAGCTCCTAAATTGTCCTAGGAGTCAAGTCAAGGAGTTGGAGGAGAGAAGAATAGTCAAGTAACCAAGACCATCTTTGTAATGACCTTGAGCTTGGATAGGAGTGCAGTTTGGGAGCGAGCGGTACTATTGTTTGGATTAGAATAGGTTTCAAGGAGTATCCTGTTCAAGAGGAACTCGATTGACTATGCACGACGCGTTCCCCCACTGATCAATAAGCTCCTAAAAATGAGTGAGCTCCATGGCCACCTTATTGTCTTGAATTATAATTTGAAAATACACAGATGAAATAATATTAGACCCCTCAAAAGCAAAGATGTGCAAAGAGGAAGATCACTTACCAAAGATACAATTATTTATAGTTCTCCATATGCTAAACATGGTCACCATACGAAACAAGTGTCACATTTCAAAGAAAATAGCCAGTAAGGGCAGGGGGTCTCTGAAAATGATATACTTCCACTCAAACATGGTGAGGGAATAAGGTCTAAAAAAGGGAAAAAAACCACTCCCAAAGGGAATGAGCATGAGCACAAACCCAAAAAGATGGACAAAGTCTTCATATTGAAGACAAAAAGGGCAAGAAGGGTTAGGGATGCCTAAATGTTGGATATGCTCCCCAACAGGAAGCCCTTGGTGCAAAATACTTCAAGCAAAACAAGAAAGTTTGGGCTCCAAGAAAGGAGCCTAAGCGATCTGGAACTCGCGCATCCAAACGAGGTCAAGGGGAGGAGACCTTCCACCGTTTATTAAGCTTATCAATCATAGGGAGGTAAGGAGAGAGCAATCCATACCCCAATCAAGCCTTATAGTTTCGTAGCGGAGTGTTTGGATACAACTTCCAATCCTTCCACCAAGGTTGTTGCGAAAGCACATAAATCTTGTGTAATATGGAGTAAGGGAGAGCAACCTTGACAACCTCAAAAGTAAACCCTGTCAGAGTGACTAAGCCCAAATTTGGCTTTGAAGTCATCCCAAAGGAGCCAATCCCTGGTAGGACGAGAAAATAAATCAGTGATGCATCGCACACCTTTGCAAAAGAATCTAAGCACATGAACCCAGGGAACTTGCACAAGCGGGGAACCCTGGTAGGTGATAACAGGCGAACACCAAACATTCAATTGGTTGATGGAGAGACCATGCTAGAAGCTCTGGTCATTCCATATAAGCCAATGGTTAACACTCTCCCAACCTTTCCAAATGCTCCTAATGACGAAGGATCTTGACACTTTGGTAGACATAGGGGCAACAAGGAAGGAAGGTAACCCCATGCCCCTCCAACTCTTATGGCCAAAAGGGGAACCTTCACTGATATAGTGTCGAATGATAATCTTCCAGGTCTCATTTCTTGTAAGGGCTATGATGACCAACTTAACATAGAAGGCAAAACCTTGACGTTGGGTATTGTGAATACCAAGCCCACCATGGATTCTAGGAAGACAACAATACTCCTAGGCAACATGGTGGAATCCCGAACCATTATTGGAAGAGGACCATAAAAAGTCTTGCAGAATCTTATCAAGCTTCTTATAGCAATTTTTGGATGGGACCCAATAGGAAGAATAATAAACATGGGTGGTCGCAAGAACTTTTGTGCAAATTTAAAATTTACCAACAAGGGAGAGCTTCTTGGTGGACCAAAAGGTAAGTTTCTGTTACATCTTATTAATAACATACTTCCACAGCTCTGACAACGAACTGTTAAAGGTAAAAGAAATGCCTAAAAAATGAAATAATTCCCCCTATTGGATGATCTTTCGTTGATATTGACTACGCCAATGGAGCATCGGGTCGAGAGACTGCATATAACATTGAGTCTTTCTCCATTCAATGGAGGATCCAAAAGCCATATAAAAAGTATTTAGGTAGGAAAAAAGCTATTGAATGACACCTTCTTCATCAATAAGAGTGAGGAAAGAGTCATTAGCAAAATGACCATTGATAAACTAAGTCTCACCTCCGGGGAGAGAAATTCCTTGAATAGACCCCTAAGCAGCATGGTGAGCTAGTAAATAGCCAAACCCTTCAACAACGAGGACATAAAGGGATGGCACCAATGGATAACCTTGTCTAATGGATCAAAAGAGCCTAATGGCTAAGGACTTGTGTCTGTTAATGGATAAAATAGCTGAAGCCTCAACAAATAACATTTTCATAGAACTAATGAAATAGGACCCAAAATCAAGAGCTTTAAGCACGGCTAGAATGAACGACCAATCGACCCTATCATAGGCTTTTTCAAAGTTAATTTTTATGAATAGTGATCATTGGTTGGAATTGTGAGCCCACTCCATGACTTTCCAGATAGCAATAATATTTTCAAGGATGAACCTACCCCGAATGAAGCCAGTTTGCTCTAGGCACATGATAATAGGAAGGAGATGGCGGATGTATAAAGCAAGGCTTTGGCAATGATCTTATAGGAAACATTAAGGAGAGTAATAGGTCTCCAATTGGTGATGATTTCAAGGTCACCAACCTTGGGGATAAATTTAATAATCCCTTGATCAATATACTAGGGCCTAGAGAACCCTTATTAGAGGCCTCCTAAGATACTTTGAGAAGATCAGACCCAACAGTGTCTCAAAGGAACTTGTAGAATTCATAAGGGAAGTTATTAAGACCAGGAGCAGTGTCTATGATGATCCTTCCATGGCTCCTTACATCATACTAGGTGCTCATATAATGCTCATTGATATTTTTTGTGAGCTAGACCCTAATTTTAGTGGCTATACTTCATATTATTTTAGTAGAGGTAACAATTGTGATGGTGTTGGAAACCATGAAGGTGGTATTAGTTAAATTAGAATCTATTAATAATAATATTTTTTATACATTTTTACACCTTTTGTTTCCATTGGAAAGGGTCTTTTTGTTTTTGTTTTTAATTTTTTTATTACAAGTTTTTAACATGCTCAAGTTTAGCTTGATGTTTAAGTTTGATGCGAGATGGTTGTTCATTATATAGTTTTGTATTTTCTTATAAATAAATCCAATGACTAGAAACCCAAGCTTAAAAGAATTTGGAAGCTAAACATCATCTTTGAGGATGCTATGTTTTTTTGGACTATCATTCTCAATAATATCCTCACGAAAGACAATATGTTCAAAAGAGAAATTGTGGTTCCAATTGTTTGTGTTGTGTAACAAAGAGGATGAGTGCGTGGACCACTTGTTTGGAACTTGTGATTTTTTTGTGATATCCTAAATATGTTATTAAGAGAAGTTAATGTTGCTTGGGTCATTCCAAATTCTCTAATTAGGATTTGGGAACAGTGGCACTTAGGAACCAATATTTTTTGGCAAAAATGCATTCCAATACTTGCTAGGGGATTTGGTTGGAAAGAAATAGACGAGTGTTAAAAAATAAAACCAGAGAAATAATTAGGGTTTATGTCAAGATAAAAACAACCCTCTTGGAGGATTGTATTAAAAACATTATCGATCAGGAAAATCTTGCAATGATCCTCTCTAGAGAAAAAGATATCTTAAATATGAAAAAAAAAACCAATAAGGTGAGACTAGATACTAGATGGGATCATCCTCACAAAGACTGGGTAAAAATTAACTTCAATGGGGCTGTGAAAGGAAACCTAGATCATGTTGGTGGTGGGGGCCTCATCAAGAATGATAGACGTTAGGTAGTGGTTGCATATGCCAAGGATCTAGGAGATACCACAAATCACCAAGCTGAAGCAAGGACGATGCTTAAGGGCCTTCAAATTGTAGTGAATTTAGGTTTTAGGAGAATTGTTCTCAAGGGGGATTCCAAGAATATTATAACTTCCCTTTAAAATGAGGGGCTAAATAATTTTGAAGAACACAATCTTATACTGAGAGGGGGGTGAACAATATAAGACCACTTTTTACTTTTTCTTCCAATTCAATATTATGTTGTGTAAAGATAGCAGTATCAATAGCAGTAATCAAAGCAATGCACAAAAACCATACACAATAGAGACATCACAATTTACACGATTCACCCAATGTGGGCTACTCCACGGAGAAAATATTTTAATAAAACTTTCTCAACCAATCTCTTTGGGAATCACTCCCAATTACAATGTTTATGGATCTTTATCCAAAGGAGATGCTGATACCCTAATCTCAAGTTCGTGGATCTCTTCCATAGGAGAACTCTTTCCCCTTATGCTCTGGCTATGTGATCTTCTATAAGACTTTGTCTCTCTACTGCACTAACTGGTGGACCTCTCTCCATTTGAAGACTCCACACTCAGATATGTCTTCAACTATGTTGGCTGTTGGATCTCTATCCACTGAGACTTTGTCCTAATTTAGGGTCCCTTATATAGAAAATACCTAATTTAGCATGAAATACCTAATTTAGGGTCCCTTATATAGAAAATATTGTTGGTATGTTATCCATGTTATATTGGTAGGGGTCTAGGATGGTCCTTCCATGGATCCTTACATCATACTAGGTGCTCATATAATGTCCATTGATATTGTTTGTGAGCTAGACCCTAATTTTAGCGGCTATACTTTATATTTTTTTAATAGAGGTAACAATTGTGATGGTGTTGGAAACCATGAAGGTGGTATTAGTTATATTAGAATCTATTACTAATAATATTTTTTTACATTTTTACAACACCTTTTTTTTCCTTTGGAAATAATCTTTTTTATTTTTTATTTTAATTTTTTTTTGTTACAAGTTTTTAACATGTTCATGTTTAGCTTGTTGTTTGAGTTTGAAGCAAGATGATTGCTCATTATATAGTTTTGTATTTTCTTATAAATAAGTCCAATGACTAGAAACCCGAGTTTAAAAGAATTTGGAAGCTAAACATCATCCCTAGGGTTACTATATTTTTTGGACTATCATTCTCAATAAGATCCTCACGAAAGACAATATGTTCAAAAGAGGAATTATGGTTCCAATTGTTTGTGTTGTGTAACAAAGATGATGAGTGCATGGACCACCTATTTGAAACTTGTGATTTTTTCATGATATCCTAAATATGTTATTGAGAGAAGTTAATGTTGCTTGGGTCATTCCAGATTATCTAATTAGGATTTGGGAACAATGACACTTAGGAAGTAGTATTATTTTTTGACAAAAATGCATTCCACATATTTGCTAGGAGATTTGGTTGAAAAGAAACAAATGAGTGTTCAAAAATAAAACCAGAGGAATAATTAGGGTTTATGTCAGGATAAAAACAACCCTCTTGGAGGATTGGATTAAAAACATTATCGATCAAGAAAATCTTGCAATGATCCTCTAGAGAAAAAGATATCTTAAACATGAAAAAAAGAAAAGAAAAGGTGAGACTAGATACTAGATGGAAACGTCCTCACAAAGACTAGGTAAAAATTAACTTCTATGGGACTGCAAAAGGCAACCTGGGTCATGATGGTGGTGGGGGCCTCATCAGGAATGAAAAAGGTCAGGTAGTAGTTGCATATGCCAAGGATATGGGAGTTACCACAACTCACCAAGCTGAAGCAAGGGCGATGTTTACAGGCCTCCAAATTGCAATGAATTTAGGTTTTAGGAGAATTATTCTCATGGGAGATTCCAAGAATATTATAACTTCCCTTCAAAAAGAGGAGCTAAATAATTCTAGCATTTTCCAAATAATTATAGATGTGAGGACTATTTTGGGAAACCTAGAAGAAAGTTCAATTAAACATATTTATAGAGAGGGAAACAAAGTTGCCAATAAAATGACGAATATGGTAGTTAGATCTGAGAATTTCAAGGTGTGGTATGCCATACATCTCCATGGAATTGAAAGATATTATAAGAATTGATAATGAATCTAGCAGATAAAGAGGGCAAAGTAAAGCAAAACACTTATTGGGAACATGCAATAAAGGATTTGAGCACACTAAATTACATTATTGTCAAGGATTTCTTTATCAATTATGTAAAGCATTAAGCACTGCATAAGCCTTGTCAAATAGAAGGATAACGGGAGGGATATTATTTCAGCTTCTCCATCAACAAGTTTAACCCAAGTTTGTTTGTTTTACTAAGATAAGGTTATCTTGCATTTATCTGATCTTCTATTATTTTTTCTTGTACATCTTTCAAGCTCTTTGTAAAGGGTTAGGACTCTTCAACCCCCTTTTTTATCAATAATATATATATATATATATATATATATATATATATATATATATATATATATATATATATATATATATATATATATATATATATATATAGGATATTTTTATGTAGTCCCCTTGATCTTGATCTTGAGAGAGAGTGTAATTGTTCGGGTTTTGGCTCTTCTTTAAGAGGTCCAATGTTCAAACCACATGTGGGTGTGGTTGTGTGTTAAATATTTCCTATTGATAAGCTTAGCTCTCCCTTTATGAGAGGTCATGGTGTGATGAGGATGCCATGCTTTCATGGAAATTAATTTGGGGGACTTTGTTTTTTTTAGGTTCAATGTTTAAACCGCATGTATGTGGGGTTGTGTGTTAAACTCTCTATCGATAAGATCAGCTCTTCCTCTTACGAGAAGTTAGGGTAGGATGTAGATGTCTAACCCTATTGATGGGCTCTTCTTCGGAAGGTCCAAGGTTCAAACCGTGATGTGGACGAGTGTGTGAGGGGATGGTTGTGTGGTGGTTGTGTGTTAAAATCCTTAACAAGAGGTCATGATTGAGAGGAGACTGCTCTGATCGTAAAGGTTTTTCACAATAACCAAATAAAAAAATAAAAAAATTACTTTAATATAAATTAACACCCATATATATGTGTATAATTTAATGTAAATGGACCAAAAAAAATTATATCCCGTGCCCTCTTATCTTCGTACTCCGTTGGAGACAAAATAAAATAATAAGAACACCCTAATAAGTTGTTTTATACGGCTACCTACACACCAATTGTTGAATAACGATAGTGACTGTCACGTCTATTCATGTGTTTGCATTTATGATATGATATCTTAGACATGCCTGTAATAATTGCCACGTGAACGTGGACGTGAACATGAACGACCAAAACAACGCAGAATTTACCCCCGGTCCGTGCTGGAGAGAAGATCTGGGCATAAACAGTTTGCATCGAGAACAAAAGCTGCAAAGGCTTAGGCCTTAAAAGAAAAAACCCTCTGAAATAAACAGCCGCTGCAAACAAATCTATGCATGCACACTAATGAACTTTGGCAAGAAGAACACCATGTAGCTGCTTTGGAAGAATCCAGTACAATCTGCATTCTACCTGAACCAAACAAGTTAAAAAAAAAAAAAAAATTTAATCATGGAAGGCCCCGTTGTGGCCTCACTTAAAAATCAAATACCCTAATAATTAAATTCTTCATATGATATGTTTTATTAAGTGTAATTGTATGTATTAAAATGTCAAGTCAAAAAATAATGCAGTTTTTTTTTATATATATATGATAGTGGTAGTGAAAGTTTGGTTGGATATACATTTGTGAATGATTGAAGGTGAATCAAATGACTCTTAGTTTAACCAACAAATATTTAAGTAAGGATGAAGACATGTTGAAATCTAATTAAAATAGGGAAATTTCTGAATAGCTAGAGGTGAATCAAATGACTCTTAGTTTGACCAACAAAGATTTAAGGATGAGACAGGTCCAGAATCCAGCCTTTTAGATAAATGGAGGATGAACAATTATTTATTGGGTTTTTGTTACCTCTTGCTGCACTCTTTGATCTTTTTTGAGATAGCACTAGTAGTGTTTATGGGACCATTTTTTTTTGTTGATCGAACTATCAAATCAGCATAAAACATAAATAAGACTATCAAAACTGGTAGTGTTCATAGGACTGTTTGGTCTTACTTAGGTTCAGCATAAGCAAAAATGAGACCAACAAATTTTATTTTATTTTTTTATTTTTAAAAATGTTAATCAAAATTTTTTTCGGAACACTTACCAAAAATAACAAACCTATAAGTATAATTTAATTTTAATTATAATACATATTTATTTTCATCTAACTTTATATAATTATCGTAAATAAATCACATAAACTTTACCACCATCTCATTTCACTCCTCACAATCTAATTCAAATGTAAATAATAAAAACTAAATAATTCAATAAATAAAAATACATCAATATATAAACTCATAACCTTACTAATAATAACTTCTTCAACCTATTTTATTTTAATTATAAAAATGCTTTTCTTATTTTCTTAATGCTTTTCCAAGCATTTCTTTTTCCAACACTCGTTGCCTTCTTTTCATCTGCGCAGCTTGAAATATTTTGTATCAAGTAATGTTACGGAAGAGAGTCTGCATAGTCTTCACTATTTCCGTCACCGTCAGGTTGCATCCTTCTTCCATCTACGCATCACACGCAAACAAACACAAAAATCCAAATTATTTAACGATGCAATATGAATGAATTCTTCCCCAAACTATGGTAACGTGGTTACTACCTGAGCATTGAAAGTTAAGTCGAGGGATGTCTCTGAGAAGGACAGAATGCTGGCGTTGACGACTGTCAGATCAAGCTTTTCAAGCTCTGCCAGGGACTTGACCAGCAGGCCTTTTCTCTTCTCACAGTGGATGTGGATCAAAATATTTCTGTTAACTAGTCGAGCTTCGATCTCCGGCGTGAGCACTCCTTCAGTCCCGTCTTCGACTTGCGAGGAGGAGGAGGATGACGGATTCTTGCCGTCTGGAGAGCCGGATGAAGAGGTGGAAGAGACGGCCTTGTCGTCCTCCGGATTCGAAACCAGCTCTGATTTCTTCACGTACACAACGGATTGCACTGTTTTCTTCGGAACCTGCTCTTCCAGCACCTTCAGCTTCTCTTGCAGCTGCTTCACATACTTTATGGCATCGCCCAGAACGGAGGCCTTGTCCATCTGTCAATCATGGTGTAAATAAAATCATAATAAATGCAGACCAACTTCCCGAATTTTAATCCTCGAGTTATATAATTATTGTTGTTATTACCTTTTTGAGGCCCGGAACAATGGCGGAGAGAGCGATAAATCTCTGGCTGAGTTTCTCGCGTCGTTTCCTTTCGGCCATGATGTGGTCCTGACTATGACTCGCTGCTTTGTTTGCCGGGTTCGAGTGCTGTTGCGACTGCTTGTTTGATCCGGACATTCCATGATTTGGCCGGAAGAATTTGCTTCCCGTGGAGGGCGAGGAAACATTGAATGCGGCAGACGGGTCTGCAGAATTAGTGATGTCGGAGATTTCTCCTTGCATGGTGGGTGACAGATTGGTGTTGCTATCGTAAGCTTCGTCTCTGAGCTTCAGCAGGCTGGTTATATAATTTTCGAGCGGGCGCTGCTGCGGCGGAATTTGCTTGGAATGCGGAACATAAACAGAGGGCGACGTGGAAACCTTGCCGGAAAACGGACGAGAGGGATTCGAATGAGAACGGGAATGGGATGGAGAATCCCATCTGTTGTCCTTATTCGTCTTGAGCTGTTTCGAAGGTCTTTCGTAACCCGCATAACTGTCCGATAACGTCGTAGGATGCTTCGTGTTGGGATAGCCCGGGAGACTGGAACCCGGATCCAAATTGAAGAAGTTGTGATTGCTGTTGTTCTGGTAGCCGAGCAATGCCGCCAGCTGCTCTGGTGTGGGCTCCGATCTATCGTTGCAGTGCCCTTCGAAAGTCGGATCTTCCATCCCCTGTAACAAATAAAAATGCTCCCCTTGAACATTTATGGTATTAAAAACATGAATGACAATTTATACCATTTATGGTTTTAAAAATATAAACGACAAGCTATACCATTTCTGCTAACCATTGGGCGGTTGAGATCTCCATCTCCATCTTCTGAGAAATCCTTTTATATACGTTGCAGAGTCACAGAAGCCCAGCACATGAACGGCGATCCTGTAATGCACTGATCTCTATCAGTCAATAAATAAAATGTTTGGAATACAGTACCCATAAAAAAAACACTAATAATTAATATGAAAGGTTGTATTCAGAGGCGGCCATAACGCGGCGATGGCCAGGACTATAATCCTTTGACCAACGACAATTTCACATTGTACCACCAAACCCCCCTTCACAAGGTAACAGCTATCTCAATAGTGGAGTTGGTTACAGCTAGTAGGATTTCTCTGTTTTTTTTGTTGATCTGTCAATCAGGGTTGGTACTGACTTGGTATCATCATAGTTGGTCTGGCATAATTATAGGATTTAGATCAAACTACTTCCTTTGCTAAATAGTATTTCAAGATTTGAACCTAAATTTTTTCTTGATAAATACCTAACAACACTGATACTTACCAATAGCTGCTCCACAGGCTTTGATGCAGCTCGTGGAGATGGGGAATTTGTGGAGTAACTTTTATTGGGTATGACTAGAGAAGGAATACACGGATCCAAATACTCTAAGCAAGAACCAAATCAGAAACGACGTTCCACGCGAGACGTATCAGAAACACACGGAACTCCATGCATGACTTGGGGATTGATTCCAACTATCCCCAATGTTGATTCCCTCTCATGGTTTCTACGCCAAACCCAAGAACAAAACATTCTTCCCGTGCACCACAACACAGATTCTAGATTCTAGTTGATAAGACAGAAAGAAAGCTCAAGCAAGAGAGATATGCATGCATGTGTTGTCTTGTTTCAATACTTACAAAGATTTCATAAGGTGGGGGCGAATCGCGAATACGAGACGTGCATCTCATTGCGATCCCTCGTCCACTATTTGAAGAGAGAAGCGAATAAAAGATCGCTGTCGGACGGCTCCTCGGCCACTGTCGTCATCACCCAAGCTGAGTAAGGAGACTGCAGGCACGCAGGCACCCTCTGCCAATACGTTTATATTTACCTCCTAAATTTTCCATTGACCGACCCCAAAACCGGTACCCAAAAAAATTCCTAAAAGAAATTGTTTTCAAGTTTTGGCATGTGGGGTTTGGTACTTTTGTTTTTTAACTGGTTGGTACTTTTGTTTTTTAACTATGATAATATAAATCTAATAATATATTTTATGATTAAAATTTCTTTCCGCCTTAATACTTATCTGCAAATTACAGTGGAGTTCAGGGGAAAGTATCAGCCTTCCTTATGGGGAAAGGGAGGGAACCAGATCCAACACAAACATTTGTGTACAACCTCCGCACAGCCTTTCAATCTCTGACTGTAGACCGTAGAAAGAGAAAAACTATTGCACATTGGTAGCTATTTCATGTGGCCGTAAAATGGTACAGGCTAGAACTGTGAATGCACAGCTACGATGGGCTGGACAGAAAGCGACAGTTACCGCCTGAACCTCTCCTTCTTCTTATTTACCCCGCTTTTCGCTTTTCTCGGTCCAAGTGAACACGTGCAAAATAAAGGTAATGCAGAGACAGGGGCAACGACATGAGGTAGTAGGAGCCACGAGCCTTGCAGATGGCATTTCCATTATGACGATCTCTGTCCCACGCCGCGACGAAGCCTCGGGAACCTTATTGTCTAACCGTAGTCATGGCCCCTGCTGCATTTATCACACATTCCACCATTTAATCACTACATGCACGCAATTTATTGGCTTTAAATCCGTCCTAGGCCATATTGTCCAGATCAACTTTGGCGGAAACTCTGTCGATTTTGAAAGGTGTGCATCTTCTTCTTCTCTCCTTTCTCTCCCGAGTTCATTCCATTACTTACTAGAAAGGGATGTTGTCATTGCAGCAATTGTACGGTTGTCTTTTGATACGGGCTCTCACCACGCTTTGTAGATTTGTTCAACTTTGGGAAATATTTAAAGCTGCAAAAAGAGCGTTGACAACTACTAATGCATGTGCAAATGCCAATGCCAGCGAAAGCTGAAAAAGAGCATTGACAGTTACTAATCTATGTGCAAATGCCAGCGACAATCAATGCAGCAACAATCAATGTTGTGGAATAAGATGGTTGGTAGTAGTCGAATGAACATTTACAATTATTAATGTATGTGTAAATACCAATGCCAGCTAAAACTGAAAAAGAGCATTGACAATTACTAACTATCTGCAAATGCCAATACCAGAGACAATTAGTGCTTGGTAGTAATTGAATGTTGTTTACCAAGAGTTTTGTTGGTAGTAATTGACTGTTGTTTACCAAGGGTTTTGTTGGTAGTAATTGAATGTTTGTTTAGGAAGAGTTCGAATGTTTGTTTAAGAAGAGTTCTGTTGACTTCGCTTTTATCCAATAAACTATAGAAGTTCCATTCAAATCCATTTAACATGGCTTAGATGTGGAATTTAGAAATTCAGTTGTATATATTGAGACAAAATTTCGACAGAGCACCTTTTACAAACGTTGTCAATGAACGCGTAATAAAAGTTTGTAAATGTAGAGAATGTCCTATCATTCATTTAACGGCGACAGCACAGGCACAGAACGATGTACCAATTCCAAGATACTGAGATCCTTAAGCTTTACGTTACCGTTACGCTATATAGGAAGCGGGGAAAAATTGATGTGTGGAGAGATTCTAGCAAGAAGTTCTCTAACGCAATCAGAGGGGCTGTCATGTATCTCTTTTTTGATGGACCTATTTATGTCTCTTATGGTATGTCATGTCTGCTTCTTACACTGTGAGCATGGAACTAAACCGATATACTGTAATCACGATGACTCCTTTTTATCTATTTCTAATTAAAAAGAACCAATCACTTGCTCCATCTCCATCTCAATAATGCTGGAAGTTAGTTTTGATGTGAAAAAGTATTATATTAAAAAGAAAGAGAATATATTTTTAAAACAAAAAAATGGATAAACACATCACGTGGCTAATGTCATCAATCGAAAAACCATCTTCGTCAAAACAGAGCGGGAACTCAAGCAAACAATTTACAACTAATCAACACTGCATTACAAAAATGATGGATAACAAAACTAACTGATTACACAATGATGAGGCTCCATTATATGGGTTTAGCGACCTCTGGGACCGATTCCCACCCAACAGTAGCATCAAGAGACTTTGGCACTGAGTTCCTCTCCTGCCCAGAAGTGCTGGGAACATCCTCTCAACCATAAACAAATGGCCCTTGGCTAGCAATAATCATCGAAGCTTCTAAATTGTCCCAGGAGTCAAGTCAAGGAGTTGGGGGAGAGAGAGGAATAGTCAAGTAGCCACAACCATCTTTGTAAGGACCTTGAGCTAGGATAGGAGTGTAGTTTAGGAGCGAGCGACACTGTTGTCTAGACTTGGACTGGCTTCGAGGAGTATCCTGGTCAAGAGGAACCCGATTGACTGTGCAAGACACGTTCCCCCACTGATTAATAAGCTCCTGAAGATGAGTGAGTTCCGTGGCCACCTTATTGGCTTGAACTGTAATATGAAAATACACAGATGAAATAATATTAGACTTCTCAAGAGCAGAGATGTGCAAAGAGGAAGAACACTTACCAAAGGTACATTCATTTCTAGCTCTCCATATGCTAAACATGGCCGCCATACGAAACAAGTGCCACATTTCAAAGAAAATAACCAGCAAGGGCGAGGGGTCTCTGAAAATGATATGCTTCCACTCAAACGTGGTGAGGTAATAGGGTTAAAAAAAGGAAAAAAGCCACTCCCAAAGGGAATGAGCACCACCACAAACCCAAAAAATATGGACAAAGTCTTCAGATTGAAGACAAAAATGGTAGGAAGGGTTAGGGATGCCTAAATGCTAGAGACGTTACCCAATAGGAAGCCCTTGGTGCAAAAGACTTTAGGCAAAACAAGAAAGTTTGAGCTCTTATAAAGGAGCCCAAGCAGTCTGGAATCTGCGCATCCAAACAGGCAGAGGGGAGGAGACCTTCCACCATTGATTGAGCTTATCAATCATGTGGAGGCAAGAAGAGAGCCATCCATACCCCAATCGAGCCTTGTAGTTTTGTATCAGAGTGTATGGATACCTTTAGTGCAACCTCGCTTTGATTTGTGCCCCTTTGGCATCATAGTTCTCTACCATCAAAAGTTGGTGTTTAACCATAGCAAGGTGCCTCTAAAGCTCCTCATTGAAAGGACTGGACTAAAGCTAAGTTGAGGCCACTTCCAAATCTCGCTTAAGAGCAATGTTGAAGCAACAATGAAGCTTAGCAATCTTATGCCCAAGAGAGTGTAGGAAGTTGGCAGTGCGTACGATAGCAGCGTTCCGCCAATCAATACAACCTAAGGACCATTTTGGTCTGGGGACTAGGTTCCAAATTTTGATAACATAGGCCCTCAACATGGGGTGGTGTAGAATAGAGGTATTAAGGTTAAATTGTGATCAAGAAAGAGGAGTGGGGGTTGAAGAAACTAGAATGGAAAAGGAAATAGGAGAATGATCAGACAAGCAGAGCTCGAGGTGGACATAGATAAATGGAGAAGAATATGAGGGTCACTCAAAGGAGAAAATATCAAAATTTGAGAGCATGGCTTTATCCAATATTTTTAGAACACGACTCTCACCCTATTGGTTGTTAGACCATGTGAACCAAGAACTAGCTAGGAATGAAGAGGGTAAAAAGCAGCTATTGGGGTTAGACAAACCCAAATTTTCTTTCATTAAAATCCATGTTCTCTTTCCCTTGTAGCCCAACTCATGGGAAGAAAATCCACCTTGTCATATGGGAATTTGATCATATTGAAGTCTCCGTAGAGTAACCAAACAACAGGGGGAAGAGAGAGCATTTCCCACCACCAAAATGCACAATGGTCAGTGGTATCATTAGGTGCATAGATGTTGAGCACACCAAGAAGATGGCCATCAATCTCCATCACAACTCAGACGATGTGATTAGAAGGGTCACAACCCCAAGATATTAGATTAGAATGATAAGGTTTCGAAAGGCAGATGACTACCCCTCCTTTACCTATGTCATGCATAGTATGAAAGATGTGGCCTCGAGGCCAGAGAAAGGAACAAGTACTTGACAAAATAAAGTTAGTGACTTTGACTTCTTGAAGACAAAGAATATCTAATATTGTCAAATTTGGTCTTGAATTCATCCAAATCCTTATGCACTATGTACTCACACAGAGAATCTATCAAACCCTTGACATTCCAAGACATGCACTTGATGAGACACGATCGAGGAGCATATTTCCTTCGATGACCTCAAAGTCCTCGAAATCTACCAAAGATTCAAAGGTGTTTGTGAGAAACCTATTATGGTTTTCACAAAAAAATGTTTGTCGTTGCTTCTCTAGAGGGATGCCTGCGACCTCCCTAACTAGACTACGAGAGAGACGAGGGTTTCATGACGGAAATTAACTAGGCATATTGGGTGGAGTGACAAGGCATCCGCTTGAGGGGATGGACTCTGGCATAGTTGATGACTTAACCGATTTGGAGACTTGAAGAGTTGGGGAAACATTTTTGTTATTACCACTAGAGGTACCTATAGGAAGAGAAATAGAAGTTCCTTTTGTAGAGGTTGCATGAGAGCTCCTTGAATGAGAGCTCAGTTGAGACTCCTTTTTACCAGATCCCATAGAAGGTTGCAGTCAGTTTTCTTTGTTGTTCTTCTTCGTGACAGATGTCCATTCCTCCCCTCCATTAGTAGGAGGGACATATTTAACTGTGTTCGAAGACATTGGCATATCTCTTGGAGGCCAAATTTTGAATAGACCCTCTATAATAAGGTAGTCTATTATCTTGTGAGATGCAAACTGACATCGATAACAGGTATTGGGGAGATTGATATAAACCACCCATTGTTGAAAATGGGTCTCACCAACCTAAATATCAATAGAATCCTTAAGGTCCTTTGAGAGATCAATTTCAATGTAGATGCATTTGTATGGCCGCACATCATAGACTTTTTGTGGCTCCATGCACACAAACTTGCCAATGGGTGCAACAAGTTGCGGCAAGAATGACCAAAGGGACAAAAGGAGACCCAGGAATTCCACCCAAACTGGGACATGTAGGGAAACATCAACAAAATCTATAAAATTATGGTTCCAGGAGTAAAGAATTAAAAAAGAATTTCTAACAATACAAAGGACCATTGCTCATAACTGCAATGACATGTTGTAGATCGACAAACTAAAAATGAAAAAAAACTTTAGAAAGGTTTTAAATATGGTTAAATTTTATGTCATATGGATGCTAGACTTGTTGAATCCATTGACAGATTAGCGAGTCCTTGGGAATCCTCCCTAGATAGTACCCAAACAGGGTGTGAATCTCAAGCCAATTGCAAGCTTTATCAAAATTTGACCTAGGCAAGACTATGTTCAACACATAAGAACTACTTTCAAGATAAACTTCCTAGGTCGTTTCATTGATTCCATGGCTCTTTGCAGTTGCAACTTCACTAACCAGTGAAATGATGGCCTAAGAGGTGGTCATCGAAAGGGAAGGAGCCCCTCGCCCGAGGTGGAGTAGTTACACAGAATGGCACATTGTGTTTAGATCTTGTAAGGGCACTAGTGGTATGGCGGTCGATAAAGAGAAAACATACGATAACATACAAGCTAAAAACCCTACTAAAGCCTCCACAAGAAACCCTAACACTTTCCTATGAAGTATTTTTTCTAGAAGTTATTACTTTTAAAAGTTATTTTATATTAAACATTCAAATATTTGTGTTAAATTTAATTTGTAATATGTCATAGGTACATGTAAACCTAGAATATACAAGACATTGTAGAATCCCCTAAACACTCTACCTATCCTTATCTATTTAAAAACATTGTTAGAGAAAAAGTATGGAAAGGGCATCTATCATTACAAAAATATTGTACAACAGAACCTTCAACCAAGCACTCACATTCCTTGAAATCTCGCTTCTAACATGAATAAATTGTTTTAAAAATAAATAATCTTAATGATACACCTCTTACAATATGTTCTAATAATAATAACAATCTCAACGATATGTCAAGATGAAGGATCACGTTTGTGGACGTGAACAAGCTCCAAGAATAAATTATAAATTATGAAAGGCATAAATCATTGAAGTTCATTCGTATTCTTTGGATTTTTTTTTATCACACTGTCAAATCATTCAATATCAAAAATGTTTGATATTTTTTATTTATTAGAATAAATTATGAAGTCATGTTTCTTTCTTAATTCACAATCCTTTATTTTAAAATTGTTTTATCTTTCTTTTATTTTATAAACAAAAAGAAATTGAGGATAATAAATAGGTGATATTGTTCAATGGGTTTGAGATTATTGTACACCATGTAATCTTATTTCCCAATGGTACATATAGGCAACTTGTAAAACATGAGGACTCTAGAGGTATAGTTTAAACTTATGGCCATGCGTGGAGCCAAATTAAGTATATTCATATTATGGATCTAAACCCACAATCATGTTTTCTATAATTTTTATTCAAAAAATTATCCTTTACATTATAAAAAATGCTTAATAGGATTAGGGCTAGCAATAGGCAATGAGAAGTTTCACATGATAAGTTCAAGTTCCAATCCCATGGGCAGACACCTTGTAGATCCATAAGGAAACTTAAAGAGAAGCGTCAAACTTATGGCTATGCATGGATTCAAGTCAAGTGTACTCGTATTATGGATCCAATCCCATACTCATGTTTATGGCTATGCATACATCCAAGTCAAGTGTACCCGTATTATGGATCCAATACCATCCTCATGTTTACTATGGGCCCTCACCAAGTATTTACCCTAAACATTTAAAAAATCCCAATGTTTTTAGAGCTAGTGGGAAACAAGGAGTTTCACATCATCAACTTAGTTTCCAATTCCACTTGTAGATGCCTTGTAGAGCCATGAGGATACCTGATGGTAGGGGTCAAACTTGTATCTATGCATGGGCCCAGGTTGAGTGTTATGTATTATGGATATAAGCCTACCGTCATGGTCTCCATTGGCTCTGCCCAAAAATCTACCCTCAACATTTAATCAAATGATAGTAATAGAATAGAAGAAAAGAGAAGGTTTTTAACCTCCATAATGTTTAAAGTAACCTACAGAATGGGTACTTTAGAAAGAACTATTGTTATTAACCATAAAAATTTGATCCAATTATTTTACTTTTGATTTTGATGATGAATTCTTCTACTTTCTCCACTTTCTTCTCTTCAAACAAAGCATGCATTGATTCCACTACTAGATTATCAACATAGCTAGATCAATATCATTATATGCCTCACATTCGAAAAAAATGCTTCTTTATCTCAATTGCCCTTGATGTATAAAATTCACATATCCTCTCCTCCCATTCCTCTTTTAGTTTCTTCCATCTATTTATTTTACATTTAAGTGGGTGTGAGATAGTCCTCAATTGGGCCATTAGCATATTTGCTTTCTAAATGATGCTTACTCCTATATAAGCCTTTTGATGGTGATCATATGTAGGGTTAAATTCATCGAGATAATGTTCTTTTTTTTTCTGTCTAACTTCATTTTTTAAAGAAAAGGAGTTATATATTGATATTCAAATTTGCAAAGAACAATTATCCAACAAGTAGCTTGGAGGTCACAATATTGTTGTCCAAAAGGAGAAACAAGCAACAAAGAAAATTCAAAAACTCCAAAAAGTGCAAAAATATACCAAGGGTGCTAGAGATGTAAAGGGTACCATAATCACCAAAAAAAATTGAAACACCAAAAGCTCCATAATCATGCAATGTTCCAAGGTTTTCCAGAGGTATCAAAATCTCTAGAGATGCTAAAATATTCAAAGGCTCTAGAATCTACAAAGGCTCAAAAATTACCATATGCTTCCTATCATATGTGTCATTCATGTTGTTTGTTTATCTCTTTTCTTACTTTGAGATGCAAATAGGCTATGTTTATGGCCTCATTTTCAAGGCGATCAACCACCATATTATGCCTCCTTTCAATGTAGAATTACTGTACATATTCAAAATTTTGCTTCAATTTTCTTACTCTTCACTAAACTATTTCTAGGTGGATTGATGAGAAATACTTCCCCTTAGATAGGGAAGAGATCACAAGTCTCGAATCACCATACACATGGAGTTATTTAATGCCTTGTTTCTGAGCCAATTTTTGTCCCATTTCATAGCCTATTAATTCTACAATATTATTGCCTTTTTTCTTAAATTGATTTTGAACTAAAGCATTTCATAGTATGGTGCCACTAGCTGCTATACAACCTGGATTTGATTTAGAGGCTCCATCAAAGAAAAGTGCAGGGAACTTTATCTCTGAAGGTTTGATTGTTCTAACCTGTGGCCTAGAATTCATGATATTTTGAAGATCCATTTGGTGTAACAATTGTATCTCATTTTTCTTAATCTACTAATGTCTTGTTGTTTATGATATATAGATTTTGTGTTCAAGACTATCTCCCTTAACACTCTATTGATTAACACTCAAAACTTGGTTCTTTTGTCATAAAAAATTACCCTGTTTTTGTTCTTCCATATGTTCCAAATCATGAAAATTGGCACTGAATACCATATCTTCTTGATAAGATGCTTGTCCTTCAGTCCCAATTTTTATATTTGGTCCCAATTGGTTAGACAATTTTTTGAGTTGAAGGTTCTTGATAGTGTTGATCCTAGTTGTTGGGTTATTTCAATATGGGTTTTAACTACTTTTGTACATTGAGAGAATAGATGTGATATTATTTTATTGTTCTTAAGACACCTATGGAAAATATAAGGTCCATGATATTCCTCTCAATGAGGTTGTCTCTAGTAAGAATCTTGTTTTAGAGCACCAACCAAAGAAATGCTTGAATTTTGGGGGAATCTTGTAATACCATACCTTAGCTATGGTTGAGTTCTTTGAACTTTGTTGTTGTAATAACACACTTGGCTAACTATGTAAGCACTTGAATCACTAATAGAGCCTCATAAGCTAATCTAGAATTTAGAGAGAAAGTTTAATCCCTTTATTTTGATGTATAGTTGTCTCCATGAGTCTTGGTCAGGATGTATCAAGGGTGGATCTCTCACCCATTCAATTAAGCTTGCAAGAGAGTTAACACCCAATTGTTACAAGTCTACTTTTATTTTCAGAAAATAATTCTTAATGATTGGAGGTCCTTCCAAGACTGGATCAACCCATATATTAATTTATTTGCCATCCCTTGGAAGCAAAGAGGTATGATTTAATACCATATATTTAGATTCCACAATATATCTCCAAATTGAGGCGGAACTTGCTATGCTTTTCACACTTCTTATGTGTTGTATCCCATTAGAGTTGTTCAAATATCTGTATTTTAAGATTTACTTCCATAGAGAGTCTGATGCAGTAAGTAGATTCCAAAGAAGCTTAACACTTAGTGCCTTGCTAACAATATTATTTTTTTTATTCCTAGGCCTCCGTACTCTTTTGGATTAGTAATAGTCTCCCAATTGACCAAATGAAACTTTTTTCTATCTGATTGCCTTTCCCCTTGCCATAGGAAAGTTCTTAACATTTCATCTAACTTTTGCAAGATATATAAGGGTGCATAATTTACCAGTAGTTGATATGGGAAGACTTGCTAATACTAATTTGATTGAAATAATTCTTCCAACCAAACACAACAAACCATTGCTATTTAATCGTATTCTCCTTAACATAATTTCTAGAATTACATTCCAAATTTCCTATTTTTTTTTTATGGAAAATCATAGGAACACCTAGGTAGTTAAAGGTATCACTACCATTTTAAAATACATAAATCTAAGAGAAATCTCTATATTATGTTGTTGAATATTTATAGTGTACAAATTGCTCTTTTGGGTGTTTATCTCCGCCCCTGTGGATGAAGAGAATGTTGAATTTTTAAGCCTTACCACCACAGAATATCACAGGTCCCAATATAAAATAGCCACAATATTAAAGGTCAAAATAATAAAATAATGAGTAGAATAATATATGAAAAAAATAATATGTATATCAAGGCCTATATAATAAAGAAAATAACATTCATTTATATAATCAAATATGAATGTAAATGGCCTAAGTCATTCATGAACTATGCATGAAGAAAACTTACAATATTAATTGCTCAAAATATGTATATAAGCTTTATTCCTTTCCTTCTTATTACAACTTTGTAATTTGATATTCTTATTACATTCTTATGGAGTATTGTTTCCACAATATATCCATAGTAATGTGGCTATTCGCATACTTGCCTATTGCTCTTCATATGACAAGTTCCATGACTGTTGGCTTATTATCTTGCCACTTGCATACTAGACTCTTCATTTTATTCTTACATGCACACTTGACTCTATGACACTTGCACACATCTACATGCACCCCTAATCTAAGACACTTATGCACATATCCTTTGGCTCTTGATTCTTATCTTATATTATCCTTGTTTTTGTGCTTTCCTCTATTCTTATTCCATCTTCTTCTTTTCTTCATCTTCAATTGTGATGTATTTGATGGTATTATTTTTAAACATTGGGTTAGTAAATCATCATAATAATATATTTTGACTTTCAATGATTCCTCATTAAAGCTCACATAGGCTTCATTCAAGTTATATGAGTCATCATTGTCATCTTTCTTCTTTTGAAATTTTTCTTGAAAGATCTCAAAAGTAAGTAATGATAAATACATCATTAAGCATTCTTCAAAGGAAAATATAATGGTGTTTTGTGAATTCCACCATGTTCTAAAAAATTTCTCATGAAGGTAACTTATGAGTGTTGTGAACTTTTTATCTTTTGCATCCTTGAGAAATAGAGAGTTTTTATTTTAACTCATTTGTTATTTGCTTATTTCTATCAAAATCATCTATTAAGTTTTGAAAATAAAACTTTAGCTTGTTCACCATTTCTTCACTATCTTCACTAAGTGCATTATTAATAGTTTCTTCCATGATATGAATGATTTATTTTATTTGAAGTAGAAAACCTTATAACTCCAAAGTTAAAATAACTCAAATAATAAATTTGCAAATCCTAAACTTTCTAATCCTTTGATGTAGAAAACCTTTTAAATCCCTAATTAAATTTGCAAACTTTCAAAAATTTCGAAAAACTTTAAATATGAAAAAACTTAAATTTTTATATATTTCAAATCTTCACTTTAAAACCTTTTCAAATAACCTTAAATATTCAAAAAATAAAAAAATTAATAACTTTAGCTCCTTATAGCTCCTTTACTTTCATATTTTCAAATATCACAATACTCAAATAAGCATAATTTTAAATATCCCTTATTAACTTTATAATCTTTAGCACTTTATATTTTAATGATTTTCAAACTTTATGTACTCCCTCCAAAAAATAAGCGTTGAATGTAATGTTCATACGTTACCTATTATGAAGTCAACGGAAGTTTAGCTAATGACTATAGCTATCAATGGTGTGTCCTAGCTACAGTGAAATGTTTGATGTTAATGTTCCTCACCTCATTACCTTCCTTCTACACTCTGCTTCAAAGTTGAACCTTTTGCATGGACTTCAAAATGCTTGTCCTCCTTTCAAAGGTTCATGCACCTTGTTGTTTATCTTCTAGAAGCTCTAGACTAGTTTGCTCTTCCTCAAATGATCTACTTGATGTTTGAACTACTCTT
This sequence comes from Wollemia nobilis, assembly GCA_028583015.1. Lineage (NCBI taxonomy): Eukaryota > Viridiplantae > Streptophyta > Pinopsida > Araucariales > Araucariaceae > Wollemia > Wollemia nobilis. The sequence goes on along the minus strand of JAQPPZ010015005.1, from coordinate 3,989,788 downwards.
CTACAAGTAATTTTCCTGGATACGCTTATTTCTCAAGCAACTAGTCTACCTTGGCTCACTTCTACATTAAAAGTAGAGGATATAGTGAGGGAACCTTGCAAATTTGGGAACAACTATTACAAATTTCTAAATTTACAATTTGAGAGCCATAAGGTATTCAACCTTAAAACATAGTTTTGTGAAACTTAGAATTTGATAAGTTATTTAAAACTTAGGGAGTTATAAGGTAGTCTACTTGTTGAGTGGTAATTTTACCCAATTGTAAAACCACACTCACTTTAGGATTTTGATCACAAAACCTTCTCTTGCAAAGAAGTTAGAAATCAAAACAACTTCTCAAAGGTTCCACTATATAAGCATTGCACATATGTATTAGTAATATCAATGAAGATATATCAAATAAGTGCTAGGAACACCTTAGTGATTGCAAGTAACTGTTAACAAGGGGAATGTGGTGGTTTATTTTACCATGCTATATTAATTGATTGTTCATAAAATTTTAAAAAAATGTGAATTGGCCCTCATATGACCACGATGTAGTGCCTTAATTCATTTTATCTTGGAGGATTTTAGGTAGATTTTATCTTCCTTTATTAAGTAGATTTTAAACAAGTTTTATCTTGCATTAAATCCTACTTTAATCATGAAGTAGAAGATTGAAACCTATCTTTAAAAATGAATTTCAAATGATAAAAGGATTCCTTTTATGTTGCTTTAAATATCAATATGGAATAATTTGGATGACCCACTTTGTAGCTCTAGTAGCCTTTGATATAATAAATAAATTATCCCTCTTTGATGAAAATTAATTTTCATAAAGAGAGCAATTTATTGCATGATCTTGAAATGTCATTATTAATTATCCCTCTTTAATGAAATCATAATTTTCATAAAGAAGAAATAATTTAATGCTTTAAAACAATAGCCTTTGATGTAATGTATAAATTACCTCTCTTTGATGAAATCAAAATTTTTATAAAGAAAGGTGAATTTATTTCTCCGAAAATGATAGCTTATGGAATGCCATTAAAATTTACCCCCCTTTAATGAAATTGAAATTTTCATAAAGGGAAGTTCATTTATGCTTGCAAAAAAAAATATAAAACTGAAAAAAAATCTGATTTGCCTTCAAAATGTAAAAAAATAAATTCTGAAATTATAAAAAAATCTGCATAAAACAACAATTTTCAAAAAAAATTATAAAATCGAAATGGCTTCGAAATGAGCTTAAATTTATTTCAAATGAAATATTGATGTTCATTCTTCAAATCCATGTATTTATTTTTGTCATTTTAATTTTTTTCAATTTTTATGTTAATCCTCGAATTTAAAAAAAAAAAATCTGCAAAATGAAAAGTTAGAAAATAAAAAATGAAAATTTGAAAATAACTTGAATGCTGAAAATGTAAACATGTAAATCTTTATCAGTTTGATGGTACCCCATCCTGCAAAACCAAAGATGTGAGAAACTTTTGCATGCAACCTAATCTATTTTAACCTGCATTTGCACAATCAAAATAAACTAAGTGCTAGCTCCTAAGGACACAAAAAATAAATTTCAGGGTTTAAACATTCAATGGTGTGACCATTAACATGCATCAAACATCATCTATAAGTCCAAAACCTGAAAATGGGAAAAATGAGAAATTAAATCCAAGCATGCAAAACACTTTCTCCTCCTATTTCACTAACAAAATCCAAATTTCTGAAAAAATTCTGTTACATTAAAATAAGTTTTCTCTTTTACATCTATTTTTTAGCAGTATTTCTGGTCTTTCCATAAAAAAACCAGCCCCCTTTGTTCCTTTCACTATTGTATTTGAAACTCTCTCGAAAACTTTTCACCTCCTTCGTTTGGGCTTCGAAGGGTTTGTCTTTTCATTTTTCATCCCTCATTTTGATTTCATTCTCTTCGTTTCCTTTTGGCCTCTTTGTGGTTTCGTGGCAATAGGCATAAACCAACTCATTCGACATGGAATTGTTACCTCTTTGGTAACATTTTCCCTGACATCTAGACCAACATGTACATAAACCCATGACTATTTTAAGCCACGCGGCTAGAAAAAACCTTATGCCATTAACAAAAAGAATCTATTCCTTGGTGCTTCCATAATGCGCCATTGTCCTTTTACGAAGTGTTGCATCATCGTGCCCATTAATATGGTAAATCACGTCCATTAATATGGTGGCATTATTTATGGTGTGTATACAATAGCCTAGTGCCAATCGACATGTTTGTTGGAGTTATGTCATTGAAAACTTCACTGTTTCTTACAATCCCCTCTATGTGAGCATGTTTACAAGTGTGGAGACTGCTATCCTTTGTGCCTTTTTCGACATGCAATAGAATCTCTCAATGAGATGCCCTGCACTGTGTTATTCATCGATAAATCGTAGGCCCTCCCCTCAACGCTGTTATATACGTTCACCCATATCTGCGCGTATGTCGTCAACATCTACCATGTCACCATGATTATGTTAAACAAAACTGAACATTCATCGAATGCCTTTCACTTCATTGACAACAATAACATCAATGATCGAATATTAAATTTCAAAGTTGACCATCCTCCAATAGCTTTCGCTTTTCATGGGTAAGCTTTTCAGCAAAAGTGGTTTGAACACCAAATTATTTGAAACTCTATTCCATTATGGCGATAAATACTACTCAATTCACATCGTTTGATTTCTTAATAGAATACAATGAGACAAATCTTATGCATTTATTTTTATCAATGTGACGATTTTATCATCTATTGGGTATATTTTGGTGGGCAACATTGAACCATTCTATTTCATAGCCTATGTTGATGATATCCATACTGTCACATGATATCTCTTGCTATCATCGTTCAACACCATTCACATTCTGCGTCACAGCTCTTACTTACAACCTCCAAACAGATTCATGTGTACCCAATTTGCTTTGGCTGCCCTACGATTGCTTATGGGAAGCAACTAATTTGGAATACATTTGCCATCATTGAAACATGTCTTCTGCTCTTGGTTTTATCGAGGCATCAGATCTTGATAATCAACCTCAATTTTAGGTGTGAGAAGCTCCGTATTTACATTGTTGTATAACCAATGATGGGGAGTGTCCTTATTCTACTTACCAAAGATATCATTGATGCGAGAAAACAAAAACTCCCTATCTGCTTTGCCTGTTACTGCACTGAATCCACTACGATGATGAATCCCCACTACGTGGCTCTTGATATATCTACGACCATTCTACACAATAGGATTTAAGACAACGACATCGCCCGTTTCATCACCATAGAAGAAATTAGAGGTAATATGAATGATTCTTATAATTTCATATCCTATAGAACCTTCGGTCCCTCATTGTCTACATATACCTTCAATTGCGCTGCCTAGATTCACACTAAATCTGACTAACCATGATACCTCAGACATATCCATCACCAACCTTATATGCCAGCTGTCTCAAAGATTCACCTTCGTCGACTCTCTATGTCCTCATCAAGTACTGGAGAAATGAAGCCTTGTTGCCATCGCTGCCCATTCATCCATCTGACTCTATCTGCTACATTATCCGAGTGGTTCCATGGTGAAACACTATACATCTATCGATGCTTTATAGTTATATTGGAATTTCATTCCACTTTAACACCTCTTCTACTTCCTCTGTGTAGTGGCCCGTCGTGCCAAGCAATACATCATAACCTAGGGTGAAGGCGAATCTCCATATATCACTTGGATTTTGAATATCCCCCACACGAAGTTGACCCATGCACCTATCTCTTTCGTGAATGGATCCTCTGTGTCCAAAATCCATTTGCCATGTCACCTGGTGTTACTATACCCCTGACTCTCCCACGTTGTCCGAAGCTTGAGCCTAAAGGACATCTCGTCCACTACACCCACTTGCTTTGGAGTGATACACTATTCTATTGGCACACCCCTTTGTTTCAGTGTAGCTGAGAATTCAACCTTCCATCGTTGCCTCATCAAATGCCCACTGTGCTCGTATTTTCCACCAGCTCTTCACACTCATCCAATTTTTTTCTACATGTCCATGTCGAGCTGGTGGATCCTCGATCCACATGCATGGTCTACCGCATATATGTCTATAAGGCCATACTCCTCCGATCGCGTCATCCATATTTGCCATGTTATCATCGGTAGGAGAGCACATAATTAGTACAAATCATCATCTTGGGTTAGTGCCAACACATCCATAGTATCTGAATCATTGGTCGAGTAGGGTCCATGTCTTCCTTTTGTGGTGGGAACCCGCAAACATCCACACTATCCGGATATGCCATGGGTCAACCGTACCTCAGAGTCTTCTAATAACCCTTAATGATTAACTTGCGCACACATGCATATACCCATTTAAAAATCAAATATTAAAATCATATATAAATGGTTTTATACATGAATTCTTTCCTTATATTGAACTAATAGCGTCAAACACCTTACAATCATTTCAAACATATAAAACTCCCTTTAATAGAATATATGGGGTCAAATCATAATCAAGGGGATTTATTTAAATGGAACACTTTGTTATTTTTTTCTTTTGTATTTATATAATATATAAACATATTATATATATAATTATTATTTTATTATTATTTTTAATTTTGTTTTTAAATTTTATTTATATAAATATAAATATAAAAGTTTATTTTTAATTTTTTTATTATTTTATGTTTTATTTTATTAATTTTAGCTTCATATATATAATATAAATGATATACATATACACAAAAGAAAACACAAAATTTAACAATAAAATTGCTAACACCAAACTTGATGAAAAAAATCGTCGACAACAAAATGACGATAAAAATTGTTGACAACAAAATGATGATAAAAATCATCGACGACAAATTGACGATAAAAATATCGTCGACAACAAATTGATGATAAAAAATCATTGACAACAAATTGACGAAAATTGCAAACCCAAAACAAAGTAAAGCATTAGACACTTAAAACAAAATGCAAACACCCAAATACCAAAATGAAAGGTGGGTCCCCAATTTTAGGGCGAGTTGTGCGACAGTCACAACAAATGGTGACTTTGGTGGGAAATGCTCCTGAGCATTTCAAATGAAGAACCCAATACACAAGATCAATGAAAGATAAATTATTTAACAATGTCTCAAGAAGGTGGGGGTAAACATATTTGAATAAAAATAATTAATCCATCTACCTTTGCTTAGTGTGTGAAAAGTGATTCATTCTTGCATCTCTGAAAATCCTCCAGATTCCATCATCCCTTTTTGCATTAGGCTATGAAGTACAACTCATAAAATGAAAACTTTTACAGATAGAGCCCCACTACCAATCAGGCGTCTATAGCCCCGTTAGGGTTTATCTAACTCACCCTTGTGTTTGCTTAATTCTTTGCAAAAATTTTCCTTTTACTCGAACTGTGTCTAGACAGATCCTTACTACCGATCAGGCATCCATAGCCCCGATAGAGTTTATCTAGATCTTGTGATTGATTTGATCAAGCTTTTCAATGCTCATTTTCCTCTCTTTTTCTTTTCTCTTTTTTTTTTCAAAAGAAAAACTTTGCAAAGCTTCAAGCATCACTGGGGTTAGGAAGCCTACAAGTGGAGTGTGTTGGATTTTTGCCTAGGGTTGCAAATCAAGATAACTTCATCCTTCATAATTTTCAAAAATACCCTTTAATGTATGTGAGTTACATGTGGAGCTCTAGTGATATCTTTCATTATTCAAATATTCACCATATTAGTCCCAAAATCTAATAATGATCACCCAATAACTCATCCCCCTTTTTTGGGTTCACCTATTTTAAGATTAGATACTCCAACCTACTAAAAAAGAAACCCAAAACGGGCCAAAGACCATAAGTTAGCGACCACAAAACATCACCTCAAAATAAGGGAACAACCCAAAACACAAAACTACAAAGAAACACAAACCAAATCTAACTTAATGCAAATTAACAAGAACGTAAAAAAAACCAAAAAATTAAGGACAACATGAAAATAGAAAACCAAAACCCAAAACATGAAAGCCAAAACTATCTACAAATGTACAATATGGTACATGATGGTGCAAATTTTGAACTATCACTTCCTTGGATCCCAAACATGATTAGCACATTTCAAAAGATATATAAAATTATACATATGCCAAGTTTTACAAGAATCCAATGAAACCAAGATTAGACCAAACCATACAACAATCTTCATCTTACCTCTTTCACCCCACCAATTTGATTTAGTTCCATTAATTATCCTAAAGGTGAGCTTCAAATCATTAAATTTATTAGACAATAAATTATTATCAATTCTTTCGTGTCTATTCATTAAAGTATAGATTTCACAATTTGATTCATGATTTAGAATTAGGCTCTCTTTTTCAAAAATGAAGTTTTGCAAACAAGAGCCTATTTCTATAAAATTTAAAGCCAAATCATTTTCTGTGTTTGTAGGCCAATCATATTTATGCAAAAATTACAAGCACCTAGGATATCTACTAAATGAGGATCATTATAAGTTTTCATCCTAGATTCCCTTATTAATTGTTGACGAATTTGATTTAGCAATTTAAGCACATCAATTTTTTTTCATTCAACAAAGCAATATCATTAGTGGTGTGAGTAGAAATCAACTTTAATTCTTCATTCACCTCTAATGGTATTTCATCATAAATAACATTAGCATCCAAAGGAACATCATGCAATCCATTACTTGAAATTTTTGTAGTCACTAACAGAGGTAAAAATTTCACCTTGTCATCCATACTCAACACATCATGGTTAGAATTTACCAAAACTTGATGAGCGTTTGTAACTTTTTCTTTCTCTTTATGGTCTTCATCATCATCAAACACCTGTTCAAAAATACCAAAGTTAGGCACCCAATCGAACATATGACCATCCTTTTCAAACCATAAGTCTTGTCTATCTAGGGATGTATCAAATAACACATCTTCTTGATCAATCATTTGAGTTGTTTCAAACAAAGCCATATTTTCATCACTTGAAGGAGTAGAAGTGAATTCTTCTTCCTTGCTAACCACCCATGGTATTTCTTCATTCAAATATTCAAAACAATCATGTGAATTTATACCCAAGTTTTCATTATTCCAAAATGAAAGAGAGGATTCTAACTCTTCCTCATCCAAAATGGATGAGTCATAGGAAACATTTACCCTTTCTTCCCTTTCGATTTCAACAAAATATTCAAGGAATTCATATTCAACATGATCAAATTTTGTAACCTCCTCTATTTTTGCAATTGGCATGTCATTCTTCCATTGCATAGGACTTGTAAGCTCTTCATGTGAGGTAGAAGTTTCAACATCCTGCATATCAAGAGGAATAGGTGTTTCATCAATAGGGGTGTAAGAAAGCAATACATCTTCATATCTTCCCCAACCATTGTAAAAATTATCATTTAAATTCATGGGATGAAACTCCATTGTATCATTGACATGATCTTTTGATTCATATATCAATTCTTTTTCTTCTTTATGCATGGTAGTAGGATCATCATCATTTTCCAACACTTGATGATATTCCAACCCTTTTTCCAAAATATCCTTATATTGTACAAGACTTGTAATATCTTCTTACGAGAAAGCGATTGTGTTATCCTATATATTAATTGACACAAAGGGTTCATTAGAAGGTTTAGAGTGGGCATATTCATCCAATTATTTCTAAAAGTGGGTCATTTCTTGTATTCAAATTTGTAAGATCAAAATCAACATTTATAACCCATGATTCAATTTCATCACAATTTGGTGGGTGAGGAATTTCTTGACCATCAGTTTCAAGGATCTCATCCCAAGTGTCTTCCGAGAACAAGTGGTGAAATTCTATTATGTCTTCAAATTTATTTATTAATTCTCTTTCAATTTCACTTTCAACCACTTTATTCAATTCCATGGGAGGTTTTGTCCTATCACATATATCAATACAAATTAGATTTAGGACACCTCCATTATCTGAATACTCATCAAATTCTAGGAATGAACCCATCTCTACACAATCCTCATTGGTGGATGTTGGATTTGCAACTTGCACCTCCATTTGGATGATATTTAAGGTGGTTATAACATTTGGACATTTATATTCATCCCCTTGATCATTCACCTTAGGCATCATTGGAGTAGAGGGTGCTATATTAGATGGTTGATGTAGGTTGGCATCGATAACTCTAGAAGAACAATCTCTCATGGGAACATGTTGTGCCTCCACTTGCCATTGTTCTACCATTATTGCAACCTCATAGATTCTATGCAAATATGGATCATAAATATTTTCCCTTAAAAAGATAGCAAGTACGAGGGGTATGGCTCCCATGTATACTTGAATATCTTCCTCTTATGTTATGTCGTAATATTCTAACACTTCAGTACACCACCCATAGAACCTATCATTAAATTGACTCATGGATTTGTTAGGTTATTTATAGATAGAGGTAAACTGATTTTTTAACACAACTGGATCAACTTGATTTCCAACATGGTTAAGAAACATTTCTTCTAATTGAGCCCAAGAAGTAATGGAAGCTGCAAGAATATTGATAAACCAATCATGCACAATTTTATCCAATGTGTATGAAAACATTTCACATCCAACATCTTCATGCATTATGTGTAAACAACTCATCATATTTATGAATGTATGAATGTGTGCTTCAGCTGACCAAGTTCCATCATGCCTAAAATGAGGTAGATGAGACACCCATTCCATAGGCACCTCATGTGAAGGCCCAGGTATGTTTAAAGGACTATCTGTCATCATTGGAGTAAATATTACAATAGTCAAGGAGATATAACTTTAGTACCAATTTTGTTAGTCAAATAGAAATATCTTGCAAAGGAGCATGAAATGACTAACAAATCTCAAATATTTAACATATGAATCATCATGTTAGCATCATCCAAAATATATGCATCATCAACATGACATTAAAGAACATTCTCAAATTTGCAAAAAGGTTAGCATTAACACATCATCAAATAAAGAATGTTAGAATCAATGAAAATGATCATAAGAGAACAAAACCTCGTTAGTCAAGACCAATGTCTTTGAATAAATATTTCAAGTAACATGAACAATTTAGCATCTAAATAGCAATAAAATAAATCAATTCAGGATCTCCTAGCTCCCAAAGTGTTGAGTGCTAAAATATTACCAAAGATGCTAGTCAAATGAAATTGAAATATTTAGCAATTCAAAACTCTCAAAGTTACACCAAATTACATTATTCATTGCATGAACAATTCAAAAGCATATACAACCACAATGAACAATTAAGTAAAAATTAAATAACACCAATTTAGGCCTTCCTTCTAGCGCCAAAATGTTGAGTGGTAATTTTACCCAATTGCAAAACCACACTCACCTTAGGATTTTGATCACAAAACCCTCTCTTGCAAAGAAGTTAGAAATCAAAACAACTTCTTCAAGGTTCCGCTATATAAGCATTGCACATGTGTATTAGTAATCTCAATGAACATATATAAAATAAGTGCTAGGAACACCTTAGTGATTGCAAGTAACTGTTAACAAGGGGCATGTGTTGGTTTATTTTACATGCTATATTAATTGACTCTTCATAAAACTTAAAAAAAAACAAATGTGAATTGGCCCTCATATGACCACGATGTAGTGCCTTAATTCCTTTTATCTTGGAGGATTTTAGGTAGATTTTATCTTCCTTTATTAAGTAGATTTTAAACAAGTTTTATCTTACATTAAATCATACTTTAATCATGAAGTAGAATATTAAAACCTATATTTAAACATGAATTTCAAATGATAAAAGGATTCCTTTTATGTTGCTTTAAATATCAATATGGAATAATTTGGATGACCCACTTTGTAGCTCTAGTAGCCTTTGATATAATAAATAAATTATCCCTCTTTGATGAAAATTAATTTTCATAAAGAGAGCAATTTATTGCATGATCTTGAAATGTCATTATTAATTATCCCTCTTTAATGAAATCATAATTTTCATAAATAAGAAATAATTTAATGCTTTAAAACAATATCCTTTGATGCAATGTGTAAATTACCTCTCTTTGATGAAATCAGAATTTTTATAAAGAAATGTGAATTTATTTCTTTGAAAATGATAGCTTATGGAATGCCATTAAAATTTACCCCCCTTTAATAAAATTGAAATTTTCATAAAGGGAAGTTCATTTATGCTAGCAAAAAAAAATATAAAACTGAAAAAAATTTGATTTACCTTCAAAATGTAAAAATAAAATAAAATTCCTAAATTATAAAAAAATCTGCATAAAACAACAATTTTCAACAATTTTTATAAAATCGAAATGGCTTCGGAATGAGCTCAAATTTGTTTCGAATTAAATATTGATGTTCATTATTTACATCCATGTATTTATTTTTGTCATTTTAATTTTTTTCAATTTTTATTTTAATCCTCGAAGTTTAAAAAAAAAATCTACAAAATGAAAAGTTAGAAAACAAAAAATGAAAATATGAAAATAATTTGAATGCTGAAAACGTAAACATGCAAAGCTTTATCAGTTTGATGGTACCCCGTCTTGCAAAATCGAAGATGTGAGAAACTTTTGCATGCAACCTAATCTATTTTAACCTGCATTTGCACAATATAAAATAAAATAAGTGCTAGCTCCTAAGGACATAAAAAATAAATTTCAGAGTTTAAAAATTCAATGATGTGACCATTAACATGCATCAAACATCATCTATAAGTTCAAAACCTGAAAACGAGAAAAATAAGAAATTAAATCCAAGCATGCAAAACACTTTCTCCTCCTATTTCACTAACAAAATCCAAATTTTTGAAAAATCCTGTTGCATTAAAATAAATTTTCCCTTTTACATCCATTTTTTAGCAGTATTTCTGGTCTTTCCAAAAAAAAATCAGTCCCCTTTCTTCCTTTCACTACTGTATTTGAAACTCTCTCGAAAAATTTTCACCTCCTTCGTTTGGGCTTTGAAGGGTTTGTCTTTACATTTTCCATCCCTCATTTTGATTTCATTCTCTTCGTTTCCTTTTAGCCTCTGTTTGGTTTTGTGGCAATAGGCACAAGCCAACTCGTTTGACATGGAACCGTTATCCCTTTGGTAACATTTTCCTTGACAACCAGACCAACATGTACATAAACCCATGACTATTTTAAGCCACACGGCTAGAAAAAAACCTTATGCCATTAACAAAAAGAATCTATTCCTTGGTAACACTTCCATAACGTGTCATTATCCTTTTATGATGTGTTGCATCATCGTGCCCATTAATATGGTAAATCATGTCCATTAATATGGTGGCACTATTTATGGTGTGTATACAATAGCCTAGTGCTAATCGACATGTTTGTTAGAGCTATGCCATTGAAAAATTCATTGTTTATTATAGTCCCCTCTATGTGAGCGTATTTACAAGTGTGGAGATTGCTATCCTTTATGCCTTGTTCGACGTGTAATAGAATCTCTCAATGAGATGCCCTGCACTGTGTTATTCATCGATAAATTGTGGGCCCTCCCCTCAATGTTGTTATATACGTTCACCCATATCTGCGCGTATGTCATCAACATATACCATGTCACCGTGATTATGTTAACCAAAACTGAACATTCATCGGATGCCTTTCACTTCATCGACAACAATAGCATCACTGATTGAATATTAAATTTCAAAGTTAGACCATCCTCCAATAGCTTTCACTTTTCATGGGTAAGCTTTTCGGCCAAAGTGGTTTGAACACCAAATTCTTCAAAAATCTATTCCATTATGGTGACAAATACTGCTCACTTCACATCGATGAATCTTATGCATTTTTTTTATCAATGTGATGATTTTATCATTTGTTGGGTATATTATGGTGGGCAACATTGAACCATTCTATTTCGCAGCCTATATTGATGATCTCCATACTTTCACATGATATCTCTTGGTATCATAATTCAACACCATTTACATGCTGCATCACAAATCTTACTCACAACCTACAAATAGATTCGTGTGTACCCAATCTGCTTTGGTTGCCTTGCAATTGCTTATGGAAAGCAACTAATTTGGAATACATTTGCCATCATTGAAACACGTCTTCTACTCTTGGTTTTATCGAGGCATCAGATCTTGACAATCAACCTCAACTTCGGGTGCGAGCAACTCTACCTCTGCATTGTCGTATAACCAATGATGGGGAGCGTACTTCTACTACTTACCAAAGATGTCGATACGAGAAAAAAAAACTTCCTATTCGCTTCACCTGTTACTGCACTGAATTCACTACGACAATGAATCCCCACTACGTGGCTCTCGATATGTCTATGACCATTCTACACAATAGGATTTAAGACAATGACATCATTTTTTTCATCACCATTGATGGAATTAGAGGTAATATCAATGATTCTTATAACTGCATATCCTGTAGAACCTTCGGTTCCTCACTGTCTACATATATCTTTAATTGTGCTACCTAGATTCACACTAAATCTGACTAACCATGCTACCTTAGATGTATCCATCGTTGACCTTATATGCTAGTTGTCTCGAAGATTCACCTTCATCGAATCTCTATGTCCTCATCAAGTGCCAAAGAAATGAAGCCTTACTGCCATCACTGCCCATTCAACCATCCGACTCTATCTGCTACATTGTCCGAGTGGTTCCATGGTGAAACATTGTACATATATCGGTGCCTTGCAGTTATGTTGTAATTTTGTTCCACTTTAACACCTCTTATACTTCCTTTGTGCAGTGGCCCATCACACGAAGCAATACATAGTAACCTAGGGTGAAGGCGAATCTCCATGTCACTTGGATTTGAATATCCCCCACACGAATTTGACCCATGCACCTATGTATTTCATGAACAGAGCCTATGTGTCCAAAACTCGTTTGCCATGTCACCCGGTGCTACTATACCCCTGACTATCCCACATTTTTCAAAGCTTGAGCCTAAAGGACATCTCATCCACTGCATTCGCTTGCTCTAGAGTGACACACTGTTCAACTAGTGCACCTCTCTATGTTAGTGCAGCTAAGAATTTGACCTTCCATTGCTACCTCATCAAATGCCCACTGTACTAGTATTTGCCACTAGCTCTTCATAATCATCCAATTTTTTTTCTATGTATCCACATCGAGCTGGTGGACCCTTGGTCCACGTGCATGGTCTATCGCGTATATGTCTACGTGGTCATACTCCTTTGACTATGTCATCCATATTTGCCATGTTATCACTGGTAGGAGAGCACATCATCGATACAAATCATCATCTTGGGTTAGTGCCAGCACATCCGTAGTGTCTGAATCATCGGTCGAGTAGGGTTCATGTCTTCCTTTCACGGTGGGCACCCGCTAATATCCACACTATTCGGATATGCCATAGGTCAACTGCGCCTCAGAGTCTTCGAATAACCCTCGATGATTAACTTGCACACACCTGCATATACCCATTTTAAAATCAAATATTAAAATCATATATAAATGGTTTTATACATGAATTCTTTCCTTATATTGAACTAATTGCATCAAACACCTTACAATCATCTCAAACATATAAAACTCCCTTTAATAGAATATATGGGGTCAAATCATAATCAAGGGGATTTATTTAAATGGAACACTTTGTTTTTGTTTCTTTTGTCTTTCTTTTAATTTTATTTTGTTATATATATAATATATAAACATATATTATATATATAATTATTATTTATTATTATTTTTTATTTTGTTTTAAAATTTTACATATATAAATATATAAGTTTATTTTTAATTTTTTTATTATTTTATGTTTTATTTTATTCGTTTTAGCTTCATATATATAATATATGATATACATATACAAAAATAAAACACAAAATTTAACAAAAAAAATCACTAACACCAAACTTGATGAAAAGAATCATTGACAACAAAATGATGATAAAAATCATCGACAACAAAATGACAATAAAAATCATCGATAACAAATTGACGATAAAAATAGCGTCAACAACAAATTGACGATAAAAAAACATCGACAAGAAATTGACGAAAACTGCAAACCCAAAAAAAAGCAAGGTATTAGACACTTAAAACAAAATGCAAACACCCAAATACCCAAAATGAAAGGTAGGTCCCCAATTTTGGGGCGAGTTGTGCGATAGTCACAACACTACTTGAAAGGAACATGGCAAATACAAGAATATTATTTTCTGAATCACAATTATTAAAGGGGCCTAATTTTACCCCATGGAAAAATAAAATGAGGTCAATACTTATTGTTGAAAAAATTTAGGATGTAGTAAATGGACAAAGAGACATTCGAGTAAATAAAACATGAATTCAAAAGTTCAAAGATGATGTTAAAGCTCTTATGTTAATTTTATTTGGTATATAAGATGAAATTCAAGCACATATTAGTGAAGCAAAAACTTCAAAAGTAGCATGGGAAAAATTGTGTATGATATTTGAAGGAAAGAATAAGGTAACCATTTTTTATCTACAATCATAGTTGTATACACTAAAAGTTCATGATGGAGAAAACATAGAATAATTTCTTCGAAGGATATCATAATTAAAATCAAAATTACACACCTTAGGAGAACAGGTTGAAGATCAATTTCTAGTCTTAGTTGTACTTAGAGCACTTCCTAAATATTTCAAAATGTTGGTCACATCTCTTCAAGTATCAAACCAAAAGGTGTCATTTGAGGAATTAATAAATATTCTTCAACAATATGAACTTGAAAATTAGTTGAGAAGTGAGTCATCCAATAAGGCTCATGTATTAGAAAAAGAATTTTGCACTTCATCACAAAAATAAAAATAAATGAAGTATTGTCATATTTGTAAAAAAGGACATAATACAAAATCTTGTAAGTATGATGCATTGACAAGGAAGAATCAAGACAAAGAATATCTTAAAGGGAATTAAAGAGATTAGAGTAATCAGATAGGGTATGTTGCTCAATCAAAATCTATACATAGAAATATTTTTGCAAATCATATATGTTTGTTATCAAGTATTGAGAAATCCAATAAAGATTTAGAACCTATGACAATAAATACTTGTTGTGATACAAAAGGTAAAGATATAGATTGTAGCTCAAATGATTTGAGTATAGTTTGTGATTGGTTAGAAAAAGCTTATGCTATCAGAATTGATGATGACATAGATTCAAATGATGATAGAAATAGTGAAGCTCAGAGTTGTGTTGATATTGGTAAAGATTAGTCTAATGATATATCTGGTCATTTTGAAAAGTATACTAAAGGAATTGGTTCAAAGTTGTTAAGTAAAATGAGATATAAAGGTATAGGTTTAGGAAAATATGAACAAGGAATGAAAGAGCCAATTGTATCAGAAATAATACCGAAGTGTGAAGGTCTTGGATATACTGGAAGACTAGCAGTAATAATCAAGGAACTAAGTTTGTGACAGAAAATAATAACATCAAATCTATGAAATGGAATAATAAAATAAGTAATAATTAAGAACAGAATGGTAAAATAGATTTTGTAATAGAGAATAGATATAGTCATTGTGGTAGATATGGACACAAGATATAAAAATGTTGGAATCTCCATTGTTGTGAAATTTGTGGAGGATGTAATCATTCTAAAAAATATTGTTTATATAAAGAGAAGGAAAGTCAAAAATTGAAAATGGATTGTGGATGAATAAGTATGAATGAATGGAATAAGATGAAAGGAATGTTGTATGGTTTCTACAAAAGAAAATCAAGTGTAATAAAAAATTAAAGTTTATTGAATGAAAATAATGATATTTGATCTTATCATGAAGAAATATGAAATAAATGATTATGATCCAAGCATAGCTTGGAAGGTAACCTACAATGAAAGCAGTGAAAGCATCTATAGTGATGATCCTACAAAGACAATAGCATTATGAATATTATAGTGGATGACCCAAAGACAATGATTATCTAGATGTGACCCAAAGGGAAAATTCCAAAGGTAGTGACCCTGAGGTAGTGATCCAAAGGTAGAGATCCAAAGATAGTGACCTAAAGGTAGAACCAATGGTAGTGACCCAGAGACTGAGATCCAAAGGCAACTCATATATATTTATCTAGAGGTAGACAAATTATTTATCTATCCATGATAGAGTCAGAGCTAAAGATTGAAGAAAAATAAGAATCAAATATTGAAGGCAAAAAGCCTTCCTACCAAATAATGTAATACGAGGGGATGTTGGAGATATTACATTATTTTGCCCCCTTGCAATATTAGTTTGGTAGATGATTTATATTTTATATAATGTATGTGATAATATGAGAAAGAGTGCAAAGTGTCATGAGATTATGTAGAGTCACATGATATGTGGCAAGTTGAAGGCTTTGTCTTTATTAGAGGAATATGAAAGGTTGGATCTCCTGAATGAAATAGGAGAGCAATAGTTAGGAAACTAAAGTCATGAAAAAGGATATATTGGAGGTAAAGCTCCATGCATTGTAACCAAGTTGTATCATTAATGTAATCTTTGTATATTGTGTTCATTTGTGTTATATTTCATGAGATATTATCTGTAAGATATTATTGTTATTAAGTTTCATTGTTAGTAGCATTGGTTTGGTTTATCTTTAGATCCTGGTTGAAGCTTTCTGTGAGTTAACCTATTCAAAAAGCTAACAAAAATAATTCTTTACATTATAAAAAATGTTCAATAGGCTTGGGACTAGCTATGGGCAGTGAGGAGTTTCACATGATAAGTTCAAGTTCCAATATCATGGGCAGACACCTTTTAGAGCCATACAAATACTTAAATAGAAGCATCAAACTTATGGTTATGCATGGATCCAAGTCAAGTGTACCCATTTCTGAATCCAATCTCATCCTCATGTTTATGGCTATGCATGGATCCAAGTCAAGTGTACCCATATTATGGATCCAATCCCATGCTCATGTTTACTATGGGCTCTCATCAAAAATTTACCCTAAACATTTAAAAAAATCCCAATGTGTTTGGAGCTAATGGTGGGAAACAAGCAGTTTCACATCATCAGCCTAGTTTCTAATTCCACTTGTGGATGCCTTATAGAGCCATGAGGATACCTGATGGTAGGGGTCAAACTTATGTCTATGCATGAACCCAGGTTGAGTGTTGCGTATTATGGATCTAAGCCCACCCTCATGGTCTCCATGAGCTCTACCTAAAAATTTATCCTTAACATTTAATCAAATTACATTAATAAAATAGAAGAAAAGAGAAGGTTTTTAACCTCCATGATGTTAAAAGTAACTATGGGATGGTGACTTAAGAAATAACTATTGTTATTAACCTTAAAAATTTGACCCAATTGTTTTACTTTTGATTTTGATGATGAATTCTCCTACTTTATCCACTTTCTTCTCTTCAAACAAATCATGCATTGATTCCACAACTAGATTATCAACATAGCTAGATCAAATATCATTATATGCCAAACATTAAAAAAAATTGCTTCTTTGTCTCAATTGTCCTTGATGTATAAAATGTGCATATCCTCTCTTCGCATTGTTCTTTTATTTTCTTCCATATATTTGTTTGATATTTAAGTGGGCGTGAGCTAGTCCTCAATTGGGTCATTAGCATATTTGCTTTCTAATTTATGCTTGCTCCTACATAGGCATTTTGATGGTGACCATATGTAGGATTAAATTTATCAAGATAATGTTATATTTTTCTTTTTAACTTATTTTTTTAAAGAAAAGGAGTTATATATTGGTATTCAAATTTGCAAAGAACAATTATCCAATAAGCCACTTGGAGGTCACAAGCTTGTTGTCCAAAAGGAGAAATAGGCAATAAAGCAAATTTAAAAACTTGAAAAAGTGCAATAGTATACCAAGGGTATCAGGATGCAAAGGATACCATAATCACCAAGAAAACTTGAAATACGAATAGCTCCAAAATCATGAAATGTTTTAGGGTTATCCAAAGGTATCAAAATATCTAGGGATGCTAAAATATTTAAAGGATTCAAAATTACCATATGCTTCTTATCAACTGTGCCATTCATGTTATCTATTATTCTTTTTTCTTATTGCTATGAGATGCAAATAGGCTATGCTTATGGCCTCATTTGCAAGGTGATCAACCACCATATTATACCTCCTTCCAATGTAGGATTATTGTATATATTCAAACTTTTGCTCCAATTCTCTCTCTTATTTGAACTATTTGTAGCTGGACTGATTAGAAATCCTTCCCCTTAGATAGGGAAGGGATCACAAGTATCGAATCACCATACACATGGAGTTGTTTAATGCCTTGTTCCTAAGCTAATTTTTATCCTATTTCACAACCTATTAATTATATAACATGTTGGAAATATTAAAGTGTTGTGTTGTCATTGATGTCAAAGGATTGATGTCATAGGTTGATGTCAAAGAGAGCTTAGCATGGCAAAAATATTCTCCTATGGTTGGATAATTATGCAAGGCAAGGTTCATATCAATGCAAGGAAATTGTCAAAAATATAAGGTTATAATATGTATTTCTAAATATTATACACAAGGGATAAATGTTTGTAAGAGGAAGCAAAGAAAAAGGTTCATGAAGTTTTATGATAAAAATAGCATGGTACAAGGTTGGAAAAAATACAAGTTCTTAAGGTTTGATGATAAAAAGAACATGGTACAAGCTTGGCAAAGGAAAGGTTCATGTGGGTTGATGTTAAAAAGTTAAGAAGTATAATATTTAAATATTAGAAAAAGGTTTTAAAAAGGACATGGACCAAGGCTTAAAAGACAAGAAAAAATATTTAAAAGTAGTGGACCATGGTCTAAAAGGACAAGAGGAGAAAGAAGTTTAATTTCAATAGACCAAGGCTTAAAAATAATAAACATTATAATATTTTTAATATTATAATGCCAATTTTTAAAAGGAGGATGGCACCAAAAATAAGTTTGAATTTGAGCGTCAACGTAGCCCAAGGTAAAGGAGGGCACACCATGTTATTCGAGCGTCGACATAGACCAAGGCAAAGGAGGGCACACCATGATTATTTGAGTGTCGACGTCGTCCAAGTAATGAAGGCCAATGTATATATACCCAAGGTTTTACCTTAGGAAATTGTCACATGAATTGCACATCGATTTTCATTCATCAAGAGAGCTAGTGAATGGCAGAGGTAGTGCATATTTTATTTGGTGAAGAGTTTGAAAAAGATATTTGACACACGGGTGTGAAAGGTTAACAGAGAACAGGAGGAGAACAACAAATTTTTATGAGTGCATTTCTCAAAGGACATATGTATGTGTGCATTTAAATGAGGATGTGAAGATATCTTTGAAATAAAACAACAATGAATATATCTTCGATGGGATGAGCACAATTTGATATACTCCAACGTATTGGCTCCTACGAATAGGGAGGTAGGAGGACAAAGAAAGGTTGACACAAATTTGTGAATGATTTCAGGCGTGTCGAGGTGTTGAGAAAGATTATTAAAGGTTACGTAGAGATAATACATTGTTGCTACTAAGTCTCTGAAGATAGCTCTACCATTGGTAATAGAACCATGATCTTGCAAAAATATATTGAAAAAATTGTTGCTATAGCTGTCGTTGGGTTCTAAAGAGAAATTGACATTACTACTACTGAAGGGTTCAAAACAACTTATTGATATCACTGACACCAAATATTTTGAGAAGAATTTGTAAAAGTCATCATTGCCGAGTAAGACTTGAAAAATATTGCATTTGATATAAAATATATGAGGCAGCAAAATTTTGTGAAGTAGCACAGATCCTTGGATGCCAATCAAGTAGTATGCAGGGAATTGAAAATTGGTTAAAGATATTACTGCCATCGTGAATCTGCTACCAGATCAATATTGGTGAATGAAAGACATAGATAGTACAAGTCAAACAAAGTGAAAGGAAATTATGAGTTGTCTATCCTACCATTTTTGTCCTCATTCGATTGGATAGTTGTGAGCATCAGTGAAAAGGAAGGTGTAAGGTTCAAAAGTTGTGAGTGTCAGTTTTGTTGTAAATTCACTATGTCAAAGAATACTAATTTGATGTAGGAGCAGAGGTAATGTGATAGAGGTTAAATGTCAAATTGCAAAAGACATAAACTCCTTTTCATGACATGATACTCCAAGCTCTTCAATAGCGCAGTCGGTGAGGAGGTTTGTGATTGGGCATTGTGTCCTACAAGTGAGGGGTTCAAATCTCGATGACGGTTGAAAGAGATATTTATTTTTGCTTTATTAAATTTTATATTTGAGGAGCTATAAGGTGTTTTTATGATTGTTTCTGCTGGTAATATTGAAAGGAGTAATAAGTTGTTTTGATGATTATTGTTGCTGGTAATATTGAAAGGAGTAATAAGTTGTTTTGATGATTATTGTTGTTGGTAATATTGCATGATTAGAAAGGAGAAATAAGGTGTAATTTTGGTCATGATTATTTATATTTTTGAGCACATCTTTGAAAAGGATTTTATTGTTGATGGTTTGAAAGAGAGATCTACTAACCAGTTTTGAAGTGGCACTTTGAAAGAGAAAGTCTGTTGAGATAGGTTTTTAAGGGCACATCTTCATCAAAGCAAGTTGAGAGATATGGTGATATTATTCCTTCTTTAAGGTGTTTGGTTGAGAAAATATTTCTGAATCGTAAGGTGGAGGAATAAGGATTGTATATGTGCATTTTTGAAAATATTTGAGAACTACTTGTGCTTCATTGGTGAATGAAATTAGAACCACATATGCTAGAGTTTGAGAACAAATTGTGCAGCATTGTTGAATGAATTTGTGAAGCATTTATGCATTGGATTTGAGTGACTTTGGAAGAGAACATATTGAGATTTTGCATTGCATATTATTCTTTATATGTTCATGAAAGAATTTTGGGTAGAATATGTCTGAATTGCCTAGTTGAAGAAAGCATTTTTGGAAGAAATACAAGCATTATTTTAAACATCATTTGTGTGCAATATTTGGGATTGGTTGAGCATTTTCTGTGAGTTGCTTTGAACATGTGTTAGAGTAGATTTTGAACATGAGTTAGATCATATTTGAGCAGAGCTAAGAGTAGGTTTGGTTATTGATTTGAGAAATCTTTGTGATAAGGCTTGAGGTAGATTTGAGCAGTTTTGTGAGCAGAGTTGAGATAAATTTGTGCATGTAATGTGTGTAGATTTGGATAGATTTTGTGAGCAGGTTTGAGGTATATTTGTGCATGTAATATGTGTAGATATAGGATAAACTTGAGATAAATTTGTGTATGTAATGTGTGCATATTTAGGACACAATTGAGACAAATTTGTGCATGTAATGTGTGCATATTTGGGATAGAGTTGAGAGCAGATTTATGAGTAGACCTGAGTAAGCCTTGTGATTAGGCTTGGAGAATAATTTAGTAGAGTTGTGTACCAACTTTGGAGGTGACCAGAGCAAAGGGGATAGAGTTCTCCTGTGGATAGAGTTCCACGAACCAAAGAAAAGGATAGGAGTCTCCTATGGATAGAGTTCCACAAACTAGACCAACAAGGGGATAGAGTTATCTTGTGGATAGAGTTCCATGAAATAGAGTTAAGGGGATAGAGTTCTCCTATGGATATATTTCCATGAACTAGAGCAAAGGAGAGGAGTCTCCTGTGCATAGATTTCCATGAACCAAACCAGCAAGAGGATAGAGTTCTCTTGTGGATAGAGTTCCACAAACCAGAGCAAAGGAGAGGAGTCTCCTATGGATATATTTCCACAAACTAAACCAACAAGGGTATAAAGTTCTCCTATGGATAGAGTTCCATGAACCAGAGCAAAGGAGAGGAGTCTCCTATGGATAGAGTTCCACGGACCAGAGCAAGGGGATAGATTTCTCCTATGGATAAAGTTCCACAAACCAGAGTTAAGGGGATAAATTTCTCTTGTGGATAGAGGTCCACGAACTTGAGCATAGGGGATTGATATCTCCTTTGGATAGAGGTCCATAAATATTGTAATAGGGAATTGGTTCCCAAGAGATTTGTTGAGAAAATTTAGAAGAAATATTTTCTCAGTGGGCGTAACACACATTGGGTGAACCATGTTAAATTTGTGTCTCTTATGTGTGTGATTATTTGTGCATTATTTATTGCCTTGGTATTATTTTTGCTATAATTTGGGTTGAAAAGTGGAAAGTTTTATCTTATACTGTTCACCCCCTCTCATTATAATCTTGTGTTCTTCATAACATTATTGGTTGGTTTTTTCAAATTGATTTTGAACTGAAGTATTTCATGGTATGGTGCCACTAGGATCACACCACCAGTCACTACATGACTTTGGCTTGATTTAGAGGATACATAAAATAAAATTGTAGGGAACTTTATCTTTTAAGGTTTGATTTTTCTAACCTATGGCCTAGAATATAGGAGATTTTGGATATCCATTTGGTGTAACAGTTGTATCTCCTTTTTTATTAATATTCTCATGTCTTATTTTTTATGATATATAGCTTTTGTGTTCAAGAATATCTCCCTTAACACTTTATTGGTTAACACTAAAAAATTGGTTATTTTATCATAAAAAAAAATCCTCTTTTTGTCCTTCCATATGTGCCAAATGATGAATATTGGAACTGAATACCATATCTTCTTGATAAGGTGCTTGTCCTTCAGTCCCCATTTTTACATTTAGCCACAATTGGTTAAGTAATTTTTTGATTTGAAGGTTCCTGATAGTACTGATCCTAGTTCTTGGGTTATTTCAATCCAAATTTAAACTACTCATGTACATTGAAAGAATAGACGTAATATCATTTGATTGTTCTTAAGACACCTATGGCAAATATAAGGTCCATGATATTCCTCTTAATGAGGTTGTATCCAATAAGAATCTTATTTTATATCATGAAACAAATAAAGGCTTGAAGTTTGGGGAACCTTGTAATTCCATACCTTAGCTACGGTTGAGTTCTTCTAATACTAACATTGTAATAACACCCCTTGGATGACTATGTAAATACCCGAACCACTAATAGAATATGTGGCAAGGGTGAATCTCTCACCCATCCAATTAAACTTACAAGATAGTTATCACCCAACTATTGTAGGACTACTTTTATTTTTGGAAAATAATTCTTAATGATTGGAGGTCCTCCCAAGACTGGATCATCCCATATATTAATTTGTTTACCATCATTTAGAAGCCAAGAGGTATGATTTAATATAATATCTTTATATTCCACAATATGTTTCCAAATTGAGGAGGAGCCTGCTATACTTTTCATGCTTTTTGAGTTGGATCCCATTAGAGTTGTTGAGATATTTACATTTTAAGATTTGCTTCCATGGAGAGTTTGGTGGAGTGAGCAAATTCCAAAGTAGCTTAGCACTTAGTGCCTTGGTAACAATTGTTGTTTTTCTAATTCCTAGACCTCCCTACTCCTTTGACTTGGTAGTAGTATCCCAATTGACCAAATGGATATTTTTCCTATTTTATTGCCTTCCCCCTTGCCCTATAAAAGTTCTTAATATTTCATCTAACTTTTTTTGTATATATAGGGGTGCATGATACACCAATAATTGATATATGGGAAAAATTGATATACTAATTTGATTAAAATAATTCTTCCAACCAAACTCAACCAACCATTGCTATATTATTTTATTATCCTTGACATATTTTCTAAAATTAAATTCCAAGTTTCCTTTCTTTTTATGGAAGCCCATATGAACACCTAGGTAGTTAAAGGTATCACTACATTTTTGAAGTCCCAAAATCTGAGATAAACCTCTATCTTGTATTTTTGAAGTATTATAGTATAAACTCTGCTCTTTTGGGTGGTTATATCTACCCTTGTGGATTAAGAGAAGCAATCTAAAACTTCTTTGATCAACCTTACATTCATTTTTATGGATTTCCCCAGTAAAATAGTATCATCTACAAATTGAGCATGAGTGATTATTCTATATCTTATAGTTGCTCTAATTCCCAAGATTTATTTTCTTCTTCTCAATTTGGTCAAGGTCCTCCCTAAAGTTTCAGCTAGAAGGATATACAAGTAAGGGGAGATAGGACACCCTTGCCTTAATCCTCTAGTGACTTTAAAGAAGTTAGTAGGTTCCCCATTGAATAGAGGGGCTATCCAAGCTCCCTCTATGCAATATCTTATCAAATTTATCATTTGAGCAAAAAATCTAAATTTGGTTAACACCTATGTTAAAAAGCCAATGTTTACTCTATCAAAGGCATTAGCCATATCAAGTTTAATGGCTATTCTTTTCGTTTTGGACTTGGCACTTAAGTGTAGGGCTTCTTGAATCATTATAATATTATCATATATTTGTTTCTGTGGAAAAATAATCCCTTTTTTATGGCTCTATCAAATCATTAATCTTCCTTTTAATTCTATTTGCTATTATTTTAGTCATTATCTTATAAAGGCAATTGCACAAAGATATAGGTATGAAACTATAAAAAATAACTGCATTTTTCTCTTTTGGAATTAAAGCTAAGAAAATGGAGTTGATTGCCCCAAATATTTTACCTCTTATACTTATATCTTCTATCATTGCTAATATGTCATCTCCTATAATTTCAAAAAAACAATTGATAAAAATTACTGGTGAAGCCATCTGGTCCTCAAGATTTGTCCTTGGGTAGTGAACATATAACTTCTTCCAACTCTTCTTTGATTACTGTTGAAGAAAGATCTTCTATGTATCAAATTTTTAACAAAGGAGGAATGTTGTTTGGGAGAGTGGCCAGGGCATGCTGATTTACTATTTTCTTTGTGAAAAGGGTTGAGCAATGATCTATTGCTAGTTTCTTTATGACTACTTCATCAAAATAAATTTCTTTAGTTTTGTGAATTTCTCTTATTGTATATTGTTGGTAGTTTTGCATTATTTTTAAATGAAATTAATTTGTGTTTTTATCTTCTTTATTGAGACAAATCATTCTTGATCTAAGTCTTCAATGTACCTCTTATTCTCTAGAAGCTTTGATCAATTTCTCAATTCAATCGAAGTCTTCTCTCTTCCTGTTGAGGGGTTGGAGGTTGATCACCTATCTCTTGCTCTGCTTCCTCTATATTTTGTAGAAATATGCTTGACCTATTTTGAAATTTATTCTTATTGGTAATCCAGTCCCTAATATCTTTCTTGAGAAAACCAACAAAGGAAGAAGGAGAAAATCTTAAATAACTGCAAAAAAATAATGAATAGCCAAAATTCTTACTAGATTTGGGTATACAAAGGAAAATGCATTAGGTGTTGTGAACCCTTGTCCATAAAACTAGATACAAGCATAAAAAATGGACATCAGAATCTAAATCGACATTATTGTAGCTCTTTCATTCCTTCAACTATCTTCCTAACTTCTTTACCCATATAGTTATTTAAATTTTTTCCCTAACAAATCCTTTGTCTTTGCTATTATTTGGGCATTTAATTAGGTCAATATTTTATTTATTCATCCACTTATTTTATTTTATCCAAGTATTCTTTCTCTTGTTAAAATCTTTGTTTGTTATCTTAGGCCATTTATTTGCTTCTATCTATTCAATTCTTTTTAAACATCCTAGAATATAAACCATAGTAGTTGCCTCTATAGGGAAGGTGATTGTTTCTACAAGAAGAATCTCATATGAATTGAAGCTTTTATTTTGAATTTTTTTTATTAACAGATGCTTCTAAATCCTCCCTATTTATCTTCATTTAAATTCTAATGTATTTTTAGCCCGTGCTTCACATCCATATAACACCACCAGTACCACTAATATCCTAAAAAAAACTTATATACCCATAATTTAGCCTCTCTAATTCTATTTTATAATGAAAAAAGTGCTCTCTATCCTCCCAAAATTCTCTTCCTTCTACATGTTTTGTAATTAAGTGTATTATAGAAGTCTATCCTAAGATATTTTAACTTTGCTACTTCTTTTAAGAATCCTCTTCATAATAAAAATTAAATTTTTACATCTTTTTTTTCTTGTTGGAGAAGATCAAAAGTTTGGTTTTGTTGGTATTTACATGCATTCCTACCTCCTTGTATAAATTCTTTAGGGATTTTAAGTGCTCTCTTAGCCCTTGTGATGACCTTCAAATAAAAATGAGACTCATCATATAAAAAAAAATCCTTAATACATATTCTCTCAAATGAACACCATCCTCTCCTCTTAGATGTGGTCATTCTTCTAATTTGTTAATATATAAACAAAAGAAGGTAGGGGATAGTGTGAATCCTTGTTTAACCCCTATTTCAATTCTACAACATTTTGAAATGTCTACTTGAGTTCTAATGTTAGCTCAAACCTCCCTATACAGTATATAAATTTCTACTCTATATTGTTCTAGTATGCTTAGGTCCTCCATTCTATTCCATAGTATACTTCTAGGCACCACAAAATAATAATAGATTTCTTTTTTTTCACAACATATTTATTTAATTATATGTATCAAAGTGATGACATGGTCTATTTGATCCACACATCAGGGGTTTAGGATAGTTGTATGAAGGACAATCTATAGGACCAGATAGTGGTGACTTACATGTTACAACCAAATTGATGTTGCAAAAGCTTTGGATTTACTATTTAGATTAAATGCACCTCAATAGACTCACGTAATGGAATGTTACAAGAAGATGTTATAAATATAGAAGTAGACTCAAGAATAAAAACTCTTGTATGAATCATGAGAGGATATTATAGGTGCTATATATAATTAGCATTACAAGAAGCATGGCTCTTTGTTCTATAAAGGTGTAATAATGGTAAGAAGAAATGAAATACAAGATAAGGAGTCATGCGTTCTTGGTTTTTTAGTTGAGAATTTCTAAACTACATTTAAATAGAGTATGTAATATTACAAAGAAGCTAAAAGATAAAAGTGCATCAACTTCCAATACACCTTAGTGATATCAAGAAACAACCAAGAATTTAGTTCTTATGTCTTAGAAATTCAATTGTCAATTATTAAAATGGGAAAGGGGATAAATTGATCTAAAATAAATATAACAGTCATCTAATTATGATTTATGATATGATAGTTAGTTGTTTTTTGTACTTATGTGGGTCTCAATAGATTTTATAATTTTTGAATGGTCACTAGTCAAATGGAGGCTAAAATTTGGCACTAAAGTAGTCATGGTTCTTAAGTGGTTTAGTGCTAGTGCAGTCTTGGTACCAAAATGAGAGTTAATGATGACCAATATAGTGAACAGTCTAGATAAGTTCCATGGATGTTGCTTTGAAGTGACTTTGACATTATGTCTTGAGAAGTTCTAAGTAACCCCTCCTTTACTTAGATTATTTATCCTTCTTGAGGATCAATAGTCCATATTATGTCATTCAATAACCATAGAAAAAGGTTCTTAAGTTGGTCAAAGTGTGCTACTTTGCTTGTGATATATACCTTGTTTAAAAATCCTAAACGGGTTGTGTATCCCTTACTGAATACTCTTACTGGTAACCTTGATCAACTTATCTATTATGATAGATTTCAACTATGTTGGGTCTTAGATCAATTGGGTGATGTACTACAATGGGATCTAGTAGAGGAGGTAGGTACAACTTGAAGATTTTAGAATGAAATATTAGATGCATTCCCAAGTATGGTGGTAGGTTAAATATTAAAGTGTTCTCATATATTTGGCATTGGATAGTATAAGGATCATAATGTAGTGGGTTGACATTTAAATATAGTGTTAGAATTATTGAGTTGTCATTGATGTCAAAGGCTGACTTGGTTGATAGAAAACAATGGCAAAAATATCTTCAAGGGAAAATACATATGAGGGTTTATTTGATTTTTGAATACCACCAAAGGTGTTTAAATATTTAAATATTATAATATTTAAATATTAAATTTAAATATTATAATATAGAAGTCATTTTCTTTTAAAATAGAGTGGGCCAACTTGGGTGCCACATAAAAAGGGTGTGCATATATAAGGCCAAAAAGTTCATTTCATAGTGGATGAGAATTGACCTAACAAGTCTTCGATATATTGATAAGAGTTGAGTGCAAATGGAGAAAAGAGCCACCAAATATAAGCTACGAAATATGAATAGCTAGACATTGTAGGCCGCGTATGAAGAAAAGAGCCATCAGATATAGAGTTGCAAAGTAAGGACAGCTAGACATTGCAGGTTGAGTACAGAGAAACGAGTAGGAGGTTGAAGCAGATATTTCTAAGGTCGAAGAGGTGAAGTGAGGAGCCACCATCGAGTGAGATAGGTAAACCAGAGAAGATACCATTGAAACAAGTTGATTCACTACAGAAGGAGTCTAAATAGTTAAATCATCTAGGAGGTGAATGCTTTATGAACTCATATTTGGATATGACCTACCATAATGGAAATTATGTTAAGACCTTCATTCAAACATCTTGCTGAAAGAAACATCTCAAAAAACCTTCATTCATGCTAGCGAGTAAGGACAATGGGCGGTCGCATAGCTGGAAATATAAGTTTCATCAAAGAGTCATTAAAATTAACCATTGTGGAGGAAAGTTGAGACTGCCAAGTGGACATAGATCTGAATCCATCAACGCAAATAGAAAACAGGTACGATAGTCATTACATTCAAAGAAGTAGAATTTGAATTTTTTGGACACCGTCTTTGGAGTTCTTGCTATAGAGAACAATCATGCCTGCTAGCGTAGTCTACTAAATATACATAGACACATAATTGGTTTATGGAATTGAGTGCTTGTGTTGTGATCATAAGAGCCTTCAAAGGATATTCAGATATGACCAAATTACATCAACCTTGAGTTTTTGAGATCATGAAAAGCAATCGTAGTAGCAGTTTACATTTAGAGTGAATTTGTGGACAGTAAGAAAAGAGTATTGAGAATGTCACGCAGCTAACAAAGAGTGCTAACTTGGATCGATAAGAGGATAACAAGGAGTCGAAGAGCCTGAAGGTGATGGGAGGTGCTACATTATGATAGACAAAAACTACTCGATGATGCCATGGTGGAGTTAGAAATTGAAAAAGAGCCAAAAAAATAGACATTCAAATTCGCTGATCTTAAGTTGTCCATGTCACTTACCAAAGTAGGAGTTGTGGAAATCAAAGGGTGGTGGTTCACGGGTTGGCCGATTTTTTATGAAGAGAGAATGCCATTGGGTGGACGACACTAGGCTTCTGTTTGCAAAATAGGTAAGTAAAAGGAAGTTACTTGTTGGCATGTCTAATAATTGCAAAAATAGATTGTAATAAGTAATTTATATTACAGAAATAGTTTGTGATAAAGAAAGTAATTTCTAGACGGGGAATAGAATATAAAAGAGTAGAAAAAGGGGTTTTATGTTTTAAGTTAGCTTATGAAAATGAATTGTATGTTGTCACTTGGAAGAGGCGACAAATTTACATCGTGGCTATATGGAGACTTGTTGAATTAAACAAGTGGACTTTTTGACGCATTTGAAAATTTAAGTTTAGATTTTTCTTTAAAGAGTAAAAGCAAGATTTGTGAGCAAGAGTTGATGCTAGTTAAGGATTAGCTTTTGTGAAGCATATTTGAGAAGTTTTGGATCAGTCTTGGGAGTAGACCTGAGCAATATTGTTGAACAAATTATTTGGAGAAAATCTAAGTGAGGTTGGTGCCTCAAGGGGATTGGTGTCTCCTGTGGGTTGGTTCTCATGAACTTGGTAAGGGGATTGGTGTCTCCTGTGGGTTGGTACCCACAAACTTGAGCAAGGGTATTGGTGTCTCCTATGGGTTGGTACCCATGAACTTAGGGGATTGGTGTCTCCTATGGGTTGATGCCCATGAACTTAGGGGATTGGTGTATCCTATGGGTTGGTGCCCATGAAATTGTAATAGAGAATTGGTATCTCCTATGGGTTGGTGCCCACAATTTTTTTTGAAGAAAAATATAAGTAATATTTTACTATGGTTTTCTCTCGAAAGGGTGTTTCCACATAAAATATTTTTCTCTTATGTGTGTGGTGATTTCTACATTGTTTCATTACTGCATTGATATTATTTCAAGATATTGCTTTGGAAATAAAAGAGAATTTTTTTATCTTATACTATTCAACCCCCTAGTATAAGCTTGTGTTCTTCAATTGGTATCAGAGCAAGTTCCTTCGTGAAAGCCTAACTGCTTGAAGGAAGATCTTACAAGAACACACATGGCTAAGAAGGTGAAAGAAGATGCTCCTGTTGTCAAAAACAAAGAAAAGAAGAAATACCCAAAAAATTAAGAGGAAGCCATAGTTGACATAGAAGAGGAATTTATTTTTGCTTTTAAAGAGGTGAAGAGGCTTAGAAATAAGAACTCAAGATTGGAGACTCAAGTACAAGAGGATGAGAAGACGAAGACAAAGCTTTTGCAAGAACTCATCAAATTAAAAGTTAAAATTGAAGAGGTAAAGCAAATTGAAGAAGTTATAGTTGAGCAGTTAAAGGCAAAAGTGTTGGAATGTAAAAAATGGAACATGAGATTGTCTCTCTGAGGAAGTAAGTGGAAAAATCTAATGATAAGCTACAACAAAATATTAGGTGTGAGAAAAGTACATAAATATTGGATGATATTATCAAAGCATAAAGATATTCGGTTATAAATATTTGACTTGGTTTTGAAGAAGGTCAAAAGAAACAAAAGGAGAAGCAAGCTCAAAAGGAACAAAGGCATCAAATAAAATAATTAAAGAAGAGCCTAAGACCTATGTTGATGTGTTGAGAAGTGGTAGCATAAATAAGGGAGAAAAAAAGCATCATCATGCATCAAGGTCCATCACAGAAATAATAATGAGAGAACCATGCAGTCATATCCTCCAAGGCAATCAGACATGTTTCAATATTTCTTCCATGGTTATTGTTTTTCATGCAATCGATTTGGTCATAAAGCTATAAATTGTAGGGTCCATGTTAAGAATTATTTTGGCTTCACCAAGAGGAATTTCAATTTATTTGCATCTCTCATGGACTACAATATCATTTATTACAAATGTAATAATTTTGGGCATAGAGCTAAATGGTGTAGAACGGTATTCCCTAAACTTTAGAAAACAAGTAAGGAGGATGATCAAACTGTTCAAAAGAATATGTCCTCAAAATTTTGGAAAAAGATAATGTAAAAATCTAATGATAAACTACAACAAAATATTAGGTGTGAGAAAAGCACAAAAATATTGGATTATATCATCAAATCATAGAGATCTTTAGTTATAAAGACTGGACTTGGATTTGAAGAAGGTTAAAAGAAACAAAAGGAGAAGCAAACACAAAAAGAATGGAGGCATCAAAGAAAATAATTAAAGAAGATCCTAAGACCTATGCTGATGTGTTGAGAAGTGGTAGCATCAAGAAGGGAGGAAAAAAGCATCATCATGCACTAAGGTCCATCATAGAAACAACAATGAGAGAACCATGTGTCATATCCTCCAAGGCAAGCAGACAGGTTTCAATATTTCTTCCATGGTTATTGTTTTTCATGCAATCGATTTGGTCATAAAGCTATAAATTGTAGGGTCCGTGCTAAGAATTATTTTGGCTTCACCAAGAGGAATTTCAATTCATTTGCACCTCTCATGGACTACAACATCATTTGTTACAAATGTAATAATTTTGGGCATAGAGCTAAATGGTGTAGAACGGTGTTCCCTGAAATTTCGAAATCAGCTAAGGAGGATGGTCAAACTTTTCAAAAGAATATATCCTCATAATTTTGGAAAAATAAAATGGAACAAGAAAATGAGCATTGTAAGTTGGGAGTAATTTCACTCCCATTGATTGCCTCAGTAAGAGTAGGTAGTAAGGGGGTGGTGTCAAGTATCTTATATTTCAACCTCGACGAGCCTTTTCCATTGATTTCAAAGGGGGATAATTCCAGTAAGGGGGAGCAGCTTGTGATATTGTTGAAGTAAAGGATAATTTCTTTGCAGGGTTGCCATCAATGACAAATGGGGGAGATTGTTAGAATTATTGAGTTGTCATTGATGTCAACCTTACAAAGAAATTTTCCTTCAACAATATCACAAGCTACTCCCCTTGACAAGTTGCTCCCCCTTACTGAAATTCTCCCCCTTTGACATCAATGGCAAAGGCTCCTCGAGGTTGAAATATAAGACACTTGACACCGCCCCCTTACTACCTACTCTTACTGAGACAATCAATGATGAGATGGGAGTGAAACTACTCCCAACTTACAATGCTCCTTTTCTTGTTCCATTTTATTTTTTCAAATTTTTGAGGACATATTCTTTTGAAATTTTTGACCATCCTCATTACTTGATTTTAGAATTTTAGGGAACACCGTTCTACACCATTTAGCTCCAAACCTTATTTTTGTGGAGCCAAACCTTATTTTGGTGGAGCCAAACCTTATATCCAATATAAAATGTGTGTGGCATATTATATTGGTCATAAAATAACTTGTATTTATGTTGTTGGTGCTATATGATTTTTGGAATTATGTTTAGATGTTTTGCACTTATTGTAGGAATTTTTTTACCTAACCAAATTTCTAGGTTTGAAGTCACATCATGGTATTAGTTGATATCTAGAATGACATCCACTAGGGTGGTAGGTTGAAAACTCAAATATGCTTATAATAGGCTATGCCTTATGGAAGAATGACCAATCCTATTGTAGGAGTGTTAAATGTATGAAAGACTCTCATCACAAGTCTACAAGTGTTTAGGATTTTACATCTATAGTAGATGCATTAACTTCTTGCTGACCACGTTAGTTTTCTCATTACTCTATCAGTAAAGGTTATGGAATGCTAGAGCTTGGCCTCTAGAAGTTTCTAAGGAACCTATAGTCTCTAACTTAAATAATGGACCCAAGAAAGCTAAAATAATCTTGAACCTACAGGAAGAATAGACAAGTAGTCTTCAAAGCATTAGTGATTTTGCTACATAGATCCATCATAGTTATCTTTATAAACTTATCAATGACCATGAATATGTAGACACGTTGGTACCTAATGGTTTGTAAACCTAAGAGAAAATCCATGTTGATGGAATTCCAAAGATTGGAAGGTATTTGTAATAGTGTATAAAGCTCATTCTTCTAATTTATTGGTTTGGAAATGCTTCATGGTTCATAAGATTTAATGTAGAGATCTACTTCTTGCTAAATGTGTGATCAATAAAAATAATATTGTAGTATTGCAAGTGTCATGCCAATGTTGAAGTGTTCTTTGACCTCAGAGTAATGTGTTTTCCATATTAGTAGCTAGAATGGTGCATTGAATGGTACATAGATATTTCTAATATGGATAACAACCCGTCTTGAAGATGTTGCATAGCATAGACTAACTTTCTATCAATTGATAATGGAAGTTCACAAAGTTGGTATTTAAGGGGTATTATTTCTACTAGTCATTAGTGCCATGTCCTCTAGTGTTGAGGATAAACAATAGTGTTTCTACCAATGGGTGATTTTGGTATTTGTTGTTTGGTTTTCCTTTACCTTATGATGATTAATTACAAGATGAAATTATTGCATATATGTCATCCATATCATATGCCTAGGATTCTCAAGATTGATCTATAAATGAAGGAATTACAAAGGCCCAGGATTCTTATCCATGATGTAATGTAATTAGTCTTACAAACTAAGTAATGATGTATAGCTCTGTCACTTATTTGAAGTATTACCAAGTCATATTAGAGAGTATCATAAAATGGGAGGCCATTAGATGCCCATTATAGATCAATACAACATATAGTACATAGTTAGAAGTATCAATCCCCAACTTGAATGAATATCTGATGTGTAACATAACTTGCACTATCATGGAATAGAGGAGTCCTTAAACTCTTCAAATGCTTATTATTTTTGTGAAATCTATTGGAAATTTGCCTTCCCATAAATAACCTGATTCAATGGCCACACAATATGAGACAATCCCAAGATAAACCTATGATAGAAGTTGGTGAGGCCAAGAAAACTCCTAATATTTGTTAGGTTCTTAGGTGTCAACCATTCTTGAATGAAATATATCTTTTATGGGTTGATTTAAACTCCTAACCAGTGAATTTAATAAAACCAGATAAGAGATCTTCATAAAATGAAAGGTACACATACTCATGTTAACCTAAAGCTTATGTTGTACAAGGTATCCAGGACTTGGCACACATGTTGGAGGTGTTATTCCTATGTATTATTAAACTTGACAATGTCATTGTGTTGTACAAGGTGTCCAAGACTTGGCACACATGTTGGAGGTGTTCTTCCCATGTCTTATTAAACTTGATAATGTCATTATGTTGTACAAGGTGTCCAAGACTTCACACATGTTGGAGGTGTTCTTCCCATATCTTATTAAACTTGACAATGGCATTCAAGTCAATAATTATGAAGGGCCCTTTGAATGGATGCATAATGTCATTCATTGGGTGCATGAATGTCATTGAGGTATAGGTTAAATCCAAGGGCAAGAAACCACTCATACAATCCTTCTCAAGTATTAAAGATGGTCATATAGATGTCTGCAAAAAGAAAGATAGATCCTTAACCCGACTTAAAAAGGATAGGATGGTTGGTAGTGATAGTATCTGTTTGTGAGGTATTTTAATTCGATTTCTTGAAAGGTCCTATTAACTTCAAACTATAAAAGTTTGATAGGCAACAAATAAATAAATAAACCCCGGCCGGCCCGGGTCCATCTAACCTGGCTTAACTGAGGAATTCAGGAATATTGCCCACGGTTGAGACAAAATTTCGACAGAGTACCTTTTACAAACGTTGTCAATGAACGCGTAATAAATGTTTGTAAATGTAGAGCAGATTCATTGCAAATTGGTCTATCAACGTGGGTAGTTTCAATGATTCACTAAAATAATTCTTAGACAAAAGTGGAATGTCCTATCATTCATTTAATGGCGACGGCACAGCACAGAACGATGTGACAATTCCAAGCTACTGAGATCCATAAGCTTTACATTAGCGTTACGCTATGTAATAACCGGGGAAAAATTGATGCGTGGAGAGATTCTAGCAAGATGTTCTCTAACGGAATCATCACTCAATCAAAACGCCAGAGAATAACTTTCATATATTTGTGAGGGGCTGTCATGTTTCTCTTTCTCGATGGACCTATTTATGTCTCTTATGGTATGTCTGCTTCTATGGAAACAAATATACTGCAAACATATCCCTTGCTCCATCTCCATCGCAACAATGCTGGAAGTTATTGTTTACAAAAATTATTTAAAATTAAACATTCAAGTGTTAAATTTAATTTTTAAGATGTTATAGGTACATGTAAACCTAGAATATAATGAGACATTGTAGAATCCCATAAACACTCTACCTCTCCTCATCTATTTTTAAAAACACTGTTAGAGGAGAAAAAGTATGGAAAGTGCATCTATCATTACAAAAAAAATCTGCAGCAAAACCTTCAACCAAGCACTCGCATTCCCTCTGAACTCTCGCTTCAAACATGAATAAATTGTTTTAAAAATAAATAATCTTAATGATACACCTCTTGCAATATGTTCTAAAAATAATATTAATCTTAATGATATGTCAAGACGACGGATCACGTTTGTGGACGTGAACAAGCTCCAAGAATAAACTATGGAAGCCATAAATCATTAAAGTTTGTTCGTATTCTTTGGTTTTTTTCTTGTATCACACTCTCAAATCATTCATATCAAAATTGTTTGATATTTTCTATTAAATAAAATAAATTATGATAGTCATGTTTCTTTCTTATTTCACAATTCTTTATTTTAAAATTGTTTTATCTTTCTTTTATTTTATAAACAAAAAGAAATTGAGGATAATAAATAGGTGATATTGTTCTACGGGTTTGGGATTATGATACACAATGTAATCTTATTTTCCTTCCAATGGTACATATATAGTTATCAAGTTTTGAGTTCTATATATTCGACATGTTTAAAAATTGGAAATAAAATTTGATATAAAATTTAATATATATTATAAATGTGCATATATCCTTTCAATGTTAAATGTTATGTAAATAAATTAGTATCTAAGAAACTCTATTGAAGATTTAAACAAACATTAATAATTTTCTTCAAGCTTTTAAGTTGTACAATAAATTTTAATGATGCCATTTTAAATAATTTTTTTGAACTTGATAACTAAACATATAATATTTTTATTTTATAGTTATTAATACTTCTTATGTACTTACTAATAGCTTATACCACCTACGTGCTCCACTCCTTAATATTTGTTGTAAAGAGATCCAATATTTTACAATTTTAAAAATAGATATTCATTGTAATAAAAATCAAAATTTGAAAACTTTTGAAATACTTTCCTATTAGATCTAAAAAGGAACCTTCAAACATGGATAGTTTTATTAGTTGTAAATAAGTTAAAAATTTAAATACATATCTAAAAATATAGATTATTAAAAATAAAAATTGTGTCAAATGTCTCAGGTTACGTGATGGGGATTATTATAAATTTACCTTGAGAAATACCATGTCTGTTGAAGGTATGCTTTCGAACATATTGCCACCTACGTGCTCCACTCTTGCACAGTATAACCCAAATAAGGAAAGTCCTTGGACATAATATTTTATTAACTTAATTTTATGAGATGTTAGGGGTTACAGGAATAGGAGTAGCAATGGCCACTACATGGGAAGATAAAAGTTGATGCCATGAATGTGAACATGTTTGCGAAGTATTGCTTCCAGGCAAGAGTTGTTGGCTCCCACAATGTCCACTAGGGTTTTAATATCCTTAAAGATTTGGTTGGTTTCCACCACGTAAGGCATCACAATGTTAGAAAAATAAGTCATGGTTTCATTAAACATTGTATTAGATTTGCTATGTTTTGCTACGAATTCCCAGGGAGTCATACTGTGCTCCCTGTTGAAGGGACAACAGTTCTCAAGTATAGATTCGCGATAGTAAATATCATGCTCCCTATTTTGCTGCAATTTTTTTTCTTTTTGAATTTATGGTTTATTCGTTGAACTTATTCGCCAAGGTTTTAAATTTGATGAATTTCAAAATTTATCTAAAATATGCAGTGAATTTGATAACTAAGCATATAGGCAACTTGTAAAACATGAGGACATCTAGAGGTGCAGTCTAAAATTATGGCTATGCATGGAGCCAGGTTAAGTATACCCACATTATGGATCTAAACCCCAATAATGTTCTTTATAAGCTTTATCCAGAAAATTATCCTTTATATTATAAAAATGCTCAATAGGCTTGGGTCTAGCAATGGGCAGTGAGGAGTTTCACATAATAAGTTCAAGTGTCAATCCCATAGGCAGGAACATTTTAGAGCCATAAGGACACTTAAAGAGAAGTGTTAAACTTAAGGCTATGCAGATCCAAGTCAAGTGTAATTATGGATCCAATCTCATCCTCATGTTTATGGCTATGCATGGATCCAAGTCAAGTGTACCTATATTATGGATCCAATCCCATCCTCATGTTTACTATGGGCCCTCACCAAAAAATTACCCTAAACATTTAAAAAATCCCAAAGTGTTTGGAGCTAATGGTGGAAAACAAGGAGTTTCACATCGTTAGCCTAGTTTTCAATTCCACTTGTGGATGCCTTGTAGATCCATGAGGATATTTGATGGTAGGGGTCAAACTTGTGTCTATGCATGGACCCAGGTTTAGTGTTATGTATTATGGATCTAAGCCCACCCTCATGGTCTCCATTGGCTCTACCCAAAAATCTACCTTTGACATTTAATTAAATGATATTAATAGAATAGAAGAAAAGAGAAGGTTTTTAACCTTGATGATATCAAAAGTAACCTACGGGATGGTGAATTTAGAAAGAACTATTGTTATTAACCATACAAATTTGACCCAATTATTTTACTTTTGATTTTGATGATGAATTCTCCTACTCTCTTCTATTCAAACAAAGCATGCATTGATTCCACTACTAGATTATCAACATAGCTAGCTCAAATATCATTATATGCCTCACATTAAAAAATGTTTCTTTGTATCAACTACCCCTAATGTGTAAAATGTACATATCCTCTCCTCTCATTCCTTTTTTAGTTCTTCTATATATTTATTTTACATATAAGTAGGCATGAGCTAGTCCTCAATTGGGCCATTAGCATATTTTCTTTCTAAATGATGCTTACTCCTATATAGGCCTTTTGATGTTTGATTATATGTAGGGTTAAATTCATTGAGATAATGTTCTCTTTTTCTGCCTAACTTTTTTTTTAAGAAAATGAGTTATATATTGATATTCAAATTTGCAAAGAATAATTATCCAACAAGTAGCTTGGAGGTCACAATATTGTTGTCCAAAAGGAGGAATAGGCAACAAAGCAAATTCAAAAACTCCAAAAAGTGCAACAATATACCAAGGGTGCGAGAGATGCAAAGGGTACCATGATCATTGAGAAAACTTGAAACACCTACATCTCCAAAAACATGTAATGTAAATCTTCAAAGGCTCTAGAATCTCCAAAGGCTCCAAAATTACCATATGCTTCCTATCATATGTGCCATTCATGTTGCTTATTTCATTTTTTCTTACTACTCTGAGATGAGATGAAAATTGGTTATGTTTATGGTCTCATTTGCAAGGTGATTAGCCACCATATTATGCCTCCTTTCAAAGTAAGATTATTGCATATATTCAAAATTTTGCTCCAATTCCCTTACTCTTATCTGAACTATTTGTAGTTGGATTGATAAGAAATTCTTCCCCTTATATAGGGAAGAGATCACAAGTCTTGAATCACCATACACATGGAGTTGTTTAATGCCTTGTTTTTAAGCCAATTTTTTTCCTATTTCACAACCTATTATATATTTGGAAAAATACCCTACCGTCGGTTGGATCTGCTCGAAGTAAATGTGATCTTGAGGGTTTGTTATATTCTCTACACTCAGGGTCTCAAGGATCGAGGGGTTCACTAGGAATGGTTTAAGGACTCGCTCCAAGTTTGGGGTGGAAATGTTTGATGTGTGTATTAAACAAACTCCTATGTTTAGCCTTTCTAAATACTAAATAATGGAAATGAAAGAACAATGCAAGACATACAAATATGCAAGAAGACAAGAAACTAACCCTAAGATGATTCTGGATTTTTAATGAGAACTAAACCCTAGCTTGCAACAAGATAAATCCTTTTATTTAGGGTTTAAAAGAATGCACAAATAGAGCTAACCCTAGAGTGAAAACTATATGCTTTTTATTTTTTCAAATGCCTAGAATATGATCAAATATTTCTCTTTATTTATGATCTAGGTTTTAAAATAGAAATGGATAGAAAGAAAACAACAAACAATCTAAGAGATTAAATTAGAGCACTTATTTGATCTGAAATTTGACCTTAGATTTTAAATTGCATCCAAATGTGTCCAATTGCTTCACAACCTGCAAAAAAACTTTATAAAATCATAGAAAATTTGATCAGCATTTGGGGGTCTGCTTAGGCCACTGTAATATTGAGCTTGGAGGCACAACAGTCAAGCCCCCTTGGTCATTTTAGCTGACCATTCAAAAGCAAAAGTGATTGTTGACCTTTTTGGAAACAAACAAGACAAGATGTAATAAAATGAAATAGTATAAAAAATAGAATGCAAAGAACAATGTTATGACATAAATGAAACATGTAAGTAAAAAGTGAGGGTTTGAGAGAAAAACCATGTACCCAAAACTGGTGAAACTAAAATCATGCCTCGTAAGGGGTGATCCTGATTTCGAGTTCTATCAAAATCACATCATATATGAAAGGGGTAAAATTTTACGATAAAAGCGCAAAAAAACAGATGAATGTGAAGTTGAATGCAAAATGTAATATACATGATTTTAGAAACACCAAAATACAAGAATAAACCTGATGGTAATGAAATAATAAACAAAAGAATGAATACCTCCACAAAAATGCTAGATTCCTCCTCAAGGCTTCCACACTTATCCACCAAGAGTAACAAATAAAAAATAGAGCAACAATGGATTACTAGAGAGCACTTGATCTTGTTAGAAGATAATCACCCTTTAGAACTTAGGATAACTTGGAAAATTTGCAATATTTTCCTCAATCAAAAATAGGTTAGGAAAAAATTCTATGAGAAAAAGAGGATCCAAACCCTCTATTTATAAGGGGTTTGGAGGGCAAAAGGATAGAAAAATAAAAAGACAACTTAGGGGAGGGACAACGTCCTAAGGGTTGGTCCAAAAATAGGGTTTTCTAAGAGAAAATTCTAACTTACTGAAATCGTGCCCCATAAGGAGCGACTGTAATTTTAGTAAAGTTATAAAAAAGGAGAAACAAGGTGAAGAAGGCCTAAACTTGTGCTTATACAAGTTTGAGGGCCTTCTCAAAAGTTCCAGGGAAAATGACTCACTTGAGTGGGTCAATTTTCAATGTCTACACCTATTAATTCTACAACATTATTGTTTTTTTGTCTCAAATTGATTTTGAACTAAAGAATTTCATAGTATGGTGCCACTAGTATCACACCACCAATCGCTACATGACCTGGGTTTGATTTAGAGGCTCCATCAAAGAAAAGTGTAGAAAACTTTATCTCTAAAGGTTTTATTGTTCTAACCTGTGGCCTAGAATTCATGAGATTTTGGAGATCCATTCAGTGTAATATTTGTTTCTTATTTTTCTTAATATACTAATATCTTGTTGTTTATAATATATAGTTTTTGTGTTCAAGACTATCTCCCTTAACACTGTATTGGTTAACACTCAAGAATTGGTTCTTTTGTCATAAAAGATACCCTTTTTTTGTCCTTCCATATGTGCCAAATGATGAATATTGGCACTAAATACCATATCTTCTTGATAATATGCTTGTCCTTCAATACCCATTTGTATATTTAGCCCCAATTGGTTAGGTAATTTTTTGAGTTGAAGGTTCCTGATAGTGTTGATCCTAGTTGCTGGGCTATTTCAATCTAGATTTTAACTACTTTTGTACATTGAAAGAATATATGTGATATTTTTTTTGTTCTTAAGATACCTATAGAAAATATAAGGTCCATGATATTCCTCTTAATGAGGTTGTCTCCAGTAAGAATCTTGTTTTAGAGCACCAACCAAAGAAATGCTTAAAGTTTTGGAGAACCTTGTAATTCCATACCTTAGCTATCGTTTAGTTCTTCAGACCTTGTTGTTGTGATAAAACCCCTTGGATGACTATGTAAACACTTGACCCACTACTAGAGCCACATATAAGATAATCTAGAATTAAGAGAGAAATTTTAATCTCTTTAGTTTGATGTATAGTTATCTCCACGAGTATTGGTCAATATGTAGCAAGGGTGGATCTCTCACCCATTCAATTAAGATTTCAAGAGAGTTAACACCCAACTGTTATAGGTCTACTTTTATTTTTAAGAAATAATTCTTAATGATTGGAAGTCCTCCCAAGACTGGATCATCCCATATATTAATCTGTTTACCATCCCTTTGGAAGCAAAGAGGTATGATTTAATATAATATCTTTAGTTTCCATAATATGTTTCCAAATTGACGAGGATCCTACTATACTTTTCACACT
Source organism: Wollemia nobilis (assembly GCA_028583015.1). Lineage (NCBI taxonomy): Eukaryota > Viridiplantae > Streptophyta > Pinopsida > Araucariales > Araucariaceae > Wollemia > Wollemia nobilis. The sequence goes on along the minus strand of JAQPPZ010015005.1, from coordinate 3,948,414 downwards.
TTTTATGTGTTGGATCCCATTAGAGTTCATATATTTGCATTTTAATATTTACTTCCATAGTGTCTAGTGGAGTGAGAAGATTCCAAAGCAGCTTTGCACTTAGTGCCTTGCTAACAATTGTTGTTTTCTGATTCCTGGACCTCCCTAATCCTTTGTCTTAGTAATAGTATCTCAATTGACCAAATGAAACTTATTTCTATCTGATTGTCTTCCCCATTTCCATAGGAAAGTTCTTAACATTTCATTTCACTTTTCCAAGATTTATAAGGGTGCATGATACACCTATAGTTGATATATGAGAAGAATTTATAATACTAATTAGATTAAAATAATTCTTCCAACCAAACTCAACTAAACATTGCTATATTGTTGTATTCTCCTTGATATCTTTTCTAGAATTACATTCCAAGTTTTCTATTTTTTTTATGGAAACCCATAGGAACACATAGGTAGTTAGGTATTACTACCTTTTTGAAATCTCTAAATCTAAGAAAAATCTCTATCTTATGTTGTTGAAGTATTTATAGTATAAAATTTGCTCTTTTGGGTGTTTATCTCTATCCCTGTGGATGAATATAATGTTGACTTTTTAAGCCTTGCCACCATAAAATAGCCATAATATTAAAGGTCAAAATAATAATATAATGAGTAGAATAATATATGAGCAAATTAATATGTATATCAAGGCCTATATAATAAAGTAAATAACATTCATTTATATAATCAAATATGAATGTAAATGGTCTAAGTCATTCATGAACTATGCATGAAGAAAACTTACAATATTAATTGCTCAAAATCTATATATAAGCTTTATTCCTTTCCTTCCTGTTACAACTCTGTAATTTGATATTCATATTACCTTCTTATGGAGTATTGTCTCCATAATATAGCCATAGTAATGTGACTCTTCTTGACGTAGAAAAACTTTTAAATCCCTAATTAAATTTGCAAAATTTCAAATTTCAAAAAATTCAAATATTTCAAAAAACTTTAAATATAAAAAACCGAAGTTTTTAAAATTTTAAAATTTTTACTTTAAAAACTTTTCAAATAACCGTAAATCTTCAAAAAATAAAAAAATTAATAACCTTAGCTCCTTATAGCTCCTTTAATTTCATATTTTCAAATATTAAAATACTCAAATACGCATAACTTTAAATATCCCTTATTACTCCATACTTTATAATCTCTAGCACTTTAAATTTTAATGCTTTTCAAACTTTATCTACTCCCTCCAAAAAATAAGCATCGAATGTAACATTCATACGTTACCTATTATGAAGTTGACAAAAGTTGACCTAATGACTTTCGATATCAATGTCATGTCCTTGTTGCAATGAAACATTCGATGTTAACTTTCATCACCTCATTGTCTTCCTTTTGCACTCTACTTCAAAGTTAAACCTTTTGCATGGACTTCGGAATGCTTGTCCTTATTTCAAATATTTGTGCACCTTATTGTTTATCTTTTGGAAGCTCTAAACTAGTCCGTTCTTCCTCAAACTATTTGCTCGATGTTTGAACCTCTCTTCTTTAAGTAATTTGTCTAGATATATCTCTTTCTTAGGCAAATGGTCTACCTTGGCTCACCTCTTTCTCAAGCGACTAGTCCATTTTGGTTCATATTTATCTCAGGTGACTTGTTTGCTCTGGTTTAACTCTTTCTCAAGCAATTGGTTTGTCCTAGTTTACATCTATCTCAGGAAACTTGTATTGATTTGCCTTGGTTTACCTCTATCTCAGGCAACGTAGATTTTCCTTAGTTTACCTATTTTTGTAGCGACTAGTTTGTCCTGATTTACCTCTATATCAGGCAAATTATGTTGATTCACCCTAGTTTACCTCTTTCTAAAGCAACTCATGATTGTATGTTCTCTACTTATATTTTATCCTTATATCATGTTCTAGATATTCTACTCTCCAACAACTTGTATCATCTTTAAAAAATTTCCTTTAAGCATTATATCCTTTCTCTTATGTGTGCTTTCTCTATGTATTATTTTCTATGGCTTATAATTATTTCTCTGGCCTTATGTGCTTTGAATGGCTCTATGTTCTTTCTCTAGCACTATATACTTTCTACTTCTTTCTACTGCTTCTTTCTAATATTTCTCTCTATCTCTAGAAGCTAAAATTTATCTCTATCTCTATAGGAAGCTTCTCAATATTTTGTATTGTTACTTTGATGTCTCTAATGTCTAAAATCTTCTGTAATATCTGATATTGCATCTAAGAACTCAGTATGATTCTCCTCCTTTCTAGAGAACCTAATATCTATACCAGGGTGACTCTAACTATACCTAAATAACCAACTATCTCTTGAGTTGGCTTTATTGCAATATTTAATAGTGACTCTCCTCTTCTTCTCAAGAGAATCCAAAATATAATCAGGGTGACTTTGTATGTCCCCAAAACTCTAACTATATGCTGATTTGGGTTTCTTTGTCAATGTCTAACTTCTCTTCTAATTTGACCCTTTCTATCAATATAGTTGAGTCATAGTCTTCATTGGTTTTTCTTCAACCAAGTGGAAAGACCCTAGCATCCAAATCAGGGTGACTTATCCTTATCCCCTCAATTTCTACTCAGTATAGTCCAAGTCTACACTGCCTTCAAAGTGGACAAACTCTAAAATAACTTTATTAAAATTAGAAAAAAATAAATAATAACAATGGATAGTAAAATAACTCTATCAAAATGGATAGAGTCAGGTGGTAGCTTTGATACCACTATTGGATTTTTAAGCCTTACTACCATAAAATATCATAGGTCCCAATATAAAATAGCCATAATATTAAAGGTCAAAATAATAATATAATGAGTAGAATAATATATGAGCAAATTAATATGTATATCAAGGCCTATATAATAAAATAAATAATATTCATTTATATAATCAAATATGAATGTAAATGGCCTAAGTCATTCATGAACTATGCATGAAGAAAACTTACAATATTAATTTCTCAAAATTTGTATACAAGCTTTATTCCTTTTCTTCTTGTTACAACTTTGTAATATGATATTTATTTTACATTATTATGGATTATTATCTACATAATATAGCCATAATAATGTAACACTTCACATACTTGACTATTGCTCTTCATATGACAAGTCTCGTGACTGTTGTCTTCTTATCTTGCCACTTGCATACTAGACTCTTCACTTTATTATTACATGCACACTTGACTTTATGATGCTTGCACACATCTACATGACTCTTACACTTCTACATACACTCCTAATCTAAGATACTTGTGCACATTATCTTAATCTACACTTGCACTCTAACTTACATGACACTTGTGCATTTCTTGCACATTGCACTCTTACATGACACTTGTGCATTTCCTACACATTGGAACTTACATGAAGAGGAAATATAAAACAATCATCTAAACTATATAATCAACCCTAATCTATTACATACTTATAATTATACCATGAATGTACCATGGGGGTACATTAGCATGTACAAAATAATATAATATTCCTCAATAGAGAATCAATCTTATTCTTCTTTGATCAACCTTATATTTAGTTTTGTGGATTCCCCTAGTAAAATAGTGTCATCTGTAAATTGAGCATGAGTGATTGTTCTATATCCTATGGTTCCTCTAATTCCCAAGATTTATTTCCTTCTCAATTTGGTCAGGGTCCTCCCTAAAGTTTTAGCTAGAAGGATATACAGGTTAGGGGAGAGAGGACACCTTTGTCTTAATTCTCTAGTGGATTTAAAGAAGTTAGTAGGTCACCATGAATAGAGGGGATATCCAAGGTCCCTCTATGCAAGATCTTATCCAATTTATCATTTGAGCTAGAAATCCAAATCTGTCTAACACCTACGTTAAAAAGCTAATGTCTACTCTATTAAAAGCATTAGCCATATCAAGTTTAATGGTTGTTCTTTTCATTTTGGACTTGGCACTTGAGTGTAGGGATTCATGAATCATTATAATGTTGTCATATATTTGTTTCTATAGAAATAAAACCCCCTTATTATGGATGTATCAAATCATTAATATTCCTTTTAATTCTATTTGTTATTATTTTAGTCATTATCTTATAAAAGCAATTGTACAAAGATATAGGTATGAAACTATAAAAAATAGATTCCTTTTTTCTTTTGGAATTAAATTTAAGAAAGTGGAATTGATTGCCCCAAATATATTACCTCTTATCCTTATCTATTTTATCATTTACAATAGGTCATCTCCTATAATGTCATAAATTTATTGATAAAAAATGTTGGTGAAGCCATCTGGTCCTGGAGTTTTTTCCTTGAGCAGTGAATGTATAACTTCTTCCAACTCTTATTTGGTTACTATTGAAGAGAGATCTTACTTGTATCTAAATTTAACAAAGGAGGAATGTTGTTCATGAGAGTGGTTGGAACCTATTTATTTACTATTTCCTTTGTGAGAATGTTTGAGTAATGATCTCTTGCTAGTTCCTTTATGACTACTTGATCAGAATAAATTTTCTTAGTTTTTTGAATTTCTCTGATTGTATTTCATTGGCAGTGTTGCATTATTTTTAGATGAAAGTAATTTGTGTTTGTGTCCTTTCTTGAGGCAAATCATTCTTGATCCAAGTCTCCAATGTGCCTCTTCTTATCTGAAGCTTGATCCATTTCTTAGTTCAATAAAAGTCTTCTCTATTCTTGTTGAGGGGTTGGAGGTTGATCACATGTCTCTTGATTTGATTTTTCCATTTTTTTTAGCAATATCCTTGCTTATTTTAAACTAATTTAGTCTTATTGGCAATCTAGTCCCTAATAGCTTTCATGAGATTGGAAATTTTCATTTTTCATAACTCTTGGGGATTTTTTGCATAGACATGTTGCTTCTATATACTTTCTACTAAAGGTGCAAACTCCTCATGCTCCATCCATTCTAGATTGTATTTGAAAGGAATATTCTTTTTTCCAAGAGCATTATCATCTATATCCAAATAGATAGGCTTATGATCTGAGACCAAAATTTGAATTATGCCACTTGATACAAGTGGATACATGTATAGTATATCTTATTGTATTAAGAATCTATATAATATTTCTACAATGAATTTAACACCAACTCTTTTGTTTATCCATGTAAATTTTCCATTTTTGGGGATTATTTCCTAAATTTTTTGCTCAATTATAATTAGCATAATCAGGTCCTTAGAAGATATTTTGAGGGAATATCTCATTTTTCATCCATTGGGATAAAGTCACATTCAATTCCCCTAAAATAATTAAATTTGGGGGTATTTTCTGACAAATATAATGCTGAAGACTTTTCCAAGCCTCTTGTTTTAAGACTAAGTTATTTGGTCCATAAAATTGAATATGATCCAAGTATGTCCTTGTAGAGAGGAGAAATAAGATGCTATCAAATTTGAGTATCTTATTTTATTAATACATATCAGGGCCTATGGATCCCATGCAAGGAGAAACCCCCTCCAAAGGTACTTGACGAATTTATTACTTCTAGGCCTAAGGATCCACATATATTTTTCTATTCTATTCTTGCTAACTATTCTATCAATTTAGTTTCTTGAATGTAGATAATCACTGGATTCTTCTAGGTGATTATTTGACTTAGATAGTTTTTCTCATGGGACTACCCAATCCCCTTCCATTCCATAATAGAATTTTTATTTCTTAAGTGGCATCTTAGCCTTGCTAAAGTATAAGGTTGTCTATGCTTTATTTTGAATCTCTATATTTGCTTATTATATTCTTACCTCTTTATTATATTTCCTCCTTCCAGTAGAAGATCTGGTGGATGGGGTACCTCCTATCATAATTTTTGCTACTAACTAAGTCTCTTCTATTTCTTCAATCTTCTCTTCTTGAAGGTTTTATTTAGTAGCCTAAATTTCCTCCACTTTGTCTTATGATTTAGGATTTGTTGGACATTCCTCTTTTTTATATGACCTTGGATGTTCCTCTTCCACATTTTATGTTAAAATAGAGAACTTGTTATTGTTTTATCTTTCTACTTATGGTTGAGGTCTACTTCTACTTCTAGATCTTCTCTATTGTTTTCTTCTTACTATTTGGAATTATTGATCTATCACCTTTGTCTTTGATTGTACCTTAGTGGGATAGTTCCTTGATAAATGATCATATTGATGATAGGTACTACAATTAAAGAGAATGTGCTCATAATATTATGGTTGGGTATGGATCCAATACAATAATTTTATACCTATGTTTTTAGGAAATCCTTTTTTAGATTGATTTGAACACACAATGTAGCACAAGTTGCATTATTGGCCTTTGGAGGAGCCCAATTTATAAATGTGTCAATGGAGATACCTATCATCTCAAGAGTCAATTTATTCCATAAATTTAAGTGTAAAAGAGTAGCCTTACCCAAATTGAAAATTCTTCTAGTTCTTCCACTTGTGGATCAAAACTGACTAACTAGGGGGTCATGTAGAGAGGGCTTGATCCAAGGAACCAAGGACCTTCTTGAAATATCATATCTATTTCCTCTATGGAGGAGAAAATAACTATGAAATAACCTCTCCATACCATCATAAATTCATAAGTAGATATTTTAGATCCCCAAGAAGAGGTGATCCATATTTGAATGGTTGTTGGGCTAGGTCAAATACCCATAAATTTACAAGCAAGAGCTCTCTCAATTAGGGTGAGGATCAGGCTCTAAATATAGTTTGAAGGAATCTCCACCACTGGAGCATAATATAACTTAGGAACAAAGGAGCCTTTGTTACTTTATTGGGACTATTGTGGTCTCCTTACCTTCAATGCTCTGGTCATATTTTCTAGTTTTTATTGGTCGAATAGAGGAGGTGGTGAGAATAGGAATATGAGCCATGGTAAGTGTTCTTGAGTATGGAGGTAATAATCAAGGTGAAATATAAAAATGAGGGTTTGGGGGGAGGAATATCCCCTTCCACCATTGCTATGACAGGGCTTCAAATATGACCAAACCCTAATCTAATACAAAAGAGAAAACCCTCACCAAAATTAGAGATTTTATTTCTTGGCTCACTTTCCTTTGTTAAATTCATGGACAACCCATGAAAGCAAAATCAAAAGCAAAGGAAACCAAAAAAGAAAGAAGCATAATATATTAAGATAAATAACTACAAAAAACTATGAATAGTCATAATGCCTACTGTATCTGGACATGCAAAGGAAAATACATTAGGTGGCATGAGCCCTTGTCCAAAAATTGGATTCAAGCATCAAAAAAGGATATCAAAATAAAAATTGGCATTGTTGCAACTCTTCCATTCCTTCAACTATATTCTAAACTTATTTATCCATATATCTATTTTATTTTTTCCTTGAAAAATACTATTTTCTTTGCTATTAATTGGGCATTTAATTAGGTCAATATTCTATTTATTCATCCACTTGTTTTATTTTATCCATGTATTTTTATCTTGTTCAAATCTTTATTTGTTATCTTAGACCATCAATTTGCTTCTATCTATTTAATTATTTTTAGATATCCTAGAAGATAAACCATAGTAGTTGCTTCTACAGGGAAGGTTATTTTTTCTACAAGAAGAATCTCATATGAATTGAAGCTTTTATTTTGAATTATTTATTATCAAATGCTTATAAATACTCTCTACGTATCTTCATTTTAAGTCTAATGTATTTTTATCCCATGCTTCACATCCATATAGAACCACTACTACTACGACTAATAGCATGAACAAAACTTATGTACCCATAATTTAGCCTCTCTACTATTTTATAATGCAAAAAGTGCTCTCTATCCTCCCAAAATTTTCTTCCTTCTATATGTTTTGTTATTAAGCTTATTATAGAAGTCTACCCTAAGATATTTTAAATTTGCTACTTCTTCTAAGAATCCTCTTCATAATGAAATTTAATTTTTTCTTCCTTTTTTCTTGTTGGAGAAGATCAAAATATTAGTTTAATTGCTATTTACATGCATTCCTACCTCCTTTTAGAAGTGTTTTAGAGATTTTAGTGCTCTCTTAGCCCTTGTGATGACCTTGCAATAAAAATGAGATTTATCTATATAGAAAATAAGCCTCATTACATATTCTCCCAAATGAACACCATCCTCTCCTCTTAGATGTGGTAATTCTTCTATTTTGTTAATATATAAACAAAATAAGGCAAGAGATAATGGGAATCCTTATTTAACCCCTATTTCAATTATACAATATTCTAAAAGGCCTACTTTAGTTCTAATGTTAGATCAAACATCCTTATAAAGTATATAAATTTCTACTCTATATTGTTCTAGAATGCCTAGGTCCTCCATTCTATTCCATAGTTTACTTCTAGGTATAATTAGAATCTAAATATCCTTGTAGACAAAAATTACTATCATCCTTTTTATATTTAGGTCCATTTTTAGTAGTCTAGTTGATGTATTGTAATATTCTTTGTGTGGCTTTCCAGTGAATTTCTTTGGATTCTTGCATAAACCTTGAAAGATAATTCATAGAAAAAATTATATGTAGTCGAGTATTTGTTAAATACAAGAGACTTATAATTAATTGTCAATAGATTGTAGCTAAAACTAAAGATGTCTCATCATATCTAGATAACTACAATCCTTGTTCCATAGGAGTATCCTTGGGTTTACAATTGTTCATCCTATATTTATCAAGTAGAATTTTATATATTTTGTTCATGTTATTATAATATTATTCTTATTTTTATGAATTTCTAAACCAAAACAATAATGTAGAAGTCCCAAATCTGTCATGTCAAAATATTTTTCAAGATCCTTTTAAACTTCATTTATCAAATTTTTTGATCTTCCTGTAATTACTATATCATCAACATAAACCACACGTATTATTATATCATTTCAAATATTTTTTATAGAGATTTGGATATAATATACTTCTTTTAAAGTTGTTATGTAATAAATGATTATTAATCTTTATATACCATGCTCTTGGTGCTTGCTTTAGACCATACAAAGATTTGTTTAACTTGCAAACTTTGTCTTCTTGTCCTTTAATCACAAATCCTTTTGGTTGTGACATATAAACTTATTCAAGATGTCCATTAAGAAATGAACTTTTTACATCCATTTGATGTAGTTTGCATCCATGATGTTCTACCAAAGCACAAATTATTTTGATAGTAATCATTCTCATTGTTGGTGTAAAAGTTTACTCATAATCAATTCCTTCTATTTGAGCATATTATTTTGTAACTAGTCAAGCCTTGTATTTTTCAAGTGAACAATTTGATTTATATTTGATCTTGTAGATCCATTTAAAACTGACTATTTTCTTTCTCGGAGGTACATCAACTAGATTCCATGTTTTATTTTTCATCAATGTTTCATATTTTAAATCATAGTTGCCTTCTATTTTGGATGATTTAATGCATGAAGTGTTATTGTAGGTTCTACTACTGAACTTATCAATCCCTTATTCACTCTAAGTAGACTATGAGTTAGTGGTCTTGTATTAGTAATATCTAGCATTTGCTCTAGTTTTGAAACTTTAAGTGTATCTCTAAGCAAGATAAGTTATTTTCTTTATAAGTTTGTGGTAATTTTTGTGTTTTCATTATGTTCATATTGTAAATCTGATGTTGTGTCTTCACTTAAAGAGTCATCTAAAAAATTAGAATAGCTTCTGAATCATTTATTTATTCTTTAATAATATTTTTTATTCTTCATCAAATACTACATCTCTGCTTACGTAAATTTTCTTTGTTATTGGATCAATTATGTTATATCCTATTGACACATCGTCATAATCGAGAAATATTCCACACATAGTCTTCTCATCTAATTTTGTTCTTTTTTGCTTTGAAATATGCATATAAGACTTATATCCAAATATTCTTAGTCATTCTACATTTGATTTTTGTCCCGATCATACTTCTTTCGATGTAACATTTTCTAATATTCTTGTAGGTAGTATATTTTTTAAATATATAGCTGATTTAACTATTTTTGCCCAATACTGATGATCAAGATGAGCTTATTTTAACATACATCTAACCATTTCTATGATAGATCTATTTTTTATTTTTGCAATACCATTTTGTTGCGATGAATATGTTGTAGTGAATTGTATTTTTGTTCCATTTTCTTCTAAAAAAAAATTTAATCCTTCAAAAAGAATTCACCTCCTCTATCTGAACGAAGATTCTTAATGGTTTTCCCTGATTCTTTTTCAACTAGGAGTTTGAATTGTTTGAAAAAGTTGAATGCTTTAGATTTGTACTTCATAAAATACACCCAATTTATTTTGGAATAATCATAAATAAATATTTGAAAATATTTGTATCCTCTAATAATTTTAACATTCATTGATCCACACAAATATATAGATATTAATTCTAATGGTTTTTGAGCTCTATGTTGATGAAGTTCAAAAGGTATCCTATGTTTTTTTCCAACTAGACATTCTAGATAAACTATAGATTCCCAAGAGAGTTTTGGTAAATATTTAACCATTTGATATCTAGTCATCTCATTCAATGACTATGCACTTATATGTCCTATTTCTTATGCCAAAGTTATTTTGTTTCTAAAATCCCTATTGGTAGAGCTAGATTTTTCATTGTATCTAAAGAAAACAAACTATATTTATAATATCTTGAGGCTATCACTTTTCCTTGTTTGACAATAAGACATTTATATTTTCCTTTTATAACTTTAAATTCAACTATTAAATTTTGATCCATAAGTTAAGAAACTAAAAGGAGATTAGTAGTCAATCCTAGTACATATAGCACATTATTAATTACTCATTTTCCATTTGTTAAATCAACTAGTACATCTCCTGCTCCTTTGACTTCATAAGTCATACTATCTGCTATGACAATTGGTTTTTCATATTTTTCATGAAAGGTATTAAACCATTATTTGTTTCCAGTCATATGTCTACTTGCTCTAGAATCAATGTACCAATAATCCATAATGAATTCTAGGTTTAATTCCTATGGAGTAGTAAACCTTATGTCTCCCTAGATTAAAAAATAATAATATAAAATTTACAAATTTCTATATTTCTAACCTTTGATGTAGAAACATTTTTAACTCCAAAATTGAATTTGCAAAATTTCAAAAAATCTCCTAATATTATTATTTTTAAACGAATTTTAATTTTCTATAAGAAATTAAAGAACTTTTGTTTTATAAATAAGAAACTAATTAAATTCCTTATCACTCAAATATTCTAATTTATTTAATAATTCTAATAATAAAAAATTTAACTAAGTAGGCATCCTTATTACTCCATATCTAAAAATAATTAAAAAATATAACTCTTTAAATCTTTTAAACATTAACCTTATACATGCTTTATCAACTTAATTAAATATTTAATATTAAGAACTTTAGAATACCTTCTAAAATGTGCAATCTTTGATTTGCTCATGATTCGGGATTACATTGATGCTCTGGTCTCTACATTCGTTGTTGTTAGGTGACTTAGGTTTCCTAAGGCTATGCTTTGAAACCATTGTGAATATAATATTGCATTGATTAGAACCCACAAAATGATATGATGAATGCAATCTGTTACTCTGCTCACTTGCCAAAGAGGTGTTTCATCTATTTCTTAGACATTCTATCTCCCATTTGAAATGTTAGAATAATTCAATGATTTCTCAATGCATTACACTAATTCCTTGGGTTGTGCATCGTTCCAAAAAGCAGTAGAACATTGACTTGCTTTATATTCTTGTATATGCACCTCTATGACTTCCTAAAAATGTTGTATGTGCCTCTGTGACTTCTTCAAATGTTGTATGTGCCTTTGTGACTTCCCATGAACGTTTCCAATAAGTTGTTCACATGAATCCTTCACTATTGCTAGGCATGGCCTCACTGCAATATTTTGTGTTGTTAGTGCTATGATTTGCGCTTTTATAATGTTGTGTTCTACTCTGTTATAGATAGTTTCAAAAATTACATTGCTATAGCACTTGAAATATTTATATCACTTGCTACATTTGCTTTCATTCTATTACTAAATCTTCTCTTGCTATAACTGGTCAAGTTTAGGTGATACGCTTCTTCAGCTAAATTGGTTGTGTAACTAGCACAACCATTTTTTCTCTTATGTAGATCGATCAAATGACTAACTATGCTCTATTTGTGCATATCTTGTCTTGTGTAGAATAGCTTTTTCTCTTATTCCTTTTGAACTTGGTTGAATGGCATTTTTCTATTTAATATACCATATGGCTATTCTTCTTGATATTCTCTACAATACAATAGTATAGAGCTTTTTTCTCTATTCTTTGTAAGAACCTCTATTTCTTTTCTATACTGGTCTCTATCTCTTCTCATTGTATAGGTATCTATCTCTATATTGACTTGTAGCTCGTAACACTTGTAGATTCTAATCCAATGCTTGAAGCTATATAAAGTAAGCTAGGTGCTTCTTTATCCTTCTTCAAGACTAATATATTAATTATTGATATATTTATCTTACTTCTTTTTGATAGTATGAATTTATTTTATATTATAGATCCCTTCTTATTTCAAGGTCAAGAAGACCTGAATCTCTTCTTTATATTAATTTTGTTGCAATTATTTAACTGAAATCAATAAGTCTTAGGTTTTGCCTAAGAATCCAATATCAATATCAATGTTAGGATGGCTTTTTATTGAATGAAAAACTTTCTTCTAAGTTGGATACAATATTAAAATTCTATGTCAAGGAATATCTATATCCATGAATCTCCAGCTTTCTATTAATATAGCTAAATCCTAGTCTTCATTGGTTATTCTTCAACCAAAGAAAGACCCTAGTTTTTCTACTCAATATAACCTTTAAAATAGAGTACAAGTCTTACTACATTCAAAGTAGACAAAATCTTAATCAATTTTATCAAACTGGATAAAATCAATTAATAATGGTGGCTAATGAACTCTTTCTGTAGATGATAAAAGTACACACCATGTGAAGCATGTAAATAAAAAGCAATAAATTTGTATTAACTTGTGCCTTTGTCCTTTCGATTACAATATTAACCCATGTAGGGGTGTATAAATATGAAGGTAGTGATTCCTTTTTACAAGTGAAATGGTGTAATGTGCTTTCATTGCTATAATAAATGTGTTGGTAGGTTTGTAGTGACCGTCACATCATCAAATGTGATGGTGTTGCGTATGATATTTATGTGTCAAGATGTTCATCTGTGTCTATCGGATCTATGATAGACTACTTTGTATCTGGACTGTATGAGGGTCGAAGGACTATAGTTCATGACCATCTAAGGTCAGATGGTGGTGCATTGTGGTCTGTTGCTACTGTGAGAATTCGGGTCTGCAAGATCGGGTGACTTCAGGTTGCGAGCTATATTTGAGTCTGCTTCCCAAGATTTGGTTTATACCTGAGTTCCTGCACACAAGGAAAATTTAATTGATTAATATTATATATCAAACCTCCCAAAGTGAGGCTTGGATTCAAGAGATTTTAAAAACCAATGCAAACAAATAACAAGCTGAAGCATGCAAAGGGATAAAACATATTACTTTTTTACCTTTCGTTGGTTGTTATTGTTATTGATGTGCCATGCTACTATTGTGGCTATCGTGATTGTGTCATGCTGCTTTGGGAAGCCTATGCAAAGATTGGAGGTCAACCATCTGAGAGTCTGACGATAATGGACCGAGACTATCTAGGGTCGAACGATCACGAACTATAGAATCTAGGGATGTGTGATTGGGATCTAACATGGGACGGGAATGGTGGAGTGCAAAAATAGGGTGGTTGATGATGTATATAATCAAGGTTTCATCAGTGCTTTGATGTATTTTACATCCTCATGATATAGAAAGGAGGAGGGGTTTAATTTATAGATTTCTTGGAGAGAAGGGATAAGAAGGTGACTCATCCAGTTAACTACTATAATTGGGAATCTTCTCCTTGCATTGAATTTATTATAGGGAGTGCATGCAGATAATATTACCTCATAATTTCCACCAATTATGTGACGTGTATGCAAATTCATGATGTGTGCATTCTTTGAATTTTTCACCTAATGTGCATGGATAGTTAACTAGATGTGCATGGCAGATTGGATGTGCATATCCCTTTTAACTAAATGTGCATGTTGTGCATATGATTTGATTGATTATGTTGAATGTGTGCATATTGAGTTAACTAAATTTATTAACTGAGTGTACATATGAAATCTTCCTTGTGTGGATAGAGGTGCAACTGCCAGTGATTGTAATCCATATTTGGAGAAGGGTTTTTTCTTACGTGTGACTAGGATGAATGATGTGAGGTGGAATTGAAGTTAACTGCAAATAATGTGGCCTTGGGTCCCATTGAAGAGGAGTGATTAATAGGTAATAATTAATCAATTTTTTAATAGATAAATTAATTAATCAATTTAATTAATACCTTAGGTAATTGCACCTTTATTTAATATTAATTAGTTTTAATTAATATTAAATATACTAATTAATTATGATTAATTAATTAGTATTTAATTATGCTTGATTTTGATGTCTACAAATGCCCCTTTTTGTATTGTGTTGTGTGAAAACACAGTACGATACAAAAATAATAGACACCTATCATTGTGTAAAATAACTGACAACTTATACTTGAGGCATTAACATTTGATTACCCCAAGTCAAGAGCAATGTAAGATGCCCCGATGATGGAGATGATGAATGTTCTTGAAACTTGTAATTGATAAATTGATGAGCGCATACAAATGCTAACTAATAACTAAACTATTGAGACCTGGAGTCTTTGTGCGAATGTGACTTGGAGTCACTATGCAAAAATGTGACTTGGAGTCATTGTGCAAAAATGTGACTTGGAGTCACTATGCAAAAATTAGAATGATACTACATGCATGATAGTCTCGGATAGGGTTCTTGGACAAACATCAAGTCCAACATGGGTGTTTGATTATTGAACTTGTTTGAAGTATGATTTTGCTAGTATTGTCTACCCCCTCAAGTGGTGAGTCGATAAAATATAACATGAATGATGGTGACGAGGTTATTGATCTGATCGAGATGATGATTTGATGTTTTTTATATTGACGATGGATGGTTGGTTTTTCTCTTTTCTTTATTTCTTTTCAAAAATCATGACTGTTTGGGACGATCACAAAACTGAGACCATTTGAGATGGTCGCGATGTGACCATCCCAAATGGTCGTATGTCGAAGGCTATAAATAGTAAGATTCGACGCATGAGGGCTCATTTTCACCGTTGTTGATGAGGAACGAGTGGAGATTGAGGTGTGTAGGTGAAAAATTACCATGGAGGTCTTGCTAATTTGCACGTGGAGTGAAGTGTATGGCAACGGTTGCTGGAGCGATTGGTGGTGTAGGATCGATAAGTAACAAAATATCCCTTCTCACATTTTCAATTTAGATTTAAAAAAATCCAATTACATGTTTAATTACTTCAATTGCTTATGTTATGCATGTGTTTGCTTACTGCTTGTTGTTGTAATTTTTTTGGGGAGGTTTTGTGATCATCTGGTGTTCGAACGGTTTTAGTGTAGGATCGTCTGAGTGTCAAATGGTCATTTATATTTATGTACCATAGTTGGTGGTTATAGTACAACTATAAAAATGTTAGAGCGAGTGACCGTATGTCTGTTGGAAGATCACATGTTAAATTCATCCAGATGTCGAACATCGTGTGAAATATTTTTGTGTGATGTGTGTGTTGTTTTTTTAGGGATGATATGATGTTGATGATTGATTTTTATGTGTATGCAAAAAAATTATTGAGACCAAGGCATCATTTTAAGAGGGTATTTTTCAAAGATTGACACTAAATGTCAGAGATAGACTGGAAATAGTTGGATATGATTGGGCTAAAATATGTAACTTGAATGGAGAATGTGCATGAAAATCATGGATATTTGACCGCATTGGTGGATATATGGGATCCAGATACTTGCACATTCACATGCCCATAGGGGAGATTACAATTATGCTCAAGGATATGTATCATATCTTTTGTATACCAGTAGAGAGGGATAGGATTAAGACCGCATCGACACATCAAAGGGATGCCCTGCTATAGTGTGTTTATAGGGACCACTAGTGGGTGGTCAATATAGATAGTGGAGGTGTGGATGTAGATAACCATTTTGACTATGATGATTAATAGCTAGGTACACCATTATGATGATGTTGATCTCTGACGTCACACTTCCAAACTCATCAGGTGTATGGTTCCCATGGAACCTATTGGGGTTGTTTCAAGACCTGATTGAGGATCCCAAGGTGATGGTATGGGATCCTTGTCTATTGGCACAAACCTCACAGGGCCATATGAGATACGACATCAGAGTAATATGGACATGGGCTATAGTTTATTACTATAAATTTGGGTGTGGGAGAACTTCACAATTGAGCATCTAGGGGGTTTGTCATATCTATCTTAGTAGGAAATGGGAGATGAGGTACTTTAGCCATGATATGGTGTAAGGATCGAGAGGAGAGTAGGAGCCATCCATTTTTAGAGTGTGGTTGCACTATGATGGGAAGTTTACCCATTTGCAACTTGGATAGGTGGTGTGGAGGCCATGGAGGGATGGTCCGACTTGGCTAGAGGATAACATGCACTTGGTGAGGGTACGATGATAAATATGGATGGTGGGAAACCATAGGATCAAGTATGAGGTCTTCTAGTATGCTCATGTATAATGCTAGTTTAGGTTACCTTAGGGTGTTTCACTGCCTCCTATGGTGTATAGGCGATGATAGAAGGAGGCAAAAATAGACCTTAAGTATGAGCCAGTGGGGGTGGATGTCGATGATGCAAGTACAATGTTAGAGTATGACATGTAGGTTGGGTTGCAAGCAATATAGCTAGAGGTAGGGGGTAGTATCATAGGCAATGAGGAGGCAAGAGATAGTGCTATAGGCAATATGAAGGTAAGACCTTTAGAGCAGTAGGTTTTATGCAGGTTAGAACTTAGGGTTGGATCATCACGGGATGCTAGGAAGATAGTCACAGAGGGGATATTTGGTGAGGAGGAGCACAGTAGCAATAGTGAATCTGAAACAAAGTATGTGATGATTTCAAACTAGGTGTGGATGCTAGAGAAGCCAAAGGTAGAGTTAGAAACTATCATTTTCCAAGAGTAGAGTTAGATATATGGGAAGTGCTAGAGATGGTAGGACTGGAAGGAGTAGTAGGATACACTTCAGGACCAAGTATAGAGTCTACCAAAGGAGTTGGATAGGCTAGTCAAGGAGTAGGATCGGTCCTTGATGGATAGGGTGAGGGATGTGGTAGAGCGAGATGCTCTATGGATGAAGAGGTATGTACTATAAGAAGAACATGATGCTCTAAGGGTAAAGTGTGATGCTCTATATGTAGCATAGGCATAGAGGAATGGGAGTATCCAAGAAGTGATAATTATGCTAGCCTAGATAGAGCGAGAGAGGGATCTAGTGGAGCGATAGAGGGACAGGGTGAGGGTTTTAGAGAAAACCTTACTACTAAGAGGTATCCTAGTACTGGACCTTCTATTCTCCTCCTCTTCATCTTATCATAGTTAAAGGAGCAAAGCATTAGGCACTCCTTTAGCTACCCATCTATACCTTAGTTTGGAGAGGTATCGAACTCGTAGGATTCAAGGGTGGGGACATCTCATGGTGAGATTTAGTGGTATGGCAACAAAAATGGGTAGGATTAAGGATATTAGGCCAAGGGGAGTGGTGATAGTGGTAGGGGTGGGTAGTGACATATGGGCATCGAGCCCTGGATTATTTTTGTAGATGCCTTGTATCACTTCTTGATAATTATGAGGAGCTTTGATAGCTCTGACATATGTAGCCTATGAGCAAGATTTGTATATGTATTTTATTGATGATATATATATATATTATTGATGCGATGTTGTATTTATTTGTGTGTAATGCTTATTTTTTTATGTTTTGATGTAATGTTTTATTGCATGATTGAATGTATGTTGATGGATGCAATGAATGTATGCATATACTTTTGATTATCTTTCAAAAAATGCGTAAACTTATAATATAATTCATGACTTTAATCAATTAATCAAGGGTATCAACCCAAGGGTACTGACTTTGTGTAACATGGATTTTATGGAATGTTATGTGGTGTGCTACAATAATTGTGCTACTATGAAGGCCAAGATGACATGACTTGTACTTTTGCGTGTCCTAGGGATGAAGATTCTAAAAGTGCTTTCATGATGCTCAAACACCCTAGTGACATCGATCAAACTCATCTACTGATCATATAGGCACTTGAAGATACTAAGACCAACCAGGTTATTCAAGTGACTCAAAGACCGATGTGTGTGCAGTGATTGTTCATTTTTGATTTTGGGTGAGGGACTAATCATTTGTGACTTATGCCAATAAGCTAGCTCATCCATGAGCGTACATAGGTCTATACAAAATAATGTCACTAATGTGATAGACATGTCACCATGCAAGGTGTACTCCACTACCAGTCAGGCATCTATAGCCCCGATGGAGGTTAACCCCATGATCTAAGGACCTAAGAATTCTAGGGATTCAAGATTTTATTAGCTCTTTTTTTAATATAATTGTCTTTTGGCTTTGCACTTGTCCTTTTTCCAATTCTCAAGGTTAGCTCATGTGCATGATAGGATGAGCAGGGGAAACCATTCACTTTATGGTGATAGTGACTCATGAGTTCATCTTTCCTAGGCACCAAAATTTTGTTAATGTGTGATTTGTGCATGGTCTTAGAGAAAACTTAAGGTCACTAGGAAGACCTATAGTATTTCAAGAACTAATGATGTTCAATGGAGGTTGAATGAGACACTAGGTATGGTTGAACGATCGAAAGAACCTAAAGAATCTCCAAACTAGAGTCTTGAAAAAGTCAAGATGTCATATGTGTATTGTGAATGGATGAATGATGGGGGTGTGTTGTGGATGTAGCACAAATGTATATAATGATAGATGATTCAAGACAAATACCATAAGGAAGATACCCTTGATTAATGTGATAAAATCAATCCTAGCAAATAGTTTAAAGCATAGATCGAATGATGACCAAATTTTTATTGGTGATGGTGAGTAATGCAATGTGTGAATGCAACACACTTTGTAGCGGTGTGAAAATTTATTGCTTGATGTTATTTTTGTTTTTTTATTTTGATGATTTTATGATGTTTTTGTATTTTGAGATTTTTTGATGTTTTTGTATTTTTGATGTTTTTCTGATGTTTTTGTATTTTGAATGATTTTTTGATGTTTTTGTATTTTGAATGATTTTTGATGTTTTTGTATTTTGAATGATTTTTGATGTTTTTGTATTTTGAATGATTTTTTGATGTTTTTGTATTTTTGTTTGTGTATGTACAATGCTAGCTATGAACTAGGCATAGAAGGCACACAAATGAAGGATATTGATCGGTTCAGGTTCCTCAATTCCCTCAAGGGTGGCAAGTTTGTATGCTTTGGTGCTAAATGTTTGCATGATGATGAATGGACCAAGCTAGTTGGTGGTAAACTTATCATGCAAGTGTGATGGAAGGCTCAAATTTTATTGATTTTCTTTAAGAACTAAATCCCCTACTTGAAATTCTTGAGGATGCACTTTGTTATTGTAAGCATGTTTGACCCTATCTTGATAGACATGAAGGTGCTCAAGTGCATTAATTCATCATTCATCAAGCAAGGTCAATTGATCAAGGTGCACTTGTCATGTAGTATCATCATCGATGAATTCTTGTAATGATATGCATAATGATAGGATTTTGAGCTCAAGAGGTATGATGGCCTCGACACCATAGACTAGTGAGAATGATGTTGCCCCAGTTGGTATGTGTATGCTTGTTCGATAAGCCCATAATACTAGGGGAGTTGGAGATGCCAATCCTTGTGATTTTATTTAATTATTTTCTTTAGAATGGCAATGATAGTCTTGTTGGTTGCCTCTACTTGTCCATTACTCTATGGATAGTAAGGAGTCGAGAAGTTGTGTTGAATGTTATACTTAGTGCAAAGTGCTCAAACATCCTTATTCTTGAATGGAGTGCCATTATCAAAAATGATCTTTGATGGTATACCAAAATGATAAATGATGTGATGGAGTATGAACTCCATGATTTGAGGTTCGATCATACTGGTAAGAGGAATTACCTCAACCCATTTGGTAAAGTACTTAGTAGTTGTGATGATGAATGTATGGTGTCTTGAGGAAGGAGGAGATATATTTCCTATAATATCGAGACCCCATTGTGAGAATGGCCAAAGAGCTTGAATTGGTTGCAATACCTGTGATGGTACATGGGTTAAGTTGGCATGATGTTGACATTTTAGATATTTCTTGACATATGTACAACAATCATATTCCATGGTGGGCCAATAGTAACCCATGCATAAGATACACTTTGTGATGGCCATCCCACTAAAATGACCCCCACATGTTCCATCATGTGCTTGAGCAATGACCCAATTTACCTCTTGTAGTTCAAGATAATGTAAGAGGATACCATCAAAGCTATGATGATAAAGGATATCACCCAAGAGTGTGTAATGAACCACTTTTTTCTTGAATGTATGTTTAGCGATTGAGGATAAATCTATAGGTAGAGTACCCATTTTTATAAAGTCCTTTATTTGTGAGAAGTTATCATTGTATGGCTTTATTTGAATGAAGTTCACATTCTCTTCTATCTGAGATGATTCTCGTTCAATAGTTGATTGATATAGGGTTTTTATTTTGATACATGTAGTGCTATCGATGAGATTCTATGGTATGAGCGATCCAAGAGAGGCCATGGTATCTATGAATTAATTGTTCAACCTAGGTGTGTTATTGATTTCATACTAGTCAAAGTGCTTAAGCAATTTATCAATGATCTATTTGTATTGCTTCAAGACTGGGTCTTTGCATTGGTAGATCTCCTTAACTTGATAGACAATGAGTTGGGAGTCACCAAAAATGTTGATCCATTTGATACCTAAGGCAATAGTAATTTGGAGGCCTAGGATTAGGGCTTCATATTCTATGTTGTTATTGGTGCAAGGGAAGCTGAGTTTGAATGACAAGGGCATAGGAGCTCCTTGAGGTGTGAGGAAGACAACTCTAGCACCTTGCCCTCATTCACACTTGGAACCATCAAAGAAGAGGACAAAATCAGCCTCCTCCTTTGGTTCGATATTTTCTCTAGCTCTGTTATGTTGAATACATTTATGTTAGGCAACTCGATAATAAGTGGGTGCTCATCTAGTAATGGAGCTTCAACGAGTTGATCTATGATTACCTGGCCCTTAATGGATTTTTGGCTAATGAATTCAAGGTTAAATTCTATTAAAAGCATTATCCATTTGGAAGTTTTTCTATTCGTATAGGTGTGGCTCATCATATAGCATAGAGGATTCTCTTTAGCTATGATATACGTGGTATGGCCGATCATGTAATGTCAAAGTTTCTTAGTTGTAAAGACAACTGCTAGGCATAGCTTTTTGACATATGCATACTTGGTTTCATAACTCACCAACGTTTGACTGATGTAATATATGGCTTGCTCTCTATTTGCTTCATTCTTTTGTACTAGCATTGTGCCAAGGGCAAAGTCCATGGTGGATATATACAGATGAAATGGAACACCTGGTCGAGGTGGTGTCAACATAGGTGGGGAAGCAAGATATTGCTTGATGGCATCAAAAGCATCTTGACACTCTTGATTCCATGTAAAGGTGACCCTCTTTTTCAATAGTTGGTTGAAAGGTTTACATTTATCAGATAGTTGCATGATAAAGTGATGGATCGCTTGGATTTTTCCTTGTAAACTATGTAGCTCTTTGAGGTTTTTAGGGGGTGGCATCTCAATAATTGCTTTGAATTTATTTGGGTCAACTTTGATGCCTTGTTTGGAGACTATAAACCCTAAGAGTTTTTTGGATGTGACACCAAAAATGCATTTCTTGGGGTTAAGTCTCACCTTGTGTTCGAGTAATCGATCGAAGATCTTACACAAAATGCTTATGTGCTCATGATGCATTTTTTATTTGGCCAATAGATCATCTACATAATATTCCACTATCTTATGCATGTAGTCATGGAAGATATAAGTCATGGTACATTGATATGTTGCACCTACATTTTTTAGGCCGAATGGCATGACTTTGTAGCAAAATGTCCCCCAAGGTGTTGTGAAAGTTGTTTTATGTTGATCCTCGGGATTAACTCAAATCTGGTTATACCTCAAGAAACCATCCATTAGGGAGAGCATTTTATGGCCAGTGGTAGAATCCATGAGTGTATCCATGTTTGAAAGTGGGAAGTTATCCTTAGGGTATGCTTTGTTGAGGTCACAAAAATCTATGCAAATGTGTATCCCCCCGTTAGGCTTGCTAATGGGTACCATATTAGAAACCCATTCTGGGTAGTCAATGGGTTGAATGAAACCCACATCTAACAATTTTTGTAACTCTTCTTTAACCATTAGGGCTATGGTAGGATGAAGCTTCCATAGTTTTTGCTTTATCGGTTTTGCATCTGAGCTCAAGATGAGATTGTGGACCACTAAATTAGGGTCGAGGCCCAACATATCTTTGTAAGACCATGCGAATGCTTGTTTGTATTCAGTGAGAAAGGTGATAAACTATGCCCATTATTTGATAGAAAGGCTTTCTCCAAGTTTAATGATTTGTGGGTGTTCTGGATCATCGTTGAGATCTATGTTGATGGTGTCCTCGATGAGCATGTGGGAACCTTCCTCTAATTGGTGAGGAGTGGGAATGAGGTGGATGTCATCTATTACATTTTTAAAAATGGGTGACTTAGAATCACTCATGTCAACATGATGAATGGTAGATGAAGGCAATGAGGTAGGTGGATGTAGGCATTGGCTTGATGGATCAATTGGTTGGATGGTAGGAAATTTGTAGGGGATGGTGAGGTAAAAATATTCTCAAAGTTGATGAGACTTGGATCGATGTGGATGGGCCTCGATGGATTGCTTGGATTGTGGAGGGGTGTAAATAGGTCAATGGAGACCATGTTGACTTGTGGGGTGATGGGGTTTGGTAGATTAGGGGAAGGATTCCTAGGGGTATGCTCATAGGGTAGGAGTTGGTCCAAGATGTGTGGTCGTGGATTCGATTGGATTGGTGGTAATGGTCATGATGGATGTGTTGATGCATTTGGATGCTCTCAAGGAAGGAGCATAGGAAAAATAGGTAGTAGAATGGGGAACATTCATTGATAAATATCATCATCATCCAAGAACTCTGTTAGGGGGACTATGGGGGAAGAGTCTTCTTCGAAGCTATCAGAAGCAATTGAAAGTGCCTCTAGTAGTTCATCTAATTCATCTTTTGAGGTATCTTATGGGATGGTGTGAATGGTGGCAACTTGGAAGAAACCATCTAGCGGATAATAAATACACTCAGGATCAATGTACTCATCATCTCTATTCTCTTCAGGATCGAGGGTAATGCATTGGAAATATTCCTCGAAGGGATCATCTAGTGAATGGTTGTCATACCCTAATCTAAATTTTTGTTTAGGGAGCTAGTAATGTGGTTTGATGATGTGGTGAGCTCCTTGCTCATAGTGACCAAGGCCAAATACTCTCTAATGGGAGCATCAAAAATATCATAGCACAAAGGAGGGATTTTCTAGGAAGTTGATATCACCAAAAAATGGTGATTTGGGTCTATCATCATGAGGGACATCAAAGGAGGTATCCACTCTAGTGTATATAAAATTTGTAGCATTAGATGCAGGACCCATGGGAATAATGGTGCCTATGCATGGGCATCCAAAATCCCTAATCGATTTGATGGTGGGAGGCATAAATATGATATTGCATACTAGATACTCACCTATTCTTAGACTGGTTATGTGGACTGTGACCTATGCAGTTTGGGAAGGGGATGCAGGAGCTGGTCCAACACCCTCTTTTGGATGAGGTGATGTTGTGGATGGACCTAGGGTGATATCTAGATTGGATGGATCTATGGTAGATGCATTTGGTAGTGGTGGTGGATCAAGTTACATGGAAAAGGAAGTGGCTTGGGGTGCTATGGTGGATTGAGGGTTGATAAAGGTGGAGGTGTGAGTTGCGGTAACTTGTCTAGCGATGGGTTGAGGTGGTAGCTCAGGTTGCATGGTGGAAGGTATATTTTGGGCTTTAGTGGATGAAGGTAATGGGTAAGTGTTTGTGGTTGGTCAAGGTTGGTGGACAAAGGGATCAATGGATGAGCGAGGTGGGGGATGTGGTAGTGTAGGTGGGTTGTTTGAAAGTGGTTGGGTGTTTGTGGAAGGTGTGGGGTGGATGTGTGGATGAAAGGGGGCACTTTGTGAAGACAAAGGTTAGCTGGGATGGGGTTGGCTTTTCCCAATGGTATGGGGTTGGATGGAAGTGGAGGCAAGTGGATGGTAAGATGATGGTGGAGGTTGTGGACTGTACAAAGTAGTCGAGGTGATGTAGTGAGCTGGGTGTGGTGGAATGGGGGGTAAATGGGAATTGGATGGTGTAGGCTGGGCTGGTGGATAGGTAATTAGTGGTGGAAAATATGGGTCAAGGTGTGATGATATTAGTTGGGGGGCTGGTTTGGGTAAGGTCAGGGTGAGGTATAGGTGTGTGGATGGTAGTGGTGGCTCATATGGATTGGAAATCAAGTTGCAATACTTGAAAGGTTCCTCGTCAGTGAGGATGCAATGTATGTGGCCCTCATGAACATATTTGAGATAATGATGTAATGTTGAGGGGATGCATCACATATCCTAAATCCATGGTCTTCCAAGCAAGATATTGTACTACATTTCTCCTTCAAGGATGTGACACAAAGTATGAATAGTCTTCCCACCTACTTGAATAGGTAGAATGACTATCCCAAGTGTTGAGCACAATGCATCATTGAAGGCCTATAGAGTGAAGGTGGATGAGGCTATGTGTGAGGGTGGTAGGTGGAGGTGTTGGAGCACCATAGATGTTATGATGTTTATCGAGGAACCAGTGTCAACCAAAACTTATTTAAAGGGCTTATGATTGATAAGAGCTACAATATGTAGTGGAGGATCTAGCACTTCTATTGATAATGTCTTGATCTCATAATCATAGAAGGTGATTGTAGGCTCCATGCAAGTTTTGATATTACCCATAAAATTTGTGAAGGTGTTTGGATCTTGAGTATGAAGGTCAATGGATTTCAATATTTCCATCAATGCCTCATGATGTGGGGGTGACTATTGTATGAGCTCATAAATTGAGAGTTTGGTTGATGCCATCCTGAGGCTCTATGTGAGGTAGTTTGTGAGAGATATGATTGGTCATGGGGGTATGGTACGACCTGCATTGGTGGGGGTGGCATAGTAGAGGATGATGATATGTTGGGAGTAGTACTCGATGGGATCTATCGATCAGGATAGCATTGATTCTGAGTAATGATGTGGATCATCCCTATAAAATTATGATGTTGCATGGTGTTGAGGTGGTTGACCTAGTTTGGAGGGGTGTTGGTAGTTGGTGGTGCTTGAAACTATTGGTTCTACCCATGTTGTGGCAAGGGGTCCTGATAAATGCTAAGGTTCTAGTTGGGTGGTATGGTAGAATTATCTATGGTAATGACCCCCTTTTCGATAAGGTCTTGGACTAGATGTTTGAAGGAAATGCAATCGTTGATGTCATGACCCTATCACCTATGGTAAGCACAATGGTGATATTCTTTGTATGATGTAGGCTTAGGCCTATTGGGGTCTTCTAGTCTTACTTCTGGCAATGATATTGCCTGTGCCTCATAAATTTATTGAAATATGATTGAGTAGGGCTCAAGAAGTGAGGTGAAATTTTGTGATGGGGCCTAGCAGGATGCTTGTTGCAGTTGTCTGGTTGGGGGTTTTGTAGTTGGGTGGGAGGTGGCATGGCATTGTAGGTTGGTCATTGTGATGGATGTTGTCCTTGTTGTAGTTGCACTTGTTATGGTTGATGTGGTTGTTGATTAGGCATGCTTGGGCTACTCAATACTACTTGATTGACTTGATTGGGTTTTGATTGGTTGTTAGAAGTGCCCTTGGAATTCTTATTTGGCCATTCCTTCTTTTTGAGTTTTATTTCACCCTCTTGGATCTTAATATCCTCAATGGTCTTAGCTTGTGCTAAAGCTTCCTCGAGTGTATGATATTGTTGGAGTTGTAGTAGTAATGATATTGGTTTCAAACAACTCCTCATGAATAATCGAGTCAACTCTATGATGGGGAGGGTGAAGGGGAGTTTGATTATTACAACTCTCCATCATGCACCATAGTCTAAGATAGACTCATCATCAAATTGATGGAGGTTGTACAGATCCGTGAGTGTCATTTTCCTTTTAACAATAATGGCAAAACATTCCAAAAATAGGTTGGCCAATTGCTCAAAAGTATATAGGTTGTGTCTAGGCAAATGGTTGAACCAATCTAAGGCTCCCCCCAAGGGATAGTAGGAATGTGTAAAGCATGAGGGGGTCAATCTCATTGATAAGGTAGCACGCATTGATAAATGAGCTTATGTGATCCTGGGGGTCCTCCTTCCCCTTAAATTTTTCAAATTTTGGCATTATGAACAGGGGAGGATATGGATGATGGTATTGAAGGGTGAATTGGGTAGTTCTACAATTGATTGAGAATCAACTTCTAATATCCAATGCCCATAACTTGTAATGCCAAACTATCAACCTTGTCAACCAATATTTGAACTTTGTCTAGGGTGGTTAGGATGATTGTATGATATGTGCCAGCTTGGAAACCCGAGGATGGATATTGGTTGTATTGCACAGATTGGTGATGGACGTAGGTGGGGTGAGTCGATGGGTGTTGGTTGAAATATTGTTGGTGTGTGAGGGGTGGTTGTTGATGTTGATGTGGGATGACTTGTTGATTTTGGATGGGTTGTTGTTGATGATGTGGCATGGGTGGAGGTTGTTATGATAGTAGTTGTTGTTGGTACTATATGGGGGTTGTTGTTGATGTTGTGGCATGGGTGGAGGTTGTTGTGGTAGTTGCTATTGTTGGTACTAGATGGGGGGTTGTTGTTGATGTTGTGGCATGGGTGGAGGTTGTTGTGGGTAGTATTGTTGTGGTGAAAGTTATTGGTACTATTGTGTGGGTGGTGGTTGTGGTTGGTAGTACTATTGTGGTGGTAGTTGTTGGTATTATTGTGTGGGTGGTGGTTGTGGTTGGTAGTACTATTGTGATGGTAGTTGTTGGTATTGTTGTGTGGGTGGAGGTTGTGGTTGGTAGTATTATTATGGTAGTAGTTGTTGGTACTATTGTGAGGGTGATGGTTGTTGTTGGTATTATTGGTATGGTGGCTAGCCATAGATCTTTAGCTTTGGTGGTTGAGTGGATTGTTGTTGGTATTGTTGTGATGGTTATCTAGTGGTCCATGATGGAGATTGTGCAAAGAATAATTCTTGGGTGGTTATGGAAGTTGGGTGGCTTGACCCTTGGGGTGGTGGTTGTGGTGGATGGGATGAGGTGGGTGGAGTAGACACAAGCAAGTGAGATGTCATGTTAACATAGGCCCATTGGTATTGGTTTGGATTCATGGATGTGGATATATGGTCTACATTGGATTGGGGGTTAGAACCCTTGAGTGGGAAGTATTTGATGGGTATGCCATACTCGAGATGTGGCTTGATAGGGCGAGTTGCATGAGTATATACCTGCTCTTAGGGTATCGAGGATACCAAATAAGGTGGAATGGTCAATGGTGGTAAGGATGGTCATGGTGAATCTGGATGGGGAAGCAAATCACCTTGGAGGGCTAGTGCAATGTTAATGTCAATGAGGGTGATGTGGCTTGAGGACACATGTGTCCTTGACTAGTGGATTTAGGGATGGTTGTGGGGATGTGGTGGTAGGTAGTGCTCAAGTTGTGTATCTCAGGCAGGTTGGTGGTGGTCTGATGGGTGTAGCTAGACAAGCTACCTTGGGGTGGTTGTGAGGTTACCTCCTACTGAGTTGGAGGAGTTGTGGATGGATGGGAAGCTTGACTGGATTGGTCCATTATGGCTTGGATAGTAGCTTGGGCTCGAGCTTGGGCTTGGACTTGACTTCGAGTCAAGACCATAAGCTGAGCGGGTAATATGGATGGAATGCAAGCTTGGCGGTGTGATGATGATGGTGGATTTCTCTATCTACACAAACAAGCAATCAAACAAACAATAGTTTTAATTTTCTTTGTTTTAGTATGATAATGTTTGAGTTGATGTGTTTGTTAGATGTTTTTGGAGCTATTTTTTATTTTTTATTTTTTTTATATTTTGAGATTTTTTTGGAATTTTGTTTTGTTTTTATTTTTTTATTTATGTTTTTGTGTGTTTGATGCACCTAACCTATAACTATGAATGTGATGGTGGAATGCAATCTAATGGGTGTGTTGATACCCACTTCTCTGATGAGAAGTGATACAACAATGGTTGAAATGGCTTCCTAGGTGGATGTGGCTTATGGTAACCTAAGGGGATAAAATAACCCTCCCAAAGGAGGTCATGCTGTCTAAGTCCTACTACTTGCCCAACCGAGCTTTTGCTTCACCCTCGGGTGGGCTTGGACAATAACGATAGCTATGGGTCCACTAATTATTAAACCCCATGAACAAAGGGGTATCTAACCTAACCCACCCCGAGATATCCTCAAGAGTGGAGGATTTCCCAGTGATGAAGTCTAGGAAACCGCTCATGGGGGCTACTATGGTGTCTATGGGATGAGCCAATGGAAGGAGATGAATTCCAATGTCGTTGGTCTCGATCGATGGTTGTTTTGGAACCAATTCTTGCATCCATAGGATTCGATTGTCACGTTGTAAAAATCCATTTGAAACCAATGAGCTATTATAGGCTCTGGTCAACCTGTCTCTTTTTTCTGATAAAAATGGCTATTGCTAAAGGAAAACTACAAAATAGGTAAGGAAACCCCAGTGGTAATTATATGATAAAATATTGATTACATGCTCTAGATTAATGTAACACTATATGTATTAAAATGACCAAGCAAGAAAATAACCAATTTTTATACCTTATGTAGACTGGTTCCTAGATTCATTGGGCTGTTATAGCATTTTAACAACAATTTTGACACGAACAGAGAGAAGGGGGAAAATAAAATTGACACTCTTAGACTTATTCGAATATCGTAATAAAACTAAAATTTTAACAAAGAAAGAAATGTATATAATGCATTCAAATAACGTAATCCATTAGATAGTGACACATAGTACCAATACAAAGATATAACAGGAATGAAACTCAAAATTGTATTGATTTCATAAAATTTTACATGCAAAGTAGGAAGAATACCTTTTAACTCTATTTTTCTCAAATAAATACATCAATACAATGAAGAAGACTCTGTTTAAATAATGTAACAGGTCTAGAATACCTTTTAACTCTATTTTTCTCAAATAAATACATCAATACAATGAAGAAGACTCTATTTAAATAATGTAACAGGTCTCTCCTACTCTAGTAATAGTAGAGTCTCCGAATCTCAGGCTCAATAGGACATGAAATATTCTTAGCTTCTTGAGCACTTTCTTATCAAAATCCTACACAATAAAGGGAATAAAGAAGAATGAATGAGAAAAATAGACACAAAAGGGAGATACAACAACACAACTCTAATGGGCTCTCAAGTATACCTCTTAGCAAAAATGTTATTCTCTAATTGCTTGATGTTGATTCTTTATTCTATTATTTTTGGTTTATTTCTGTCCTTACACTTATCCTCTTCTGATTTGATACTGGTACAGATGGATTCCACTATATTTTTCTCTTTGGATTGTACTCTCTCTTTTGACCTTTTCAAACAGTAGATTATTTTAACCAGTGATGGTGGTGTTTGGAGAGTCTATTTTTTCTTCCACTACTTCTTTTACAATTGTTTCATTTTCAACTATTTCCTATTGAACTGACTCCTTTTGAGTAATTGGCTCTTTAACTTCTTCGAAGAAATTTTCTATTGGTACAGGCCCTTGTTGTGCTGAAATAAATTCCAAATGTTGACTGTAAGTTTCAACATCTTTCCCTTTTTGACCTTCTTTCAGCCACTTTTTTTGTTCACCGATTAGTCTCCAAACTTCTGTGTCAAAGGCTACAACAAACCTTAGCATATTCATTTCCTACAAGATTTTGTTCTTTTGTACAACAAGAATATGCTTGTTTTTTCTCATATTGGATGAGCAACATCTCCACGTATTAACTAGAAAGGTGGATTGTCTAGTTATTTCTAACTCATCATCTGAATCACAATTAAAAATTTCTATTATATGCCTAAGTAGCTCTTCTATACTGGGGGCTTCCAAGAATTGGTCTAAGGAAAAACTAATATCTGCCATTTTATTTGTTGCATCTTCTATCAGATTATCTATTTCAGTTACAACATTGATCCATATTTCCTGGTTTACCCCAAACATGGCTACTTTCAAGAACTCAATTTTGAACTGCATTTTACTGCCATCATGGGTTATTACCTCTTGACCTTGCAACTCTTCAAAATTATCTCCTATTAAAGAAAGAGTAGGACGAATGACTTTGAAGTCTTCTTCCTTCTCCTATATCAAGGTCTGTATTTCTCGAGTAGTAATTTGAATCACCCTAATCTGCCTAAACATATCAGTGAGCCCTTTTGCATGAGCTCATATTTTCATTGACATGTCATTTGATTAAATACTTTTAATACTTTAGGACTTTAATGATTTAAAATTTGACTTAGGTCCAAGTATGATTATTGATCTGGAAGACTAAACCTTGTATTTTTAATGGTCGGGTTTTATTAAAAGGGATTGACTTTGGTAACCATCTTAAGATATAACAATTTTTCAAAGGTACCCATAATAGCAATGTTTAAGGTTAAACTTATGGAAAACCAACTTCTCTAATAAGATGCAAAGAGACCAGCAATGCTTGCTTATTTTGATGAAACCAAAAATTTAAATTTGGGGGTTTCAAAGTTTGAGTCAAATTTGGCTCCAACATAGGCTCTGTCTGGGACAATGTGTTGAAAACATGAGGCACTTGAGAACCACAGAATCTCCTGGTTTTATTGCAATTTGGATACAAATTCAAATCATCAAGACTGATAAACAAAACTTAAAAACAACAAAACATTACAATTTTAAAACTGAAAAACTGTACAAATGATAGGACATCAAAGTAAGAGAGTATTGAAAAACTGTAATTTCCTTTTATTCACTTTTTGGAAAAATAGGGCCAAAATTTTAGAAACAGATGAGCTTTTGAGATATATTGTAATGCTTGTTCTAGCTAAGTCATAAGATATGATTACACAAAATTTGTCAAAATATTTTTGCTCCATCATGTTTAAGCCCATGTGTGTGTTTGTGCATTTATTTTGATTTCTAAGTCTTTCAGAACTTTGCCATATCTGAGAAAAATAGTTAAGCCTAATATGTGATTTCACTCTTTAAAAATTTTCACCATTCTGTAGGGCTCCACTGCCAGTCAAGCGTCTATAGCCCCGATGGAGTTGCTTCTAATCCCATCCGGTTTTACCCTACTACCAGTCAAGCATCTATAGCCCCGGTAGAGGTTTTCCAAGATATCTCGAGCAGTGACTCAATTTTACTTTATTGTAATTTTTCTTTCTCGTTTGAGAAGTATTTGGATATAAGCAAATTGTGCAAAGAGTATGCCTGAGTTGAGGATTAGTTTCTGGCTAAAAGGATGAGTGTAATGATTTTTAGCTTAACCACCCTCTCAAAGATAACTCGGTTCTTTGGACCTTTGAAGTCACCTTAAGTATCATTTATAATGTGAGGCTTTGACATGATGTTTCAATCAGCTCTGTTTTCATCTTGTTTTATCTCATATCAAATAACTATTGCATAAACACTCATATTTGAAAAATTGTAAACCTCATCAGAGTCTAAAATAAATCTCCTTTTTTCTTTATTGTTTTTGGTGGAATCAATAGTAATGTATACTCATCAAACTAAGAATATCATGTGTACAACAACTCAGAATTATGCTAACAACAAAAGAAAAGCTTATCTAGTACACAAAATAACAAAATACATCACTCTATTTTTGGGGTTTTTGTTTTTCCACTTTCTTTCTTTTTTATATATACTTTATATATTTTTTATTTTTCACCTTCAACAAGGATTGTACATTTTGAGGTGTTGGCCATTAATAGGGATAGCCATTATTTCTCCCTACAAAGTCTACAACTTGTATGTATTCTGCCCTATAACATGGGCTATCTGGTATGGACCAATCCATTTAGGTTCAAATTTACCCTTTTCACCATGCTTATCATTTTTAGGATCCCAATAGATGACTATATCTCCTTGAGAAAAAGGAGTACCCTTGGCTTTCTTATTAAACAATTTCATGGTTTTTTGGGTTTGTTCCATCATTCTATTAAGGGTCTCTCTTCTTTGCTCTTCTAACAAGACAATTTGGTCAAGCCTTCTCTGTATGGGATTAGGGTCTTCATGGTCTTGTAATAAGAGGGAAAGTGCCAATTTTTCTATTCTTGAAGGTAATAAGGCCTTCTCTCCATATACCATCTCATAGGGGGTTCTTCCTGTGTTTCTTTTAATAGACAACCTATCAGCCCATAGAGAAAATTTAAGTTCATTGTCCCACCCTCTTTTGTTCTTACCTAATGACCTTTTTATTCTAGTTATTACATTCTTATTTTATGACTCAGCTAGACCATTTCCTTGGGGGTAATAATTAGCAGAATGGGATAACTCAATTCCATATTCAGCACAAAACTCTA
Organism: Wollemia nobilis; assembly: GCA_028583015.1. Lineage (NCBI taxonomy): Eukaryota > Viridiplantae > Streptophyta > Pinopsida > Araucariales > Araucariaceae > Wollemia > Wollemia nobilis. The sequence continues at coordinate 3,915,729 of JAQPPZ010015005.1, read as the reverse complement.
CCATTTCATATGAAACAAAATACTGTGCATTATCTGTAACCAGTTTGTGAGGAACTCCAAACCTGGTCAGAATGTTTTCCTCCAAGAATTTGATGATAGTGGTAGTAGTGGATGTTCTCAGAGGTGCAGCTTCTACCCACTTTGTAAAGTAATCTGTTGCAGTTATGATCCACTTGTGCTGGCCAGATGAATTAGGCTTGATCTCTCCAATTAAATCAATGCCCCATTGGGTGAATGGTGCTTCAATGATTACTGGCTTGAGGGGCATGGCTGCTAGCTACTTTTTTCCTACAAAAACCTGGTAGTTATGATAGTTCCTAACATATTTATATATATCCTTAAAAATGGAAGGCCAATAATATCCTGCTCTCATAATTTTATTAGTTGTGGCTCTTGGAGAAAAATGTCCTCCACATAAACCATCATGAAATTCATTAATTATTTTTGGGACTTCACTTTCATATAAACAGACTAATAATACTCCATCAGGGTGTTTCCAATATAGCACACCATCCTGTATATAATATTTCTGGGCTTGAAGCTTGATTGACCTCATTCTGTTTATTGACATATCTTTAGGGAATGAAAGGGTTTGTAGGTATGACAAAATTTCTTCATACCATTTGCATTCGGTATTATTGATTCTTCTGACATCATATGCCTCATCTATTGTGAGAACATTTTCAAATCCTTCTTCTTCTTTGTTAGCCAATAGTTTAGCCAAACCTTGTCCTTTGATAGTTTTAACTATTTTGAATTCAACATCATACTGTAGAAGCTTTACCATCCATCTTGTTGGTCTTCCTAATGGCTCTGATTGAGAAAAAATATCTTTTATTGCTATAAAAGGGATGCAGTAGTAAACCTTATTTGAGCCAAATATACCTTTGAAGTGTTCTAAAGATTGGATGACTGCATAAGCATGTTTTTCTAGCAAGGTGTATTTGAGATGTGCTCCTTTCAATCCTGAACTCATGAAGGCTATTGGCCTTTCATTATTTTCATCATATTTCTGTGAAAGAACTACAACAATGGAATGTTCAGATGCATATGAATAGATATTAAAATATTTTAAATAGTCAGGATAGCTTAGGGTTGGAGTGGTTGATATGGCTTCTTTGATCTTGTTAAATGCTTCCATATTCTCTACTGTCCATTTTATTTCTCCAGTTTTCTTAACCATATCATTTATGGGTTTGGTCATCTCTACAAAATTTGGGACAAATCTTCTAATAAAATTTATCTTGCCAAAGAATGACCTGACACCTTTCAAATTTCTGGGAGGGGGAATTTTGGAAATAGCTTCAATTCTTTCTGGGTCAATGCTTATTCCTTTTTCTGAAACTATATGACCTAACAAATTTCCTTGTGTAGTCCCAAATATGCATTTCTTGGGATTTAAAGAAATTCCAAATTCCTTGCACCGAGCAAAAACTGTAGTTAAATGTTCTAGATGATCTTCTGGATTTTTAGAAAATACTGTGATATCATCTAGGTATACAACTACAATTTTGAACATTAATCCTTTGAAGGTAAAATCCATTGCCCTCTGAAAAGTAGCACCTGCATTCATTAGTCCAAAAGGTATTCTTAAATATTCAAATGTGCCCCAAGGCGTAGTGAATGTTGTCTTATGTCTATCTTCTGGATTTATCTGAATTTGATTGTACCCTAAAAATCCATCTAACAGAGACAATCTAGTTGAGCCAACTACTGCTTGCAATAATTGTTCCATGTTGGGTAATGGGTAATTGTCTTTTAATGAACTCTTGTTTAAATTTCTAAAATCTACACAGAGTCTAATATCCCCATTCTTTTTTTGACTGGTACTAAATTGGATATCCAGGAAGAAAATCTTACCTTTCTGATTATTTTGGAATCCAACAATTTTTGTACCTCCTTTTGCATTATTGGGTGCAGAGTTGGGTTGTACTTCCTCTGTTTCTGTCTAAATGGTTTGGAATCTTCTTTCAAGGGTATTATGTGTGTCATTACATCTGTTTTGAAAGTTTTAAGGTCTTCATAAGTCCAAGAAAAATGTTCTTTGTTCTTTTTCAAGAAACTGATATATCCAACTTTTTCTTTAGCAGGTAAGGCCATGTCTACTTTCACTATTCTAGGTTTTTTCATTGAACCAATGTTAATGTCTTCAGATATTACTTCTCTGCTTAAAGGCTTATAAGCTTTGTCAAAATCATCAAATAGACTCTCTAGAGAAACCAATCCTTTGGGTATTCTATTTGTTTTCAACTGGATTACTTCTACTGGCTCTCCTATTTGGTCTTTTAGCTTGTCTTCATCCTTTTCATCATAGATTACATCTGCATACTAATTTTGCAGAGTCATAAAATCCTTAATATCTATATCATCTTGAAAGACCTGTAGATAGACTATGTTATCTGGCACATAAGGCTTATAGACTGAAATAGTTGGGAATCTATCCATATATTCTATAGTTATCTCTAGGTGATCTAGACCTGAGGCATTTACAACTAAAATATCTGCAACATGATTTTGTTCTCTTGGAATATATGAGATATTGAAAGCTAAGAATTTATCAATTTCTTCCAATACTACATTTTTATATTGCTTAAGCCTAGGGTGCTTTGGTCTGATATTTACCTTTGATCTGTTGTATAATAAGCTCTACATCCCCTGTTATAGTCAAGTAGTTAATACCTAATTCTTTTGCTTTTCTTAACCCTAATAGTAAGGCTTCATACTCAACTACATTGTTTGTGCAAGGGAATTCTAGTCTGTAAGGAATACCAAGGTAATTTCCTTTTATATCAGTCAAATTAACACCTGCACCTACTCCAGATTGGGATTTAGCTCCATCAAAAGACATGGTCCACATTTCTTGGGTTAATACTCTATCTGATTCAGCATCTACCATTTTCATAACTTTTGGATCCATGTTCTTTGCTTCTGGTACTTCCACCAGGAATGGGTTGTGCCATATGGAGTAAACTCCCATCCCTTTTTCTTCCATAGAGTTTACTAAGTTTATCATTGTTTCATCAGTTTGAATTAACTCTATGGAGTGCTTGTTAAATGGTTCTCTTCATAATATTATGTTCTCTTTATCTGATATGGGGATTGTAGCATAGGACCAGTCCAATTGAATTGAACCTCCTAGTTGTTCTTCCCAATGTCTATTGAGTAATAGTGAGAAGAATGGGTCAACATCAACTACTGCAACATCCATGACTATGCCCTTTTTGGGGTGTTGATCTAAGAAAACCAACAATCCAGTTATCACCCCTACACAAGGAATTTGTCTACTATCCATTACTGAAATAGGGGCAGAATCTCTAGTACAGATTAATCCCATTTGATCAACTATTAATTTGGGCATGATATTGTGTGAGGCTCCACTATCTAGCATGCAATTATGAATCACATACCTTTCCCCTTCATCTGAATTATACCTCAATGATACATAGAAGGGTCTGACAGAGGATGGTGATCTTGTATCATGTTGATTTTGTCTAGCAGCATGGCAAGTTGGGTCTTCTTTTTGTTCCACTAATCCAAATGCTCTGTAGACTTGTTCTCTGTATTGTTGAACTTTCATAAGTTCTCCAAATGTGATGTTAACCTTTTGTTTATTGAGTTCTGACCCAACATCAAATTCTATCTTCTTTATATCCAGTGGTTTATTACTTTCTTCTTTGGAAATCTCTTCCTCTGATTCTATTACTTCAGGAGTAATATTTTTGAGGATTCTATCAGTTTTCTCTTTACTGATATTCTTATTTGTGAAAGTTTGTTTTCTTGTTTCACTTGTAGAGGCTTTCTCTGTCCTATCTGGGATAGTCCTATTTCTTAAATTCAAAGTATGGGTAGCCTCTAATTCTTCAACTTCTTGAGTAGTGGGGATTAATTTCCCTTGCTTCATCTTGTCATATCTTGACTCATGTGATTTCTGCAAGATTTTAGTTCCTTCAGTTACTAAGATTTGAGGATGATGATTTGAAGCATATTTATCCATATCTTCTTCAAACAACCTTTCTCTGGATTCATCTTCAATAGACCAACAAGCATTGATTCTTATATCCTCTTCTGATTCAGCATGTAAATATACATTGCATTGATCACTTAGGTGAATTCCACATGCATCAGGGTTATGAGGTGCATCACAAGTAGAGAAAAAATAGGGAAAGCCTTCTGCTACATTGGCATATGGTATGGGGTTAGGAACACTATTCTGATCTCTATCAGAATCTCTATTTTTCCAGCTATTGTTACCATTATTCCTACTCCTATTTCCTTCTTCAGAACCATTGTTGTTTCCCCAATTCCTATTGAATTTTTTCTTAAATGGAGGATGATTGTCAACATGAGGTCACTCTATTTGTGATGATTCACCATTATTACCATTGTTTCTTTCAATTCTTGCTATCTTGTTGTTCATGTTACTGAGCATCTCAGTCATTTGACTAGTCAATTTCTCCATTGGATCAATTTCAGTTCTTCTTTGTATATCAAATGCTACTCTTTTAGGTTTTCTATCAGGTAGGTTGACTTCTAGAGAATAAGGCTTCATCTTACCACTGTCAAGCATATTTCTTTCTATATCCATTGCCTTTTCCATACAACCATCAATGGTAGTGGCTTGTTCTTGCCTCAGCTCATAGTTAAACTCTCCTTGAAAAGCATTTTTGTAAAAACAAATAGACTGAATATCACTAGGCCTAAGGTTGGCAGGGATTTTGTTCCTAGTCTTTGAAAATCTTCTGTTAAAGTCACTAACAACCTCATTCTCTTTTTTCTTCATAGTGGCTAACTCAGTTAACAGAGATTGTTCATTTTTTCTTTCACCATATTTCTTTAGAAACACAACTTCCATTTTGGTGAAGTTTGGGATATCATTGTCAAGAAGGGAATTGAACCACTCTCTAGCATATTTTTCTAAAGTCTATAAAAATAGTCTTAAGACTACATCTTCATGTTCAACTTCTAGACTATCCATCGCATACAAGAAACTCTTGATATGATCTTCTCTAGTTACTGCACTATTTCCTAAGAATTTTGGAAGGTATTTGTGAGCTTTACTGGGCAAGGCATTAAGATTTGCTGGTAACACAAAAGGCCTATATCTATTAGTTCTCCATAAATGAACATTAGCCTGGGCCATTGTTACTGTAGAATTCAAATTCACAATAGCAGTACCTATAGTAATATGGGTCTAGGTAGCCTGAATATAATCTAAGGGATTATCTACCTTAGTATTACTATTAATTGGACAATGAGAATAATCACATGTATCTTCTATAACAAAATTCAAATGTTCATCTATAGTGATATCAATAGTAAAAGTATTCTGATCTTTATTTTTCTTTACGTACTTTTTATCGCTAGAATTTGATCTACTATTATAAGTAGTACTCTTGAAAAGTGGAGTTTTTTTATTATGTATAAATACCTCTAGATTCTCGAGTTCTAGGAATAGCTCCTTACCGCTTCTCCTGGTGTTCTCTAACACGTTCTGCTCTTTCCTTTTTTATTTTATCTTCTGGGTTCGTTCAGATAGAGTCACCAACATCGAGGTGCAGAAAGAACAACGTATACTTTATCAAGAATGCTTGATATTAACACTCATCCTCACAGGAGTCGGTTCTTGGGATAATTCAAGAAAATCAAGAAACATAGGAAATTCAAGAAAATAAAGAAACGTAAAGAAAATCAAAATTGAAAACCATGGGTAAAATAAAGAACGTACAAATCATAGAAAATCAAAGCAAAAGTTCTTTATTCCTATTGGCTACTCGTTTTTAAAATAAATGTCATGAAATCTAGGCTTAGAATGTAAAAATTCTCCCCGACAATGATGCCAAAAAATTATTGGAACCGATTCTTGCATCCATAGGATTTGATTGTCATGCTACAAAAATCCATTTGAAACCAATGAGCTATTACAGGCTCTGGTCAACCCGCCTCTTCGTTCTGATAAACATGAATATTGCTAAAGGAAAACTACATAATGGGTAAGGAAACCCCAATGGTAATTCTATGATAAAATGTTGATTACACGCTCCAGATTAATGTAACACTATATGTATTAAAATGACCAAGCAAGAAAATAACCATTTGTTATGCCTTATGTAGACCGGTGCCTAGATTCATTGGGCTGTTATAGCAATTTAACAACAATTTTGACATGAACAGAGAGAAGGGGGAAAAGAAAATTGGCACTCTTAGACTTATTCGAATATCGTAATAAAACTAAAATTTGACCAATGAAAGAAACGTATATAATGCATTCAAATAATGTAATCCATTACACAGTGACACACAATACCAAGACAAAGATATAATAGGAATGAAACTCATAATTGTATTGATTTCATAAAATATTACATGCAGAGTGGGCAGGATGCCTTTTAACTCTATTTTTCTCAAAGAAATACATCAATACAATGAAGAAGACTCTATTCAAATAATGTAACAGGTCTCTCCTACTCTCCTTGTTCCAATATGGTAATAGTAGAGTCTCTGAATCTCAGGCTCAATAGGATAGGAAATAATCTCAGCTTCTTGAGCACTTTCCTATCAAAATCCTGCATAGTAAAGGGAAGAAAGAAGAATGAATGAGAAAAATAGACACAAAAGGGAGATACAACAACACAACTCTAAAGGGCACTCAAGTATACCTCTTAGAAAAAATGCTATTCTCTAATTGCTTGATGATGAATCTGAACCTGTCTGCTTCCTTTTATAGTTGTTGGTTCTTGATTCTGTTATTTTTGGTTTATTTTTAGCCTTACACTTGTCCTCTTCTGATTTGATCTTCAAAACTGGTACAACTGGCTTCCACTATCTTTTTTTATTTGGGTTGTACCCTCTCTTTTGACCTTTTCAAATAGTAGCTTATTTTAACTAGTGATGGTGGTGTTTGGAGAGTCTATTTTTTCTTCCACTACTTCTTTTCAATTGTTTTCTTTTCAACTATTTCCTCTTGAACTATCTCCTTTTGAGCACTTGACTCTTTTGCTATTTTGGAGACTTTTTCTGTTGGCATAGGTCCTTGTTATGCTAAACTCACTTCTAGTTGTTGACTATATGTTTCAACCTCTTTCCCTTTTTGACCTTGTTGCAGCCACTTTATTTGTTCATCGATTAGTCTCCAAACTTCTGTGTCAAAGGTTGCAACAAACCTTAGCATATTCATTTCCTAAAAATTCTATTTTTCTATATGGCAAGAATGGGCTTGTTTCTCTCATATTGGAAGAGTAACATCTCCATAGTATTTACCAGAAAGGTAGATTGTCTAGTCATTTCTGACTCATCATCTGACTCACAATTAAATCTTTCTATTATATGCCTGAGTAGCTCTTCTACATTGGGGGCTTCCAAGAATTGGTCTAAGGATAAACCAATATCCACCATTTTACCTATTGCATCTTCTATCAGATTATCCATTTCAGTTACAACATTGATCCACCTTTCTTGGTTTACCCCAAACATGGCCGCTTTCAAGAACTCAATATTGAACTGGATTTTACTGCCATCATTTGTTATTATCTCTTGACCCTGCAACTCTTCAAAATTATCTCCTATTAAATCAAGGGTAGGATGAATGACTTTGAAGTCTTCTTCCTTCTCCTGTATCAATGTCTGTATTTCTCGAGCAGTTATTTGAATCACCCTAATCTGCCTAAACATCTCGGTGAGCCCTCTGGCATGAACTTGTATTTTCATTGACATTTCCTTCTTCATTGCATTTAGATAATAGGCATGATTCTGAATCCTTACCACTGAAGGGGGCTGTGCCTTTGGAGTATCCTTTTGTGCCAATTCTTCCTGTTGTTTATTTATTAATGCTTTCATTTCATCTTTTTCCTTCTCTTCTCTTTTCAATTGATTCCTTAATTCTACAATTTTCTCAACTAGTTGGTCCATGGTTTGATTTTGCATTGCCTTGACAACTTTGACCATTTCACCTTCTTTTCCTAGTATTGATGAGCCTCCTGTCTCCTCATTGACTCTGAAGACAAGTGGGTCTTGTAGGGTAGGAAGATTTACCTCTGCTATATCTGATATAGATGTTTCTAATCGTGGTTCATCTGTAAGTTGTTCTCCTATATTTCCCATCCCTACCACTACCTGTAATTCTTGTTCATTTGTAGTAGTAAAAGTAGTTTGCTCATCTATCCTCTCTAACAAAACCTTTGTAGAAGGTAAAGATAATTTAGGCTTCTTCTTTTCTGTAGTGGTTATCTCTGTTTGATTCTTCACTTGGTGACTTCGGAACAGACCCCCAAATCCACCAGTTCTTCTCATATTCATCCTTATTACTGATGGAACTTTAATCTCCTATCCTTTTATTTTTAAAGAGGTAGGGATGGCCATGGGTGCCAATTTCTTCACACTTGTTACAACTAATACTCTGTCAAAAATGGGAATTATAGCTTGTTCTAGGAGAGAAGATTTCTGAACAGGTGTGGTCACAATTTCTTTCCCTTTAGCTGTGCTTGGGTTTTTGGAAACCTCTTGGGAAGTGCTTGGTGCTGCCTCTATTCTGAGATGATCATCTACGGGAGGCCTGACCTATTGTTCTATTATATCTATAGTATTTACAGTGACCTCCATTTGATCAATACCCTATTCTTCTATCAACTCCAATAAGGGGTCTTCCTTGATTGCTTGAGCTACTCCTGGTAAAATAGGTGCTACATATTCCACTAAAATTTCTTGAAGCCTTCTCAATTCTGTAGGGTAATCATAGGCTTCATGAATCTGTGTGTTGCCCCTATCTTTAGGAGGGAAATCATCCCATACAACCTATAAATCTTTCCCTTTTTCCATAGCTTCCAATAATATTTCTTCATAAGCATCCTTTCGATGCTGTATTCGAGCATACTCCCATTTTTCCATCATTTTACTGTATATCCCTTTTGGGTCATAAAACCTCCAAGTTATCTCATCGAAGTCCATAGTATCTAAATCAAACATTCCTTTGAGCAGTGCAGGGTAGCCAACAAATATATAGTCCCCAAAGTGACATAGGGGACATTGAGCCAGGGGACTTTACCATGTTTCTTCACTAGTCTCATCTTGGCTTCCTCTGCCACCTACCTACATAACTCCAGAGCTGCTAGGGATAATGGACAATACATCGGTAATAGCTTAGGGGGAATTTTGGCCCCATAGAGCCTGATATAAGTGAACCCTTCTGAGAAAAATAAATCCCCAATATCCTTTTCTTTGATAAAAGCTCTTACTCCTGGCCCTAGCCTCTCAGGGAGCACATCGGTTAAAGTCCAATGGATTTCTACCATAAAATGGTCATAGAACCAGCCCATGTGAGTCCGTCCTTCATGTATTCTCCAAAAATTGGTCTGGACGTAGGGGCTTTTAATGACTTCTACTCTTTTTGGGCTTCTTCTCCTAATTGTCCCACTATCAAGTGGATAAAAATTGAGTATTGTGAAAAATAGGGCATCTCTTGTCTTTGTTCAAAAACAACCTTTTTCAATTCTACCATTTGCTCATGTATTTGGTTACTCAATTCTAGTTCCCATGCATAAATTGGGGTGTTATGCGCCCGATTGCTCTATGCTACTAAATACAAAACTCTTTTACTCACTATACTGAGATCCTGTACCCCTAAGACTATGTTTATCATATCACAAAAATCTTGGACCCATGGCTTAAAAGTAGTCTTCCTAATTGGGAATTGATTAACTATTTTCTCATTTGTATCAAACAAATATTTAAAAACTTCTAATCCTGTGAACATTCGAGATTGATGTTCAATTACCTTTTTAACTAAAAATGTGGTAGACTCTATCAAATTGAAGACTTTCTTGATGTGCTCGACTTTGATGCTGAATACTGGTCGATCCTTATTATCTCAAAATGTTCTAGTCCTTTCATCATATGCTACTACTAACCATGCCATTAAATCTGAGGAGAAGTAAACCTTTGGACATATCAACTTCCCGAGGTTACTGTTCCATCTGTTACTCCTAGGGAAACCCTTGTATTGTAACCTTTGGGCTTTATGAAATAGGTCAGCCATTATCCATGGGGTCCTGTTATCATTCTCCATCACATGAGCAAAACTCTTGATACATGCATTGTCGATCTCGTACTATTGTGTTGGAGTAGGTTTCTTATCAGCTCCACACTTTTGGGCGAATTCATACATTGTGCTGCCAGGTACAGGTGGTCCAGAAATCTCAGAGTATGGTGACCGGTCTGTAATGAATTTCACTACTTCTCTAGTGTCTTCGGGTGCAAAAGTGTCTCCCCATGATGCCATTGTGCTCACGGTAGTGAGTCTAGTTCTTCTAAAAAGAAAAGCTCAAAACTCTTCTTCTCTCTGTACCTCTTGCATATCAATTTCTGCTCTTAGATTACCAGGGTGGTAAATTGATCGATTTTGTGAGCTCAAATACTGGGTGGTGAAATGAGTTCGATATTCTCACACGTTTTGTCATTAATACTATGTTACCAACTACTTTTTAAAATTGGCCAAAGGAAATTTGCCAACACATTTCTTTCGAAGTTGGGCTTTGATGGCGGGTAGAGCCCGTCATCCTATGTGTCCTTGGGTTCTTTGGTTTGTGTACCTACAATCATTTAAAGCTTTGCTATTGGTCTCTGAAGCTTCTTCTTCTTCGATGTGGGACTGTGATGTGTGATAGGGGTGGCCTCCATTTTGAACCTCGTGCCACCTTGGCCCTGAATGATAATTAAATCTTAGGGATCGATTACATTTTAATTGGGCAGCAATCATCCTAGGGATCCCCATAAGATTTGGTTCTTGATGTGAGTGCCTGTCATTATCTTGGATATCCTAAGTTTCCTTGAATAACCATGATCGAGCGTAGCCATTGGATCAACCTTTGTTCTATCGCTGCCTTGGATATTTTATAACCTATGGGTTAGATAACCTAAAGAAACATGCTTCGAAACTCCTTTGTTTAATATTGATTAATAAAAAAAGAGGGGATTAATAATGTGTTAGGACCCTTGTTAAATGTGATTAAAATTTGATTAATTGAATGCTAATTTAGGCTTACCATTAGATTTACCTTTGAAGTGTGCACCATCGTTGGATTATTTTGAGAGGGAGTGCATCCATTGGATTCGTCAAAAGATGTTCATTGGATTAGCCTTGCTTATATCTTATCATTTTGACTTTGACTCAATCGTTGCCATTGGATCCTTTTAATCTCAATGGAGCGCTACCATTGGATTTGCTTTGTTTTGGTTGGCTTATCTTTCGATTGGCTCATTTAAGCACCATCATTCGATTAAGTAAGAATGAAGTGCTACCCTTAGATTTAGATCGATGTGCTCATGGATAAAGTGCATTGGCCAATTCTTTAATTTGGCATGTGATTAATCATGTCATTCATTAGTTTATCCTTGGTAACTAGTGATGAATGCACATCATTGGATCAAAGTGGTTGATCAAGCACTCTGATTTATTGAGCTTATATGGGTGCTTTATTGGTGTGCATCCGTTCGATTTTTCTTTGATGAGGCGTTATCGTTAGATATCTTGCAAGTTGCACACTTGATAGCTAAAAGGGGCATTATTATATTTGATTAATCTTGGTTTAAGCTAAAATGGGGTAATTAGTAATGTATTATACCCTTACTAATGCATGATTAATCTTAGATTTACCTTCATGTTTACCCGATATCCTTACCATTTCATCGTTTAGGTTTTGATTTTGATGCGATCATTGGATTTCGATCAATGTTGGACGGTCGTTGATTTTCTTCAACCTACGGGGTTAGTTACCAAGGGGCATATGATTTTAAACTTTGATTAAGCTGAAAGGGGATAATTATCTGATGCATTAGACCCTCACTAATCTTATTTAATAGTTTTAATTAATCTTGTGGTCTTTTACCTTTTTGATGCACCTTTTATGAGAGCGTCATCGTCCGATCAGATCTTGATCGAGCGTTATCGTTGGATTGATAGCTTGATGTTTAATTTAAGGGGGCATGCCCTTAATGTCTTTGACCATAGTATTTTAAAGAGTGGTTTAATCAAGTTAAGTGCGTCCATTGGATTCTTCTTTGATGAAGTGCTACCCTTAGATTTATTTAAGGTGCTCGATTTTTAACACAATGGGGTGCATACCCTCATGGTTTTAATTAAGAACTTTGATTAAACCTTATGTTTTGGATTTTAATATTGTGCTTAGATTTTGGGTTTTTAGACCATGGCCTTTGATTAAATCCTTTTAATACTTTAGGACTCAATGATTTAACATTTGACTTAGGTCCAAATATGATTATTGATCTGGAAGACTAAACCTTGTATTTTTAATGGTCAGGTTTTATTAAAAGGGATTGACTTTGGTAACCTTTTTAAGATATAATAATTTTTTAAAGGTGCACATAATAGCAATGTTTAAGGTTAAACTTATGGAAAATCAACTTCTCTAATAAGATGCAAAGAGACTAACAATGCTTGCTTATTTTGATGAAACCAAAAATTTAAATTTGGGGGTTTCAAAGTTTGAGTCAAATTTGGCTCCAACATAGGCTCTATCTGGGACAATGTGTTGAAAACATGAGGCACTTGAGAACCATAGAATCTCCTGGTTTTATTGCAATTTGGATAAAATTCAAATCATCAAGACTGATAAACAAAACTTTGAAAAACAAAACATAACAATTTTTAAACTGAAAAGCTGTACAAATGATAGGATATCAAAGTAATAGAGTATTGAAAAATTGTAATTCCTTTTATTCAATTTGGAAACTAGGGTCAGAATTTTAGAAATAGATGAGCTTTTTAGATATATTGTAATGCTTGTTCTAGCTAAGTTATAAGATATGATTACACAAAATTTGTCAAAAGCTTTTTGCTCCATCATGTTTAAGCCCATGTGTGTGTTTGTGCATTTATTTTGATTTCTAAGTCTTTCAGAACTTTGCCATATCTGAGAAAAATAGTTAAGCCTAATATGTGATTTCACTCTTTAAAAATTTTCACCATTCTATAGGGCTCCACTGCTAGTCAAGCGTCTATAGCCTCGGTGGAGTTGCTTCTAATCCCATCTGGTTTTACCCTACTGCTAGTCAAGCGTCTATAGCTTCGATAGAGGTTTTCCAAGATATCTCAGGTAGTGACTCAATTTTACTTTATTTTAATTTTTCTTTCTCGTTTGAGAAGTATTTGATATAAGCAAATTGTGCAAAGAGTATGCCTGAGTTGAGGATTAGTTTTTGGCTAAAAGGATGAGTGTAATGATTTTTAGCTTAACCACCCTCTCAAAGATAACTCGGTTCTTTGGACCTTTGAAGTCACCTTAAGTATCATTTGTAATGTGAGGCTTTGACATGATGTTTCAATCAGCTCTGTTTTCATCCTGTTTTATCTCATATCAAATAACTATTGCATAAACACTCATATTTGAAAAATTGTAAACCTCATCAGAGTCTAAAATAAATCTCCTTTTTTCTTATTGTTTTTGGTGGAATCAATAGTAATGTATACTCATCAAACTAAGAATATCATGTGTACAAAACTCAGAATTATGCTAACAACAAAAGAAAAGCTTATCTAGTACACAAAATAACAAAATACATCACTCTATTTTTGGGGTTTTTGTTTTTCCATTTTTTTTTATTTTTTTTTCACCTTCAACAGGGATTGTACATTTTGAGGTGTTGGCCATTAATAGGGATAGCCATTATTTCTCCCTGCAAAGTCTGCAACTTGTATGTATTCTGCCCTATAACATGGGCTATCTGGTATGGACCAATCCATTTAGGTTCAAATTTACCCTTTTCACCATGCTTATCATTTTTAGGATCCCAATAGATGACTATATCTCCTTGAGAAAAAGGAGTACCCTTGGCTTTCTTATTAAACAATTTCATGGTTTTCTGGGTTTGTTCCATCATTCTATTAAGGGTCTCTCTTCTTTGCTCTTCTAACAGGACAATTTGGTCAAGCCTTCTCTGTATGGGATTGGGGTCTTCATGGTCTTGCAATAAGAGGGAAAGTGCCAATTTTTCTATTCTTGAAGGTAATAAGGCTTTCTCTCCATATACCATCTCATAGGGGGTTCTTCCTGTGTTTCTTTTAATAGACAACCTATCAGCCCATAGAGCAAATTTAAGTTCACTGTCCCACCCTCTTTTGTTCTTACCTAATGACCTTTTTATTCTAGTTATTACATTCTTATTTGATGACTCAGCTAGACCATTTCCTTGGGGGTAATAATTAGCAGAATGGGATAATTCAATTCCATATTCAACACAAAACTCTACCATTTCATATGAAACAAAATATTGTGCATTATCTGTAACTAGTTTTTGAGGAACTCCAAACCTGGTCAGAATGTTTTCTTCCAAGAATTTGATGATAGTGGCAGTAGTGGATGTTCTCAGAGGTGCAACTTCTACCCACTTTGTAAAGTAATCTATTGCAGTTATGATCCACTTGTGTTGGCCAGATGAATTAGGCTTGATCTCTCCAATTAAATCAATGCCCCATTGGGTGAATGGTGCTTCAATGATTACTGGCTTGAGGGGCATGGCTGCTAGCTACTTTTTTCCTACAAAAACTTGGTAGTTATGATAGTTCCTAACATATTTATATATATCCTTAAAAATGGAAGGCCAATAATATCCTGCTCTCATAATTTTATTAGTTGTGGCTCTTGGAGAAAAATGTCCTCCATAGAAACCATCATGAAATTCATTAATTATTTTTGGGACTTCACTTTCATATAAACAGACTAATAATACTCCATCAGGGTGTTTCCAGTATAGCACACCATCTTGTATATAATATTTCTGGGCTTGAAGCTTGACTGACCTCATTCTGTTTGTTGACATATCTTTAGGGAATGAAAGGGTTTGTAGGTATGACAAAATTTCTTCATACCATTTGCATTCGGTATTATTGATTCTTCTGACATCATATGCCTCATCTATTGTGAGAACATTTTCAAATCCTTCTTCTTCTTTGTTAGCCAATAGTTTAGCCAAACCTTACCCTTTGATAGTTTTAACTATTTTGAATTCAGCATCATACTGCAGAAGCTTTACCATCCATCTTGTTGGTCTTCCTAATGGCTCTGATTGAGAAAAAATATCTTTTATTGCTATAAAAGGGATGCAACAGTAAACCTTATTTGAGCCAAATATACCTTTGAAATGTTCTAAAGATTGGATGACTGCATAAGCATGTTTTTCTAGCAAGGTGTATTTAAGATGTGCTCCTTTCAGACCTGAACTCATGAAGGCTATTGGCCTTTCATTATTTTCATCATATTTCTATGAAAGAACTGCAACAATGGAGTGTTCAGATGCATAAGAATAGATATTAAAATATTTTGCATAATCAGGGCAGCTTAGGGCTGGAGTGGTTGATATGGCTTCTTTGATCTTGTTAAATGCTTCCATATTCTCTATTATCCATTTTATTTCTCCAGTTTTCTTAACCATATCATTTATGGGTTTGGTCATCTCTGCAAAATTTGGAACAAATATTCTAATAAAATTTATCTTGCCAAAGAATGACCTGACACCTTTTAAATTTTTGGGAGGGGAATTTTGGAAATAGCTTCAATTCTTTCTGGGTCAATGCTTATTCCTTTTTCTGAAACTATATGACCTAACAACTTTCCTTGTGTAGTCCCAAATATGCATTTCTTGGGATTTAAAGAAATTCCAAATTCCTTGCACCGAGCAAAAACTACAGTTAAGTGTTCTAGATGATCTTCTAGATTTTTAGAAAATATTATGATATCATCCAGGTATACAACTACAATTTTGAACATTAATCCTTTGAAGGTAAAATCCATTGCTCTCTGAAAAGTAGCACCTGCATTCATTAGTCCAAAAGGTATTCTTAAATATTCAAATGTGCCCCAAGGTGTAGTGAATGTTGTCTTATGTCTATCTTCTGGATTTATCTGAATTTGATTGTACCCTAAAAATCCATCTAATAGAGACAATCTAGTTGAGCCAACTACTGCTTGCAATAATTGTTCCATGTTGGGTAATGGGTAATTGTCTTTTAATGAACTCTTGTTTAAATTTCTAAAATCTACATAGAGTCTAATATCCCCATTCTTTTTTTGACTGGTACTAAATTGGATATCCAGGAAGAAAATCTTACCTTTCTGATTATTTTGGAATCCAACAATTTTTGTACCTCTTTTTGCATTATTGGGTGCAGAGTTGGGTTGTACTTCCTCTGTTTCTATCTAAATGGTTTAGAATCTTCTTTCAGGGGTATTATGTGTGTCATTACATCTGTTTTGAAAGTTTTAAGGTCTTCATAAGTCCAAGCAAAATGTTCTTTGTTCTTTTTCAAGAAATTGATATATCCAACTTTTTCTTTAGCAGGTAAGGCCATGTCTACTTTCACTATTCTAGGTTCTTTCATTGAACCAATGTTAATGTCTTCAGATATTACTTCTCTACTTAAAGGCTTATAAGCTTTGTCAAAATCATCAAATAGACTCTCTAGAGAAACCAATCCTTTGGGTATTCTATTTGTTTTCAACTGGATTACTTCTACTGGCTCTCCTATTTGGTCTTTTAGCTTATCTTCATCCTTTTCATCATAGATTACATCTGCATACTAATTTTGCAGAGTCATAAAATCCTTAATATCTATATCATCTTGAAAGACCTGTAGATAGACTATGTTATCTAGCACAAAAGGCTTATAGACTGAAATAGTTGGGAATCTATCCATATATTCTGTAGTTATCTCTAGGTGATCTAGACCTGAGGCATTTATAACTAAAATATCTACAACATGATTTTGTTCTCTTGGAATATATGAGATATTGAAAGCTAAGAATTTATCAATTTCTTCCAATACTGCATTTTTATATTGCTTAAGCCTAGGGTGCTTGGTCTGATATTTACCTTTGATCTATTGTATAATAAGCTCTGCATCCCCTATTATAGTCAAGTAGTTAATACCTAATTCTTTTACTTTCCTTAACCCTAGTAGTAAAGCTTCATACTCAGCTACATTGTTTGTGCAAGGGAATTCTAGTCTATAAGGAATACCAAGGTAATTTCCTTTTATATCAGTCAAATTAACACCTGCACCTACTCCAGATTGGGATTTAGCTCCATCAAAAGACATGGTCCACATTTCTTGGGTTAATACTCTATCTGATTCAACATCTACCATTTTCATAACTTTTGGATCCATGTTCTTTGCTTCTGGTACTTCCACCAGGAATGGGTTGTGCCATATGGAGTAAACTCCCATCCCTTTTTCTTCCATAGAGTTTACTAAGTTTATCATTGTTTCATCAGTTTGAATTAACTCTATGGAGTGCTTGTTAAATGGTTCTCTTCATAATATTATATTCTCCTTATCTGATATGGGGATTGTAGCATAGGACCAGTCCAATTGAATTGAACCTCCTAGTTGTTCTGCCCAATGTCTATTGAGTAATAGTGAGAAGAATGGGTCAACATCAACTACTGCAACATCCATGACTATGCCCTTTTTGGGGTGTTGATCTAAGAAAACCAACAATCCAGTTATCACCCCTACACAAGGAATTTGTCTGTTATCCATTACTAAAATAGGGGTAGAATCTCTAGTACAGATTAATCCCATTTGATCAGCTATTAGTTTGGGCATGATATTGTGTGAGGCTCCACTGTCTAGCATGCAATTATGAATCACATATCTTTCCCCTTCATCTGAATTATACCTCAATGATACATAAAAGGGTCTGACAGAGGATGGTGATCTTGTATCATGTTGATTTTGTCTAGCAGCATGGCAAGTTGGGTCTTCTTTTTGTTCCACTAATCTAAATGCTCTGCAGACTTGTTCTCTGTATTTTTGAACTTTCATAAGTTCTCCAAATGTGATGTTAACCTTTTTCTTACTGAGTTCTGACCCAACATCAAATTCTATCTTCTTTATATCCAGTGGTTTATTACTTTCTTCTTTGGGAATCTCTTCCTCTAATTCTATTACTTCAGGAGTAATATTTTTGAGGATTCTATCAGTTTTCTCTTTACTGATATTCTTATTTGTGAAAGTTTGTTTTCTTGTTTCACTTGTAGAGGCTTTCTCTGTCCTATCTGGGATAGTCTATTTCTTAAATTCAAAGTATGGGTAGCCTCTAATTCTTCAACTTCTTGAGCAGTGGGGATTAATTTCCCTTGCTTCATCTTGTCATATCTTGACTCATGTGATTTCTGCAAGATTTTAGTTCCTTCAATTACTAAAATTTGAGGATGATGATTTGAAGCATATTTATCCATATCTTCTTCAAACAACCTTTCTCTGGATTCATCTTCAATAGACCAACAAGCATTGATTCTTATATCCTCTTCTGATTCAACATGTAAATCTACATTGCGTTGGTCACTTAGGTGAATTCCACATGCATCATGGTTATGAGGTGCATCACAAGTAGAGCAAAAATAGGGAAAGCCTTCTGCTACATTGGCAGATGGTATGGGGTTAGGAACATTATTATGATCTCTATCAGAATCTCTATTTTTCTAGTTATTGTTACCATTATTCCTACTCCTATTTCCTTCTTCAGAACCATTGTTGTTTCCCCAATTCCTATTGAAATTTTTCTTAAAGGGAGGATGGTTGTCAACATGTGGTCACTCTGTTTGTGAAGATTCACCATTATTACCATTATTTCTTTTAATTCTTGCTATCCTGTTGTTCATGTTATTGAGCATCTCAGTCATTTGACTAGTCAATTTCTCCATTGGATCAATTTTAGTTCTTCTTTGTATATCAAATGCTACTCTTTTAGGTTTTCTATCAGGTAGGTTGACTTCTAGAGAATAAGGCTTCATCTTACCACTTTCAAGCATATTTATTTCTATATCCATTGCCTTTTCCATACAACCATCAATGGTAGTGGCTTGTTCTTGCCTCAGCTCATAGTTAAACTCTCCTTGAAAAGCATTCTTGTAAAAACAAATAGACTGAATATCACTAGGCCTAAGGTTGGTAGGGATTTTGTTTTTGGTCTTTGAAAATCTTCTGTTAAAGTCACTAACAACCTCATTCTCTTTTTTCTTCATAGTGGCTAACTCAGTTAATAGAGATTGTTCATTTTTCCTTTCACCATATTTCTTTAGAAACACAACTTCCATTTTGGTGAAGTTTGGGATATCATTGTTTGGAAGGGAATTGAACCACTCTCTAGCATATTTTTCTAAAGTCTATAAAAATAGTCTTAAGACTACATCTTCATGTTCAACTTCTAGACTATCCATCGCATACAAGAAACTCTTGATATGATCTTCTCCAGTTACTGCACTATTTCCTAAGAATTTTGGAAGGTATTTGTGAGCTTTATTAGGTAAGGTATTAAGATTTGTTGGGTAACATAAAAGGCCTATATCTATTAGTTCTCCATAAATGAACATTAGCTTGGGCCATTGTTATTGTAGAATTCAAATTCATAGTAGTAGTACCTACAGTAATATGGGTCTATGTAGCTTGAATATAATCTAAGGGATTATCTACCTTAGTATTACTATTAATTGGACAATGAGAATAATCACATGTATCTTCTATAACAGAATTCAAATTTTCATCTACAGTGATATCAATAGTAAAAGTATTCTAATTTTTCTTTACGTACTTTTTATCACTAGAATTTGATCTACTATTATAAGTAGTATTCTTGAAAAGTGGAGTTTTTTGATTATGTATAAATACCTCTGGATTCTCGAGTTTCTAGGAATAGCTCCTTACCGCTTCTCCTGGTGTTCCCGACATGTTCTGTTCTTTCTTTTTTATTTTATCTTTTGGGTTCGTTCAGATAGAGTTGCCAACACTGGGGTGCAGAAAGAATAATGTATACTTTATCAAGAATGCTTGATATTAACACTCATCCTCACAGGAGTCGGTTCTTGGGATAATTCAAGAAAATCAAGAAATGTAGAAATTCAAGAAAAATAAAGAAATGTAAAGAAAATCAAAATTGAAAAATGGGTAAATAAAGAACATAAAATCATAGAAATTAAAGAAAGTTATTTATTCCTATTGGCTACTCGTTTTTAAAATAAATGTCGTGAAATCCAGATTAGAATGTAAAAATTCTCCCTAACAATGATACCAAAAAACTATTGGAACCGATTCTTGCATCCATAGGATTCGATTGTCACGCTACAAAAATCCATTTGAAACCAATGAGCTATTACAGGCTCTGGTCAACCTGCCTCTTTGTTCTGATAAACATGAATATTGCTAAAGGAAAACTACAGAACGGGTAAGGAAACCCCAATGGTAATTCTATGATAAAACGTTGATTACACGCTCCAGATTAATGTAACACTATATGTATTAAAATGACCAAGCAAGAAAATAACCATTTGTTATGCCTTATGTAGACCGGTGCCTAGATTCATTGGGCTGTTATAGCAATTTAACAATAATTTTGACATGAACAGAGAGAAGGGGAAAAGAAAATTGGCGCTCTTAGACTTATTTGAATATCGTAATAAAACTAAAATTTGACCAATGAAAGAAATGTATATAATGCATTCAAATAATGTAATCCATTATATAGTGACACACAATACCAAGACAAAGATATAATAGGAATGAAACTCATAATTGTATTGATTTCATAAAATATTACATGCAGAGTGGGCAGGATGCCTTTTAACTCTATTTTTCTCAAAGAAATACATCAATACAATGAAGAAGACTCTGTTCAAATAATGTAACAGGTCTCTCCTACTCTCCTTGTTCCAATCTGGTAATAGTAGAGTCTCTGAATCTCAGGCTCAATAGGATAGGAAATAATCTCAGCTTCTTGAGCACTTTCCTATCAAAATCCTGCACAGTAAAGGGAAGAAAGAAGAATGAATGAGAAAAATAGACACAAAAAGGAGATACAACAACACAACTCTAAAGGGCACTCAAGTATACCTCTTAGAAAAAATGCTATTCTCTAATTGCTTGATGATGAATCTGAACCTATCTGCTTCCTTTTATAGCTGTTGGTTCTTGATTCTATTATTTTTGGTTTATTTCTAGCCTTACACTTGTCCTCTTCTGAGTTGATCTTCAAAACTGGTACAACTGGCTTCCACTATCTCTTTTTGTTTGTTGTACACTCTTCTTTGACCTTTTCAAATAGTAGCTTATTTTAACCAGTGATGGTGGTATTTGGAGAGTCTATTCTTTCTTCCACTACTTCCTTTATACTTTCATTTCTTGAACTATCTCCTTTTGAGCACTTGACTCTTTAACTACTTCGGAGACTTTTTCTGTTGGCATAGGTCCTTGTTGTTGAACTCACTTCCAGCTATTGACTATATGTTTCAACCTCTTTCCCTTTTTGACCTTGTTGCAACCACTTTATTTGTTCATTGATTAGTCTCCAAACTTCTGTGTCAAAGGCTGCAACAAACCTTAGCATATTCATTTCCTACAAAATTCTATTTTTTTGTATGGCAAGAATGGGCTTGTTTCTCTCATATTGGAAGAGTAACATCTCCACAGTATTCACCAGAAAGGTAGATTGTCTAGTCATTTCTGACTCATCATCTGACTCACAATTAAAAATTTCTATTGTATGCCTGAGTAGCTCTTCTACACTAGGGGCTTCCAAGAATTTGTCTAAGGATAGACCAATATCTACCATTTTACCTATTGCATCTTCTATCAGATTATCCATTTCAGTTACAACATTGATCCACCTTTCTTGGTTTACCCCAAACATGGCTGCTTTCAAGAACTCAATATTGAAATGGATTTTATTGCCATCATTTGTTATTATCTCTTGACCCTACAACTCTTCAAAATTATCTCCTATTAAATCAAGGGTAGGATGAATGACTTCAAAGTCTTCTTCCTTCTCCTGTATCAATGTCTGTATTTCTCGAGTAGTTATTTGAATCACCCTAATCTGCCTAAACATCTCGGTGAGCCCTCTGGCATGAGCTTGTATTTTCATTGACATTTCCTTCTTCATTGTATTTAGATAATAGGCATGATTCTGAATCTTTACCACTGAAGGGGGTTGTGCCTTTGGAGTATCCTTTTGTGCCAATTCTTCTTGTTGTTTATTTATTAATGCTTTCATTTCAGCTTTTTCCTTCTCTTCTCTTTTCAATTGATTTCTTAACTCTACAATTTTCTCAACTAGTTGGTCCATGGTTTGATTTTGCATTGCCTTGACAACTTTGACCATTTCACCTTCTTTTCCTAGTATTGATGAGCCCCTGGTCTCCTCATTGACTCTGAAGACAAGTGGGTCTTGTAGGGTAGGAAGATTTACCTCTGCTATATCTGATACAGATGTTTCTAATCGTGGTTCATCTGTAAGTTGTTCTCCTATATTTCCCATCCCTGCCACTACCTGTAATTCTTGTTCATATGTAGCAGTAAAGGTATTTTGCTCATCTGACCTCTCTAAAAAAACCTTTGTAGAATTTAAAGTCAATTTAGGCTTCTTCTTTTCTATAGTGGTTATCTCTGTTTGATTCTTCACTTGGTGACTTCAGAACAGACCCCCAAATCCACCAGTTCTTCTCATATTCATCCTTATTACTAATGGAACTTTAATCTCCTATCCTTTTATTTTTAAAGAGGTAGGGATGGCCATGGGTGCCAATTTATTCACACTTGTTATAGCTAATACTCTATTAAAAATAGGAATTATAGCTTGTTCTGGGGGAGAAGATTTCTGAATAGGTGTGGTCACAATTTCTTTCCCTTTAGTTGTGCTTGGGTTTTTGGAAACCTCTTGGGAAGTGCTTGGTGCTGCCTCTATTCTGAGATGATCATCTATGGGAGGCCTGACCTATTGCTCTATTATATCTATAGTATTTATAGTGACCTCCATTTTATCAATACCTTGTTCTTCTATTAACTCCAATAAGGGGTCTTCCTTGATTGCTTGAGCTGCTCCTGGTAAAATAGGTGCTACAGATTCTACTAAAATTTCTTGAAGCCTTCTCAATTCTGTAGGGTAATCATAGGCTTCATGAATCTATGTGCTACCCTTATCTTTAGGAGGGAAATCATCCCATACAACCTGTAAATCTATCCCTTTTTCCATAGCTTCCAATAATATTTCTTCATAAGCATCCTTTCGATGCTTTATTCGAGCATACTCTCATTTTTCCATCATTTTATTGTATATCCCTTTTGGGTCATAAAACCTCCAAGTTATCTCATCGAAGTCCATAGTATCTAAATCAAACATTCCTTTGAGCAGTGTAGGGTAGCCAACAAATATATAGTCCCCAAAGTGATAGGGGACATTGAGCCAGGGGACTTTACCATGTTTCTTCACTAGTCTCATCTTGGCTTCTTCTGCCACCTACCTACATAACTCCAGAGCTGCTAGGGATAATGGACAATACATCGGTAATAGCTTAGGGGGAATTTTGGCCCCATAGAGCCTGATATAGGTGAACCCTTCTGAGAAAAAGAAATCCCCAATCTCCTTTTCTTTGATAAAAGCCCTTACTCCTAGCCCTAGTCTCTCAGGGAGCATGTCGGTTAAAGTCCAATGGATTTCTACCATAAAATGGTCATAGAACCAGCCCATGTGAGTCCGTCCTTCATGTATTCTCCAAAAATTGGTCTGGACATAGGGGTTGTTAATGACTTCTACTCTTTTTGGGCTTCTTCTCCTAATTGTCCCACTATCAAGTGGATAAAAAATGAGTATTGTGAAAAATAGGGCATCTCTTGTCTTTGTTCAAAAATAGCCTTTTTCAATTCTACCATTTGCTCATGTATTTGGTTACTCAATTCTAGTTCCCATGCATAAATTGGGGTGTTATGCGCCCGATTGCTCTATGCTACTAAATACAAAACCTTTTTATCCACCATACTGAGATCCTGTACCCCTAAGACTATGTTTATCATATCACAAAAATCTTGGACCCATGGCTTAAAAGCAGTCTTCCTAATTGGGAATTTATTAACTATTTTCTCATTTGTATCAAACAAATATTTAAAAACTTCTAATCCTGTGAACATTCGAGATTGATGTTCAATTACCTTTTTAACTAAAAAGGTGGTAGACTCTATCAAATTGAAGACTTTCTTGATGTGCTCGACTTTGATGTTGAATACCGGTCGATCCTTATTATCTCAAAATGTTCTAGTCCTTTCATCATATGCCACTGCTAACCATGCCATTAAATCTGAGGAGAAGTAAACCTTCGGACATATCAACTTCCCGAGGTTACTGTTCCATCTGTTACTTCTAGGGAAACCCTTGTATTGTAACCTCCGGGCTTTATGAAATAGGTCAGCCATTATCCATGGGGTCCTGTTATCATTCTCCATCACATGAGCAAAACTCTTGATACATGCATTGTCGATCTCGTACTGTTGTGCTGGAGTAGGTTTCTTATCAGCTCCACACTTTTGGGTGAATTCATACATTGTGCTACTGGGTACAGGGTCCAAAAATCTCAGAGTATGGTGACCGGTCTATAATGAATTTCACTGCTTCTCTAGTGTCTTCGGGTGCAAAAATGTCTCCCCATGATGCCATTGTGCTCACGGTAGCGAGTCTAGTTCTTCTGAAAAGCTCGAAACTCTTCTTCTCTCTGTACTTCTTGCGTATCAATTTCTGCTCTTAGATTACCAGGGTGGTAAACTTGATTGATTTTGTGAGCTCAAATACTAGGTGGTGAAATGAGTTCGATATTCTTGCACATTTTGTCATTAATACTGTGTTACCAACTACTTTTTAAAATTGGCCAAAGGAAATTTGCCAACACATCTTCTTTCGAAGTTGGGCTTTTATGGTGGGTAATGTCCTTCATCCTATGTGTCCTTGGGTTCTTTGGTTTGTGTACCTATAATCATTTAAATATTTGCTATTGGTCTCTAAAGCTTCTTCTTCTCCGACGTGGAACTGTGACGTGTGATAGGGGTGGCCTCTATTTTGAACCTCGTGCCACCTTGGCCCTAGATGATAATTAAATCTTAGGGATTGATTACATTTTAATTGGGTAACAATCATCTTAGGGATCCCCATAATATTTGGTTCTTGATGTGAGTGTCTATCATTATCTTGGATATCCTAAGTTTCCTTGAATAACCATGATCGAGCGCAGCCATTGGATCAACCTTTGTTCTATCATTGCCTTGGATATTTTATAACCTATGGGTTAGATAACCGAAAGAAACATGCTTTAAAATTTCCTTGGTTAATATTGATTAATAAAAAATAAAGGTGGTGATTAATAATGTGTTAGGACCCTTGTTAAATGTGATTAAAATTTGATTAATTGAATGCTAATTTAGGCTTACCATTAGATTTACCTTTGAAGCGTGCATCATCATTGGATTATTTTGAGAGGGAGCACATCCATTGGATTCGTTAGAAGATGTTCATTGGATTAGCCCTACTTGTATCTTATCATTTTGACTTTGACTCGATCGTTGTCATTGGATCCTTTTAATCTCAATGGAGTGCTACCATCGAATTTGCTTTGTTTTGGTTGGCTTATCTTCCGATTGGCTCATTTAAGTGCCACCATCTGATTAAGTAAGAACAGAGTGCTACCCTTAGATTTAGATCGATGTGCTCAATGGATAAAGTGCATCGATCAATTTCCTCTAATTTGGTATGTGATTTATCATGTCATTCATTCTTTATCCTTGGTAACTAGTGATGAATGTGCATCATCGGATCACATGTTCGATCAAGCATCCGATTTCTTCGAGCTTATATCGGGATGCTTTATTGAGTCGGGCGCATCCATCCAATTTTTCTTTGATGAGGCGTTGTCGTTAGATCTCCTACAAGCTGCACACTCGATAGCTAAAAGGGGTGCATTATTATATTTGATTAATCTTGGTTTAAGCTAAAAGGGGGTAATTAGTAATGTATTATACCCTTACTAATGCATGATTAATCTTAGCTTTACCTTCATGTTTACCCGATATCCTTACCATTTCTTATTTGGGTTTTGACTATGGTGCAACCGTTGGATTTCGATCAATGTTGGTACGGTCATTGATTTCTTTCAACCTACGGGGTTAGTTACCAAGGGGCATATGATTTTAAACTTTGATTAAGCTGAAAGGGGAGAATTATCCGATGCATTAGACCCTCACTAATCTCATTTAATAGTTTTAATTAATCTTGTGGTCTTTTACCTTTTTGATGCACCTTTTATGAGAGTGTTGTCATCGGATCAGATCTTGATCGAGCGCTATCATCAAATTTGTCCAATTAGCTCAATGTTTAATTTAAGGGGGCACATACCCTTAATGCCTTTGACCACAGTATTTTAAAGAGTGGTTTAATCAAGTTAAGCGTGTCCATTGGATTCTTCTTTGATGAAGCGCTGCCCTTAGATCTGTTTTAAGGTGCACGATTTTTAACCCAACAGGGTGCATACCCTCATGGTTTTAATTAATACCCCCTTTTTAAACCTTATGTTTCGGATTTTAATATTGTGCTTAGATTTTTTGGGTTTTTAGACCATGGCCCTTGATTAAATCCTTTTAATACCTTAGGACTTTAATGATTTAAAATTTGACTTAGGTCCAAGTATGATTATTGATCTGGAAGACTAAACCTTGTATTTTTAATGGTCGGGTTTTATTAAAAGGGATTGACTTTGGCAACCTTCTTAAGATATAACAATTTTTCAAAGGTGCACATAATAGCAATGTTTAAGGTTAAACTTATGGAAAACCAACTTCTCTAATAAGATGCAAAGAGACCAGCAATGCTTGCTTATTTTGATGAAACCAAAAATTTAAATTTGGGGGTTTCAAAGTTTGAGTCAAATTTGGCTCCAACAAGGTTGGTGATAAAATCCAACTCAACGGTGTTTACAAAAACTATGCAGTGTGTGAAAATATTTTTATCTTTTTAAAGTTTTTTTTTGTCTAAAAAATAAAATACCTAATGCAATCTTTGTTAATGCAAGGAAATAAAATCTAAGATGAATTTTATTTTTATACAATGCAACTACACTATTGAAGATAAAAAAACCAAAAGTTTTAAGTAATCTACCTACAATTATTGTTGAATTTGACTCTAAACAGAAAGAAATTGATTATCCCTACTTATGGTCCTGCATTGTGGCAAAGATAGAAGGTGAGCAGCAGCTATATTTTGTGATCATCTAGGGCTGGACAGTTTCTATCTGATATCATCCCCTATCAAATGGCTATGAGATGATGTCATCTGTGAAGAGACAATTCTATCTCTATGTATTCTATCTGCAACCTATAAAACCTGAGATACAACAATTATTAGAAACTTTCAAAATGCAACAGAAGAATCTAAAATACAATATAAAAATTAGCAACAATTTAAACTATTGCACAAATCAGAGAAAAAAGGAACGCCCCATCATGATCACCATATTGTAGAAGATAAAAGTATGCACCATGTGAAGCATGTAAATAAAAAGCAAAAAAATTGTATTAACTTGTGCCTTTGTCCTTTAGATTACAATATTAAACCATGTAGGGGTGTACAAATATGAAGGGAGTGATTCCCTTTTACAAGTAAAATGGTGCAATGTGCTTTCATTGCTACAATAAATGTGCGGGAGAGTTTGTAGTAATCACCACTTTGTTGGATGTGATGGTGCCACATATGGTATTTTTGCATCATAATGTATGTTTGTGTCTACTAGATCTATGATATATTGCTTAATATCTATATCGTCTGAGGGTCAGATGGCTACGATTCATGATCATCTGAGGTCGGATTGTGGTGTGTTGTGGTCTATTGCTACTATGAGAATTTGGATCTATGGGATCGGGTGAATTCAGGTCACTATCTAGATCTGAGTTTTCTTCCTTGGATCTAGTCTATACCTGAGTTCCTACACATAAGGCAAATGCAATTTATTAATAGTATATGTCAGGCCTCTTGAAGTGAGGTGTAAATTAAATAAATGTTAAAAACCAATACAAACAAATAACAAGCTAAAGCATATGAAGGGAATAAAACAAATTTATTTTTTACCTTTCGTTGGTTGTGGTTGCTGTTATTGATGTGTCATGTTGGTATTATTGTTGTTGTTGTAATTACACCATGCTACTTGGGGAATATTTTATGTAGGCTAGAGGTCAATTGTTCGAGGTTCTGACGATCGTGGACCAAGACCATTCAAGTTCGAACCATCACGAACTATGTCGTTAGAGGATGCGTGATTGAGGTCCAACATAGGATGAGGATGGCTACGTGCAAAAGCTTGGGTGGTTGATGATGTGTATACTCAAGGTTTTTTCTGCACTCGTTGTATTTTCCATCCTCATACTCCATAAAGGACGAGGGGTTTAATTTATAGATTTCTTGAAGAGAATGGATAAGGAGATGACTTAGCTAGTTAATTATTGTAATCAAGAGTCTTCTCCTTACATTGATTTTATCATGAGAAGTGCATGCAGATAAGCTTACCTCATAATTTCCACCAATTATGTGATGTGCATGCAAATTCATGATGTGTGCATTCTTTGGATTTTTCACCCAATGTGCATGGGTAGTTAACTTGATGTGCATGGTAGATTGGATGTGCATATCTTTTTTAACTGAATGTGCATGTTGTGCATATGAGTTAACTAATTCCGTTGAATGTGTGCATATTAAGTTAACTAACTTTGTTAACTGAGTGTGCATGTAAAATCTTCCTTGTGTGGTTGGAGGTGCAACTGCCAATGACTAGAGTCCATATTTAGAGAAGTTTTTTTCCTTGCATGTGATTAGGATGAATGATGTGAGGTGGAACTGAAGTTAACTATGGATGATGTGGCCATGGGGTATGCAAGGGTGAGTGGTCCCATTGAAGAGGGGTGATTAATAGGTAATAATTAATCAAATTTTTAATAGATAAAAAAATTAATCCATTTTATTTAAAACCTTAGGTAATTGCATCTTTATTTAATATTAATTAGTTTTAATTAATATTAAATATACTAATTAATTATGATTAATTAGTTAGTGTTGAATTATTCTTTCTTTCGATCTCTACACTATCAATCTAGATAGAGTTTGGTGGTAGCTCTGATACCACTTATGGCTTTTTAAGCCTTAATACTACCACAAAATATCACAAATTATATATCACAAGATCGAATATAAAATAGCCACAATATAATAAGGTCAAGATAATAATATGAATCAACAATATAGAAATAAAATTACAATATTAATAAAAATGAATACAATCCAAATATTTTCATTATATCAACTTGTACTTCAAGTTATGGAGTTTTGTATCCATAATATAGCTTTACAAAATGACCTTTGAATTCTTATCATTCCACTTGTCTAAGAGAATCTTGATATTTACTCATGACACATATACATATCAAATAATGTAATATACTCTAATAGTAGAGAATTTCATGAGGTGGGACATATTGAAAGATCATGCCCTAAGAAGAGTCCATCAAAAACATATGTAGAAAACCAGAACAGAAACTTACAAATGGATATGGATGAGGATGGTTTTTAACTTCCAAAAAATAGGTCTAGACAATGAAAGTAAAGAAAATATGGAGACCATTAAGGAAGGATGTTGGAAGAAATACCAATTATTTTGAGGCTTTAGCCTATGAAGAAAAGTAGATCAAAGCTTAGAGGACATAATGCAACATATTTTATAATATTAATAAGGAACCATTTATTTAGTATGATCCTAGTTTAAGGATAAATATTCTTGATGAACCTAAGAAATGTGTCTCATCAAATTTTAAAGAGTCTCTTGAAGTACCATGAACCATTCAAGAGGAGACAATCAGTAAAGGAAATGTAGTGTTAGATGTTAATACCTCTACCATTATTAATGAAATAGCAAAAAATGATCAAGACAAGTCAAAAGCTTTCATAATAGAGCCATGAGAGGATAAATCTAATGAAAAAGAAGGTTGTGAAAGAATATTGAGGAATGGAACAGTGAAACCTACTATTGATATAGGTAAGACAAAAAGAGGAAAACCATCAAATTATCAATCAAGATCTAGAGAAGCAAGAACAAACATAGAGAAAGGAATACAAACTAAGTTGTTTGAACTCCTCTTTACCAAACAACAAAATGATATTGATAATTTGCAGGTGGGGCCAATAGCCCCTAATGAGATATGATTACCATATTACAAAATATAAGGGGTGTTAATTCCCCTAAAAGTAGAGGTGTATCAAGGACCTTTGTTTAAGTAATAAGCCTGATATTCTTTGTATCTAAGAAACTAAAATGACAAAGAAAGTTTCCAAAACTATGATAGCAGTATGGGTGAGATGTGAATGGGTGTTTTGGATTTTGAAGGAGTGGTAAGGAGTGGATTTTGAAGGATGTGAATGGATGAAGACCATCCTCAATTTATTGATATGATAGCACAAATGTGAAATTATTCAATAAATGATGGGTTGTATACACTTCCAGAACAATATAAATCAATGACATCTAGATTAAAAGAATGGAACAAGAACACTTTTGAAAATATTTTTTAGAAAAAAGAACTAAAAGATAAACTTTCAAAATTCTAAAAAGGTGATCATTATAATTCAAGTTCATATAAAAGGGAGTTGCTTAGTGAATAGCATAATATTTTGAGTAAGGAAGAGAATATTTGGAGATTAAAATAGAGACAAACTTGATTAAAAGGAGATAAAAATACATTTTTTTTATAGGATGGCAATAGTACAGAGATCAACATCTAGAATTAGTAAAACTAAATCAATAGAAGGGGTAGGATTGAAGACTAGAGTGAAATTAGAAAGGAGGTAAGGTTTTTTAACCATAATATTCTAAGATCATAGGAGCTTGAAGTTCTTAATGATAATCTTTTATAAAAAGTACCTTCAATTATAATAGATGAAGACAACAAGTAATTGATGGAGTTTGTTACTCTGGAAGAAGTTCATTTAGTTATTTTCTCTTTTGATAGGGATAATCCCCAAGTCTAGATGGGATCTTTGTAGCATTCTATCAACATAATTGGGATATATGAAGGTTTCTTTATTTGTGGTAGTGGAAAAATCTAGGGTAAAACAATACATACCTTATAAAAAAAATGCAACATGGTAAGCAAAAATCTTGTCTCAAAACAATCATTTCTCTTCCATAAATTATCAATTCGGTAAGTCCGTAAACATACGAGTGTCATTCATAGTATATGCCTGAATTTTTGGGGAATGAATCTGTTTGTACCTTATTTAGTTTGGTAGGGGATATTTGTGCATTTGAAATTCATCCAAACCAAATAAACTAAGTGCAGAAAATTAAATAAATAAATTACAACTAAAATTAAAGTGCCGAAAGTAAATGTACAGGAAATTAAATGTGCAGAAAAACAAACACACAACTGAATTAAATTAAAGCGGTAAATAAAGCAATAAACTAATCTACAAAAAATAAATACAAAAATAAAACAGGGGAGGACTACTACAGGGAGTGGGCCCAAGCTCCCGCAGATAGTCCTCCCGACTAGCTACATAGAGCTTGCTCGAATAAGAGGAGTTGCACTCTTAATTAAATTAAACAAAGAATAAAATAAAATAATCTGTGTAAAATTAATCATTGATCATCTGTTCATCTGGCTTGCATATTTATATAAAGCGCAGCCATATCTCATTACAATAACAAATAATCTATTTTAATCACATGACGTGATTAGATACAATTGGTTTCTACACATATTTTATTCCTCTATTTTAAAGCATGTCCATTCACAAGAAGGATAAATATAAAAAATCCTTAGGTGTACGTAACAAAAAAATCCTAAATTATTGAATCCTAAAAATAATGCTTTAAGAGCCTTACAAGGTCAACCGGCCAATCGGTTGATAATAATAAAAAATACTTTATTCTATTTAATAAATGCATGATTAAAATAGTTCTCCTTTGTCTTCACGTGCAACCTCCTCCTTAGCCTCTTGGTCAGTCTGGTCAATGTTGACTTAGTCTCCAATGCAAGCGCTTCCAATGTGTGGGAGTAAGGCACCAATAAGGTGCCTACTTGAGTAAGGCGTCGGCTTGGTGCCTACTTGAGTAAGGCGCCTGCTTAGCACCTACTTGAGTAAGGTGCCTACCAGCGCCTACTTGAGTAAGGTGCTAGAGTAAGGAGCCTGCTTGGCGCCACTTGAGTAATGCGCCGCTTGAGTAGGGCTCTTTCTTTCACACTGCCAGGTCCAAGTGGGGTGTAAACTGGGAAACACCATATTAGTAGCAAAACCTGTATTTATACACAATTTCCACTAAAAATACTAGTCAAGCATAATACCAGATTTTCTATCAATTATGCATAAGTTAAATAAAAATACATTTTTAATTTTAATTAAACCAATGATGATGCCCCTTAACAATGTATATAAAATGAGCATTTCTGGTGCTCATCATCCCCCCATGCCTAAATATTGTCACGTCCTCATGACAATAGCCCCTAAAAAACAACTTTCAGAATAATAATATTTTTTTTTTCATTGACCATTGCTCTATTTTTTTCTTCCTTCGAGCTCGACTATTTTTTCTATTGATTTTTCATTAAGCACATCTGCACCAGTAGAAGTTAGAAATATGTCATGACTGATCACTATGGGCAAATGGGTAAATCATGACCACACTGTTCAGACCAAATTACCACTGCACTGTATTTTTCTTCATTAAGCACTACGGCACCAACAAAAGCACACTACACTGATTTGGATACATGCTACCATGTAATCATTAAAACCAACAGATTTTACACCCGTTGAAGTCTAAGTGTGGAAGTCAGCTGCTTGAAATATTTTTTTGGTCTGCTGTTTTCTTTGGCACTCCAGCTTACAAATTTCTTACAATGCAGCAATGAAACAATGTCAAATCTATTCACATGAATGCCATAGCTCTTCCTTTTTTCTTTTTTTCTTTTCATCCGAGGCATGTCATATGCTTGAATTTGGATGGGATATTTTGATAGAGAGAATTTAAAGGGGGCATCTATTGAGTTTAGCATAGAAATTATTTTTAAAATAACCGTACACATAATTAATGGAAAACTCAGTACATACTTGGGTGAATTTTGTAGATTCTGATCTATAGCATGTTGGTGGTGTAAAAACGTTTCCATGCTGCCCGTAACCAAGGTGTTCCAAAAAATATTGTTGTGACATTGGTGCTCCTGGAGAATTTGTATATATATATATATATATATATATATTATTTATTTTTTTGACTGCCTTCTTCATCCACACCCCTAGTCATCATTGTTCTTCCTATGGGCGTTACTACTCTAGTAGTGAGGCCAGTACAATGAATACATTAGAAGCGACCCTCACAATCAAGGAAGACGCCACTTTCCCTGAGCGTGACAATATGGAAAATGATGCAATTTTTAAATTTTCGACAATGGATCCTTCCTCAGCAGCTTTAAAAAGGTAGATGTAAAATTTTGTGCCCATCCATATTGCTAATAAAGAACAGTAAAAACATGGTATTCTTTTTGTGGTGTTCTCCTCCAGCAAACGAAGTCCAGTTATTCTACGTGAGTCATGCACCGTCTTTCCTGGAAAATAGGGGAATTATTTTTATGAAAGTGAGTGTCATATCTCTAATGATAATAGGCATGGGAATGTTGTTGCATATACAGCTGCATTGAATTCAATTTTACCCATTGAGACATTCCTCTGTAAGTGTAGATTTTTAAAAATTCCAGCATTGCAGCCATAGTTTACCATTTTTTTTAAATATTCATCCTGAGCCCTCTTCTGTTAGTGTTCCCATAAAAGCTCTATCTCTGATTTGAATTTCAACTAGGAGTCTAACAACAAAATATTTTTATTTACGAAAGATTTTGGTTAAATCCTCCCCCACTTAAATTTATGATGCCCTCATCACCAGTAATAGGTTCACCCAAATCCTCTCCCACTTAAATTGGTGATGCCTTCGTCACCATTAATAGGTTCCTCTATGCAAAAGATCTGCAGCCCTTTGAACATCAATTCCCACATTGAGCAACAAGAACCCCCAATATAGAAAGAAGAAATTTGAGCACTACTGGATATAAATTGGATATGCAGTTCTCTTCTCCAAGAAGAGCTACAAATTCTTTTTAATACTCTTCGCTTTCCTAACCATTTGATTCCTTTTTTTTAAATGGCTTCTCATAGAAGTTACGTGTTTCTAACGATGAGCATCAAGGCGCCTTCTTACTGTTGAGAAGTCAACAATCGTTGATGTGTCTATTATTGCAAAGTTGATCAAGCTCTCCAAAACTTTTTTCATACTACATCAGAATCTGCTTCATCCAACCACAGAGGTGGGTACCTCTTCCTTTTGTAGGAAATTAACACCCACGTCCATGCCCAGATAGTGATTATCTCCTCCGGATGAAAACAATTAAGTTTCTACCTCTAAAAAAAATATGCAAGTTCATGGATGCTGAGTCGATGTAGGCCTTGTCTCCAAGATGCCTATTTTTCGTACAATGAGGCCACTTCCCCTGCGAAAAGAAAAAAAACTCCAACACACAAATGCAAGAAAAATTTTATCCTAAGAAGGAAAGATTCTATGCAGTAATTTTTATTTATTTATTTATTTTTTTTTTAATGAGGTGTGTGGCGCCTTTCTTCAAAATTTTTGGAGTAAGGCACCTCCCATTTTTTTTTTTGTGACCAGTGCACTCTTGACGTATGACATCAAGGTGCCATTTTTTTTCAACTATGATCAATTGCCTCCATTGATGGACATTGAGCGACGCGTCCCTTCGCTTATGGACATTGAGCGACGCATACCTCCGCTAATGGAGCAAGGTGCCTGCTTGGCACCTACCTGAGTAAGACGACTACCTTATTAAGGCGCCTACTTCAGTAAGGTGCCTACTTGAGTAAGGCACCTACCTCAGTAAGGCACCTTAGTAAGGTGCCTACTTGAGTAAGGCATCTACCTCAGTAAGGCGTCTTAGTAAGGCACCTACCTTAGTAAGGCACCAGAGTAAGGCATCGCTAGAGTAAGGTGTCGTGCCACCAGAGTAAGGCACCGCACCATCAGAGTAAGGCGTTGGAGTAAGGTGCCTGCTTTTATATTAAGGCACTTCTAAAAATTGTTGGTATGACATCTCCGCACTTCATGCTATCCTGCAAAACATTAAAAAAAAACTAAACTAAAGGCATTAATAAAATTTTAACTATTTTTTTTTTTCATCTATTCTGCCATGACCGAAACAGATCTTGGCTCATTTTTTTTTCATCATCCGCATCAAAGAACAGAATTTCAACTACAACAATGTGAGCTAGGGATTTTAAAATTCAGTGGCCAAGCTGGAACACTGTCACCTATCCACCCTGGGAATTTGGTTAAATGCGCAGTGTACTGGAACATATTTTCTTTTCCACATAATGAAATGCTTCCGTAAAAAAAATGTAATATTGGCACTATGCATTAAAAAGTGGAGGTTATGTAGATTGTAATTGAGCTAGGTAACTACATAGCCTTGTGTACAAAAATTACGTTCTAGGTACCCCTATGAAAGGATTTGTGACAACTAATAACTCCAAACTTTTGAAACATCTAGCTCCTCATCACTCAGCACATAAAAAAATATTTTAATCCCGCTTTGATGTGTCTTAAGAGTATTGAACTCTCCGTAGGCATCGTAGGGATTAATATTTGCACCTTATTATTTTCTCTCCGTGTGCTCCTGAATGCATCACTTTTTTGAATTGATTTTATACCACCCTAATACATATGCGTCTGAATCAGAATGATCTCCCACTCTAAATTAATTTTTTTGCAGGTAAAATTAGAGCAACCCCGCGATCCTCTGTTTTACTTCCTAGAGTGAGGTAAAAACAATTTTATCCATCATCATCCATAACATATGTTGGGTGTTCAGGTGTGACGTTTCCATGAGACGCAACATTGAGATTTATGTGCTATTGTTCTTGGCCACTATGAGCTCCATTCATATAATTTATCATGCTCAAGCACCATGTGGCCTTCGTGTAGACATTTGACATCTAATTTCTTCCAGGCTCCTCCCCTATTTTTTTTAGCTACCGGTTGGAGATTTCTCATTTCCCTTCTGGACCAAGTTGGTCCTCGGGAAAGAGGATACTCTCTTCCAACAAGTAGCAAAATAAAACTCTGTTTTTTTATTTGCTCTTAACTTTGGAGCCTGTTCAACAGATGATTTATTTATTTTTCCCATGAACACTGCAACCAGTGTTCATTATGTTGTTGGTGGCATTGATGAAGGTGGGATCTCCCCCATGCCTACATATGAACTAGTCTTTTGAAATCATCTCCTTATTGATCAACTAGTTTGATACGTTGTAGCATGAGAAGAGTATTTTCCTTCATGGCCTCACAACCAAACTCTTTCAACGTACGATAAAATGTGTAGGCTGGAAAATGGCCATCTATGGGCTAGTAACTTGAAGAAAACAGGGTGTAGCAGTATTTTAAAAACACGTTCTAGATTTGATTTACTAGGTCACATCAAGCGCAAGTGAAGAGTATAATTCATAGTAAGATGTTCTTTTAGATTTAGCACTGTCATTTTTCTTGCATCATTAAAATATTTTGCCAATATGTTGCAAAGCGTTAAGCTTGTAAAAAAAATTAATTGTTAAAACCAAGCTTCTAGAGGCATAATTTTCCAATAGTTTTTGTATAAAAACACATCCCTAAAAATTTTTAATCAGACCTGGGTTGTGCTATTTCTTTTGATTTATTGAAACCATTCAGAACATGATGGAAATCCTTCATCACCTGATTTTCTAAAAAAATATCAATAGCACAATTTATTCCTACTTCTACACTTAATTATGGTACATCAGGTTCATTCCTGTATTTACCTAAGAAGCTAGTAAATTTAAATTGTTGCCTATGGGATTTGGCTATGACTATGTCGACAACTATTTTTGGCCTTATAAAAAGGCCCTTGGTGGACTCACACTTCTCAGGTAAAAGATCTATAGGTATTTTTAAATGGGCTTTTTATCTAACCTGTAAATCAAAACACTACAGTTTTGACACTCCCCGACAATGACGCCAAAATGGTGAGCATAAATCATGTCTCAAAAAACAATCATTTCTCTTCCATAAATTATCAATCCGGTAAGTTTGTAAACTTACGAGTGTCATGCATAGTATATGCATGTAGTGTTGGGGAATGAATCTGTCTGTACCTTATTTAGTTTGGTGGGGGATGTTCATGCATTTGAAAGTCAGCCAAACCAAATAAACTAAGTGCCAAAAATTAAATAAATAAATTACAACTAAAACTAAAGTTCTGAAAGCAAATGTACGGGAATTTAAATGTACAGAAAAACAAACACACAACGGAATTAAATTAAACCGGTAAATAAAGTAATAAAAAAATCTATAGAAAATAAATACAAAAATAAAATAGGGGAGGACTATTGCAGGGAGTGGGTCCAAGCTTTCCCGAGATAGTCCGCCCGGCTAGCTACGTAGAGCTTGCTTGAATAAGAGGAGTTGCACTCTTAATTAAATTAAACAAAGAATGAAATAAAATAATATTTGTGTAAAATTAATCATTGATCATCCGTTCATTTGGATTGCATATTTATATAAAGAGTAGCCAAATCTCGTTACAATAAAAAATAATCTATTTTTATCACATGACATGATTAGATACAATTGGTTTCTACACATATTTTATTGCTCTATTTTAAAGCATGTCCATTCACCAGAAGGATAAATATAAAAAATTATAAACAAGGTGAAGGAGGCCCAAACTTGTGCTTAGACAAGTTAAAGGGCCTTCTCAAAAGTTCCAGGGAAAATGACTCACTTGGGTGGGTCAATTTTCCATGTCTACACCTATTAATTCTACAACATTATTGGTTTTTTTTCTCAATTTGATTTTGAACTAAAGCATTCATAGTATGGTGCCACTAGTATCACACCACCAATCGCTACACGACTTGGGTTTGATTTAGAGGCTCCATCAAAGAAAAGTGTATAAAACTTTAGGTTTGATTGTTCTAACCTATGGCCTAGAATTCATGAGATTTTGGAGATCCATTTAGTGCAATAGTTGTATCTTATTTTTATTAATCTTCTAATATATTGTTGTTTATGATATATAGTTTTTGTGTTCAAGACTATCTCCCTTAACACTCTATTGGTTAACACTCAAAAATTGGTTCTTTTGTCATAAAAAATATCCTATTTTTGTCCTTCCATATGTGCCAAATGATGAATATTGGCACTAAATACCATATCTTCTTGATAAGGTGCTTGTACTTCAATCCCCATTTGTATATTTGGCCCCAATTGGTTAGGCAATTTTTTGAGTTGAAGGTTCCTTATAGTGTTGATCCTAGTTGCTGGGTTATTTCAATCTAGATTTTAACTACTTTTGTACATTGAAATAATATATGTGATATTTTTTCATTGTTCTTAAGATACCTATGGAAACTATAAGGTCCATGATATTCCTCTTAATGAGGTTTTATCCAGTAAGAATATTGTTTAGAGCACCAACCAAAGAAATGCTTGAAGTTTGGGAGAACCTTTTAATTTCATACCTTAGATATGGTTGAGTTCTTCAGATCTTGTTATTGTGATAACACCCCTTGGCTGACTATGTAAACGCTTGACCCACTAATAGAGCCAACTATAAGATAATATAGAATTTAGAGAGAAATTTTAATCTCTTTACTTTGATGTATAGTTATCTCCACGAGTATTGGTCAATATGTAGCAAGGGTGGATATCTCACCCATTCAATTAATCTTGCAAGAGATTTAACACCCAACTATTAGAGGTCTACTTTTATTTTTAGAAAATAATTATTAATGATTGGAAGTCCTCCCAAGACTGGATCATCCCATATATTAATTTGTTTACCATCCCTTGGAAGCCAAGAGGTATGATTTAATATAATATCTTTAGTTTCCATAATATATTTCCAAATTGAGGAGGAACCTGCTATACTTTTCACACTTTTTATGTGTTGGATCCCATTAGAGTTGTTCAAATATTTACATTTTAATATTTACTTCCATAAAGTGTCTGGTGGAGTGAGAAGATTCCAAAGCAACTTAGCACTTAGTGCCTTGCTAACAATTTTTGTTTTTTGATTCTTGGGCCTCCCTAATCCTTTGGCTTAGTAATAGTCTCCCAATTGACCAAATGAAACTTATTTCTATCTTATTGTATTCCCCCTTTCTATAGGAAAGTTCTTAACATTTCATTTAACTTTTCCAAGATTTATAAGGGTGCATGATACATGAGAAGACTTTTCCAAGTTGATATATGAGAAGACTTGCTAATACTAATTTGATTAAAATAATTCTTCCAACCAAACTCAACCAAACATTGCTATATTGTTGTATTCTCCTTGACATATTTTCTAGAATTACATTCTAATTTTTCTATTTTTTTTGGAAACCCATAGGAACACGTAGGTATTTAAAGGTATTACTATCTTTTTGAAATTCCTAAATCTAATAAAAATCTCTATCTTATATTTTTGAAGTATTTATAGTGTAAAATTTGCTCTTTTGGGTGTTTATATCTATCCCTGTGGATGAAGATAATGTTGACTTTTTAAGCCTTACCACCATAAAATAGCCACAATATTAAAGGTCAAAATAATAATATAATGAGTAGAATAATATATGAGCAAATTGATATGTATATCAAGACCTATGTAATAAAGCAAATAACATTCATTTATATAATAAATTATAAATGTAAATGGTCTAAGTCATTCATGAACTATGCATGCAGAAAACTTACAATATTAATTGCTCAAAATCTATATATAAGCTTTAATCCTTTCCATCCTGTTAAAACTCTACAATTTGATATTCATATTACCTTCTTATGGAGTATTGTATCCATAATATAGCCATAGTAATGTGAATCTTCTTGATGTAGAAAACCTTTTAACTCCCTAATTAAATTTGCAAAATTTCAAAAAATTCAAATATTTCAAAAAACTTTAAATATAAAAAAACCTAAGTTTTTAAAATTTTTACTTTAAATACTTTTCAAAAAACCTCAAATCTTCAAAAAATAAAAAAAAATTAATAACCTTAACTCCTTATAGCTCCTTTACTTTCATATTTTCAAATATTAAAATACCCAAATAAGCATAACTTTAAATATCCCTTATTACTCCATACTTTATAATCTCTAGCACTTTAAATTTTAATGATTTTCAAACTTTATCGACTCCCTCCAAAAATAAGCATCAAATGTAACGTTCATATGTTACCTATTATGAAGTTGACAAAAGTTGAGCTGATGACTTTCACTATCAATGTCATGTCCTCACTACAATGAAACATTCGATGTTAAAATTTCTCATCTCATTGTCTTCCTTTTGCACTTTGCTTCAAAGTTAAACCTTTTGCATGGACTTCAGAATGCTTATCCTTATTTCAAATATTTGTGCACTCACCAAGATCTATTTCGATGGTGTTCTTGATGAGCATGTGGAAGCCTTCCTCTAATTGGTGAGAGGTGGGAGTGAGGTGGATGTCATCTATTACATTTTCAAAAATGGGTGGTTTAGAATCACTCATGTCAACATGATGAATGGTAGATGAAGAAGGAAACGAGGCAAACATTGGCTCGATGGATCAATTGATTGGATGGTAGCAAATTTGTAGGGGATGGCATGGAAAAAATATTCTAAAATTTGATAAGACTTGAATCGATGTGGATGGGATTGCTTGGATTATGTAGGGGTGCGAACATGTCAATGGAGATCATGTTGACTTGTGGGGTGATGGATTTTTGTGGATTAGGTTACGGATTCATGGGGGCATGCTCATAGGGTAGGAGTTGGTCCAAGATGTGTGGTCATGAATTCAGTTGGATTGGTGGTATCGGTCATGATGGATGCGTTGATACGTTTGGACACTCCCAAGGAAGGAGCATAGGAAAAATGGATAGTATGATGGGGAACATAAATAATTTACAATAATACAATAAAACAAAATTGGAGAAAATATTATCTTCTTATTATCTGGAATAATTCTGGTAGAGTTTCAATACTCTGTTACAATCTCCTCATAGGCTCTGGAAGATCTCACACACATGCTACAATGCAATATTCTTCTTCATAAAATAAAACCCTAAAATTACCTTAAGTAAGAAAAACAAAGCAAACCCTAACCCTAGAAAATCACATCCGTCGGATCTACATCGACGGTGTTTATTACATGTCTTAGTATTTCAGCCATAACTTTTGACTCGGGTGTCCGTTTGAGCCTATTTTTTTTTAGATTGCATAGATTTCGAAGCTCTATGATTTCGTTTTATCTCCTATAAGAGGAGACACTTTCCAAGGCTGAAAACATCATCTAACGGCCCAAATTTTTGTTTTAATGTATGGCTGGCCATATTTCCAACATTTTCCCCTTGCTGGTAAGGGGACTGACTATCAAGTCCCTTAGCAGAAAAAACTGAGATTTTACTACTCCCTATAAATAAAATATCATCAACATAAAGGCATGCAATAAGAATATCATTACCTTCCCTTTTGTATTACAAATTGGGCTCACTCTTACTCCTTTCAAAATTGCACTGCAGGAAGTAGTCATGGATTCTAGCATACCAAGCTCTTGGAGCTTGCTTCAGCCCATACAGAGCCTTCTTAAACCTGTAGACTTGATCTTATTTTCCTTGGACAATAAAATATTGTGGTTGTTCCACATATACTTATTCATCTAAATACCCATTGAGAAATTCACTTTTGACATCCATATGATGCACCTTCCAACTTTTATGAGCTACCAATGATAGCAACATCCTTACTATTTCTTGCCTTGCCACTAGAGCAAATGTTTCCTCATAGTCCAAACCATATTTCTGAGTGAAACCCTTTGCTACCAACCATGCCTTGTACCTCTCAATGGATCCATCACTGTTCTTCTTGATCTTGTAGACCCACTTGCATCCTACATATTTTCTATTCTTGGACAAATCACACAACTCCCAAGTATCATTATTTTTAATAGAATGCATTTCTTCTTGCATATCCTTCATCCACACTTTGTTAGTACTAGAATACTCAAAACATGAAGGCTCAACATCATCAACAACAACTTTTGAAACTTTTGAAATTTGTGAAACAAGTGCATAGTTTACAACATCACCTTTGGGATCTCCACTGTCATCATCTCCATAACGATGCAGGTTCTCTAACCTATCTTATTACTGCATTCATCTCTGTATGCTGACTCCTTGTCACCCTCTTATGGAAATTCTTATCAATAATTTGAGATTCTTGGTGACCCTTCAACAATCATTTACCTTTTCCTTTGGCCGATGGTGATGGAGGTGGAGAATACTGGAAGAACCTTCTCTTGTACTTGAAGGTGTACTTGTAGAATATAAACTGGAAACTTTTTCATGGCTGGGCTGAACTGAAACATGGCTTGGTTCCACATTCTCTTCACCAAAAACATCCTCAATAGGCAATATTTGTGATACCCAACTTACCCCTTCATCAAAAATTGCATATCTAAATACAATTATTTTATGTGAAATAGGATTAAAGAACTTGTAAGCCTTAGATTTCTCACTGTACCCAATAAAAATACAATTTTCACTCTTTACATCCAACTTCTTCCTATTCTCACAATTAACATGCATAAAAGCCACACATTCAAAAACTCTAAAATGATTTACATTTGGGTTCTTGTTGTACCAACATTCATAAGGGGTAATATTCTCAAGAATCTTAGTAGGACTTCCATTTAAAATGTAATTAGCAGTCCTAATTGCTTCAGCCCAATAAAACTTACTCATACCTTTTTATTGCACCATGCATCGTGCCATCTCCACTAAATTCCTGTTATTTCTTTCAGTCACCTCATTCTATTGAGGTGTGTAAGGACTTGTTTTCTACTTTTTAATCCCAAACT
Organism: Wollemia nobilis; assembly: GCA_028583015.1. Lineage (NCBI taxonomy): Eukaryota > Viridiplantae > Streptophyta > Pinopsida > Araucariales > Araucariaceae > Wollemia > Wollemia nobilis. The sequence continues at coordinate 3,872,926 of JAQPPZ010015005.1, read as the reverse complement.
CACTACAGAAATCGTCAAATTTATGAGAACATAACTCACCTCCTCTATATGTCCTCAAACATTTGATATAATGACCACTTTTATTTTTAACTAGAGCCTTAAAATTCTTGAAGCAATTGAATGCCTCATCCTTATGCTTAATAAAATAAACCCAATAATATATGGAGAAATCATCAATAAAAGTCATAAAGTAAGAAGCTTTACCCATACTCTATGTCTGCATTGGTCCACAAATGTCATTATGAACCAACTGCAATGGATGTTGGGCCCTCCATGCTTCACCATGCAAAAACTTACCCCTTGCATAGTTGCCAAGTGCACAACCTTCACAAACCTCCTTGGAGTCTTCAAATTTTGGCAACCCATAGACAAGTGGTGAAAGCATATTCAAACTTTTATAATTTAAATGCCCAAACCGTAAATGTCGTAGCCTTTCCTTACCTTCTATATCAATAAATGCTAGATCTTCCCCTTGATCTACAAATTGTAATGGGGAGAGTCTATTATTGGTCATATTTATTGTGGTAATCAATTTTCTCCTCTGATCATAAATTTTGCACATTCTATCCTCAAACACTAACTTATAATCCTTTTCCAACATTTGACCAATACTCATTAATGAATGCTTCAAACAGGGTGCATAGTAAATATATTTTACCTTCATTATTTTTCCTTTCCTGGTAGGAACCTCCATTTCTCCTTTTGCCACCACCTCCAAGCTCTTCTCATCCCCAAGCCTGATCCTATATTGATAAGAAGAATCAAGAGATGAAACTACATCCCTCTTACCAGTCATATGATTTGTGCACCCACTTTCCAGGATCCATGTCTCCTTTGTGCTATTCTATGTAGAGAGGAGAGTTGTTTGCTCCAATTTTTCTTCAATCATACAAAACAAAGTATCATCCTCATAGGAATCCTCTTCTCCATAATGTGCTGATTTTTTCAGCCTACAATCCCTCTCATAATGGCCATATTTTTTATAATTGTAACACTACACATTTCTCATATCTTGGCCTCTACCTCTTCCTCTTGCACTGGATCCTCCTCTTGCAGCATGAGCCTGGTCATTATCTAAATCTTGAGATCTTCCTCGACCTCTACCACCGTAGGAGCCTCTTCTACCTCCTCTTCCATTTCTTCCTCTTCCTCTGGAACCCCTACCATGACCTCTTCCTCCATCATTCTCTTTTTCCAAAAAAGCTTGTTCCTTTGTAGAACCTCCTTCTTTATTCTTCTTCCTCTTGGAAATTATCTCTTCATGAGATGTGAGAGAGCCAATTAATGATTATATATCTATTTTCAAGAGGTCTTTCGTTTATTCTATGCTAAGGGCTGTACTATCAAACTTCTCTGTCAAGGTTATTAAAACCTTTTTAATTACTACATTTTGCTCTATGATCTCTCCAAGTGTGGCCATTTTATTTACTATTATTTTTACCCAAACACAGTAATATCCTAAAGTATTACTCTCCTCCTATTTGAGATTTTCAAAATCTCTCTGTAAAGTCTGCAACTTCACCTCCTTAACTTGGGAACTCCCTTGGTAATTATCCTTCAATGCCTTCCAATCTTCTTGAGTTGAAATATACACAAAAATTCGAGGAAAGAGACTCTTGTCTAGAGCCGACTGGATGAAAGCCAAGCCAAATTATTTTATTTTTATTTATCCTACATCTCCTTCTTTTGATCTATAGTCAATGCACTCCAGTATTTTGGTTCGGTGAACCCAACTTCAACGATGGCCCAAGCTCCTTTTGCCTTCAGAATCGTCCTCATTCGGATGCTCCAATATTCATAGTCAAAACTGTCAAATTCTGGGATCATAATTGAATTGGTGTTGTTGGTCATAATAGCTCCCTTCAACATGAATTGAGATCTCCAAGAAGATTTTGTAAAACTTGCAGCAAAAATTCCATAGTTACTCGAATCCAATTTCTCGATCGCCTTGCTCTAATACCAAATGAAGAATTTACAATAATATAATAAAATAAAATTGGAGAAAATATTATCTTCTTATTATCTGGAATAATTATGGCAGAGTTTCAGTACTCTGTTACAATATCCTCACAGGCTTTGGAAGAGCTCACACATGCTATAATGCAATATTATTCTTCATAAAAGAAAATGCTACAACTGCCTTAAGTAAGAAAAACAAAACAAACCCTGACCCTAGCAAATCACATCCGTCAGATCTAAATTGACGATGTTTACCATTTTTTTCTAGATTGCATAGATTTCGAAGCTCTACAATTTCATTTTATCTTCTCTAAGAGGAGATGCTTTCCAAGGATAAAAATGTCATCTAACGACCTGAATTTTTGTTTTAATGTATGGCTGGCCAGATTTCCAATAGAACATTCACTAATAAATATCATCATCATTAAAGAACTCCATAAGGGAGGCTATGGGGGAAGAATATTCTTCGAAGCTATTGGAAGCAATTGAAATGACCTCCAATAGTTCATCTTTCGAGGTATCTAATGTGATGGTGGAAACTTGGAAGAAACCATCTAGCAGATAATAAATACATTTGGGATTAATGTACTCAACATCTCTATACTATTCAAGATTGAGGGTAAGGCATTGGAAATATTCCTCGAAGGGATCATTTAGTGAATGGTTTTCATACCCTAATCCAAATTTTTATTTAGGGAGTTGTAATGTGGCTCGATGATATGGTGAGCTCCTTGTTCATAGCGACCAAGACTAAATCCTCTCCAATAGGAGCATTGGAAATATCATAGCATGAAAGAGGGATTTACCAGGAAGCTAAAGTCACAAAAAAATGTGATTCGGGTCTGTCATCATGAGGGACATCAAAGGAGGTATCCACTCTTGTGTATATAAAATTTATAGTATTAGATACAAGACCCATGGTAATAATGGTGCATATCCATGGGTATCAAAAATACCTAATCGATTTGATGGTGGAAGGCATAAATATGATGTTGTGTACTAGATACTCATATTCTTGAATTGGTTATACTATGACCTACACAATTTTGAAAGGGGGTTCGGGAGTTGGTCCAACACCCTCTTCTGGTTGAGGTGATGTTGTGGATAAATCTGAGGTGATATTTAGATTCAACGGATTTGTGGTTGATACATTTGGTGGTGGCAATGGATCAAGCTACATGGAAAAATAAGTGGCTTGGGGTTTTGTAATGGATTGAGGGTTGACAAAGGTGGGTGTGAGTTGCGATAAATTATCTAGAAACTAGTTGACATGGTAGGTCAAATTGCATGGTGGAAGGTATATTTTGGGTTTTAGTGGATGAAGGCGGTGGGTAAGTATTTATGGTTGGTCGGTGTTTTTGGACAATGGGATCAATGGATGAGGGAGGTGGGGGATGTGCCAATGTAGGCGTAAGAGGTTTGCTCAAAAATGGTTGGGTGTTTGTGGAAGATGTGGGATGGATGTGCAGATGAAAGGGGGCACTTTGTGAAGACAAAGGTTGGCCAATATAACGTTAGCTTTACCCAATGGTATGGGGTTGGATGGAAGCGGAGGCAGGTGGATGGTAAGATGGTGGTAGAGGTTGTGGACTATACGAAGCTGTCAAGGTGATGTAGTGAGTTGGGTGTGGTGGAATTGGATGGTATAGATAGGGCTGGTGGATAGGTAATTAGTTTTGGATATGATGGATCAAGGTGTGATGACATTAGTTGGGGGACTGGTTTGGGTGAGACTGGGATGAGTTATAGGTGTGTGGATGGAAGTGATGGCTCATACAGATTGGAAATCAAGTTGCAATGCTTGAAAGGTTCCTTGTCAGTGAAGATGCTATGTACATGGGCCTCATGAACATATTTGAGATAATTATTTAATTTTGATGAGACACATCACATATCCCGAATCCATGGTCTTCCAAGAAAGACATTGTACTGCATTTCTCCTTCAAGGATGTGACACAAAGTATGAATAGTCTTCACACCTACTTGAATAGGTAGAATGATTGTCCCAAGTGTTGAGCACAATGCATAATTGAAGGCCTGTAGAGTGAAGGTGGATGAGGCTATGTGCAAGTATGGTAGGTGGAGGTGTTGGAGCACCATAAATATTATAAAGTTTATCAAGGAACTAGTGTCAACCAAAAATTATTTAAAGGGTTTATGACTGATAAGAGCTACAATATGCAGTGGAGGATCTGGAACTTCTATCCATAATGTATGGATTTATAATTATAGAAGGTGATTATAGTCTCCATGCAGGTCCTGGCATTGCCCATAAAATTTGTGAAGGTATTTGGATCTTGTGTGTGAAGGTCAATAGATTTCAATATTTCCATCAATGACTTACAATGTAATAGTGATTGTTGTATTCATAAATTGAGAGTTTGGTTGATGCCATACCGAGGCTCTATGTGAGGTATTTTGTGAGATATATGACTGGTTATGGGGGGTACGGTATGACCTACATTGGTGGGGATGACATCATAGAGAATGATGACATATTGGGAGTAGTACTCGATGGGACCTATCGATCAGGATAGCATTGGCTCTGAGTAATGATATGGATCATCCCTAAAAAAAAATTATGTTGCATGATGTTGAGATGGTTGACTTGGTTTGAAGGGGTGTTGGCTGTTGGTGGTACTTGAAACTGTTGGTGGTGCTTGAAATTATTAGTTCTGACCATTTTGTGGCAAGGGATCCTAATAAATGCTAAGGTTTTGGTTGGGTAGTACGAGTAGATTATCTATGGAAATGACCCCTTTTTTGATAAGGTCTTGGACCAAATGTTTGAAGGAAATGCAATCATTGATCTCATGACCATATCACCTATGATAATCATAATGGTGATATTCCTTGTATAATGTAGGATTAGTCCTACTGGGGTATTCTAGTCTTACTTTTGGTAATGATATTGTTTGTGCCCAATAAAGAAGTTGAAAAATTATCAAGTAGGGCTCAAGAAACGGGGTGAAGTTTTGCAAGGGCCTAGCAAGATGCTTGTTGTGATTGTTTGGTTGGGGGTTTTGCAATTGGGTGGGAGGTGGCATGGCATTGTATGTTAGTTGTTATGATGGATTTTGTTGTCCTTGTTGTAGTTGCACTTATTGCGATTGATGTGATTGTTGATTAGGTTGGACTTCTCAATACTACCTGATTAACTTGATTAGGTTTTGATCTATTGTTAGAAGTAACCTTGGAATTATTATTTGGCCATTCCTTATTTTTGAGTTTTATTTCACCCTATTAGATCTTAATATCCTCAGTGGTATTAGCTTGTGTTAAAGCTTCCTCGAGCATGCGATGTTTTTGGAGTTGTAGTAGTAATGATATTCATTTCAAACAACTTCTCGTGAATAATCGAGTCAACTATGTGATGGGGAGAGCGAATGGTAGTTTGGTTATTACAACTATCCATTGTGTACCATAGTCTAAGACTAATTCATCATCAAATTGATGGAGATTGTATAGATCACTGAGTGTCATTTTTATTTTAAAAATGATGGCAAAACATTCCAAAAATAGGTTGGCCAATTGCTCAAAAGTATATAGGTTGTGTCTAGGAAAATGGTTGAACCAATATAAGGATCCCTCCCTAGTGATAGCAGGAATGTGCAAAGCATGAAGGGATCAATCTCATTGATAAGATAGCATGCATTGATAAATGAGCTTATGTGATCTTGGGGATCCTCCTTCCCCTTGAACTTCTCAAATTTTGGCATTACAAATAGGGGAGGATACAATGGTGATGGTATCAAAGGGTGAATGGGGTAGTTTTGTAGTTGATTAAGCATTGGTTATTAATATCATGTTCCCTTAACTTACAATGCCAAACTGTAAACCTTGTTGGCCAAAATTTGAACTTTGTCTGAGGTGATTGGGATAATTGTATCATTTGTGCCAGTTTGGAAACTCGAGTATGGATATTGTTTGTATTGCACAGATTAGACATAGGTGGGGTGAGTCGATGACTGTTGGTTGAAATATTATTGATGTATGAGGTGTGGTTGTTGATGATGTGGGATGAATTGATGATTTTGGATGGGTGGGTGTTGATGATGTGGTGTGGGTGGAGGTTGCTACGGTAGCAGTAGTTGTTGGTACTAGATGGGGTTTTTTTATGTTGTGGCATGGATGGAGGTTGTTGCGATGGCTACTATTATTGGTACTATATGGGGGGGTTTTGATGTTGTGTCATGGGTGGAGGTTGTTGTGGGTAGTACTATTTTTTTTAAGCGAAAAACCCCTTACAGGGCCGCCTTGGTCTGAGATACCACGAACGGGGGGTTCTACACCATCAAATTCACTCGGGAGTAGCACCCCCCCCCCCCCCGCACCAATATTATCAATTGGATTTTGGATACCCAAATCATCTTTTTGGTAGGGTGGAGATTTGAACCTGGGACCTCCCTTGGAGGATTGCCCTCTCCTCTCCAACTCACCTACAACACCTGGGTGTTGTGGGTAGTATTGTTATGATGAAAGTTGCTAGTACTATTGTGTGGTTGGTAGTTGTGGTTAGTAGTACTATTGTGATGGTAGATGCTAGTATTATTGTATGGGTGGTGTTTGTGGTTTGTAGTACTATTACATTGGTAGCTACTGGTACTGTTGTGAGGGTGATGATTATGGTTGATAGTATTGTTATGGTAGTAGCTACTGGTACTATTGTGAGGGTGATGGTTGTTGTTGGTATTATTGAGATGGTGGCTAGCCATAGACCATTAGCTTTGGTTGTTAAGTGGATGGTTTTTGGTATTTGTGTAAAGGCATTAGGGCTGGTATGGTTGGCGATCGAGTGGTCCATGATGGAGATTATGTAAAGAACAGTTCTTGGGCGACTATGGAAGTTGGGTGGCTTGATCCTTGGAGTGGTAGTTATGGTGGCTAGGATGAGGTGGGTGGTGTGGAAAAAAGCAAATGATATGTCATGTTAACATAGGCCCATTGGTATTGATTCAAATTCATGGATGTGGGTGTATGTCCTACATTGGATTGGGGGTTAGAACCCTCAAGGGGGAAGTACTTTATAGGAATGGCATACTCAGGATGTGGCTCAGTAGGGTGGGTTGCATGAGTATACACCTACTCTTGGGTCATCGAGGATACCAAACTAAGTGGAATGGTCAATGGTGGTAAGGATGGTCATGGAAAATATGGACGGGGAAGCAAGCCACCTTGAAGGGCTAGTGCAACATTAATGTCAATGAGTATGATGTGACTTGAGGACATAGGCATCCCTGCCCTTGTGGATTCAAGAATGGTTGAGGAGATGTGGTGGTTGGTAATGCTTAAGTTGTGTACCTCAAGTAGGTTGGTGGTGGTCTAATGAGTGTAGCTGGACAAGCTACCTTACGATGGTTATGAGGTTAGCTCGTACTGAGCCAAAGGAGCGATGGATGGATGGGAAGCCTAACTGGACTGATCCATTATGGTTTGGATGGTAGCTTGGGGTCGATATTGGGCTTGGGATTGACTTCAAGTCAAGACCATAAGTTGAGCAGGTAAGGTGGATGGAATGCAAGTTTGGCAGTGTGATGATGATGGTGTAGCAGAGATGAATTTTTCTAATATACACAAACAGGCAATCAATCAAAAAATATTTTTTACGTTATTTTTGGTATGCTAATATTTTTTTGGATGTATCTGTCAGATTTCTTCAAAACTATTTTTTATTTTTGATATGTTTTTGAATTTTTTTCATATTTTGAATAGTTATAATTTTTTTTGCTTTTTTTTTTCAAATTTTTGTGTGTTTGATGTAGCTTAACCTAGAACTATAGATGGAATGATGGAATATAAACTAATTGTGTGTGTCGATATCCACTTATTTGATGAGAAGTGGTACAACAATGGTTGAAATGACTTCCTAAATGGATGTGGCTTATGGTATCCTAGAGGGAATAAATTAACCTCCTAAAAGAGGTCATGCTATATAGGTCCAACTACTCGTCCAACTGGGATTTTGCTTCACACTCGGGTGTGCTCAGATAATAACATCAGGTGTGGGTCCACAAATTATCAAACCCCATGAACAAAGGGGTGTCTAACCTAACCCACCCCAAGATACTCTCAAGAGTGGGGGATATCCTAGTGATGAAGGTCCGGGAACCACTCGTGGGGGCTACTATGATATCTATGGGGTGAGCCAATGGAAGGAGATGAATTCCAATGTCGTTGGTCTCGACCAAAGGTTGGTGATGAAATGCAACTCAATGGTGTTTACAAAAATTGTGCAGTGTGTGAAAATATTTTTATCTTTTTTAAATATTTGTTTTTCTTTTTGTCTAAAAAATAAAATACCTAATGCAATCTTTGTTAATGCAAGGAAATAAAATCTAAGATGTTTTTTTATTTTCATACAATGCAACTACATTATTGAAGATAAGAAAAACCAAACATTTTAAGTAATCTACCTACAATTATTGTTTAATCTGACTCATAATAGAAAGAAATTGATTATCCCTACCTAAGGTCCTACGTTGTGGCAAAGACAAAAGGTGAGCAACAACTATATTTTGTGATCATCTAGGGCTAGATAGTTTATGTCTAAGATCATCCCCTATCAAATGGCTATGAGCTAAGGTCATCCACAATCAAATGGTTTTGTCTCTATGTATTCTATCTGCAACCTATAAAACCTAAGACACAACAATTATTATAAAAATTTAAAATGCAACAAAAGAATATAAAATACAATATAAAAATTAGAAATAATTTAAACTATTGCAAAAATCAAAGAAAAAGGGGACGTCCCATAATGATCACCATCTTGTAGACGATAAAAGTATGCACCATGTGAAGCATGTAAATAAAAAGTAAAAAAAATGTATTAACTTGTGCCTTTGTCCTTTCGATTACAATATTAACTTGCGTAGGGGTGTACAAATATGAAGGGAGAGATTCCCATTTACAAGTAAAATGGTACAATGTGCTTTCATTGCTACAATAAATGTGTGGGTGGGTTTGTAGTAATCATCACTTTGTTGGATGTGATAGTGCCACGTATGGCATTTTTGCATCATAATGTACATTTGTGACTACTAGATCTATGATAGATTACTTTGTATCTGGATCATCTGAGGTTTGGATGACTATGATTCATGATCATCTGAGGTCGGATGGTGGTGTGTTGTGGTCTATTGCTACTGTGATAATCTGTATATATAGGATTGGGTGACTTCAGGTCATTTTCTAGAGCTGAGTTTTCTTCCTCGGATATGGTTTATACCTGATTTTCTACACTCAAGGCAAATGCAATTGATTAATAGTATATGTCGGGCCTCCTAAAGTGAGGTCTAAATTCAATATATGTTAAAAACCAATGCAAACAAATAACAAGCTGAAGCATGTGAAGGGAATAAAACAGATTGCTTTTTCCCTTCCATTAGTTGTGGTTGTTTTTATTGATGTATCATGTTGCTATTGTTGTTTTTTTTATTACACCATGCTACTTGGGGAAGCTTTGATGCAGGTTGGAGGTTGATTCTTTGAGGGTCTAACGATCGTGGACCAAGAGCATTCAAGGTTGAACCATCATGAACTATGGCATCATAGGATGTGTGATCGAGGTCCAATATAGGACGACGATGGTTGCATGCAAAAACTTGGGTGGTTGATGATGTTTATACTCAAGGTATTTTCAGCACTTCGATGTATTTTCCATCCTCATACTCCATAAAGGAGGAGGGGTTTAATTTATAGATTTCTCAAAGAGAAGGGATAAGGAGGTGACTCGGCTAGTTAATTGTTGTAATCGAGAGTCTTATCCTTGCATTGGGAGTGCATGTAGATAATCTTACCTCGTAATTTCCACCAATTATGTGATGTGCATGCAAATTCATGATGTGTGCATTCTTTAGATTTTTCATCCAATGTGCATGGATAGTTAACTGGATGTGCATGGTAGATTGGATGTGCATAAATTTTTAATTGAATATGCATGTTGTGCATATGAGTTAACTGATTTTGTTGAATGTGTGCATATTAAGTCAACTGATTTTGTTAACTGAGTGTGCATGTGAAATCTTCCTTGTGTGGTTGGAGGTGCAACTACAAATGGCTAGAGTCCATCTTTGGAGAAAATGTTTTCCTTGCGCTTGATTGGGATGAATGATGTGAGTTGGAACTGAAGTTAACTGTAGATGATGTGGCCATGGGAGATGCAAGGGTGAGTGGTCCCATTGAAGAGGGGTAATTAATAGGTAATAATTAATGAATTATTTAATAGATAAAAAAATTAATCAATTTTATTTAAAACCTTAGGTAATTACACCTTTATTTAATATTAAATATACTAATTAATTATGATTAATTAATTAGTATTGAATTATTCTTTCTTTCGATGTCTACACTATCAATATGGACAGAGCTTGGTAGTAGCTCTGATACCACTTATGGTTTTTTTAAGACTTAATACTACCATAAAATATCATAAATTATATATCACAAGATCGAGTATAAAATAGCCACAATATAATAAGATCAAGATAATAATATGAATTAACAATATAGAAATAAACTTACAATATTAATAAAAAAGAATACAATCCAGATATTTTCATTATATCAACTTGTACATCAAGTTATGGAGTTTTGTCTCCATAATATAGCTTTACAAAATGACCTTTGAATTTTTATCTTGCCACTTGTCTAAGAGACTATTGATCTTTACTCATGACACATATACATATCAAATAATGTAATATACTCTAATAGTAGAAGATATCATGAGGTGGAACATATTGAGAGATCATGTCGTTAGAAGAGTCCAACAAAAATATATGTAGAAAACCATAAGAGAAACTTACAAATGGATATGGATGAGGATGGTTTTTAACTTCCAAAAAATAGGTCTAGACAATGAAAGTAAAGAAAATATGGAGACCATTAAGGAAGGATGTTGGAAGAAGTACCAATTATTTTGAGGCTTTAGCCTATGATTAAAAAGTAGATCAAATCTTAGAGGACACAATGCAACATATTTTATAATATTAATAAGGAACCATCTATTTAGTATGATCCTAGTGTAAGGATAAATATTCTTGATAAACCTAACAAATGTGTCTCATCATATTTTAAAAAGTCTCTTGAAGTACCATGAACCATTCAAGAGGAGACAATTGGTAGAGGAAATGTAGTGTTAGATGTTAATACCTCAACCATTATTAACGAAATAGCAAAAAATGAGCAAGACAAGTCAAAAGCTTTCGTAATAGAGCCATGAGAGAATAAATCTAATGAAAAAGTAGGTTGTGAAAGAATATTGAGGAATGGAACAGTGAAACCTACTATTGATATAGGTAAGGTAAAAATAGGAAAACCCTCAAATTATCAAGCAAGATCTACGGAAGCAAGAAAAAACATAGAGAAAGGAATACAAACTAAGTTTTTTGAACTCCTCTTTACCAAACAACGAAATAATATTGATAATTTGTAGGTGGGGCCAATAGCCCCTAATGAGATATGATTACCATATTACAGAATATAAGGGGTGTTAATTCCCCTCAAAGTAGAGGTGTATCAAGGACCTTTGTTTAAGTAATAAGTCTGATATTCTTTGTATCTAAGAAACTAAAATGACAAAGAAAGCTTCCAAAACTATCATAGCAGTATGGGTGAGATGTGAATGGATGTTGTGGATTTTGAAGGAGTGGTAGGGGGAATTATTACATGTTGTAACCCTATGAGAACCTCCTATATAAATATTCATAAAACTAGGTATTAGATAGCCTCTTTAGTCACATTCTTATTTGTAGATATTTATTTCATACTTATCAATGTCTATGGATCTACAACTCAGTCAAGCTGATTTGAAGTATGGAGTGGGATTGAAGCCTTTATGATAAATAAAGATCAAGAAACATAATTCATGGTCATAGGATATTTTAATACCATAACCAAGTTGGATGAAAAAATTGGGGAAATTAGGAAATTAACCCAAAGTATGAGAGATTTCTTGGCTTTTATTCAAAATAGAAATCTTTGGGAGGTTGAGTATGAAGAAGACAACTAAACTATACATGGACCAAAAATAGGAGAGTCCAAAACCTAATAAAATAAAAAATAGATAGATACATACTTTGATATCATTGGCTAGATGAAGGAACTTGTGCTAAAATTAATACCTTGACAAAGATTGTTTCATATCACCGACCAATAAGAGGTAAAATGATGATAAGTGAATTAAAAAATACCATATTTTAAATATGAGTAGATGTGGGAAGACCATCCTCAATTTATTGATATGATAGCACAAATATGGAATTCTTCAATAAACAATGGGTTGTATACACTTCCAAAACAATATAAATCAATGATATCTAGATTAAAATAATGAAAAAATAACACTTTTGAAAATATTTGTTTAGAAAAAATAACTAAAATATAAACTTTCAAAATTATAAAAATGTGATAATTATAATTCAAGCTCATAGAAAAGGTATTTTCTTAGTGAATAGCATAATATTTTGAGTAAGGAAGAGAATATTTGGAGGTTAAAATCGAGATAGACTTGATTAAAAGGAGATAAAAATACAAAGTTTTTTATAGGATGGCAATAGTACAAAGATCAATGTCTAGAATTAGTAAAACTAAATCAATAGAAGGGGTTGGATTGAATACTAGAGTGAAATTAGAAAGGAGGTAAGGTTTTTTAACCATAATATTCTAATATCATAGGAGATTGAAGTTCTTAATGATAATCTTCTATAAAAAGCACCTTCAATTATAATAGATGAAGACAACAAGAAATTGATGGAGTTTGTTACTCTGGAGGAAGTTCATTTAGTTATTTTCTCTTTTGATAAGGATAATCCCCAAGTCTAGATGGGATCTTTGTGGCATTCTATCAACATAATTGGGATATATGAAGGATTATTTATTGGTGGTAGTGGAATAATATAGGGTAAAACAATACATACCTTATAAATAAATGCAACATATCTTACCTTGATTCCAAAAAAGAAATATGTAAAATTGTTTGATTCATTTAGGCCCATAAGCCTATGTAATATGGAATATAATATTATCTCCAAAGTGATGGCAAATTGATTAAGACCACTATTAGAAACAATTATTTTATAAGAGTAAGGATGATTTATGAAACAGACAAATTCTGGATGGGATTATAGTAGCTCATGAAGTTATGCATTCAACAACTTCAAGAAAAAAAGAGCAATGATCTTAAACTCGATATGAGTAAAGCCTATGATAGAGTTAAAGGAGATTTTCTTTTTACAATATTATAAAAGTTTGGATTTAGGAGGAAATGGGGATAGATTAAAGCTTGTGTCTCTACAGTTTCATATTCAATGTTGTTCAATGGGTTAATAACATAATCATTTAAAGCCAAGAGAGATCTTAGATAGGGAGATCCTCTATCACCATATTTGTTCATTATTATGGCAGATATTTTGGGTAGTAACTTGAATAAGGCTTACAAATATGGGCTTATAAGTGGACTTAAGGCTAGTAATAACATCGACAACATCACCCATCAACAATTTGTAGATGATACAACCCTTTTTGAGAGGGTAATAATAAACGAGGCTAGAGATTTGAATAACTTAAAGGAATACAAAAGAGCATTAGGGCTAAATGTTAGGAGGAAAAAATCTAAAATTTACTTCCTAAACAACCCAACTAGAATCAAAGTAGGGATATGCAAATTACTTCAAATGGAGGTAAATTTGCCAACAACTTATCTAGGGATGCCCTTATTTTAGGGGAGAATAAGGATAGAATTATGGAATCCATTTATAAGTAAATTTTAAAATAAACTACCATCAAGGAAAGGTAGATGGTTATTGTTAGCAGGAAGAGTGCAACTAATTAATTAGTCTTACAAGTCATTCCAACATATTATATGTCCTTGTATACTATGTCAAAATTGATAGAAAAAAATTAATCTATGTTATGCAGTTATTTTTGTGGATAGGATTACATGATAAAAATAAATTTCCTTTAGTGAAATAGAGTAAGGTATGTGATCATAAAACTAGGGGAGGCCTTGTTTTAAGAGTTATTATGGATGTAAAACCAGCTCTTAAGGGAAAATTAATTTGGAGATTATACAAAGAGAATCAAAGACAATGTGCAAGAATTATTCTAAGTATATTGATCCCAATAACCTAAGCTAAATATTTACTACATTCTCACTACCAAATGGTTCTGCACTATAGAATGGTTTAAAAAAATCAATCGATATAGTGATTAAAGGTCTAAGAAGCATGGTGGGAACTAGAGAATTGGATGGATACTTAGTGTGATAAAAAAAAAATCAATGTAGATCCAATTTTGAAACCATGGATGAGTTTACTTCAAGACACATATGGTGATAGATTTTCAATCATTATGTATAAGGATCAAGAAGAAATATATAAATGGGAAGAAGATTTTTTACAAGTATACAAGATGTTGATTTTATGAGGTAATTGAGAAAAAAGATAACAACAGTGATTATTCTGAGAGGAGCCAAGGATAAGTTGATTTGGGAGTTGAATAGCTCAAGAGAATACACAACAGAAAGTGGATATATTATAAATAACCAATAAAATAGGAATATCAAAAGAATATGGAGAGATATATGGAATAACTTGAGCATTCTTAAAATAAAAATATTTGTTTGGCTAGTAGGTCATAGAAAAATTTATCCTAGGATAACCTTATGAAAAGGGGTTTTCATGGCCCCACACAATGTGTTTTATGTAAAAAGGAGAAGGAAAGTATAAACCATCTCTCGGGATACTACTCAATTTTCTGGAAACTATTGCAATGGATTCTTACTATGTTTGGTAAATGCATGGTGATGAATGGAAAAATTGAAGAATGGTTAAAGCAATGGTAGGGCACTTTTAAAAGTGTGGCATTACAGACAATTTGGGATATATCAAAAGATATGATACTTTATATTGAATGGCTAGGAAGGAATAGAAGAATTTTTAAAGGAAAGAAAAGTAGTTTAGAGGTAATGAAAAAGAAGATTTGTTTAGCCACAGAGGAGTCTAAACCAACCCTATCAACTCACCCAATACCTAATCTGGAAGTAGAGAGCCTTGATAGATGGAGTCAAGTCATCAAATAGAATTATGATTTTGGGTATACGAGAAAAAAAAGAAGGCAATGAATATAAAGTGGGAACCACTAGATGTGAAGTTGGTCATAAAATTGATGGAGCATCTAAATGAAATCTAGGACTAGCAACAAAAGGAGGAATAATTAGAAATGATAGAGAAGATATTTTGTCTCATTATGCTTTCAATAGTGGATTTAAGATAAATAATGAAGTTGAATTTTGGGAAGCTTTGGAAGGGTTAAAAATTATGCAAAAAAATGAAATAGAATAGAGTATGGATGGAAGGTGATTCACTCATAGTAGTAAATATAATTTTGAGGAAAGCAATGGCTCCATGGAACATATAAGCGATAATTATGGAATTACAAGAGCTCGCTATAGAGTTTGAAGAAATTAGGTTTACTCATACGTTAAGGGAAGGAAACAAATGTGTATATAGGCTAGCCAATAAAATGATTTTAATTAAGGATCATGAACTTAAATTCTCTTTTCCATGGTTAAAGGAAGTAGTAAGTTTAGTTGAAGTTAACAAGAAAATTTGGATTGCTTGAATCAAATAATAATTAAGATTTACTTTAATGTTTTCTATTGGTAATATTTGTTTTATTTTATAACATTCATGTTTTTTTATATAAACTATTTACTACAATTTTATGGTTGCACAAATGTTGCAAGAAGAAAACTAGCAATCCATATTTGGTAAAGTAAAAAATGATAGTGTGATGTTTTGGAAATATTACTCTACTAATATGCAATACATAAATAGTAGAGGTGGAGTTTTGGTGTTGTGAAGTTTGCTATAGAAAAATGTCAAGAAGGATGCTGAATTCTAGAATATTTGTATTTACATAGAAAATTGAAGATCCAAAAATGAAAAATCAAGAATTCAAAAATTCTATGAAAAATGATATAGTTAACTAGCTATAGCAACTCAGTTGAGATAAGAATTGAATCTATTTGTAAACTCTCAATTTCTATAGAAGAGAGTTGTGATTTATCAAGGGTAGAGGACTTGAGTACAACCTCTTGTTCTCCAAAGATACATACATACATACATACATACATATATATAGTACAACCCCTTTTTCTCTAGCATACATACATACATACATACATACATACATACATACATACATACATACATACATATATATATATATATATATATATATATATATATATATATATATATATATATATATATTCAAATATAAATAAAAATATAATCGATGAATTCTTTAAATGATTAAATTTAATTAATAAATAATATTTAAAATCATTTTTGCAAAGTTCTAGAGGAAATTCATGATAAAAATTTGATATCTTCCTTTACATATTATCATTGGATGAGGCATTTTTCACTCCAAAAACTTTGGAAGAGACTCCTAGTCTCTTTAGGTGGATAATGTTCACTTTCATATATATATATATATTAGAATTTAGTAAGGTAAGTTTTACAAAGTTTTATAGTTCTAGCTCTTAAATAATTGCCTACTACCAAAAATATTTATCACTCAGAATGAGGCTAAGACAAAGAATCCAATTGAACATCCCACAAAAATAAATAGCCTACTAACAAATTTTATACTTTCAGGAATTCTAACATCTTTGCTAGGTATGTGGTTTCAAAAAGGCCTTTGCTCATATTGGTTACATAACATGGTAGCTTTCATTCCAAAAACACCAATAATAGTAATTATTATTATTATTATTGGATCTAAGATAATTAGAGATATTGTTGAGTGTCAAGGTGCTTGAACCCACTTTTAAAATATCATAGCTACTACCCCCCACTCAGTACTCCCCCCAGGACCTCGTGGTCAAGGAAGTTGAATATCCATAACACCTCAAGAATTATTGAATGGCAAGGGAATATAAACCCTTAACCTCTTCATTGTGTACACCCCCACTCATCACTCTTCTAAGACCTTAAAGTAAAAGGAAAGTAAAGTAGATTTTAATGTCTAGGAAACCTTAGGCCATATGATATGATCTTCACGAAATATGGTTCTTATCTAATATATGTGTATCCAACTAGTCTCCATTACTCCACACTAGGACTCCATGCAAAAACTAGAAAAATAATTATCATCTCAATTATTGAGGTTAAATAAATATAATATAATAATGGTTCAAAACTTCATGTGGTATTTAAGAAAAGATGTCACCTTAATTACTAAGGTTAAATTGTACTAATAGAAACACATGAACATGATGGATGCAAGATTCTAGATTACCAAGGATACAAAAAACATCAGTATGGATTAAAGTAGTAGAAAATAAAAAAGGACATGGAGGAGTAACAATACTAATAAACGATTATTGGGGTAGATTCATACAAGTTGAGAAATAATGTCGAAATAAATAGTACATATAGGTTAGAATAATAAAAAATGATAAATTGATTAATATTGCAAATTGCAATTTGTTATTTTGCTCCATAACAATCCAAATTTTATAAGAAACGTGGCTTAGATCATGAGGATCCATATATGGCATTGGAAAAAGACATCACATAATATAAACAACTTGGAAAGGTGTTTTAGAGGGTGACTTTAATGCCAGGATTAAAAATAAATAAGTAAGATCAACAAAGACATAGATGATAACCTGTTATAGATGGAAGAATATATGGATCACCGATGGGTAAGGTCCTTAGATGATAGTCAATGACCCATCACACATTATAGAGAACAACATTTTAAACTATATAACATAGAGGGATTGATCATCTATAATGGTATAACCATGTGGTAAAAATCTAGAAAATATACTTGTCAAACACATATTGGACACAATGTTGTTGATTATGCTATTTGCTCACCAAAAATTATTTCAAGGATAAAATATGTAGAAGTTTAAGCAATTTTCATGGAGTTAAAATCTAATCACAATCCAATGTACATAAAGATCCAAATGCAAGAAAGTGGGCAAGAAGAACATCTTCAAGTAACTAAAGGAAAGACAACAGGAAACATCCCTATGATAAAGAAAATTTAGTAAACTTTTGAAACAATAGTTTATGCAAAGAGAGGAAGAAAGAGGATAAATATGTTTAAAACCTATACTTTTTATAGTAGTAAACTAATGAATATAACCTAAGATACCTTGGAACTATGCAAAAAATTGAAACCCAATAAAAGAAAACATGAAATCTTCGTTGTAAATCCATGGTATGATAAAGAATGCAAGATAGTAAGGAGAAGCTTAAAAGAACCAAGCAAAAAGAAAACAAATATAAAGATATATAAACTAGTGAAAACCAAAAAAGAAGAATACATAAGAGCAAGGCAAAAGGAGTTGATATATCTTGCAAAGCATAGCCCAAGACAATTTTGAAAAGAGCTACAACAAACCAAAATGCAAAAAAAAAAAACAATATCACAAGTGAACAATGGCTACAATATGCTAAGCAATTTTATTAAAGAAACAACAAAAAGATACCCCTCCTATAATTAACATAAATGAGGAAATTTTTCTATGAAAATGTGAAAGAAGGTATTAAGAAAATAGAAATAGGTAAAGCTTAGGATATAGATGATCTCCAAACTAAATATCTCATTTACGGGGTTGACATCTTAGCACCACACATTCAAAATGTTTTTAATCGCATCATTAGAGGAGGCTTTCCATTGAAATGGAAGACCAACCTAGTCATACCATTGCATAAAAGTGGAGACACCAAATTTTTTTTAAATTAGCACATCATAATGATTAATCCTCTTTTAGAAAAATTGTTTGATAGCATTGTAGAAAGCAAAATCAGTTCAATGGGAAGAAAATTAAGGAAAAACGATAATAGGGAATGTAGGGTTTAGACCAAAGTACTCAATAATATATCATCGTATTATTTTAAGGCACCTAATAGAGAGGATATGTAATGAAAATGAGAATTTTATTATTATTTTATGGATATTAAAAATGCTTTGGACACAAAACCTAGAGGTAAATTATGGAAAAGAATGAAATAAATTGGTATACCAACCAACTATTGAGTAGTTGTACACAAACTTTACTAGTAGTTGTTAGCAAAAATCAGAACTTCAAATGGACTATCAATATTTTGGGAGCAATATTGGGGTGAAATAAGGTTGTCCATTGTCACCTACTTTATTTGACCTTTATATTAATAAATTTAAGGAATGGGTGGAAAATATGGGAGGAGAGAGAATATGATTGTCTAATTATATAGTGAAATTTCTCCTCTATGTCAATGATCTCATCTTGATTCACAAGACACGTCAAAGTTTAAGAAAACATCTAAAAACTTTAAAACATTTTTATAAAAAGTTAAGATGCAAGTAAACACTAGCAATACTAAAATTATTGTCTTCTCTACTCAAAGAGAGCACAAGCAACCATATATTTTATTTGAATAAAATCCTTTAGAGGTAGTAATAGAATACAAATACCTTGGTTAGATTTTCAAATCAAACTCCATTGGGCAATATGCAAGATGAAATGAATACAAGGAGGATGAAGGGCACTCCATTCATTGCTAAATAGAGGCAAAAAATAGAGTTGTGGGATTGAAAAACCATTAGGGTATTTTTTGGATATTAGTTATTATAGTGGTGATATATGGTGTGAGGTGTGGGCTTGCAATACATCAAATTTTAAATGAAGATATAGAAAGGATTAGAAAGCGACTAATTATAAATAATTTCATAATTAAAGCATTAGTCCCATATGAGATTTTACTTGTTGAAACAAAGACCTTTCCACTAGAAACAAAAGCTATGGTAAGACTAGTGGGTACCTAAAAAAAATATAAAGAATGGAAGATAACATATTGCTAAAATAGGTAATCAAAGAAACATTGACCAGAAGAAGAAAGCAGCAAACTCCATGAGGTGCCCAACTCCAACAAAGAAATTAAACAGTATGTAAGGGAAAAATTTAGACTTGACATGTGAACTGAAAAATTTTAGGAAGAAAAAACAGTTATACATCAACAAGTTCAACCCAATTACGAACATAGCCAAAATAAGTACATAGATGCAAAGATCAAATGGAAAGAAAAAATGCTTATAATCCATCTAAAATCTAGCATATCATCTTAGATGCAAAACTGGGAGATAGATATAACCATAAAAGGCATGGTTAGAACATATATGTGTTTTGTACAGCAAGAATAATTGGAGACCAAAAAATATTTTGTGATGGAATGTGAAGCCTATAAGGATATCAAGAATGCATATGAAGATGCTTTAAAAGTAAACTCATAGATCAAACTTTTTGAAGAATTGAGACTACACAAAATAGGGAAACTTCTCACAAAAGAAACTTGAAAAGATATAAAAGGATGTTGAGGCTTTTGACTTGTTGAACCATTTCTCAAATTTGAAACTCTGAATAAGTCCAAAATTTTAATAAAAAAAAAAAAAAGTTATAGAACATACCCCATCTTATATTAAAACTCTTAAACTTATACATTATTTTATCTTAATCTCATAAACATATTTAAAATAATTTTTTTCCATTTTACTTTAAATAAATATAATATAATATTGGTTTAGAATTTCAGGTGGTTTGAGTAAGCTGATTGCAATAAATTTAAATAGGTTTAAGAGACATTCCGTAATCTTGGGTGTATTATATATTTTGAAATTGAAAAGAAAACTTTATATATAGGAAACCTTTAATTTAGTTAAATTTAAATGATTTATAAGTAATATTATAATAATAAATTTTAAAATTTTAATTCAAGAGATTCAACTTAACCTAAAGTATAAGAGTTTTTAACCCCTAAATTCAAATTATAACTTATTTTAAAAATAATTAAATAATAAAAAAATCTAAACCTGTAAACTCAAATTTAAAAAAAAAAAACACATGTCGAACAACATATTAGAAGCCATTTATATGAGAAACTGTTAAAAAAAAAAAACAACAGGAATTTGACAGAGTTTACCTTTGTGATATATTCGGACATCCTTTAAAATGTTAGACCCGTCAAAGTAATCTATTTATATCATATATATACATATATATATATAATAATACTTAGTGAACACATTATATATTATATAATAATATATTTATTAAAATATGTTTCAAGAGGATAGTGTAATTGTTTGGGTTTTAGTCGTCTTTAAGGAGGTCCAAGGTTCAAACTGCGGCGTGGCAAGTGTGTAAGGGAGTGGGTGTGTGTATGGCTGTGTGTTTAGCCCCCCTGTTGATAAGCTTCATTGACCTTAGGAATATCCCTCGTAAGGGTCTCTTACACTACCCTAAATCCAAGGTTGCTCTAAATGAGTGTGAAGGTGGATGTGTTCATTAAAAATCATTAAAATATATATCACATGGATTGAACTCCCACAAATATATATAAAATATATATTTATTAAATAATATTTTATTAAATAAATATATAAATAATATTAAAAATTAAATAATTTATATATTTAACTCCACACAATCATAAATTATATAAAAACATAGAAAATTATTTTAATTGTTTATTTATATCTAAATATGGACAAAAAAGCAAAGCTATAGGATTGGAAAACCATTAAGGTCTTTTTTGGGTTATTAGTTATTCTAGTAGTATTAGCAGTATTATATGGATGTGAAGTGTGGGTTAATAATATATCAAATTTATTATGGAGACAAATCCATATATTATGCCTTAAATTAATTAAAAATTAAGCTTTTACATTCAAATAGAAAGAATTCAAAAGTGACTAATTATAAATAATTTCATAATTAAAACATCATTTCCACATGAGATATTACTTGTGGAAACAAGGAATTTAACATTAAAAGCAAAAGCTATGATAAAAATATTGAGATACCTAAAAAAAACATAAAGAATGGAAGATAGCAAATTTCCAAAACATATAATCAAGGAAATATTAAATAAAAGAAAAGACACATGGATGAAACAAAACAATAAACCAATGGACAAATGGAGCATTAAATTTCATTTCATGAGGTCCTAAACTACAATTAAAAAAGAAAAATTTAGACTTGCCATGTAGACTAAAAATTTAAGAAGGAAAAAAATAGTTATACATAAAAATTCAATTTATGAGCACGGCCAAACAAAAATACATAAATGTAAAAATCAAATAAAAAGAAAAAAAAGGCTTATAACTCAATAAAAATTCAATTAAATTTCTAGCTGGCTGTGGCACACATTCCAAATACCAAACCCGTTGTGCCAGCTGATAAGAATTTCGAATATGGGATATAACCTGGATTCCTGGGAAAGGCAGATGCGCATCTCTGCTTCTCTGCTTTAATAATAGCCCGCGTTAAACAATTGCTTTCAAGCTTTGACTGCAGGCGGATTTCTGCGAGTTAAATTTGCTGTTGCCAGACTGTTCTTAGTTTCCAAGGCCCAGGGTACCTTATCATTTTCTCGGAATTATTGCTAGTCCTCAATCTGAGGAGCTGGAGGTGCCTCGTATACCGGAGGTTGTCGGAGAGATTTGACCCTCCACCGTTTCCAATGTTGTCATTTGACAAGGACTGCTTTCTACGGACTAACAGCTATTGTCGTTCGTAAATGACACGGCAGTGTTGTCGTCGCTTAATGACTGTCCCCAGCGAGCGATCCTGACAATAAAGGGGGCTTGAGACAAAAATCTGAAATGCTTTCAGCAATTTAAGGCCTCTCTATTCCCAAGTTTTTTTTAATTATTTAATTATTTATTTATTTATTAATATTTGAGATTAAATGTGGGTTTACTATTAATTACGCCGAAAACAATTACTTAGTAAAGGTGGAGGCGAAAAGACCATACATATCACGCCGTAAACAATTATATATATATATATATATATTATATATATATATATATATATATATATATATATATAAATTATTAATTTCTAAGGTTTCAAATGTATATATTATATATTAATATAATACTATATTATTAATTTTTAGGGTTTCAAATGTATATATTATATATTATAGTATTAATATAATATTAGTTTAGATATTATATATATCTCACTCCGGGTTACCATGTATGGAGCCATGTATCGAGACGGTGGAAGTCCTGGGAGCCTTCGTAGATAGTTTGAACCCTACCGGTGGTAGTTACTAAAAATCGTGATTGTAACCATTGCTTGTATATACCAAAAAAATATATATATATATATATTAGTTTAGATATAAAGGATATATATTTAAAAATGTCGAGAGTTATCAATCTAGAGACGCCTATCCATATCTCGAAGAAAGACGCTCATTATCAATAGAAGATTTTATTCCAGCTAATCTTGATTGTTCATGGGCTTTAGAAGATTTTATTCTAGCTAATCTTGATTGTTCATGGACTTTAAGTAGATTTATTCCCTATGACCAAGGTTTGCAATGTTCATTGTTGAAATGCTATGGATATAATAATTTTGAGGTGAAGTGGTCAAATTAAGTATTTAATTCTTAACTAAGATTATTGAAATTTTAGCCTTGGAATAGAGCCTCTCATAGAGAAAGTTGATTGATCATGCTTGATTGATAAATATTTTACTTGGTTAATCAAATAGCAAATCACTTAAATAATTATTCATATAGATTTATTATAATGTAAATTTATAATTAGTTGTTTTTTAGATTATAATACTTTAAAAATACAGGAACGTAAAGAATTAATATTTTAGATAAATTTGTATCCTTAAATATATTATTATTTTAAATTTTTGAGTATGAGAAGTATTAAATATAGAGTCTGGTTTATTTTTATAAAATTTAATTTTATTAGTAAAATAAATTAAATGATTATAATTTTTTTTGCTTGATAATAAGGGGTTGTACTTGGGTCCTCACCTTTGACAAATTACATCTCTCTTCTTTAGAGCTTGAGAGTTTACAAATACATACACTTCTCATCTCAATTGAGATGTTATAACTAGAAACCTATTTTCAATTTTTTGGATCTTTTAAAATCTATGTATGAATACAATTACTCCAAAATTTAGCATCTTTCTTGACATTTTCCTATAGCAACCTTCACAATGCCAAAACTTCACCTCTACTATTTATGCCTTGCATCTTAGTAAAGTAATATTTCCAAAACATCACACTATCATAGTCCGCTTTACCAAATCTAGATTGCTAGTTTCCTTCTTGAAACACAAGTGCAACCACAAAAATTATAATAAATAGTCTAAATGAAAACACATTATTGTTACAAAAAAAAATAGCTATTACCAATGGAAAACATTAAAGTAAATCTTAATCATTAATTGATTTAGGCAATCAACATTTTTTGTTGGCTTCAACTAAACTTTTTACTTCCTCTACCCATAAAAAGGAGAATTTAACTTCATGATCCTCAATCAAAACCCCTCTATTGGCTAGCTTATATGCACATTTGTTTCCTTCCCTTAATATATGTGTAAACTTGATTTCTTCAAACTCTTTAGCAAGATATTGAATTTCCACAATTATCTCTTGTATGTTCCATGGAGCCTTTGCTTTCCTCAATATTGCATTTATTACTATGAGAGAATCACCTTCCATCCATACTCTATTCCATTTCATTTGTTTACATATTTTTAACCCTTCTAAAGCTGCCCAAGCTTCACCTTCATTATTTGTCTTAAATCCAATATTGAAAGCATAATTTGACAAAATCTCTCCTCTATTATTTCTAATTATTCCTCCTCCTCCTATTGGTCCTAGATTTCCTTTAGATGCTCCATAAAAATTCAATTTAACCCATTCCACATCTGGTGGTTTCCACTTTATATTCTTTACCTTATTTTTGCTTCTCTTGTACCCAACATAATAATATCATTTAATGACTTGACTCCATTTATCAATAATATTTGCTTTCAAATTAGGAATTGGGTGAGTTGATAAGGTTGGTTTAGACTCCTCTATGGCTAAATATATCTCTAAATTGCTTTCCTTTCCTTTAAATATTCTTCTATTCCTTTCTAGTCAAATAGTCCAAAGTTTTGTATCTTTTGATATATCTCATATTGTCTGTAAAGCCTCACTTTTATAAGTGCTCTGCCATTGCTTTAACCAATATTCAATTCTTCTATTCATCACCATGCATTTACCAAACATATTAAGAATCCATTGCCATAGATTCCAGACTATTGAGCAATGTCCCAAAAGATGGTCAATACTCTCCTTATTACAGAAAACACATTGTGAGGGTCCATGAAAACCCCTTTTCATAATGTTATCCTAGGATAAAGTCCTTCTATGACCTAATAGACAAACAAACATTTTGACTTTAGGAATGCTTGGGCTATCCCAAATATATCTCCATATTCTAGTGACATTATTATTATGTTGGTGTTGAACAATATATCCACTTCTTGTTGTGTATTCTCCTAAGATATTCAACTCTTTATCCTTGGCACCCCTGGGAATAATCACAGTTGTTATATTTCTATTCAATTGTCTCCTAGCATCAATGTCTTGTATACTTGTAAAAAATATTCTTCCCATTTGTATCTTCTGTCTCGATCCTTGTACAAAATGTTTGAAACTCTATCATAGTATTTATCTTGAAGCAATCTCATCCAAGGAATTGAGTGATTTTTTATCACACAAAATATCCATCCAAATAGAAAATTTTCTCCAGTTCCCACCACCCATATTAAACCTTTAATCATAATATCAATAGATTTTTTAAACCATTCCAAAGAGAAAAACCATTTGGAAGAGAGAATGCAGTAAATATTAAACTTGGGTCATTGGGATCAACATACTTACTTAGAAGAATTCTTGCCCATTATCTTTGACTCTCTTTGTACAATCTCCAGATAACTTTTCCCCTAAGATCTAAGTTTACATCTGTAAGAGCTCTTAAACCAATATATCCCCTAGTTTTACCATCATACAACTTGCTCCATTTCACCAAAGGAAATTTCCCTTTATCATGTAAACCTGACCATAAAAATGTTCGCATAATAAAGATTAAAAAAATTTCAACTGAGTTTGGTATAGAATACAATGACATATAATATGTTGGAATGGCTTGTAAGACTGACTTAATTAATTGTACTCTTCTTGCTAATGATAGTCATCTACCTTTCCAAGCTGGAAGTTTATTATGAACTTTACTAATAACTGGATTTCATAAATATATCCTCATTCTCCCCTAAAATAAAAGCATTCTTAGATAAGTTGTTGGTAAATTTACCTCCTCCATTTGAAGCAACCTATAAATTCTTGCTTTGATATTAGTAGGAGTGTTAAGGAAGTAAATTTTGGATTTAGTCCTATTAATTTTTTGCCCTGAAGCTCTTTTGTACTCTTTTAAAAAGTTATTCAAAGCTCTGGCCTCATTTATCCTTACCCTTTCAAAAAGGGTTGTATCATCTACAAACTGTTGATGGGTGATGTTATCGATGTTATTAATAATCTTAAGTCCAGTTATAAACCCACATTTGTAAGCCTTCTTTAAGTTCCTACTCAAAAATTTTACCATAATGATGAACAAATAAGGAGATAGAGGATCTCCTTGTCTAACACCTCTTGGCTTTAAAATATTATATCACTAACCCATTTACCAACACTAAATAAGAAATTGTAGAGACACAAGCTTTAAACCATCTAACCCATTTCTTCCCAAAACTAAACTTATCTAAAACTACAAAAAGAAAATCCCATTGAACCCTATCATAGACTTTACTCATATCAAGTTTAAGATCATAGCTTTCTCTTTTCTTGAAGTTGTTGAATGTATAACTTCATGAGCTACTATGATCCCATCCAAAATTTGTCTCTCTTTCACAAATCCTCCTTGCTCTTCTGAAATAATTTTATCTAACAATAGCCTTAATATATTCACCATCACTTTGGAAATAATATTATAAGCCATATTACATAGGCTTATGGGTCTAAAAGAATCAAACAATTTAGCATCCTTCTTTTTTGGAATTAGAGTAAGATAAGTTGCATTTATTTTATAAGGAATGTATTATTTTACCTTGGACTGTTCCACTACCACCAATAAATAATCCTTCACTATATCCTAATTATGTTAGTAAAAATATGTAGAGAGACCATATAGACCTGGGGATTTATCCTTATTAAAAGAGAAAAGAGCTAAATGAACTTCTTCTAGAGTAATAGGCTCCATTAGTTTCCTATTGTCTTCATTTGTTATAATTGAAGGAACATCTTGAAGAAGTTTATCATTAAGAACTTTGGTATCCTCTGAACCTAGAATATTCTAATAAAAATAATTTAACTCTTTTCTAATTTCACTTTGATATTCAATCCAAACCCCTTCTATTGATTTAATTCTACTAATTCTAGAAGACAATCTCTGTACTATAGTCATCCCATGAAAAAAAATGTATTTTTATCTCGCCCTTTGACCAAGTTTGTCTTGATTTTAATCTCCAAAATTTCTCTTCCTTTATGAAAATATTATAATATTCACTAAGAAACTCCCTTTCCTCTGATCTTGTATTATTTTCATCACCTTTTTGGAATTTTAAAAGTTTATATTTAGTTCTTCTTTCTTCTCAAAAATATTTCCAAAGGTATTCTTGTTCCATTCTTTTAATCTAGATATCATAGCTTTAATTTGGTTTGGAAGACCATACAATCCACCATTACCTAAAGAATTCCATATTTGGGCTATCATATCAACAAATTGAGGATGGTCTTCCCACATATGCTCATATTTAAAATATGATATTTTTTGAATTCACCTACCACCATTTTAACTCTTATTGGCCAGTGATCTGAACCAATTCTTGTTAAGGTATTAATTTTAGCACGCCTTCATCTAGCCAATGATCTGAGAAGGCATCTATCTAATTTTTCTACAATTAGGTTATGGTCTCTCCTATTGTTGGTCCAAGTATAGTTGTCTTCTTCAAACTCAACTTCCCATAGATTGTTATTTTGAATACAAGTTGAGAAATATTTTATACTTTGGGTCAATTTCCTAATTTCCCTAATTTTTTCATTTAGATTGGTTATGGCATTAAAATCTTCAATGATCATGAATCAGGTTTCTTTATCTTTACCTCTCATAAAGGCTTCAATCCCACTCCAAACTTCTAATCTACTTGACTGAGTTGTAGGTCCATAGAAATTGATAGGGATGAAGTAAATATCTGCATAGTAGAAAATGACTAAAGAGGCTATCCAATGCCTAGTTTTATGAATGGTTACACAAGAGGTTCTAGAAGGATTCCAACAAGTTAGAATTCCCCCTACCACTCCTTCAAAATCCAATCATCCCATTCACATCTTGCACAAACTACTTTCATAGTTTTTGAAACTTCTTTTATCATTTTAGTTTCCTAGATACAGAGAATATCATGTTTATTACTTAAACATAGGTCCCTAATACACCTATTCTTTGAGGGGGTATTAGCACCCCTTATATTCCATGAGATGATAATCATCTCTCATTAGGAGATTTTGGCCCCTCTTGTGTATTACCAATATCATTTTGTTGTTTTGTAAAGAGAAGTTCAACCAACTTAGTTTGTTTTATTTTTCTATGTTAGCTCTTGTTTCTCTAGATCTTGCTTGAAAATTTGAGGGTTTTCCTCTTTTTGACTTGCCTATATGAGGATTAGGTCTTATTATTCTATTCCTAAATATTCTTTCACAATTTTATTTTTCAACATATTTATTCTCTCCTATCTCTATTATAGAAGCTTTTGACTTATCTTGCTCATTTTATGGTATTTCCTTATTAATAGCAAAGGTATTAACTTCTAAAACTGCATTTTATTTACCAATTATTTTCTCCTAAATGGTGCATGGTACTTCAAGAGAGTCTTAAAAATCTGATGAGACACATTCCTTAGGTTCATCAAGAATGTTCTTCCTTAAATTAGGATCATATTGAATAGACG
Organism: Wollemia nobilis; assembly: GCA_028583015.1. Classification (NCBI taxonomy): domain Eukaryota; kingdom Viridiplantae; phylum Streptophyta; class Pinopsida; order Araucariales; family Araucariaceae; genus Wollemia; species Wollemia nobilis. The sequence continues at coordinate 3,844,089 of JAQPPZ010015005.1, read as the reverse complement.
ATTCCTTGCTAATATGTTGAAATTTTTGTACTGTGTCCTCTAAGTTTTGATCTACTTTTTATTCATAGGCTAAAGCCTCAAAAGAATTGGAATTTCTTCGAGTATCCTTCCTTATTGGTCTCCACTGTTCATTTTCTTATATTTTCCTAGATCTATTTTTTGGAAGTTGAAAACCATCTTTATCCATAACCATTTGTAAATTTCTCTTATGATTTTCTACAAATGATTCTACTGGTCTCTTCTTAGGGCATGATCTCTCAATATGCCCCATATCATAACATATTCTACATATAAAAGATATTTTTTCATAATCTATAGTTTAGGTCCACATCTTATCCCCATACTTAAGAATGATTGATTCTAGTAAAGCTTTACTTATATAAATCATGATCAATATTCGAGCATAAATAGCCAAAAATCCATCTTTGGTTGTATCTAAAATCTCAAGGAATTATCCTAGTGTGCTGCGTATTTCCTTGAAGGTATCTATTTCCAAAAATTCAATGGGTAATCCAAACATCCTAACCCAGACTGGTACTAGGGATAGATTTACATTTTCAGGTGAAAAACCTTCATACTAGCAGGTAAGGAAGAGCCTTGCTCTTCCCATAAATCAAGGATTCCCTTTTAGGATTCTTTCTCTTTCTTCCATAGAAAAAAAATGGCTAGGAAGAAACCTTTAGGAAGAAATGATAGAATCACTCCTGGAGACTTCCAAATCCTATCAATCCATTTTATCAAGGCTGAAGCCCCTCGCCAATACCCATTAAACTTACCAAAAACTACCCCATATTGCAACAATGAGGATCTCTCTGAGGTGCGCTCACTAACCTCTACCACTAGGGATGATTCTAAGGATTTAACTATAAATCAATCCATGGAAAGGAAACTAAAACTCAAAATCTAATGAAATTTATCTAAAATTCCTATAGCAAATATAATATTTGATAAAAAACTTTATAAAATTTTCATGCACAATTTCTAAGATAAATAAAGGAAAAAAAACTTAGCTCAAAAATTATTTTTCTAGATAGAATGTCTTGCCTCGTTGAAGTCCTAGCCCTTCATTGCTCTTCCCATTGTTTGAACCCTAGTTGGAAAATATTAGCTATTTTATTTTTTGTGACTTGAAAAATCGTCACTACCCTTGTTTTGAATGGTTGACTTCATAGGGTTGTATATCCCTCAATATTGCTCAGATTTTTGCATATGACCACTCATTTTAAATTCAAATTTTGCACAAGTTGGTCCAAGAATAAGCTAAATCTATTCAAATTCTACACAAATTGGTCCAAGAATAAGTTGAATCGGATAACTCTTCGCAAAAATATGGCTCCTAAAAATGAGATATTTTTAAGGAAAAAACCCTACTTCGCACTTTGCAAATTTTTTTTTGCAATTAAATGATTATAATTATTTTATTATATTTTTTATAATAAAAATTTTTAAGTATGACATATAAAATATTTTCTTGTATTCTAAAGAAATATAATATTTATCAAGTGGTATTAGCTCAACCGGTTAGATTCCACAATATTTCAAGGAGGAAACCCAGGTTCAAATCTTGCCAAATGATACATGGATAATATCCAATATTTGTTGTAATACCACTATGTGATGATGATGTAATACAAGGTGGGATTCGTTTAAATCCAGTATAACCCATTAAAAATAAAAATAAATATAATATTGTAGTATTCAACTTGAAATAAAAGTATTAAATGATTTTAACTTAATATATTAAATTCTTTAAATTTCAAGGAAAGACCCAAGTTGTTAAGCAATATATGGATAATTTTTAAGTTGTAATACCATTATGTGGTGATGATGTAATAAGTGTGAGACACATTTCAACCTCATATAACCTTTTAAAAAAAAATCTTAAACAAAAGCAAAGGAATGTGATTTCTAATTGAAAGTAAATAAAACAAAACAAAAATCACCAAAATAGAAGCGGAGATACTTAAAAGCAAACAAAATTAAGTTTATTAAAATATGAGAAACTTTGAGGTCATGTTTTGCACTTTTGGGCTCATCACTTCAAATGATATCATGTTCTTACAATGTTATTGCTTCTTGCAAATCAAGAAGAACAAACAAGAAGGGTTTAAGGAAATGAAGCATTAGGTTTTTTCATCGTTTAAGGGTACCTAGTTGATTTTTTTATTTCATTCTTTATTGTGTATTTTTTGAAACACAAAACTTGGTTATTGTAGTTATATTTGAATAAAGCAACTTCTAGACATAGAGTTGGCAAGAAAAATATTTATGTTCTAATTAAGCTAGACAGTTGTTAAATTGAAAAGAAATTGAATATGAGTAGATATATTTATAGACTACCAAAATCTGTAAGTGGGTTTACTGAGTTTATAAGAATACCATTTTTAGATGTAGTCACACATAAATTAGGAATGATATTAGGACAAGGTTTAAGGCTTAGGCTTAAATATAATGACTTTAAAATGTTTTTTATTTTTTATTTTTATTTTATTATAACATGTTTTTTATTTTTCCATTGAAACAAAAAAGGATGTTGGACATATTGTATTAATAGAATAAATACATTTATACACAAATATAAATTTGGTTCTCATACTTCTTACAACCAACTCAAGTATTTGGGTGTAAGCTATTATAATTGAAATAACATCTAATGATGTGATAATTTTCTAATATTCCCCTTATTACATAATATTCTAAATAGAGGTAGGAACACTGATAACTAGACTAGGACAAAATAACAATAAAATATCTCCTAACACTTGAATAAATTGGACACAATATCTCACCAAGTACTTAAAGATTCATGGATTATGACATACACTATCATTCTTGACTTACATCATTGTGAACATGGACAAACTTAATTGTTTAGCTCAATGAACTTGTAACCAAGGATAGGGACAAATATAACTATCCATGATCTTAAGTCTTAAATGGATAAGGAGATGTATGTTATCCATCTTCATAGTCACAAATAGGGATATACACATATGTCCACAATATTTTGTGACGAAGAACATGCTCAATCAATCAAAGATACATCACTCCTCTTTTAAAATGAAACACGACCATTCACAAGATCATACATGAATGGAGACACATTACAATATCCAAAAAATATAGTTGGATTAGGCCTTCATTTCTCTTGAATAAAGCACTATCTCCAATGCAATCTAACTTCAATTTTTAAAATGGATTAAATAAATGACCCTCTCAAATTGAAGAATTTCTTTATCATGCGGCCTTTAAGTCCTCTGATATATTAAAACATATTATTTTCAATAGAAAAGTTGTATCGAATCAATTAAATTCCTTGAATTTTAAGTAGGAGAATGAGATGATGTCAATTTTTATGGGAAAAGCGATGAGGGTTTCGAAGGTGAATGTATGAGGGTTTCGTTTGTGGGTCGAGTGTAGGTGATGATAGAGGCTATTTTTTGGGGTCTACGGGCCCTAGTGATCATTTTTTTTTGTTTTTCCAAGATAAACGCAGGATATGTTGTAGAAGATCTGCGATGGGTTAGATATTTTTCATTCAATAAATCTTCATGCTACAAACTTGATTGAAAATTATTTTTAATTTGCTATCTAAGGAAAAAGCAAAAATCACACCTTTCCTTGACATCTGAGGTATGGATTAAAGATACCCAAAAACAAGTTTCAAGCTACAAATCAAATAAGAGAAGCCTCCTTAGGAAAATAAAATGGTTCAGAACTTAAGCAATCCCACTGCTAAGGAATACCCCCAAGACAAATCCACTATGGAAACCCCTTTCAAGGGTAAGAATTTCAAGGATTCAACCCCAAAAATGAATTTACGGATACCCTTCGTGGTGGATAGTCCTAGACTAATGTTAATATTAACCTTAAGGCACCTCATATACCTCTAAGAATGCCTAAGATTGGTCCCAAAAAAAATTGAGTCAGGATGTCTAAGAGCAGTTGATGGAATCCCAATTGGTAAGCTAAAAATGAGTGACATTCAATATGACATAGAAGATCTAGAAAGAAGAGGACTGATTTTACATTTCTTGGGTTTTCATCTAAGCCTACCTACTTTCAAAGTGTAGGCTGCAAAATATTTGAAAACAGAAGGTGAGTTACAAATATTTGTTTATCCCAGTGATTATTTTCTTGTTATTTTTTCTAATGATGAAGATAGAGAGAAAATATTTCAAGGCTATCCCTAGTTCTTTGGAAGGGCATGGATTTTCATGAAGTCTTGGCACACTAAATTTAAAGTCAAAGAAGAGATGCCTTCTACAAGACTTGTGTGGGTTAGACTCTTTGGCCTTCCAAATTAATTTTGGAATCCGGTTATATTTTCTACAATTGGAAACTCCCTTGGAACTTTCATTATGATTTCTGACTATACACACAAATTTGAACATATTATTTATGAACAAATTTGTGTCTAAATGGATTTTACAAACCCCTTCCACAAAATATCTCATTACAATTTGGGGAGGACATTTGGGAGCAGGTGGTATACTATGAGAACATTCCTTTTCATTGTAGAATATGCCATGAATATTATCATTTGGCTAGTGTCTATCCAAATAAAATTATATATCAAATGAAAGAGGACACAAAATTAGAATATTTCCAAATGCCTAAGAAGAACACTAAACAAAAACTAGTTATGAAGGATCAAGTGGTGTTGTCAACTAATATGTTTGGAATTCTTTCCACAAATAACCTTATAGGTGAGAAAGAGGACATAATGGATACAAAATTATTAGTGTAACACCCTAAAATTGATGCAATTTAATTTACCCTAGGGTAATAATTCAAAAATCAACCTCGAAACCACCTTTTAACCACCTGCCTCGATTTTTGCACCAAATATAGAGGCAGTTATGGTAGTTGGACGATATCATCATCGATTTGATGATATCATCCCTAATTGGATGAGATCATCTGGAACCGAACGTCCAGACGATTTCGTTCAAAAACCAAATTTTCATAATTGGAAATAGTTCCAACTCCCATTCCCAGCTTAGCAGAAGCGTGTCTGCACCATTGGAGGACGTTCCACTGGAGATCTCCCAGATTGGGATGACTCCCAACCTCCTAACTCCCCCCTCAATCCTATTTAAACCTTGATTTCCATTAAACCCACCCTGGCTGATCGATTTCCTGCAACCCAAGCTCCATACCCTGTTAGAACATCTTGAAATTCGATTATTCGCATAGTTTTTCTAGATCCATTTGCAGGTTTTCATTTTGCATCAGTCAGAGGAAGCTTGGATCATCGCAGGTGATCCTGTTCAAATTAGAGATGATCTCGTCTCTATTGGAGATGATCCGGTACCATTTCAGGCGATCTTGATTGTACTCCTCTTGGGGGCAATCAAGATCTAAGGTTTGCATTTCCTAGTGATTCAATTAATCAATTTACATTAGTTTAGATCTTTATTCTGTATTGCATCTGGTGTTCACCTCATTCTTAATGATATTTTGCATTTAGGATCAATTCCACTTAAAACATAAGGGCATTTCGTTATTTCAGATTTTATTGGATTTTCTAGGATCAATTAAGCATTTAATTAATGTTTTTTGTCCATTAAATTGTATTTTGCATTATATTTCCCTTGTTTTGGCATCTATCTATTCAGTTGTAGGTTTCTGACGAAATCGGCTCAGATGACTTCATCTGATTTCAGATGATTTCATCCGATTTTGGATGAATCTATGCAATTACAGATGAACCTACAAAATTGTAGGTGATTCTGTCCAATTGAAGATGAATTTGCAGAATTAGAGATGATCTGGACTGCTTCAAAAAGTTGAACCTTCATCAGACATCCGAAATCGGGTAAGATCTTTCCTTTTCCTTTCAAGCATTGCATTTAGAGTTCATTTTTGTTTACTATCTGCATATAAATCACAATTTGCATATAGAATAGTTTAATTTCATCCTAGCCAACCTAGGTATTTGAGTGATTTTAAACTAAAATGAACACATCAAACTCATTTCTAGCCTAGGCTCGAAAGCTACCACCAAACGCTTCCTGGTGAACCCACCATCCATCGACAAATCACCAAAGAGGACATGATTCAAAGTGTCTCTCCGTCCGAGGTGTAGACCTATCCTTTTCCCATCCCCCTTCCAGGCGTGGATCCATCTGCCTAAAGGTAAGGGTGCAAAAATTTTAGACCTACATTCTTTGGTGAACCCGACGTGAAACACATTAAAAATATTTTGAAAACAAAAAATATATATAGAGAACTTAAAATTTTAGATCATTTGACTTATCAATCCATTAGATGGTAGATTACAATAGAAGACGTGGTGTTTTGATTAATGTTGGTGTTCAACTAGCAACCATAGAAATTTCTACTCTAGTTAGAGGTCCTAGATTTAGATCTCAAGCACATTGGGATGAATTGGATAGAAGGTTAACTATTATTGAGTCCAGAGCACCCAAACTTAGACAAATCAAGAGGTTTGATTTAGATAGAATCTTAGATTTCGATAACTTATCCTTCTATCATGAACTTCAGAGAGCTTGCCATAGATGGCTAGCAGATAAATGAGCAATCATTTCCTCTGACATATACACCTTTGAAGATTATCTTGAAAATGTTGTGGTAGTACATAAATTTCTATCTCGTATAGAAGACCAAGAGGTTGTCTTGACTGATAGAAGAAGATTCAGCAGAGTTCCTAGGGCAGTCTTATACCGAGAATATTGTCACGAACTCTATTTTTATGTGTCTAATTCTGAAGTTGATCATATCACTGTAGCACATTTTATCCAATTTCTGAAAGACAACTTTCAATTTGAAGAAGAGCATTACATGACACCTGATGAACTTGAACCCATCAATGATATTTATAAGTTGTTTCTGGAGAGCTAGGTTATAATATTTATAATACTTATATTATAATATTTTGTATTTCTTGTTTTCCTTTAATTTCTGCAAATTAAAGCTATAAAAATCTAAAAAAAAATATACATATATACATTATATTAATTAGGTATATATATAAAATATATACCTCCTTAAATTCCACCGCATATATATAAGAACATATATATTTGCAAAAATTCAAATCTACCATAATGCCTAAACTAAGGAGTGGTAAACAAATAGATGATGAGTGGGTGGAACCACCACCTACTCAAAATCCCCCTCTTGAAGAACAAGATCAAGAGGAAGGTGCTCATGACCACCATGATGGGAGTCTTGCTGAAGACTATGAACAAGAAGAAATCAATAGAGAAGATGAAACTGGATCACCTAAGGTGACTCCAGAAGGAACTGTTAACTTTAAATCTATGGAACACCTTCTAAAATTTGTAAAAACCAACATTGAGGATTTCAACCTAGCAGTATTAGCAGATAAAGCTGGAATTAGTGAAACACAGGCCACTTTAGAAAATGCATTTCAAATGCATACAAACCCTCTTTCATTCATAGATCAAGAAAGTGACCAAGCAGGACCATCAAATGTAAATATGGCATCCCTGATTCAAAACATGCAACAACATCAGACAACCCAACATTCTAAAGTGCCTGTCAATAAACCAAAGAACAATCCTCCACCTCAGAGACCATCATTTACCACTTTATTCTCTCAAGCTATTAATCAACAAATTTCAAAACAACAGAAACTTAAACCGAAACCAAATACCAACTATCAACATCAAAAGGTTCAACAGAACACTGTCCCACATCCACTTCATAACACCCTTCCTAGTAATGCTTTGCATAATAGTAATTTGGCATCGAATCCTTATGTCACCCCTTCATACACTCAAAGAACCAATACCATAATGCAACCAAATCAGTATGGTGGACAATATAGTAATCTTGAAACCATAGTGAAACAATTAGTTTCCCGCATGGACCAGATAGACCCCTACCATCCCTCATATAACTATCGAGAGATGTGTAGTCAACCTTTGGATCCCATAGTGGTTGCCCAACCTTATCCTAAGAATTTTCCTATGCCTGTTCTCCCTATATATAAAGGAACCGAAGATCCCATAGAGCATCTTCGTATGTTTAGAATAGCATGTCATGATATATCTCATGATGATTTGCTATTGCTAAAGATGTTCTCAAAAATCTTGGGAGGCATGGCATTGGAATGGTATTATCAATTGCCTACTAATTCTTTGAGAAATTTTGAAGAAACAGTTGAATCATTTGTCCACCAATTTAGTGCCTACATAGAGAGGCATGTGACAATTAAGGATTTGTACAACTTGAAATAGGGTAAATATGAATGCTTTGCCGATTTCCTAGCAATATGGAGATAGATGCTAGGGAAATTACACTTTGCATTACCCCATAGAGAGATGTTGGACATTTTTATCAATAACTTGCAAGAACAATTGTCCTATGAGCTTTCAACTGCTACATTGACAACCTTCGATCAGGCTATAGACTTAGCATGAAGAGTTGAAGATGCCCTCATTAGAAGAGGCCAATTTAAGAAGAAGGATGATGATAAGGCATCTAAAAATCAATATAAGAATAAGCAAGTTGTGGGTGATGGAGTCACCGACAGTAGAAATACTATGAATGTTAATGCTACGAAAACTGTAGAGAAGTTTGTATTGAAGGCTCCTGATAGACCTCCGAGAGAATTTACTAGGTTAAATCAACCTTTATCCACTATCTTGCCACAATTATTAGAAAGAGGTCTAATACAATTACCTAATATTCGAGAACCTGATACAACCATACCTGGATATAGAGCTGACCTACATTGTGATTTCCATAGAGGACCTGGACATTCAACAAATTCTTGCAAGAGATTAAAACATAAAATACAAGACTTGATTGATAACAATGAAATGGAAGTACAAAATTTCCAACCAAAACAAAATGCTCCAAACAATGCTCAAAAAGATACACAACAAAATCAGAATCAGAATGCAAATCAAACATTGGATATTTTTCAACATCCTTTACCTAAACACGGTAAAGAAGTGGCTAATCAAGTCGAGCATCATAATGTTCCCCATCCAACCCGATATGTGGGAACCATTAGTGGACATGTACCTTCTCAAGACTTTGAGATATTTGGGACAACATTATCTGTGGTCACCACTAGACCCATACATAACATTCCAACAACATATCCAAGTGATACGGATTCTGAAATAGAAAGTGACCTAGATATTACATTCGGACAATCAAATAGCTCTGAAGATGAGTCAGAACCTATTCTCCCTATCACAACTCAGATGGTTCCAGAGGAACCATTTCCAAGAAGGGTCATGACATGACCATCCTCACAACAAATCCTCCCTAATGAGCAAGCCATAAATGCTAGACCATGACCCATTCACCATGCACACAATAATATTGTGGGTACCATCGAAGCCGTTACTAGACAACAGGCCCAAAATTCTCAACAAGATCAAAATCATAATGATAAGTCAGCCCCATTTGTTTTGAAGGTTCCTAGTAAAGGAAATAATGCATCAAATGCTCAACCCAAACCCCCTTATGATATCAATGAACAACTTTCTAATATTACAACAAGGATTTCTCTCTTAGACCTTCTAAGATCATCTCCCACACATAGGGAAGAGTTAATGCATACATTAAGTCAAATGATGGTACCACAAGACATACAACCTGAAGCTATGGCAAATACTATTATACCTTGTGAAGTTGATTGTATTGACTTTCATGATAAAGATATCCCACTTCATAGTTTACATAAAGACAATCCCTTGTACATTACTGCATTAATCGGAGATGTAGCTGTCAAAAGAGTTTTAATTGATAATGGTTCATCCCTAAATATTTGTACTTTTGACTTTTACCAGAGATTTGGATTTAGAAGTGATGAGATGAAGAGAACATATATGATCATAAAAGCCTTTAATGATGAAATACAAGAAACATGTGGAGTTATTACAATTCCATTGTAGGTTGGTCCAAGAACTTTGGATACGACCGTATTTATTGTACATTGCCCTGCATCATACAATATACTTTTGGGTCACCCTTGGATCAATGCAATGCGAGTTGTACCCTCTACCTTACACCAATGTGTCAAATTTGAATTCAAGAATCAATTGGTCACCATTCATGGTGATCCTAGACCATTTGATATGTGCGCTTTGGCAGAACCTATTGGGATTCAATTTTGCCCCGCATTATCTTCTACTCATCCTAATTCTACCTTTCCTTCTAAACGTGTGAAACTTACACCTAAGATATCATCTCCTCCATCTACACCTATTACATCTCCATCTCCTCAGCCTTCTCCTAAGGAATCTCCACCAAAATCTACATCTAATACTAGTCCCATGATAACTCCTCTTTGTTCTACCCCTACACCATCTGAATCCATAGTAATTCCACCTATTACAACCTCTATTCCATCCACATCTACCAAATTTATGTTTTCTGCATCTAAAGCCATAGAAGAGGCTCCTTCTACCTCATATGCTTTGTCTGATGAACTATTACCTGATTTGTCCAAAATCCTCATAACATCAGAAGAAACATATTTTTCCATACAATATTCCCTTGCCTTAAACAAATTACCACCGTCTCCTCGCACTTTGGGCTTGCCACAACCTATGGGAAGTATTTACCAAGTCGAGAGTTGTACCTTCATTTATAAGGGATATGATTGGGGTAGAATACCTAGAAATATTAAAACCAATTATGATGGATATGCTCAATGTTATTTTATCGATAAATATATCAAAGCTAAACCTATAATGCTTAAATTAGGATATGAAGGGAAAGGTTTGGGACCTTTCCAGAATGGCATGAAAGAACCTTTTGAGGTCGAAGCATGGCCTGCCCGATGCGGTATAGGCCTATTTTCTAGTAAGTGTCAGCCATTTCCATTTGAGGATGATGATCACTTAATACCCTATCAAGATTATTTAGATGAACAAGAGATCCTTAAGTCTATGGGTAAGTTATTTTCTTGTAATATGTTATCTATAGCTTACCCCGAAATGATTGTTGAGCTGGACGAACAATTAGAGGGTGACATTTTCCATGATATTTCCATTGGAGAATTATTGCATAATGGCTTTTATTTTGATGGGTCTATACCACCTATAGCTCATCTTGAGGCCACAACCCCTCAAGAGGAATTATCTAAGTTGACCTTAGAAGAATTACAAGAACTGGGTGTGTCACCCGCCCCTCCTAATTTTGAAAGAGACTTACATATGGAAGTGGAAAGTGTCATAAAAGTTAATATTGGAATAGAAGAGAATTCTCACATAGTCAACATTGGATCAGAATTAAATGAAGAAAAACAAAACAAATACACTGCATTTCTTATAGAATATAGTGATGTTTTTGCTTGGACATACGTAGATATGCCTGGTTTAGACTCTTCTGTAGTTATGCATCATCTAGTAGTACGACCGGATGCGAAACCAGTTAAACAAAAACTTAGAAAAATGCATCCTAAGGTTGCCCTACTAGTCAAAGGTGAGTTAGAAAAACTCCTAAATGTTACATTCATTCAAGCCATTGATTATGCTGATTGGATTTCTAATGTTGTCCCTGTAACTAAAAAAGAAGCAACCAAGATTAGGGTTTGTACAGACTTTAGAGACATCAATGTTGCATGTCCTAAAGATGATTTCCCTCTTCCTAATATGGATCAGATCATTGATTTTACTGTTGGAAGTGGGATGCTATCCCTTATGGATGGATTCTCAGGTTATAATCAGATCAGGATAGCTCCTGAAGACCAAGCTAAAACAACTTTTATCACCCCTTGGGGAACCTTTTGTTGGAAAGTAATGCCATTCGGATTAAAGAATGCAGGTGCAACCTATCAACGAGCTATGACTTACATTTTTCATGATATGATGTATGATATTCTGCATGATTATGTGGATGATATTATAGCCCGTTCTGCTGAAGAAGATGAACATTTAGATGATTTGAGAAAAGTATTTGATCGGTTAAGAGAATACCATATCCGTTTAAACCCAACAAAATGTATATTTGGAGTTAAGTCAGGTAAATTGTTGGGGGTTATTGTTTCTTTGTGTGGCATAGAAATTGACCCTCTTAAAATTTAGGCTATCATTGATATGCCAGCTCCTAAAAACATATCTGAGTTACGAAGTTTACAAGGTAAACTTCAAGCTATCCATCATTTCATTGATAAGTTGGCGGACAAAACTGGACCTTTTCTCAAATTGCTTAAGAAAAATATCCTCTTTCAATGGGATGATGAATGTAAAGAAGCCTTTGAACAAATAAAACAATATCTTTTAAGTCCTCCTGTGCTTGCGCCTCCCAAAATTGATCGTCCTTTCATCTTGTATATTTTTGCTTCAGAATTTGCCTTAGGAGCTATGTTAGCTCAACTTGATAATGAGAAGAAAGAACGAGCAAATTATTATATTAGCAGAACATTAATAAGTTATGAAACTCATTATACATCACTAGAAAAGTTATGTTTGGCAGTTGTATTTTCTATGCAGAAATTGTGCCATTATATGCTTAGTCAAAAGACATATGTCATTGCCAAATCTGATCCCTTGAGGTATCTCATGAGCCGACCTTATCTATCCGATCGCACAACTAAGTGGGTTCTTGCTCTGAGTGAGTTTGAGCTCACATTCATAGGTCAAAAATCCATTAAGGGTCAAATCATAGCAGACCAATTAGTTGTTGCACCCTTAGAAGCCACTCATCCCCTCATCATTGAGTTTCTTGATGAATGCCTCAACCTAGAGGAGGATCATTCGAAACAATGGTCTTTATATTTTTATGGAGCCCGATGCATGAGTGGGGCTGGTGCAGGTATTATTTTAATATCCCCTCAGAAGCACCTTATACCATTATCTTTTAAATTAACATTTTCTTGCACAAATAATACTAATATGAGGCTCTAATCCTTGGATTGCGAGCCACTTTAGCACTAAAAATTAAAGACTTATTAGTTTTTGGTGATTCTCAATTAGTGATAAATCAAATTAATGATGTTTATCAGACCCGAGATGATAAAATTCACCCATATAAAGCCTATGTATTATAGTTGTTGTCCTTGTTTGATAAGGTCACCTTAGAAGCTATTCCTAGAACTAGTAACTGTGTTGTTGATGCTATGGCTAGTCGCCTCCTTATTACCCTTGGAGTTGGATGACGATTATGCTACTATCATTATTCATCGACTCTAGGAACCTGCTTCCACCAAATCCTATTTAGAGCCATTGGATATATTTCTAATCAACGAAATTACTCCTGAACCATGGTACATCGACATCCTTAATTTTCTCCAGATGGGAACTTTCCCCGAAACCTTCAATAGAAACCAACATCGGTTATTATGTAAGCGAGCAGTTCGCTTCGTAATAGTTGGCAATACTTTGTATAGGAGATCCTTTGAAGGTATCTTATTACGATGTTTAAATCTAGATGAATCTAGAAGAGCTTTAAGTGAAGCCCATGATGGATCTTGTGGAGGACACTTTAGTGGTAGTGCCATAGCTAAGAAACTCCTTAGAATAGGATATTTTTGGCCTACCATGGAAAAGGATGCACATGATTACGTGCACCATTGCGACAAGTGCCAGAAGCATGCTGACCTTGTCCATGCTCCTGCTCAAGAACTCCAAGCTATTTCATCTCCTTGGCCCTTCTCTAAATGGGGTTTAGACATCATTGGGAAAATCAATCCTATATCATCTGATGGTCACAAATTCATCATAACAACAACTGAATACTTCACAAAGTGGGTAGAAGCTATGCCTTTAGCTTCTTGCATGGGAACCCAAGTTTCAAAATTTATTTTCAATCAAATCATTTGTAGGTTTGGAATTCCTTCAAATCTCATCTCAGATAATGGAACTTGTTTCAAAAATAAATATGTTAAAAAATTATGTCAAAAATATAAAATTCAACATCGTTGGTCCACTCCCTATTATCCTCAGGGTAATGGCCAAGCTGAAGCATCAAATAAAACCTTAATTAAAATTCTCAAAATATTAGTTAACAAATCAGGCCATGACTGGCATATGCAATTATATCCTACCTTGTGGGCTTATCGCACCAGTGTTCGTACTCCCATAGGCACTTCACCTTTTGTTTTGGTTTACGGTGTTGAAGTTGTCTTTCCTTTCGAGCTAGAAGTTCCTTCTTTGGCTCTGCTACTTCAAGATACTGAAGTAGGAGATGAATATCATGCTGGCAGATTCAGTCAGCTGGAGCTTCTAGATGAGAAGCGCATCAATGCTCTGGAACATCTTCGTGCCTATCAAAACAAGCTCAAAAGAGCATATTCAAAGAAAGTGCATAACCGATCTTTTGAAGTTGGTGATCTAGTCTTAAAAGAAAATCAAAAGAATACTAATGCAACTAAAGATAATAAAGGCAAATTTCAGCCCAATTGGCTTGGACCATACATCATCACTGCTAAATTTGGATCGGGTGCATATCGATTGGCAACCTTGGATGGAAAATATCTCAAGGAACCCATGAACATTATGCATCTTAAATGATATTATGCTTAAAAACAAAGTCTCATCATTGTACATAATTGTATATGTTTTCTCATTTCAGCAATTCATATAAGAAATTCAAAATTATCAAAAAAATTCACATTGTATATAATTTCTCATTTCAGCAATTCATATAAAACTCTAAAAATCAAATAAAAATCATAAAGTTATAAAAACAATCAAAAACATGTTCATTTGCATTACCAAATTCTGAAATTTTGCAGTTATATTTTCCTTTGTTTCGGATAAATTTAGAAGTTATCTTGGACCATGCACTTCAAATTCACATGAATAAATATTTTGATCTTAGCACTATGACTATAAATCTCTCTTATATCGAAGCACTATTGCAATAAATAATATTTTGAGTTTTGGGAACTGATCTCACTATTTACTTGAATCAAGTCCACTTTTACATATTAAAATGATTTATTGCAAATTCGAAAAATGATACTACACAGTAGTTGTGGTCTCTTAAGTGAAAAGTTTCCCCTGCTATCCTATCATGCGCATGGTCTAGAATCTTTGAGAATTGGCAAAAGGACAAGCTCACCCCTACCCAGAATAAAAATCCCTTGCTCCACATCTAAGCTGAGCAAGTATCCCTAGAATAGAAAGAAAAAGAAGAAGAAAAGAAAAAAAAGAAAGCGAAAGAGAAATATGCAAAAGAAATCCAAGCAATATCCAAGAAATATCAAATATCAAAAGTCAAAAATCCAAAAAAATCAAAAAAACAAGAAAAGAGAAAAATAAAAGCAATAAAATCCCCCCTACCCTTTGAAATAAAATAAGGGTGAATGAGCTTGAATCCCTGGAATTCTCAATTATTCAAAAATCATGAGGTAAACCCCATAACAGGTGATTTGTGCCCAACTTGCTTGGCCTTGGGTAACTCCTTCTCACGTGGCGACACGTCTGTCACATTAGCGACCTTCTTTTGTACAGACCTATGTCAGCTTGTGGATTAGCTAACTTTTGATGACCTAACTTACATAGTAGTTTGGTACGGTTACATGCACAAAAATCATGGTTAATGAATCTTCAATCGCACACACATTGGTTCATTCAAATTGCTTGCATCAAAATACCTTACTCAAAATCGGTAAATGAACACTACAAAGCACACATAGTTGATCTTTGGGAGATTTTGTGTCATTATGTTAAATCGAAATGGGTAATGAACTCACATTTGCACACACTGGTTCTTGATAAATTTAAATTTCTCTTTGAAATAAATTAAAATATGACTTTGAAATTTTTAAAAAAGTATCCATTATTCTTTTCAAAATAGTTATTTCTTACAAAAACATTGACTTCATTATGATGGCATCATTTTCAAGAAATTATAAATTCAAAACTTTCATACTTGCGAATTTTGCCTAGTGTAAGTCAATTTCGCAATCTTTTAAAAACTTTAATTTTATTTTTTATCAAAATATTTCAAAATCTTGCAATAAAATCTTACAATCAAAATCTTTACTTTCGCGATGATGGTATAGTGAAAAATTTTCGATATGGTATAATTCCTAACCAATTTGGAATTTTATGCCTAGCGCAAGTCATATTTACATAATTTTATACCCATCATAAAAATTATCAAATAAAACATCATATTTTCTTCCATCATGATTTTTCGCGATGATGGTATAATTCCGCACTTTGGAATTCTATGCCTAGCGCAAGTCATCATTTTAATTTTTGTGTGCCCACAAGCATTTTATAAACTTATAAAAATATGTGACTTAATTATTCTTTGCAAAAACATGCTTCATCGAAAAATGAAATTTTCATACCATATTTATCATTTCGATTTTTGATTCCTAAGTACACATTAAATTGCCCATCACACTTAGGAATTCTATACTTACACACAAATCATTCTCTCATGTTTTCCTGCTTAAAGTTATTTGAAATCCTGTTCTAAAACAACATCAAAACATCATTACTTTCTCATCACCAAAAGCCTTAAGAATTACTCTTAAGCAAAACCAACTACTTTTGCAATACTACCCATAACAGGATCAGCTTAATGACCTAGCGAGCGGTGACTCCATCAAATGGTCATGTCACAACGTCTACATCCTTCATGGTTTATTGTTAAAAGTCTTTTTCTATCTTCATTTTCATCCACACATTTGTTGTCACAACACATTCTTTCATTTAATTTTATAGCATGAGAAAACCATAAATATTCAAGACATGCAATCATATGAAAATACAAATCCATAAAGCATCATTACAAACATAAGTCACATCACAAAAACATATCTATATATATATATATATCATCATCAAAATATATACATCGATCATCTCGATTGGTATGCCACAATATATGACTCGACATACTCAATCATCATACAAAATCTACAAAAACTATATACATCTCATCTATCTATCTCCTAGAGCCTCTCGAGCTCTCCGCCTCATCTCCTCCACCTCCAAGAGCTGGAGGAGGTGGTCCCATAAATACATCTATAGTCTGTGTCCTCGAAGTCATCCTCGATGAAGTCTTGGATGATGATCCAACCCGAATAGGTCCTGCTATGTCTATAGGAAACTCCTCTCTACGGCCCTCGAGGGCAAGTGCGTAGTACATCCCATGATAAAATGTGGTCTGTGCCATCGACCATGCCAACTCGAAGGCACTAGCTCCTCCTCCTCTCTCCCTGAGTCGTAGGACCTCTGCCTGTAGACTCTGTATCTATCCTCGTAGTGTAGTGTCTATCACCTGGAGACCCTACACCTACCTCCGTAGTGTGGCATTCTCTACCCAAAGAGCTACCATCTCACTACTCTCTCCTACCTCCACACCCTTGCCCTTATCGGGTGAAGGTGGACCTATCTACCTATGGAGGAGAAGATCTCTCCCTCCTCTGCTCTCTCCTCTACCTCTCCCTAGGTTGTACCCTTTGTGTCTGACGAGCACCCATGGGGATCACATGTCCACCCCACATCCTAACCCTCCTCTATATAGGAGGTGCCCATCCTCTCTATCCTCTCCCTCCCTGTGTCGTAGCCTGTCATTGTACCATCCATCGCATGACTATGTGCATCGATCCCCTCATCGTCAGTCATGTGGAGGGTGAATAGTAGCATACCATGCATCATAACCCATAGTAACCCCTACATCATCCCCATATACTGGCTGGATGGGGGCATCATCCTCATTGTGGCTCATGAAATACTGCATGTCTGGGACCCCACTCAATGTTGTGGCATCTCACACTATCCTAGAAAACTCGTAATCCCTCATCATCGGGATCCCTTTTGGAGCCCAAACTGATGGAGGACTCGATCATATCGATGGAGCTCTATCTCACCCCACTCCAACCTCATCCAAATGACTCATATGATATGAGCCAACTCATATCCATCATCCTGCCATCCTGGAAGCCCCCTCCATGGCCTCTAGGTAATATAGAGTAATATCATCTATCAACCTATGAGAGGTAGGTAAATCTGATCTCCTCTATGACCCTCTCTGTAGCCACTAGTAGAACACCCTGGGCCTCTCTTGGTCAACCCCTATCAATGGTAGCCCCATAGGTCACCTCACTACGATGTGCTCCCAGCACCAGACCTAGAGGAGCGAAGTCAACACCATACATTTGCCTCTCTTGTACATGATCCCATGGAGGATCTTGTACAAGCGGTATAGAACATATGACCCCCAAGAAAATTGTATTTGTGCTCTCTCATGTCATAGATGACATCTAACAGTAGCCATGGTACTCTACATCCACTCTGGTGGCATAGCAATAAGCCACCTACCACCCCAACCAACACCTTAGTCAAGGTGGATACTCCATCTGTATGTCTCAAAGTCTCGATGTTCACTCCACCCTTCTCTAGGATGAAGCTAGCATCACCATCTAACCTCAGCATCGCTCGACCATGACTGGTCGAAGCAACAATAAATCTACCCTAGATGGGGATTCATAAAATCCTCCATACATCCTCCAAAGTGGGAGTCATCTCCCTTATCGGTAGCCGAAAGCAAGATGACTCTGGATACCATCTCTCTGCTAGGGCTGTCAATAGCCCCATATCTGTAGGCACCTATGGCATCTCTACCACATGTTGTAGTCCCACTGCCTCTAAAGTATCCCTCTCTACTGGGTCAGTGTGGCCAAATCATCTCTTAACCCACCATATTTCCACTCTCGACTTTTTAGCAATTCCTTCTACAAAACAAACAACAAAAATCAATATTAGTACATCATAAAAAAATCAATAAAATCAACAAATCAAAATTGCCTAACAATTTTTTGATATCATCCACTATTGGATGATATCATCCCTAATTTGATGAGATCATCCTTGTTTCGATGAAATCATCTCACCCTATATGATTCGGCCCTAACAGCCGAATCGTCCCAAATTGGATGTGATCATCTCGAATTCGTCAAGATCGTTTGGTACGATCTTGCTAAAATTGGGATGATTTTGTCAAAATCGAGACGATCTCATCTCGACTTCATCAACACGGTGAAATACGGCCATGACGCCCTAAAATCCAACAAAAATTAAATTTAAACCTAAAAATTTAAGCTAATAATATTTTAGAAAATATTAGAAACCTTACCCGCATCCCTCGTCGCACCGCAGTCGCTCGATGCTCAGTCTCCACCATTTCTCCTGCTTCAGAGCTCTCGAATGGTAAAAGTAAAAATAAAAATGAAATTAGGTTTTACCCTATTTTCTAAAAATATATATTAAAAATGCACTTTTAAATAATTTAACTCTTCCACATTTTTACCAAATGTCCGATTTGGATAAAAACCCGGAGGGGGCACCATAGTAATCAGTTGCATGATTCGACTTAGAATCATCACCTAAAAATTGGAATAAATTTTTGCTTTCTCGTAAAGCATGCCAATCTCTTCTTTAACATATTTTTTGCAAAAAATTCGCTAAAGAGGGGGCAAAATGTAACACCCTAAAATTGATGCAATTTAATTTACCCTAAGGTAATAATTCAAAATTTAACCTTAAAACCACCTTTTAACCACCTGCCTCGATTTTCGTGCCAAATATAGAGGTAGTTATGGTAGTTGGATGATATCATCATCGATTTGATGATATCATCCCTAATTGGATGAGATCATCTAGAACCGAACGTCCAGATGATTTCATTCAAAAACCAAATTTTCATAATTAGAAATAGTTCCAACTCCCGTTCCCAGCTTAGCAGAAGCGTGTCTGCATCATTGGAGGACGTTTCGCTGGAGATCTCCCAGATTGGGATGACTCCCAACCTCCTAACTCCCCCCTCAATCCTATTTAAACTATGAATTTCATTAAACCCACCCTGGCTGATCAATTTCCTGCAACCTAAGCTCCATACCCTGTTAGAACACTCTGAAATTCAATCATTTGCATAGTTTTTCTAGATCCATTTGCAGGTTTTTATTTTGCATCAGTCGGAGGAAGCTCGGATCATCGTAGATGATCCTGTTCAAATTAGAGATGATCTCATCTCTATTGGAGATGATCTTGTACCATCTTAGATGATCTTGACTGTACTCCTCTTGGGGGCAATCAAGATCTAAGGTTTGCATTTCCTAGTGATTCAATTAATCAATTTACATTAGTTTAGTTCTTTATTCTGTATTGCATCTGGTGTTCACCTCATTTTAATGATATTTTGCATTCTAGGATCAATTCTGTTTTAGAACATAAAGGCATTTCATTTACTTTAGATCGAATTTGATTTTTAGGATCAATTAAGCATTTAATTAATGTTTTTGTGTCCATTAAATTTTATTTTGCATTATATTTCCCTTGTTTTGGCATCCATTTGTTCAGTTGTAGGTTCCTAATGAAATCGACTCAGACGATTTCATCTGATTTTAGACGATCTCGTCCGATTTCGGATGAATATGTGCAATTAAAGATGAACCTACAAAATTGCAGTCGATTCTGTTCAATTGAAGATGAATTTGCAGAATCAGAGATGATCTGGACTACTTCAAAAAGTTGAATCTTCATCAGACATCCAAAATCGGGTAAGATCATTCCATTTTCTTTCAAGCATTGCATTTAGAGTTTATTTTTGTTTTATCTGCATATAAATCACAATTTGCATATAGAATAGTTTAGCTTCATCCTGGCCAACCTAGGTATTTGAGTGATTTTAAACTAAAATGAACACATCCAATTCATTCCTAGCCTAGGCTCGGAAGCTGCCCCCAAACGCTTCCTGGTGAACCCACCATCCGTCGACAAATCACCAAAGAGGGCACGATTCAAAGTGTCCCTCGTCCGAGGTGTAGCTTTACCATTTTCCCATTCCCCTCTGAGGCGTGGATCCATTAGCCTAGAGGAAAGGGGTGCAAAAATTTTAAACCTACACTTAGAAAAATAATTTAAATATGCAGGTAAGGACTCAAAGATAAACCAAAAAATCAAAGGTTTTCAATAGAAAAATAAGGGAGAAAACATAGACAAGAAGAACAATATTTTAAATTCTAAAACTTTAAATAATTCAGACCCTAAGACAGGATTTTTTGAACCTTCCAATAATGCTTTGGTTGCATATACACATACTTCAGGGTTAGAAGATATCCTAAGTTCAATTGGGTTAAGACAAGAAACAGGAAAAAAATGAAGATGGACACTAACCAAAAGGCAGGCTGCAAAACTAATCAACATCATATGGTAAAAGAAGATGAAAATATTGTAGAGGAAGGTAATATTAATGACCTTAACAATATATTTAGCCCTATTATTAATGAATATCATAACTTGTAATATTAGAGGGCTCAAAGGGAATCTTTCAAAACAAAATGAAATTAAAAGATTGATTCAGATAAACCAACCACATCTGGTTATCCTTTATGAAACAAAGATGTCTATAGGGGAAATAGAGTCTATTACCAGTAAAATTTGGCTGATAAGAAAAATGGTTTCACTCAACTCCCATGGGGCTTCTAGTGGCATTTCTTGCCTATGGGACCTAAAAGAGATCATTATTCACCATATGATTGGTAGCTGACATCTCATGGTTGTGGCTGCACAAAGTAGACAATATAACCAAATTATGCTTTGCTTGACTATTTATGCTCCAATTACTTTGGAGAAAAAGTGAAGACAGTGGAAGGATATAACTTATATTATCTCCCATTTTCTTAAATCTTGGGTCTTTATTGAAGGATACTTCAATAACATCCCCTCTTTGGAAGAGAAGAGGGGGGAAATAGGAATCTAGACGAGATTTTAGACCTCATGAGTGATAATATTGCAAACCTTCGCCTTGTGGACATCTAGTCAGATAATGGCCTCATGACTTGGTCTAAAATAAGGGAAGGCTCTACTTGTATCATGGAAATATTGGATAGGTTCTTGTTGCCTAACAATTTCTTAATCCATGGTCACATTCCTAAGGTAAAAAATTTTAACAATGCTGGTTTAGATCATTAGCCAATCATGGTTGAAATGTGGAAAACCAAGGTCAGTTTTTTGTCCTTCCAATTTTAGTTAATGTAGCTTAGAGATAGTTTCTTCAAACCCTAAATGCAACAATGGTGGTAGGAAGGTAAAACAAGGTATGGAACTACAATGTTTTGTTTTCCCAAAAGTTTGGAATACATCAAATACAAAATCAAGATTTGTAATTGGAAGGAGTTTGGAGATGTTAGAATTATTAATGAAATTAGACTCACTGATAAAATACATTTACATGGCTTCATTGAGAGTAGAATTATTAATGAAATTAGACTCACTGCGCAGTTGGAGGAATGGGACAAAAAGAGAAGAGCTCTTATGAAAGTAGAATATAGAATCCAATGTCTCAAATAAGGAGATCGAAACATGAAATTATTCCACAAATATCTTCTAGCCCATAGATCCCACAACTTTATTTCTTCCTTGAATTCATATTTTGGAGACTTTGTCCAAACTTGGGATGGCATGAAGTCTATCGCAATCAACTACTTTTCTAAATTGTTCACTACTATATGTCTTGACTCAACTTCTCAACAAAATATCCTTCAAGTGATCCCGACTCTTATCATTTCTGAGAACTCTATTTTAACTGCTCTAGTTACTATTAATGAGCTTTAACAAGTGGTTTTTAAAATGCAAAAAGGGAAGACCCCAAGGCCTAATGGTTTTCCCATAAAATTTTACCAAAATTTTTAGGATATTCTTCATGTTGATTTATTAGGGGTGGTGGAAGAAGCTAGGAAGGCCAAATATATTTTGAAGGTAATCAATAAAACTTATATAGCTTTGGTCCCAAAGGCTCAAGATGTAGAACATATCTCAACTTTTATACCAATAGCTTTATGTAATGTTCTTCTAAAAATCATTACCAAGATCATGGTTGAGATGTTGAAACCTCTTTTACATAAGATTATTTTCTGTAAACAAGGGGGTTATGTGGAAGGGTGTCAAATTATGGATGAGATAGTTCTTGGTCAGGAATTCATCCATTCCATGGAGGCACATAAATATTCTTCTATGTTCATCCATTTATATCTATCCAAAGCTTCTGATAGAGTGGATTGGCATTTCCTCATCAAAATTATGAGGCAATTTGGCTTCTCTCAAGATTGGATAGATTGAATTATGGTATGTATCTCTTTGGTTTCCTACTTAGTTCTTATCAATGGATACCCCTCATAGGTGTTCCCAACATCTAGAGGTATTAAGTAGGGTGACCCCCTTTCCCCTTATTTATTTATATTTCTTATTGAATGCTTGGGTAGGTCTATGACCAAAAAAAGATAAAATAGAACCCTTAAGGGGGTTACCATTGCTCATGGAGTTAGGCCTATCTCTCATATTTAGCATGTTGATGACTCTACTCTGTTAGGTAAACCTACAATTCAGGAAGCCTCTACGATTAATCATTCATTGTTTCTCTAATACTATGGGGTAATTGATCAATGAATACAAAGTAAAAGTTGTCTTCTTTCATTGCTCTCCTATATAGGAATCCATGGTTCTAGATAAATTAATATATAAGAAGACCTTCATTTCGATCACTTATTTAGGCATTCCTATCAACATCTAAAGACAAAAAAAAAAGAATAGAATTGGTTGTTGGATAGAGTAAAGGAGAAAATTGGAAAGTGGACCAATAGGTAGATTTCATTTGGGGGTAAAATTGCCTTGGTAAAATTAGTCCTTCAAGCTATACCTATTTATTTTTTTGCTATGTTGAATATCCCAAAGGTAGCTTTGAGATCTAGATCAAATCAATCAACAATTCTTTTGGAGTGGTATTAAGGAGAAAAGAAAATGGGCCTTGGTGAAATGGAATATTGTATGCCTTCCCAAGCATGAAGGGGGGTTAGGGTTTTGGTTTGCTATAAAAAAAAATAAAGCTTTAGTTGTAAAGTTGTATTGGAGGATTTTGAATAACCCCAATGTCCTATGGGTCAATAATCTTCATGCTAAATATGTTGAAAGCAAAAGTCCTAAAGACCTTGTTCACTATCAACTTCCTACCAAATGTTTCTCTAATTTTGGTGGTTCTTAGGACTGGTGAGGATTTGATAAATAAGAAGTTATTTTGGATCATTCATAATGGATAGATTCTTGGTATCGTCACCAGTCTTTGATAAATTAGTTCCTTGATTGGATGTCCTAGATGGAGAAGCTTCACCAAGCTAACTAGATAAAGGTAGCTAATTACTGTAAGTACTAGATTGATAATTTATAGGTTGGTAGATATTAGATCCCTATTGAGGACTAGCCTATTAAAATTAAAGAAAGGCAAAGGAAAGATATCCAATGCATCCTTCATATGAGATCTCTCTATTGGTCCCATGATAAGGATTGTTTTGGATGAAACAACACTACTATGGGTGAGTATACTGTAGCTCAATGTTATTTGACCTTATGCCATAATAATCCCAACCAATATTATGACATATTTACACAGTTATAGGCTCAAAAGCTCTAGCCTAAGGTGAGGTTTTTTATTACATCAAAGGGTGCTCCTTGGTGAGCAACTTATAAAATGTGGCTTTCATGGCCCATTTAGATATGAGATGTGTAGAAATAATGTGGAAAATCTTAGCCATATTTTTATTGAGTGTTCCTTAGCCTTTGATTTATGGAGGAGAATGGCTACCTTACTCGGTTTACAGTGGTCCAATTTTTATACTCTTGAACAACTTTGGAGGGATTGGCCTAAATAGGAGGCTATTGATAATTTTATTAGATAGTTAGTTTGGATGGGAACTACCATCTTGCCTTGGAATATCTGTAAGGAAATAATTTTAAAGAGGAAAGGAAGGATATTCACTATATTTGAAAAAATACCATCACCAACTTAGCTGAATTAATGTAATAACTCTTTAATCACTCCCATAACTCCCACTAATGGTGGGATCAAGTTATGCAAATATTGAAGATTCACTCTACTATTGGTAACCATATTAAAGGGAATGTGAGTAATCAAAATATGGATAGAACAAGGAGTTGGTAGCCTCCTCCAAAATATTTTCAAAAAGTCAATATAGATGGAGCCTCTAGGGGGAACCCTGGAAAAGCTAGTGTGGGAGGAATTGGTAAACTTTCAAATGGTTCCTTGGTTTTCACTTTTACTAAGAATTTGGGTATTCGTTCCAATAATCTTGTTGAGGGGTATGGTATCCTCAAAGGCCTTAGAGAGGCTGATAAGGTTGGATGGTAGAAGGTGCTAATTGAATTAGACTCCCAAGTCATGATTAACATATTGAAGACTTTTAAGAATAATAAGGTTGATTGGGGAATAAAAATAATTGTTGGGAAGATTAATTAATCTATATGGGCTTTTTAAAAGTTGAATACAATCATGTGGTCAGATAACAAAATAGGATTTTCAATGCTTTAGCTAATTGGGATTTGGATAAAAGTGATCTTACTTGCTACGACCACCCACCCATATGATGGGCTTCCCATATCAGGGATGCTCTTCTTTTTATCATTTCTTTTGATGGCTCTAGAACTAGAGGTACCTAGTTCCTTTTTACTTTGTATTAACCTCTCGTTGGTTCATTTAGGGTATTGTAGATCCCCATATCAGAAATATCATTCTTATATTTCTTGTGTTGATTCTTGGTTAAAGGCTTGTTGGCCTGAAAAGGCCATAGATGTAATCTATTTTTCCATTGATTTAATTTTTTGGTGTGT
This sequence comes from Wollemia nobilis, assembly GCA_028583015.1. Lineage (NCBI taxonomy): Eukaryota > Viridiplantae > Streptophyta > Pinopsida > Araucariales > Araucariaceae > Wollemia > Wollemia nobilis. Next base: position 3,818,491 of record JAQPPZ010015005.1, on the reverse strand, counting down.
GCATTTTTGTGTTGTTTTTTTTTATTGTTTTTGAGTTTTTTTTTATTTTTTGTATTTTGTGTTTTGGTATGGTTTTTTTGTTTTGTGTGTTTCATTGTTTGTTTTTCTTGTGTTTTTTTGTGTTTTGTTATTGTTGTTTGTTGTTTTTGTATTTTTTTGTCATTGTTTTTGTGTGTTTGTGTTTGTTGGATTGTGTTGTTTATGCTTTTGTTATTTTAGACATGCTCCTTGAGTGTGCCAAAGGGGGCATGCTAGGTGCAAGCCCTGGAATATTTTGGTAGAATAGATATCCCTACCTCCTTCGGTTTTATGTAAAAGTGGCACCTTGAAATGGGTGTTTTACATAAACAAACAAAAAAAGAAATAGTTGTATCAGGATTAAGAGGACCTTTCCAATGAGCATAAATACTCCTATGCTTTGTGAAAGATAACATATAGTTGAGAAAAACTAAAATGGTATTGAAGCCCTTCATAATGCACCTTTAAAAATACTTATTGATTGAACTCATTTTCACTTTGTGTATCCATGGTATTTAAATACCAAAACTATCCTTTACAAAATCTATGGGATAAGCATTGATTTTTTTTAAATATATATTTTCTTCATAAAAATACCTTGCTTCTTTTCAAGGAGGTATAATGTTCTCCTCAATGTATTTCAATGATCTAGAGAATAATTATGTTATATAAATCCTAAAAAATATCCATACATAATGCATATGGGATAGTTATTTGAATTTCCCTTTAGAATGAACTTTCCCTTCAACTGAATGAATTATGGATGAATCTTGAGTGTGAGGAACTGTGGGGCACAAACTGTGGGTGAAGCTAGAGCATAAGGAACTATGGGTGAAGCTAGAGCCTGATCGTATGGGGTAGAGCATGAGGAACTCATGTTTTAATTTTTGAAATAGCCTTTTTTATTGTGTACCATGAAACCTGGTTTTGGAATAAGTGCTCGCATTGATGTGAAGAATGAAATGCTAAAACTATGTGGTTTTTTATAGAAGGACTACTTGTGAATTTGGATCCATGGTGCATGAACTAGAGAGTCTGATATTTTTAAAGGCCACCTGTAAAGCCAAATTGTCACAAAAAAACAAAAGTAAAGAAGAATTTAAAAATAGTAAATCTTAAAAGCTATAGAGTATAGTAGGAGGATTTTGTGTTGCTTAGAGTGGAGGAGGATTCAATTATTTTTGCAATATTAAGATCTTTAAATATGGCAGAAGAGCATTGGGTTCATCCAAAGTGTATCAATGCTTCAAACCCTTACCATGAATATGATGAATATTATTTTTAAAAAATTACTAAAGCAAAGGAAAACTAGGTGAAAGAAGAGATAGGAGCAAGTGTGAGTCAGGAGGGAGTGCAAGTTGGGAGGAAGTGTGAACTGGGAGTGCAAGTGTGAAACCTGTTGTCTTTTTCCTCCACCGCATGCGAACAAAAATCAAGCAAGGAAATGATTCAGGGGATCAATTATTTTGAACCACTTTGGATTAGGCTAAAATTTAGCCTATAAATACACATGCCTTTTTACATTTGACGTCGGCTCACTTGCAATTCAAAATTAGCGCTTCGAATTTAATTATTATTTTTATTAATATTTAACCTTAGGTTTAAATATTAATTAATTATATTATTTAACCTTAGTGTTAAATAATATACTTAGCTCCTTGATAAACTCTTTGGCCAATGCATTATCCAATATCCTCTTTGAAAGGCCCTGATGGCTAAGATATTATAATATTAAAATATGATAATATTATCCTTAATCACTTGCTCTCTTGCACATAGTCTTAAACTTGGGCTTTCAAACATCCTTCAAACCTCTTATCCATTAACTTAGAACCCATGGTCCCAAGTACTTTGGAGAGAACCTTGTCATGCTTTCATAGCACATTATTGTTTGACATCAATGTCCATGCAACTTTGACATCAATGACAACCAAGGTGTTCAACTTTCCAACACACAACCAAAAAGGCATGCATGTTTGATGAGAGAGATCAAAAAACATAAAAAATAAAAAGGGGTACTACAAATAAATGAATCTAGAAATAATATTTACAATGACTATAAATAGTACTATGTTGGAGTAGGAAAAGATAGGGGTTTCAGAGAAAGAAACAAGAACAAATGGTCTTGGCAGTAAAATAAAACATGCCCTTGTACAAAGGGGTATAGCAGACCAATAAGACAAAAATGGGAAGGGAGTCGAGCAGATCAGAAAGACGGATGTGGGAAGGTCAAACTGAGGGCATGTGGCCAAAGTAGAGGGAGGTTGAACACGTGGACCAGAGCGAAAGCAAGCGATCAATGATGGATTACCCAAGTTAAGGCTGTGATCAGAGGACATAATATGGGAGAGGGAGGGGACACATGGCAGGAGGTGGTAGGATATGGAGGTGGACACGTATGTATGGGAGGAAGGGAAACAAAGGAATGATGATCAAAGGTCATGCGGTCAACAACTAGCCAACACGCACATAGCCAACATATGTTGGCTATCTGACTAAGAGTGCATCTGCCATTATAAAATATACTCATGGTTTCTGCATGAGAAATATGAGATTATTATTATAAATAATTTTAAAAACTATGCTACACTACCCACAGGAAAACCAACCATCAAAAATCAAAAGCAATCAAAAATAGGTTTGAGCAGTCGAAAATGCATTGGGAGTTACCAAAAATATGTTTGATCAGCCAAAAATATGAAATCAATGTAAAAAATCATTAGATCAATGCCTAAAATTGAGAAACTGGTCAAAAAATGTGATATCGATGCCAAAAATAGAGAAACGATATCTGTGATAGTGCGTGCAAGTGTGAACGGAATACGTTGGACCAGGAGTGATGCGATCAATCAGGTAGGTGATGATCTCTAGTTGAGAGAGACGATTATCAGAGAGGGATAATGGTACTTATGCATTGAGGGTCTATTGTCATGTAGTGATCTATTAGTGTATGCTTGTGGTAATGGCATCCTATGCATGAAGCAGTGTGATCAAGCATCGAAATGATATCATTGTAGGTGAAGATGACAAGCGAGGTGCAGACAAGAAATAATGGTCCCAGAAAGAAGAAATATGCAGAGACATGACATATAGCGAAGGAGGTTTGTATGGTAGGGATGAAGGAATAGTCGAAATGAAGGAAAGTCACACAAATTGGATGAATCAACGGTTAGATAGAGGATGTCTACGTTAGATTTTGATGGAGTGTAGTGATTGAAAGGTAGTGAGGTAGAGGTAAGCTGCAACATATAAATACGATAATGGTCTACCAAGGAACTGATTGCAAACAACAAGCAAAAGACATTCGATAACAATAAGAGGTCACAAATAGAGGAGGGTATGGACACGTGAGAAAACGTAAAGGTTCCCAAAGAGATATTAGGAAACTAACAAAGAACATAGTGGAATATGAATCGTGGGTGCAAAACCAAAGAATGTGGTAGAAGAGCACAATTTAACAAAAAAATTTAAGATCCACTGGAAAATTTTTGTTAAACCTAGTGCTTGGCTCTGAATACCAACTAATATGGTAACACCTACAAACGAATGCACGACAAGATTTAATGATGAAGAATTGAGAATTTTATTGCCAAAAACGTTTATACATAGGTATTACAATGCTTTGTATAAGAGAACATTAGATAAGACAACATCTAATTGTTGTAGTCAACAATATTATCCGGAAAACTACTTGTGAAAAAACATTAAATGATTGATTACAAAACATGACAAATGTGAATAATATGATTAATCCCTATCATCTTAAGTAGTTTATTTGTCAATCTAGTGGAATCAATGCTAAGTCCTAGTCTTCACAAATTTTTCTACAACTTTGTGGAAAGATTCTAGCCAAATGTATTTTTATAAATTCTAAAAATGAGATTTTTTATCTCCTCTCAATCTCTCTTGTGGCTATCCATATTTTCTATTGATCTACCGTGTGCTCTGATACCACTTTTAGATTTTAAGGATGTATATTAAAGGAAATGCAACCACAAGATATGAAATAAGTAAGCTATGATGAGTATGTGATAATGACACTATAATATGCAAGAAAATAATGAGATAAACTTGTGCAAAAATTTAGTAATATGCCATTAATGGAAGCTCACAAAAATAGTACAATGCAATATAATGGAGGACTTGAACACTCCAGAATTTTCAATTAAGAACTACATTGTACCTACTCACTACCATAGTAACATTGTCTTTCTCACTCTATCTATTCTTTTCTCTACCCACTTTCTACCTTAAAGGCCTATATATAAGAAGATATGTGCCTTGGCCTTTACTCTACCTATGACTCTTCATCTATCTTATCCTATGACTCATGTACATGTGGACTACATGCACATTTACATCATTACACATTCTAACACTTGTGCATTTATTACATTGCATGAAGTAACTCAAACTTTACTCTAAAGTAAACTCCTACTCTAGTTATGTACCCAAGGTAGTACATTAACATGTACCCAATAATGTAATATACTTTAACAACAACAATAGAAAAAGTTTGATATCCAACACTGATCATATGTCCAAACTATTTTTTTTTGCTAAGGCATGGGCATTTAGTACATCAAAGTGGCCAAAATTTTGAACCGATTGATATCATCATAGAAGCAAAAATGTTTGGCTTTTGACATTCATATGGCCAGACCTAAAACTTGACTAAGTATGAATATTAAACTTGCAAGCAACCAAACTTTTCAAGAGCTGACATCATCCAATGTAAATAAAATTTTGGCATCCAACATCAAGGTAACCTCTTCTCAAATACAAAATATGGATAAGTATCAAAAACATGTCAAACTTTTCAAGAGCGGATGTCAATATAAGATGTATGAAAAGTCTGGCATAGAGAGAAACCAAGGCTAGATAAAAAAATATAGTCTTATAGCCTGGCATAAAAGCAAGAGTCATCTTCGACACTCAGTAAAGCACATTTTAGAAAATAAAATAACTAAATAGTTAAGGATCAAACTCATTTCAAAGCTACCATCATCTAAAAAGAAAGCAAGTTTGGCATTAAGATATAGTTTCCTTTCTCAAAATTTATCTAAGGCATGGAGTCTGACATAAAGGATGTTGAACTCTTAGACATCTGAAAAGGCTATCAAAATTTTATCTTTACAAAAAGGTTTCCTAGACCTAATCTAGTCAATAGAATTCATGTGTGTTGGCCAATTGCCTAGCATCATTGTTGTTATAGATATCAACGGTCAGTGACTTATCCATCACACACCTATCTAGGCACAATTGGCTTAATGCAATAGAAATGAGTGGAATAAAATATACATTTTAGAAAATGCTCAAGATCTAATGGCATAACATGCATACCAGTTGCTTGAGATAAATCTAGGCTGAACACATCATCAACACATGCCATAAGTAATTAATCTTAGATGAGCTAAAATCAATGCCCACTCCCTTTACTCACTCATGTTAATTTCATTGTTAAGCATTTTTGTTAAAGTTGGATGAATGGTGTATTATATTAAAGTTATTATGTTATCTAGATATCTCCATAGATTATTGTTTATTTAATTCCTGGAATGCTTAGTCATGTATGTATTTATTTGATTAATACTCTATAATATTAAATGATGGCTAGTCTATTATAAAGTGTACTTTAGTTAAGGGAACGATACCCTCATGTTATTATATCTTTTGATGTGGATGATTCTCGTTCATATTTCACTTCTAGCTTCTAAAACCTTCCATTTCTTCCTTTAGTCTTAACCCCATTGTAAATTTAGATAGTACCATAGGAACTGTCCTACTCTAGAGGTTGATCCAAAAGCCTTTTTTGGGTTTTCCAATCTTGGTCGAGGTCTTGAGGGCATAACTCATCCACTTAGGTGGATTTTGGACCAAGAGGTATCAAATTGGGTATGGAGCTTCCTCAATTGGTCATGCAAGAATGTTGTTTAATGCCTCCAAATTTTCTTCCAAACCAAAGGGTAAATCTTCTTTTCATCTCATTCACTTTTTTTGCATAAAAGGTGAAAATGCTATTGTTTATTATCTATTTACTCAATGTTTTTGTAAGATAATCATCATGCTTCTAAATATTATATGTAGAAGCTAAGAAAAAAATTATTGATAACTAGAAGGACCCTAGGTCCTTTGATCAATACACTTCTAGCTTACCTTAGTATTCACACATTATGTTTAAATTTGAAGGGTATCCCCTTTGTGTGTGTTGGCTTGGGCTTGGTGGTCTCATGATAAGGAGCACATGTCATATTTCCCTATGGGGAAAATATGTACCTTATCTCATCATGAAGAACAACCATTGTAGCTAGATGGGCATATTCCAAGGAATCCTTTCCTAAATACCATGAGTTTGCATGACTATAGACACATTTTTTGCTGACTATGGTTTTGTAAGATTTGAGATACTATCAAGGAATTGTCAATAACTTTATAGATGGATTTTCCTTTTTGAAGGTTTCTATGGCATAATTTTTTAGAATTGACATTATGGAGGATGGGGCACATGGTCAAATTATGTTTATCCTCCTTTTTTTGTTGTGTAGGTGTATGTTGATTTCCTATGGGGGGTCCATCCCTCTGAACACCATAATGTGGCATGTTATAACATATAGTAGGAGTATCCTTGCAAGTCATGGACATTTAGGCCAAAAATGGTTACATCCATACTTAGCCAAAATTTTGCAAAACTTGACTAAGTATGAAGAAGAAATGTGAAAGCGCTAAAAATTGCATGACTGAGAAGAGCTGAAATTAGCCCAAAAGTAAGAAGTTTGGTGAATAGTGCTTCTTAGTGCTCTTTGTATTTTCTGAGCAAAATTGGAGGATGTCAAAAAAAAATAAAAGCACCACAAGAAGGGTGAAAACAAAAAAGCACTAAAATTATGCCAAATTGAAGAAGAAAAGTAGACCGTGCTTCTTAATTCCTTTGTACTAAGTGCATGAAAGAAAGGCGTTGAAAAGAGTCTAAAACTGAGAATCACTAAAATCATCCCAAAAGTAATAATTTTGGCAAGGCCACATTTCCCTACTTCCTTTGTATTGAGTGTATGGAATAAAAGTGTTGAAAAGAGTCCAAAACTAAGTAGTGTTGAAAACAGAGTAAAATGAAGAAGTTGTGTAAGCAACGTTTCTCTGCGATCTTTGCATTAGCTGTGCAAACAAGAAAGTGTTGGAAAAAAACCAAAAGGGAGAAGCATCAGAAAAGGGGTGGATGTAAGAAGAGTGAAAATTTGTGCTTTCTTTTCCACTATGTATCCACAACATAAATCTAAAAAGGTGCGAGAAGGGCCCATAGTTTTAGAGGTTGATAATAATGAAAAGTTGTGTTTCTCAAACTCCTTTGTAGAGGGCATGCAAAAAAAAAAGTGTTGGACTAAATAAGAAGAGATAGAAAAGGGTGATAAAGGAAAAAGGGTCATGATTCTTTTTCTCCCTCATTACTGTCATGCAAATGAGAAGTAGTGTTGTAGCCGTCTGATGGTTACATCTACGACACATATTGAACCTTTGCTTCCCCTACAGATTTTTGATGAACTTTTATGTGTGTGATTTAGAGAATAGGGGAAAACTAAAACCAACACCATAGAAGTTGAATCAAAGTGGTTACATTCTAGAACCTTCCAAAACCTCCTAATGAACTAGATTTAGTTGCAAGATCAGCAGATAAGGATGGATTTCAAGAACCACCTATGACAAAGATGAACTCGACCAGAATACCATTGCAACAAGATCAAAAAGGCATAAGCTGGTGGGCACCATGAACGACAAAGTATTTAAGAAGATCAAGAGAATATCAAAATTCTTGTAATTCTTAAGAGTAAAAATATGATTGTAAAACCTATAAGTAAGAGCATCAACATCCTTCCAAATGGTTAGCTCTGGAGTGTTTACTTGCACTACTGTGTAAATTTTTGCAAATTGATGAATGAAGTATTACAAGGGATTTTTACCTCAAATTTATTCCTATGTTGAGTGGTGGACGTAATTCTTAGAAATTATCTCATCTTGCTACTATGATTAGTCTATTCTGTTAATTTGAAAAGTTGACTTAGAGTAAATCGAGATAATCGTTTCTACATACATGTATTTTGAGAATTCTGTTTCTGTTAAATCAAGGCATTGATCTTATTCTGTTAATTTGGATAATCAATGTTTTATATGTTTGGAATAATTTTGTGAACATGCAAAAGCCATTGAATAGTGTAACCACATAAGTTTTGAATGTTGTTAGTCCCTTAAGCTGCTTTTAAAATCAATTTGTTAGAGATACTATGTGGATGTCTATGCTATTAGCTTCACCTATCCATATTATATTTATGTATTTCTAACCCTATTATTTCTATCTCTAAAATTTCAACATTTGAGCTAAATAGAGTCAACATTCATTAAGTTGACAAGGTATACCAACCTTCTTTGGAGGTTGAATCAAAGTACTTTTATTCTTACAATGTTTATTTTGGGATATGATTAGAGGGTTCTCACATTTATATTATAAGATATAATGATCACATTTCTAGCATTGGCTAGATGATAAACTAGACTACAACAATTTTTGGCATGGCCTATGGGATGATTCCACCATACATATCTACTATGTTCTACCTAGAGGAATCAAAATTTAGTGAATTATTTTGACCTCATATGCGAAGAAAGTAAATTCACTTGGTGAATCCTTAAGAATAAAACCTAGTAAAGCCTTAGTTATAACCTTTAGATTTTCATGTTCACTAGAGGCACAACTAAGAAAAGTGATCAACCTATAAATTTCTATGAATTATTCTCAAAATATAAGTATCCAAGATACTCTTCTTCTAAAAATTCTATTGAATAAACCCCAACAACATCCTCTTATTCATATTCTTCTAGTACTCAAGATGATATGGTAGAAGAATGGGATGATATTCTGCATAATTATCCATATTGGGATGCCCAAACTCCACTATCATTTCAAGCTTCACATGACATTCCCCAAGCTGCTATCAAAGCCATCCTGACTTACAATGGTATTGGAAGAACGACATATGAGCATTTCCAAGATGTGTTATCAATGGTAGTTATTCATAACATCATACATGAATATTTCATCATAAAGTTGTTGGTTCTTTCCTTCAGAGGTAAAATACTACATTGGTTCAGGATCTGGGAAAATGATTTTATCAAAAATTGGTCCGATTTGTTGGGTCCTTTTGTAGAAGAATTCAATGAGCCTGCATGTTGAATGTATCTCATCCTTTACGGAGGAAATACTATATGACAGGCACGAGAGGGTAGGAGGAGCGGAGCTCCTCACAAGGAGGGCGAAGCCCTCCCCTTTTTTTCGGAGCGATTGGCGGAGCGATTGCCGAGATTCCCACGGTTGGTGGGTGGTTTGTGGGTCTGGGTGGTTTAGCCCACGGTATTGTGCCCATTGTATTCTAATACCACATAGTGGTTTAGGGTTGTGAGCATTTCCTTTATATTTTATTGTAATGTCCCATTTTTGAGAAAGAAAGAAAAATAATAATATCAAGGAGGAGTGGCTCTTGTTTTTGCTGGAGTAGCCCACATCGGGTGAACCAGGGTAAATCTTGTGTGTCATATGTGCATTGTGTGGTGTCATTTATTCTAAGTTATTTATTTTTGCATTATTTGGAATAAGTTTCTGTAGATCTCTTCATTTGGTATCAGATCCAAGTTGTTAGCCATAGGGGGACACATTTATTGCTAGGGTTACATTTCATTTGAAGGGTTTCTAGGAGAGATAGAAAGCCTATTTTGGAGTGTGAGTTTTTCCGTAGGAGCTTGAAGGAAAATTATAGGAAATCATTCAAGGATAGAGATCAAGAAATTTGAAGAAAAAATATTTGAGCTATGGAAGTTGAAGATGGAGGATCTGCTCATGGACAGAGATCAGTGGGCTGTTATTTCTAAACAAATGAAACCTGCAAGAACATCCGATGAATATTGGGAAAATATGAATCAGAAAGAAAGGAGTCTGATTCGATTGTATATTGCAAATTCAGTCCTAATAAATATTTCTATAGAAGATACTACAAAGGACATCTAGGAGAAATTAGGAGCTTTGTATCAATCTAAGTCCCTGGTGAACAAATTATTCCTCTAAAAGAAATTGTACAATCTTAGGATGAATGAAGGAGATTCAGTTGCAGATCATCTGAATTCATTCAATACAATGGTAATTCAGCTTACATCTATTGATATTAAGTTAAGTGAGAAAGATAAATGTATTACCTTGCTATGCTCTTTACCAGATTCATGGGATAATCTAGTTGTAGCAATTGGTAGTACAACTTCATCTACATTGAAGTTTGAATATATTGTGGCATCTCTAATATCAGAGGATATGAGAAGAAAAGCCATGGAGGGCACTTCAAAGGAAGCCCTAATAGTGAGATGATGTGCCAAGAAAAAGGATAAAACAAGATACGATGATATATCTAAGTCTAGAGGTAGATCCCAGTCTCGTGGAAAGTTTGAGAGAAAGTGTTGGAAATGTGGCAAGCTTGGTCACATGAAGAAGGACTGCAGATCAAAGAATGTTGATTCTAGAAAGAGGTATGATGAATCCACTGCCACAGAGACACATAAATATACTGATGAAGGAGGGGATGTATATCTGGCATCCTGCTCCACACAATCAGATAAAAATGATTGGTTGATCGATATTGGTGCCTCTTTTCATATGACTCCTCACAGGGGGTGGTTCAGTGAATATGAAATATATGATGGAGGGGAGGTACTATTGGGAGATGATTCACCACTTAAGATCATTGGTCATGGAAGGGTGAAAATACTATTGCAGGATGGTATGGTTAAGACCCTTCCAGGTGTGATGTATATTCCAGGCCTTGTTAGAAATTTAATTTCTGTAAGCAAAATGGTTGATCCAGTAGTAAATGTTAGTTTTAGCAAATATTCATGCAAAATGGTTCGAGGATCAATTGTTTTATCAAGAGGAGTTTGTATTGGAACTTTGTACAAGCTATTGGGAAGAACTATAAAAAATGAGTGCAATAGCTCAACTTTTTTTGAGGTTGAATCAGATAAAAGCTCAACACTCTGGCATCAAAGAATGGGACATATTGGAGAAAAGGGTTTGCATACCTTGCACACAAAAGGTATGGTTCATGGTATCCCTGATTGTTCAATGTTTTTTAATTTTTGTGAACACTGAATTTATGGAAAGTAGAATCGTGTGAGTTTCCCATATGGTGTTGCTAGAGCAACATGGATATTATATTTGATTCATAGTGATATATTTGGTCCTGTCCCTATACCATCACTTGGAAAATCATGGTATTATGCTTCTTTTGTTGATGATTTTTCAAGATATGCATGGATTTATTTTCTTAAGAGTAAAGATGAAGTGTTTGATAAATTTAGAGAATTTAAAGCACTTGTTAAAAATCAAACTAATAAAAGAATTAAGGTGTTGAGGTCTGATAATGGAGGAGAGTATTGTTCAAATAAATTTGAGGAATTTTGTAAGTAGTGTGGTATTGCAAGACATAAGACTACTCCATATACACCTCAAAAAAATGGAGTTGTAGAGAGATTGAACAGATCTCTGATGGAAAAGGCTAGGAGTATGCTTAGTGGTGCAGGTTTGACACAGGAATTCTGGGCTGAGGAAGTGAGTGCGGCATGCTACTTGTGAAATCTATCTCCTACATCATCATTGCCAGATCAAACTCCATTTGAAGCATGGTTTGGTAAGAAAACCTCTCTCTCACATCTTATAGTTTTTGGTTGTGATGCATACATGCACATTCCAAAGGAGAAAAGAAGTAAGCTTGATAATAAGGTTGTTAAATGTATCTTTATTGGTTATAAATATGGTGTTAAAGGATATAAACTTTGGAATCCATAAACTAAAAGAATGGTGTACAGTAGAGATGTGGTGTTTAGGGAAACTAAAAGTGATCACAGGAAGGAAGTAACAGAAGAAGAACCTGAAAAGGTACAATTTGATCTCATGGAAGAAGATCACACAAAAGAGGATCTGGTAGAGGATCAGACATATGAGGATCTGGATAAGGATTTGTATGAGGATGAACAAGAGGTTCATACACCTGTGGTAAGGAGATCAACACGGGAAAGAATACAACCTGAAAGGTACAATCCATCTGCATTTCCTACTTATTTTGTATTATTTGTTACTGATGAAGATCCTAGAACTGTTAGAGAAGCTATAAATTCTAAAGAGGCAAACCTTTGGGAAGATGCCATGGATGAGGAAATTATGGCTTTGAAAAAGAATAGAACATGGGATTTAGTGAAATTACCTGGTGGAAGAAAAGCAATAGGTTGTAAATGGATTTTCAAGAAGAAGCATAATGCTGAAGGTAAAGTGGATAAATACAAAGGTTGCTTGGTGGCTAAAGGTTATTCTCAGGTAAAGGGAATTTATTATGGTGAATTATTTTCTCCTGTTGCAAAGCTAACCTCAATTAGATTTTTGTTATCTGTGGTTGTTGCTTTTGATCTTGAATTAGAGCAAATGGATGTAAAGAGTGCATTCCTACAAGGAGATTTGGAGGAAGAAATCTATATGAGACAACCTAAAGGTTTCATTGTTGCAAGAAAGGAGGATCTTGTATGTAAGTTAAAGAAATATTTGTACGGACTGAAACAGTCACCTAGAATGTGGTATCATAAATTCGATACTTATGTCTTGGGAATTGATTTTATTCATAGTAATGTTGATCACTGTGTATATTCAAAGAAAAATGGTAATGTACTTGTCATTATAGTTTTGTATGTTGATGACATGTTACTAATTGGAAATAGTAAGAAAATGATAAGGGTAGTGAAGTCTCAGTTAGCATCACAGTTTGATATGAAATATCTTGGTCTTGCAAATTTTATTTTGGGCATGAAAATAAACAGAGATCGTTCTAACAAAAAGCTATGGCTGGATCATAAAAATATGTTGAGACAGTATTAAAGAGATTCAATATGCAGGATTGTAAACCAGTGAAGGTACCTATTCCTTTGGGGGAAAAATTGTCTGTTGAACAATGTCCAAAAATAGAAGAAGAGGTAGAAGAAATATTCCATGTTCCTTATGCAAATGCTATAGGTAGTTTAATGTATGCCATGGTCTGTACTAGACCAGACATTACCCATGCAGTGGAAGTTTTGAGCAGATATATGTCCAAACCTGGTAAAGAGCATTGGACTGCTGTGAAAAGGGTTTTCATATGTCTACGTGGTACTTCTGATTTTTTAATATGTTATAGGGTACATGTAAATAAGATATATCCTTGGATATAGAAGGGTTTGTTGATGCAGATTGGGCTAGAGATCTAGACAATAGGTGCTTATGTATTCAATTTTTTTGGAGGAGCTATTAGTTGGATGAGCAAAAGGTAAACTGTTGTTGCTCTTTCAACCACTAAATCTGAGTACATGGCATCCATCGATGGTAGTAAGGAAGCAATATGACTACAAATACTATGTGCTAAAATTGAGTTATTTCAAGGAGCTGTGAAGATAAATTGTGATAATCAGAGTGCTATATTTCTAGCAAAGAACCCTGCTTACCATTCCAGAATGAAGCACATTGATACAAAGTTCCATTTCAGCAAGGACATGATTGAACAGAAGAAAGTGTTGCTAGAGAAAGTAGATACAAAAGAAAATGTTGTAGATGTTTTAACCAAGGCAGTTAGCATAGAAAAGTTTAGATTTTGTACAGTTGAAATGGGTTTGGCAAAGTATTCAACAAGTGGGAGAATGTTGGATGTGTCTCATCCTTTGTCGAGGAAATACTGTATGATAGGCACGAGAGGGTAGGAGGAGCGGAGCTCCTCACGAGGAGGGCGAAGCCCTCCCCATTTTTTGGAGAAATTGGCGGAGCAATTTTTGGGATTCCCATGGTTGGTGGGTGGTTGGTGGGTGTGGGTGGTTTAGCCCATGGTATTGTACCCATTGTATTCTAATACCACATAGTGGTTTAGGGTTGTGAGATTTTCCTTTATATTTTATTGTAATGTCCTATTTTTGGGCAAGAAATAAAAATAATAATATCAAGGAGGAGTGGCTCTTATTTTTGTTGGAGTAGCCCACATCGGGTGAACCAGGGTAAATCTCGTGTGTCATATGTGCATTGTGTGGTGTCATTTCTTCTAAGTTATTTATTTTTGCATTATTTTAGATCTCTTCACTACACATCCATCTCACTCTTAACTTAGTTTACAATAATTCAAATACATCCTCAAGAATCAGATTTAGATTTTAATCTAATATTTAGCATAACTTGGAAAAGAATCCCTAATGAGTTCAGACTAGCTTCTCCCTTAACTTACATATATTACATTAGAGTTTTAGGACCAGACATCAGCTTGCAAATTCAAAAATACAGAATCACCACATTTCCTAATATTTATAAAATAGTGGTTCATGTTGAAAATATCTTGATTTTAGTAGAAATATTACCTTCTAAGAATGCTACCCCATACACTCCTAAAATAACACAACAACCCTCAGTTTTATCCCTTCTCGCTATGAATCCTATCCCTATTGCAACTCATATTTCTATGGAGAACCCAACTCCAAAGTTACCCATCGCTATATCTTTTCCTCCTCTTCCATCACAACCATCCCAATATTCCTTAGTGCTTCTTGATATTCAGAATTCTTTGAAAACTATCAGCAACAAGGTCAATGCTATAGAAAAAAGAGAAATTGAGAGATCTTAGCAAAGGATATTTCCCTACATTAATAAATATCAAAAGCCTAGTTCAAGTAATGCAATAACAAGGGTCGATACTAATCAAGAAGAATATGAATTAAGCCCTAAGACAACTCTAGTTAATGTTTGGTGCTTGCTTTGCAATGATCCTCATGACCCTAAATCTTGTTAATTGTATCAACATCATATCCAACAAGCTATGGAGAAAGCAAAAAGAAACCAAAAAGGAAGAATTAATATGTTGAGGCAGCATGAACAAAAAGGGGATGATACTAGCTCTTTCAAACCAGAACATGCCATAGTATTGACTAGGTCTGGAAAGAAACCAATACAAGTTGATTCACAAAAATTGGGATCATTTCAGGTCCCTTATTAAAATAAAAAGGATCATCCCTTATCACATAAGGAAAAATTCCCTATTCCTCAGGCTGCTACAAAGTTAACGCCTTAGAGACAATAAAATGGTAAAGTTGCACCAAAGCTAATTTACAAGGATAAAGAACAATCAGGTTCTAAAGAAAAATCTAGGGAGAAACTGCAGTTCCCTTCTATCACTAAAAGATAGAGGATCGAAGTTACACAACAATATAGAAGAAGATTCAAATATATGGATAGAAGGGAAGAGAGAAATCCTTTGGATAAGCTCAAATTTAACATTGTAGAAGAACTTAAAAATAACCCATAAAGAGAAAGTCTATGATTTTTTTTCCTCCCTAGTCAGATTGATTTGTTAAAATCATATCTTAACAAAAAATCCCAATGAAAATAAATGACTACCATGCTCAACCAACCTCCAAAATGGAGAAAATTATCCTCTATTGCTCTAAAAATAAACCTCCCCCATTCTATATTTCCTTAAGTATGGAGGGATGGATAGTCCATAACTATATGATTGACTCTGGAGCATCTACTACAGTAATGCCTAAGGCTATTTGTGACGAAATGGGTATGTAATACACACACTCTTTTTAGGGTGTTCTATAGCTAGATGGTACCCCATTTAAAATTGTGGGAGTAGTAAAAGATGTATTAATGAGGTTGCATAGAGCTCTTGAGGTCACTATTGTGCAATAAATCATGGTGGTAGATCTTGAACCCTACTTTGGCTTGTATCTTTCTAGATAATTTACTGCCAAGATGGGAGGCTACATGTACTTGGACTACTCTAGTATGATGATACCTCATAAAGGAATAAGGATAAGACCGATTCTTGAAAATCCAGTTACTTACCATATTGAAAAATAGAAAAATAAATGTACAATCACTCGGTTATGGAAGAACTAGAGTTGGTGGAACTCTTGGAATATTTTAAAATTGATGATCAACTACCTTTCCACAATGATCAATATCTTCTAGAAATAGGATTAGGGACATATAGTATAACATCGAAAGCAGATATGAAAATTCTTATGATTTCCAACCAATCATTAAGAGAGTCTAAAATTTGGACAATGTATTTTGATGGAGCAAAATGCAAAAATGGAGCTAAAGCAGGTGTGGTTTTAAAATATCCATCTAAAGGAATAAAAAGTTTATCTTTTAGACTCGCTTGGTCTTGCAAAAACAATACCGTAGAATATGAAGCTCTCTGTCTAGGACTAATGCAAGAAAAACAAATGGAAATCAAGATTTTAGATATCTATGGTGACTCATTATTGATTGTTAATCAAGTCACTGAAAAGTATAGAAGTAAGCATCATTATATGAAAGCTTATAGAAATAGAGTATGGGACCTGATGGAATCCTTTGATGCTTTAAATTTATACATCATCGCTAGACAACATAATTCTTTGGCAGATGCATTAACTGTTAAGGGAGCTAATTTCTCTCTCTATGTATATTATGGATCGCCAAAACATAGGAGAGTTAAATTAGTTTATTTGGCCATCAATCCCTGAAAACAAAATCTACTAGCAAGTCTTTGAATATGATGAATATATTATCGATTTCTTGATCAAAGAAGTAGGTTGTGCTTTTTCTAACAATGAGCTTGTTCAATAAATTGATCAAAGGGATATTATTCAGTTAAAAAAAACCACATACCCAAAGGTATGATTACTCTAGAAATCCTGATTGATAACAAAGATGGCAAAATATTGAAATAAATTAAGGTTGATGACCAAATATACAAAGAAATTGAGATGCAGAATGGAGAAAAGTTAAAGTTTGGTATCTAATGCACTATAGAAGAAACTGAAATCTTTAGAAATTTATGCCACAAGTACCAAGGCATAATAGCTTGGAGTTACAACAACCTAAAGGTATATGATAAAAATGTCATTCAACATACTATTGAGTTGGTACCAAATTCTAAGCCATTTAGACAAAAGAAAATGTCAGTAAATACCAAGATTGAAGTAATTATACAATAATAATTACTTAAGCTATTAAGAGCTAAGATAATTTACCCAATCAAACACTCAGCTTGGGTGGCCAATCTAGTCCCGGTGAGGAAGAAGAATGATGATATTTGCCTTTGTGTGGATTTCAGTCTAAATCAGGATTCTCTAAAAGACCACCACCCCTTACCATATATGGACCAGATCTTACAAATGGTAGCAGGGACAGAGAGGTTCTCCTTACTATATGGTTTCTTTGGGTACAACCAAATATGGGTAAAAAATTAATACCAACACAAGATCACATTCACAACAAAGTGGGGCACTTTCACCTATCAAAGGATGTCATTTGGTCTATCAAATACTGATGCTACCTTTTAAAGAGCAATGGATTAAGCATTTGGTAAACTTATTAACAAAATAATTCTAATATATATAGATGATATGACTGTATTCTCACACAAAAAACATGATCATATTTGTCATTTAGAACAAGTTTTCCATAAATGCAGGGAATATGGCATATCATTAAACCCTAAGAAATCCAACTTTGTAGTCCATGAAGGAAAGTTGCTAGGACATGTAGTATCAAAACAGGAAATGTCTATTGATCCTAATAGAATAAAAGTGCTACTAGCACTACCCCTTCCAATGAACAAAGGGCTTTACAATATTTCTTTGGGTAGATTAATTTTGTAAGAAAATTTATTTGATTTTGCTCAGATTGTCAAATTAATCTCAGAGTTACTAAAAAATAATGCAGATTATAAATGGACTGAAAAAAGGAAGCAAGCATTTGAAATGATCAAATATGCCATTTCCACAACTTCAATTTTTGTCAATACAAACTTTGATAGAGACTTCATTCTTTATGCCTATGGCATTGAATAGAGTTACACGCCGCTATACTAACCCAAAAATATGACCAGGGAAATGAACATCCTATTTTATTTTGGAGTCAAACATTTCACAAATACTAGGTAAACTATAACTTCATAGGGAGACAAATATTTGCAGTCATGAAGTCATTAAAAAAGTTTAGACAGTATCTAGCCTAGAGCAAAACACTGGTCTATGTAGTCCATCCTGACGTAAGAGCTTTCATCTTACAAGGAGAACTTGGTGAGAAAAGAGCAGGTTGGATTACAAAAATTCAAGAGTTTGACATTGAAATTCACCCCACCAAAGTAGTAAGAGGTAGAGCTCTCTATCAAGGATTAGCAACTACAACAAATCCATGGGAGGAAGTAGTGTGCCAGATCAAAGAGCTAGATCAACAAAGTGATATTCTCCCACCGAAAGAAGATTGGATAGATCAACTCACAAGTTACTTTTATACTGGAATCTGTCCTCAAAATCTCAATGCTTCACAAAAAATGAGGTATAAGCTTCAAGCCTTGCACTATACAATGTTGTTTGGAGAACTTTATAAAAAGAACCTAGATGGTGTCTTCTTCTTTTTTTTATTTGTGGAAAACATCCCAAAAGGGATGCCACTTTAGGGTAAGACCCAAGGAGGTAGGGGTATCCATTCCGCTAAAAATGCCCAGAATCAAAAGCATATTCCTAAAGTAATTTCACGATGAACCATCTAGAGACCATTATTCAGGAAGATCTACTACACTAAAAATTATAAGAGTAGGCTATTTTTAGCCTAATATTTTTGTTGATGCATTTAAAATTGCTAGAGCCTGTGATAAATGCTAGAGATACACAGGTAGAAATAAAAATATTGTAATGCCTCTACAGTCGATACAAGTTGAACAACCATTTTAGCAGTGGAGCCTAGACTTTGTGGGGGAAATCAATCCTAATTATTTAGTGGATCACAAATATATCTTTACTGCCATAGATTATTTTACTAGATGGGTGGAGGCAATACCAACCAAGAGGTGTGATCAGGATGTAGTGCTCGAATTTCTTGAAACTCTGATCACTAGGTTTGGTATTCCTAAAGATCTAGTAAGTGATAATGGTCCAGCTTTTATAAGGGTCAAGTATATATATTTTTCTAGCAGATAAGACATTTACTTGAAGAATTCTTCCAATTATTACCCATAGGGAAATGGCTTAGCAGAAAGAATCAAGCAATAAAAATCTTCTCAAAATGCTTAAAATATCGCTAGAAGACAATAATTTTTTTTGGCATTTATTGATGAACCAGGTACTATGGGTAGATTGAATCACCATGAAAAAATCCATAGGTACATTTCCCTATACTCTAGTCTATGGGAAATAAGTTGTGCTACCAATCCATTTAGAGTTGCCAACTTTTAAGTACATCAGTGATAATGATTATGATAAAGGAGATTCTATCAACAAAACTACTTCAACTATTACAGTTGGAAGAATAGAGGGACAAATCCTACAAGAGATTCCAAAGGAACTTGTCATATACGAAGGACTGGTTTGAAAAAAATACTATGTTTAGGAAGTTTAAGGTTGATGACTTGGTTTTAAAATGGAACGTAGACAAGGCCAAGATGGGTAAACATGAGAAGTTTGACTCGTTCTGGGAAGGTCCTTTCTAGATAGAATCAGTCAAACAAAAAAATGCTTCCAACTAAAAAATCAAGGAGAGGTTCTACCCATCCTAGTGAATGGATATCACCTCAAGCTATACATCCAATATTGAACTATCTCTTGTGTATCATATATATCATAACTCGTGAATATTTTCATTTTTGCATAAGGGTCACTAAAAACTAAAAGACGCTCCATGGTGGTAAGTTTTCTCACAAGCCATAATTTCCAACTAGCTCATAAGTCAATCGTACTACGTGGCTCACAATGGTGCCACCTTGTTACAATAAAGGGAAGCTTTGCTATGTAAACAATAAAAGGGATGTCTGAGGAAGATTGCACTCAATCAAGAAAAGATTCAGAATAAATGCAGGGTCCGTGATCCAAAATAGAGCCAACACGGTATTTTATAATCCTAAGTATGAAAAGTGCATATGTTTCAAAGTAATACTATCAACCTCAAGGGTGATCCAATCATAGAAATAAATGGCATTGACATATATTTACATGTAGATGGACATTGCAACCACCTCATTTAAATCACACATTCTAAAGAAACTATATGTTAGACGTTACTCAGTAGAGCCCTCTCTTGCTACGTAATTTGATTTCTGAGAATTGTGCAAAAAAATAGAGAGAGTAATCTTCTACTGAGTAATCCAATTCTATTTAGAGTCATGTCTTCTTCATCTACTGCTACCAAGAATGCTAATACTGAAGAAGCTTAGACAAGTAGCCGCTTCCATGACAATGCAAGAAAAATTGCTGACATTTTTACCACTTACAAATAAAAATCCCAGATGAGGATGAAAGCAGAGCAAAGAGTTTCCAAGGGCATATCACCTTCAAGTCAAAGGGCGATAGCGGTAAGTTCCTTACAATATTTCTATATGTGTGATTATGTGCACTCATGCCCTAAGCTCATTCAAGCAATCACTAAGTATTATAACCCTAAGCATAAGATGCTACAGAGCATTGAAGGTAAAACCCTAATGCATTTCAAGGTTGAGTCCTTCAATAATTCCTTCACTCTAGGGATAAAACCAAGCTCAAGAGCCAAAACATTTTCCACAAAGGCCCAAGCTCAATACTACACCCTAAGTAAGCATGCCGAAGGGGGAAAGAATTTTCTAAACTAGGTGATAGGCTAGTTAGAAAAAACACTAAGTGGCAATACCCTACCTTCGACCCCCATCAAGTTGGAGGAATTTAAAGAGGTAGAAGTTTACTCCATGTTGGCCATAATTGTTGGGTTACCCTCTGATAAACAAGTATACAATTGGCAAATAGCTACGACTCACTACATTTCCAACCCTAAGAATTATGAGTCTTCTGGGTACAGTAATAACCCAATATTCTTTGATTGGCCGCAATACTTAGCAGTCATGTCTCAAGAGTACCTAAGCCGAATGAAAGAAAACAAGGAAGGGGCATCCTTCAGGTACTGTTCCCATTTGGTTTGTCTCTTCTTCTACTTCAATCACAGATAATTGCCATTTATCCCTACAAAAATAATGAACCCTAATGGAATTGCTCATCCTGTCTATACATGGACGAATGCTTTGAGCAAAAGGGAGTATTTTTATAATTTCAACAGAGAGTTCCTAGAGCCAGCCCTGAAGCTGATTAAAGGGCAAGTACCTAAAATTACCCAATTGGCAAAAAATGTTTTGAGAAAGAAATATGAAGAAGAAGGTGACTGGTACATACTAACTAAAGAAAAAGTTATTCATATATACGATTTTACTGAGAAGGTGACTTGCCTCATCTTTTCCTTGCTGGACCTGGTTGTTTGTCATGTTCTGTATGCTCTGTGTTGGTTGAATGGACCTGTGACCAGGGGTCTTCTTTTGGGTTTAGTTTACCATTGAATATTTGGTCGAGGTTCCTGAGGGGGATAGGGCCAAATGCCGATCCAAACTTGTTGGGGGTGATCTTGAGCTATTTGTATCGTTGCAAAAAATTTTGGCTGTTGACCCCTTGGCTGGATTTAGCTCTATGTTACTTTGGTTGGTTGTTGGGTGATGATGTTACTAGGTTTGGTTTCCAGTTGAGGGCCCTTGGTTAGATTGCTCTACTTTCTTATGGGTTCAATTTGTCATTGAAAATTTGGCTGAGGTCCCTAAGGGGGATAGGGCCAAACACTGATCCAAACCCATTGGGGGTGATATTGGTTTGTTATTGTTGTAGTAATATCTGGTTGTTGTTCCCTCGACTAGTGTTGGCTCTAGTTGCTCTATTACTCTGGTTAGCTTTGGTGGTTTGCAGAGTTTTTATCTCCAGTTCTAGCACTGGTGGTTGTGTTTGATCCCAGGGTTACATGGCTATATTTTTGGGATTTTTTGATTTCACCTTGTTTTTGGGGTGTTTGGGTTGATTCAAGCAAGGCCTTTCTTCCAACAGAGATCCGAATTGTCTCGCTACACAAAGGTCTGATCATGGCCTCTGTGTAGTTTGCTAGTTTGGGCACAAAACTAGTGTGTTATTTCTAGTTTAATCTTTTCAGTGGTTTTTGGTGCCTAGATCTTGTTTAGATGGGTGGGATGCTCATTTGCTCTTGTTTCGGTTATTGTGTTGGATTCTATCTTGGCTGGGCAACAATCTGTGCTTAATGTTTAAATTTTTCTGTTGTTGTAAGTACCGGTAGCTTATTTTTTGGTTGAAGTGTTTTGTCACTTTTTTAGTGACTAGCTCCGCTCTGTAAGTTTGGAGGTCCTTTCAAAACTCCTTTGTCCATCAAATAAAAAAAAAAACTACTAGTAAATATTACAATACCAAATTTAAAATATGTGATTATTACATGATACTTATCTAATAACAACACCATAATTAATTAACATACCTAGAAAAAAAACTAATGAATTTGTAAGATCTCTTATTTGGGAAATGTAAAGGAAGCAAGGTAGGTACAATGGAAAACTTCAAAACCCAAGTTTTTTTAGAAATAAAGTATTTAACAATTTTAAGGATATCACTTGATTATGTAAAAGCCAAAAAGGTAAAACAAAAGGTGAAGCAATATTTTTCCCACTAAGTTTCTTTAAGATAAATGGAGAGGGGGCTTCTCATGGAATCTAGGAAATTAATTGGTTGTTAGTACTAATAATTTCATCGAGGCTCAAGCTAGGGGAGAGGAACCTATAGTTGAGCGCTATATAACTCCATATAATTTCTACATTAAAATCTTGAATTTAAATGTAACAAGAAGGAATACAACCATATTATACATTAGTTCTTGTAATAACATATATCAATATATGAGAGTAATATATTTATTTTTTTAATCTATTAATATTTTTTATTAAAAAAAACACTAACAACTTTCAAGAATTACAATTTAGTATCTAACATGCTATCACAGCTAATGACCATCCTCTTCAAATATATTTTCACTCTTCCTTATTAATTATAAGTAATGAGAAAAGAAAAATTAATATATAAGAGGTTGGCTCACAGCTATCAAGTGATGAAATCAGTGGTCATTCATATTTTAAAATAAAAAATAAGATTAAAATAAATCCCTTTCAAAAAATTAAAATTAAAAATAAGATATAAATGATCCCACCTATATTACATCACCACATAGTAGTATTAAAACAACTTGTATTGCTTGGCAAGATTTTAACGTGGGTCTCCTTGAAGTTGAGGAATTTAATTGGTTGAGCTAATGTTATTTGATTTATAATTTTTTTAAGTCAAAACAAATCTTCTACTAGATAAAAATAACACAACTACTAAATTATAAAAGGGTTCTTGAGTGATTTTATTTCTAAATTAAATAAAAATTACTTAATTAAATGAAATAACTCTTAATAAAATATTAAAATATGATTATCAAATGACATTGCTCAAACGTTTAGATTCAATCTTAAATAATCAATTAAAAAAATAAAATAAAAATTAATCTTGCATGTACACTTTAAAAAAAAAGTCATAATGAAACTTCATTACATAAACTCAAACATAGAAACCTTGATAAAAAAAATCTTAATCTTTGTTTGAAAAAAGGTTAAAATTGTACCACTTATGATAATGTTCTAATCTCATAACTCTTGAAAAGAAAAAGAAAAAAGAAAAAAACTATGTTCAATTTTTTTTGGTTTGGAAAATGGTTAAAGTTGTACCACTTATGATAGTGTTCTTTCTAATCTCATAACTCTTTAAAAAAAAAACACACTATGTCCAAATATATTTTCTTAAGATAGATTACTTCTTTTAGTAAGAGTTTCTTTTTTTAGGATGAACACACACCCACCCCCTCATGCCACAGTTAAAAAAAACACTATGTCCAAATATATTTTCTTAAGATAGATTACTTCTTTTGGTAGGAGTTTTCTTTTTTTGGATGAACACACACCCACCCCCTCACGTACGTCACAATTTAAACCTTGAACCTCCGAAAAAGAACCAAAGCCCAAACCGTTGCACTGTTCTCTAAAATATATATATATTTTTTCCTAACTAAAATATTTACAAAAGTAAAATAGCCAACAAAAAGCAAATTAAATCATTGATTTTCGAAATTTCTCCAGATTTTTTAGTCTACATCACCATCATATAATCTGAGCTATTTATAGTCTTCAACATAAATATTTTTTTAAAGTAGTTAAAATTATATATATATATATATATATATATATATATATATATATATATATATATATTTGGAACTCTTTAATCTACATCACCATTATATAAGGTGAGCCATTTATAGTCTTCAACATAAATATTTTTTAAAGTAAAAGTTAAAATTAATTATATATTTGTTTGATAGGAGAGTTGGTTCAAATCACACTATTTTTAGTAGCTGGTAAGCTAAGCTTAAGGTTCAAACCACATAGGCTGCATCCATCAAATTTATTCCAATTTGTTGTTTTATAACCCGACACCATCGGGGGCTCGACGGGTGTTCGGAATTCATAGAGTCATTATCAGTCTGATACACACTCAAAGGATTCAAACCAAACTACTATCTTTGCAATAAGCTTCCTCCAAGATTTAAACCTAGGTCTCTTCTTGGTAAGTGCCCAACCAAACTAACACTTACCCACCTAACTCTTCAAGCAAAGCTAAAATTAATCATGGCATTAATAGGAACATTGTAATAATATGATGTTAACATCATTCCTTTATATATATAAAAAAAAAAACAAAAACAAAATAAAGTAAAACATTTTAAAATAAAAACTAACAAGTCCGAGGTGTAGACCAATTGGTTCATCCAAACCTCATAAGGGAGGCGGAGGTCCAAGATTCAAATCTCAGGCCTCGTCGAATATTCCACCACCATGTAAATAGAAAAAAATAAAAACTAATAAAAAAAAACTAATTATTTTCTAGTGATATTATCACACATCTATGACAAGCCTAACATGACATGTCCTTCATAAATAAATTCATATGCCGTGCATGGGGTCATTTATTTTTGTTTCGTGCAAAAATCAAATAATAAATAAAGTGCACTTAATGTACAATAATTCACTTGGGAGTATTGTGCTGTCACGGGAATAGTATCTCCATAGGCGTATGCATAAAATGTGGCATACGCTGGAACACTAAAATGTGGCATACGCTGGAACACTAAGTGTCACAGACCACGTGATTTCACCACACGTAATAGGGTTGTTTTGTATTCTGTCATTCGAATGAATGATTTATGTCGTGTGCTTGTCAGGGATTTCCTTCCCTTCTAGAGTGTACCATGCGTTTTATTATGTGTATGTATATTTAATTAATGAATATTTATTAAATATATATTTTAATCTGTGTGATGTGGTTTACCGGTTGTGCAAGGATACCACTCGATACTATCGGTGATGTGACCCGGGTTCAATCCCATCGCAGATATGTATATATAAGAAGTATTTACTTAATAAAATATATATATATTAAAATATAGTAAAATTCATGATATTATTCAAATTAATTTTTTTATTAACATTTTTTAATTATGAATATAGATAGTTAGTAACACGTGGTGTCAAGGTAACTAGAATTTATGAGGTGTATAATGCCAAATATATTAAACTATAATTAAAAAAACAATCATATATAGATTATAATTATTAATTTTTTAATTATAGTTTAATATATTTGGCATTATACGCCTCATAAATTATTAAACGATTTTAGAACGTTTTACGTTTAAAAAATATAATTTTTAACGATAATTAGTTTGTTTTAGAATGCACAAGCTATTAACATGATTCAAAATTTGTTATCTTTAATGGATGATGATATAGTATATGATGAAATAGAGGCATTTGGTTTATGGTAAATGCCAATATGGTGTTCAAATTATGAAAAAGGGTATTTCATCATCTATCATATGTAGTTTGTATATTATTTTTTTTTTAAATAATATTTTAATCTTTGTTCAAGTTGTAATTTTTTAATTTGTTAGATTTGAGATGGTTATTAGATCTTAATTCAGCAATTTTAAAATTTGGGTTTTTTTAAGGAATCACTTGAATCAATAATTCTTTTTGGTTTAGTATTATTTATCTCATCATTTTAGTGCTATTCCTCGATAGTGTTTTGAGATTGTATCATCTCCTCAATGAATTTATTAATACTAAAACATTTGCCTTTGTTATGGGTGTTGTTGCCTTCCTTGTAACCCTTTTCATCTCTTTAAGCTTCTTTTTGATCTCCATCCTTATAAATTTTAAAGTTTTTGTGATGATAATTCTTTATTTGATATCAACCTACTTATTAGCTTCTAACCTCTATTTATATTTAGATAATTTACATTAGATGAATTCAAGGATTGTATCCTCTAGTGATCATTATTTCATCCATTTTATTGGTATCTGCTTGCTTCATAGCAACATCAATTTTTTTATCAACATTGTTTTGAGTATGAGAAGAATCATTATGTCTTAGAAAATATACCATTATCCAACCACTAAGAGCAAGATTATTATTGTTATTTGAATTCACCTAGCTTTTTTTAGTTTGGAAATGAAAATGGACTCCAAGAGTTGTTGTGGAGGACCTAAACTTTTAGTTTCTATAAATATGAAAAATTTCATGTTTATGACATCATCTCCATCATCTTGTGCTTTTAAGTAAATATTCTATTAAAAGCTTTTCATCTAAGGAGTTGCACAAGGTCATAGATCTAACTTCTTATGTTTTTAGAAGACATGGAATCAATTTTTATGGTGTAATATATGCATAAATGTGAACTCATCACAGTCCTTGCATTCAAGCTTATAACAAGTATTAGAAGATGGATACAAAGGATTTTCTAACATCATGGTTCATGCATATAAGTATGCAACATAAATTCTCATGGGTTTCTTTAAAGTAAGGTATGTATGTATTTTATGCTTGGAGCATCTTGTGAATTATTTGAATTTCAAAGGATTTTGTTAGGGATTAGACAAGTCCTATGCCCTACATATTTGGATGAGACAAAATATAGATTCAAATGGGTTGGATGATTTTTATGGGTCATAGACATTGGTTATTTTATCTAAGGATGATGGGTAACATCCATATCTCTATATATGGAACCACTATTCATGCTTTAGAGAAAATCATGAAAGGATAACGCTATCTTAATTGACATTAATGATAGTCGTAGATAGTGTTTTTCTTGCCATGTAAATAGATGTCAATTTCAATTGTGGAGAGTATTATCTCTATCATGTAAGAAGGTAATCTTACTTGTAAATGTGCTTTTCTATTGAGTTTTGAAAATAGAGTTTGTCTTTTTAAGTTGTGTTAATTTATATACCATTATGTATGGTAAGGAATTTTCTAAAGTTTAATATAGCTTTAACTTTATGTATCCCAACATAATGTATGCATAGGAAGAAGTAAATTTAACTTAGGTTTAAAAAAATAAAAATATTCAAGTGTTATTTTTTTGGTTTAACATGACTACATGCTATTCTTGATTGTGCAAGAAAACACAAATTTTAAAACGAATCCAATTTTTATTTTTTTGTTGTTAAAACCTATAATAATCCTAATCAAGAAGAAGTTTTAAATTGTACCATTTGTTTTCTAATATACTTTTTGTGATATCCACTTCATGATAAAATAGATTCATCATGTTTTCCAATGAGTGGATGCATGATGTGTGTTTTTTTATAGAGTTTTATTGGTTTAATGTTCAAATACTTGAACTTGTTAATATAATTGGTAGGGGAGGTATAATACATGTAGCCTATCTACAAAAAATAAAAATAGCATAACTTTATTTTCTTATACCCAAATCTGTTATATAAACATTTATTTTTATGATACCATGGATATTTTGGATACATTAGTGATGGCAAATATAGAATTAAAGGTTTTTATCCATAGGTTTTATCTAATAAAAGAGTCAAAGTCATAAAATTATCAAGATTGCTATAGTTGTAAGATGTTGAGGTGCATTGTCATTAGTACCAATACCTTTTATTTCTATTGAAAGGTGGTAATATGATCTTGCTGGCCAAGATCAACTTTGGATAATGTAAACCTATTAAAAACTAGTGACGTTAGCAAATGGGAATTTATTGATGTAGGCCTATGGATAATGATTCCATTATTCACCCCTAATGTGATTGGTTAAACCACTTATGTGTTTAATCATAACTAAACCCTCATTAACGACTTAATAGGGTATTTTTGAACATGAATTAACCTTGATCCTTATGTCAGTTTTGGTTAGATATAAAATGTAATTGTTAAGTTATGGATTAGATAGTTTTTTTAAATACCCTTCAACCACTTGATGCATTGTATTGATGTGATAACATTCTATTATATAAAAAGTAATTATATTTGGTGTCTATAGACACTTATATAACTCTTTCTCTCTCTCTATGTCTCTCTTTCACACATATCCTTCCATAATACTTGTGGTCAATGTTTGTTTTTTTATCATTTTTGAAAAGTAATGCTAAGTATAATTTGTTATCAGAGCAAGACTAAAGCAACTTTACTCAATCACTTGAAGAAATTCTATTTAAGGAAATTTATGGAATATCTTATCTAAAAATTTATTTAGATTTTTTCCAAAAGCCCTAGTTGGATATTGGATCATGAGGATCTCATTGTGCCATCGTAAAAGTAGATGGCTCAAGACAGATATCCATCGATAGATTTATTGTGTCCTATATTCTAATTCATTCCATTTGATTAGTTAATTATTGTGAGGAATTATTTTATTGATGGTTTGGATTGAAACGTAGTCTACATAACAGTGGATTGAACCTTTGAAAATTTATTGGTAAAAGTTTTTTTATATTTCATGAATTGTTGGAATAAATCCATTTCCTTTACTACTCTTCTAGAGTGAATCACTCATGAACCACTGGATGGATAAAAATAAAAGTGTGGAATCCAATTTTGGAAAGCAACATTTTGGTATGTAGTGGTGCCATAACTCATTTTGAAATTCTTCTAAGCATTTTTTAGGTATGTAACATTTGGAGGTGCACAATTTTGTTAGAGGTACCCCCAAATCTTTAATTTTACTAGGATAAATAGTTTCTCACCCTAGGTAAATTAGGAATAAACATATTCTAAAAATAGGAGTGATGAGATCCATTATAAACATCTTTTGTCCATGAGTAATTTAGAGCTACACTTTGTAAAACCCACATTATGCTCTTATAATTAATGAGATTAGTGAGAAATTGATATCTTTTGCTCCCCATAGGTGGCATTTCCCTCCTAGATTGTAGAATGTGTGGTGATTGTGGCACAACCCATTTTCCATCTTGTCATTCTTCTCACAATTTTAACATATTTGAATGGAAATGCATTGTCATTATTTCTATTTCTTATATGTTTATTGATCACATACTATTATTTGTAGGGTTTTGGTCATATTTTCTTTCAATCCCTTCCATTCTAAATTTTATGATTTATTTTCATGCATTTTAATTTTTGCATTTACTTTTTGTATGATATTTTTTCACATTTAATTTCATGTAACTAGCAATGATTATGGAGAGTCAACCTAAATCCTAAGGTTGGAATAGGCTCTTAACACTTACATCTAACTTTGTTGAAACTAGAATCAAGTTTGCATAAGAATTTAAAAAAATTCCCATTCAACTTAATCTCTGGCATCTCCAATGGGACTTTAGTCTATGATTTAAAAAAATTTCTTGATTTTGACACCAAATTTACATACTACCATACCTAGGAAGTAGTTGGATTAATTCTAAGGAAATTTTACAAAGTATTTATTTAGGATGCAATTCAATCTAAAATTTGAGAGATATACTCCACTTGTGACTAATCGCTAAAAAACATCAAAAAAATCTTAAGTCAAAATCTAGGAATGATTCGCTCTACTATGCTAGTGATTTGCTCTAAATTGAAAACAAAATCTATTGAGTCCAAAGCAACTCATCAGGGCTAGATACTTGATTTATCAAGCCCAATACCAAATTGAACTTTAATTTCACATTTTTTTTTTTGTTATTTGTAACTAATTTTTTACAATTGATTATGATTGGCAACTCTATTACAAACTTTAGAAATGTAATTTTATTGCAAAGCAAGAAAGCAACACCAAATTAGTAAAATGTCTTACTTTTGGCTCTAATTTTACATCTTTTACAAATAAAAAGTATTTGGGACAAATTTGGAAAAAACTCCAAAGTCCAATCTAGCTAGCGATTCATTCCACAATAATAAAATTCTTCCAAGTAGAATCTAAAGAGCATTTCACCCTAGTTCTAAGGAGCAAATTGCTTAGAAGATCATGAAATCTTCCTAACTCTTCCAAGAAGTGCAATTTATCCTATAATTGATGTGATTTGCTTCAAACAATTTGCTTGGTCCTTGGAAAAGTTTTCTAAGTTGAGTTTCTAGGAGTGATTCACTCAGGTTTGCAAGCAATTGCTCTGTAGAATAATTTTTTATAAAAAAATAGAATTTAAAATTTAACATCAAAACTTTATCCCCATAGGTGCATGTGCATAGGATATCAATATTACGAATAAACACTCTAAATATAAATGATTGGATAAAGAGCTTCAATCAACATAGTTGATCAGGTATCAAAAAAAGTACATGAAAGGGAAAATAAAGAGAAAATTATTATGTGGGTACATTAAAAAGATAATATCAAGGAAATTACTATTTATAGTTCCACTTTATCAAAATGAAAATATTCAATTATTAATCAAGTGATTCAAAGTCTTACATCCCAAGGAATGATCTCTTTTAGTTTCCTTTATAGTTATTTTTTTTAATCTTGTAAATCAAACTTGGTCAAGTATGGCTTCTATTTTCACTCATACTAATCCCTTGCATAGAATACCATTTGATGTGAATAATCATAAAAAGAATTCATTCCTATCATCCTTCCAAAATCCAAATAATGTGAGTCAACCTTCAACATCCAACACTCAAATCATCCCTCCTATGAGTGTGGTTTTATCTCAAAGCCCACCTAGATCTAGCATGTCCAACACAATAGAATCTTAACTTGAATAGTCTCTACCACAAATGTAAGTTATTTAGGATAATTTTTTATTCTTAATGAGATTCAAGTATTCTATTAAAATTTACAAGTGTTAGTCAATCATATGAGCGTATAGGGAACTCAAGGAAATACCTTGGGAAAATATTGTCTCCAAATAGTTAGACACTATAAAATGTGCAGCAATGTATACCTTTTTTAAATCAATAAACCCCTCAAAAAGTCTTGAAAGGCCATCTCCAATATAAAATACAAAATATCCCTTGAATCAATAATGGGATTTTCCTAATCCATCTCCTCCTTTTCAAAATTTGAACCTTCCATTCCTTCCATAATTTAATGCTAAATACCAATACCCTTATAGACATCTAAAAATATCACATTTATGCTTGTGTAGTGCTAATGATGGATTAATTTGCAAAGCCTACAAAATTTGCATAATTTCCCAAAAATTACTATCCACTTAAGCCCCCTTGGCTGCTTAATCCCCTTCCTACACTTAGCCCCTGGTCACCATGCGACCACCTCTTAAGCCTAAGTCTAGGGTCACTTCACCCTAGTCTACCATTTTACTAGCCTAGCTTCCACCTGAGCCTAGCCTATTCTAGCCTAACCCATGGTTAACCCAAACCCTTAGTGAACCTAACCCATGGTCAACCCTACCCTAGTCTACCCTTTGACTAGCCTAGCCTCCACCTCACCATTGGTCAACCCTAAACCCATGGTCAACATTAACCCTTGCTCGCCATATATTCCCATGTGCATTCAAAACCATAAATGATATTTGAAGACTTTTTACATGTAAGGAATTCAAGGCATTAAAGGTATTAATGATTCATCATCCACCATGTCATAATGGGTGAAAACTTTCATGTCCCATGCATTATGAGGTATAGTTCACCCATGCCCATTTATTGCATATGGATGGGTGAGGACTTCTCTCACCCAAACCTATTTATGAGGTATGGCACACCATGCCACCTTAGGGGACACCTCACTAGACACCTCATAGGACACCTCAACCCCCCTAACCTTGGCCAAGTCTATAAATAGGCCATTTTCACCATTTTAGAAGATCACACACTTGCATACCTAGACTCTACAGAAATCACTCTATAATCTAGTGCACTCAATCCCTCACCTACCATCAACCCCATAGATGTCCACATGTGTCTCTTGACATTCCTATTTTACATGATAAATTCCTCTTAGTCATTTGTTAGAAGTGATGTAAATCCAGCTGCAGGAGGTAAAAAAAAAATACCTCTCATTACATAAAAACTGCGGTAAATGAAAATAATATGTAAAACCCTCCATTTACATAAAAAATGCAATAAATGGAAATAATTAGTAAAACCCTCCATTTACATAAAAACTATAGTACATGGAAATAAACCAATAAATAATTTCTTTTCTCATTCCTGGATTCACTTCCCCTTTTACAATGCAATACCAAGGGAATATATATCTCCAAAGAAACCCTAAAAGAAAACCCTAAAGCTTAAAACCCTAAAAATAAAAATAAAAATACTATTTTCGGCAAATTGATTTTTCCACCAAAAAATGCCTTTTTAAGTAATTACTATTTTCGGAAAATTATTTTTTCATAAAAAAATTGTCTTTTTTAGTAATTACCATTTTCGGCAAATTATATTTTGCGTCCAAAAATTCCATTTTGAGTAATAAAAAATTACTTTAAAACTTCTTTTAAAAAAACCCTCTAAAGATAGGCTCCTGCATCATTCTCCTTTGGTTGAAAATAACTTTGCTCCTGTGAGTTCCTCCGATCAAACTCATAATCGCTCTCCATAGAGTGCCACACATCTGCAAGTACTCCTCAAAGTACCAATCTCCTTTTGAGGTTTTATATCTCAAACCTCCTGCAAGCACTACACATAGTGCCAATTTATTCCTTTGAGGTTTTAAAATAACAAACCTCCTACAAGCACTACACAAAGTGTCAATTCTTCCCTCTAAGGTTTTTAATGAAAAAAAACCTCCTGCAAGCACTACACAGAGTGCCAATTTATTTCTTTAAGGTTTTACAAACCTTCTGCAAGCACTACACAAAGTGTCAATTCCTCCTAAGGTTTTATATAAAAAAACCTCCTGCAAGCACTTACACAGAGTGCCAATTTCTTTCTCCAAGATTTTACAAACCTTCTGCAAGCACTACACAAAGTGCCAATCTCTTTTTCTGAGGCTTTTACATAAAAAAACCTCCTGCAAGCACTTACACAAAGTGCCAATTTCTGTCTCCAAGGTTTTACAAACCTTCTGTAAGCACTGCACAGAGTGCCATTTTTTTTTAGCCTTTTTGCTCTCCTTTCCTTTTCTATTTTCTTCTCTTCTCTTTTCTCCTCCCAACAAGATCCAACTTGCTCTGATATCAAATGATGTAAATCCAACTACAAGAGGTAAAAAAAAATACCTCTCATTACATAAAAATTACGGTAAATGAAAATAATATGTAAAACCCTTCATTTACATAAAAACTGCAATAAATAAAAATAATCAGTAAAACCCTCCATTTACATAAAAACTATAGTACATGGAAATAAACCAATAAATAATTTATTTTCTCATTCATAGATTCACTTCCCCTTTTACAATGCAATACCAAAGGAATATATATCCCCAACGAAACCCTAAAAGAAAACCCTAAAACTTGAAGCCCTAAAATAAACCCTTAAAGAAAACCCTAAAAGAAAACCCTAAAGCTTAAAACCCTAAAAATAAAAAAATTACTATTTTCAGCAAATTGATTTTTCCACCAAAAAATGTTTTTTTAAGTAATTACTATTTTCGGCAAATTATTTTTTCATAAAAAATCGTCTTTTTTAGTAATTATC
This sequence comes from Wollemia nobilis, assembly GCA_028583015.1. Lineage (NCBI taxonomy): Eukaryota > Viridiplantae > Streptophyta > Pinopsida > Araucariales > Araucariaceae > Wollemia > Wollemia nobilis. Next base: position 3,784,621 of record JAQPPZ010015005.1, on the reverse strand, counting down.
ATTTTCAACAAATTATATTTTGCGTCAAATAATTCCATTTTGAGTAATAAAAAAATTACTTTAAAACTTCTTTTAAAAAAACCCTCTAAAGATAGGCTCCTGCATCAAGAAGACTACCTCACACAGACATGAGCTCCAACAACACTAGAAGAAGCCTCCCAATAAAGCAAATTTCTATGTAGAATACACTAAAGCGACCATACAGATAGGTTCAATCATCTTGGTCGCATCCAAGGGTTTGGTCACCCTTAAAAACTTGTTTCAGATAAGAATCAAGTAGTAGACCACAAATCCAAATAAGTATCACTATTTTTATCTATTTTCAGTCATTTTCAGCATTTTAATTATACATTAGACTAGATTTCTTTAGTATTTTTATCTTTCATTACAAGGGGTCTAATTGAGACAAGCCCCCAAATGCTATTAATCATTTTTATTGGGTTGTGCAAGTTTAGAGGACCTATGCAGCTAGCAGTAACCCACGTGTAGTAATCCCATTCCTCTTGAGGTAACCACAGAAGACCTTTGTTGCTATTTACCAATTCATTGAAAGAAGACTTTCACCTTGGAAGTCCCATATTGTAGCCCATGGGACACTTTTGTAAAAAGGACATATCTTGTAACCCCCCTTTTACTCATTAATGTAAACAAACATTTCTCTTTAAACACATTTTGGTGATCATGATGGGATCCCTACCCATATTTTACTATTTTATTAGCATTATTGCTATCTAACTGACATTGCTATCACTTTTTTGTGTTACAAGTGCCACAAAACTAGCACAGACCCCTCAAAACCCTAAAACACCAACTCGGGTTTAAGATAGAATCTTTTCTGGTCTACAAGCTAGGACCATACAAAGGGTTTCAATCAAATTAATATGTATAGGTACAGTTGAACAAAGCATTATAGAAACTAGGCCCACACCAACCAGGTACCAGTTATGCACAACCATCACAACAACTCAGTTGTTGCAGGTAAGTTGGGGATAGACTGCTTCAAAGATTTTTTTTTTTGTTCACTTGGCTTACAACATGCTTTTTGTTTCATGTTCTTAGTTTAGGTTCCTTTTCAGGGTGATACCCTTTCAACTTCTTTACTTGCATATTTTGCATCTCTCTTTTCATAACATAGGATTAAATCATTTACATAAGGTTCGAAGAGGCCTTCTAAATTCTTCATCTTTGTGAGCTGAGGTAAATTTTGATTTATCTCATACATAAGGATTTAGAAAACAATTGGTCATAATCGTAAAAGGTATATCTTGACCAGTCTAGATAGATTCATGATCAAGTGAATCTTAGCATACATATTGCTTAAATCTAGCAATTTCTCTTTTCATGCTTTTAGCATAGACTTTGCTTTCAAAATATCTCTTCATGTCTTGCTTAGCTTAGATTCCTTGTTGAAAGGCACTTTATTTTCAAAACAAATCAAAAACTTATCATTTGCTTTCATAGCATATATTCTTTTTGGTATTTTATTTTTTAAGGTAAATCCACACTACACACTCATATGCTTTACACACATTGGTGACATTGGATTTCATCACCAACCACCAATCGAGATCAATGACATTGGCTTTCATCTCCAACTATTGACTCACCCTCTAGCCACCATCGTAGCCTCATCGAGTAGTTTTCTAGACTTCATCACCAGAAAGCTCCCTACCATTGAGATTACATCGAGGTAGGTTAGAATAGATGCCCTTGCTCACTAAGCTATACATAATTTGTGAGTGTGCAACTGTCATTTTTGACTAAGCCTACCCAAGGGTGAAGCAAAATCTTGTTTAGCATACATTAGTCTTAGAAAACATTACCTCTTGCGTAAGAGGTTTATATTTTCTCTTTTTTGGTTACCTCGAGCCATCCTTCATCATAGGAAGCCATCTACCTATTTGTGCATCACAAGGTTATGCATATTGGTGAATATTCGCAAAATGGATGAATATTAGGATTTCCAAAATTTTAAATTGGTGAATATGAGGACCCTTGACGGCGATCCATTCACCTAAAATATTTAGGACCAATTTTTTCTTAGGGTCAATTTTCCATAATATATATCCAAACATAGGCATATTTGTACTTGTTGGAAAGCTCTTTTTGAGCCTAATCTAATGGTGGTATTTTTATGAAGTTATAAGGTGATTTAATAGGTCAAAATTTTCCCCAAATATGACCTTACTTTTTAGGGATTCAAATACCCCAAATTTTGGTGTGAAGATGATTGATTTGATTTGCTTAGGATTCACCTTGATTTCAATTAGGATTCACCATTTTTTACAAGTACATTTTGAGTCCAACCCCTTATGCATAACCCTGGTGCATCATCTTTCTTTACACGCCTTTAGGTATATTGGAAATTGTTCATTGACACACTTGCATAGATTACATCCATCATCCCTTTTTATTTATTTTAGGACTTTCAAAATTTGAAAACACAAAAACATAACAAATATTTAAGAAAAATTCAAAAATCATCCAACACATAATTAGCTAATCACATGCAAAACACAACACCCAAAAACACACTAAAAAACTCTCACTTACAAAATTATTTGTTGTTTGCGAAAACATTTATTTGATTAATTAAATTTTGCTAAAAACAGTTACAAAAGTCAAAACATAGACCTATACACGATGTCACACCTTTCAGTTTTTGTTTTTCCATCTTTCTATTTTTATCACCTAGTTTTTCATAGAACCGTATGGATAGGTACAATCATAGTTGAACGTATGGGTAGATACTGTTGAATTCACTACATATATAGATCTGGTAACACTAAAAAAAATCCAAAAACACCCAAATAGTTACTCTTATTGGCTAGACTAACCTATAACCTAGTTTCATAGCCCTCCATTCTTTAATTATAGTTCTTACCCAAAGTTAATATTGAGAGAAAACACACCTAGCTATGGAGAATTATCTCACAATTCCTTCTTCTCCAACCAATTCATTAGGGTAATTGAAGGAAGCCACCTCCACCCATTCTCAGAATCAATCCACTTCTCATAACTCATTCTTGCCTAGCATATTATGCGGTAGGATTTCATCCTATGATCATGATCTAAGATGTCATGTTACTCATATTGCTCTCCACATGATCCCTCATGAGAGGACCGCTTTCTCCTCACACCAATTTGCTCCTTATTATCCACTTCCTCACCAAGCATTATGTCCTCCATCTCTTCTTTTTTCAACTCATAATCCCTCTCAACTAACCCAACCGATTGACATTCCACAACCTCATTATCCTTCCTTTTATCCTCTTCCACATTCCTTAGATTCATATACCCATCCATACCAACCTAATAATTATCCTACTATTATCTATGTCAACCTTATCTTGAAAACATCAACACCTCCTTCGATTAACATGCAACAAATCATAGATTACCTCACAAGTCTAGAGTTGTGGTTGAGCAAGTGTAGATATCAAATTCCTATCCCTAATCCACTGATAAGGAGTACTACAGTAGCTCCACCCTAACAAATTCTTTACCCTTAACCATAGAATTATCCACAACCTAGGCAAACAATCCCCCCACTGCTACTTATCTAACCTCATATGAAATCTCAACATCCTTGTTGTTTACTTCATATCGTGACTTCCATTTTTGAACCATTGACCAGTCTCTTCCAAAAGTTGCATAGTGTAGGGCACATCATCTTACTTGAAATTCAACCCGATAATCCCAATTAACCAAAACCAAAATAATACAATGAGCACCAATTTTATGTCTATCATCATCATAAAGGACATGACATTAAAAAGTATTGCTTCTTCAAGCAACTGTTCCACAATATGATTAATCAGGAGGAAATACAATTTGAAGATCCCATATTACCTTTAGATCCTAACCTTGGTATATGTACCAATCCATTTTTCCAATCTCAGATGCAACAACCACAAGTATATAATTTGACATGGCAACTCTTATCCTAACAAATTAATCATACAAATCACATCTTGTCTTTCCATGGTTTTGTTGATATGGCTAACCTTGCTACCAACAATAAACAACATCAAGGGCCTTCTTCCCCATAAACATGATCCTCTCTCTTCACTCCCCATAATCATATATTCCCTCCCTAAATTTTCTCTAGTTGCTATTTTTTCCTCACTTCTCCAACCTTCTCTTCTCTTTATTTCGTAAGTTCTATATCATTGTTGTATGATCACACACGAGTAGCTACGTACCTATGGATGATCCTATTTTTTTATTTTTTCTTCTCTCCTTTATCCACCTTCTCTTTCTTCCTATTTCTCCTCCTCCTCTTCCAAAACATACATAGAAATAACCCCACTCAAAAATCAACAAAATGATCACCAAAATTCAATCAAACCCCTCATTGCACCCATACTTTCTATAATTTCCTTCAAATAAATTTCATCACTAAGGGAGTCCACTCCTATTCAAACTACTTAAGTGGCTAGGGGAGTCCACCCTCTTTCAAAACTGCTTTTTTGTCTATGAGGGTTGATACACATTCCAACCAATTTTTCATCTAGGGAATCTAACCCTATTTCCACACCAATTCTCTCACCTCTCATATACTAAATATATTACCACTCAATGTCTTAATTACAAATCAATTGCTATGTTCAAAGGTTGTGCCATTTGCCTCACTTTCATAACTCAACTACCAAGTTTAAATATTGTGCCCTTTGCTTCACTTTCACAACTCAACTACCAATTTTTAAGGTTGTTCCCTTTGCCTCACTCTCACAACTTCCAGGTTAAAATGTTGTGTCCTTTGCCTCGCTTTTACAACTCAACTACCAAGTTTTAAGGTTGCATCCTTTACCTCACTTTCACAAATCAACTGCCAAATTTAAATGTTGCACCTTTTGATAGTGGATTATACCTTACGAATGGTGTCATGTTTGTCATATTAGAAATCTTATTTTGTACAAACCATTTCATTCTCATGGATGAGCTAGCTTATACTACCTAAGTTTACAATTGGTTAGTCCAACCTCACTCAAAAATAAAAAAATGAACATCACTACACATACACTAGTCCATGATAAGCTTAATATTACATAGGATGGTCAAGATTTTTGTAGGATATTGACTGACTAATAGATGAGTTTGATTGTTTAAACTAAGGTGTGTGACTTTCTTGAAATACTTTTAGCATCCAAAATACCTTGGAAATTAGAACAAACAACATCACAACTAGTTTTTCTAAGCAATACAAAAGCCCACCAAACATTAGTCCATGTTCAACAAGCTTGATTACATGTTCATTATTCATAATAATTTAGTTTCATGCTCAAACAATTCTATGCATAACATATATATGTTCATTTTTAGATTTACATTCATCATACATCATGTTTTATTGTATCTTATTATGTTAATATGTCTATTTGACTATTAGTTTGTACTTGATTAATTAAAACCCTTGTAATGGCTAAATTTGCAAATACACATCCAAAATTTTGATTAAATAAACACATATGAAGTTTAAAACCATGCATTTACACAACATAACATTTTCATTCATAAACATCAACAACATCAAGTGAATGAAACATATTACATAATATTCAACTAATCATCATCAATACATCATCACAACAAATTTATAAACACAATAAACATACATCACATTACAATCACACAATCAAAAGTCCACTATGTATCCATCAATAATCACTCATCCATACACACACATACATACATATATACATATATATCAAAAGGTTTATCCATACATCATAAAAGAATTCCTATAGGCTACATCATCTATACATATATACATACCACACTCTACATCATCACGAACTCTTATACATACATGCCGTGATATACAAAATGGTGACACATCTACCACACAAAAAATATCATTAGACCTACTAATTGCTAGGAATCTTCCCATTTCTTTCCTACCCTACAAACATCTCACCTCCACTCCTCTATCAACTCTGCCCACCCTATGCTAGAGTTGATCTTCCCACCTAGGACACTATAGGCTTGATAAATCAAGTTGCTATCAGGACCACTAATGGTGCACTCCTATGGATTTGCTAAGAATGAGAAGCCAAATATGATAGAATTCACACATGTCATATCACCATCTCCAAATCCAACACTGACACTCTATCTCTCTCTCAGAATATAGAGTCTTGATGTCCTTCCTCACTCATCATAGATAATCAATCTATGCTCGTAGATTTGTCACATAACTTTGTACCTTGAGTCACTCAACCTCTACTCGTAATCTATCCCACTCTACTATCACTACATCCTACACTTATTGTAGTCTATCCTAGCCAGTTAAAGTTTTGTCTCTCTCTACTATCACATCCATCCTCTCTAAGGTCTAGGTGGCCTCCTGATCAACCATCCATACCCCCACTTGTCTAACTATCTATCTCAACATATCAGTCTTCCCTACGACCTCCATCACGTCCTCCATATCTATATCCATGGTATCCCCACATCGCCCTACCAAAATGCCTTTATCAATATTACCTTACCTACAAAATTTCCTAGTGTCTACTCTAATGTACCTCCCACCCTCCCCTTATTACTACCCCAGATGAGATTGCTACACTATCTGTCCAATGATACACTCTTCATATGAGTGGTTACTCCTCCTTGGTCTTTGTTGGTCATGTTGGAAATATGAGCAAGATTGTTGTCATTGATATCAAGAGTCAGTTTCAGTGAGCAGTGCAAGAAGAATGATTGCTTCTAGACCTAATATTATAATATTTTATTATAATATTCAAGGTGGTCATATAAGGTCATATAAGGTCTACAAGAGAAATAATATTATAATATTAAAGTTCTAATGATAAGATGTAAAGTAATTAAATCAATTATAAATTAATTATAATGATTTTATTATAAATTAATTTGTAATTTAATTTAATTAACCCTATGGTTATTAAAATAATTATAAGTTAATTATAATCATTTTATTATTAATTAAATAATAATCTAATTTAATTAACCCTAAGGTTAGAGGTCCGAGGTGTAGACCAATTAGTTCATACAAACCCCATAAGGGGGGCGAAGGTCCAAGGTTCAAATCTTGGGCCTCGCCGAACTGAACACTTGTACCTTTCCTGGTGCTTTTAGTGACGTAAAAGGTTTAAAATGATTGTGGCATGGCAGCTATAGGGGCGGACTGCGTGAAGATCTGTGTGGCAGTTTTCAGGGTGGACAACATAGAATACTGTGGCAGCCATAAAAGTTGGATAGCCTGCCCAGATTTATGGCAGCTACCGATTACACCATGTAAAAAAAAAATTAACTCTAAGGTTAGGGTTATAAGGGCAAAATTATACGTGGACATCATACATTAACTCCTTTGTCGATGTCAACAAAAATCAAGACACGGGTATAAATAACCAAAGCCTGATAGGCTCCAAAGTATCCACGATTGAATTAATAAAATACCCAAGCAAATCATGTGCACAATATTCGGTGAGCAAGAGAGGGAAGAAGTCCACGTTTGAATTCTTTGGTAGGTAGCAAAGGGAGAAATTTTACAAGGTACGAAGGTCTTGTCACCACCTAGCCAAGTGGGCTAGCAGTAATTGGCAGTGCTCTAGGAACACGAGGTACTACATTCAATTTGTAGTAGGGTTGGTAGTGTGGTTGTTTTGTGCACCGAAGACACCAAAGCTTTTTGGATTTTGGCACCTAGGTAGAAGAAAAAGTGCCATGGGTACTTTTACCTTCCACATGAACGCTTAGCTCACGCAGCTTGACAACTGTAGCTAAAGCGCTGGAGGCACTGTGACGTGGGATCGAATCCCACTGGGAGCACTTTGAGAGGCACTAAATTTTTTATTATAAATTGATTTGTGCTTCTAAGGTTGTATGGTGTATTTTTGAGCTTAGAGAGATATAAGGTCATGAAATTAAATAATTATTTTGTTTAATTGTTTGGTGGATTGAGTTATTTAGAGTGGAGTTATAAGGTGTAATAAGAGATTTGTTTTTATATGCTTTTGGTGAATGCTAATTTCAAGGAGTAATAAGGTGTATTTGAGTTTAATTATCTTTGTAATTGTGAAATATTTTGAGGGAGTGTTAGAGTGATATTTTGTCATCTAACCTTTGAAATTGGTAAAGAGAGTAATTGTGATTGAGACAAGTTTTGTGGTTAATCCTTCATCAAACAAAAGGTATGGGCACATCTTCCTTGTGAGTGATTGTTGAATGTTGTGAATGCTAAGTTGGAGTGAAAAGGGTTGTTTGATAAGCATTGTTGAGTTTGATTGTTAAAGTTTTTCTGAGTGAAATTTGATGGTAAAAACCTTGTTTGATAAGCATTGTTGAGTAAGCCTTTTGAGATTGCTTGAGTGAGAACTTGTGAACTATCTTGAACTAGGGTTTAGACAAAGATCATGAGTATCATTGTTATGTGAGATTGTTTGATAAGCATTGTTGGAAATAGTTGAGTGAGTGTTCATATGCTTGGACTAGGATTTGTAAGCAAGAGGTATTTCATTGAGTGAGTGGTTAAGTGGAGTTGATTGAGCCTAGTCAATTGGAAGTATTGAAATGATAGTTCAAGTTCTGTGAAACAAATTGTTCTATATTCTGATTTGATTTGGAAGAGAGATTGAAAGTGATTGAGTGTTGTGCAAGAGTGAAACATATTGAGTCTCTAACCATTATCTATATGTTTATATGGTTAAGAAAGAGAGTTTGAAAGTGATTGAGCATTGTTGTGAGTGTGAAGCATATTGAGTCTAACAATTCTCTATATGTTTCTATGAGATTGGACAAGTTCTAGTGAGGACTTGTTGAGCAGATTTGAGGTAAGTCTTGGTGAAGACTTGTTGAACATATTGGAAAAGTTCTAGTGAGGACTTGTTGAGTAGATTTGAGGTAAGTCTTGGTGAAGACTTGTTGAGCATATTGGACAAGTTATAGTGAGGACTTGTTGAGCAAATTTGAGGTAAGTCTTGGTGAAGAATTTTTGAGCATATTGGACAAGTTCTAGTGAGGACTTTTTGAGTAGATTTGAGGTAAGTCTTGGTGAAGACTTGTTGAGCAGATTGGAAAATTTCTAGAGAAGGGCTTGTGGATAGATTAGTGTGAGCTTTTGTAGAAGCTTACAATGTTGATTTGAGATAAGTCTTTGAGAATAATTGAGAGCAGATTTTATTGATTGATTTGTTCAAACCTTGGGTTAAGGTTTGGGGAAAATCTAGCAGAGTTGATTTGTTATTGAGTCAAGCTTTGTGTTAAGGCTTGAGGACAAATTTATGCTAGATTCAAGGACTATGTTTAGTGCAAATTTGAGGACAGAGATTGAGAAATTTTTTGCTAGATCGAAGGACTGTGTTTAGTGCAGATTTGAGGACAGAGATTGAGAAGATTTGTGCTACACTAAAGGATTGTGTTTAGTGCAGATTTAAGAATAGAGATTGAGTAGATTTGTGCTAAATCGAATGAATGTATTTAGTGCATATTTGAGGATAGAGATTAAGAAAATTTGTGCTAGACTGAAGGACTATGTTTAGTGAATATTTGAGACAGAGCTAAGAGCAATCTTTGGAGGTGACAAAGTATAGAGGAAAATAGTCTCTAGTGGATAGATTTCCATTAGCCAGGGCAGTGAATACAGGTCTTCTAAGTGAGGGTAGGAGTCTTTAGCGGATAGAGATCCATTAGCATGTGTAGTGGAGGCAATAGTTATTCTAGAAGATCACCAGCTAGAGCAAAGGGGATTGGTGTCTCCTGTGGATAGAGATCCATGAAATTGATTAGGGGATTGGTGTCTCCTTTGGATATAGGTCCATAAACATTGTAATATGGAAAGGTTTACCAAGAGATTTGTTGAGAAAATTTTAGTGAAATATTTTCTCCATGGAGTAGCCCACATTGGGTGAACCATGTTAAATTGGTGTCTCAATTATGTGTGGTGATTTATGCATTGCTTTGATTACTGCTATTGATATTGCCATTGATATATTACATAATATTTATTGGGAAATAAAAGTAAAAAGTTATCTTATATTGTTCACCCTCCCTCTCAGTATAAGCTTATGTTCTTCAGGTCAATAATCTGGTACTATGCATAGGGTGGTGGAGGTAGACCAACACCAAACATAGAATGGCCACCACATAGAGATGGGATAGGTATGTCGATATCTAGAGGAGGATGATTCCTTAGGGTGGTTCTAGCTATCTACATAGCAAAGTAGGAAAATAATAAAGGGAAAAGAGAGGGAAAGAAATAGAAAAATAGTTGTAGCTAAAACTCACAAGGATAGGTATAGCCGCATCAAAACCTATGCAAGCATGATACCATGAGCAAAAACATAGACTCCTTACCTAAAAAATTAGCCAATCAAGCCTTCATTTTAGCTCTAGGAAGTGGTGGACGAAGGGAGAATTCCATAACCAATGAACAGGTGCATGAGATATAGGATTTAAAATTAGAGTGCTCCTATCCAAATAGCTTTAGTAGAAATAAACCCCCAATCCACATTTAGAAACGCACACCCCTAAATCGCTCAAGTATATCCTATGGAATCTAAATAGCAAAATATCACAAGAAAAATTAAACAACCAAATAGAGATGAACATTCATACATTTAATAATAAAATGCTAAGGTGAAACCAGAGACCAAACAATGAAGGATTTGTATTTACACTATGGTAAACCTTACATATGAATTGTAATGGCTAAAGAGCCACCCTTAGGAATGATTATCATTCCACTATTTATAGGTATGTTTACATTGATTTCAAAATTTAAACATTAATGGCAGTAGGAAGGAAGACAACTCGTATAGCTAACAGGTGCCACACTAGTGCACTTCTCCTTAGGATAGAACTAATCTTCTAGAAAGAGGTAGATGCATCTATCTTGATCTGGGTCCTTTGATATTCTAACATCTCTACCCAGTTCATAAATTCTCATCTATCTCATCCTCTTTCTCGACTGGTGATCCTCTGGTTGGGTAACGAATGGCAAGCACTAAAGCACCTTGGGAGCATCACACTGGAAATACATCACTTCTACATACAATGTCAAGTACTTGGACTACTGCAGTAGTGGGTAGATCATTCATTTGAATTTTAAGCTATGGTAAGAACTCTTCGTGCTAGGCGGGTGCTTCTTTTGTTATTCTTCCCACCCATGAAGGCACTAGGGAGAGAGTGAGTATTTCTCTATAGTTCCACCCAATTTGCACTTGTATTTCCTACTTGAGATGGGTGGGGGTCCTTCTTGTCCCCAAGGGTGGGGTTTCATAATTCTTCTACCCTCACCATCCACTTGGAAGGCCCACCCAACAAGTTGGGCGAGTATTTTTAGAAATTTCTACTTGATGTCAAGGGTGGAATGTCTACCCACTTTGTCACCCGCTCTACTTCATTCTATCACCCATTCGATGTTTCATTCTATTTGCAACTGATACTACTTTTGAGCAAAGAGAATCACTTTCTAAAAGGAAGAGTGGGTGAAGGATGTAAAATTTCACCCACACTTTTGGTGACTTACAGGGGTTTTCCATATTGTGAAAAAAAGGGAACCTAGAAGGATTAGGAAATACAACAATCACAACAAAGATATGAGTATGAGGGAAAGCAGATAGAAAAGAAATGAGGACACAAAGAAGAATACAAGATAAGGGGAAAAATGGGTATGGAAAGGTTCTAGAAGAAGAGACACACTTAACAAGGCAACAAATGGGGCAGAAGAAAGAAAAAAGGGGCCAAGGCAACCAACATAGGGAGGATTGCTATGGATAAGAGTAGTAAGAAGACAAGCAGTGGAAACAAGTAAATACTTGAAAATATTGCTGTAAGACACACACGGGAAGGAAGAGGAACAAGAAAAAATAGAGACAACGAAACCTTTGTTACCAATAGAAATAATAACAGGAAAAAAAGGGGGGAGGAAAATGGAGGGGAGGAAAGGGCAGGGAAACAAGGAGACACGAAGGGAAAAGCAATCTGAAGTCTATCAAGTGAAACCAATAAGGCATAGACCCTTATCCATGAGATATTCTTATGGATTGAATTCCCCTACACATAACCCATTGAAGACCTAAGCCATTCCAATAGCAGACAAATTACCAATGTTTCTTATCTCTTCTATCCTAGACCTTATTTTTCACATGATCCATCAAGGATCCTATTTTTACTAATTGTTATCAACCAGGAGGTCATTTTTCTTTAACCACAATTTGCGGTTTACACTTTATGGTCTCATTTACATCCAACCATAGGGGCTATTTATAGCATACTCACCTTACCTTGTGCTTGTGTCTGTGAGTTCCAAGGCTTGTTGTAGCTCCCAAGGATGAGTTAAGAGGTCTTTAAAATTGTTGAATGTATCCATTGGGCTACAGGATCATGATAACAATAGACATAAGAACATAAAACTAGGAAAAAAACATAGATGGAGGAGAATGTTACATTTACTAAATATTTTTTGTTGAATCCTTCACTAATGCTTCTCGATGCCTGACCAAGTTGTAACCTTTCATAGGAATCTGTTGCTCCAATGGTTGGTAACAAAAAACTTGATTTCCAATGCACTAGACCTACATAATGCAAGGCTTCATTTACTAGCCATAAAATTGTAGCATGATAGGTACACATCAACCATGATATTATATGCAAATCATCCTCTGAATTTGCAGTGGCTGGACCAAATTACATTGTATTTAAGGAACTACTTGTAACTTATCTAGCACCATCCACATTGGCTCAGAATTATGATAAAATTGTAATCCTTATCATTTTTCCTGAGCGTTTGGACACTCAAGCCTTTGAAACCTATGGTGGCAATGCTTTTTTCCATCATATTCTAACCTTAGACAGTGATCTATCAAGGACCAAATTTTCAAGTTGTCCCTTTTTTATATCGGCCAGCTATGCCAATCTCATGGTTTATTCTTCCTCCATCGTTGAATCCTTCTCCCACTCATGGGCATTCATGTTATCACCTAGATCCAGTAGAGTCTAGGGTTGATTGGTCATGTTGTCTTCATGGACATGGTCATTATGGTACACCTGCTCTTGGTATGTGCCCATTGCATGATCCTGTACCAGCTCCTAAATGAAACTGATTATATGAAGCCTCCACATTAGAACTTACTTAACTCTAAAAAAATCCTCATATAGTTGTGGGAAACTACTTTGCATGGATTGATGCAGAAGGAAGCTGACATCAGGACCAAGGGCCCAAATGTAGAATAGATACGCCTGGGTAGAGGTTGGGAGGATTTGTTGTGGAATCCTCTTTCAACTCTTCTCAAAATGGAAATTGAAGTTTACCACATTTTCAAGAGGATTCCTCTTGATAAATTTAAATTAATTCAAATATTGGAAGGGGCCTCTAGTTCACCAAATGTATCCATGAGAGGCTCTGCAAGATCCACCCATGTAGAGATCCTCCTTGGTTGCAGGGAATTGAACTAGAGCCATGATATGCCTTCAAGGGAAGTGACCAGTAGCCTGATCATCATGTCCTTGTGCATGATATTATGATGGGTGGCCAAAGCAGCAACATATTCAAGGTTTTCCTTCATAGTTCCCTTGACGCCACAAAATTTTGTTAGGGAATGGAAGACAACCTCTAGAATAACATGCCATTCAGGGAGATTGAGGGGACCAAATTCATTCCAATGTGAGAAATTCATGATGGAACAAATATTCACATGCCTCATTGTTCTAGATATTAAGTCACTAGATGAGCATATACTATCTCCACCAGTGATGTCAAGGTTATTCATTGTACCTTGAGTCCTTCAGGATGTTTGGAAATTTAGTGCGAGTAAGTGACTAGTCTCATGATTTGGACATGCTGTGTACTCAGAGTCACCAGGTGACTTTGAGAAGATCTGGATAAATTAGAGAGTTACCAAAATTTGATTTCTTGAAACATAGAAACTCAGTGAGTTCCCTAGTAGAGTCACAAAAAACTATTGGTCAATGATCTGGCATCGCACACAGGGTAGGTAAGGTGGACCAATACCAAGCATAGAAATACTACCACATCAGGATGGGATGGGGTGATTAATAATTGAAGGAGGTCGGCTCCTCTGGGAGGTTCTAGCTATTTATATCGTAGAGCAAGGAAAGGAAAAAAAGGGAAAAGAGAGAGAAAGAAATGGTAAAATGATCATATCAAGAACTAACAAGTATAGATATAGCCGCATCAAGACATATGTAGGCATGGCACCATGGGTGGAAATATAGATCCCTCACCTAACAGATCATACAATCAAGCCTTCGTTTTAGCTCTAGGAAGTGATGGACAGAGGGCAAATTCTAGAACCAACGAATAGGTGCATGAGATATAGGATTCAAAATCAGAGTGCTCCTATTCAACTAGCTTTAGCAAAACCCCAAACCCATGTTTAAAAACACACACCCCTAAATCGATCGAGTAGATCCCACAAAATCCAAATAGCAGAATATCATGAGAAAAATTAAATGACCAAACAAAGATGAACATTCATACATTTAATAATAAAATGCTAAGGCAAAACTAGAGACCAAATAGTGAAGGATTTGTATTTACACTGTGGTAAACCTTACATATGAATTGTAATGGCTAAAGATACACCCTTAGGAATGACCAACATTCCACTATTTATAGGCATATTTACATTGATTTCAAAATTTGGACATTAATTGTGGTAGGTGGGAAAACTCTTGTAGCTGAAAAGCACCACACTGGTACACTACTCCTCTAGATAACATTGATATTCTAGAAATAGGTAGATACATCTAGCTTGATATAGGCCCTTGGATATTCTGACATCTCTGCCCAGTTCATCAATTCTCAACTACCTTGTCCTCTTTCTTGACTGGTGATGCTCTTGTTGGGCAGTGAATGGAAGGCACTAGAGCACCTTTAGAGCATCACACTGAAAATACATAAATTTTGCATACGACATTAGGTACTTGGAATACTGCAGCAGTGGGTAGATCTTCTATTTGAATTTTGTGCGATGGTGAGAACTCTTCATGTTGAGCGAATGCTTCCTTTTTTCTTCTTTCTACTTGAAGAGACACTAGTGAGGGAGGATAGGCATTTATCCATAGTTCAATCCAGTTTGCACTCGTATTTCCCACATGATATGGGTAGGGGTGTTTCTCATATCCAAGGGTGGGATCACACCATTCTTTTACCCTTGCCAACCACTTGGAAGGCCCACCCAAAAAGTTGTATGGGTCTTTTTAGAAAGTTCCCCCCGAGGCCTAGGGAAAAATGTTCACCCACTCCGTCGTTCATCTTGCTTTATTCCACTGCCTGCCTGATGTTTTGTTCTACCTACGACTATTGCTGCTACTTTGATATCTTCTACCCATCCATCAATGTCATCAAAACTTGGTGAACTCATTTCAAGAAAAGGGAATCACTTGAAGGGAAGAGTGGGTGAAGGATGTAAAATTTCACCCACAGTATCCTCCTCATCAACCTTAAAACCATTGCCATATTCAAGCTACTAGATTCTACTCTAGTCCTACTAGCTACCCACTCAATTTTTCCAACTTTTGGTGTTCCTGCATCCCCTACACCATCCACCACCCCTACCCTATGCTTCCACCTCTATGTTTCCCACCAAGCATTATGCTTTGTAGTAGTCCCAACATTATCTATATATGGTATCACAATAGCCACATCACTCACTATATCCAAAGGGTCCACTCGTACCCTACTCTCATGATATCTCTTAACCCTCTAGATGACAACTAATCGATCAGGCAAGCCCTATCACAATACAAATTGCCTCATTACCCATGAAAATGAGAATAAATTTATCTAAAATCCATGATGAGCAATGACCCATCTCCCCCACCTCAATCGACATATCTCCTCTCCATAATCGATCCATGATGGTGCTCCTCTGTATGGATTCCACCTAATATACTAAATTTATAAAGTATCAAAAACACCTTGATAATACAAAGTATTAGCCTCATGAGGCCTCTTCACTTAGGCCTCCATATCAGTTTGCCATCTCAGTATGTACGAAACATCCTCCCCCATAAATATATGGGTATCATATGGTAGCCCCATTGGCCTCATCACCGCTATGTGCTACCATACCCACAACTATACGAGTAAGCTACAACTCAATCCTATCTATGAATTCATTCACACACCATGCAACTCTCTGTATGTTTTATCCAACAACATTGGTACCCATGAAAACTGCATTGACTAATCCATCATATCGTACATAATGCCAATCATGTTCTAGGGGAACATCACCCCTGAAGAGTATATATGAATATAAATCGATATCAAAACCATCACTAGAGCATGTATCAATGATAATACCTATATTCACCAACAATACTCATACAATACATCGTTGCTCCCATAATCCACCACTCGATATCCATATTTGAAGGCTCTCTATAGCATAGCATCCCTTTGCTGACTACTCACATCCATAATCATAATACCCTCCATAGGAATCCTATAGATCATATATACATCCTCTAATGTAATGGTTGTTACCCTTGTCAAGAAATGGAAAGTGTTCCTATCTAGATCCCAATGCAACATCAACACATAAGCCTAGTCATAGTGTACAGTCAACATATGTGCCACCCCATGTAACCCTACATATCACACCCAATATTGATTTCCCAATGTCCACACATCCTTCAAATCATTCAAAAGTTGCCAAAACTAATACCTCGGTTTTAACTCCTTGACTTGCCAAAAGAATTCTTCCTATCACACAACTTTTCACCAAAACACCTACACATACAAAAAAAGTCGAGTACAAATCCATATGACCATACAGACAGGTCCAATATGTATGACCATATGGCTTCGTACAGTCAAACATGAAGGATATTTTTTGATACTCATTTAGCCAAAAATATTGCGCACATCTTCAATTTTTCAAAAAATAACAAACAAAAATGTGAAAAATAAAAAAACATACATGCATAGCTCAAGCACACATGTACACCAAATAATGTGTTAGAAAAAAATAAAACAAAAATCACATGCATGCATGCAAGCCCCAAATCCATTCACCCTTTACCCCAAACAATGCTAACTAGCTTAACATTCTTCTACGGTTTTGTTTCACCAAATTTTAGGCCCTAGGCTTCATTTTATTTCTAAAATACCAAACTAGTAGTCCAATTACCAACATTGCACACCCTCCATCGCTAGCTCTCACACCATTATCAACCACCTTGCATGCTCAGGTATCAAATATGACAAGGTTCTACATCACAAACTCAACCTCACCGCTCGTCTCCTCTCAATTCTCTCAACTTGCACTATGAAAATGAATCGTGCATCCTTTAGTTGTGCCTTTATACGTGCATACCACTTGATTGTGTGAAAAAGTACACTTGTATATCACTACGCCCCTCCATATGATCAAATAAATTATATAATATTTTTTATCACCTACTTCCCATGTGTATATTTGATCATATTTCATCAATTTTTTCACCTAAGGTTATCCACACATCTTTATCAATTGATTCATCATTTATTTTCACCCATCAACTCATTGCTTGAGGGGGTATACATCATACATTTATTACACCTTGCACATGATCAAATATCCAAACGCTCAATCTTGGAATTGTGTTATCCAAAAACATTTACCTAAAACTATTATAAGCCCTCCTTTTTTGGGGTAAACAAATGCAAAATTCCTATTCTCAATTAAAAATCCAATTCAAAATAAATATTTGGTATGCCCCATGCTTGAGACTATATGAATAATCATTAATTCCGTCCATCAAAGTGGTAGATGTAAGACCACTTACAGTAGAAGCATCATGAGAATATCAACCAAGGGTTGGATGGATTACCAAATCAAATCAAGCTCAAAAATCTATCAAAGGTAAATTTTCATGGATATGCATCCCCTCCACAGTTGGGGCATCTTACATTGATCATGACTCAAGAAAATTTTGTGTCCACTCCTTCAACAATCATTGTGGTATGCCAAAAGCTATAATCAATCACAATCAATCATGGGTCAACCCTAACCACTCATCATCAATTAATTTCTCTCACAATCAACCACCAATTTGGTGTCATAAGTTTTTGCACTGCATCATGTTTTCACACAACATAGTAAAAAAAGGGATAAATGTAGACACCTAAAAATGTCACATTTATTATTATGAAGTGGTATTTATGGATTAATTTACAAATCTTACAAAATTTGTATAATTTCCCAAAAATTACTATTCATCCTACTTAAGCCCCATTGGTTGCTAAAGCCCCTTCCTATGCTTAGCACTTGTCACCATGCAACCACCTCTTAATCCTAAGTCTAGGGCCACCTCTCCCTACTCTACCCTTTGAATAGCCTAGCTTCCATCCAAGACTAGCCTACTCTAGCCTAACCCCATAATTAACCCAAACCCTTGGTGAACCTAATCCATGGTCAACCCTACCCTAGCCTCCACCTCACCATTGGTCAAACCTAAACCCAGGGTCAACCTAACCATGGTCAAAATTAACCCTTGATCCCCCACATATCTCCATGTGCATTCAATAACATAAATTATATTTGAATACTTTTTGCATGTAAGGCATTGAAAGCATTAATGAGTCATCATCCACCATGTCATAATGGGTGAAAAGTTTCATATCCCATGCATTTATGAGGTATGGTTCACCATGCCCATTTATTGCATATGGATGTGTGAGGAATTATCTCACCCAAACCCATTTATTAGGCATGGCACACCATGCCACCTTAGGGTACACCTCACTAGAAACTTCATAGGACACCTCAACCCCATTTAACCATGGCCAAGTCTATAAATAGAATGTTATTTTCACCATTTTAGGAGATCACACACTTGCATACCCAAAATCTATAGAAATCACTCTACACTCTAGTGCACTCAAGCCATTGCCTACCATCAACCCCCATAGATGCCCAAACGTGTCTCTTAACACTCCCATTTTACATAATAAACTACTCTTAGTGATAGGTATAAAATACTATCCGATGAGGATAGGAGCTCCAACAACACCAAAAGAAGCCTCCAAAAAAAGTAACTTTCTATTTGGAATACATAGAGGTGACCATACAGGTAGGTCTGGTCATCTTGGTTGCACTCAAGGGCCTGGTCACCCTGAAGGACCTATTTTAGACAAGAATTTGAAAGCACACCATAAAGCTAGGTAAGTATCACTATTTTTATTTATTTTCAATCATTTTTTAACACTTTAATTATGGATTAGACTAGATTTCTTTAGTCTTTTTGTCTTTCATCATGATGGGTCTAATTGATATAGGCCCCTAAATTCTATTAACTATTTTTATTGGGTTGTGTAGGTTTAGAGGACCTATGCAACTAGTAGTGACCCACATGAAGTAATCCCACTCCTCCTTAGGTGACCATAGAAGACCTTTGTTGTTGTTTACCAGTTCATTGAAATAAGACTTCTACCTTGGAAGGCCCATATTATAGCCCATAGAGCACTTTTGTAAAAAGAACATATCTTGTAACCCCTCTTTTACTCATTAATACAAACAAAATTTTTTCTTTGAGCACAACCCTCAAATGTCTTCATATCCACCATATGAATCTCCACATAAAAGTTACACAATATAGCTATATTTGATGTAAGGTCATCAACCTCCATAGAATAATCCCATATCTCAACCTCCTAGGTCCTAAAACTAGATTTCTGATTGGACCTATCAATGAACAATAAATATAAAGAAATATTCCCCTACCCCACTAACCACAATGAAAGCATTACCTACCTTTTATGGGAGAAACAATGAGATAATATTAGAATAAATAAATATTTTATCAATACTCAAGTCAATTCATTGCATTTAGGATGAAGATATTATGATATGTTTACTTATCTACTTTGCATGATAAAGTTGCTTTGTGGTATAAAGGGTTACTTAATAATTCCATTAATAGTTAGGTGTGGAACCTCTCATGAATAGATATAGTAGCATGGTAATTGGTACTCTATTTTGTTTCAAATGAATGCTATAAAAATGTATCCTTAGAATAACATTCATGACTACAATACTAGATTTTTTAAGATCTTAAATTTAATTCCACCAAATGTTAGGCCAAATAAAGAACAAGCATTTCCATATTACATTAAAGGATTATAATATGACTTAGTGTTAATGATTTTTAATGTTAACCACACCACTCTAGGTGCATCCTTTGAAGAAGCAACCCAAGTAGAATATGTTTTGATTAGGTAAGTAAAGATATTGCTTGCCCCACCTATGGCCCATGTCTCCCATTTCATCCAAAATCTATAAAATCTTAGATCTATGCCCTTCATCTCACCCATTATGAACATTCAATAATATTCTAACTTAACCTCTTTTTCATATATTATACTATGTTTATGCCAAAAATCACCATCAACCATTGTCTTATAGCCATAGTTGTCAGTATTATCCGCTCTATTACAACACATAGTCATACTAAGCCATTATGGATCAATATAAGCTCAACATGAAGGGAGTGTTGAATGTGGTAAAGACCTTAAAAAATAAAATAATACAAAAAAGAGGCCATATTAGTAGAATAACGAGTGACAACAATGATAAAATTGGTAGCCTTAGAAAACCCCTTACCTCACCAAAGACCATATATCATGACAAAGTACTAATTAGGGTACAAACCAGGTATAAGATAATATGGTGAATACCAATTCAAAAATTAATAAATTATAGTGTTTCCCATGTAATATGGGTATGATATCATTGATTGTATGGTAGCCATCAAATGTTCATAGACCAATCAATAGAGTCAAAAGAATATCAAGCTCAATAGGTTTCCACTTTGGGTTAAATAGTACTAGAAATGAACCAACTCACCTACTAGTAGCCTATTCTAAATCATTCAATATATCAAGTCTAGGTGTAGTAGATAGACCTTGCCTTAGCAAACCCTAATAATGCAATCTTCACCAACTCTAGTGTAATTGAGGGGGATGAAGATCCCACATTTGATGATAATATAATAAATACAAGTCAATAATGGGTTAGGACCATGGGAAAACAAAATATATTAGAAGAGTAATCCCTAATGCAAGAATAGGCTAAAACAAATAAAATCCATTGTATTAAATTTTTACTACATGTGAAACTTAAGGATAGGTTTTCACCCAAACCAAAATTTTGTAGGAATGCTGGTGTGAATGAAGCACAACACTAGAAAAACTAAAATCCAAGAGTAGGTCTTAGGCCAAAAGTCATTACCAGAACATGGTAATTAGATCCTCAAAAACTAAGAGGTGCAAGAAGAGGGTTAAACTAAAATATCAACAAGACTTATGACCTACACCATACATAAAGTTTTAGTTACCAAGATTATGGGTGAAGATCAATAATGACAAACACCACCTAGGTCTAGTATAGGGTCTATGAAATGGTGACCCAAAAGGATGCAAGAATGAATATGGTGCCCATGCAGTTAGAACTAGCCTTGCAATTGGTAAAGAAGCTTCTCTAACAATCAAGGGTGATTTTACAAGTGCCATCTAAACCCAAGTTTTCTAAAGAGGAAAGGCTCATTCAATGCCACTTTTGAAAGGAACCACTCTATCTACAAAGTATTTATTATTATAATACCCTAAATAAACTCTATATTTACTAGGATTGAGTGTGGCATAGTACCTCAGATCCAATGACCAAGGAGGACATAGAAGTTTTCTATTCACAATAATTGGAGAGAAGTTTGAATTTTAAAATTTGAGATAAACTATATAAATAGTAAAATTTTGTAAAGAGAGTAGGAAGGAGAATTCTATTATATCAATCTAGACTCACCACCATATGATCTTAGGTATATTCTTCACTCACTCTTCTTTCTACATATCAATCTAGACTCGAGCCTTGATTCATTGTATGTAAAGGCCCTTCAAGCCTCTTTAATTTTTGGTATGATTTTAAAGTGCATATAAGCATATATATAAAGATATATGACTACTAAATCTTTTGTCCTAGTATTTATGTGTATGTTTCTCTATGTGGAAGGTTATGGCTAGTATTTGTCCTGGTTTTCATAGGGAGTTAATAGATAATCAATTACACTGGTATGAAACTCTGTTCACTTTTATATTCATGTTTGATGCATGTGTTCACAAATCCCATTGATATTAAAAAAAAACTTGTAATTCTAGGTGTATCACCACCATAAGTTAGACTAGTTAGTTTTATTGCTTTTCTCCTACCTTTATTCCCTAGAAAAATCTTGGTAGATTAGGCTATATTAGGAAGTGAGCCTCAAGGATAACATCTAAACAAGGATTTGATATTGATAAAATTCTAGAACTTGTAATTGAAGTCACAAATTCCCCCTAGACTTCCAAAACTATGTGCTCCATGTGGTGCAAGCATTGAGCACATCCGATAGATTAAAATGGATGGCAATCGTGCTTTGACCATTAGACACCATTTTTACTAGCACACCCAATGGAACAAATCCTAGATTTCATATTACTCATAAAATATTTTTGGATGAGATCTTGGTGAAGATATTAAATTATTTGCTTGCTGAATCATATTCAATATTCACCTACTAAATCCTTTGGATGAAGAACTAATTAAGTTGTGACCCATTGTTTGGAGATAAACTAAGTAATTTATGAGCTTTGAACCCATCACAATATCCATTACAAGAGTAAATCCATAGTTGTTGTTACCATTATTAAATCATGGTCATCGAAGGAGAGGTATACTACAGGATATGACTACACCATAAAACCCACAATAAATAAGGATACCAACATGGAATGATAGAGGCCCACTATATCCAATAGTTCTATTGGTCATTTGGGATGAGATTCTGATCCCCACTTTAAAATCCTTGTCATTCTTCACTAAAGAATATGCATTAACTCTAACCAAACACCTTCAACATATGGTCTACCTATGCATTTTTTATAATACTAGAGAAAAAAATGTGTAGATACATCTTTTAAGGAGAATTTGCATGAGTGGTATATGTCACTTGCTCTACATTCAATCACTAACTAGGATCAGCTCGCTAACTTGCTTGTAGAAATATTTGGAGAGAACATGGACGAAGTATCCCTCTTAGAGTAGTTATCAACCATAAACATAGACCCTATGAAATCCATGGATGATTTTAATACCCAATTCTAAAATACTTGGTATAGAATCCCTAATGAAATTAGACCACCCCTAGGTATGGCCTTCATTTATTATCTAAAGGTTTTTTATTCAAATATATCTGTGATGGTAAAATATAGAGGGGGAAATACTTTGCTAGTAGCTAATGAGATAACCACCCAAGATGAGGACCTAATACAAATAGGGAGGCTATATCCTATACCTACAATACCTTTTTTATTAATATTCAATAGTCATACTAGCCTCCACCTACTGTGCAACCTACCACTT
Organism: Wollemia nobilis; assembly: GCA_028583015.1. NCBI lineage: Eukaryota > Viridiplantae > Streptophyta > Pinopsida > Araucariales > Araucariaceae > Wollemia > Wollemia nobilis. Next base: position 3,761,252 of record JAQPPZ010015005.1, on the reverse strand, counting down.
TCCAATTGTCTCCTACCATAAATCCAGTCCTAATACAAAAAACCTTTGTACCTCCAAACCAACTTTATATTAACCCCCAAAATAAAAATATGGAATATATAAAGAAATTAATGAGGTTTATGTGTAGACCTTATAGCCCTTAATGATCAACAAACTACCTCGAGGTTTCCTTACCAAATTTGCCCAAAACATCATTTTCAATTGGGTACCAAGATTAATAGCTTTCTTAACTTGCTATTAAAGGTATCTGTCATAGTATTTATAAGATTTTAGCTAGCCTCAAAGCTTATGACAACAAATAATTCCCATACTAGTCCCCTTGCAATAGTCACCTCATAATCCAACTATAAATATTATTCCTTCTTAGAACAACTATGTGGAAGAATCGTATACCTAATAATACCATATTCGTATCCCTACCATTGTAACTATGGTGACCCTTAAAAAGTTGAATATCCTAAAACCTAGGCCAACTATCCCAAAACTACTATATAAACACTAGGGCACACTAATTAAAGCTTGGTCTTAGAGACTACTCTAAGCACAAGTACCAAACCACCAAAATAAGCACTAGTAACATTGGATGAAGGAAAGGTCTACATCATTTTTGGTAAGACTAGTAGCCTTATAGATAGTGGGACACAAGTGCAATTTGATGTCCTCACTAGGAGTAAAATGAGAGCTATGGAGGAAGAACATGAGGTAGATCAACTAATTCCAAAAGTAGTACCAAGAACCAACATCCAAAAGACTAGACCACCACAAAAAGATAATAAAATGGAGCAAAAGGAACTCGTACAAAAAACTAGTAACCAAAGAGAAAATTAGAAAAAGGAGGGATTATACCTAAACTAATCGAAGCACCCTATCCCATCATCAAATGATGTATATCCTAATGTATTTCAAATAGTGTACCTAAATTTCAATCATTGGAGTCATTAAATGTTGTGGAGAACTTGAAAAAGGCCATGGTCCCCATGACACTTTTGGATGTCCTCACCCTAAAAAAATATGAGGAAGCTCTAGGGAGGCAAAAATTAACTAGAAATCATTTTGCAAATATCAATAGGTCTTTTCAAAGAAAAAATAAGATCACTTGATGCACGTGGAAAATATATTTAATCATTACCAAGAATTGGAGTGTACCCAAACCCAAAAACATGCATCTTCTACATACCACAATGTAAGCTACTAGGACATATTGTATCCAAGGAAGGAATAGCTATCAAAATGGACTAGGTAAAGGCTAAAGAGAAATAAATATCCCTGATAAAATAAATAAAAAAATCAGTAATAACAAAATCAAAAGAGGAAGATCACAGATTCACACATTACACAATATTTATCCTAGATATCCTCAACCGAGAAAAACCAGTGCAATATTATATTATTATTACATTAACTTGATCATCTCCAATACAATAATATTCTTCTTCTATATCACTCAAACCCTAATGCAAGTGTGATATATATAAAAAAGGGCACATGAACAAATTTTATAATATCATGGGCAAAAAAGCATGGGTTCAAATATAGTAACCCTAAAAGCCTATATGGGCGAGTATAGGTACAAAGTGTCCAATACCTTTTAGTGTTAACCCCACCATAATAATATGGAAAATATTCAACATATTTACAACATTATACCACTTGTTAAATACTTTCCATAGGGGCTAACAACTGCCATTGTCAACTATCAAGGGCAACCATACACATAGATCTTCTACACTAAGAAATTTTTTGAGAAGGTACAATGTTTGTTAATGAATCAACAATATTCTTCTTTGTATCAACTTTCTCCAATATCACTCGGTTCTCTTCAACCATATCTCTCACAAAATGGTAATTTATATCAATATATTTTGACCGATCATGAAAACTAGGATTGTTTACCAAAAATATTGCACTCTAACTATCACTGTTAATTCTCACAACCTTTTGTTTAATGCCAATTGTTGAACGTAACATTTATAGCCACACTGCTTCTTTACTAGCATGAGTTGTTGCAATGTACTATGCTTATGTAGTGGATAAAGCAACAACTGATTGCTTTTTACTCATCCAACTTACTACCCCTCCAAATAGCCTAAACACATAAGCACTAGTGGATCTTCTCTTATCAAGATCTCCAGCCTAGTCAGCATCCACAAACCCTTGTAGATTTATAATATCATTGTCTCCAAATTTTTCTTCATAACAAATAATATAATATGTAGTTCCACGCAAGTATCTAAAGATCCTCTTCACAACAATCCAATGTTCCTTTCCTAGATTTGACATATATTTGCTAACTACTCCCATTGCATGTGTAATATTAGGTCTAGTATAGACCATTGCATACATAAGACTGCCCACAACACTAGCATAAGGAACATGATGCATTTCTTCAATTTCCTCATCTATTTTAGGACACTATTTAGCAAATAACTTTTGACCAACTGGATATGGATTATATACTAGTTTACAATCATGCATCCTAAACTTATGTAGTATCAAATCAACATATTTCCTTTGATTTAACCACAAATTTCTATTTGCATGATCCCTTATTATTTCCATACCCAAAATAAAAATTTTAGCACCCAAATCCTTCATGTCAAACTCTGAAAATAAATGAGATTTTAATAGCTTTATCATCTCCTTACTGTTACCAATTAACAACATGTCATCCATATACAATACAATGATAGCAAAATTTTCACCTTCCTTTTTGAAATATACACATGGATCTGCTTTGATTTTTCCAAGCCCAAGTGTCAAGACAAACCTGTCAAATTTTTGGTTCCACATCCTTGGAGACTTCTTCAACCCATAAAAAGACTTCTTTAGCTTGCATACCAGGTCCTCCTTACCTTTTACCTTAAAGCATTCTGGTTGTGATATATATATATATATATATATATATATATATATATATATATATATATATATATATATCTTCATCAAGTTCACCATGTAGAAAAGCTATCTTTACATCCATATGTTCTATTTCAAAATCAAAAGCAATAGAAATAGCCAATAGAAATATGATTGAAGTTAGTTTAGCCACAAGAGAAAAAATATCACCAAAGTCAATTCCCTCAACCTAAGAAAATCCTTTTTCTACCAAGTGAGACTTGTACTTCTTCAACTTTCCTTTTACATTGTACTTCTTCTTGAAAAACCACTTACAACCAACAGGTTTTCTACCAAGTGATAATTTCACCAGGTACCATGTCTTATTTTTATCTAGAGACTCCATTTCTTCCTCCATAGCCATTTTCTAAGACTTATTCTCACATGACTGAAGTGCCTCATTTACATTCTTTGGTTCTTCATTAGTAACTGATAAATTAAATACAAAATAAAAATTTGGACTATACATGTCTGGAAGTCTTCTCTCTTGTTCTAATCTCCTCAAAATTTAAGTTCTAGATTCTACATCTTCAACTTCCTCCTCACCTTCTTCCTCTGAATATTCCTCTTAAGACTCTCTCTATAATTCAGGTTCTACCACAATTTCTTCCTCCTGTTCCAATTTTACCTTCACTATTTTTTGTTCTTTGCTTGGTTTCATTTCCTATTTTAAAAACCCTTTTGTTTCTCTAAATATCACATTACAATTGTAAACAACCTTCTGTGTTTCTGGGTTCCACAACTTATATTCTTTAACACTAGTACTATAACCCACAAATATGTATTTTTTAGATTTATAGTCTAGCTTAGTCATTTTCTATTTTAGGACATACATATAAGCATCACAACCAAAAACTCTTATATTTCTAAGAGAGGGTTTCTTACCAGTCCATACTTCCTGTGGAGTCTTGTCCACTAAAGCTGAGGTAGGAGATCTATTTATGAGATAACAAGCTGTTAACAAAAAATTTGTCCATAATTTATTTTCTAACCCTACACCACTTAGCATGCTTCTAGCCTTATCCATCAACATAATTTTAATTTGTTCTGCAACCCCATTCTGTTGTGGAGTATACAAAGTTGTTCTCTATCTTTATATTCCATAGTCCTTGCAAAACTGCTCAAATTCATTAGAGCAATATTCACCACCATTATCACTTCTCAAAACCTTTATCTTGTTCTCTATCTGATTTTCTACCATAGCCTTAAACTCTTTAAATTTATTAAAAACCTTAGATTTGTTTCGTAGAAAATATACCCAAGTATTTCTTGGTAATTCATCTATAAATGTAACAAAATAGACAAATTTACCTAATTATGGTACTTTTGCAGGTCCAAACACATCACTGTGAACTAGATGTAGAATTCCTTCAGAACTTGTAGCACTGCTTGGAAACTTGAATCTAGTTTGTTTTCCAAAAATATAGTGCTCACAAAAATCAAAATTTAATGGGCAATAAAAAATTCCTTCAGCCATACCTTTTATTTTCAATGTTCAAAGTCCTTTCTCACCAATATGCCCCATGCATTGATGCCACAACATTGTCTTCATTATAGGAATGCTCAAAGCCATTTCAACCGTATGATTTTCCTATACAAATAAAGTGTTATTACAACTAATACTTATAGTACTAGCCTTATTGAATACCACATTCACACTTGCATCATTCATCTTAATCATAGATATCATATTATTTGCCAAACCCAAAATATGCAACACACCAGGAAGGGTTTTAATTCTTCCATTTTTTAGCATTAGCTTGAATATTCCTTGAAATATAATTTTATATTTTGAATTTTCTCCTAAAAATAATTTACCTCCATCTATATTTTCATATTCATAGAACCCCTCCCTATGAGGAGTCATAAAAATAAGCACCTGATTCAATCAACCATGAGTCATCACATTCACTTGAGAATGATGCAGCTAAGAATAAGTCCCATGAATCTTCATTTGTGGTCTTTATTTTTATAGAAGTTCCTTCATAAGATAATCAATTATTATTAGCCTTTATATATATGTAATATCTTTTATAATGTCCTGCTTTACCATAATTCCAACATTTCCTCTTTTCCAGAGCAACATATTTACCCCTAGATTTTGATTTCTTTTCTCCTGATTTCTTTTTTCTTCTTTCTTGAGAATGACCTCACAACCAAGGCTTCCTTTTGATGATAATCCTAAGAATATTTTCTTCTCATCTCCTTAGACAATAAAGTTCCTACTATATCCTCTACTTTCAATGTAGATGTAGTATTGGTGATAGCCATAACAAGGTTATCCCATGAACCATGTGATGAACAAATTAAAGTAATACATTTCTCTTCTTCATTAATTTTGAGTTCTATAGAGGTTAATTGACTTACCACAATGTTAAAAGCATTCAAATGTTCAGCCATAGAGTCACCATCATTCATTCAAGGTGAATATAATTGCTTTCTAAGAAAGAGTCTATTTACTAGTGACTTTGTCTGATACAATATTTCCAGCTTCCTCCATAATAAATTTGTCGTGGTCTCTGTAGATACATTCAACTATACCAAATAATATAAGCATAATCTGATAGATCTCCTTGCCTTCATATCAAGTTTTAGCCAATCCTCATCTTTCATTGATGTTGGTTTTATTTCTGAGACCGCAATCCACCGATCTCTATCAACCAATAGATCCTCCATCTTGAGTTTCCATAACTAAAAATTTTATCCATTAAATTTTTTAATCTCTATCCATGTGCATCCCATATTTCTCCTTTGCGTGGATCCTTTTGTGTACGACTCCCACTCAAGAATTAATTTATCACAAGATTGAAACCCTTACTCCTCGAAAAAAGCTAAAACCTAGATTTGATATCAAATAAAGAGAACTAAATATCCTTGATAAACTAAATTAGAAAAGTAGTTTTAACATAATCAAAAGAGGAAGATTGCAGATTTACACATTACATAATATTTATCCTAAAAAACATCAACTAGGAAAAAAATAGCACAATATTATCTTATTCTTTCATTAACTTGACCATCTCCAATACAATAATATTTTTCTTCTATCTCACTCAAATCCTAATGCAAGTGGTGATATATATAACAATGGCACATGTATGGATTTTACAATATCATGGGTGAAAAAGCACGGGTTCAAATATAGTAACCCCAAAAGCCCATATGGGTCTAAAAATAACTTAAAAAACCCTAAAAATTTAGAGTGTCTAGTACCTTTGAGTGTTAACCCCACCAGAATAACATAGAAAATATTCAACATATTTCTAACAAAGGCCATTGTCAATCTATCACTTCCTCAACATGAGAAGACCCTTTAGTGTTTTTTGGGCTACATAGATTTTTTTCATAGGTTCATACTAAAATTTTCTACAATAGTCAGTCCAATTACCCAAATTTAAAAAAAAGGATGGCAATTTAAATGGATTAAAGAAGAGACATAATTTGGGAAATTAAATAGACCATGTCATAGGCCCTGCTATTGGTCAACTCAAATTTTAGCAAGGACTTCATTCTCTATGTACATGGAGGTAAACTCATCATAGATTCTATCCTTATCTATAGGGACAATGGAAATAATAAATATCCATAGCTTTATCACAAGAATCCTTGAGTTTGACATAGAAATCAATACCATAAAATTGATCAAAAGTAGAGTACTATACCAATAGCTTACCCAAGATACGATGACCATAGTAAAGGAGAAGACTTATCTTGTCACTAGTATCAAAGAAGACTGGAATTGGGTATAGAAATAAATTTATTATATATACCAAGGTTGGTACCCATAGACTTAAACTAAACTCAGAGAAGGAAATACAAACTATTGAATGTACACTATGCTCTTATTGAAGTTCTATTTTGAAGAAACTTTGATAGTATTTTTTTGAGATGTGTTAGAACCAAATAAATTGTTCTATTAATCGAAGAATTTCATTAGGGTTCTCCAGTGGATATTATTTGACCCATACAACTACAATGAAAGTCATGTAGGATAGATGCTACTAGCCAACCATGTTCAATAATGTGCACTTATGCGTAAGAGAAGGTAGTAGATGTAAGTTCTTCATTAGGAGAAACTATAGCCCCCTTACCTCTAAAATCCATTATAGTCAACAAACCCTTATCATAGTGGTATATTGAATTTATTGGAGTAATTAACCCATCCTCAAGTGAAGGCCACCAATGGATCTTGATAGCCATATATTATTTCACTAGGTGAACAAAGGTGATCCCACGAAAAGAGGCCATTGGAAAAGTCATCATGAACTTCCTATATGATTTATCATGTGGCTTGGGGTACTTAACACTATCATAATATATAATAACTTGATATTTATTGGGACCAAAGTAAGTTAGTTTGCTCTCTCATATCACATTTACTCGAAGACTTCTTCCAACAACTACCCACAAGGAAATAGCATGGTAGAATCCTCAAATAAGAACCCACTTTGCATACTAAAAAGGATTGACACTAACAACCAAAGGTAATGGTATATACACATATAGCAATATCTATGGGTAGACTAAATCAAACCAAAGAAACATATGAGATACTCCCCATATTCCTTGGTTTATGGCCAAGAGGCCGAACTCCCCATTTCTATAGAGCTTCTTGCACTTCAATTGCGACATCAGTTAAAGCTACAATAAAATGATGCCATGTCATTAAGGATATGAGAGTTACTAAAGCTCAAAGAGTGAAGGGATCTAGCAAGAGAACTCCTACAAAAATACCAATAAATCATAAATAAATGGTTTGACTGCAAGGTCACAATGCAATATTTCCAGGTAGACAACCTAATACTCAAATGGGATGAGGACTACAACAAATTGGGCCAACATAAATTTTTTTAATCTATCTAGAGTGGGTCATACATCATCATTAGAATCAAAGTAGATAATACAATTGAGGTTTCCATGCCATATGGATAGTAACTCCCAATCCTAGTCAATAGGTCCTACCTAAAGAGGTGCCCTTGATTTGTTACTAAATCTACTAATAATGGAATTGTTGATCCATAAGATCCCTCATGTTGGGGATGCAAGAATTTTTTAGTTAGACATTGTCTCAATTTCCCTCTAATGAATGAGTATCCACCTATAGAAGCATAAATACACTAAGCAAAAAAGAACACCCATGTTGACCCCAAATTATCCAAAACACTAAGGAATGGAAAGAAGTTGCCTATCAAAGAACCATCATTAGGGCCCTATATATCAATCTACGAGGACTTAAAATTTTTACCTAGCACACTACATGGTACCCCAAGTACATAATAACTATGAGCTAGTGGTGGCATGTGATGTTCATTATAATTCTAAGCATACATAAATTTGGGGTCAAGACAGTCATTTCAAAATCAACATCTTATCTTAGGCTGTGTGAGACATGTTGGTGGTTCTGGAAGGACTCAAGATAAACCTAGGAATAGTCAATAAATTTTACTTGCATCCTCTAGACCCCTTAAGGCATTTAAATTTTGATCTCCAAGTATAAAGTAGCTACCATACCAAAATTTTCCCTCAATCTATCCCTTTTTAAAAATGATACCCATAATATCCTTAAAATGATAAAATTTCTTTTTGGTATGGATGATGAAAAAATCATCCCTTAAAAAGAGATAAGAGTGCTACATATATTCAGATATGTCCCCAATTATAGGCCCTTGGTTCTCAATTTTAGCATTTCATCACCAAATAAATCCATAGGGGACTATGAGATTTAAATAGTATCCCTACCTTCTAGTGTGTTTATTTCTTGGAATAGTAGCATAGACCCTTGGTTGTATGAAAATTTAGGCCTAAAGATGAAAGGTAAAGAGGGAAACAATTAGTTTATCTATAAGTGGAATAGGGTCCTATATTAAACTTCTTACTACACCTTTATGGATGATTTCCTAGTGCTAAGCCTAAATGGCCTCAAAGGAACCAAGCCTCCATGTATTCTAGGAAATAGTGTTAAATACCTACATCATGAGTATCGGGGAGACCAGTTCTTCCTTCATAATTCTATCATCATATGTATGTATGGTTTCTCCAATTCATTCTACCTACTACCAAAATACATGACTATAAGGGTCATATATTTTAAAGTACTGAAGTAGCTAGACTTGATTGATGTTATCTTCAAGAGTAGGCAAAGCAAAGTAAACTACTACAAATTGCTAGTGCACTTATCGTTGGTTTGCCAACTAAAAAGAAGAACGAATTCCATTTTGGAGGGGAAATTAGAAGAATTGGATCTCAAGAGGCTAGAGGACTCTTGGCCTTATGACTTCAAAGGTGTATTTAAAGAATATCCAAGATTTACAATGCCAAAATTTTCTAATACCAACCAAGGCCACGAATAGAGGACTACCAAATTGCTATAGAAGGGACCTACCCATTACTTCAAGAAGAAAATTTCTTATCTGTTGAGAAAAATTAGGAGCACTACCTCACCTTTTATACCCGTACAAGAGAGGTAAACCCTAGCATCAAGATCACCAAGAACAAGAAGGATAGAATGCTAGTAGTTAGACTGAAGTGAAGAGAAGATTGATGCCTAGTGGATGCCTTTCCAATGGGTTTTTGATATAATGTTGATTCTTGGGAAAAACGAACATGATGAAAATTCTTAAAAAAATTATGATGAAGTGCATGAAATAGAACTTGATGATGTATAAGAAGGAAACCAAGGAATATCCCCAAGTTCATAGTCATACTGATCGAAGGGAACCACCCAAGGAGAGACCCAAGTCCTCCCTAAGACTTCAATGGAACTAGAGGGATATTTGATTGAAGATCCTACCCTATAATCCCAAAATTTGAATGCTCCAAATCATCCTACGACATCTCTAAATAAGTAATCATGAGAGGAAAAGAACAAGAGTAAAATATTCAATAAGAAGCAATAGTCATCCATGGACATCAAGGTACCCTTTAAGCAAAATAGGAGCAAAACATAATCCAAGGAAGCATCACCACCACCTGTGAAAGGAAATCTCAAAATAACTCCATTGAAATTGGAAGAGGGTTCTCTAAAAATTGAAGTAATATCTACTCTATCCCTTGACACTTTATTTCTAAAAATCTTACCATTGAGTGACCCCTCTTTTATTGTATCTATATTTATAGTCCCATATGTTATAATATATTACATTGTTTATTATTCATGCCAAGTATCATATAAGATAAACCAAGTGTCACTTGAGGAAGACCAAGGGTCATTTTGTAAAACCTATATAATGGACTCATAGTTCCATTCTTCATTGTACAATTCTATTCACATAATATGATGTGATACTTATTCTTCTTCATGTAGCTCTTCTATTCTCTCATTTTCTTCTTAGTAATTATGTTTCTTGAGTAGATAGAATAGTACAAAAACCATCATTAGTATCAGAGTTACAAGGGGACCTAAAAAAGGTTGTGGAAAGCTAAAGGGAGAATATTTCAAGGAGGAGCAACTCCTATAAGAATAATTTGGGACAATTGTTGTCATCCTACAACAAGCCCAAAAGAAGAATTGAACAAGGAGGTTTCTGGTTTTTTTAGCAAAAAATTGAAGGCCATTGAAGGAGAGTTGAAGCCACCAAACTATATTTTTAGGCAGCAAGTTAAAGGATTACTAAAGCTGCAAATTGATGAGTTAAAAAATGCTATATTGGATAACAAGGAAGAGCTACAAATCCATAAAATACAAGGCAAAAAATAGGTGAATTGAATCACCAATCAAGATTGCTACAAGGAGTTCAAAATAAGGTTTGATAATTGGTGTTATTAAAATTCTTATTCAGTATTAATTAAGTTCATTTAAAACACCATTTAGAGTTATCCAAAGGAGTAATAAAAAGAATTTAAAAGTGCATCATACAAGTTAATTTTTAAGAGTTATTTAAAGTGAATTAAAGTATTTACCAAAGTAAGGAATATTAGTGCACAAGCAGGGTTGAGTTGGAGTGTCAAAAGACACCATTAAGCGTAGTTGAACAACAAAAAATCTAGGTAAATATAAGCCACAAAAAAGGAGCATTATAACCACCAAGTAATAGGGAAGAAGATTCCATATTCAAGCAAGGAATAAAGCTACATAAAGAGACTAAAAGAGTCTCAAAATTCAAGGTGCAACTAAGGTAATCTATCTTAGTTTATTGTTGATTTATTTTAGGTTTTAATAAGCACCATATTAGTCTTCTACAAAGCACAAAAGGAGACAAAGCTTGAGTGTCTTAAGACACCAACGTAGCACAATATTACAGTCAATAAACGATAGTATTTGTCAAGATTAAAGCACAAGTTATGGTGCTAAGGAGATAGATCCATCTAAAAGGCTCAATACCATCCTCTTCAAGGTATCAAAAGACACCATATTCAATGCCATAGTCTCATGAATGCAGTGCCATAGTAAATAAACCTATCATAGCAAAAGGAACATACAACAAGAAGAAGACTAAGTAAGATAACTTAGTGTCAATAGAAATGATATCGTCAATAAATTATAGCGCAATTTGCATAATGTATTACAAGTGTCAAAGATAAGGTGCAAAGAATGATAACATCAAATTTTACCCAAGGGTACACAAATAGAAGCTTGGAGGAATGACCACCATGAAGAAAGTATTGAAACACCATCGAAAGATCCACCTTCATTGGAGACAAGCCACCTTGGCTGGAAGAGGAGCCACTAGATGTAGAAGCTCAAGAAAGAAGATTGTAAAATAATCAAAACAAATTGCAAAGGATTTGGAAGTGCATTAAGGTGATAAGGACATTGAAGGGTTTGGTTGCATGCAAAATAAAGAGCCTTCACTTGTCATATTAACGAAAGGAATCTTGTGCCACTTGGCACAAAGGAAGTAGAGCATATATGTATTCTTATTTAACCTAATGCTTGCATAAAGGAGCCAAAGAGCGCCTAGGTTGAAGTAACATTCTAATTAAGTCAAAGAGCACCCAAGTTGAAGTAATTCTTTAGTCAATCCAAAGAGCACCTAGGTTGAAGTACCACTTTATTCAAGCCAAAGAACACCCAGGTTGAAGTAACACTCCTCATTAATCATCATTTTAATTCTTAAAGATTATTACCAAGCCTGCACCACATAAATTAACACCTCTAAAAGGTAGTAACCTCCTTGCACCACCTAACAAGAAGATATACATTCTAAGGTAATGTAAGTACCACTTGGCATACATTTCAAAGGAGGACAAGAGTTTTTAATAGCCCCACACAGGAAGAGCATGCATATACAGTGTATGCAAAGGTCAAAGTGCATTGAAAGGAGTAAAATACCGTCATAAGAGAGCACCATTCAAAATAGAGCATTGAATGCTCACTGTCATGTTGTGAAAACAAAATAAATACAACGCTCCAAAGCTTATAAAGTGAAGACAATATTAAAACCAATTAGCATGTATCATTAGAAAGGTATATTTACATTGATTGTAATATATGCTTTTATTAAAGTGAAAAAGGATATATAAGGTGCATTATATCTAAGGTTAAGCTTATATTGCACTAGAGAAATTACAACCTTAGTGAATTAAAAAGCAAATCAAAACAAGGAGTTTATATTCTTAAGTGATATTTTAAAAGTGCATTAGTTGAAATATAAATATCATAATATTTGCATATAGTTAAAATAGGAGATAAGGTTTTCTACCTTGGAAAAATTAAAGCATTATTATTTTGCAAATATTATCATTTTCTAAATTTTCAAATTAGGGAGATATAAGGAGTACTACATCAAACTTTAGATCATTGGAATTTAGAAAACTAAATCATTGATAAGTAAAGAATAAAGGAAGCAAATTCATTAATTGCTTAGAAGTTGGAATTTATTATTAATGCTTGTCTCTCATACAAACTAAAGGGACAAAATGATTCCAACTATAGACTCTTGAAAAATAGAGAACTTCATAAAATTAAAAGTGCAAATATCAATAGGGAGAAATAAGGAAAAATAGGAGTTGAAAAAAACATTAGAGAGTCAAATCAAAAGGAAATATAAATCAAGCACTTAATCAAGACCATAATTTCAAACACTTGGGAGATATAAGGGATTCTACAAAACTTGATAGTAATAGGATTTTATCAAGTTTGATCACATAATCAAAACACTAATGTGTCATAAGCCATGGACCATTGGTATATGGATTCAGGGGCAAGCAAACATATGATTGAAAACATACATTAGTTTAATTCTTTTTAAAATAAAAATTAGAAACCCATTGCTATAGAAGATAGTAAAAATTATGAAGTAAATGGGATCAACATACACAATAGGGTAGTTTTTCCCCTCTACATATTTGGTGAACCCAACATGAAAACATGTATTGGTGGCCAAGATAGGAAGCCTCTTCCTTTTATTTTCTCTTGAAAAATTAAATTAGACCACTAATTTTGTTTGTTTAGAATAGAAAAAATTTAAAAATATCTTAAGAATATTCTTGTGTGTCTTTCTTTAGTTTTCTCCACTATCCTTTTCATTCTCCTAATGGCTCCATTCATTAGGAGTCAGCAAAGAAATTTAGAATCTAATCAAATTCCTCAAGAAGATGATTAGGTTGATAGAGAGAATCCTAACCTTTATATAGAAGAGAAAGAAAATGTTGAAACTAATACAAAATATGATCCCCTTGATAAGCCTAATGGTGGTTTCACTTTTACATCATTTGATCATGTTTAGGATTCCATAAAATTCCATAGGGTGGCTTTTCTCAAAGCTATGGAGCATGAATCTTAGCTCGAAAGGGGTGAGATCCCTCCTCCTCCTCCAAACATTTCTCCTAGAAATATGCATGATAACCCTTTGTTTTAATCTTCACATCATGACAATATGTTATATAAACCAATATATGCTACTACTGTAACCACCAACATTGGAAGGATTCTACAAGTCCCTCCAACTAGTAGTGCATATCAAGATTATATTCAATTTCCTCCTCATTCTACTCATCTCAACATTCATGCTCATGTTCCACCAAATGTTAGTTATCCTCTATAGCAAGATACCACATGTCACAACCCATACCATAATAGTATCAATACCTTCAACATGGGTCAAGTTCCCTTTCAACATCCTACCTTACCCCTCCCTTCGGGAACCTAAGGGCATTGCATAGCAACAATCATGAGATACAAAATTTAACTAATATGGTGAAACAATTGGTTTTTAGAGTGGATATGATTCAACCTCTTAGTTTAACCTAAAACTATAGAGAAATATGCAATCAGTCCTCAGACCCTATTGTTACCTCTAGGTCCCACCCTAAGCATTTTCCAATGTTGGTTTTACCTATATATAGGGGAACAAAAGATCCAATTGAACACTTACGAATGTTCAAGATAGCATGTCATGATATCATATATGATGACATGTTATTGCTAAAGATGTTCCCTAAGAACCTTAGTGGTATGACATTAGAGTGGTATTATCAACTGCCTAATCATTCTTTGAGGAATTTTGAAGAGACAACTAAATTGTTTGTTCAACAATTTAGAACTTATGTTGAAAAGAATGTGACTATAAAAGATGTCTATATGTTAAAATAAGACAAAGATGAAAGCTTTTCAGAATTTCTATCTCGTTGGAGGGGTCTATTTGGACGCTAGAGATATACCTTATCCCCTCGAGACATGCTTGAGATATTTATTGGGAATTTACAAGAACAAATATCTTATGCATTGGAAATAACTATCACATCTTTTGACCAAGAAATATATCCAAGGAATCATAGCGAGACCAAATTGTCCACTATAAACTCTAGCCTATTGAAGAAAGATAAACATTCAAGGAAACAATTAGAGCCAAAACCTTAATCCACCATATAAAGATGAAATCAACAAGACCTCGGCCAAGGAATCATACTGAGACCAGACTGTCCACTATAAACCCTAGCTTGTTGGAGAAAGACAAAGTCAACAGACCCTATCATTCAAAGAAATATGGTGAGACATAAGCTTATACATGTTATTTTAAAATAAACTTAAGGATTTTAATATGTACAAATAAAAAATAAATCTAAGACTTTGAAAAATAATATTATATATTTTAAATAAAATTAAAATAAATAATAATTTACAAATTTGTGAGTAATAAGTTATTTATTTCATTTTAGTTATAATTATAAATTAATATTATTTTTAAGTTAATTTTTTAAAGAAAAAATTTAAGTTTTAATTATATTTAAGTTGTAATTTTAATGTAATACAAACAAGATAATATTGTTCTAATACCATTATATGATTATATAACTATTTCAACTTCAAAAAACCAATTAAAAATACATGATAATTTTGTTATAATACCATTATATGACTATATAACTTTTTCAACTTCAAAAAACCAATTTAAAATATAACTACTTGATATTAAATCAAATTTATATTTATAAATATTTTTAAACTATAAATTTAATTAAAAATTCTTAATCAATCAAATCTATGTCTATAAATATTTTTAAACTATGAATTTAATTAAAAATTCTTAAATAATTATATTTTTAATATTAATTATTGTGATCTAAGGTCTGTATGCAACCTTTCCTCTACTATATCTACTAAACAACCTCCAAGTAAAAACACTAAACAATCTAAAATAATAATTAGTTCTCCTTTACTAACTGTATTTAAGAAATACAAATTTAATTCTCCTTAAGCCTTGTTGCTCATAAGTATCCATATGGAAAGATATGATTTTAAACATCATTTGATTTTATACATTATAAAATAAACTGGTAGATATCATCTCATAAATAAACTGGTATTAAATAATTTTGATGTATATAAACAAAATATAAATTATACATGATAATATTGTTCTAATACGATTATATGATCATATAACCATTTCAAATTCAAAAAAATCAATTAAATATACAAATTTTAATGTTTATAATTACTTGCTATCTATGTCTATAAATATTTTTAAATTATGAATTTAAATAAAAATTCTTAAATAATAATATTTTTAATATTAATTATGGTGATGTATGCAACCTTTCCTCTAGTAAACAACCTCCAAGTAAAAACACTAAATAATGTAAAATAATAATTAGTTCTCCTTTAAAAATACAACTTTAATTATCCTTAAACCTCCTTGCTCATAAGTATCCATATGAAAAGATACAATTTTAAACATTATTTGATTTTATTCATTATAAAATATGAAGCACTACATTCGAAAAACACTCACAAATATTTAAGAATATAGTATGATTTATTTATGAAGCCTAAATCTTAAGCTTTACGTCTACCATGAGGGAAGCCTTTGAGTCAGATAATTGACTACACAAAGGGATTACTATTAAGTCATAAGATGACATGTGCATAATGTGTCAGTATTTTTTTGCTTTTGTGCAAGAAAATAGAATCCATAGGGTCATTATGCATGGCACACAGAATACGAGTCCAGAGATTCCAGTATCTTGGTTCCCAGTGTCAGCACCTTGAGAGTAAACATACATCATCATGGCAATTGTAACCGCAGCTAACGCAAGAATTTTCCTGTTGTTCTTCATCCTGAAAACTTGTTAACTAAGAAATTCTTATGTCCAAGTGTGATAGATGAATGGATAGAAGTATGGATTATATAGAGTATACGTTTAAGATAGAGGGCGAAGAAGGAAACCTCAAACACATGCAGAAGTTATTTTTATAGCATGCAAAAGTTGTGGTTAAGAGAATCTTGTATAAGAGTAGAGCAATCTTGGAAACATAGAATAATTTTTAACCAGTTATAGTTTGTAATATTACATCCATCACATACATCCAATTAAATAGGTTAATACCAGTTATACATCAAGCTAAATAGGTTAAGACCAGTTATAGTTTGTGAAATAGATTAAGACCAATTATAGTTTGTGTGATTGCCATGTTGAATCCTTAACATGTGGGAGGTCCACTCCATGTGAAAATATTTTAGAGTTGTGGTTAAGAGAATCAGGTATGAGAGTAGAGCTTTATCAGTTAAGTTTTTGTGGATTTAACATTGCTTTAAAATAAAATACAAGGCATATGCATGTGGACAAAAGATGAAAGATATTCCTTTGCTTGAACTCTGAGACATGATTGAGTTTAAAAAAAATAATATTTGAAAATGAATAAAAATGATATTTATTTGTATTATATCATTTATATATCAATATTTGAATATTATTTTATTAAGTGTTTTATAAAAAAAAAAAAAAAAACAAATGAATTAAATTTAAATTACAAAATAATATTCATCTTACTCATAAATTCTATTTAATAAACTAAATTAATTCATACTAAATCTTTCAATTATAACATTAGAATAGAATATGACCTTATAGGTTAAGACCAGTTATAGTTTGTGTGATTGCCATGTTGAGTCCTTAAAATGTGGGAGGTCCATTCCCTGTCAAAGGATTTTAGAACATGCGAAATTTGTGGTTAAGATCAGTTATAGTTTGTAAGATTACATATATCCATTTAAATTGGTTAACACCAGTTATGACCTTAACAAGGAGATAATAAAACATAATGTAATTATTCTTAAAATACAAGGCATATGCTTTATCAGTTAAGTTTTTGTGGATTTAACATTGTTTTAAAATAAAATACAAGGCATATGCATGTAGACAAAAAATGAAAGGATATTCCTTTACTTGAATTGGAAGACATAATTGAGTTTCTAACATAATTGAGTTTCTAAATATAATATTTAAAAATGAATGAAAATTATATTTATTTGTATTATATCATTTATAAATCAATATTTGAAGATTATTTTTTAAGTGTTTTATAAAATTAAAATCAAAACAAAAACAAATAATTAAATTTAAATTACAAAATAATATTCATCTTACTCATAAATTCTATTTAATAAATTAAATTATTTCATACTAAATTTTCAATTATAATATTACAATAGAATATGACCTTATAGTATAACTAAATTAATTATATATATATATATATATATATATATATATATATATATATATATATATATATATATATATATCTTTAAATATTATATAAAAACAAAAAATAAAATAATACGTAAAAATATAAATAAGGGTTCTTAATGGAGAGACTAATCTGTTGCTATTGCTTATATATCGGTCCTTAACCAAAGTATACGGCAGCCCTTGTGAGATACCACACTAACATGGTTTTTAGATTCTTATCCAAGTTTAAATCATAACATAGCATATTAAAAAATATATATTTTAAGGTTCGAGGAACAACTTAAAAGGTCAATATTTAAAGTTGTAAACAAATTCCACATCTTTTGTCCACATGATAATGCAATTATCTTTTGTCCACATGCATATGCCTTGTAGGTCCATAATTGTTGCCAATTTTTCATATTGCATTAAGAAAAAAATAAGTTGGATATTATAATCCCACCTATGTCCATTACCATTAAACATTAATTTCATCACACGACCATCCATGAAGACGAGACTCTACACTATAAACCCTAGCCCACCAAATAAAGACTCTCACTATAAACCTTAACCCACCAAATAAAGACAAAGTTAACAAAGGTCCAAGGAATCATAGCGAGACCAAATTGTCCACTATAAACACTAGCCTATTGAAGAAAGATAAACATTCAAAGAAACAATTAGAGCCAAAACCTTAATCCACCATATAAATATGAAATCAACAAGACCACTATAAACCCTAGCTTGTTGGAGAAAGACAAAGTCAAAAGACCCTATCATTCAAAGAAATATGGTGAGACATAAGCTTATACATGTTATTTTAAAATAAACTTAAGGATTTTAATATGTACAAATAAAAAATAAATCTAAGACTTTGAAAAATAATATTATATATTTTAAATAAAATTAAAATAAATAACAATTTACAAAAGAAAGATGGTGAGACATAAACTTATACATGTTATTTTAAAATAAACTTAAAGATTTTTATATGTACAAATAAAAAATAAATCTAAGACTTTGAAAAATAATATTATATATTTTAAATAAAATTAAAATAAATAATAATTTACAAATTTGTGAGTAATAAGTTATTTATTTCATTTTAGTTATAATTATAAATTAATATTATTTTTTAAGTTAGATTTTTAAAGAAAAATTTTAAGTTTTAATTATATTTAAGTTGTAATTTTGATGTAATACAAACAGGATATAAATAATACATACATGATAATATTGTTCTAATGCCAAGGTTCAAACCTATTAATAAGTATAGCTCTCGGCTTTATGAGAGGTCATGGTTGGAGGAGACTGCTCACTGTACCTCGGTCATAAGGTTTTCTCATAATAACCAATATATATATATATATATATATATATATATATATATATATATATATAGTTCTAATACCATTATATGATTACATAATTATTTCAACTTCAAAAAACCAATAAAAAATACATGACAATATATATATATATATATATATATATATATATTTGGTAAATAAGGTATAAAATCATTACAACCGGGTTTTACAGGTTAACCCAAAACCTATTACAAAATCAGCACAATACTAAAACGGAACAAGACTTTAATAGGGACAGTCTGTCCTTAGCCCTCTACTGGGGCCACACAGCCAAACAAAGAGCAACACCCTTACAAAAGATGACACACACCTTATAACACAGGCAGTCGACACTTTCGCCTCCTAACACTTTCTCTTCTATTTTGGTCGCGAAACTGCGACATGTCGTGATATCGCGACACTTTTCCTTTCTCCTATTTCTTTTCTCTTTTGGTTGCAAAAATGTGACATGTCGCGAAATTGTGACACTTTTCCTTTCCGCTCTTTCTCTTCGCGAAAATACATGACAATATTGTTCTAGTACCATTATATGATTATAGAACTTTTTCAACTTCAAAAAACCAATTAAAAATATAATTACTTGATATTAAATCAAATCTATGTCTATAAATATTTTTAAACTATGAATTAATTAAAAATTCTTAAACAATTATATTTTTAATATTAATTACTGTGTATGCAACCTTTCCTCTATTATATCTAGTAAACAACCTCCAAGTAAAAACACTAAGCAATCTAAAATAATAATTAGTTCTCCTTTACTAAAATTTTCCTTAAGCCTTGTTGCTCATAAATATCCGTATCCATATGGAAATATATGATTTTAAATTTTATACATTATAAAAGATGAAGCACTACATAACACCCACAAATATAAATTATACATGATAATATTGTTCTAATAAAATTATATGATCATATAACCATTTCAAATTCAAAAAAATCAATTAAATATACAAATTTTAATGTTTATAATTACTTGCTATCTATGTCTATAAATATTTTTAAATTATGAATTTAAATAAAAATTCTTAAATAATAATATTTTTAATATTAATTATGGTGATGTATGCAACCTTTCCTCTAGTAAACAACCTCCAAGTAAAAACACTAAACAATCTAAAATAATAATTAGTTCTCCTTTACTAACTATACTTTAAAAATACAAATTTAATTCTCCTTAAGCCTCCTTGCTCATAAATATCCATATGGAAAGATACAATTTTAAACATCATTTGATTTTATTCATTATAAAATACGAGGCACTACATTCGGAAAACACTCACAAATATTTAAGAATATAGTATGATTTATTTATGAAGCCTAAATCTTAAGCTTTACGTCAGAGTTAGATAATTGACTACACAAAAGGATTACTATTAATTCGTAAGTTTGGTAGCAATTTGAATCAATATTTTACCTGGCTTGGACTGTATGCCTGCAGGACTGTAAACAGCTTCAACACCTTGAGAGGAAACATACATCATCATGACAATCGTAACAGCTGCTAGCGCAAGAATTTCCCTATTGTTCTTCATCTTGAAAACTTGTTAACTAAGATATGCTTACATCCGAGTGTGAAAGGATTTTAGAGCATGCACAAATTGTGGATTTTCATAGTAGAGCTTTATCAGTTAAGTTTTTGTGGATTTAAATTGCTTTAAAATGAAATACAAGGCATATGCATGTACTTGAACTTGAAGACATGATTGAGTTTTAAAATATAATATTTGAAAATGAATAAAAATGATATTTATTTGTTTTATATCATTTATATATCAATATTTGAAGATTATTTTTTAAGTGTTTTATAAAATTAAAATAAAAGCAAATGAATTAAATTTAAATTACAAAATAATATTCATCTTACTCATAAATTCTATTTAATAAACTAAATTAATTCATACTAAATATTTCAATTATAACATTAGAATAGAATATTAGAGTATAACTAAATTAAATGATATATATATATATATATATATATATATATATATATATATATATATATATATATATATAAACTTTAAATATTATAAAAAATGAAACAACAGTTAAATATGTAAATAGGTTAAGACCAGTTATAGTTTGTGTGATTGCCATGTTGAGTCCTTAAAATGTGGGAGGTCCATTCCCTGTCAAAGGATTTTAGAGCATGTGGAAGTTGTGGTTAAGAGAATCGGGTATAAGAGTAGAGCAATATTGGAAACATAGAACAATCTTCTATGAATGGTTAAGACCAGTTATAGTTTGTAAGATTACATACATCCAGTTAAATTGGTTAACACCAGTTATACCTTAACAAAGAGATAATAAAGCATAATGCAATTATTCTTAAAATACAAGGCATATGCTTTATCAGTTAAGTTTTTGTGGATTTAACATTGCTTTAAAATAAAATACAAGGCATATGCATGTAGACAAAAAATGAAAGGATATTCCTTTACTTGAACTCCAAGACATGATTGAGTTTTAAAATATAATATTTAAAAATGAATGAAAATGATATTTATTTGTATTATATCATTTATAAATCAATATTTGAAAATTACGTTTTAAGTGTTTTATAAAATTAAAATAAAAACAAATGAATTAAATTTAAATTACAAAATAATATTCCATCTTGCTCTAAATTTTATTTAATAAATTAAATTAATTCATATTAAATCTTTCAATTATAACAATAAAATATAATATAACTTTATACTATAACTAAATTATATATATATATATATATATATATATATATATATATATATATATATATATAATAAACTTTAAATATTATATAAAAAAAAATGAAACAATATCCTTTTATACCTCCTATAATACAATACTAAAGTTATTGATTCTTTGTATTTTGGAAAAAAAAAAAGTTATAGGTAAAAATACAAATTAAAAAGAGACTAATGGATTGCTATTGCATATATATATATCCTTAACCAAAGTATACGGACTGTCCTTGATACACACTAACATGGTTTTTAGATTCTTATCTAAGTTTAAATCATAACATAACCAAGGCCCGAGGAGGAGCAATTAGCTATTACAAGTCACAACCTAAAAGGTCACTACACTTTTTTTTTTTTTTTTAATCTTTTTAGACTCCATTTGTATGATTGCGTGGGTGCAGACGATTCCTTTGTCTGTCCTATTTGGTGTAGGGCAGGTTATGAAGCCAGTCGGCCATCAACTGCAAAGCAAACAAACATTAGGCCAAACAATTGGTCGGAGAGCAAAAACCCCTACAGAAATAAATCCTCCCATTTGGGCTAAATCTGTAAACAGATTTCACATTTTTTGTTCACATGATAATGATAATGTAATTATTTTTTGTTTACATGTATATGTATATGTCTTTTATTTTATTTTATTTTATTTTAAAGTAGTATTTAAGATAAATCATAAATAATAATAATTTAAAGGTAATTTTTATGGATAGTTGATAATAATTTTTTTTTTTTAAATTTAAATATATTTATTTTATATTATTATTTATATTTTTAATTGATTATTAAAAAATAAATTTTTTTATTGTAGTTATATAATAATACTATAATATTTTAATATTAATTTTAAAGATGAATAAGAAAAAAAAATGGTGTTAATTGTACTCTTGAAAGCAATTGAACCCATCCTCATGGTGCTAATTGCACTCCATAAAGCAATTGAATATGACATCCAATCCTAGCTATTTATTTATTTACCTAGGGATTTCAAGGCGCATGAATAGCATTTGTAAGAGTTATCCCACACAAAAACCTCTTCTATTTTAAATGGAGATGAAAATTGAAAATTTCAAGTTTTAAAGGAAAGAGTTGTGATTTGTTAAGGATGGGGATTAGAGTACAACCTTTTTGTCTCAAGAAAAAAACAAATAAATAATATCTTGATAATATTCATATCATTTGATATTATTATTTGTGTTTTTAATATAAAATGCATATTTTATTTAAAAATACATGAGAATATGTTATTAAGATAATATTTTCCATATATAAGATCAATGCAGGTAATTTATTTAATATTAATAAAAATATTAAAAATATCATATAGATAATAGATATGTAGAACCTAATAAAAATAAAACATATTTAATTAGGAAGGTTAAAATATAGTGCAAGTAGGAGATATAAAAAAAATTCTTAAAATTCGTAAAATTGATATTGATTTTCAAGAGGAGTCTCTATTCTAGCCTTTAGAAATCACCCTACCTATTTCATGTTCAACTAGTCCCTTAAATTAACACAAAGAAATTTCTATATTTGATTTTTGTTGTAGTTTTGTTATTTCGAGCACCAAGCTTCAAAGATATAACTTTTCTTGTGTTGAAGTAAGAGGTTATGGGGCTTCCCAACATCAAAATCATTTATTTATAGTTGGGCCTTTGGGATCAAAGGTCCATAAGAAACATACATGAAAGTCCCTCTCACACCCTAGCTTAAAAGAAAACACCCCAACCCATACACTAATGCCAATTCCACACCCTAG
This sequence comes from Wollemia nobilis, assembly GCA_028583015.1. Lineage (NCBI taxonomy): Eukaryota > Viridiplantae > Streptophyta > Pinopsida > Araucariales > Araucariaceae > Wollemia > Wollemia nobilis. The sequence continues at coordinate 3,737,598 of JAQPPZ010015005.1, read as the reverse complement.
TTTAAAAGAAAACACCCCAACCCATACACTAACACCAATTCCCTTCAACCTTATTCAAATCAGACAAAGGAAGGACCCATGACCCTACTTATATTGCCACTTGGAAGATTAGAAGATTAATTTACTATTAGGAAAATTCCCAACATAAGGATTTTGCCTATATATGTGTGTTACAAAGGTGTATTTAGAGGACTATCATTAATGTTTTATATATATATATATATATATATATATATATATATATATATATATATATATATATATATATATGAACTAGTCAAGCCTTACCTTTAGAGATGTTATTCCAATTATTTGAATAAATTTAAAGAGACTAAGGATTTTTATAAGGGAAGGCTAGGTAACAAGGAAGAAAAGTCATATATGGAAGCCTTAACTAAAAGTAAGGATGCCTTAACGAGGGACAAAGGAAAAACAAATACATAATCATCCTTATCCAAGAAGTATTTAAGATAAACCATAAGTGATTATCTAGGATGAGATAATAAAGCATAATGCAATTATTCTTAAAAGGAGATTATAAATATGCAAGTTTAATAGATATTAGTTGGTTTTTTTTAGAGATTCAAATTGAATTAATGGAAATGGGGATTAAGTTCAAATTATTTAATGGATTTCCTTAAAAAGGTATTTTTCCTCATCATATTCACAAGTTTGAAAGTCAAGTTTAAAGTAATGGGAAATGACCCATGGTTTTGGAAGAGAGAGAACTTGTATTTAAGATCAAGGAGTGAGATTTTTTCTTTAGAGAAAGTATTTTATTGTGGTTAGGCTTTTTGAACTTCCATATCAACTTATCATTAAAGTTATTTTGAAAATTATTATTAATATACTATGGGAGTTCATCCAAGATGTCCTAATTATTGAGAAGCAAAATCATGTTGTAGATACCTACAAATTTGTTTCTATGGTTATTTGAAAACATTTTCCAAAATTTACCAAGATTCAATTTGAATCAAGAGAAAATAATCAATAAGTGAATTATGAAAACATTAAATTATGATGTTATAAATATTACGAGACCCTATCCCCGTGAGTGTGGTCTACCGGAAAGGATGCCACTTACATTATCGGTGATGTGACCCGGGTTCAATCCCCGTGGTGGATGTGTATAAGAAGTATTACTCAAAGAAAAAATATATTATGAGACCCTACACATAGTGTGTGATTGTAAAATAAAAGCAATTGAAAAGGAAATAGAAATTTCTTATCATAATACAAACTTCAAATGAAGCAAGATCATATTATAGTAGACATTGGCTTAGATAAAAGATTTTGCACTCCTCAAAAAGTGAGAAAGAAATTTCCTCTATCCCATGGAAAAGGCCTTCATAGTTTATTCAAATTAAATAATAGAAGATAGTAAAAAGGATGCAAAGGAAGAGGAATTACAATGCACAAGCTTAAATTCAAAAGGAATTAAATATGCAAAAGAAAATATGGAGGAAAAATTTAAAATGAAAATGGTAATATAGGCTAATTTTAATCTAGGTAAATCTTCACCACTTTTCTCAAGTAGTAAAAAATCATCTCCTTGCAATAAATATGAAAGTAGTTTAAAGTTTATTCCTTGTACTTTAGGGTTTTAAGGATGGAATGATAAAGAAAGTAGCATGGAGGATATCCATTACAATTTAAAGTTAGTATGAAAGCATAAGAAAGTAAGTATTATGGAGGATGACATGTGTATTTAGGGATCACAGGGCAACATAAAGAATAGATTATTTTTATGTCATCCCTTCATTTCAAGTTACCCAAGGCAACATAAACATATAGATGATAAGTTATATTATAGAAAAAAACAAGAAAAATAGAAGAGATTAATGAGGATAAAAATGTTGGTAGGATTGAAAAAAGGAGAGCAAAACCATTAAAACTAGAAAAAAAGGAAAAAAAAAAACTTAGAGGGATATGGATTTAGAAAACTAACAATATTGCAAGTGATAAAAAGAAGTGGGTTAAGCCCACAAATAAGAATAGAAAGTGATGATGAAGATGATATCTTGAAATATCAAAGGTATGAATAAGGATAAAAAAATGTTTTATCAAGGAATTAATAAAATGTTATAGTCCAAAATCAAATGGCATTAGATCAACCAGTTATATTCCTCAACTTTCAAGGAGGGGACACATGTTTGAATTTTGCCAAGGGATACATGGGTAATTGAAAAACTATTATAATACCACTATATGGTCATGATGAAATATGAGTGGGACCCATTTCAATCCCATGACACCAATTTAAAAATTAAAATATGTTATAGTCCAAAGTTCAAGAAAAAAAAGTGAAGAATGTAAGGATGCATTCAAAAAGATTCAAAGATGAATATTGTCCAATAGTTTTTGATATGGGATTTATAGGAGGTATTTCAACAAGATAAGATAATCACAATATTGAAATATTAATAATCTAACCATATGGTCAAGTTTGATAGTGATGAAGTGCTTATAGGTGTACCTGATGTTAGCCTATAGACATGTATATTGTAATTCTATGAGCATTCGATATGTAAGCCTATAGGTGTTCTCTATGTAAGCTAATGGGAGTCTTCTATGTAAACCTATGACCATCTTCTATGTAAGCATGTGGTTGTCTTCTATATAATCCTATGGAAAGTTTTGATGCATTCACCTAGCAATATTGGTTAAGCCACCTATATGGTTGACATTAATTAAAGGGTTTGATGTTAGCCTATAGATATGTAAAATGTAAGAATATGAGAATTTGATATGTAAGCCTGTAGACATGAAAATTTGACCCAAGTTTAAATCATAACATGGCCAAGGCCCGAGGAGGGGCAATTAGCTATTGCAAGTCACAACCTAAAAGGTCAATACACTTTTTGATCTTTTTAGACTCCATTTGTATGATTGCGTGGATGTAGATGATTCCTTGTCTGTCCTATTTGGTGTAGGGCAGGTTATGAAGCCAGTCATGTCCTATTTGGTGTAGGGCAGGTTATGAAGCCAGTCAGCCATCAACTGCAAAGCAAACAAACATTAGGCCAAAAAATTGCTCGGAGAGCAAAAACTGCTACAAAAATAAATCCTCCCATTTGGGCTAAAGCTGTAAACATATTCCACATTAATGCAATTATCTTTTGTTCACATGTATATTCTTTTTATTTTATTTTAAAGCAGTATTTAATATAAACTATAAGTGATAATAATTTGAAGGTAATTTTTATGAATAGTTGATAATAATTTAATTTTTTTTTTAACTTTGATATATTTATTTTATATTATTATTTGTATTTTTTAATTAATTATATAAAATTAAAAAATTTCATTGTAGTTATATAACAATACTATAACATCTTAATAATAGTCTTAGAGATGAATAAGAAAAGAAAATGGTGTTGATTGTACTCTTGAAAGCAATTGAACCCACCCTCATGGTGCTAATTGCACTCCATAAAGCAATTGAAGATGACATCCAATCCTAGATATTTATTTATTTACCTAGGGATTTCAAGGCGCATGAATAGCATTTGTAAGAGTTATCCCACACAAAAACCTCTTCTATTTTAAATGGAGATGAAAATTGAAAATTTCAAGATTTAAAGGAAAGAGTTGTGATTTGTTAAGGATGGGGATTAGAGTACAACCTTTTTGTCTCAAGAAAAAACAAATAAATAATATCTTGATAATATTCATATCATTTGATATTATTATTTGTGTTTTTAATATAAAATGCATATTTTATTTAAAAATACATGAGAATATGTTATTAAGAGAATATTTTCCATATATAAGATCAATGCAGGTAATTTATTTAATATTAATAAAAATATTAAAAATATCATATAGATAATAGATATGTAGAACCTAATAAAAATAAAACATATTTAATTAGGAAGGTTAAAATATAGTGCAAGTAGGAGATATAAAAAAAATTCTTAAAATTAGTAAAATTGATATTGATTTTCAAGAGGAGTCTCTATTCTAGCCTTTAGAAATCACCCTACCTATTTCATGTTCAACTAGTCCCTTAAATTAACACAAAGAAATTTCTATATTTGATTTTTGTTGTAGTTTCGTTAATTCAAGCACCAAGCTTCAAAGATATAACTTTTCTTGTGTTGAAGTAAGAGGTTATGGGGCTTCCCAACATCAAAATAATTTATTTATAGTTGGGCCTTTGGGATCAAAGGTCCATAAGAAACATACATGAAAGTCCCTCTCACACCCTAGTTTAAAAGAAAACACCCCAACCCATACACTAACACCAATTCCCTTCAACCTTATTCAAATGAGACAAAGGAAGGACCCATGACCCTACTTATATTGCCACTTGGAATATTAGAAGATTAATTTACTATTAGGGAAATTCCCAACATAAGGATTTTGCCTATATATATATGTTTTACAAAGGTGTATTTAGAGGACTATCATTAATGTTTTATATACATATGAACTAGTCAAGCCTTACCTTTAGAGATGTTATTCCAATTATTTGAATAAATTTAAAGAGACTAAGGATTTTTATAAGGGAAGGCTAGGTAACAAGGAAGAAAAGTCATATACAAAATCCTTAATTAAAAGTAATATGCCCTAATGAGGGACAAAGGAAAAACAAATACATTATCATCCTTATCCAAGCAGTATTTAAGATAAACCATAAGTGATTATCCACGGTGAGATAATAAAGCATAATGCAATTATTCTTAAAAGGAGATTATAAATATGCAAGTTTAATAGATATTAGTTGGTTTTTTTTAGAGATTCAAATTGAATTAATGGAAATGGGGATTAAGTTCAAATTATTTAATGGATTTCCTTAAAAAGGGATTTTTCCTCATCATATTCACAAGTTTGAAAGTCAAGTTTAAAGTAATGGGAAATGGCCCATGGTTTTGGAAGAGGGAGAACTTGTATTTAAGATCAAGGAGTGAGATTTTTTCTTTAGAGATATTAACTATTAAAAGCATTTTATTGTGGTTAGGCTTTTTGAACTTCCATATCAACTTATCATTAAAGTTATTTTGAACAATATTATTAATATACTATGGGAGTTCATCCAAGATGTCCTAATTATTGAGAAGAAAAATCATGTTGTAGATACCCACAAATTTGTTTCTATGGTTATTTGAAAACCTTTTCCAAAATTTACCAAGATTCAATTTGAATCAAGAGAAAATAATCAATAAGTGAATTATGAAAACATTAAATTATAATGTCATAAATATTATGAGACCCTATCCCCGTGAGTGTGGTCTACCGAAAAGGATGCCACTTACATTATCGGTGATGTGACCCGGGTTCAATCCCCGTGGTGGATGTGTATAAGAAGTATTACTCAAAGAAAAAAAATATTATGAGACCCTACACATAGTGTGTGATTGTAAAATAAAAGCAATTGAAAAGGAAATAGAAATTTCTTATGATAATACAAACTTCAAATGAAGCAAGATCATATTATAGTAGACATTGGCTTAGATAAAATATTTTGCACTCCTCAAAAAGTGAGAAAGAAATTCCCTCTATCCCATGGAGAAGGCCTTCATATTTTATTAAAATTAAATAATAGAAGATAGTAAAAAGGATGCAAAGGAAGAGGAATTACAATGCACAAGCTTAAATTTAAAAGGAATTAAATATGCAAAATAAAATATGGAGGAAAATTTTAAAATGAAAATGGTAATATAGGTTAATTTTAATCTAGGTAAATCTTCACCACTTTTCTCAAGTAGTAAAAAATCATCTCCTTGCAATAAAGATGAAAGTAGTTTAAATTTTATTCCTTGTACTTTAGGGTTTTAAGGGTAGCATAATAAATAAAGTAGCATGGAGGATATCCATTACAATTTAAAGTTAGTATGGAAGCATAAGAAAGTAAGTATTGTGGAGGCTGACATGTGCATTTAGGGATCATAGGGGAACATAAAGAATAGATTATTTTTATAGCATCCCTTCATTTCAAGTTCCCCAAGGCTACATAAACATATAGATGATAAATCATATTATAAAAAAAACTAGAAAAATAGAAGATATTAATGAGGATAAAAATGTTGGTAGGATTGAAAAAGGAGAGCAAAACCATTAAAACAAGAAAAAAAGAAAAAAAAAAACTTAGAGGGATATGGATTTAGAAAACTAACAATATTGCAAGTGATAACAAGAAGTGGGTTAAGCCCACAAATAAGAATAGAAAGTGATGATGAATATGATATCTTGAAATATCAAAGGTATGAATAAGGATAAAAAATATTTTATAAAGGAATTAATAAAATTTTATAGTCCAAAATTAAATGGCATTAGATCAACCAGTTATATTCCTCAACTTTCAAGGAGGGGACACAAGTTTGAATTTTGCCAAGGGATACATGTGTAATTGACAAACTATTATAATACCACTATATGGTCATGATGAAATATGAGTGGGACCCATTTCAATCCCATGACACCAATTTAAAAATTAAAAATATGTTATAGTCCAAAGTTCAAGAAAAAAAATTAGTGAAGAATGTAAGGATGCATTCAAAAAGATTCGAAAGATAAGATAATCACAATATTGAAATATTAATAATCTAACCATATGGTCAAGTTTGATAGTGATGAAGTGCTTATAGGTGTACCTGATGTTAGCCTATAGATATGTATATTATAATTCTATGAGCATTCGATATGTAAGCCTAAAGGTCTTCTCTATGTAAGCTAATGGGAGTCTTCTATGTAAACCTATGATCATCTTCTATGCAAGCATGTGGTTGTCTTCTATATAATCCCATGGAAAGTTTTTATGCATTCACCCTTAGCAATATTGGTTTAGCCACCTATATGGTTGACCTTAATTAAAGTATTTGATGTTAGCCTATAGATATGTAAAATGTAAAAATATGAGAATTTGATATGTAAGCCTATAGACATGAAAAATTGACCCACCCAAGTGAGTCATTTTCTCTAGAACCTTAGAGAGACCCTCCAACTTTCCCAAATGCAAGTTTGGGCCTCTCTTCTTCCCCCCTTCCTCTCTTTTTTCCTAGTTTTTCTGAAATCACAGTCAACCCTTATGAGGTGTGATTTCATAAAGTTAGGATTTTCTCTTAGAAAACCTAACTTTTGAGCTGACTTCTTTATAGTTAGTCCTCCCTTAGGGTTTTCCTACCCATTTGTGTTTCAAATCCCTTATAAATAGATGTTTTTGGATCTCCTTTTCACCCGACAGTCATAACTAGCATTACAATTAACAAGCTAAGAGGTTAATCATGATTTTCTTTTGCAAGTTTTCCATATGCTCTTCAAGTGATATTTGGCAAGTTTCTTTCGGTGTTACTCTGCTACATTGTTGATTTGCTACCCTTTATGGACAAGTGTTGGAGCCTTGATGAGTCAACCATATTGTGAAGATCTTCATCCTTTTGTATATCCTTTTTCATTACCACTAGATTGTTTCGTATATTTTACGATTCATAGATTATTAATTACATTCTTGTTTCACTCATTTTCACACCGATCTACTATTTTCATTGATTTATAATGAAATTGTACCTCATATTTATAGGGTACAATTTTTGTAAAGTTGAGATCGCGAACACCCTATACAGGGTATAATTTTGGTTGTGTCAAGTGTATGGGTAAGATTCATTCCCAAACCCTAGGCCTATGTTTGCATGTTGCATTTATGACATATAACTGTTGTTTACATTTTGATTTTTGCACTATTTTGTTTTATTGCATTCTGTTTTTTCATTTCTAAAAAGGTCAACAGTCACTCTTGATTTCTAAAGGTCAACTAAAAGGACCTATGGGGCTTATCTACTACACTCCCAAGCTCTGCTACACAGTGACCTAAGTAGGCTCCCTAACGTTGATCATATTTTCTAGGGTTTTTGTAAGACTATATTTTGTAGGTTGAAGCTGTGGGATATTCCTAGACATAAGATAAAGCTTGGATCAAATACCAAAATAGATAAGTGCCCTTGGTAAAGATTTAGGTTGTTTATTGTTGTGTCTTTCATTATTTTTGTTCCAAAAATAGATCAATTAAAAATAAAAGAACATTTGATTTGTATTTCTAGGCATTCAAAAGAAAAATGACATATAGTTTTGCATCTAGGGTTTAGTCTTGTATGTGCATTTCACTTGTGCCCTTGCTCAAAGAAAAATAATTTCATTTATTACAACTTAGGGTTAGAAATCATTGAATCAAAGAATCATACCAGGGTTAGATATTATTTTCTTACATCTTGTGTGTCTTGCACCTCTCTTCTATTTGCATAGTTTAGTTTATAGAGGCTAGACATAAGTGATTACTTAATTGAACACATTAAAAATTTCCACCCTAGACTTGGAACGATCTTAAAACCATTCTTGGTGAACCCTTTTCCCTTGTCCACTAAGTGTAGAGAATATAACACACCCCCATGATCACCTCGACTCCTAACATATCCAACCAAGAATCATACACAATAGGGTAGTTTTCCCCCTCTACATATTTGGTGAACCCAACATGAAAACATGTCTTAGTGGCCAAGATAGGAAGCCTCTTCCTTTTATTTTCTCTTGAAAATTTAAATTAGACCACTAATTTTGTTTGTTTAGAATAGAAAAAAATTACAAATATCTTAAGAATCTTCTTGTGTGTCTTTCTTTAGTTTTCTCCACTATCCTTTCCCTTATCCTAATGGTTCCATTCATTAGGAGTCAACAAAGAAATTTAGAATCTAATAAAATTCCTCAAGAAGACGATTAGGTTGATAGAGAGAATCCTAAAATTTATATAGAAGAGAAATAAAATTTTGAAACTAATACAAAATATGATCCCCTTGAGGGGCCTAATGGTGGCTTCACTTTTACATCATTTGATCATGTTTAGGGTTTCATAAAACACCATAGGGTGGCTTTTCTCAAAGCTATGGAGCATGAATCTTAGCTCGAAAGGGGTGAGACCCCTCATCCTCCAACCATTTCTCCTAGAAATATGCATGATAACCCTTTGTTTGAATATTTACATTTGGAAATTTTTTATATAAACCAACATATGCTACTACTGTAACCACCAACATTGGAAGGATTCTACAAGTCCGTACAACTAGTAGTGCATATCAAGATTATATTCAATTTTCTCCTCATTTTACTCATCTCAACATTCATGCTCATGTTCCACCAGATGTTAGTTATCCTCTATAACAAGATACCACATATCACAACCCATACCATAATAGTATCAATACCTTCAACATGGGTCAATTTCCCTTTCAATAGCCTACCTATACCCCTCCCATTGGGAACCTAAGGGTATTGCATAACAACAATCACGAGATGCAAAATTTAACTAATGTGGTGAAACAATTGGTTTCTAGACTGTATATGATTCAACCTCTTAGTTTAACCTAAAACTATGAAGAAATATGCAATCAGTCCTCAGACCCTATTGTTACCTCTAGGTCCTACCCTAAGCATTTTCCAATGTTGGTTTTACCTATATAGGGGAACAAAAGATCCAATTGAACACTTACGGATGTTCAAGATAGCATGCCATGATATCATATATGATGACATGTTATTGCTAAAGATGTTACCTAAGAACCTTAGTGGTATGTCATTAGAGTGGTATTATCAACTGCCTAATCATTCTTTGAGGAATTTTTAAGAGACAACTAAATTGTTTGTTCAACAATTTATAACTTATGTTGAAAATAATGTGACTATGAAAGATGTCTATATGTTAAAATAAGACAAATATGAAAGCTTTTCAAAATATCTCTCATTGGAGGGGTCTATTTGGATGCTTGAGATATACCTTATCCCCTCGAGACATGCTTGAGATATTTATTGGAAATTTACAAGAACAAATATCTTATGCATTGGAAATAACTTTCACATCTTTTGACCAAGCAATATATCCAAGGAATCACAGCGAGACCAAATTGTCCACTATAAACACTAGCCTATTGAAGAAAGACAAACATTCAAGGAAACAATTAGAGCCAAAACCTTAATCCACCATATAAAGATGAAATCAACAAGACCTCGACCAAGGAATCATACTAAGACTAGGTTATCCACTATATACCCTTGCTTGTTGGAGAAAGACACAGTTAACATACCTTATCATTCAAATAAATATGGTGAGACATAAGCTTATACATGTTATTTTAAAATAAATGTAAGGATTTTCATATGTACAAATAAAAAATAAATCTAAGACTTTGAAAAATAATATTATATATTTTAAATAAAACTAAAATAAATAATACTTTACAATTATTCTCTTTCTAGGCAACTCCTGTGGGCTGTTAATCTTGATTCCTCAAAATGGAGTCTTGTTAATTGGAAGACTATTTGTCGACCGAAGCAGGAAGGGGGATTGGGTCTCCATCTAAACTCTATTTTTGGGACTACTTTGGTTGCTAAGTTGTATTGGCGTTGGTGTAGTAATCAGGAGCAAACTTGGGCCAAGATTATCTCCCACAAGTATTTTAAGGGGATGGAAGGTTTTGAGATTCCTAGATACATCTTGATTGGTCGAGGATATTTTGTTTGGAATACTTTGAAGAAGGGTGCAGAGTTGGTTAAGCAGGAGTTGTTTTGGATTTGTTATACTAGGTCTCGAGATATTTTTTGGCATGATTCTTGGGATGGATTTTATCCTCTCCTTAGCGAGTTTCCCCATCTTCAAGATCTTGCTCAATGCTTTTTGGATGTTGGATGGGTGAAGGTGGCATATTTCAAAACTGTTAAGTCCTTTGGTCATATGGTTAGTTTCCAGTGGAAGGATCCTTGGGAATGGCCTGCTGGTGGCACTATGGATGCGAGGGCGAAACTAGCCCATATTTTGGCTAGTCATCCCTACTCTTCTCTGCCTGGGGATGATGTGCTAGCATGGGGGAGGACTAATAGAGGGATTTTTTTGGTTGCTTTTGGTTATTGTGTTTTGGATCAATAATGATTTGGAGAGGATGTGGTCCCGTGGTGGAAGCAAGTTTGGAATAAGTATGTTTGGCCTAAGTGTAGTTTTTATGTGTGGTTGGCTACTCATAATCGGTGTCCTAATTGGAATAATATTCAAATGTGTGGTTTTGCTAGCCGCTCTTTATGCTATAATTGTGGGAAGGATGAGGAGTCTGTTGGGTATTTACTTCTCCAATGCGATTTTGCTCGTCAACTTTGGCATTATTGGTGGGGAGTGTGGAATCAACCTTGTTCGCATGCTTCATATGTAGTTGATTTTTGGAGGAGTATGGGGCGGCCTCTTGCAGGGGATTTCTTTTTAAAAGTTAGGTGGAGCATTGGTCCTTCGTGCATTTTTTGGCATATTTGGCTTGAACGAAACCGTCGAATTTTTCAAGGGAAGGAGTTAACTACTTCTTAGGTATGACAGAAGATTTTGCAAATGATCCAAGAAACTGTGTCTGTAAAATGTTGGATTATTTCTCCCGTGGACTAAGCGGAACGTCAGATCATGGAAATATTAGGTTTGTTAGTTAATGGTCCTGGTCTTAATGTCTCTTGTAGATGGATGGGTCAGAGTAATCGGGTGCGGAGGGCTGGTAAATGGAATTCACCTCCTCCAGAAGTGCTGAAGATTAATACAAATGGATCTTCCCAGGGTAATTCGGGTAATCCTGGTATTAGTAGTGTGGGACGGGACAGTAGTGGTACTGTTCAATTTTTTTCTCTTGATTTAAGGGATATCATTCTAATAACTTCATGGAAGCCCTTGCAATTTTATATGCTTTGGAGTAAGGGTATGCTTTGGGTTAGCGTCAGATTGTTTATGAATCTAATTCTCAGATTGTTTGTGAATCTGATTCTTAGATTGTTATAAATTTGTTGAATTTTTGGGATAGTCTTCATTAGAGTTGGCGGTTGAGTTGGATTGCTCAGAAAATTCTCAATATCTTTGCTCACTTAGAGTTCATTTCTTTTGTACATATTCCCCAAGAGTGGAATAGGGTAGCAGATTTGTTAGCTAAATGGGCTTCTGATTTTCAAGATGGTTGGGATGTTCATAATTGGTCTCGAATTTCTTCTGATTTCTCTCAATCTCTTTCATCTTTATTGAGAGCTGATATGTCTGAATAACTTCTTCTTTTTCTTTGTATCTTGGATGTTTTGCTGAGTTAATAAATTTTTTCCCTATTTTTCAAAAAAAAAAGTTATTTATTTTATTTTAGTTATAATTATAAATTAATATTATTTTAAAGTTAAATTAAAAAAAAATTAAGTTTTAATTATATTTAAGTTGTAATTTTGATGTAATACAAACATGATATAAATAATACATACATGATAATATTGTTCTAATACCATTATATGATTATATAACTATTTCAACTTCAAAAAACCAATTAAAAATACATGATAATATTGTTCTAATACCATTATATGATTATATAACTTTTTCAACTTCAAAAAACCAATTAAAAATATAATTACTTGATATTAAATCAAATCTATATCTATAAATATTTTTAAACTATAAATTTAATTAAAAATTCTTAAAAAATCAAATCTATGTCTATAAATATTTTTAAACTATGAATTTAATTAAAAATTCTTAAATAATTATATTTTTAATATTAATTATTGTGATCTAAGGTTTGTATGCAACATTTCCTCTACTATATCTACTAAACAACGTCCAAGTAAAAACACTAAGCAATCTAAATTAGTTCTCTTGTACTAACATAAGAAATACAAATTTAATTCTCCTTATACCTCGTTGCTCATAAGTATCCATATGAAAAGATACGATTTTAAACATCATTTGATTTTATATATTATAAAAGACGAAACACTACATTCGAAACACCCACAAATAATTAGAAGATATCATCTCATAAATATACTGGTATTAGATAAGTTTGATGTATATAAACAAAATATAAATTATATATGATAATATTGTTCTAATACAATTATGTGATCATATAACCATTTCAACTTCAAAAAAATTAATTAAATATACAAATTTTAATGTTTATAATTACTTGATATCTATGTCTATAAATATTTTTAAACTATGAATTTAAATAAAAATTCTTAAACACTAATCATTTTAATATTAATTATGATATGTATGGAACCTTTCTTCTAGTAAACAACTTCCAAGTAAAAACACTAAAAAATGTAAAATAATAATTAGTTCTGCTTTAAAAATACAAATTTAATTCTCCTTAAGCCTCCTTGCTCATAAGTATCCATATGAAAAGATACGATTTTAAACATCATTTGATTTTATTCATTATAAAAGATGAGGCACTACATTCGAAAAACACTCACAAATATTTAAGAATATAGTATGATTTATTTATGAAGCCTAAATCTTAAGCTTTACGTCTACCATGAGGGAAGCCTCGGAGTCAGATAATTGACTACACAAAGGGATTACTATTAAGTCATTGACATGTGCATAATGTGTCAGTATTTTTTTCTTTTGTGCAAGAAAATAGAATCCACCGGGTCACTATGCATGGCACAAAGAATACAATTCCAGATATTCTAGTATATTGGTTCCCAGTGCCAACTCCTACTGTTATATCAACAAATTCATTACACACAAACGTGAGTCGAATTCAATGATATAGAAAAAATAGAATTTTGATAGCAATTTGAATCAATATTTTACCTGGCTTGGACTGTATGCCTACAGGACTGTAAACAGCTTCAACACCTTGAGAGGAAACATACATCATCATGGCAATCGTAATAGCTGCTATCACAAGAATTTCCCTATTGTTCTTCATCTTAAAAACTTGTTAACTAAGAGATGCTTATGTCCAAGTGTGATAGAGGAATGGATAGAAGTATGGATTATATAGAGCAGGCGTTTAATATGGAGGGCAAAGAAGGAAAGCTCAAACACATGCAGAAGTTGATTTCATAGCATGCAAAAGTTGTGGTTAAGATAATTCAGTATAAGAGTAGAGCAATCTTGGAAACATAGAATAATATTTAGTGATTAGTTAAGACCAGTTATAGTTTGTAAGATTACATCCATCACATACATCCAGTTAAATAGGTTAAGACCAGTTATACATCCAGTTAAATAGGTTAAGACCAGTTATAGTTTGTGTGATTGCCATGTTGAGTCCTTAAAATTTGGGAGGTCCATTCCATGTGAAAGGATTTTAGAGCTTTATCCGTTAAGAGAATCCGGTATGAGAGTAGAGCTTTATCAGTTAAGTTTTTGTGGATTTAACATTACTTTAAAATAAATTACAAGGCATATGCATGTGGACAAAAGATGAAAGATATTCCTTTACTTGAACTTGAAGACATGATTGAGTTTTAAAATATAATATTTGAAAATGAATAAATATTATATCATTTATATATCAATATTTGAAGATTATTTTTTTAAGTGTTTTATAAAATTTAAATAAAAAAAATGAATTAAATTTAAATTACAAAATAATATTCATCTTACTCATAAATTCTATTTAATAAACTAAATTAATTCATACTAAATCTTTCAATTATAACATTAGAATATAATATGACCTTATAGTATAACTAAATTATATATATAAACTTTAAATATTATATAAAAATAAAAAATGAAACAATATCCTTTTATACATCCAGTTAAATAGGTTAAGACCAGTTATAGTTTATGTGATTGCCATGTTGAGTCCTTAAAATGTGAGGTCTATTCTCTTTCAAAGGATTTTAGAACATGCGAAACTTGTGGTTAAGATAAGATTACATACTTCCATTTAAATTGGTTAACACCAATTATGACCTTAACAAGGAGATAATAAAACATAATGCAATTATTCTTAAAATATAAGGCATATGCTTTATCATTTAAGTTTTTGTGGATTTAACATTGTTTTACTTGAATCGGAATACGTGATTGTGTTTCAAAATATAATATTTAAAAATGAATGAAAATGATATTTATTTGTATTATATCATTTATAAATCAATATTTGAAGATTACGTTTTAAGTGTTTTATAAAATTAAAATAAAAACAAATGAATTAAATTTAAATTACAAAATAATATTCATCTTACTCATAAATTTTATTTAATAAATTAAATTAATTCATACTAAATCTTTCAATTATAACAATAAAATATAATATGACCTTATAGTATAACTAAATTATATATATATATATATATATATATATATATATATATATATATATATATATATATATATATATATATATATATATATATATTATAAAAACAAAAAATAAAACAATACACAAAAATATAAATATGGGTTCTTAATGAAAAGACTAATCTGTTGCTATTGGGTCCTTAAACAAAGTATATGGCAGCCTTTGTGAAATACCACACTAACATGGTTTTTAGATTCTTATCCAAGTTTAAATCATAACATAGCATATTAAAAAAAATATATATTTCAAGGTTCAAGGAGGGGCAATTAGCTATTGCAAGTCACAACCTAAAAGGTTAATATTTAAAGTTGTAAATAGATTCCACATCTTTTGTCCATATGATAATGCAATTATCTTTTGTTCACATGCATATGCTTTTGTTCATAATTATTACCAATTTTTCATCTTGCATTAAGACAAAAATAAGTTGGATATTATAATCCCACCTATGTCCATTACCATTAAACATTAATTTCATCACACGACCATCCATGAAGACGAGACTCTACACTATAAACCCTAGCCCACCAAATAAAGACAAAGTTAACAAAGGTCCAAGGAATCATAGCGAGACCAAATTGTCCACTATAAACACTAGCCTATTGAAGAAAGACAAACATTCAAGGAAACAATTAGAGCCAAAACCTTAGTCCACCATATAAAGATGAAATCAACAAGACCACTATAAACCCTAGCTTGTTGGAGAAAGACAAAGTCAAGAGACCCTATCATTCAAAGAAATATGGTGAGACATAAACTTATACATGTCATTTTAAAATAAACTTAAGGATTTTCACATGTACAAATAAAAAATAAATCTAAGATTTTGAAAAATAATATTATATATTTTAAATAAAATTAAAATAAATAATAATTAATAAATCTAAGACTTTGAAAAATAATATTATATATTTTAAATAAAATTAAAATAAATAATAATTTACAAATTTGTGAGTAATAAGTTATTTATTTCATTTTAGTTATAATTATAAATTAATATTATTTTTTAAGTTAGATTTTTAAAGAAACATTTTAAGTTTTAATTATATTTAAGTTGTAAATTTGATGTAATAATGCATACATGATAATATTGTTCTAATACCATTATATGATTACATAACTATTTCATCTTCAAAAAACCAATTAAAAATACATTATAATATTGTTGTAGTACCATTATATGATTATAGAACTTGTTCTACTTAAAAAACCAATTAAAAATATAATTACTTGATATTAAATCAAATCTATATCTATAAATATTTTTAAACTATAAATTTAATTAAAAATTCTTAAACAATCAAATCTATGTCTATAAATATTTTTAAACTATGAATTTAATTAAAAATTCTTAAATAATTATATTTTTAATATTAATTATTGTGATCTAAGATCTATATGCAACCTTTCTTATGTTATATCTACTAAACAACCTCCAAGTAAAAAAACTAAGCAATCTAAAATAATAATTAGTTCTCCTTCACTAAAATTTTCCTTAAGCCTTGTTGCTCATAAGTATCCATATGGAAAGATACGATTTTAAATTTTATACATTATAAAAGATGAAGCACTACATTCAGAACACCCACGAATATATATTATACATGATAATATTGTTCTAATAAGATTATATGATCATATAACCATTTCAAATTCAAAAAAATCAATTAAATATACAAATTTTAATGTTTATAATTTTTTTTTATTTGTGGAAAACATCCCAAAAGGGATGCCACTTTCGGGTAAGACCCAAGGAGGCAGGGGTATGTTTATAATTACTTGCTATCTATGTCTATAAATATTTTTAAATTATGAATTTAAATAAAAATTCTTAAATAATAATATTTTTAATATTAATTATGGTGATGTATGCAACCTTTCCTCTAGTAAACAACCTCCAAGTAAAAACACTAAACAATCTAAAATAATAATTAGTTCTCCTTTACTAACTATACTTTAAAAATACAAATTTAATTCTCCTTAAGCCTCCTTGCTCATAAATATCCATATGGAAAGATACGATTTTAAACATCGTTTGATTTTATTCATTATAAAATGGAAAACACTAACAATTATTTAAGAATATAGTATGATTTATTTATGAAGGCTAAATCTTAAGCTTTAGGCTCTGCCATGAGGGAAGCCTCAAAGTCAGATAATTGACTACACAAAGGGATTACTATTAATTCGTAAGATGACATGTGCAGAATGTGTCAGTATTTTCTGCTTTTGTGCAAGGAAATGGAATCCATCGGGTCGCTGTGCATGGCACAGAGAATACGAGTCCAGAGATTCCAGTGTCTTCATTCCCAGTGCCACCTCCTACTGTAATATCAACAAATTCATTACACACAAACGTGAGTCGAATTCAATGATATACAAAAAATAGAAGTTAGAAAAAATAGAAGTTTGGTAGCAATCTGAATCAATATTTTACCTGGCTTGGACTGTATGCCTGCAGGACTGTAAACAGCTTCAGCACCTTGAGAGGAAACATACATCATCATGGCAATCGTAACAGCTGCTAGCGCAAGAATTTCCCTATTGTTCTTCATCTTGAAAACTTGTTAACTAAGATATGCTTATGTCCAAGTGTGATAGAGGAATGGATAGAAGTATGGATTATATAGAGCAGGCGTTTAAGATGGAGGGCGAAGAAGGAAAGCTCAAACACATACAAAAGTTGATTTCATAGCATGCAGAAGTTGTGGTTAAGAGAATTGGGTATAAGAGTAGAGCAATCTTGGAAACATAGAATAATATTTAGTAATTAGTTAAGATCAGTTATAGTTTGTAAGATTACATCCATCACATACATCCAGTTAAATAGGTTAAGACCAGTTATACATCCAGTTAAACAAGCTAAGACTAGTTATAGTTTGTGTGATTGCCATGTTGAGTCCTTAAAATGTGGGAGGTCCATTCAGTGTGAAAGGATTTTAGAGCATGCAGAAGTTGTGGTTAAGAGAATCGGGTATGAGAGTAGAGCTTTATCAGTTAAGTTTTTGTGGATTTAACATTGCTTTAAAATAAAATACAAGGCATATGCATGTGGACAAAAGATGAAAGATATTCCTTTACTTGAACTTGAAGACATGATTGAGTTTTAAAATATCTATTTGAAAATAAATAAAAATGATATTTATTTGTATTATATCATTTATATATTAATATTTGAAGATTATTTTTAAAGTGTTTTATAAAATTAAAATAAAAACAAGTGAATTAAATTTAAATTAAAAAATAATATTCATCTTACTCATCAAGAGTATAACTAAATTAAATGATATATATATATATATATATATATATATATATATATATATATATATATATATATATATATATATATATAAACTTTAAATATTATATAAAAATAAAAAATGAAACAATAGTTAAATAGGTTAAGACCAGTTTTAGTTTGTGTGATTGCCATATTGAGTCCTTAAAATGTGGGAGGTCCATTCCGTGTGAAAGGATTTTAGATCATGTAGAAGTTGTGGTTAAGAGAATCGGATATAAAAGTAGAGCAATATTGGAAACATAGAACAATCTTCTATGAATGGTTAAGACCAGTTATAGTTTGTAAGATTACATACATCCAGTTAAATTGGTTAACACCAGTTATGACCTTAACAAAGAGATAATAAAGCATAATGCAATTATTCTTAAAATACAAGGCATATGCTTTATCAGTTAAATTTTTGTGGATTTAAGGTTGCTTTAAAATAAAATACAAGGCATATGCATGTAGACAAAAAATGAAAGGATATTCCTTTACTTGAACTCCAAGACATGATTGAGTTTTAAAATATAATATTTAAAAATGAATGAAAATGATTGAATTTTAAAATATAATATTTAAAAATGAATGAAAATGATATTTATTTGTATTATATCATTTATAAATCAATATTTGAAGATTACATTTTAAGTGTTTTATAAAATTAAAATAAAAACAAATAAATTAAATTTAAATTACAAAATAATATTCATCTTACTCAAATTCTATTTAATAAATTAAATTAATTCATACTAAATCTTTCAATTATAACAATAAAATATAATATGACCTTATAATATAACTAAATTATATATATAAATTTTAAATATTATATAAAAAAAAAAAAAGAAACAATATCCTTTTATACCTCCTATAATACAATACTAAAATTATTGATTCCTTGTATTTTGGAAAAAAAAAAGTTGTAGGTAAAAATATAAATATGGGTTCTTAATGGAGAGACTAATCGGTTGCTATTGCGTATATATCGGTCCTTAACCAAAGTATACTACTGCCCTTGTGAGATACCACACTAACAGGTTTTTAGATTCTTATCCAAGTTTAAATCATAACATGGCCTAAGGCCCGAGGAGGGGCAATAAGCTATTGCAAGTCGCAACCTAAAAGGTCAATACACTTTTTGATCTTTTTAGACTCCATTTGTATGATTGCGTGGGTGTAGACGATTCCTCGTCCGTCCTATTTGGTGTAGGGCCGGTTATGAAGCCAGTCGGCCATCCAACTGCAAAGCAAACAATAGGCCAAACAATTGCTCGGAGAGCGAAAACCGCTACAGAAATGAATCCTCCCATTTGGGCTAAAGCTGTAAACAGATTCCACATCACATGATAATGCAATTATCTTTTTTCCACATGTATATGCTTTTATTTTATTTTAAAGCAGTATTCAAGATAAATCATTTAAAGATAATTTTTATGAATAGTTGATAATAATAATTTTTTTTTTCAATTTAAATATATTTATTTTATATTATTATTTATATTTTTAATTGAGTATATAAAATTAAATTTTTTTATTGTAGTTATATAATAATACTATAACATTTTAATATTAGTCTTAGAGATGAATACAAAAAAAAATGGTGTGTTGCTTGTACTCTTTACAAATGCATCACTCTTATGATAGGTCATATCAACTTATTTATGTTAGTTCTGATAATAAAAAAGAAAAGAAAATGGTGTTGCTTATACTCTTGAAAGCAATTGAACCCACCCTCATGGTGCTAATTGCACTCCATAAAGCAATATAAAGCAATTGAAGATGGCATCCAACCCTAGCTATTTATTTACATACCTAGGGTTTTCAAGGCTCACGAATAGCATTTGTAAGAGTTATCCCGCACAAAAACCTCTTCTATTTTAAATGGAGATGAAAATTAAAAATTTCAAGTTTTAAAGGAAAGAGTTGTGATTTGTTAAGGATGGGGATTAGAGTACAACCTTTTTGTCTCAAGCAAAAACAAATAAATAATATCTTGATAATATTCATATCATTTGATATTATTATTTGTGTTTTTAATATAAAATGCATATTTTATTTAAAAATACATGAGAATATGTTATTAAGAGAATATTTTCCATATATAAGATCAATGCAGGTAATTTATTTAATATTAATAAAAATATTAAAAATATCATATAGATAATAGATATGTAGAACCTAATAAAAATAAAACATATTTAATTAGGAAGGTTAAAATATAGTGCAAGTTGATGTTGTTCAGAATAACTTGTTGCATGATGGCGACAACAACAACAACCCCGATAACTCTGGCAACTGCAGGCGAGATTTCCCAGGCCATGGTAGGGGATTTTGATCTGGAACAAGAGGAGATTCCCCCTTTGGACACAACTAACGAGGTAGACAATCCAAAGGGCCCTGACCCTGATCCTGGCGGGAAGGGGAGCCTAAACAACCACTATCCATGGGTAAACTATACCGGGTTTGATCCCCCTCTCCCAAAAAACAATCCCTCCTGGGATGTCGTTCCTCAGACTTACCATGATAAGGTGGCAGGAAATCCAAATCCCAGCTCCTTTGGGACCTCAACACATCCCTTGGTGATTGCTTCTGGGGAAAACCTGGTTATTCTAGTCTCAGTCATGGCAAAGAAATTATCCATCGAATCCCTGATATTCTCACAATGACACTGAGAGGGGGAGGTGAATCAGTGTAGCTAAAAATCTAATTTGCAATTCTTAAAACTAAAGCAAAGAGAACTAGAAAATAGATAAAGCAATAATCACAAGAGAGCACACCACAACACACAATGTAACGAGGTTCACCAATTTGGCTACTCCTCAAAAATGACTGCTTGGACTTCAATCCAAATCTAGCCCTTGCAAAACACCAATTTTACAAACACTTTACCAGCACCCACTGGAAGGAGCACCAACCCCTATTTTTATGCTACAACAGATAGGAGCACCAACCCCTAATGCCAAGCACCAACTTGGACTGCAATTCTAATTTAATTTAGTGACATAAAAATGCCTTCGCTGTTTACACTACCCTGACTGGTCTGCAATTAATTAAACTTGATTAAACTTTGCACGCTCTCACGGCTCTGCTTATCTCTCTCTCGACCCTCTTCTAACCCTCTTTACGTAGCAAATTCTCACTTACAGCAGCAGCAATATTCTTCACGCAGACCTACTTTTATAACATATAAGTCTCTATTTTTAGCTTCCATATTTACGCATGCAATTTGTAACTATTCTTTTAATATTCTCTTCTACCACTTGTCAACTGTAACTCCTTCTTTGTGTAACTCTTTTTGTATTTATAGAGTGTGCATTACGTTACATGCAACGTATATCTCTATCATGACTGTATGTCTTCTTGAACATGACTGTTCGTATTCATTTCTGTGCATGCATGTATTTTATGATTCTATTAATGCGACTGTTTGATTTACTCCAGTTAACTCCAGTTCTTAAAAAGTTGCATGACTGCATCTGTAACTGTCGCATTTACTCCAGTTACTTCTTCTTATTTTGACTGCATGCTTTTCCTCTACAACTACCCCTTTAACTGTTGTTTTGTTCTAGTTAACTGTCTGTTATTGTGCTATTGCGACCTGTCGTGAAATCGTGACACTTCTGTATCTTTCTGCCCTTCTCACATTTTACCCGCAAAAATACATGTCACGAAATCACGATAGTTTTTGCCTCCTTGTCCACTTCTTCGCTTGCACCCACGAAAACTAGACATGTCACGAAATCATGACACTTTCGCCTTCTCGCTACTCTTCTTGGCTTGCTCTAGTGAAAACCAGACATGTCACAAAATCGTGACATCTTTCTCTACCTTGCGCCTTTTCTTCCTTTCGCTCGTGAAAACAGAACATGTGAAATCACGACATCTTTCTCTGCCTTGTGCCTTTTCTGCATTTCGCTTGCAAAAACGAAACATGTCGCGAAATCGTGACATCTTTCTTTGCCTTATGCCTTTTCTTCCTTCCTCCCGCGAAAATGGAACATGTCGTGAAATCGTGACATCTTTCTCTGCCTTGTGCCTTTTCTTCCTTTCGCTCGCGAAAACAAAACATGTCACGAAATCGTGACACTTTCGCTGCCTTGTGCCTTTTCTATCTTTGGCCAGCAAAAATAGAACATGTCGCGAAATCATGACATCTTTCTCTTCCTTGCACTTCTCTTCGACCCTGTCGCAAAATCGCAACACTTTCTCTCCTTGGCACTTTCTCTTCGATCTTGTCGTGAAATCGCGACACTTTCTCTCCTTGGCACTTTCTCTTCGATCCTGTCGTGAAATTGCGACACTTTCTCTCCTTGGCACTTTCTCTTCGATCCTGTCGTGAAATCATGACACTTTCTCTCCTTGGA
Source organism: Wollemia nobilis (assembly GCA_028583015.1). Classification (NCBI taxonomy): domain Eukaryota; kingdom Viridiplantae; phylum Streptophyta; class Pinopsida; order Araucariales; family Araucariaceae; genus Wollemia; species Wollemia nobilis. The sequence continues at coordinate 3,714,847 of JAQPPZ010015005.1, read as the reverse complement.
ACTTTCTCTTCGATCCTGTCATGAAATCGTGATACTTTCTCTCCTTGGCGCTTTCTCTTTGATCCTATCGTGAAATCACGAAACTTTCTCTCCTTGGCGTTTTCTCTTTGATCCTGTTGTGAAATCATGACACTTTCTCTCCTTAACGCTTCCTCTTGGAACCTGTCATGAAATCGTGACACTTTTCTTTACGAGCTCCTTCTCCTCGAGCATGTTGCGAAATCATGACAGTTTTCTTTGCCTATGCCTCTTCTTCAAACATGTCGCAAAATCATGACAGTTTTTCTACTTGCCTCCTTCTCTGCCAACATGTCACGAAATCGTGACAGTTTTCCTTGTGCCTTCTCTCTCCTCGGCCATGTCGTGAAATCATGACAATTTTTCTTGCGCCTTCTCTCTCCTCATTCATGTCATGAAATCACAACAATTTTGCTTGTGCCTTCTCTCTCCTCATCCATGTCGCGAAATCATGACAATTTTGCTTACGCCTTCTCTCTCCTCGTCCATGTCGTGAAATTGCGACAATTTTTCTTACGCCTTCTCTCTCCTCGGCCATGTCACAAAATCATGACAATTTTGCTTGCGCCTTCTCTCTCCTCGTCCATGTTGCGAAATCGCGACAGAAAACATGTCGCGATATCGCGATAGTTTTCTTGTATATTTTTTTTTTTTTTGAATCTGGGCCACTTCTATCTTCTTGGAAATTCATTGTACATGTTCTGACTGACCTCTGAACTCTTGTCCACTTCATCAACTGCATCAATTGATCTATCTTACTGTGTTGACAACAATGACAATACTTTTGCTGCACCTTGCTCAACAATCTCCCCCTTTGAAATTGTTGGCAACACTCATGCACTCTCCTGTAATTCTTCTCCCCTTTTGAAAATAATACCAAAGGGCTACTGTAGACTCCCCCTGAGTCTATAGTTAGCAAAAATCATGAATATGAGCAAAACTATAAACATAGGCATAAATACTCCCCCTAAGAATGTGATCCCAATTGATAGTCAGTTATTGGGAAATGTGACTACTCCCAACTTACTCCGAAGGTACTCAAAAAATTTCTTTGGCAATGGTTTTGTGAATATATCTGCTACTTGCTCTGTAGTCGGAACAAAATCCAATTTGACCTCACCTTTTGCAACTTTATCCTTCAAGAAGTGATACCGGATTGCAATATGTTTGGTTCGAGAATGCATAACCGGATTCTTTGATATGTTTATAGCACTGGTGTTATCACATTTAACTGAAATTGGCTCTTTGAAGTGAATACCAAGATCTTTCAGTGTTTGTCTCATCCATAATATCTGTGTACAACATGTTGCTACAATGTATTCTGCCTCTGCTATGGATAGAGAGACTGATTCTTGTTTCTTGTTGTGCCATGCTAATAGCCTGTCTCCAAGATAAAATGCTCCTCCACTGGTACTATTTCTGTCATCAATACATCCTGCCCAATCTGCATCGAATATGCAATAAGAGTGAAGTCCTTACCTTTTGGATACCACAACCCATACTCCATAGTACCCTTGAGGTACCTAAAAATCCTCTTTACAGCTGTCACATGAGACTCTTTGGGACTAGCCTAAAATCTTGCTACCATGCATACTGCCTATAATATATCTGGTGTAGTGGCTGTAAAATACAGCAGACTTCCAATCATAGACCTGTACATAGTTTGATCTACATTTGGAGATTTGTCATCCTTGCTCAACTTGCAACCTGTTGTCATGGGAGTGCTGACAGGTTTACTATCCTCCATTGTGAACTTTTTCAGCATTTCTTTCACATATTTTAGTTGAGAGATAAAAATGCCCTTTTCACTTTGATTGACTTGCAGTCCGAGGAAATAAGAAAGTTCACCAATCATTGACATCTCAAATTCTATCTTCATTTTATTTGCTATGTCTCTACAATATTCATCCATGTTGCTGCCAAATATTATATCATCTACATAAACAACAAGTACAATAAGATGGCCATTCTATGTTTTGATATATAAATTGTTGTCCACCATACCTTTCTTGAACCCCTGTTTAATAAGATAGTTATCCAACCTTGCATACCATGCTCTGGGTGCCTGTTTCAGACCATACAACGCTTTCTTTAACCTACAAACAAAATCGGGATTGTCACCGAGTTGGAAGCCATCTGGTTGTTCAATGTAAACCTCTTCTTCTAGTTTTCCATTCAGAAATGTTGATTTTACGTCCATTTGATATACTTTGAAATTTTTATGGACTGCTAAATCTAGAAACATTCTGATTGCCTCTAGTCTGGCTATTGGTGCAAAGGTTTCCTCAAAATCAATGCCTTCAACCTGAGCATAGCCTTTACAGACCAATCTTGCCTTATTTCTGACAACCTATCCGTCTTCATTTAATTTATTTCGAAAAATCCATTTAGTACCGATTATGTTTTTATTTGCTGGCCGTGGTACTAATTCCCAGGTTTTGTTTTTCTCAGTCTAATCTAGTTCTTCATTAATTGCCTTCATCCAAATTTCATCTATGCTTGCTTCAACAATATTTTTGGGTTCTATGCTGGATAATAGAGAGTAGTTCTGTATTACTGCTCTTCTTGTCTGAATACCAACTGTTGGGTCCCCAATAATCTGTTCTCTGGGATGATTTTTTTTCCAGCTGCTTGTTTTGAATTTCTTGTTCTCTTCTTATTCTGAATCAATTCTTAAATCAGTTGGGTCAATTTTTTGATTTTCTTCTGTTTCCATTTCTTCATCTCCTTCAATGACTTCTTCATAAATAGGGTAGTTTTCTTGATAAGTTGTTTCTTGATCTCTACCTTCGTCAACTTTAAAATTTGCACTCTCCACAATTTTCTTTAGCCTCTTATTGTAACATGTGTAGGCTTTGCTTTTTGTTGAGTATCCAAGAAAAATACCTACGTCAGCTCTATCTTCAAATTTATCAATATTATCTTTAGTTCTTTTGATGTAGCACTTGCTGCCGAACACTTTGAAATATCTTGATGTTGCCTTTCTGTCGAACCATAGCTCATACGGTGTTTTGCTTTCATGCTTTCTTAGCATGCACCTGTTTTGAATGTAAACTACAGTATGTACTACCTCTTTCCAAAATCTGTCAGCTATTTTGTTCTTAGCCAACATTGTCCGTGCCATTTCTTGTACAGTCCTGTTCTTCCTTTCAACAACACCATTCTGCTAAGGTGTCCTTGCTACTGAAATCTGTCTTCTGATCCCATATTTTTGACAGTATTTTGCAAACTCCTCTGAGATAAACTCTCCTCCTCTGTTTTATCTTAGGCATTTAATTCTTTTTCCAATTTGATTCTCAACCTATTTTTTAAAAATCTTGAACATCTCAAAGGCATATAATTGAAGCTTTAAAAATAGTACCCATGTCATTCTAGAGTAGTCATCTATGAACAACATAAAGTATTTGTCACCATTTATGCTTTGTGTTCTCATGGATCCACATAAATCAATATGTATCAGCTCTAACGGTTTGCTGGTGAAGTATTCCTTTGCTTTAAATGTGGATCTGGTTTGCTTCCCTTTTTGGCATGAAGCACAAATGTTATTTACTAGTTTGCCAATGGTAGGTATATCTCTTACTTCTCTTTTTGAACTTATTTTTACCAGATTGTCAAAGCTAATATGATCGATCCTCTTGTGCCACAGCAAATTTTCATCTTCCTGTCCAATCAAACATGATCCTTCTGAAGTTTCTAAGAGAGTATATAGATTTCTAGAAGTCCTCGATCCAGTAGCTATTAGCTTCCCACTATGTGCTTTTATGACTTCACAACCCTACTTTTTAAAGATGAATTCATGACCTCTGTCACAGATTTGACTTACACTCAGTAAGTTGTGCTTCAAACCAACTACAAACAGAACTTCTTTGAAATTGATATTTCCATCACTTATTTTGACTGATCCTTTGCCAACTATTTTGGCTCCATCATTATTTCCAAACTTTATAGAGCCCCCTTCATATTTCAGTAATTTTTCAATTTTTTGTTTATCTCCTGTCATGTGACTGGAGCATCCACTATCCAATATCCATGGTGTAGATTTGTTTTGTGCTTTGAATGCTGTCTGTACAATCAAGGATTCCTTTTCTTCCTTGAGTTGCTCTTTTTCTTTCCATTCTAATTTGACTGTAGTTTTGGTCACTTGTTTAGTCTTTTCTTTGTCAGTGGCCTGTGCATGTTTATCTGGGAATTTTTTGTTTTGCCTTAAACTGATTGGTTGAGTTCTTCGTCGCTGATATTTATTTGCTGCATATGTGCTTCTACAGTTTCTTGCAATGTGACCAAATTTATGACAGTTATAGCATTCTACTGCATAATCCATCAAGGGTGAAAATACATTTTTACTAGAAAAATTTCTTTGTCCTATATTATGAATGCAGTCTGAAATATTATGACCGTAAGTATTGCATTTAAAACAATAACCAGAAAAGGAATGATTGAACCTCGGAGTTGGTCTTTGCCAATTTGTAGTAGGAGCCACAAATTTTCTTCTCCTTTGATGTGTGACTTTTGTGAATCCCTCATTGTTAACAGTCTTCTCATGCCTGACATTGTTGCTTTCTTTTGCAAGATTCATTTTTCTTTGGTCAACCTTGATTTTATCCTCTTTCTTTACTAGTTCTATAGTTATGGCCTTTGATCCACTTGATGATTATCCTTCGACAAACCCCAAGCCAAACTTGATGCCTGTAGTCCTCTAACTATTTATAATATTTTCAAGCTTTGTAGAACTTCCTTCAAGTTTGTGATAGCAACTCAATTTTTGATTCTTTTCTTCTAGCCACATTCTTAAAATAACAATCTCTTCTTCTAGTTTGCTGCACTCATCTATTCTCATGGTTAACTGTACTTCAAGTTCTTCAAAAAATTTATTAAATTCTTCTATCTGTAATTTCAAACTGTTTATTATGTCATTCACATCCTCAAGCTTTCTTGAGACCTTATTATTCTTTTTCCTCAAACTGTTTATTATGTAATTTCAAACTGTTAACCAACTCTCCTTCCAGATAAATTTCAACCTCATCCTTACTTTTTGTATCACCTTCCTGTTTTTCTTCTATTTTTGCTTCTTCAAATGCCATGAATAGAGCTTCACCTGTTTCTTATTTAGAATCTTCACTTGAGCTATCTTCAGAAGAGCTGACATTCTTGGATATGAAACTTTTCTTTTTGAAATTGCTTTTTCTAAAATTTGGTTTCTTCTTTCAGTCACTTCTTTCTTGGTGTGACCCTTCATCACTTTTGGTTTTCTCATTCATTGGACACTTAGCTACAAAGTGACCGACCCCTCCACAATTGAAACACTTAAACGACAAATTTCCTCTATATTTTCCTTTTCCCTTTGTAAGTTTTCGAACAAAGTTGGCTTTCGTTTCATCTAATGTCTCTTCATCCTCAGATTCTTGTTCAAATTTTGTATTCTTGTGTGCTTTAAAAGCAGCTTCTCTGTCTATGGGATTAGTTTGTCCTATTCTCATTTCGTATGTAGTCAAGGAACCATGCATCTCGTCCATGCTAAAATTGTTTAGATCTTTAGCCTCTTCTATTGCAAAAACTTTAGAATTAAATATTTTGTGAAGAGTTCTAAGTACCTTTTTCATGACAACCGCATCTTCGATCTCTTCGTCGAGTCCTCTGATTGCATTAATGACTCCATTGACTCTTAGCATATAGGCCTTTATTTTCTCATCGTCATTCATTTGTAATGCCTCGAACTGAGCTCAATGCATTTGCAGCTTGGCTTCCTTGATCTTGTTGTCTCCTTCATGGATGCTCTTCAATTTGTCCCACATGTCTTTTGTCGATTTACAGCTCATGACCCTTATCAGTTCACTATCTACTAGCCTACACATTATGGCATTCTTTGCTTTGGAGTTATTCTCAACCTTTTTCTTCTTAGCAGTATCTTTTGGAGGAGTAGCAGGTGCTGTGTATCCACTTTATACTGACTCTCAAATGTCGTATCCTAATGCACTCAGATATGTCTGCATCTTGAGTCTCTAGAATGAGTAATTAGTTCTATTGAACAAAGAAGCTTTGTTTGATGAGAATCCTTCACTACCTGCCATTGTGTTCCTTCTAGGATCACCTTAGCTGATTAAGCTTATTCAGAAACCTAGCTCTGATACCAATTGATATTCTCACAATGACACTGAGAGGGGGGGGTGAATCAGTGTAGCTAAAAATCTAATCTGCAATTCTTAAAGCTGAAGCAAAGAGAACTATAAAATAGATAAATCAATAATAATAATAGAGCACACCACAACACACAATGTAACAAGGTTCACCAATTTGGCTACTCCTCAAAAATTACTGCTTGGACTTCAATCCAAATCCAGCCCTTGCAAAACACCAATTTTACAAACACTTTACCAAAGACCCACTGGAAGGAGCACCAACCCCTATTTTTCTGCTGCAATAGATAGGAGCACCAACCCCTAATGCCAAGCACCAACTTGGACTACAATTTTGATTTAATTTAGTGACATAAAAATTCTTTCACTGTTTACACGACCCTGACTGGTCTGCAATTAATTAAACTTGATTAAACTCTGCACGCTCTCACAGCTCTGCTTATCTCTCTCTCGGCCCTCTTCTCACCCTATTTATGCAACAAATTCTCACTTATAGTAGCAGCAATATTCTTCACGTAGACCTACTTTTATAACATATAAGTCTCTATTTTTAGCTTCCATATTTACACATGCAACCCATAACTGTTCTTTTAATATTCTCTTCTGCCACTTGTCAACTGTAACTCCTTCTTTGTGTAACTCCTTTTGTATTTATAGAGTGTGCATTACGTTACATGCAATGTATATCTCTACCATGACTGTACGTCTTCTTGAACATGACTGTTCGTATTCATTTCTATGCATGCATGTATTTTACGATTCTATTAATGCGACTGTTCAATTTACTCCAGTTAACTCCAGTTCTTAAAAAAGCTACATGACTGAATCTGTAACTGTCGCATTTACTCCAGTTACCTCTTCTTATTTTGGCTGCATGCTTTTCCTCTACAACTGCCCCTTTAACTGTTGTTCTGTTCTAGTTAAATGTCTGTTATTGTGCTGTTGCGACCTGTCGTGAAATCATGACACTTCTGTATCTTTCTGCCCTTCTCACATTTTACCCATGAAAATACATGTCATGAAATCATGACAATTTTTGCCTCTTTGTCCACTTCTTCGCTTGCGGGTTCTAGTTAACTGTCTATTATTGTGCTGTTGCGACCTGTCGTGAAATCATGACACTTCTGTATCTTTCTGCCCTTCTCGCATTTTATCCATGAAAATACATGTCATGAAATCGTGACAGTTTTTGCCTCTTTGTCCACTTCTTCGCTTGCACCCGCAAAAACTAGACATGTCGTGAAATCGTGACACTTTCACCTTCTCGCTACTCTTCTTGGCTTGCTCTAGCAAAAACCAGACATGTCACGAAATCGTGACATATTTCTCTGCCTTGTGCCTTTTCTTCCTTCCGCCCATGAAAACGAAACATGTCGTGAAATCGTGACATATTTCTCTGCCTTGTGCCTTTCTGCCTTTCACCCGTGAAAACAAAACATGTCGCAAAATCACATCTTTCTCTGCCTTATGCCTTTTCTTCCTTTCACCCACGAAAATGGAACATGTCACAAAATCGCGACATCTTTCTCTGCCTTGTGCCTTTTCTTCCTTCTGCTCGCAAAAATGGAACATGGCACAAAATCGTGACACTTTTGCTACCTTATGCCTTTTCTGTCTTTGGCCAGTGAAAATGGAACATGTCACAAAATCGTGACATCTTTCTCTTCCTTGCACTTCTCTTTGACCTTGTCGCGAAATCGTGACACTTTCTCTTCGATCCTATCGTGAAATCATGACACTTTCTCTCCTTGGCACTTTCTCTTTGATCTTGTCATGAAATGGCAACACTTTCTCTCCTTGGCACTTTCTCTTCGATCCTATCACAAAATCGTGACACTTTCTCTCCTTGGCGCTTTCTCTTCGATCCTATCACGAAATCGTGACACTTTCTCTCCTTAACGCTTCCTCTTGGAACCTGTCGTGAAATCGTGACACTTTTATTTGCAAGCTCCTTCTCCTCGAGCATGTCGTGAAATCATGATAGTTTTCTTTGCCTGTGCCTTTTCTTCAAACATGTCGCAAAATCGCGATAGTTTTTCTACTTGCCTCCTTCTCTGCCAACATGTCACGAAATCGTGACAATTTTCCTTGCACCTTTTCTCTCCTCGGCCATGTCACGAAATCATGACAATTTTGCTTGCGCATTCTCTCTCCTCGTTCATGTCATGAAATCACAACAATTTTGCTTGCACCTTCTCTCTCCTCGTCCATGTCGCGAAATCATGACAATTTTGCTTGCGTCTTCTCTCTCCTCGTCCATGTCGCGAAATCATGACAATTTTGCTTGCGTCTTCTCTCTCCTCGTCCATGTCATGAAATCATGACAATTTTGCTTGTGCCTTATCTCTCCTCGGCCATGTCATGAAATCATGACAATTTTGCTTGTGCATTCTCTCTCCTCGTCCATGTCACGAAATTGCAATAGAAAACATGTCGCGATATCGCGACAGTTTTCTTACTTGTCTTTTTCTTTGATTTTTTGAATCTAGGCCACTTCTGTCTTCTTGGAAATTCATTGTACATGTTCTAACTGACCTCTGAAATCTTGTCCACTGCATCAACTACATCAACTAATCTATCTGACTGTGTTGACAACAATGACAATACTTTTGTTGCACCTTGCTGAACAATCCCTCACCCTTGTTGGAAAATTTGTGGGGGACAGACCCGATATGGAATCCATAAGGAAATGGGTCAGATTCAAATGGCGAACAACAAGAAGCTTCCAGCTGGTAACCCTCTCAAGGGGTTTCTTCTTGATACACTTGAACAACCAGGACGACTATGCCCGAATCCTCACTGGCAAGTCATGGTTTTTTGGAAGAAAAAATTTGTTCTTGAGAAAATAGAGGGAATATTTCAACCCCCAAATCCAAGAAATCAACTACGCACCCATATGGGTTCACTTTCTTGATCTTCCCATTCAGTTCTGCCATGAAAACATCCTTCACTGAATCAAGGGATACATTGGGGATCTTGTCGCCATCGACTCTGCTACGAAAGCCCATTTTCACATGGCTCATGCCAGAATCTGTGTCAATGCTAATCTTGCATTCCAGCTCCCAACCCACATCAACCTCATCTATGGGGATTTTCAATGGTGCCAGGAAATCGAGTATGAAAATAAACCTACGTTCTACATCGAATGTAAATTCGAAGGACACCTCAAGTCCCAATGCCCAACCCTCAAGCCCTAGCAAGAGGCACCAAGCACTAAGCTTCCCCATCTCCAGCACTAAAGAAGCCATATGGGAATGCAAAATCACCGAGTCAAAGGCCCCATCGACAATAGGTGGAAAAAATAGTTCAAATGGAAGCAGGCTGCCCATGAGGAATCATCCTTCAAGCTCGAAACAAGTAAGCTCCATGTTTGCATTCCCCAATAGATTCGGGCCTTTATCTTTTTCAAACGATGAAGTTCTCTTCCTTGAATTTACCCCCATGAAACCCCCTTCCCCCCATCCCCACCCCCCTTCCCCCTCCAATTTTGGACCCTCCTTTCCCATATCCGATGAACCCCTTCCCCCCCTCAATCCCCCTTCAGATACCTTGACCTATTAGAACCCTCCCCTATGCAATGATGTATCCTCCTTTCCCCCATCGAAATAACCTCCACCCCTAACCAATTATTATTTAGAGTCTATGAAAGACGCTACCAGTCCAACCCATAGCAGAGCGGATCCAAGCTCCATCATTACCAGAAGTAAAAAGACCCTATTGACATAGGGAATGAAAATAAAAGGGGCAGACCCACCACCTCTGAACAAATCAGAAAAGATACTGACAACCAAGTTGCTAATGGAGTGCAGACAACCCTCTTCCAAGAGTTGTTTTACCAGTCCAAGGACGAAGCAAAAAATCCCAAACCTCCCCCTACCAAGCAAGGGAGGCAAGAAACCTACCAAGGTGTCTATATGAAGATCCTCTTGTGGAATATCATAGGCCTCAACAGTATGAGTAAGTAGAGACTAGCTCGAACCATTAGGAAGGAATTCAAACCAACCATTCTCATTCTACAAGAAACAAAAATTGATGCTTCTAGAACTCACATCATAGCTCAAAAAGTCTAGAAAAACTGTCAATGGGCCTCATCCCTGGCTGAGGGATCCTCTAGGGGTCTCTTGTGCTTTTGGGATCCAGAAAAAGTAGAGGGCAGAGTAATTTTTTCTTCTAATAAAACTCTGAATATGGTCTTCTAAATTAAGGAAAATCAATTTACATGGGTGCTATCCAACATCTATACCCCAATAATCCCATGGAAAGATGCACCCTATGGATATCACTATCCCTCATGAAGGAGGCCTTCTCCAACCTCCTCTAGATGCTAGAAGGTGATTTCAATTCCCCATATTTCCTTTTGATAAGAAAGGGGGTGTCTCTACTCCCTCCAAAAGTATTCTTGATTTTCAGGATTTTGTCACGGAGAATGAACTCATGGATATTCAAATCAGAGGTTGCCAATTCACGTGGAGCAACAAAAGAGTAGGGTCAGATCATATTTAGGTCAAGTGGTGGAGAACAGAACTAACACAGGACAGGAGACAAGAAAAACAAGAGCCAAATTTCTTATTCAATAGTTTCAAAAGAATTTACAGAAAATATACAACAATCTGCCATTTTGCCAACCCCTTCTCATTACAATTCTTGGGTTTTTATCGAGGCCCCGACCCTCTGTGTTTTCAAACTTTCCACGATCTGCAACAGCCACCTGGCTCAATACTGGAAAGTCGCATTGATGGGACTCTGGTGAGGTGCGCGACTGGCCGCCATAACCACCGAAATCTTCTTCTGGAACTGTTGCTTCGTTGCTAGTTGCCTTAACTGCGTCTCTAGATATAATGCGCGAGTGGCCGACATGCTTGCTGGAATCTTCCTCTGAGACTGCTGCTTCACTATCGCTAGCTTGTCGTGCATGAAGGAATGCATTTATGACAGCCTGGACTGCGTGTTTTTCTTTTGGTCATGATATCACGACATGTCGTGATATCGTGACATTCTTTTCTTTCGCCTTCCTTCCTTCTGCCTTGGTCGCGATATCGCGACATGTCACGATATCGCGACATTCTTTTCTTTCGCCTTCCTGCTTCTGCCTTGGTCATGATATCGTGACATGTCATGATATCATGACGTATTTCCATCACGTCCCCATTCTTCCGCTTTGGTCGCGATATCACGACCTGTCACGATATCGCGACGTTTCTCTATCGTGCCTTCGTTCTTCAGTTTTGGTCACGAAATCGTGACATGTCACGATTTCATGACCTTCCGTCCTCCGCGCCTTTTCTCCCTGCTTTGGTCACGATTTCGTGACCTTCGTCCTTCGTGCCTTGTCACGATTTCGTGACCTTTCGTCCTCCACGCCTTCGCTCCCTGCTTTGGTCACGATTTCATGACCTTCTGTCCTCCGCGCCTTCGCTCCCTACTTTGGTCACGATTTCATGACATTCTGTCCTCCGCACCTTCGCTCCCTGCTTTGGTCATGATTTCGCGACATTCTGTCCGTCGCATCTCCTATCTCCTATTTTGGTCGCGATATCGCGACACTTTTTCTATCGCGATATCGCGACACATATTTTTCTTTGCAAAACACTTAGAAAAATTTGGTTGATGCAAGATTGCTCTGCTGCCCTCGGATGCTCCTGCATCAGACACCCGGGGTGGATTGAGAAGTGATCCTCACTTCTGATCTGTGAGAGGAAGACCCAGGCGGTCAACCTCTATTTTTGACAACCAAGTTGCATCTTCTACAGGTCTCGCCCTTCCACTTGATCAAATATTCAAATATTGTTTGTTCCTGGTGCTTCTGCCTTCACGAGTGTCTAATATTTCCTCGATCTCGTCTGTGGTTGGGTTAGACGCTGGAATGCTCCACAACTCTGTACTTGGTGCCTCTGTACTGTCTCCCTCATGGTATTCCACTAAATTTGATATGTTAAAAATAGGCGAAATGTCAAGCCCACTTGGCAATTCCACTTCATATGCATTGCCTGAATCCCGTTTTCCCAGTATTCTGCATGGCCCAAACTTCTTCATCTTCAACTTGTTATAAGTTTTGGCAGGAAATATTTCTTTTCTGAGATGGACCATGACTTCATCTCCCACTTCGAACTCTTTGAACCGCCGCTTTTGGTCTGCTCTTTTCTTATACTGAGTATTCATTTTTGTAATTTGTTTCTTCACTTCTTCATGCATGCTTTTCATATGTTCTACAAATTTCTCAGCCTCGGCACTGCTCTTTTCCCCTTTATCCAATTTCCTCAGCTCAGAAACATTTCTTGGGCTATTTCCATATATGACCTGGAATGGAGATTTGTTTGTACTCTTGTTGACAGAATTGTTGTATGCAAATTCTGCCTATGACAAAACCAAATCCCATCCCTTGGGTTTATCTGCTATCAAGCATCTCAATAAATTACCCAGACTTCTATTTACCACCTCTGTCTGTCCATCAGTATGTGGGTGGTATGCGAACTGAACTTCAGATCTGTCTTCAACTTCTTCCACAATGTTCTCCAAAAATACCCAACAAACTTTGTATCTCTGTCAAAAACGATGCTTTTTGGTAGACCGTGAAGTCGTACCACTTCCTTGAAAAATAACCCTGCAATGTGAACCGCGTCACTTGTTTTCTCGGCAGGGAATAAAATGTGCCATCTTGGAGAATCTGTCAACCACCACAAATACGGAGTCATTTCCCCTTGTGTTCTCGGCAATCCAAGAATGAAATCCATGCTGACGTCCTCCCATGGCCTCTCAGGTACATGTAACGGCTGATATAATCCAGTGTTCTGCCTCACGCCTTTTGCCATCTGGCATATTCTGCAACTTTGCACAAACCTTTTCACATCTTGCTGTAGTTGCGGCCAATAGTAGTTCTCACTCACCAGGGCAATGGTCTTATCCCGACCAAAATGTCCAGCCAGTCCTCCGCTGTGTTTTTCCTTGACTAAGTTTTCCCGCATGGAACTCCTTGGAATGCATAATTGACTCCCTCTGAACAACATTCCATCTTGGATTAGAAAATCCAACCATTTTGTCCTGTCCAAAGTAACAGGTGCCAAGCAAGCCGTCCAGGCTTCTGCAAAATCAGGATCTTCAGGGTACAAACCCTTCAGTTCTTCAAATCCTACCACTTCCACCGTCATTTCAATCAGCAAATTCTGCCTTCTACTTAAGGCGTCTACAACTCTGTTTGATTTTCCGCTTCTGTGCTTCAACACAAAGGTATAACTTTGGAGAAACTCAACCCACTTCAAGTGCCTCTGATTCAGTTTTGCTTGGCTATTAATGTACTGTAAGGCCTGATGATCAGTAAATAGAACAAACTCTTTTGGCAACAAATAATGCCTCCACTTCCTTAGAGCCTGAACTATAGCATAAAATTCTTGATCATAAACTGAATACTTTTTTCGAGCATCATTGAGCTTCTCACTAAAGTAAGCAACAGGCCTGCCTTCCTGACTCAGTACAACTCCTATTGCACTACCACTGGCATCACAATCTACCTGAAATACCTTGTTAAAGTCTGGAAGTGCCAAAACAGGTTGTTCTATGACCTTTTTCTTCAACACATCAAAGCTCTTATCTGCTCCCAAGGTCCACTTGAATTCTTTCTTATCCCCTCTCATTGTTTCTGTAAGGGGTGCACAAATGCTGCTGAAATTTCTAATGAATTTTCTGTAAAAGTTGGCTAGACCATGAAATGATCTTACCTCTATTGTGCTTCTCGGAGTAGGCCATTCGATGATAGCTCTCACCTTTTTTGGGTCCATTTTTAGACCTTCTACTGAGATGACAAATCCCAGGTACACTAACTCCTTCTTTACAAAATTACACTTTTTTAGATTAATTAATAACTGCTCCTCCCGCAGCTTCTCAAAAACCCTTCTGATGTGCACCAGGTGCTCCTCCAGGGTTCTGCTAAATATTAATATATCATCTAAATAGACAATGACAAATTTGCCTAAAAACTCTTTCAATACCTCATTCATCAGCCGCATGAAGGTACTTGGTGCATTGGATAGCCCAAATGGCATGACCAACCACTCATACAAACCCTCTCTGGTCTTGAAGGTTGTCTTCCACTCATCTCCTTCTCTGACATGGATCTGATGGTAACCACTCTTGAGGTCAATCTTGGTGAAGTACTTGGCTCCACTCAAACAGTCCATTATGTCATCCATTCTTGGCAATGGAAATCTGTATTTTATTGTGATCTTGTTGATGGCTCGAGAGTCTGTACACATTCTCCACTCTCCATATTTCTTTGGCGCTAGCACTGTAGGCACTGCGCATGGACTCAAGCTTTCCCGAATCAGTCCCTTCTCCAGCAACTCCTGGACCTGCCTGTTTAGCTCCTCAATTTCTACAGGTGTCATTCTATGTGCAGCTTTATTGGGCAAGCTCGATCCTGGCACCAAATCGATATGGTGACTGATCTTCCTTATTGGGGGTAAACCCTCGGGCACATTATCGGATATAATATCTAGAAATTCCTCCAACAGATCTAGGACTTCTGTCGGGGTATCTTTGCATTCTTTCTCCCTGACTCTAGGAATTAATGCATAACACATATGTTCATGCTTCAAATCATCTAAAAATTTTCTCCCGTCAACTAAGCAAATTTTGGCACTGCCACATACCTTTTCTTCCACCTCCTTCAGGGGTTTCAGCTTATGACGCATTCCATTCTTTGTTACGGAGTAGGTGTTGGCATGGCCATCATGAACCGTGCACCTGTCAAACTGCCATGGCCTTCCCAACAACAAATGGCATGCATCCATGGGCAGGATGTCGCACAGGACCTCATCACGGTAATTCCCAATATTGAATTTTACCAGGCATTGTTCACTGACCAAAACCTTATGGTCTTTCTGCAACCACGCGATCCGATATGGATGCGGGTGTCTCTTCCTCTCCAGTTGTAGCTTTGTAACCATTCCCTCTGAAACTAGGTTATCCGTGCTACCGTTGTCAATAATAATATTGCAAATCTTACCCGCGCATTTACACCTTGTGCGGAATAAGATTTTCCTCTGATCTGCGTCCCCCTCTTCATTCAGCAGGACTCTCCTCGCGATCATTACTTCTCCTCTCTCTACTTCTTCAGAATGCTCAGATCCAACATCTTCATCAGTGACCGCGGCTCTGGCATTTCCTTTCGGCCTCCTATTATTCCTTTCTCGTTGTTGTGGACACTCGTATTGGTGATGTCCCTCTTCTCCACACTGGAAACAAGTTCCATGAAATCTTCCTCTTCCCTGGCCACGTCCAGCTCTGCCCCTTCCCCTTCGGTAATCATTATTCTGATTACGAGGGCGGTAGGTATTTTCTCCCCTTTGTTCCTGATTACTGCTACCTTCTCCATTCTTCTCGAGAATCTTCATTTCTTCTTCCACCGGTCCTTCCATCGGTTCTTCCGCCATGACCTCTTCCTCTTTGCTTGTTCTCAAACCTCCTATTGAGCTTTTCTTCAACCTTTAGGGCAAATTGGTAAGCGTCCTCTATGGTGGTCATCCAGACTAGACTTAATTCTTCTTGAATACTTGCTCGTAACCCATTAATATAATGGGCTACCTTCTCCTTGTTGGCCTCTGAGTGGCCTGTTCTGATCATAATTTTATGAAACTCTTCTGTGTATTCTTTTATAGACTTACTTGATTGCCTCAAACCTTGCATTTTCTTTAGCAGGTCTAACTCATAATCACCAGGGATGAACTGCCTCTTCAGCTTTTCTGCCATCCGTTCCCATTTTGTTATTCTCTCTTTTCCTCTTCTATTTCGCTCCAGCTACACTCCCTTCCACCATATGCTGGCATGACCTTTCAGTTTGGTCTTAGCGAATCTGACCCTATCAGGATCCTCAACCTCCTCGTACTCAAAGTACTCTTCCAGATCGTTGATCCAGTCGATCAATTCCTCTGGATCAAGGTTCCTAGAATACGTGGAAACCTCCATCTTCGACCTCTTCCCAATCTGGGATATGGCTTTGTATAGTCTGGCTTGAGCAGGATCTACTACTTCTTCTTCTTCCTCAGGCTGCCTTCTTCTTCGTCATCTTCCTCTTCACTACCTTCATCTCTTCTTGGCTCCAATCTTCTACGCATCTCTTCTTGCAGGGCTTGCATTTGCCTCTACAAAACTTGGACATCTTTCGTTGCCGCCATGCCTCTCCCACCAACAGGGTTTCTTCTTGGAGGCATTCTGCTCACTCTCTCACAAGCCCTTCCATAGATCCTGGTGTAACTGCCTCACGTCCGACGATCTGTTACACACTCAGGAACTTTCGGCTCTGATACCACTTGGTGGAGAACAGAACTAACACAGGACAGGAGACAAGGAAAACAAGAGCCAAATTTCTTATTCAATAGTTTTAGAAGAATTTATAGAAAATATACAGCCATCTACCATTTTGCCAGCCCCTTCTCATTACAATTCTTGGGTTTTTATCGAGGCCCCGACCCTCTGTGTTTTCAAACTTCCCACGATCTGCAATAGCCACCTGGCTCAATACTGGAAAGTCGCATTGATGGGACTCTGGGTGAGGTGCACGACTGGCCGCCATAACCACCAAAATATTCTTCTAGAACTGTTGCTTCATTGCTAGTTGTCTTAACTGCGTCTCTAGATATAATGCATGAGTGGCCGACATGCTTGCTGGAATCTTCCTCTGAGACTGCTGCTTCACTATCGCTAGCTTGTCGTGCATGAAGGAATGCATTTATGATAGCCTGGACTGCATGTTTTTCTTTTGGTCATGATATCGTGACATGTCATGATATCACGACATTCTTTTCTTCTGCCTTCCTTCCTTCTGCCTTGGTCATGATATCGCGACATGTCATGATATCATGACATTATTTTCTTCTGCCTTCCTACTTCTGCCTTGGTCATGATATCGTGACATGTCGCGATATCGCGATGTATTTCCATCGTGTCCTCATTCTTTCACTTTGGTCGCGATATCGTGACGTATTTCCATCGTGTCCTCATTATTTTGCTTTGGTCGTGATATCACGACGTTTCTCTATCATGCCTCCGTTCTTCAGTTTTGATCATAAAATCATGACATGTCATGATTTCATGACCTTCTATCCTCCGCGCCTTCGCTCCCTGCTTTGGTCACGATTTCATGACATGTCACAAAATCGTGACATGTCACGATTTCGTGACCTTCTGTCCTCTGTGCCTTGTTGCAGATTTCGTGACCTTCCGTCCTCCACGCCTTCGCTCCCTACTTTGGTCACGATTTCACGACCTTCTATCCTCCGCGCCTTCGCTCCCTGCTTTGGTCACGATTTCGTGACATTCTGTCCTCCGCACCTTCGCTCCCTGCTTTGGTCATGATTTCGTGACATTCTGTCCTCCGCATCTCCTATCTCCTGTTTTGGTCGCGATATCGTGACACTTTTTCTGTCGCGATATCGCGACACATATTTTTCTTTGCAAAACACTTAGAAAAATTTGGTTGATGCAAGATTGCTCTGCTGCCCTCGGATGCTCCTACATCATCAAGCTGGATCATTTTTTCCTTTTCCAAGGAATGGTTCTAACCATTCCCCCATTCTCCTTGAATCCAACAGATGCCCATCTTTCAAGACCCTCTTTAGATTTGAAAACATGTGGATCCAACACCTCAACCTGAAGCAAAGAATCAATGAATGGTGGAGGATCCCATGTTCAGGATTAGCCATATCTCAAGTATCCCAAAAGCTGAAAATAGTCAAGGAAAACCTAAAGATCTGGAACAAGGAGGTATTTTAGAACATATTTGAGAATAAGGAACTAACCCTAAACAAACTCAAATCCCTAGAGCAATATATTCATAATGACCAATGGACCCCTCAGTTGTAGGAATAAGAAAGACAACTTCTATCAGAATATCATAACATTTTGGTCAGAGAAGAGACCTTTTGGCATCAAAAATCTTGAGCCATCTATCTCAAATATGGGGATGAAAATACAAGGTTCTTCCATGCCTCTACTCTATGAAATAGAAGCACAAATAATATTAGAGAACTCAATCTTCTAGATGGATCAGTCTCTCGAGATATCTCTAAAATCCATGAAGAAACCTCCTCTTAATTTAGTAACATGATGGGGACTTCCCCCCCACCAACCCAGAAGCCCAGGAATCCCTTATTCAAAATATTCCCCTCCTGGTCACCTTTGAGATGAATCTTTCCCTGATCTAGCCTCTCTCCAAGAAATAAATCAAGGCTGTCCTATTTTCCATGAAAGCTGACAAGGCCCCTGGACCAAATGGGTTCCCCCCCAGTTTTTTTAGACCTTTTGGGACATTGTGAGGGAATATATCTAAAATGCAATCATGGAGATACAAAGCACCAAGATAATCCCACAAGGGAAAAATTCTACCTTCATTTCCTTGGTCCCTAAAACCCCTCAATGCAAATCTATGACTAAATTCAGGCCAATAAGCTTGTGCAACATCGTCTATAAGATCCTCTCCAAATATCTAGCTCTTAGGCTGAATAAAATACTCCCTATCAACATAGATCCCTGCCAAGGTAGTTTAGTGGAAGGTAGATCCATCACGGATAACATCATATCACTTCATGAAACCCTTCACTTGAATTTGTGCAACAAAAAAGTAACCACTTTCTGTAAAATGGATATCAACAAAGCCTTTGATAGGGTAGACAGGGATTTCCTCTTGAAATTCCTATCTATATTTGGGTTCCACAAATACTATATCAACCTAATCAGGGGCTACATCTCATCTCCCTGGTTCTCTATTCTAGTTAACGGGTCTGCTGTAGGCTATTTTCCTAGCCACAAGGGAATTAGACAAGGAGATCCCCTGTCCCCGTTCTTGTTCATCATCCTTGCTGAATCCCTCGATAGAGCTTTCATATTTGGATGTGCTTTTGGGTGTGTTATCGGGATCAAAGCCTCATATGACTCCCCTCCCCTGTCCCATCAACAATTTGTAGTTGACACCATTATTGCCACTCTAGCCTCTATTGTCCAAGCCAAATCCATTAAGATTATTTTTGACACCTATTCCTTAGCAGTCAGACAAGAAATCAACTATCTCAAAAGCAAATACTATTTCTTCAACACTCCTGGTAGCAGATAGTGCAATATTACCCATATCCTTCAATGTTGCATAGTTGATCTTCCTACTTCTTACCTGGGCCTCCCTCTGTTCACTAAAATCCTGAAAGATTCTATGTGGGATAATGTCATTGACAAGATAAAATATAAAATCGCAGCATGGAAGGGCTCCCTCCTATCCCAGGAAGCTAAAGCAACCCTCACCATGGCTGTTCTCCAAAGCATCCTAGTCTATTTCATGTCAGTTTTTTTTTAAGGCTCCTGCCTCTGTTCACTCTAAAATTGAACAGATCTAAAAGAAGTTCCTGTGGATAGGCCCAAAAAATACGAGAAAATTTCATCTTGCTAACTGGGACAGAGTTTGCGAGCCAAAATCCCAAGGAGACCTCGACTTCAGAAGATCAACCAACATGAATCTTGCTCTCCTAGCCAAGCAGGCATGTAAGCTCTTCTCCAATTATAGGGCATATTGGGTGTCAATTGTTAAAAGCAAATATCTCAAGCACATGTCTCTGATGGATGACAACATCCCTACTAACGGATCAACCTTTTGGTAGGTTGTAATTTAGGCCAAATATCTTATCATCAGAGGCACCTGGTGGCAGCTAGGTAGGGGAACTTCGATCAATTTTTGGGAAGACATTTGGCTAAAAGACAAACCTCTCATGGATGTCCCTGAGATATCCATCCTAAGACCGATTCTAGAAAGAATATGGGGAAGCAAGGTAAAGGACTACTTTGATAGATAGGGCAATTGGAAGACTCTCCCATTTAGCAACAAAAATGAGCATCTTGCCAGAGTAGGGGCATTTTTATCCTGGTTACTAAGGACCACCATCATTCCCACCTCAGCCACCTCGTATCTTCCTATGTGGATAGGAACTGACATTGGGGATTTCTCAGTCAAGTCGACCCATTCTCTCTTTCTCAACCCTCAAATTCCCACTATTCTGTTCAAGTTGGTTTGGGTCAAGCACCTCATCCCAAAAATAGGTTTTTTATATTGGAAAACCATTCAAAACAAGGCCTTCACAACAAACAATTTCATGAAAAGGGGCATTCATATCTCCAATAGATGCCATATTTACTTGTCCAACTTGGAATCTATCAACCACCTCCTCGTGGAATGTGATTTTACCTATGAGGGTCTGAGTCACATGTTGTCTATGTTCCAAATCCAGTGGGTCCACCCCAAATCCCTCCTAGAACTTTTCATCTAATGGCCTGCCCCTTCAAGAATCCCAAAGTCATCCTTTGGAAAATTTGTCTTCACCACTTCATCTGGCAAGTCTGGCTCAAGAGCAATCATAGATTTTTTTCAACCGCTTCAAATAACCCCATTTCCATGGTAGCCAAAGCTATATCCTATGCTTCTGAGAATTCCCAACTCCTTCCCTGGCCTAACTTCCCGCTCGACAAGACTAAAATTTAGGTCCTCCAATCCCTCAACATCCCCATTCCCACCCCTTCCCATCCCACACCCCATCCCAGGCTTAAAGCCCGATCGAATACCCCCCTAGAAGGGTGGCTAAAGCTTAATTTTGATGGTGCCTCCAAAGGGAATCCAGGCCTGGTAGTGGCATACGGAGTGGTCAGGGACTACAGAGGGGAGATTGTTCTAGCTTTTGTGGAGAATTTGAACCATCAAACCAACAATGTCGTCAAGGTGTGGGCTTTCTAGCAAAGTCTGCATATGATAATGGACTCCCATATCAATCTCCATATTGAAGGAGATTCCCTCAATATCATAGGCTACATCACCTCCGACAAGAATCCCCCATGGAACATTAGGCCCTTGATACAAGAAAGCAAGAAACTAATTGGTCAGCATCACCAGGTGGCAGCTGCCCATGTTTACCACGAAGCCAATAGGCTTGCTGATAGGCTTGCAAACCTGGACATAGGCCAAACACCCATATCGATGTGGCGCAACTCCATTATGCCAAGTGTCTCCCAAGTTGCGACTACAAAAAAACATGGTAGGTGCTTTAATTTCCCCCACTCTAACCAATGATTTTATTTTTCAAGGTGATGTAGGTCTTGGTTGGTGCTAAATATTGAGGGAGGCTTCCATTTTGTATGCTCCAATGCTACAATATGATTGGCCATCTAGTCGGTGTTTCCCACCATGGCTCTCCTGAGTGGACTTTTAATCCTCCTAATGTTTTTTACCAAAGGCTTATGCATAATCCGAACACCGCGTGTACTACCACTTTCCCACATGTTTCTCTGCCATCTTCTGCATTCATCGAGAGCCTTTTAAATTCCAAATCCACATGTGTGGATATTACCCCTAGGCTCTTCACCAATCCCCATCATCCTTGGCCTATCCATTGCTTGTCCACCTGTCATCATCCCTCGATGATCGGCATGGCCTTCAAGCTCCCCTCCGCCTATTTATCCTGTACTCGTCGCATGCTTTTTGATGTTATCAACCGCTGCCACCCCATCCTCTGGTCTAACTCCCCCACCACCTTCCCATTTACTCCTTTTCTTTCTTCCATAACCTACCTTGAGCTGAGTACTCTACAACTCGATGCTCTATCATCCTTCGTCCTACATGACTATAAGTTAATCACTCTGCTATCGAAATTCAAAGGAGCCAAAGAAGACATCACAACTGACTTCATCAAGATGTGGTCGAATGACCATGTCATAGTGAAGAACATTCAATTTAAGGTAACCCCTACCATAATTACATAGATATCTAACTTGCCTCTCTCTAGTCGCGTGGTTCGACGCGATAAGCATAATTGGGATCCAAATTTGGAGGCTTCCCAAACTACCAATATTTTAGGTGGACAAGGGTGTCCCTAGAGCGAGAGTCCCTCCCCTCCCCATGGCCCATCGTTGCCATCCATATGATTCAATATCTTACCTGTGATGACCCGACGAAACCCATGTCCAGCTTCCATTTGGCCCTGGTCAACCACGCTAGTGGCTTCAAGCCCATGAACCTCCTCGCTTTCCTCCATTGGTCTATTCACCTATCGATTGTTGGAACTCACAAGAAGAACACATCACTCTCTCACCAAGGTTTGTTTGCTATGATTTACCATCATTTTCTCTCCAACCCTCTCATCATGGCCACCCCTCTACATTCCAACCTCCCTAATCCCTCCTCTCCTATAGCCCTACTCACTCCCTATCTAGTGAGCCCTTGGCGAGTGATGGAGTCCCCAACTGTCAAAATCCTACATTTGAGAAAGGTGCTCAGTTTGTCGCCCCTCCCTCCAAGCCTACCCCTCCACCAACAAGAAAGCGGTGTTGGGAAAGCACACAATTAAAATTGAGGAGGAATCTTCTTAGGTCCGTAGATCATCCAGAACCAAGAAATCTAAAGATGATTCCAACCAGAATTACCCCCTAGAAATTTCTAAATATTTGAGTGGGAATTAAAATCTCACATCTGGTATCTCCATATGGTTGACCAAAATGTTCATGAAAAGCTTCATCATGGCCTTTGAGAGTGTTAGTTTGACCCTGAAGCAATTCCTTCAGTAGAATGCAGTGCATACTAGACATGACATACTAGAGGCCAACCTCTAAGACTGCTCTCCAGGCCAGGTTATTTTTTGGGTTGTTTTGGGTTATTTGGTTAGTTTGATGCCACTAGTGCCAGTTTATGTATCTTTCTACATATTTATTAGAATTGATAGTTCTAAGGTGGCCCCAACATGGGTTCTAGCTGTGCTTAATGTATTTTTTATGATGGTCTTTAGATGCCCTTGTGTGGTCTAGTATTTCCTTTTTACCAAAATTTATATCCCCTGCATGGGAATTTTGATTCTTCAATCCCCTATGTGGGAATGTCTCAGATGGTGCGTATCTACCTCTGTTGAAAGGAGATTTTGTTATAGTGTTTTATTTCAACTTGCTAAAGGTAACTATACATCTGGGGTTGGGTCCCAGTCAAAACCCTTTTAAATAGAAACATCAAATTACCAAAAAAAATATATTCTATTTGATCTAATAAACAGAAAAGGGATAATAGATTATGTATTATATGTCCCAATATTGACTAATAATCTTCTTTTAGTTTCTCAACTCATGGATCAAAATATGACTATAGAGTTCAAAGTTTCCAATGGAAGAAAACAATGTTATATTCTTAAACAAGGGAAAAAGATAGCATCAGGTTCCTATAAAAGTGGTCTATTTGTTCTAGATATTACTACACATTCAAATTTTTTAGTTAAGGCTTCAAATATATGGCATAAACATATAGGAAATAACAGTGTATCTTGAATGAAATGCTCAAATATCTAATGGTTGAAGGAATACCAAATCTATCTCTAGAATCTACTATTTTTCCAGAATGATTAGCAAGAAAACAACATAGAATTTCTTTTGAATTTTGTCAACATAGGACTCAACAACCATTACAATTAATATATACAAATTTATATGGGCCAATGAATATCACTAGTATTGGAGGACATAAGTATTTTCAATTATTTATCGATGATTACACTAGGAAAATGTGGGTGTACTTCATGAAGTATAAATCATAAGCATTTAGTTGCTTTAAATGATTCAAACTTCAAGTAGATTAATAATTAGGAAATACTATCGAAACACTTCATTCAGATAGAGGAGGTGAATTTGTATCTAAATAATTTGATTCCTTTCTAGAAGAAAATGGAATTAAAAGATAACTTACTACAACATATTCACCACAACAAAATGAAATTGCAAAAGAAGAAATAGGTCCATAATGGAAATGGTGAGGTGTATGTTAAAAGAAACTCATATTGATCATCAATATTGGGCAAAAGCAGTTAAAAAAATAATATACCTACAAAATAGATTACCTACAAGAATAATCATACATGTTAAACCAAAAGAAGCATGGTCGGGACAAAAACCAAATATAGGAAAACTAAGAATTTTTAAATGCAAATCTTATATGCACATTCCAAAACAAAAAAGAACAAAATTAGATGAAAAAACTATGGTAGGAATATTTGTTGGCTATGATGATGAATCTACAAGGTACATAATAATAGATCCATGTACAAAGAAGATATACATAAGTATAGATGTATTTTTTGATGAAAAATTTAAGGTAGGAATTAAGAAATAAAGTAATGATGCATAAGTCTTTCTAAATTTCTCAGAGGAAGCTATAAAAAATGAAGAAATAGAGTTAAAATCTCAAGAAGAAGATAATGAATACATGGAAACATCCACAATTCCTCAGATGAAAGAACCAATATGGCTTAGAGACACACTTAGGAAATCAAACTTAGAAAGAATGCTAGATCTTACTACTACTAGACCTCAAACTCATAGTCAAAGTAGAATAAACAGAGGATTACTAAGCAATACAATAGAACCAATATCAAAACTTCAAGCACTAAATCACTCACAGTGGAAGGTAGCCATGGAATCTAAATATGGATCACTACAAAAGAATAAAACATGAGATCTAGTGGAATTACCTCCAAGAAAGAAAATTATGGGTTGCAAATAGATTTACAAGATCAAGTATAAAGCATATGGGATACTTGATGAGTACAAAGCTTGATTTGTAGCCAAAGGATATAATCAGACTAAGGAAATTGACTATGAAAAAACATTTGCACCAATAGCTAAAATGACTACAATCATAATAGTTTGTGCTTTAGCAGCTCATCAGGGTTGGAAACTTCATCAAATGGATGTAAAAAGTGATTTTCTTAGTGGTGACTTAGAAGAGGAAGTCTATATGTCACAACCAAATGGGATTTTTTATTAAAGGATAAGAATATAAGGTTTGCAAATTAAAAAATCCATATATATTCTAAATCAAGCTCGTAGAGCATGGAATATAAAGATCAATAATCACTTATTATAGCATAACTTCAAACAAAGTACATCCAATCCCAACTTGTATACAAAGAAAATTGGAAATGATATATTAATTCTTATAGTATATGTTGATGATATAGTGATTACTGGAAGTTCTTGTAAACTAATAAGTGATATTAAAAATGATCTTGAGAAGGCATTTGAAATGATATATCTAGGACTAATGAATTATTGTCTTGGTCTGGAGATTCATCAAAATGAAGACAATATCATAATTACTCAATCATAATATGCAAAAGCCTTACATGAAAAATATAAAACGAAGAATTGTAAGCTGAGAGATACACCTATGGAACAAGGGATACAATTATACAAAAATTATGAAACACCTTTGGTTACAAAAACAATGTATCATCAATTAATTGGAAGTCTTTTGTACTTAACAAATAGTTGACCTGACCTAGTCTTTGCTATAAATTATCTTTCACAATTCATGTAAGAACTAAGAGAAAGTAATTGGAAAGATACAAAGAGAATATTGCAATATATTAAGAATAATATTGATTATGGACTAACCTATATGAATAATGTTAAATATTTTTGTTTACAAGGTTACTCAAATTCATATTATGTTGGTTCTATTTATGATAGAAAATCTACTTCAGGGTATGTGTTTTATCTTGGGTTAGGACCTATATCTTGACACAGTAAGAAAAAACATACAATGGTACAATCATCTATTGAATCAAAATATCAAATAGTAAGAGACACAATTTGTAAAGCATTATGGTTACAATATATATTATCTGATATGGGCATCAAACAAACTCCAACCTTGATATTTTGTGACAATCAAGGAGTACTCAATTTGTTCAAAAATATAATTATACATGAATGAATTAAGCATATTGAATCACAATTCCATTTCATAATAAATCACTTTTAGAATCATCATATCATCCTAAAGCATATTCCTACTAAAGAACAACTGGCAAACATTTTACAAAAGCCCTTGTGAGAAACAAATTTCAAACATTCAGAGATCATTTATGCAACTCAAGGGAATTTCATACCAAATAATGTAATATAGGAGGGTGTTATAATATATTACATTATTTGTTATTCATGCCAAGTGTCATATAAGATAGACCAAGTGTCACTTGAGGAAGACCAAGGGTCATTTTGTAAAACCTATATAATGGACTCATAGTTCCATTCTTCATTGTACAATTCTATTCACATAATATAATGTGATACTTATTCTTATTCATGTAGCTATTCTATTCTCTCATTTTATTCTTAGTAATTATATTTCATGAGTAGATATAATAGTACAGAGACCATCACCATCCACTCCATAATTTATTGCCTTTGATTTCTTATACCATTGTAGTCTCCATCCCATACTCCAATGTCAAATATATCTCTGTCACCTCTACTCTCTCAAGTCAATCAACCTCTATTTCATCCCTAAGTACCATATCTACCTTCACCTCTCTAACTCTAGTTGGATATACAACCCCATGCTATTTTTGAAACCCTTGTGTTTACCTCTAGAATATCAAATACAAATATTCGATCCCTAGCCCATCACTTTGATTATTGAACTAAAACCTTATTTTTAGCAAGTTAAAGAATATGACTAATAACAAGTGTAGCAAGAGAAAAAATGGTATGCATAATAACCTACCACTTCACAGACCAAGACCACCTTCCTTAATCAAAAGGATAAGCTAGGCATGTTTCATTTTATGTCCATTATTTCCAATGTAGAAGGAGAGATGTAGGTCCAAGATTATCGAATTTTGATCATTGAACTCATATTTAAGAATGCAAATTTGAAGGAGAGGGTCAAATTATCCTAGAAGGAAAACAGATTGATGGCTTATGACTATGTGACAGTGGAAAGGAATCTAGAAAAAAGAGAAAGAGAGATGAAGAAGACCAAGAGTTTGTTTAAATCTTCCCAATCCAAAAACAAAGTAGCAAAGGCTCAAATAGCCTATATTATGATTCAATTGTAATATGTATAGGTGGTGTTGGAGGAACAAAAGAAGGTCCTAGATCTAGAACAAGGATCTAGTGACACTAAGTGAATCATGGATATTAATAAAGTACTATAGAAAAGGGTCATCTAAGTAGTTTAAAGATTTTTTTGAGTGCTTTAGTATATCTATGGATTTTCTTACCTAAAGGCCAAGATCAAAAAATATTGAGATCACCATCATTCACATCAATCCCCAATAATGGAATAGAGTGGGAGTTAACAACAAATATATTGTAGCCCATTGAGTCATGGACATTCTAATGGGCCAATGGGCTACACACCAATGTGATGAGAAAGTTAAATGCATAGCTTGGAGGGTAGAGGATTGGAAAGAATATGTCTTCTCATTATTATCAATTGGCCTCCCTTTCCCCTAGGATTTTAATGGAAAACCTCTCCCTAAGTAGGAGTATCGATAATGATTGATCCAACAGGTGAATATTCTAGTGCCATTGGACTTATCCTTCAATGTTAGGGTGGATTGGGCTATGAGGCCTATATCAAGTTTGAAATGATCCTTTTGAAGGTTAGTAGTGATTCACCTATTTTATCATGGAGGAACTGGGTGAGCTAGAGAAATATTTCTTGCAACTCATCGAGGTAGAGTTTACTTCTCAAGGATAATGAATAAAATTTATCAAATCCATGAACAAACTACAATCATGAATCCATACCTAATTATAAGGATACTAAGCCTAGTTCCTTCATCCCTAGTAGGCTAGATATCCCTTGATATTTGCCATTACTATACTAAATTTTTACTACAAGTGGAACCTAGGGATAAGTTTTCACCCAAACTAGAATTCCATAGGAAATCTAGTATGAATGAAGCATGACATCAAAAAAAATGAAATACAAAATGAGATATTAGGCCAAAATCCACTACCCAAATCTAGTAACTAGATGCTCCAAAATTAAGAGATAGTAAAAGTAGGTAAAATTAGAATATCAATAAGACTTAGGACTTGCACCATGCACAAGGATTCCGTTATTAGGATTCTAGGTGAAGATAAATGAATATGGGCACCAATTGGACCTGATATAGGGCCTACAAAAATACTAACCCAAAAGGATGCAATCATGAGGATGAGACCCACATGATCAGAACTATCCTTGGAATTGGTGAAGAAGCTTCTCCATCAAGCAAGGGTTTTTTTACAAGTTCCAACTAAACCCAAGTTTTCCAAAGGGGAAAGGCTCATTCAATTCTAATTTTAAAAGTAACCACACCATATATAGATAACTTATTGAGATAAGACCCCAAATCAGCTCTAGATATAATAGGATTGAATGTCGCACAATACCTTAGACCCAACAACCAAGGAGAACATAGGAGTTTCCCACTTATGGCAGTTAGAGGAAAGTTTGAATTTTAAATTTTGAGATAGATTGTATAAATAGTCAAATTTTATAAATATAGGAGGAAGAATTATATTTTTATTTCTATTATATGATCTTAGGTATATTCTTCACTCACTCTTCCTTCTGCATGTCAATCTAGAATCGAGCCTTGAGTCATTGCATGTATAGGTCCTTCGAGCCTCTTTTATTTTTGGTATGATTGTAAAGTGCTTATAAGCATATATATAAAGAGTCATGACTAATAAATATTTTATCTTGATCTTTGTATGTATGTATCTCTATGTGGAAGGTTGTGACTAGTATTTGTTCTGGTTTTCATAGGGAGTTAATAAATAATAGATTGCACTAGTTTGAAATTGTATTCATTTTTACTATCATGTTTGATGCATCTGTTAATAAATCCCATTGATGTTTATAAGGAACTTGTAATTTTTGGTGCATCACCACCATATTTTAGGCTAGTTAGTTTTATTTCTTTCTTCTTACCCTGTTTTTCTTGATAAAATTTGGTAGATTAGGCTATATTAGAAGCAAGCATCCAGGATCACAACTAAAGAAGGATATGACCTTGAAAAAATATTGGATGTTGTCCCTAGAGTCATGTCCCATTATGCTTGGACTTCTAAAACTATGTGCTCCATGAGGCATGAGCATCGAGTGCATTTGATAGATTGTAACGAATGGTCATTGTGCTTTGAGTATTAAACAATAGGTACCATGGTACTTAGGAGAGAAATATGACATCTATACTTAAAAAATAAGGGTCCAATACTGACTATGCAATAGGAATAATAGAATTAAAACGCAAGGAAGAAAATTTAAAATATATCTTAGGTAGACACATAGTCCAATGAGCATAAACAAATGGATAAGGAAAAGAAACTAGAATTTTAAAAGAGAGGTCCATGCATTTGTAAAAATAACACTAACAACTAAATTTGTAGGTGGTGGAGAGTCCCATACTCCTATATATGGGATAGGGATGGATTGTATTTGTTAATACTTGGGTAGAAAATTAATGAGCCACATTGGTTTACGGTTTTGATTCCTTTTCTTTACCTAGTTTTCATCCTTCATCTAAAATTTTTAGATGTTTTTGCATGTCAAATTTTCCAAAATCTTGAAATAAGGATAGAGTCATGATTAAGGGATGTGTTGACATGTATTCACTAAAGCATACATCCTAAAAAATGATAGTTCTAATATCACCACTTTAAGTGGATATCATAGACATTAGTTGAGTTTTAGGGTTTTCAACATATGGTCATGGTTCTACCATATTTTTACATGTAGGTTTAAGATGGCATATAATTTGGGGTAACAATTATGATTTTATGGTTTCAAATATAGTGTAATTCAAACATTGACATCAAAAGGGAAGTTATCATTTTCATTTACTATAAATATCGATTTTATCTTCTCATTTTCTCACAAAATTTTCAATTACCATATACTCACAAAATGTTTAGCTATTATATACATGATTTAGATTTTAGATTTCAACCTCTATTGCTACCATGACGTGTGATATTATTTCTCTCTTTCTTGCTCTCTTGTATTTACAAGTATAACCAAATCCATCGGCCATTATTTTACTACCTTTTGTTAAGGAGGACAAGATATTATATAGTAGGATTGTAGCCAAAGATTAAGAACTAGTACTCAAGGACCATTTTTTGAGGTATATCGTATCCTTTGCATATAGTCGAGGTGTGTTTCTTCTTTCTTACTATGGTGATATATCAAGCAAGATAGGATAGAATTAATTGTTTTATTTATACTTAATATTAGATTGTGTGGTCCTCGATGCCCTATGTGTCAAGTAATTTTATTCTATTGCATTAGGATTATCCCTAGTTATCACTTGTTATGGATGATCTTAGTGTAGTATGTTCCTAAATGATCTCTTTTGATTTTTGCATAGATTAGGATAGTCTTAGCTCCAATTACTTAATTATTAATTTAGTTTTTTGGTTTGAGTATTTTTGGAATATATTGTATTAATTTGTGTAATTTTATGAGATATCCACTTTTTCCTACAAATATTTTGTTGAACTTGAAGTAAAATCTACCTTCTAAGGCTATTTATTTTTTATTTTTTAGAACCTAGAGTTTAGCAACTTTGCTATCAGAGGTTTTATGTTAGTGGCTAATGTTAGGTAAAATTTTAATAATCCTACCATATATTTCCTATTTCTCTTAGGGATGCCTTGAAAATCTTATTTTGTTTTACTACGAGAGCTTTTTGTAGTTAGCTTTCTTAGGGATAAAAAATTTGGTAAACCTCTAGTTTCCCTTGAGTAAGGTTTTTGGTTGCACTTATGGCTCCTCCCATTTCTGCAAAGGGACTTAGGATGACTACTAGGTCCAAGAAGAAGCAAATTCTATAATTCACAAGAATAGAAAATGATCTCATTTAATTCATTACTCATGAAAATTATATTGTTTATACTCTAGAGATTAATAGTGATCATGAACTCCATAGTAGAGATTGGAAATATAGATATTGTAGTTTTGAGGAAGAAAAATACCCTAATATATACTTTTATGAACCTTATATGTCAATCATAGGGTCTTAAAATGCTTTGACAACATTTATGTTGGGTAGGTATAATAAATGACATGGTGAACCATGATCACCACTTATTATGGTGATTGTAGAAAAATAATTGTGGATGTGAATAATGAAACATAATGTACCTCCTTAAAATATCATACCCATTTTGAGCCTCATGACAAAAAATTAGTCACATATATGATGACCCTTAAGGAATCATTGTTCTATTAGCTATATAGTCATAGGTGTGATACTATGAAGAAAATAGAGGCCTCTAAGAGAGAAATAAACAAAAAAATTGAGGATATGATGACCAATATTACTCAAATTTTGAGTATTAATACAAACTCTATGGTGCAATTTGTTATTTCTCTTTCAATATCAACCCCATGCTCCTCCTCCTCCACTTCCCCAACTATACTTGGGATGGGTTTACTATATCAACTAATCCTACTTTGAGAAATTATCAAAGCCAATATATATCCATTGATGTGGAATCTATAGACTTGTTTGGACACATTCTTAAATTATTTTATTATGGGACAAATAAAGCCCAAAAATCCATCGATAAATTTATTGCTTATAATAGGAATAAGTTACACAATGAAAAACTTTGTTAAAATTAATGATTAGGGCTTTGGTAGGAAATTTTCTTAATTGATTTGTGAAGAACACAAGCTTATACTGAGAGGGGGGGTGAACAGTATAAGACTTAACCAATTAACAATTTTAACTTTAGATAACAGAGGCATCAACACAACATTAATCAAGACAGAAAGCATCACACATTGAAGACCCATTTTAACGTGGTTCACCCAGAATGGTTGGGCTACATCCACGGATAAAATATTTCACTAAATTTTATCAATCCAAAATTTGGGAATACCTTTCCCGATTACAATGTTTATGGGCACCAACCCAAAGGAGACACCAATCCCCTAATCTTGAGTTCATGGGCACCAACCCACAGGAGAGACCGATCCCCTAGCTCTGCTCTGGCTGGTGATCCTCTAGAAAACCTCTGCCTTCGCTACCCTTAGCAAATGGAACTCTATCCACAGAAGACACCTGTCCTCCCTGCTCTGGTTGGAGACCTCTATCCTCAACTCTATCACCTCCAAAGATGGTCCTCAAATTTGCACTAAACATAGTCCTTCGGTCTAGCACAAATGTCCTCGTTCGTCTTTGCCTGTTGTGCTCACTCTGCATGCTTCGATATCATCTCGCCACTTCTGTGCTCTTGCGCTCTTTTGGCTACATCTCGCACACTTCGATGCGCATTCGACAATTCCTCAATTTTCACACAACTCTCCAAACAACCCTCCTTTTATACTAATACTTTCAAGATCAAAACCTTGATCTTAGTCGACTGCACAACCCTAAACTATGTCGGTTGCAAACCCTAAACTACGTTGGTTGCAAACCCTAATCATCGTCGGCTCATATTTAACTTTGTCGGCCTCAACTGCCTCTGTAACTCTTCTATAGTTTTTACCATGAAACTACAACATGTCGTGATATCATGACACTTTTGCATCCGTACACTTTCTTTTGGCTTTTGTCGCGATATCGTGACACTTCTACCTTTGGCAACATCAACTTTTCTTTTGTCGTGATATCGCGACACTTCTCCCTTCGTCGACCTCCTTTCTACTTTTTTCGTGAAATCATGACACTTCTACCTCTGTAGACTTCGACTTCACTTCTATCGTGAAATCATGACACTTCTATATTCATAGCCTTCCTCTCTACTTTTGTCATGAAATCATGACACTTTCTCCAACCGAACGCTGCCAACTCGATCTATCATGAAATCACGACACTTTATGTATTTGTTTGCTTTCTCTTCAACCTATCGTGAAATCGTGACGCTTTCAGCTTTCGTACGTCTTCTTTGCAACTTGTCGCGAAATCATGACGCTTCTCATTTCAGACTCTTCCCTTTGCTGCATGTCACAAAATCGTGACACTTTATCTTGCTTCCACTTTGTCTTCTGACTTGTCACGAAATCGCGACACTTTTTCTCCTTAGCACTTTTATTTTCTTCGGGTCGCGAAAACTTGACATGTCGCGATATCGCGACACTTTTTCTCCCGGACTCTCTCTCCTGCATTATGTCATGAAATCGTGACACTTTTTCTTTCGGACTCTCTCTCCTGCAACATGTCGCGAAATCGTGACACTTTTTCGTCCGTTCAACCTTCCTTGCAATATGTCACGAAATCGTGACATTTTTGACTCGAACATTCTCTCTCCTCTTTGAGTCATGAAACTGCGACATGTCGCGATATCGCGACACTTTTCTAACTTGCTTTCTCTCTCCTGCTTAAGTCATGAAAATGCGACATGTCGCGATATCGTGACACTTTTCTAACTTGCTTTCTTTCGAACCTGTCATGCCGAAACCTTCATCAAAACAAATTATTTTACATCAAATCAAATTCCTTCAAAAGCTTCTTGACATCAATGACAACTTATACACTTGAGCAAATGCAATGTACCCAAAGTACCCAAAATTTCCAACAATCTCCCCCTTTGTCATTGATGGCAAACCTTTACTGAAAACACGTCTCAAGAGCCAAAACTGAAACCAACTATGCTAACAACTGAGAAACTGTGCCCACAACTGAGAATCTTCCTTTGAAGTTTTGCTCCCCTTGACTTGAAGCTTTCCTCTTCACTTGAAGCTCTCCCCCTTACTCATATCTCTCCCCCTTTGTCATCAATGGCAAAGGGTCACCTTTGGGGCTCGGGACTAAGAATGAGCCTCTTAGCTTGGTCCCTCCCCCACCTCCTGATGAGGTGATTAATTCGGGGGTGGGAGTACAACTCCCAATTTCTCCCTTAGATACTCAAACGTATCTCTTGGAAGAGGTTTGGTGAAGATATCTGCAATCTGCTCTTTAGTAGGCACATACTCTAGCTTGACCTGCTTGTCTTGCACTTTCTCCCTTAGAAAGTGATACTTGATGGAAATATGCTTTGTCCTTGAGTGCATTACTAGATTTTTGGAAATACTTATGGCACTCGTATTATCGCAAAATATGGAGATGGGTTGTTCATGCTTGACTTTGAAATCCTCCAAGGTGGTTTTCATCCATAAAACCTATGTACACCTAGCCACTGCTGCTATGTATTCAGCCTCTGCTGTAGATAAGGAAACTAAAGGTTGTTTCTTACTTAGCCAAGAAACCAAACTCTTTCCCAGAAAAGAATGCTCCACCACTAGTGCTCTTCCTGTCATCAGTATTGCCTACCCAATCTGCATCTGTATAGGTCATGAGGGTGAAATCATCACCTTTGGGATACCAAAGCCCAAAGTCCATAGTGCCCTTCAGATATCTGAATATCCTCTTAACTACTGTAACATGAGAATCTTTTGGAGCTGCCTGAAATCTTGCTACTAACCCAACTGCTCGCATGATATCTAGTCTGGTAGCTGTAACATATAATAAACTGCCAATCATTGATCTGTACAACCTCTGATCTGCCATTGGAGATTCATCGTCTTTACTCATCTTGCACCTTGTAATCATTGGAGTACATACTGGTTTGTTGTCCATCATCCCAAATTTCTTCAACATTTCTTTGATATACTTTCCTTGAGAGAGAAATACACCATCTTTTGATTGAGCAATCTGAAGACCTAAAAAGAATGATAGCTCTCCAATCATGGACATCTCAAATTCCTTCCGCATGGTGTTAGCAAAAACTTTGCACATCTGAGTATTATTTCCCCCAAAAATAATATCATCAACATAGACAACCATAATCAACATATCATCACCTTCATCCTTAATATACAAATTGCTATCTGCCACACCTTTCCCGAAGCCTTGCTCATGAAGATACCTGTCAAGTCTTGAGTACCACACCCTCGGTGCTTGCTTTAACCCATACAAGGCCTTTTTTAGTTTACACACATAGTTTGACTATTCTGTGAGAGACACTCCTTACGGCTGTTCTATGTAGACTTCTTCTACCAACACCCCATTTAGAAAAGCTGACTTTACATCCATTTGATATACCTTGAATGATTTGAAGCTTGAAAGGGCCAAAAACATTATGATAGCTTCGAGACGAGCAACAGGAGCGAACGTCTCTTCAAAATCAACACCTTCTACTTGAGCATAACCTTTGCAGACTAACCTAGCTTTGTTTCTGACAATATTTCCATCCTCATTGAGTTTATTTCTGAATATCCATTTTGTGCCAATGACATTCTTGTCCTTAGGTCTTGGAACCAAATCCCAAGTTTCACTTTTCTCTATTTGATTTAGCTCTTCATCCATTGCTTTTACCCAAAATTTATCTCGCACATGCTTCATCGAAATATTTTGGCTCAATCTGGGATAATAATGAGACATTTGTAGAATCGTGTGAAGGAATGACTCTTCTTCTTGTTTGCCTACTTGTTTGGATCACCAATGATCAAATCTTTGGGATGATGTTTCTGAACATATCGTGAAGGAGTTTTGGGAAGTAGTTGTTGTCTTTCCTCTTCTTCATCTAAAACCTCTCTGAATTCTTCTTGACAAATTTCATCACTGAGTTCCTTGATTGGTTCTCTTATCCTTGTCTTTTCATCAACTGTTACATTTATGCTCTCTACGATTGTATGCGTTCTTTTGTTGAAGCATCTGTAGGCCTTGCTTCTGCTGGAATATCCAAGAAAGATTCCCTCATCACACCTAGGATCAAACTTACCCAAATTCTGATCTTCCCTTTCGATGAAGCACTTACTCCCAAACACTTTGAAGTATTTTCATCGTAGCTGGTCTTCCTTTCCACAACTCATAAGGAGTTTTATGATGATTGACTCTAAGTTGGGCCCTGGTGATAATGTAGACTGATGTACTGACTGCTTCTTTCCAAAAGCCATCTAAGAGTTTCAACTCATTTAACATAGCTCTAGCCATATTTTCAATAGTTTTGTTTTTCCTTTCAACTACTCCATTTTGTTGAGGAGTTCTTGCTGTTGAATATTCTCTTTTGATTCCTTGTTGCTCACAGTATTCCACAAATTCATTTGAAGTGAACTCTCCTCCTCTGTCTGATCTTAAGCATTTGATTCTCTTGTCAGTCTCATTTTCAATCATTTCTTTGAAAGCTTTAAATTTTTCAAATGCTTTAGATTTTTCTTTGAGAAAAGTAACCCAAGTCATTCTAGAATAATCATCTATAAACAGCATGAAGTAGCTTTCTCCCTAAATGCTCTGAGTTTTGGTGGGGCCACATAAATAAATATGAATAAGATCCAATGGTTTTGAAGAAGTATACCCTTTTGATTTGAAACTGGTTCTGGTCTGTTTTCCATGTTGACAGGGACCGCAAATGATATTATGGGGCCTTTTTATTTTGGGCAAGTCTCTAATTGCTTCCTTGTTACTAATATTGACAAGATTATCAAAGCTCAAATGCCCCAATATTTTATGCCATAGCCAACTCTCATCTTCTTGAGTTAGAAAACACTTTTCCCTTTTTATCTCACTTAGCATGTAAAGATTGTTAGGAGTCCTTGTAGCACTCGCAATGAGTTTTCCATTTTTTTCTTTACTTATCTCACATCTATCTGAAAAGAAAGATACTATGTGCCCTTGATCACAAAGTTGACTCACACTTAGAAGATTATGTCTTAGGCCTTCTACATAAAGCACATTTTCTATTTTGGATTTCCCATCCAAACTAAGAGTCCCTTTACCACAGATTTTAGCTGACCTGTTATCTCCAAAACTGATTGTTCCTCGGTTTGTTTGTTTTAAGACCAAAAACTTTTCCTTTTCACCAGTCATATGTTTTGAACAACCACTATCAAGATACCATTTTTCTATTTTGTCTTGAGCATGAAAAGTAGTTTGAACTATCATTGACTTAGATTTGATCTCATTTCTCCTTTTAGTGAACTCAAGGCTAGATTTATCCAAACAACACATCCTTGCTATATGCCCAAAATTCTTGCACTTGTAACACATGACATTTTTATTCATAAGAGGTGCAAAAGAGTTAACATTTTCCTTACTATGGCTATTCAAAGACTTATTGCAATGCATAGCTTCGTGACCAAATTTCTTGCAGGAAAAACAATAGCCATGGAAAGTATTATGTAACTTGTTTTGATGCCTTGGACGGTTGTTCTTCTTGTGACCAACTGGAATCCACCGCTCTTCAGGCTGAAGATTGATCTTGCTTGAAGACCCTGTTTCATAAATGGTGATACCATCCTTCTTTTGCTTTACACACGGAGTATTATGTCTGAGAGTCAACTGTTCCAACTTCATTCTAAGAGACATAACCTCTTCTTCTAGTTTCTCACAACCAACTTCCTTTCCTTGTAGAGCCTCTATTAGAACCCGTTCAATCTTTTTCCCTTCCTCAGCTAGAATTTTGAAGTCTATAACACTTTGAGACAATTTTGATCTTGCTATCTCTTCTTCCTGACATTGATACTTGAGAACATAATTCTCTTCCCTAAATTTTTCAAGCTTTCTTAGAGCCAAGAAGAATTCACCTTTGAGATCGAACTCAACCTCTTCATTTCTTTCTAAATTTGTATGTTCCTCTGATAGATCCTTCTCCAAGTTGTTAGGCTCTTTTCGGAGAGACCCGCTCTGATACCAATTGAAGAACACAAGCTTATACTTGAGAGGGGGTGAACAGTATAAGACTTAACCAATTAACAATTTTAACTTTAGATAACAGAGGCATCAACACAACATTAATCAAGACAGAAAGCATCACACATTGAAGACCCATTTTAACGTGGTTCACCCAGAATGGTTGGGCTACATCCACGGATAAAATCTTTCACTAAATTTTATCAATCCAAATTCTGGGAATACCTTTCCCGATTACAATGTTTATGGGCACCAACCCAAAGGAGACACCAATCCCCTAATCTCGAGTTCGTGGGCACCAACCCATAGGAGACACCGATCCCCTAGCTCTGCTCTGGCTGGTGATCCTCTAGAAAACCTCTGCCTCCATTGCCCTTAGCAAATGGAACTCTATCCACAGAAGACACCTGTCCTCCCTGCTCCGGTTGGAGACCTCTGTCCTCAACTCTATCACCTCCAAAGCTGGTCCTCGAATTTGCACTAAACACAGTCCTTCGGTCTAGCACAAATGTCCTCATTCATCTTTGCCTATTGCGCTCACTCTGCATGCTTCGATATCATCTCGCCACTTCTACGCTCTTGCGCTCTTTCGGTTGCATCTCGCACACTTCGACGCGCATTCGACAATTCATCAATTCTCACACAACTCTCCAAACAACCCTCCTTTTATACTAATACTTTCAAGATCAAAACCTTGATCTTAGTCAGCTGCACAACCCTAAACTACGTCGACTGCAAACCCTAAACTACGTCGGCTACAAACCCTAATCATCGTCGGCTCATATTTAACTTTTTCGGCCTCAACTACCTCTGTAACTCTTCTGTAGTTTTTGTCGTGAAACTACAACATGTCGCGATATCGCGACACTTTTGCATCCATACACTTTCTTTTGGCTTTTGTCGCGATATCGTGACACTTCTGCCTTTGGCAGCATCAACTTTGCTTTTGTCGCGATATCGCGACACTTCTCCCTTCATCAACCTCCTTTTTGCTTTTGTCGCAAAATCGTGACACTTCTGCCTCTACAGACTTCGACTTCACTTCTATCACGAAATCGTGACACTTCTGTCTTCATAGCCTTCCTCTCTACTTTTGTCGTGAAATTGTGACACTTTCTCCAATCGAACGTTGCCAACTCGATCTATCATGAAATCGTGACACTTTCTGTATCTGTTTGCTTTCTCTTCAACCTATCACAAAATCGCGACGCTTTTAGCTTTCGTACGTCTTCTTTGCAACCTGTCACGAAATCGTGACGCTTCTCATTTCAGACTCTTCCCTTTGCTGCATGTCGTGAAATCATGACACTTTATCTTGCTTCCACTTTGTCTTCTGACTTGTCACGAAATCGTGACACTTTTTCTCCTTAGCGCTTTTCTTTTCTTCGGGTCATGAAAACCCGACATGTCGCGATATCGCGACACTTTTTCTCCCGGACTCTCTCTCCTGCATTATGTCATGAAATCGTGACACTTTTTCTTTCGGACTCTCTCTCCTGCAACATGTCGCGAAATCATGACACTTTTTCGTTCGTTCAACCTTCCTTGCAATATGTCACGAAATCGTGACATTTCTAACTCAAACATTCTCTCTCCTCTTTGAGTCGTGAAACTGCGACATGTCGCGATATCGCGACACTTTTCTAACTTGCTTTCTCTCTCCTGCTTAAGTCGCGAAAATGCGACATGTCGCGATATCGCGACACTTTTCTAACTTGCTTTCTTTCAAACCTGTCATGCCGAAACCTTCATCAAAACAAATTATTTTACATCAAATCAAATTCCTTCAAAATATTCTTGACATCAATGACAACTTATACACTTGAGCAAATGCAATGTACCCAAAGTACCCAAAATTGCCAACAATTTGCATCCTTACCTAAACACTTTAATGACTTCCTAAATAATTTTTAAAAAAAATTAAATAAGAATTTGATGATGACATGACTGTGATGAAAGTAGTGGATGTGTTTATGAATGCTAAACAAAGTCCTAATGAATCTATTGCCAATTTCTACAAGAGGAGAAAAAAACTTAATTGCCATGTTAATATTAACTTCACTACATAGGAAAAAATAATAATATTTGTAAATAAAATTAGACAAAATTTTTAGGCTAGTATCTAAGAACACAATCCTTGTGGTTTACCCTCCTTAGAAAAGGTTACACAAATTTTTAAAATCCTTGAAAATTTAGAAAAGTAAGAAGGCTAAAAGTCCTTAAAAACCAAAAATCCTAACCAAATTATTGTAGGGGATGGTATTCTTAATATATCTATCTAAGATGCCTCTCATGAGTTAGAGATATCTAGATATCCTATACATATATTGACCATGTCTAGGGATGGTTCGATACCTAAGAATATGATGACTTAAATGAACCATGAAGTTATTCTAAAAATATATCCACCACTCGAGCATAAAATTACCATTCTAATATCAGATTTGAAATACCTATATGGAATGATCCTAATTTTTTAACCTTTGGTATGTAATTTATGGCCATGTTAATTCTACTTGCATATAATTATGTAGATTCTACCTCATAACATTTTAATCCTAATTTTGCATTGATCAAGTCAACAATGATAGGATCAATTTGCTTCATGAAAATAAATGAAGTATCTAGTAAATATGTAATCACCCACATAATCAAAGGTTAGGTATCTAAAATACCATATTATCCACATCATGAACAACAAGCCCCAAATCAATAAAAATGAGTAAATCAAAATCAAGGTCAAGGGTTTACTCAATGTAGCTATCTGATAGGGATTAATATTATATTCTATAATATTACCCCTCCTCACATGGATCATGTTATATTGCATTTAATACTCACATGGATTGTGCGTATTAAATGTCAAATTGTACTCAATAGCTGGATTCTTGACATGGAGACCTGGTTTGAATATACTCACACTCCTGATGATGAAAAGGTTCCATTCACAAAGCTCAAAATTTCCAACATCACCAAAGTTCTCATTGTCAATCGTCACAATCCAATTTGTACATGGGAGGATATGGTACAAGTTTTGAAGGCCTCATTTTATCCATCAAATTATGAGGAGGACTTACTGAATCAATGGTTACGCCTCCATCAAGGCAAGAGGGAATCTATACAAGATTTCATTCATCATTTCAATCGCCTTCAAGTTTTACTTGGCATTTTAGATTCTTATGTTGTCTTGATTACCAAGTTTAAAAGTGGTCTTCTCGCACACTTGTATAGGGATATAAAATATACTACTTGCACAACATTGGACGATGCATTCAAACATGCACAACTAGTTGAGGAGAAGTTCATGGCACAATGGTAGGAGCCTCACTACTCTTTTGGTGGTTCGATAGAAGATGTTCACAAGCATCAACAAGGACAAAAGAGACCTTCCCATGTTTCTTCTTCTGTTACTCCCACTTCTTACTCACCCCCTACTTCTAAAAATTTATTTCCTTCTTCCTCTTATTCATTCTCTCATGCTCAAACTGCTAAATTTTGTAACTATTGTAAGAGACAAACCCATGATAAAAATTAATGTCCATAATTACAAAAGAAGAAGAATATTTTTGTACAGTCTTATGAGGGCACTTGTGATAACCCCATAGAAACTATTGGAGAAGAAGAAATTTATGAGGATTTGAGAGGGCAACTTAATAATGTAACACTCATGAATCAACATTCTAGAGCAAGTGATCGTGACCAATTGTTTGTCACTCGTGCTCACTTGCTCCATAACTTTGTAGTAGATTGTATAATCGATAATGGATCATAAAAGAATATGATTGCACAATCCATTGTTTATAGTCTCAATCTACCTATGTCCAAACATCCTCACCCCTACTCTCTTGGGTGGAAGGATAGCACCAACACATCAAAAATCACAAACACGTGCACCATTGCATTTGCATTTAGCCTCAATTTTCGAGATAAGGTCACGTGTGATGTCACACCCATGGATTGTTGTGGATTACTTCTAGGTAAACCTTACCAATATGATAGGCATACCACTTATGATGCCTATCACAATACATATACTTTGTAGCATGAGAACAAATCCTTTCTTATTTGTAGTGTTCCACCCACTACACATCGGACTTGCACTAATTTACATTAGGCATGACCAATTGCTTTAATTTTTAGTACACCACAATAGAAGAAGGTCCAACCATGAGAACTTTTATCCACTTTACCTCACATTCATCGGGTTAATATTCCTATTGTATCTCCATTTCTAGCAGTTGTTATTATTGTTCCACTTGTTGTTCCTGTTGAACCAATAATTGTTTCTATTGTCCTAGTAGTTCCTATTGCACTAGTAGTTTTTTCAATTGTACCAATAGTTCTTGTTGCACCAACAACTATTCTGGTTGCACCAGCACCTGCTCCTATTGCATAAAAATCTCTTCTTATTGATACTGCTCCCACTCTAGTTGCAGCTCAACCTATAGTTCCTCATTTGGTTAACACCACTTCGCATCCTATCTTGTAGGACTTTTAGCATTTA
Source organism: Wollemia nobilis (assembly GCA_028583015.1). NCBI lineage: Eukaryota > Viridiplantae > Streptophyta > Pinopsida > Araucariales > Araucariaceae > Wollemia > Wollemia nobilis. The sequence goes on along the minus strand of JAQPPZ010015005.1, from coordinate 3,672,740 downwards.
GTGGCATGTCAAAAATTTTCCTTCATACACAATCATCCTCTTCATATTGGTAGTCCACATTGCATCTACATGGAGCCTCATTATGGAGCATACCTACAGCCTCCGAGTTTTTCTCCCCAACTTCCTTCCCTTTTTTAGTGCATTGGAGTCCAATGCTCCTACGGTGGGGAGGAATGATAGGGATTAATATTATATTCTATAATATTACCCCTCCTCACATGGATCATGTTATATTGCATTTAATACTCACACGGATTGTGTGTATTAAATGCCAAATTGTAAATGCAGACATACCTATAAATATATTTTTTATTAATGCTATTATCGGTTTTAATTTGTGTCATTTTGTGTTGTCTATTAAGAGTGTTTTCCACATCATTATCAATAATTTCAAAATTAAAGATACAAATCTAATTAAGAAAATCAAGGATATAATCAAGGAGAGGGTCAAGATAATCAAAATTAGAATTTTAATAATCCCAAAATTAAAATCATGGGGCTATAATTTCTTAAAATTCCTCTCAAGTTATCCAAGTCATTGCCCAACCTATCCCAAATAGAGAATACATCTATAGTCAATCAAATTTGGCTCATTATATGAATATTTTAAAGGTACAAAGAGAAACCATTACATCATGGAACAATAATTTTTTTGTCATTACTAGGAGTGTACAAAGATGAAAAGAAAAATATGGATAAGGAAATAGAAGTTATGTAGACAATGATTAATCCCACTACAATTGATAAAATTCTAAACCTTTCATTGGTTATCAAGGAACCTATTATAAACATAAAAACATAGAAAATATTCCTAATAAGGACTCATCCAAGTCCATAGAACCTATGGCTTTAAAAAAAAATTAAATACCATGATCAACACTTAAAGTAGTGATTTTGACACCCATGAAAAAAATCCTTAGGAACTTATGTATCCTAGGGAATCACTACTCAAAGTAGTCATGACCAAAACTAAAGCATGGGAGGTTGTTGAAAATTTGCATACAACTCCTTGCAGGATCCTACACTTGGAATTATTTAGGGCATCTTCCTATGAATGACACTATTTAAGGGACTTTGTAGATGAGATGGATATGCTCAGACCAAGAATTTCTAATATTACACTTATAATACCAAGGTATTATGAAGTGCAACATATTCAATTGTATAGAAAAAATATTTGCATTGATGCACATACTAGCCTTGAATTGATTATAAATATTCCTTTAAAAAAATGATTGTTGTTGATTAATCAACAAAGTTTATGATCCACCATTGATGATAACAATTGTTTATAATGATATGGTTATTTATAGGGATTTGGTTAATGAAGAAAGTGGTACATGTATTATGTCATTGTACTTGTATATAAATTAAATATCCCTAGAAAAAATATCCTTTATACTAGAATTCATTGCTATACTTATAATTTTAGGCCATAAGATCCTATGGGTTGTATTTGGTTGTCAATTTTAGTTAGACCTAAATAAGTTAGAGTGAAGTTTATGGTGTTTGATATCTAGAAAAACTATAACATGTTGAAAGTATTACATTATTTGGACCCCTTGTAAATATTAGTTTGGTAGAATGATTTATATTTTATATAATGTATGTGTCAATATGAGAGAAAGTGCAAGGTGTCAAGAGAGAGAATGAAGAGTCACATGATATGTGGTAAGATGAGAGTTTTGTCTTAATGAGAGGAATATGAAAGGATGCATCTCCTATATGTTTGAGGAGAGCAATAGTTAGAGCATTGAAAATGGAGTTAAAGCTCTAGGCAATGTATCTCTCTATATCAATATTGTAATTCTTTGATATTAAATATATTTGTGATATATTGTTGTTATTTTAATACTGTGATTCATTGTTATTTTTAAGTGGCATTTATCTGATTTGTTTTTGATCCTAGATAAGGCTCCTATGAGCTAATATTTCTAGAAATATAATAGTGGTATCAAAGCCACAATGTATTATGAAAAGATCTATCTTGATTCAAAAAGCCACATGCAGTGAAGAAGAGATCCTGAGCAAGAAGATTAAATTCAAGTTGAAAGATTTGTGAGCATCTATGTGAAGTGACCATGTTGGAAGAGAGTGTTTATGCTAAAATACTCCTTTTGTGTTTAAGAACTTGAGGAAGGAGAAAGATAAATTGGTCATAGAGGAGAAACTGGAACACATGGACATTACAACAAGAAAAAAACAAATGTATTAAATATTAATTAATGAAAAAGCATTACTAAAGCACATTGGCAAATTGAGAAGTTTGATTTTTAGAAAGAGATAAATTTTTGGAAGACATGCTCTATTTTTTAATAGAAATAAATTAAAATATTAAAGAGCTTTGGGAGATATAAGGATTTAGAGATTTTATAGTTTGAAAAATGATTGGGAGAAATTTAAAAAATATGAGACATGCAAGAAGATATCATTTCTAGATAATTAATAATCATTTGAGATTCCCAAATATTATATGTTAGCAATATACTTTTTATAAATAAATATTTGAAGGTTTGTTTATAGTGGATGAAACAATAAGAATACTACTCAAGATAAGCGCCTAAAAGGGAAGGAAAAGCATTCAAAAGGAGAATAAAAAGTCTTGAGAGCCTACAAACTAGAAGCCATGAGCAAAGGAAATAGTGGAAAGAATGAGTTTGAAAGAGCCAAAATAATCACATAACACTTTAGAGTGGGCAATAATTGAATGCCCAAATTTATTAATGTGGAGGACAAATATATAAGCATTGGTTGATGTAGGGAGGAGAAACCACCATCAACAATGAAACATAAAGACAAAGAGAGAGCAAATATACAATATATTTTATTACAAATCTGATTTTCAATACAAACACACTCTTTGTCTTATACAAATCACAAATCAACCCTAAAGAGATTTTACAATAAGAATGGTGTATTGTTTCTCTACCACAATCGAATGCGATCATGAGATATCAAAGGTGTGCATATGTGTGTGTGAAGGTTTGCAAGAGATGTTGTTGAGGAATGAAGTACTTGCACATAGCCAACAAAAGACACATTAGTAGATAAATGAGCCCACCTAGGTTGGACCTTAATCAAGATGAAATGTAAACCATAGTAAATTAAAGAAATATTGCTATTGTATGAAATAAAATGCATGAAAAACACAAAAGGATATCTATTATGAGCACGAGACTATCATTAAAAACTCTACTATAGAGGTATTTTGTATTAGAGGTGGGACCATATCTGGGGAGACGATGAGCAGTAGGTAGGACTATCTCAGGGGAGGTGGTCTCGAAGCAACTATCATAGATTAAAAATTTTAGGTTGATAACAAATTGTTACAATGCTAAAGGGGGTAGAGGGATCTCGAGTAGAGGTTAGAGACCGTGAATAGTGGTCAAGTAGGCTTAAGCAAGGATAAGTGGAGATTTTGACGATATAAAATTAGCTCAAAATGGGTTCTCTTCTCTTGGTCATGGCCAAGAGTATTTATAGAGTTTTGGGGTTGGGTGTGTGGGATGCCACATGGGCTTCACTTGGTCTCCACATAAGCAAGGTAGGTGAGGAAAAAGTCTAGAAGGGGATGAGGTGGAGGGGTTCATTTAATTGCTTTGGAAAGGGGTAGCCTAGGGGAAGGGAAACTAATTTTAAATTAGTTTCCCAAGGCACATGGGAGAGTGTGGGGGTATTTTAAAATTGCTAAAAATGATGAGGTGTAAGAGGGAGGAGTTGGCATATTAAATTTCCTTGGAGGAGGTGTCCTAGGGGGAGGGAAACTAATTTTAAATTAGTTTCCCAAGGCCATGGGGGAATGTGGAGGGTATTTTAAAATTTCTAAAATTGTGAGGTGGTTGTCCTATGGCCAGGTGAGATAAATGCTCTTTGTTGACTTGTCATTATTTTTAAATTTAAAATTACTTTTATGGCTTGGGGAAAGTGCATGAGGGGTGCAACATTAATGTGGGGGATTTCTAGAGATTTGGGAGGGCATTTTTAAATTCCAAAAAGGGGCACATGGGAGGATGTGTGGATAATTTTAAATTGCCAAAAATGCAAGGTGGAGGGTGTGGAGGACAAATGGATTAAATAGGTGGGTTGACTAGGGGATGTGAGAGCAATTTTAAATTCATTAAAATTGCATGGGGATGTGTGGGAGGGTGTAGGAGGATTTAGGAATTAAATGAGGGGGAATTCCAAAGGGGGCTTCCTAGGGATTTGATTTAGGATTTTTAAATTATTATCTCCTAAGGATTTGGATGGGGAGCTTAGGATGGGATTAGGTGGATAAGCAAGGTAGGATAAAATTAGGGGAAGATTAAGGAAATTGAAGAATTAAGGATTTTAGGGAAAAAAGAGAAATTTAGAAGAAAATAAATATTTTAGGGAACCTTAGAAGAACCTAGGGAAAATTAAAGGGAAATAGAATAGAATTAGGAGAGCTAGGGAAATTTGGAAGAAATTAGGGAAATTAGGGGAATTTAGATATTAATTATAATTTTGTAAGGTGACAAAAGGAATATTTGGGTATATTAATTTATAATTTATTATGTTATCAAAAATGCTAATTTTTGATGTCTACAGTTGGTGGTTATAATGTACTGGACAAAGCAATTAGAGTGACGCAATAAAAAAATGCAAAGAAGTCTTTAATTGGCAAAAGTAGATAATTTACAAATGATAAGGTAATATTTTAAAGGTTACTTTGATATTTTTGGGAGTTATAAATATATTAAATTTGGAAGGTTTGATTTATTCAAAAATAATGTTAGATTTATTTCTATATTTTAGAGAGTTGTGAGACAAGATGTGCATATATAAAATATTAAAAATAAAAAAATGGGAAAACTTTACTTAAAAATTTTTTTGCACATTTTTTATTTTTAAGATTGTGAAGAGTGCACAATGAGATATAAGGGTCAAGGTTGCTTTCTTTATAGGATAATATTTACGGAAAAAGACAAAAAAAAGAGGAGAAGAAAGATTTTGAGAGAGAGAGAAAGAGAGAGGGGGGGGTTAATTGGGAGTTATAAGCGAAGTTTAGAAATTAAGAATGAAATAATTTAATATTAATTATTATGAATTGATGATTATTAATATTAAATTGAGATTTGTGAAGAAATAAAAAGGATAAAGTTTATTAATTTTTTTTTTATTTGTGGAAAACATCCCAAAAGGGATGCCACTTTCGGGTAAGACCCAAGGAGGCAGGGGTATCCATTCCGCCAAAAACGCCCAGGACTCGGACCTGGCCTACCACCTTTGACATACTCAAGGAGCAAACAAACACACAAAACCAAATTAAAAAAAGAAAATAACAACAAAAATAATAAAATAAAATAAAAAACAAACTCCTTGAGTGTGTCAAAACCAAAAGCACAACCAAACACGCACAATAAGATAAAAGAAACCACAACACAAACCACATAGAAAAACACAAGAACCACATAACAAAACACAAACAAGACAAAAACAACGAAACACTACAAAGACATAACCCAAAAAAACATGAAAAATAAACACAACCAAAACCTAAAAAATAAAATAAATAAAATAAAAATAAAAACAACCAACAACAGACAATAAACAAAAACAAAAAACATAGAAAACACTCACACATAAAAAAATGAAATAACACAAACAAAGAGAAACCCAAGAACAAGAACGAAAAAAACACAAGAACAATAACAATAAACATAAAAAAAAAAAAAACAACAAAAACACAAGAACAACAAAAAACAACACAAAGAACACAAAAACAAAACAAAACAAAAGAACCCACCCACCTTAAAAAACTAAACAAAAAAACAAAGAAGACAAAAGAAAAAAAAATGAACAAAACAATGACCTATCTAGACCAGAAGACTATTAATGCAAGAATCAACAGAGGAAACAAAATAAAGAATAGAATGAGCTAGGGAACTAAAAAAACTGAATGAACCAAAGAGAAACAAAAAAAAAAACAAGAAGAAACTAGGTACCTTGAAAACTGGAGCCATCCAAAGAAATGATAGAAAGAAGAGCTTCCCTAATTTGAGAAGCCCACCATATAGGAGGGTGGCCATAACAAGTAAGATCACCTTTGTCCAAAGCCCAATTAGCTAAAGCATCGACACTCTTGTTTTGATCTCTGACCACATGATTGTAATCAACTTTCAAAAATCCCATCCGGATTAAGCTGAATCTTCTCAATAATTCTTTTTATTCTCCAATCCACCTTATGATTCTTAGAAGGAGTCTTCAAGAGATTAATCATAAGTTGAGAGTCGAGACTCAACTAACACCTTTTCCCATCCAACCTTAGTAGCCTCCTGAAGGCCTCTAAGGATACCATACCCCTCGGCAAGGTTATTGGAAAGAATACCCAAATTCTCAGCAAAAGTAAAAACCAGGGAGCCATATGAAAGTCTACCAATTCCTCCCACACTGGCTTTTCCAGGGTTCCCTCTAGAGGCTCCATCGGTATTGACTTTTCCAAAATCCTTAGGAGGAGGTTGCCAATTTCTAGTCCTATCCATCTTACTAATACTCACATTCCCTTTAAGTTGGTTGCCCTTAGAAGGTTTAATCTTCAATCTTTGCATCACTTGATCCCATCTTTGGTGGGAGTTTTGGGGGTGATTAAGGAGATGATGGACTGATTCAACTAAGTTGGCTATGGTCTTTTGCCAAATATAGTGAATATCCTTCCTATCTTGATTAAAAATTTGGTTGTTCCTTTCATTCCAAATATTCCAAAGAAGAATGGTAGAACCCATCCAAACTAAGCTGCCTAATAAAATGATCAACACCCTCTTGATTAGGCCAATCCCTCCAAAGTCTGTTCAAAAGTGAAAAAATTGGACCATTGTAAGCCAAGTAAAGTTGCCATTCTCCTCCATAGCTCAGAGGCTAAAGTACACTCAATAAAAATATGGTTGATATTTTCTACATTCTCTTCACACATTTCACATCTAAAAGGGCCATGAAAACCACGCTTCATAAGTTGCTCACCGGTAAGCACCCTACGATGCAATAAAAGCCAATTAAAGAACCTCACCTTAGGCCAGAGCTTTTGAGCCCACAATTGAGAAAATATGTCAGAAGAATGGTTGGGATTATTATGGCATAAGGTCAAATAACCTTGAGCAACTGAATACTCACCCTTAGTAGTGTCGTTCCATCCAAAACAATCTTTTTCATGGGACCAAGAGAGGGATCTCATATGAAGGATGCCTTGGATATCTTGTCTTTGCCTTTATGGGATTTGAATAGGCCAGTCCTCAATAGGGATCCAATATCTACCAACCTTTGAATTACCAGTATGGTACAGATAGTAATTAGCCACCTTTATCCAATTAGCTCGGTGAAGCTCCTCCATCCAAGGCCTCCAATCGGGAAACTGAGTTATCAAAGGCTTGTGACCATCCCAAGAATCTGTCCAAAAATTTGCATGTTGACCATTATGAATGATCCAAAATAATTTTTCTTTATCAAATCCTCACCGGTCTTAAGAGCTGCTAAAATGGGAGAACCTTTGGTAGGAAGTTGATAGCGAACAAGGTCTTCGGGACTTTTGTTCTCGGCATATTTAGCACGGAGATTATTGGCCCAAAGAGCATTGGGGTTATGCAACATCCTCCAATATAATTTAGCAGCTAAAGCTTTGTTGTTATTAATTGAAGACCGGAATCCTAACCCCCTTCACTCTTAGGAAGACATAAAGTATCCCATTTCACCAAGGCCCATTTTCTTTTCTCCTTAGTACCACTCCAAAGGAAACGATGACTGATTTGATCCAATTCTCGAAGAACGACCTTTGGGATATTCAAAATGGAAGAAACATAAATAGGAATAGCTTGAAGGACTGATTTTACCAAGGTGATTCTACCCCCAGAAGAAAGCCACTTGTTGGTCCACTTTCCAATTTTCTTCTTGACTTTGTCCAACAACCAATTCCAATATTTATTTTTGCCTTTGAATATTTATGGGAATACCTAAATAAGTGATTGGAAGAGAGGTCTTCTTATATCTTAATTTATCCAAGACCATGGCTTCCTGTCTAGCGAGAGCGGTGAAAGAAAATAACTTTAGATTTGTCTTCATTGATCAAGCTGCCCGAGTAGCCTTAGAAAAATAGCAAATGATTTGCTTAAAATTAGAAGCTTCCTTAACTATAGCTTTACCTAAAAGGGTAGAGTCATCCACAAATTGAAGATGAGAGATAGGTCTAGCTCCATGAGCAATGGTAACTCCCTCAAGGGTTTTGTTTTCCCTCTTTTTGGTTATAGTCCTACCCAAGCATTCAACAAGAATGATGAATAAATAAGGGGATAAGCGGGTCACCTTGCCTGATACCTCTGGAAGGCTGGGAAATATTGAGAAGGACTGCCATTGATAAGAACTAAGTAGGAAACTGAAGAGATACATCCCATAATCCAATCCATCCAATCCTTAGAGAAACCAAATTGCCTCAAAACTTTGATAAGGAAGTGCCAATCCACTCTGTCATAAGCTTTGGATAAGTCTAACCGGATGAACATAGAAGGAGAATTTTGCATATCCATGGAATGGATGGCTTCCTGAGCAAGAACTATCTCATCTACTATTTGACGTCCTTCCACATATCCCCCTTGCTCTGGGAAATAATCTTATGTAAAAGAGGCTTCAACCTTTCTGCCATGATTTTAGTAATAATTTTGAGAAGAACATTACATAAAGCAATAGGTCTAAAAGCTGAGATATGATCAACCTCTTGAGCTTTTGGAACAAGAGTAATATAAGTTTTATTGATAACCTTCAAAATTTCTTTGGATTTCTTGGCTTCTTCCACCACCTCTAATAAATCAACATGAAGGATATCCCAGAACTCTTGGTAGAACTCAATAGGAAAACCATCAGGACCTGGGGTTTTCCCTTTTTGCATTTTAAAAACTACTTGTTGAAGCTCATTGATAGTAACAGGAGCAGTCAAAATAGAGTTCTCCTCGGAAGTGATAAGAGAAGGGATTGCTTGAAGAACATTTTGTTGAGAAGCTGAGTCAAGAGGAGTAGCGACAAAAATATTGGAAAAGTAATCAACAACAATAGAGTTCATGCCATCCCAAGTATAAACAACATCTCCAGAATCTGATTTTAAGGAAGAAATAAAGTTGTGAGATCTTCGAGCTAGAAGAGATTTGTGGAAGAAATTTGTGTTTCGATCTCCTTCTTTGAGCCATTGAATTCTAGATTTTTGCTTCCATAAGATTTCTTCTCTTTTTCCCATTCCTCTAACTGAGTTGTGAGTTTAATTTCATCTGCACTTCTCTTCTCTGTGAGGCCATCTAAACGGATTTTCTTATTCAAATTTTCAAGATGAGCAATAACTTCATGTTTTTTTTATGAACATCCCCAAACTCTTTCCAGTTCCAAGTCTTGATTTTGGATTTAATGTATTGCAGTCTTTTGGCAAAACAGAACATCTTAGTCCCATGCCTAGGTTTACCTTCCTTCCACCATTGTTGCACACGAGGTCTGAAGGAAATGTCTCTAAGCCACATTAATTGAAAATGAAAAGGAGAGAAACTCACATTGGTTTTCCACATTTCCACCATGGTGGCCAATGATCCGAACCAACATTATTAAGAGTCTTCACTTTAGGAATGTGACCATGGATTAAGAAATTTTAGAGAGCAAAAACCTATCCAATCTCTCCATTATACAAGCTAAGCCTTGCCTTATGTTAGACCAAGTCATAAGGCCATTATCTGGTTGGATATCCACAAGATGGAGGTTTGCAATATATTCGCTCATGAGGTCAGTACTTTTGTCCAAATTTCTATTTCCCCCCTTTTCTCATCTAGAGAGAGGATGGTATTGAAATCTCCTCCGATCAAGATCCAAGCTTTAGGAAAATGAGAGATAATATGAGTAATATCCTTCCACTTGTCTTCTTTTTTCCTCCAAAGAAGTCGGGGCATAAACAGTAATGCAGAGCATAATCTGGTTGGAATGTCTACTTTGAATAGCTATAGCCAACAAACCCCAACTGCCAACCATATGGTGAATAACTACCTCTTTTGGGTCCCAAAGACAAGCAATGCCACCCGAAGTCCCTTGGGAGCGAGGGAAACCACTTTTCAGTTGGCCAAATTTTCTGGCAATTAAGTCCATATCCTCCATTGACATTTTTGTTTCTTGAAGGAAAACAAGATGTGGATGATTTATCCGAATCATTCTTCTAATTTCATTTTGTTTTGAAAGACTCCCTTTGAGTCCTCTAATATTCCAAGTGATGATCTTCATTAATACCGGGGCTAAAAATGTTGGGAAGGGCATTAATCTTACCTTCCTCTACAAGCTTTTCACCTTCTTTTACCATATGATATTGATTGGTCTTGCGACCTACTTTTTGATTAGAATCCATCTTCAATTTTTTTCCCTGTTTCTTGACTTATTCCAATTGAATCCGAGATGGCTTCTAACCTTGAAGAATGCTCATACACAGCCAAAATTTTACTAGATGGTTCAATGGAGTCTATATTGGGACCTGCATTATTTGAAGTTTTGACATTTGAAATATTGTTTTTCTTGTGTAAATTTTCTCCTTTTTTTTTGTTGAAAACCTTTGATTTGTTGGTTTGTCTCTGAGTTCTTTCCTTCATATTTAAATTGTGTTTCTAAGATTTCAGTTTCCATTATTTCCTCTTCCTCACTTGGGACATCATTTGTGGAAAGGATTTCAAACATATTAGCAAATGACTTTGATTGATCCTTCATTACTGGTTTTTTTGAGTGTTCTTCTTCTTAGGTATTTGGAAACCTGCTTGAGTTTATATCTTCTTTCTTTTGATCAGGAATTTTATTTGGGCAAGCACTGGCCAAATGACCATATTCATGGCAAATTCTACAATGAAAAGGAATGTTCTCATAGTCCACTACTTGCTCCCAAGTGTCTTCCCCAAATTGTAATGTGATATTTTTAGGTAGGGGTTTGTCAAAATCCATTAAAACACAAATTCGAGCATAAATAATATGTTCAAAATTTTGAGTACAATCATCGAGTCATCATAAAAGTTCCTAAAGAGTTTCCAATTGAAGAAAAAATAGTAGGATTCCAAAATTCAATAGGGAGGCCAAAGAGTCTAACCCACACGGGAGCTATAGAAGGCATCTCTTCTTCGGCTTTAAATTTAGTATGCCGGGGCTTCATGAAAAGCCCTGCCCTTCCAAAAAACCAAGGACCCCCTTGAAAAGTTTTCTCTCTATCTTCATTATTAGCAAATAAAACAAGAAAATAACCATTTGGATAAATAGAGATTTGTAACTCACCTTTAGTTTTCCAGCTTTTTGCAGCCCAGACTTTGAAAGCGAGATAGACTCGGACGAAAACCCACGAACCGAGCAAATTAGTCCTCTTTTTTCCAAATCTTCAATTCCGGTCTAAATGTTACCCATATCAAGCTTAACAATAGGAGTTCCATCGAGTTGCTTTAAGACATCCTGACTCCGTTTTCCTGGGATCAATCTTAGGCATTCTTAGAGGTTTATGAGAAGCCCTAGTATTGATATTAGCATTGGGCTTGAGGTTGTCCACCACGAAGGGCATCCCTAAAATTCATTTTTGGGACTGAGTCTTCAAAATTCTTACCCTTGACAGGGGTTTTCACGGTAGAATTATTTTGTGGGTGCACCTTAGCACCAGATTCACTTGAGATATGAGCCATTTTTTGATCAACTGCTTGAAACTTATTTCGTGGTCTCTTTAATCCTTGCCCTAGACGCCGTGGAAAGGTATGGTTTTCACTTTTCTTTTGTGCAGCAAATTGGAAGCCGTTGTCACTCAAGTTCACGGTATGATCTATTGAAAGACAAATTTCTAACCCATCTTGTATCCCCTGCAACATTTCTTGCTAAAATATTGAGCATAAACCACAAAAATATTGGCCGCTAGGGCCCGAAGGCCCTAAAAACCAACCTCTGGAGCTGCTTGCACTCAACCCGAGATGAAACCCTCGCATAGCCGCTTGCCAAATATATCGTTCACACATAGGGATGCGCTAGGATCTGTGTTGCTCCAAATGATATGAAAATTGGTGGAGACGTTCTAGGGTTTTTCAGGCATCTACCCTCAAAATTTCAGCTCAATCCGAGTTCGGATGAGTGAGATATGGCCGAAACGAGTTCGGAAGTTTGGGCAGTCCTGCGAAAAACGTCTCTACCATTCAGCTCCGCCGATAAAGTTTATTAATTGAATAAAAAATAAATAAAATAATTTGAGAATCGAAGGGAAAATAAATTGATTGATTGAATTAAAAGAAAAAAATTGGAGCTATAGGGAATTCTACTTAAAAAGAAATTTAAAAAATGGAAAATACAATAATTGAATCTTAATTATTTAAAGGACCTAATTTTACCCCATGGAAAAATAAGATGAGGTCAATACTCATTGTTGAAAAACTTTGGGATGTGGTGAATGGACAAAGTAACATTCTAGAAGATAAAACAAGAATTCAAAATTCAAAGATGATGATGCTAAAGATCTTATGTTAATTCTATTTGGCATATCCAATGAAATTCAAGCACATATTAGTGAAGCAAAAACTTCAAAAGTTGCATGGGAAAAATTGTGTAAGATATTTGAAGGAAAAAATGTGGCAATCACAATTATATGCACTAAAATTTCATGATGGAGAAAACATAGAATCATTTCTTCAAAGGATATTAGAATTAAAATCAAAATTGCATACCTTAGGAGAAAAGGTTGAAGATAAACTCCTGGTTTCAATTGTACTTAGAGAACTTCCTAAATCATTCAAAATGTTGGTCATATATCTTCTAGTATCAAATAAAAAGGTGTTATTTGAGGAATTAATAAATATTCTCCAACAATAATAACTAGAAAATCAATTGAGAAATGAGTCATCCAATAGTGCTCTTGTATTAGCAAAAGAATCCTTCACTTCATCACAAAATCAAAAACAAAAAAAAATATTGTCATGTTTTTTAAAAAGAAGGATAGCATACAAAACCTTGTAAGTATAATGCATTGATTTGATAAGGACAAGAAATTGAGCAAAGGACATTTGCATCCACTTTGATACCATGTTGGTTTTCATAGCAATTTTTAGAAATGAATGGAATCAAGGCATTACCTAGTATTGCTAAAATGAAATACATAGGAAGCAAAGACACATGATATAAGAGGGCATCTATGGAAAAAAAGTAATCTTACTATAGCAAATAGACTACAATCTAACTAATGGTTAAATTTTTGGTATGATGAGGTATTTATACCCAATTCCAAGTTACCTTTAGGTCAAGGTTAAGTAATTGATATTTAGATTTAAATAATAAAATATTACAAAAATAAGTTATACAAGGTTTACAAGGGCTCAAAGAGTTTATACATACAATACAATACAAATTTTACCATTGACTTAAGTTAAGCTTAACCATCACATATTTCAACACTATTTTGACTAGTGAATCCCCTATTAGATACTTTGAATCATCTCATGGTATTTGGTAAGGTGACCCATTATCTTCTTATATTTCTATTAGTATTTCCAAAAAATTGAGAAGAGTTTTATCAAAGGAAAATCTAGAAAGGAAAACATAGGTATTCAATTTGGGATAAAAGAATCCATTTGAATATTGTCCCTATTTTTTTAAGACATTTTTATTTTAGTTCATCCTTTAGTTAGTCAATCCTTGGAATGTAAATCAATACTATCATGCTAGGAGAACGGTATTGGATAATTTGGTTAAAACAATAAAGTTTTAGATCTTTTTGTCAATATTACCCTTGTTTTAGTACATATTATTATATATTATAGGATTTAAATTATAAAAGTTCAATAAAAATAATAGGTATTCCATTTTTTGATAAAAGAAAGAAGTATTTATGATACCTAAATTTGGATAGAACGAAATCTTGTCTAGATGATTGAAAAGGTAGGTTAATAACAATTTATAGAAAACTTCAACTCATAAATGCTACTTGTAATGTATCCCTATATAGGATGTCAGTTTCAAGATTATTGACAAGCATAGGATCTAGATTTTAAAAAAATCAAATATTTAGAATGGATATGAGGAAAAATTTAGGTTTCCTCATTACAAAAAGGATCAGGTTTATATATGAATAAATATTAGAGGGATGAATTGTAATATTGCAAATTTATGAGTTTAGATTTATTAATAAAACTTAGATGGATATTATTCAAAAATCAAGAAAAGTATTTGAAAAAATGACACTTCAAAATATAGGTTTTATGGACGTAATAGAATTGTTTATAAAGGATAATATTGCATAGGATTTTGGTAAGATGGAAATTCTCATAATATAGTTTGATATTAACTCAAATAATATATATTAGATATTTAGTAAACTAGGGGGATTCTACAAATTGTTGGATTAATGTTTGGTTGAAGCCTTATCCTCTCATTTATAAAAAAACGAAAACCATTGGTTTGGGATAATTTGACTTGTAGAGATTAAAAAATAATAAATTATATTGGTATGAGCAATAATTCTAGATCTTCAATTTTTATTTAGCAATTTGGTTGAGTGAGAGGACCTCAAACAAGTAGTGGATGTACTCTAAAATATGCTTCAAGAGATTTGGATAGCATTTTTTTTGCAAAAGAACAAATTGGTTTAAAATATTTCAAAAAATAACTAATACCTTGTTTATTTATATGAGGATTTAGGGATATTAAAATTATCTATGTCCAAGAAGTTCCATTGAAATAATGTCTCATCACTTTAGGCCCTCCCTAAGGCATCAACATTTCTTTGGTTAGTCATCCAAAAAAAAAAAATTATTGGTGATAATTTTCAAAAGAAGAAGATAAGCATGGACCTTTTAGGCATGCCTTATGTAAGGAGAAGTTAGAAAATTTAGAGCATCTAATTATTTAATGTTATTATGTTTTCACAATTTTTTTTTTTTTAGAAATACTTCTTATACACATCTGCCATGGGGATTGAACCCAGGTCACATCACCAATAATGCAAGTGGCATCCTTGCCAGTAGAATGACCCAAATATATTCTCAAGTTTTTGAAAAATTATCTTCAAAATATGTTTTCACAATTTGAAGATAGTTTTTCAAAAACTTGAGAATATATTTAGGTTATTCTATAAAATTTATAAGGGTTAATGAAATGTTGTATGAATTATTTCAAAGCTAAATGATTAAACATTCTATGAGGGATTGGATCTATTGTTATTTATTAGAATTTATGGCTTGAATAGAATAATAGAATTAAAAAATATATCTCAAATTTAAAACCAAGTTTGTATTTGTATTGATTTCTCTCCTTTAATTTTTTATAGGTATGGTGTTCATCATGGGAAGTCTTAGGTGTGGCAAAAGATGTTGAAGTGCAGAAAAAGACCATACATCCATGCAAACAAAATATTGAAAGATAGCAATAATAATGAAACCACAAAGATAAGAATAAGATATATATAAATGAATGATGGTGCCATTTTATTATTAATATATGTTCTTTTCAAGGAGGTTACAAAAATATCCCTTTGAGGGATTTGCTACCGATCTAATACAATGAGTTACAATAAAAATATTTTATATGTACTACGTAGGGTCTTCCTCACACCCATGAAATGATTTGGGGTAGGTTTTTCATAACTACCGCTATGACTGATGTGCAAAGTTCTGGCACTCCTCTTCTCCCATAGATATCTATCACCTGCACAAAAGAAAAATAAAACAATTAGTAGCATATGCGGAGCCCTTCAAGATAGAGCTCATATTAATGATAATAAAACTAAAATAAAAGTAGATCAGATGCATTAATAGAAAGTAAACTATTATAGAAAATAGGAAATGAGCTATGCTAAACTACTGTACTAAAAAAATTAGGAAAAATAGATTTCTACCAAAGGCCATCTCGGGTAGGATGGCCTTACCTGTGGGCCGTGTATTACAGAGATGGTTGTTGTTCTAATACTATGTTTCTTGTGGCCGATGCTAGGGTGGTGTCTGGGTTTTATATTTGGTATTTTGTATGGATTGGTGCACTGTTGTAGTAGCTTGTTAGGTCTAATCAATCATCAAGGATGGGGTGCTTGATTACACAAAGAATGTAAGTACAATCTTCAACCCTTGGAGCAGTCCAATGGCATAGCTTTTTATGGTGAAAGCTTGAGATCTCATGGCTGGTTTTTAACAACACTTCATAGCTTGGAAACTTGAATCTTTGTATTACTTTGAATGAGGGTGAATCCCAATATATATATTCCTCAAAATAAACCTAATAATGGCATAAACCCTTTGCATGAAAAAGTGGAGAGGTAGTTCGTATTAAGAAAAGTAAATGTTTTTCTCTGAAATCTCATGTAATTGATTAATGCATACATTTTTTCCATTTGGCTCATGCAAAGTACTAAATTATGGCTTGGAATCATGCATGGGATCTAAATGGCAGTTGCAGGTTCCAATTGTGTCCCAATTATCTTTTTGATGAAAAGTCCTAATGATCATCTCCGGGTAGGATCAACAGGGTTATGCACAGTGGTGAATATTCACCAACTGGGTGTATATTCAGTTTTTCAAAATTGGAAATTGGTGAAAAATGGGGGCCCTGGACATCGATGCATTTGCCCAAAATTTTTAGGACAAAAAATATTTAGGGGTCAGTTCGTCACGCGTTGATAATAATATTATGGATTTTTTAAAATTCACTAGGTCTCCCACCTAAATCGAGGACCCTTTTCACCATAAAATTATATATATTTTTAATTATCCCACCAAATTCGCCTCTTATACTAGTATATATACCTAACATGACAACCACACCCATACAACTAAAACATTCATTCTTATCAAAAAATGACCTATAGTAGCAAAAAAAATAATCAATTATAGAGAGAAACATATGATCGATGGAGAAAAATGTTGTAGAGGAGCAGTGGTTTGACATAGAAGTAGTAAAATAATTTGCATCTAACTCCCCTAGATGTAGTTTTGCATTTGATTTGGCCCTCCTCGACTAGGTGCATTTCTGCACCCGACTCCCTCAGATGTAGTTTTGCACCTATCCGGGTGCATTTCTGCACCTAGCTCCCTTGGATGCAATTTTGTACCCATCTCGATCTGAATGCAGTTTTGCACCTATCTCAATTCGGATGCATTTTTGCACCCGGTCGGGTGCATTTTTGTACTTGACTCTCTCAAATGCAGTTTTACACTCGGCTCGGGCTGGATGCAGTTTTGCACCCGACTCAAATTGGATGCAGTTTTGCACCCAACTAGGGAGGGTTGGGCCAGGTGTAAAATTGCACATGGGGGAGGGCCAAGTGCATTTTTGTATTTAGGGGAGCTAGGTCTAGAAATACATCCGAGAGAGGCCTGGGTGCAAAACTATATCTGGAGGCCATTGTGCAAAAATGCATCAGGGGGAAGATCGGGTGCATTTTTGTACCCTACCCTGGATGCATATCTACAGGTAGTATTTTGTTGTTGTTTAATATTTTTTCCAAATATTAACAAAAATTTACCAATTTTTTATAACTTTTGGTGAAAATATAAGGTAATTTTCCATGTCTTCCAACATGAAATTTGCTAGGATTCATCAGGGTTTTGAAATAGATTCATCATTTTTAACAAGTACATTTCGGGTCCAAAACCTTATGCATAACCCTGATAGGATGGCCCTAGAGGCCATATCAAGGTAGGATGACCTCAAGTTTGAGGTAATATTAGGGTAGTATGGCACCAAATGTTTAGGAAAATGTGCCCTATTTGAGTGGTAAGAACCACTATTTTAGCCTTGAGGCTACCCAAAGTGGGTCATGTGGTCTAGAAGAGTCCAATTAGGTAGTCTCTTCAATATGATGTGATTTTAGTGTCTATAGATGCCCCTTTTTGGGATGCATTGTGTGAAGACACAACACAAAGCAAAAATAGGACTAAAATAGTCAAATTTATTAAGGTTCATTAACCTAATCAGCATTAGATGATCCAATCATGAAAAGAGCATGCATTATTGAATCATTGCTTTTGAAAAGTTGAGAAATTTGATTTTAGTAAACTTTTCATTCATTAACAGATATTATGATATAAGTCCATACTATAGGCTTTGAGTACACTAAAAAATTTGGTAACATTTGGGGCATTGGAAGGCAAGCTTGAGTTTACTATTTAGCCTTTGGGGCATTGGAAGACAAGCTTAAGTCTACACTTTAGCCTTAGGGGCATTGGAATATAATATTAAGTCTACACTTTAGCCTTAGGGTCATTGGAAGATAAGATTAAGTCTACACTTTAGCCTTAAGGATACCAATCAGGTAGTTTAGCTACCTAGTTTGTTTGAATTTATTTTTTTTGCTTTTTTTATTGTCCCCAGCAAGGAGGGTGTATGATTTTATTTGGTAATTATTCTTGAATGAACGTAACTTGCATGATTGAGTTTTTTATTGTTGACTTGATTATGACTTTTATAATTAATATGACTATCCCCTCAAGCAACGAGTCGATAGAGGAGATTGCAAATTATGAAAGCGATAAGTCACCTGACCAAGATGACTAAATTTGGGTTTAACCATTGATAACCAAATTTTTAAGGGCCTATCTCCTGATGGACTTGGTGATTGTGACCCATTATTTATTTATTTTTGTTTTTTTCAAGTGGACTTATGGCAATCTACCCATCCTACTGAATTGTATGGATAACCAATCACTACAACCACCAGGTGTCTAGAGTAGATCACTAGGTACTAGGTTCACTTGATATGAATTTGACCAAAGGAATTTGGGTACCTTTGGAGCTTTTGAATTGGTTTTACCAAAGGGGTTAGGTACCTTTGGGGCCTTTTGAATTGATTTGACTAAATGAGTTAAGTGCCTTTGGAGCATTTTGAATTGATGTGACCAAAGGGGTTAAGTGCCTTTGGAGCATTTTGAATTGATTTGACCAAAGGGTAGGTACCTTTGGAGCATTTTTAATTGATTTGACCAAAGGGTAGGTACATTTGGAGAATTTTGAATTGATTTGACCAAAGGGGTTAGGTTCGTTTGGAGCTTTGTGAATTAATAAGGGACCAAAGGTGTTTGGATACCCTTGGAGCCTTTTGAATTGAAATGTAATCAAAGGGTTAGGTGCCTTTGGAGCATTTTGTGTTTATATGTGAATGCAATGATGGATGATGGATGAATGTATACCTAGAATTTGTAAGATGTATGCATAGATGTATGTAGGGATAATATGTACTAATGATATGATTATGCAAAATTTGATTTTTATTTTTATATTATTAAACATAATAAATGAATCTAAGATGCAAAACAACCTAAGTAAGCACCAAAAAATGTATAAAATCTTTAATCAAAATGTTAACCTTTTCACAAAAGTCATAAATTTGAAGACCAACCATATGTAATATGAGACAATGTAAATGATGGATGGAAAATAGTAATAAGTCTTAAGGAAACAATTGGGTTTTTCATGAGACTCAAACACCCTAGTTGATTAGTCAAAAGTTGTATACTAGCTATACCTAACTCTATAAGATAAAAATATACTAAGAAGACCTAGATATTCAATATCCCTGTGTGTGCATGTGATATTCATTAATGTGATAAACAAATAAAGTTACCCCATTTCCAAGTTGATTCTTACAAACCATTTTTGTATTGAAGATCACCCCATGGTCATCATTATCCTAATTTTAGACATAGTTGGACTATACTACTAGACAATGCAAGCCACCAAAAGCTAGCTCATTTGAAAGCTGATATTGGTCTGTATAAAAGAAGGTTGCTAATGTGACAGACATATCACTATGCATAAGACTACTCCATTGCTAGGTTGATTCTTAGAGTCCATTGATGTAATGGATATTGTCCCATGGATTTTTAATAACTAAGGATTCTAGGGATTCAATCTAAAGAACACAAGCTTATACTGAGAGGGGGTGAACAGTATAAGACCACTTTTTACTTTTCTTTCCCAATCAATATTATGCAATGTATAGATAGCAATATCAATAACAATAATCAAAGCAATGCACAAATCACCACACACAATAGAGACACCAAATTTACGTGGTTCACCCAATGTGGGCTACTCCACGGAGAAAATATTTCACTAAAATTTTCTCAATCAATCTCTTGGGAATCCTTTCCCTATTACAATATTTATGGATCTCTATCCAAAGGAGACACCAATCCCCTAATCAAGTTCATGGATCTCTATCCATAGGAGAACTCCTTTCTCCTAAGCTCTAATTGGTGATCTTCTAGAAGAACTACTGCCCCCACTACTCTGGCTAATGGATCTCTATCCACTGAAGACACCTATCCTCACTACCCTAGCTAATGGATCTCTATCCACTAGAGACTATCATCCTCTATACTCTGTCACCTTCAAAGCTCTATCTCAAATCTACACTAAACACAGTCCTTCGATCTAGCACAAATCTATCCTCAATCTTGTCTCATATACACTAAACACAGTCCTTCGGTCTAGCACAAATCTATCCTCAATATCTATCCTCTGATCTGCACTAAACACAGTCCTTCGATCTAGCACAAATCTATCCTCAATCTCTATCCTCTGATCTGCACTAAACATAGTCCTTCGATCTAGCACAAATCTATCCTCAATCTCTATCCTCAAGCCTTAACTCAAAGCTTGACACAATCTCAAATCAACTCTGTTGGATCTACCCCAAACCTTAACTCAAGGTTTGAACAAATCAATCAATCAACTCTGCTCACAAGCCTTCTCAAAGACTTGTCTCAAATTTTCTCAACAAGTCCTCACTAGAACTTGTCCAAATCTGCTCAATAAGTCCTCACTAGAACTTATCCAATTCTACTCTCAATATGTATTGTAAGCTTCCACAAAAGCTCACACAAATCTATCCACAAGTCTTCTCAAAGACTTACCTCAAATATGCTCAACAAGTCCACACTAGAACTTGTCCAAATCTCATAGAAACATAAAGAGAATTGTTAGAGACTCAATATGCTCCACATTCATCACAATGCTCAATCACTTTCAATCACTCTCTTAGAAACATATAGATAATTGTTAGAGACTCAATATGCTTCACATTCACCTCAATACTCAATCACTCTCTTAGAAACATATAGAGAATTGTTAGAGACTCAATATGCTTCACATTCACCTCAATACTCAATCACTTTCAATCACTCTCTTAGAAACATATAGAGAATTGTTAGAGACTCAATATGCTTCACATTCACCTCAATACTCAATCACTTTCAATCTCTCTTTTCATAGAAACATATAGAGAATTGTTAGAGACTCAATATGTTTCACACTCATCAATACTCAACCTCTTTCTCAAATCAATTCAGAATATAGAATAATTTGTTTCATAGAACTTGAACAATCACTTCACACATTCACTTGACTAGGCTCAACCAACTCTACTCAACCAATCACTCAATGAAATGATCCTTGCTCACAAACCCTAGTCCAAGCATATGAATACTCACTCAAATATTTCCAACAATGCTTTATCAACCAATCTCACATAACAATGATACTCATGTTCTTTCCAAACCCTAGTTCAAGTTCTTCACTCAACAACTCACTTCAACAAAAATGCTTATAAGACAATCTTCACATAACAATGATACTCATGTTCTTTGCAAACCCTAGTTCAAGTTCTTCACTCAACTCAAACACTTCAACAACAATGCTTATAAAACAAGGTTTTATCAACAACTCTTAATTCCAGAAAACCTTGAAGCATTAATTCAAAACACTCTCAACAATGCAAACCAAACAATCCTTTTCACTCCAACTTTCCATTCACAATTTTCAACAATCACTCACTAGGAAGAATATGCCCATACCTTTTGTTGGATGTAGAAGTACCTTTAGAAAACCTGTCTTAATCACAATTTCTTCTTTCCAATTCCAATGGTTAAACACAACAATATCACTTCAACACTTTCCAAAAATATTCCTTGGACATAAAACAATCACAACTCAATTTATGCCTTATTGCTCCCTTTTAAAATTAACACTCATCATAACATACATAAAGATAATTTCCTTGATACACCTTATAAACTCCAACTTAAAATAATATCCAACACCATAAAAATATCAACCAAACACCTTACAATATTTTCAAAACATTTGAGCAAACAACATTAAAAATTTAATTTTGCAAAAACCCTTATAACTCCTTTAGCAACCTTAGAACCAATTTAAATATGCAAAAATTAATTTTTAAATGCCCAAACTATATTTCCAAAATTTTTGACGACCAATTTACAAGCATACCTCTTTCTTCCCCAAAAGGGGATTCGACGAGATTCGATCCACCGTCTCCTCTAGCCTAAGCGCCTTAGCGCTTGGGAGCCCACCACATGGGCTACTAATGCCCACGTGAAGGAAGGTAGAACCCCTTCCTCTTATGCCTCCACTCACCATCTATTTCTCATGAAACTTGCACACCCTTTCCTTGCTTTGGATGCAATGCAATTCGTAAGGCTCACAATTCTAAAGCTCACAATAATTATCGAAGGCATGGTAAGGTTTGGTAGGGTGGGAGTTCCCCCCTTATATACATATTTTTAATTTCTCCTCACGTCGGTGGTACTTTATTCGAAATCAAATTTTGAATATTAAATTTGATAACCCACCTTAGGGTTATTTAACCTTAGCTTAAATTAATTTATAATTAATAATTAATTTAAATAACTTTATAAGTTAAGTAAATTAACTAATAAATTAATTTATAATTAATTTTAAACTTCCTTTGCATAATATTATAAAATAATATTATAATATTATTTATTTGGGCTTTTTCTTGCACTTTGGACCTCATCTGACTTCCTTGAACTAGATCTTGAAACTAAAACCAAAATGGATGTTGCCAACTAAAACTACCACTGATTGGTGTTGAAAGTTTGACATCAATGACCACTCACTCTTGACATCAATGACAACTTATCACTCAAAATGTCCAACAATCTCCCCCTTTGTCATTGATGGCAACCCAAATTCTTTTTACCAAATCTTGACCTTTTTCCTGTTCTTCTCCCCTGGGAAACTGCTCCCCTAACTCAATGCTTTCTCCTTAAACCAAATCTCTCCCCCTTACTCAAATCTCTCCCCCTTTGACATCAATGGCAAAGGGTCACCTTTGGGGCTTGGGGCTAAGAATGAATCTCTTAGCTTAGCCCCTCCCCCACCTCCTCTTGAGGTGGTTAATTCTAGGGTGGGAGTATTTCTACTCCCAACAAGCATTGGTCTTTACCTTTATCCTCTTTCCTTCTCATCTGATCCTTTTGATTTCTTTGACTATTCCTATTCCTGTTCCTATCCATGTCCACATTCCTATTCCTGTTTATATCCATATCCATATTCCTGTTCCTGTTCCTATTCTTGTTCTTATCCATATTCCTATTCTTGTTCCTGTCCATGCCCATATTCCTATTCTTGTTCCTATTCATGCTTGATTTTGGAATGTCTGCTCTACACCATTTTGTTGTATGTCCATCATTATTGCACTTATAACACTTAATGTTATTATTCCTTGGAGGTGCAAATGTCTTAGGATTTCTCCTAGTGAAGCCATATCCTTTTCTATCATGAACCCTGCAATCCATTGCCTTGTGACCAAACTGATTACATGAGTAGCAATACCCATGGAAAAGCTACCTGTTTCTGAAATTCCCATTTTCTTGTCTTTCATGTGTCCTGCACTGTGAAGCCATGTGTCCAAACTTGTGACATGAGAAACACCTTCCATTGAAATTTCCTTGTCTTGACCTCATTGGTCTCTTAGTCTCTCTTAACCTATTCTGATTGTTGTTCCATCTGTTTCTTCTTTGTGCATTGTTCCTTTCCTTGTTGAACTTTCTATTATCCAACTCATCCTCAGATGTCTCACTTTCTCTTACACTATCTTCTTCTGAAGTTTCTTCTTCTTTAGAACTTGAGGTTGACTCTTCTTCTTGTTTCTTTTGAGCCTGTTCAAAACCAAGACCTATTTTGTTTGTTGACCTTCTTTGTACTTTGATCATCTTATCCACAACCTTTGAGCTCTTTCCAAACTTGTGTAGCTTATCCTCAGATTTTTCTAAATCTTCCCTTAGTAGAGCTACTTCTTGTTCTAACCTTTCACATTCTAAGACCTTTGCTTCTAACTTATCCTTGAACTTCTTTGTCTTAGCCATTGACTTGTTTAGATCCTCTATAAGCTTTCTTCTCTCTTCATCGCATTCTTGAAACTGAAACTCAAGTTTAGAGTTTTGCTTTCTTACCTTCTTTACTGTGTCAAGAGCATAAATAAGTTCTGCCTTAATATCAAATCCTTCTTTATCTGATTCTTCCTCTATTTGTTTGCCTTTGTCTACATCTTCATTTTCTTTTGACTTGTCTACTATAGGATCACCTTCTTCTTCTTCTAGTGCCATTAGAAGATTTTCTTCTGGTCCTTCAAGTGCATCCTCATATTCATCATCACTGAAACTATAACCATTCCTTGTACAACTATCTTCAAGATGTCCAAAGTTACCACATCTAAAACACTTGAGAATTATTGGTGACCTTTTCTTGACTTCTTCTTTTTCTTCAATCATAAATAGGACTTCATCTCTATCATTATCTAAAAAACTAGCATCACTATCACTTGAGTACTTACTTGCCTTGTCTGCATAGTAGCTCCTCTTTTGTCTTTGAAAGAACTTCTTCCCTTGTCTGCTTTGTCCATCCTTGCCTTTCTTTTGGTACCTGTATTTTTCTGATTCCCTGTTCCTGTGATCCTATTTTTCTTCATCATTGTTATTTTTAGCTTCTTGACAATCAGTTGCATAGTGACCATACTTTCCACAATTGAAACATCTAACAGATTTTACATCTTTGAATCTTCTTGAATCCTTGTTCCTTCTGCCATAATTTGCTTCTTCATCATTGGATGACTCATTGCTTGATTCTGACTTCTTACCCTTTGTCTTCTTAATTGCTTTGAAGGTTGCTTCCTTCTGGGGATTAGGTTCTTTTGTTCTTAACTCAAAATCTGTAAGAATACCAAGCAACATATCTCTTGTCAAAGAATCACCATCCTTTGCTTCTTCTATAGCTGAAATATTTTCACTAAACCTTGTTGGAAGAGACCTTAAGATCTTATCACAAACATCTGATTCATCCACATTAAGTCCAAGTCCTTGCATAGCATTAACAACCTCATCTACCCAAAGTAGATAAGAACTAATGTCTTCCTCATTCTTCATTCTTAATTCTTCAAATTGTCCTTTGAGATTTCATATCTTTGCCTTTTTGACACTTTTATCTCCTTCATATATGCTTTGCAACTTATCCCAAATTCCTTTTGCATATTTACAATGCATAACTTTTATTGATTATGTTCTATGCAAACCTCTCAAAAGTGCATTCATTGCTTTTGAATTGTAATGTTGTAGAAGCTTACCTTCCTTATCTGTAGGTGGATCAACTGGTGGTATGTATCCATTTTCAACTGCTTCCCAAATTTCATTGCCAAGTGCCATCAGGTGAACCTTCATTCTCATACTCCAATATATGTAGTCACTTCCATCAAATATTGGTGTTGAATTATCTGAGGACACATTCTTAGAATCCATTATGTTCTTGAAAGCTTTTCCTTCAAGTTGTTAAACTCTTCCGAAGGAACCCACTCTGATACCAATTGAAGAACACAAGCTTATACTGAGAGGGGGGTGAACAGTATAAGACCACTTTTTACTTTTCTTTCCCAATCAATATTATGCAATGTATAGATAGCAATATCAATAGTAGTAATCAAATCAATGCACAAATCACCACACACAATAGAGACACCAAATTTACATGGTTCACCCAATGTGGGCTACTCCACGGAGAAAATATTTCACTAAAATTTTCTCAATCAATCTCTTGGGAATCCTTTCCCTATTACAATATTTATGGATCTCTATCCAAAGGAGACACCAATCCCCTAATCAAGTTCATGGATCTCTATCCATAGGAGAACTCCTTTCTCCTAAGCTCTAACTAGTGATCTTCTAGAAGAACTATTGCCCCCACTTCTCTAGCTAATGGATCTCTATCCATTGAAGACTCCTATCCTCACTACCCTAGCTAATGGATCTCTATCCACTAGAGACTATCATCCTCTATACTCTATCACCTTCAAAGATCTATCTCAAATCTACACTAAACATAGTCCTTTGGTCTAGCACAAATCTATCCTCAATCTTTGTCTTTATCTACACTAAACATAGTCCTTCGATCTAGCACAAATCTATCCTCAATATCTATCCTTTGATCTGCACTAAACATAGTCCTTCGATCTAGCACAAATCTATCCTCAATATCTATCCTCTGATCTGCACTAAACATAGTCCTTCGGTCTAGCACAAATCTATCCTCAATATCTATCCTCAAGCCTTAACTCAAATCTTGACTCAATCTCAAATCAACTCTTTTGGATCTACCCCAAACCTTAACTCAAGGTTTGAACAAATCAATCAATCAACTCTGCTCACAAGCCTTCTCAAAGACTTGTCTCAAATCTGCTCAACAAGTCCTCTCTAGAACTTGTCCAAATCTGCTCAATAAGTCCTCACTAGAACTTATCCAAATCTGCTCTCAATCTGTATTGTAAGCTTCCACAAAAGCTCACACAAATCTGTCCACAAGTCTTCTCAAAGACTTACCTCAAATCTGCTCAACAAGTCCACACTAGAACTTGTCCAAATCTCATAGAAACATAAAGAGAATTGTTAGAGACTCAATATGCTCTACATTCATCACAATGCTTAATCACTTTCAATCACTCTCTTAGAAACATATAGAGAATTGTTAGAGACTCAATATGCTTCACATTCACCTCAATACTCAATCACTTTCAATCACTCTCTTAGAAACATATAGAGAATTGTTAGAGACTCAATATGCTTCACATTCACCTCAATACTCAATCACTTTCAATCACTCTCTTAGAAACATATAGAGAATTGTTAGAGACTCAATATGCTTCACATTCACCTCAATACTCAATCACTCTCTTATCAAGAAACATATAGAGAATTGTTAGAGACTCAATATGTTTCACACTCATCAATACTCAACCTCTTTCTCAAATCAATTCAGAATATAGAATAATTTGTTTCACAGAACTTGAACAATCACTTCACACATTCACTTGACTAGGCTCAACCAACTCTACTCAACCAATCACTCAATGAAATGATCCTTGCTCACAAACCCTAGTCCAAGCATATGAATACTCACTCAAATATTTCCAACAATGCTTTATCAACCAATCTCACATAACAATGATACTCATGTTCTTTCCAAACCCTAGTTCAAGTTCTTCACTCAACAACTCACTTCAACAACAATGCTTATAAGACAATCTTCACATAACAATGATACTCATGTTCTTTTCAAACCCTAGTTCAAGTTCTTCACTCAACTCAAACACTTCAACAACAATGCTTATAAAACAAGGTTTTATCAACAACTCTTAATTCCAGAAAACCTTGAAGCATTAATTCAAAACACTCTCAACAATGCAAACCAAACAATCCTTTTCACTCCAACTTTCCATTCACAATTTTCAACAATCACTCACTAGGAAGAATATGCCCATACCTTTTGTTGGATGTAGAAGTGCCTTTAGAAAACCTGTCTTAATCACAATTTTCTTCTTTCCAATTCCAATGGTTAAACACAACAATATTACTTCAACACTTTCCAAAAATATTCCTTGGACATAAAACAATCACAACTCAATTTATGCCTTATTGCTCCCTTTTAAAATTAACACTCATCATAACATACATAAAGATAATTTCCTTGATACACCTTATAAACTCCAACTTAAAATAATATCCAACACCATAAAAATATCAACCAAACACCTTACAATATTTTCAAAACATTTGAGCAAACAACATTAAAAATTTAATTTTGCAAAAACCCTTATAACTCCTTTAGCAACCTTAGAACCAATTTAAATATGCAAAAATTAATTTTTAAATGCCCAAACTATATTCCCAAAATTTTTGGCGACCAATTTACAAGCATACCTCTTTCTTCCCCAAAAGGGGATTCGACGAGATTCGATCCACCGTCTCCTCTATCCTAAGTGCCTTAGCGCTTGGGAGCCCACCGCATGGGCTACTAATGCCCACGTGAAGGAAGGTAGAACCCCTTCCTCTTATGCCTCCACTCGCCGTCTATTTCTCACGAAACTTGCACACCCTTTCCTTGCTTTGGACGCAGTGCAATTCGTAAGGCTCACAATTCTAAAGCTCGCAATAATTATCGAAGGCATGGTAAGGTTTGGTAGGGTGGGAGTTCCCCCCTTATATACACGTTTTTAATTTCTCCTCACGTCGGCGGTGCTTTATTCGAAATCGAATTTCGAATATTAAATTTGATAACCCACCTTAGGGTTATTTAACCTTAGCTTAAATTAATTTATAATTAATAATTAAATTAATTAATAATTAATTTAAATAACTTTATAAGTTAAGTAAATTAACTAATAAATTAATTTATAATTAATTTAAATTTTAAACTTCCTTTGCATAATATTATAAAATAATATTATAATATTATTTATTTGGGCTTTTTCTTGCACTTTGGACCTCATCTGACTTCCTTGAACCGGGTCTTGAAACTGAAACCGAAATGGATGCTGCCAACTGAAACTGCCACTGATTGGTGCTGAAAGTTTGACATCAATGACCACTCACTCTTGACATCAATGACAACTTATCACTCAAAATGTCCAACACAATATCATTACCTTCTTTTATTTTTTATTTATTTGGGATACTTGATCATTTTTTATGAAGAGCAAGGGGATTTATTTGCTTAGTGGTGAAAACCACTCTTGTGTTGTTTTTTTAGGGATACTTGCTCATTTTGAATGGAGTAAGGGATTTTTTGCTTTGGGTAGGGGGGAGCTTATCCTTTTTTCAATTCTCAGCATTCTAGACCATGCGTATAATAGGATGAACAAGGAAAACCTTTCACTCAAGGTGGAAAGGACTATGTTGTAGTGTCATCCTTCCTTGTTCAAACTCAAATTTTAAATATGTGAAATTGTGTTAGGATTTTGAGATATACAAGGTACAATCAAAGCAAGACCCTACCTTCAAAATCAAGATAGATTTCTACAAAATCTGAGAAGAAAACTAGAAATGGTTGAATGATCAAAAAATCCTATTGAACACACTATAGTAGCTTACTGGGTGAGGGGAAGAACATAAACATCTAGGATGGGGAATGTGGATGGAAATGATGTGTGGTGATGTGCGAGTTTTTCTTATGAACTTTTAAAAATAATAAGTGTGCATAAAATAGTTAGTGGCACTCTAAACATCATCATTGATGGTCATTTGGTATCTACCCTATCTTGCGAGGACCCCTTAATAGTCAAAATATCAAAAGAAAAAGTGCAAATGATGATGATGGAAAAGGTTTGATTAAGACTCATGATAGTCATACAAGCATGGTGCTATTTGTAGTAATGCAAGAACAACATATTCTAATGCAAGTGCAATGAATGAATATGCCTAATGCAACTAATCAATGAATGCAATGATGTGAAATGCATGATGATGTAAGCAATGCAATGTTTTTGTGAATTTTGATGTTTTTTATTGTTTTTGTTATTTTTTTTAATTTTTGATTATTTGTTTGGGGGGAAGGTGTGATACTTGATATTCTCACAATGACACTGAGAGGGGGGTGAATCAATGTAGCTATTTAAATTCAAATCTACAACTCTTAAAGCTGAAGCAAAGAGAACTTAAAAGTAGGTAAAGCAATTATCACAAGAGAGCACACCACAACACACAATGTAACGAGGTTCACCAATTTGGCTACTCCTCAAGAATGACTGCTTGGACTACGGTCCAAATCCAGCCTTTGCAAAACACCAATTTTACAATCCGTTTACCAGCACCCACTGGAAGGAGCACCAACCCCTGATTTATCTGCACCAACAGAAAGGAGCACCAACCCCTATCCAAGCACCAACTTGAATCACAGTTTTGAAAGCTATATCAATGACATAAAAATGCCTTCACTTTTACAAGACCCTGACTGGTCTATAATTTATCAAAACATAGTAAACACTTACTGCTCTTCTTGTCGCTCTCTTACAACACTCTTCTAACCCTCTTTCGGTAGCACTTTCACACATTCAACGACAACTTAATTCTCCACGCAACTGCCCTTTTATAACAATATTTTCATCTTGAAACACCTGTTCTTCTATGACTTCCATAATCCTGCATGCACCCTATTAATAGACACTTCTAAAAGTAACTCCTTTATCACACAGTAATTTGTACATGCATTCTATTAATAGCTCTATTTCTTGTGTGGAACTTTTAGTATAACTGCCGCTCGACGGTTACACTACTTTACGGGCCCTATAACTGCCATTCTGTCTTTAATGCACTATGCTTATTTTAGCTTGCATGATTTCTATCTGTAACTGCCCCTGTAACTATCGCACTAACTTTAGTTGACTCTTCTTATAATGGCTGCATGATTTTCCTCTGCAACTACCCCTATAACTGTCGTTCTACTTTAGTTAACTATCTGTAATCGTGCTATTGCGACCTGTCACGAAATCATGACACTTCTATCTCTTTGTACTCTTCTCACCTTTTACCCATGAAAACATGACATGTCACGATATCGTGACACTTTTTGCCTCCTTGTCCTTTTCTCAGCTTGCACCTGCAAAAATAGAACATGTCACAAAATCATGACACTTTCGCTGCCTTGAGCTCTTCTCTGTCTCTTGCCCGTGAAAATAGAACATGTCACGAAATCATGACACTTTCGCTTCCTTGCACTCTTCTCTGCTTGCACTAGCGAAAACATGACATGTCACGAAATCATGACATCTTTCGCTTTCGTACACTCTTCTCTGCAAGCACTAGCGAAAACATGACATGTCATGAAATCGTGACACTTTTGCTGCCTTGTGCCTCTCTCTACCTTTCGCCCATGAAAATGGAACATGTCATGAAATCGTGACACCTTTTCTTTCTCTCTCTCTCTTAGGAAATGCGAATCGACATTTGCGTGACCTTTCTCTTCCAAACATGTCATGAAATTGTGACACATTTTCGTCCGTACTCTCCTCTCTTGAAATTGTCATAGAAATCGTGACACTTTTCCTTGCTCTGTTCTCTCAAATGTCAAACATGTAGAAAATCGTGACACTTTTTCATCCGTTCCTCTTGCAAATTGTCAGTGAAATCGTGACACTTTTCCTTGACCTCTTTCTCTGAACATGTCATGAAATCGTGACACTTTTTGTCATTCTTGCAAATTGTCATGAAATCGTGACACTTTTCTTTGCAAGCTCTTTCTTTCCGAACATGTCACGAAATCATGATAGTTTTCTTTGCTTGCACCTTCTCTCCGAACATGTCACGAAATCATGACAGTTTTCTTCTTCTTCTTCTTAAAATGTTTATCTTTCTTCTTCTTCTTCTTTCTTCACATGTCATGAAATCATGATAGTTTTCCTTGCGCTTTCTCTCTCTTCCAACATGTCTGAAATCATGACAGTTTTCCTTGCCTTTCTTTTGTCTTGATAGTTTTTCTTTCTCTCTCTCCAACATGTCAGAAAAATCATGATAGTTTTCCTTGCGCTTTCTCTCTCTTTGAAATGTCACGAAATTGTGACAGTTTTGCTTGCATTTTCTCTCTCCTTCGATGTCATGAAATCATGATAATTTTACCCACATTTTCTCTCTCCTTCGATATGTCACGAAATCATGACAGTTTTGCTTTTCGACCAAACATGTTGCGATATCGCGACAGTTTTCTTACTTGTCTTTTTCTTGGATCTTTTGAATATGGGCCACTTCTGTCTTCTTGGATATTCACTGTACATGCTCTGATCGACCTCTGAACTCTTGTCCACTGCATCAACTGATCTATCTGTCTGTGTTGACAACAATGACAATACTTCTGCACCTTGCTCAACAATCTCCACCTTTGGAATTGTTGGCAACACATGTGCAATTTCCTGTAATTCTTCTCCCCCTTTGACAATAATACCAAAGGGCTTCTGCAGACTCCCCCTGAGTCTATGCACAACATTCTCAGACAAACATTGTTATAGTTAGCAAAAATCATGAATATGAGCAAAACTATAAACATAGACATAAATGCTCCCCCTGAGAATGTGGTCCCGATTGCTAGTCAATTCTTGGGAAACGTGACCACTCCCAACTTACTCCGAAGGTACTCAAAAACTTCTTTGGGCAATGGTTTTGTGAAGATGTCCACTACTTGCTCTGTAGTTGGAACAAAATCCAATTTAACCTCACCTTCCGCAACTTTATCCTTCAAAAAGTGATACCGGATTGCAATATGTTTGGTTCGAGAATGCATAACCGGATTCTTTGAGATGTTAATAGCACTGGTGTTATCACATTTAACTGAAATTGGCTCTTTGAAGTGAATACCAAGATCTTTCAGGGTTTGTCTCATCCATAATATCTATGTATAACACGTTGTTGCTGCAATGTATTCTGCCTCTGTTGTGGATAGAGAGACTGATTCTTGTTTCTTGTTGTGCCATGCTACCAACCTGTCTCCAAGATAAAATGCTCCTCCATTGGTACTCTTTCTGTCATCTATACATCCTGCCCAATCTGCATCTGAATATGCAATAAGAGTGAAGTCCTTACCTTTTGGATACCATAATCCATACTCCATAGTACCCTTGAGGTACCGAAGAATCCTCTTCACAATTGTCACATGAGTCTCTTTGGGACTAGCTTGAAATCTTGCTACCATGCAAACTACCTGCAAGATATGCAAGATCTCAGTGGTGCTGTTAAATACAGCAGGCTCCCAATCATAGATCTGTACATGGTTTGATCAACATCTGGAGATTTGTCATCCTTGCTCAACTTGCAACCTTGTCGTCATGGGAGTGCTAACGGGTTTACTATCCTCCATTGTGAACTTTTTCAGCATTTCTTTCACATATTTAACTTGAGAGATAAAAATGCCCTTTTCATTTTGATTGACTTGCAGTCCGAGGAAATAAGAAAGTTCACCAATCATAGACATCTCAAATTCTTTCTTCATTTTATTTGCTATGTCTCTACAAGACTTATCATTGCTGCTGCCAAAAATGATATCATCTACATAAACAACAAGGACAATAAGATGGCCATTCTCTGTTTTGACATACAGATTGTTGTCCACCATACCTTTCTTGAACCCCTGTTGAATAAGATAGTTATCCAACCTTGCATACCATGCTCTGGGTGCCTGTTTCAAGCCATACAAAGCTTTCTTCAACTTGCAAACAAAGTTGGGATTATCACCGAGTTGGAAACCATCTGGCTGCTCAATGTAAACCTCTTCTTCCAGTTTTCCATTCAAAAATGCTGATTTCACATCCATTTGATATACTTTGAAATTTTTATGAACTGCTAAAGCCAGAAACATTCTGATTGCCTCTAGTCTAGCTATTGGTGCAAAGGTTTCCTCAAAATCAATACCTTCAACCTATGCATAGCCTTTACAGACCAATCTTGCTTTATTCCTTACAACCTGTCCATCTTCGTTCAATTTGTTTCAAAAAATCCATTTAGTACCGATTATATTTTTATTTGTTGGCCTTGGTACTAACTCCCAGGTTTTGTTTTTCTCAATCTGATCTAGTTCTTCATTTATTGCCTTCATCCAAATTTCATCTGTGCTTGCTTCAGCAACATTTTTGGGCTCAATGCTGGATAATAGAGAGTAGTTCCGTACTACTGCTCTTCTTGTCTGAATACCAACTATGGGGTCCCCAATAATTTGCTCTCTGGGATGATTTTTCTGCCAGCTGCCTGTTTTGAATTTCTTGTTTTCTTCTACTTCTGGATCAATACTTAAATCATCTGGGTCAATTTCCTTATTCTCTTCTATTTCCTTTTCTTCATCTCCTTCAATAACTTCTTCATAAATAGGGTAGTTTTCTTCATAGCTAATTTCTCGTTCCCTACCTTCATCAACCTTAACATCGGCACTCTCCACAATTTTCTTTAGCCTTTTGTTATAGCATGTGTAGGCTTTGCTTTTTGTCGAATAGCCAAGAAAAATTCCTTCATCAGCTCTATCTTCAAACTTACCAAGATTATCTTCAGTTCTTTTGATGTAGCACTTGCTGCCAAAGACTTTGAAGTATCTTGTTGTTGCCTTTTTGCCGAACCATAGCTCATAAGGAGTTTTGCTTTCATGTGTCCTCAACATGCACCTGTTTTGGATGTAAACCGTAGTATGAACTGCCTCTTTCTAGAATCTGTCTGCTATTTTGTTCTTTGTCAACATTGTCCATGCCATTTCCTGCACTGTCCTATTCTTTCTTTCAACAACACCATTCTGCTGAGGTGTCCTTGCTACTGAAAACTGTCTTCTGATCCCATATTTTTGATAGTACTCTGCAAACTCCTCTGAGATAAACTCTCCTCCTCTATCTGATCTTAAGCATTTAATTCTTTTTCCTGTTTGATTCTCAACCTAGTGTTTGAAAGTCTTGAACATTTCAAAGGCATCTGATTTAAGCTTTAAAAATAGTACCCATGTCATCCTGGAATAGTCATCTATGCACAACATAAAGTATTTGTCACCATTTATGCTTTGTGTTCTCATGGGTCCACATAAGTCAGTATGAATTAGCTCTAAAGGTTTCTTGGTGAAGTATTCCTTTGATTTAAATGTGGATCTAGTTTGCTTCCCCTTTTGGCATGAAGCACAGATGCTATTTAATGGTTTGCCAATGGTGGGTATATCTCTTACTTCCCTTTTTGAACTTATTTTTACCAGATTGTCAAAGCTAATATGACCAAGCCTCTTGTGCCACAACCAATTTTCATCTTCCTGTCCAATCAAACATGCTCCTTCTGAAGTCTCTGAGAGAGTATATAGATTTCTAGAAGTCCTCGATCCAGTAGCTATCAGCTTCCCACTATGTGCTTTTCTGACTTCACAGCCCTGCTTCTTAAAGATGACTTCATGACCTCTATCACAGATTTGACTTACGCTCAGTAAGTTGTGCTTCAAACCAATCACAAATAGAACTTCTTTGGAATTGATCTTTCCATCACTTATCTTGACTGATCCTTTGCCAACTATCTTGGCTCCATCATTATTTCCAAACTTTACAGAGCCCCCTTCATATTTCTGTAACTTTTCAAATTTTTGTTTATCTCCTGTCATGTGACTGGAGCATCCACTATCCAATATCCATGGTGCAGATTTGTTCTGTGCTTTGAATGTTGTCTGTACAATCAAGGATTCCTTTTCTTCCTTGGGTTCGCTCCTTTTCTTTCCACTCTGGTTTGACTACAGTTTTGGTCACTTGTTTAGACTTTTCTTTGTCGTAGCCTGTGCATGTTTTTCTAGGAATTTTCTATTTTGCCTTAAACTGTTTGGTTGAGATCTTCTTCCCTGATATTTATTTGCTGCATATGTGCTTCTACAGTTTCTTGCAATGTGTCCAAAGTTATGACAGTTATAGCATTCTATTGCATAATCCATCAAGGGTGAAAAGACATTTCTATTGGTGAAATTTCTTTGTCCTATATTATAAATGCAGTCTAAAATCTTATGACCGTAAGCATTGCATTTAAAACAATAACCAGAAAAGGATTGATTGAACCTGGGAGTTGGTCTTTGCCATTTTGTAGTAGGAGCCACAAATTTTCTTCTCCTTTGATGTGTGACTTTTGTGAATCCCTCATTGTCAGCACTCTTCTCGTGCCTGGCATTGTTGCTTTCTTTTGCATGATTCATTTTTCCTTGATCAACCTTGATCTTATCTTCTTTCTTTATTGGTTCTACAGTTATGGCCTTTGATCCACTTGACGATTCTCCTTCGACAAAGCCCAAGCCAAATTTGATGCCTGTAGTCCTCTGACTATTTATAATATTTTCAAGCTTCGTAGAACTTCCTTCAAGTTTGTGATAGCAACTCAATTTTTGATTCTTTTCTTCTAGCCGCATTCTTAAGACAACAATCTCTTCTTCCAGTTTGCTACACTCATCTATTTTCATGGTTAATTGAACTTCGAGTTCTTCAGACATTTTCTTAAATTCTTATGTCTATACTTTCAAACTATTTATTATGTCATTCGCATCCTCAAGCTTTCTTGAGACCTTTTTATTCTTTTTCCTTTCTGTACTCAACTCTTTAAGTGCAGCAACCAACTCTCCTTCCAGATATACTTCAGCCTCATCCTTAATGTTTTTATCACCTTCCTATTTTTCTTCTATTTTTTCTTCTTCAAATGCCATGAACAGAGCTTCACCTGTTTCTTCTTCAGAATCCTCACCCGAGCTATCTTCAGAAGAGCTGACATTCTTGGATATGAAACTTTTCTTTTTGAAGTTGCTTTTTCTAAAATTTGGTTTCTTCTTCCAGTCACTTCTTTCTTGGTGTGACCCTTCATCACTTTTGGTTTTCTCATTCATTGGACACTTAGCTGCAAAGTGACCGACGCCTCCACAATTGAAGCACTTAAACGGTAACTTTCCTCTATATTTTCCTTTTCCCTTTATAAGTTTCTGAACAAAGTTAGCTTCCGTTTCATCCGATGTCTCTTCATCCTCAGATTCTTGTTCAGCTTTTATATTTTTGTGTGCTTTAAAAGCAGCTTCTCTGTCTATGGGCTTAGTTTGTCCTATTCTCATTTCGTATGCAGTCAAAGAACCATGCATCTCATCCATGCTAAAATTATTTAGATCTTTAGCTTCTTCTATTGCAGAAACTTTAGAATTAAATCTTTTGTGAAGAGTTCTAAGTACCTTTTTCGATGACGACCGCATCTTCGATTTCTTCGCCGAGTCCTCTGATCGCATTAATGATTCCATTGACTCTCAGCATATAGGCCTCTATGTTCTCATCGTCATTCATTTTTAATGCTTCGAACTGAGCTCGATGCATTTGTAGCTTGGCTTCCTTGATCTTGTTGTCTCCTTCATGAATGCTCTTCAGTTTGTCCCACATGTCTTTTGCCGTTTTACAGCTCATGATCCTTATCAGTTCATTGTCTACTAGCCCACACATTATGGCATTCTTTGCTTTGGAGTTATTCTCAAACTTTTTCTTCTTGGCAGTATCTATTGGAGGAGTAGCGGGTATTGTGTATCCACTTTCTACTGACTCCCAAATGTCGTATCCCAACGCACATAGATATGTCTACATCCTGAGTCTCCAGAATGAGTAATTAGTTCCGTCGAACAAAGGAGCTTTGTTTGATGAGAATCCTTCACCACCTGCCATTGTGTTTCTTCCAAGATCACCTTAGCTGATTAAGCTTGTTCAGGAACCTTGCTCTGATACCAATTGATATTCTCACAATGACACTAAGAGGGGGGGTGAATCAGTGTAGCTATTTAAATTCAAATCTACAACTCTTAAAGCTAAAGCAAAGAGAACTTAAAAGCAGGTAAAGCAATTATCACAAGAGAGCACACCACAACACACAATGTAACGAGGTTCACCAATTTGGCTACTCCTCAAGAATGATTGCTTGGACTACGGTCCAAATCCAGCCTTTGCAAAACACCAATTTTACAATCCGTTTACCAGCACCCACTAGAAGGAGCACCAACCCCTGATTTATCTGCACCAACAGAAAGGAGCACCAACCCCTATCCAAGCACCAACTTGAATCACAGTTTTGAAAGCTATATCAATGACATAAAAATGCCTTCACTTTTACAAGACCCTGACTGGTCTATAATTTATCAAAACATAGTAAACACTTACTGCTCTGCTTGTCGCTCTCTTACAACACTCTTCTAACCCTCTTTCGGTAGCACTTTCACACATTCAGCGGCAACTTAATTCTCCACGCAACTGCCCTTTTATAACAATATTTTCATCTTGAAACACTTGTTCTTCTGTGACTTCCATAATCCTGCATGCACCCTATTAATAGACACTTTTGAAAGTAACTCCTTTATCACACAGTAATTTGTACATGCATTCTATTAATAGCTCTATTTCTTGTGTGGAACTTTCAGTATAACTATCGCTCGATGGTTACACTACTTTACGGGCCCTGTAACTATCGTTCTATCTTTAATGCACTGTGCTTATTTTAGCTTGCATGATTTCTATCTATAACTACCCCTGTAACTATCGCACTAACTTTAGTTGACTCTTCTTATAATGGCTGCATGATTTTCCTCTACAACTGCCCCTGTAACTGTCGTTCTACTTCAGTTAACTATCCGTAATCGTGTTGTTGCGACCTGTCACGAAATCATGACACTTCTATCTCTTTGTACTCTTCTCACCTTTTACCCATGAAAACATGACATGTCATGATATCGCGACACTTTTTGCCTCCTTGTCCTTTTCTCAGCTTGCACCTATGAAAATAGAACATGTCGCAAAATCATGACACTTTCACTGCCTTGAGATCTTCTCTGTCTCTTGCCCATGAAAATAGAACATGTCATGAAATCGTGACACTTTCGCTTCCTTGCACTCTTCTCTGCTTGCACTAGCGAAAACATGACATGTCATGAAATCATGACATCTTTCGCTTTCGTACACTCTTCTCTGCAAGCACTAGCGAAAACATGACATGTCACGAAATCATGACACTTTTCTCCTTGTGCCTCTCTCTGCCTTAGCGAAAACATGACATGTCATGAAATCGTGACACTTTTCTTCTGCACTCTTCTCTCCTCATACATGTCAAAATCGTGACAATGAAATATGTCACAAAATTGTGACACTTTTCTTTGCGAGCTTCTTCTCTCAAACATGTCATGAAATCATGACACTTTTTGTCCGTCTCCTCTCTTGCAAATTGTCGTGAAATCATGACACTTTTCCTTATGATCTCTTTCTCTCAAACATGTCATGAAATCGTGACACTTTTTCCTCTGTACTATCCTCTCTTGCAAATTGTCACGAAATCATGACACTTTTCTTTATGAGCTCTTTCTCTCGAACCTGTCGTGAAATCGTGACACTTTTTTGTCCATACTGCCTCTCTTGCAATTGTCATGAAATCATGACAATTTTCTTTGCAAGCTCTTTCTCTTCGAACATGTCACGAAATCGTGATAGTTTTCTTTGCTTGTGCCTTCTCTCCGAACATGTCATGAAATCATGACAGTTTTCCTTGCGCTTTCTCTCTCTTCCAACATGTCATGAAATCATGACAGTTTTCTTGTGCTTTCTCTCTTCAACATGTCATGAAATCATGATAGTTTTCCTTGCACTTTCTCTTTCCAACATGTCACGAAATCATGACAGTTTTCCTTGTGCTTTCTCTCTCTTCGAACATGTCACGAAATCATGATAGTTTTCCTTGCGCTTTCTCTTTCGTCCAACATGTCACGAAATCATGATAGTTTTCCTTGCACTTTCTCTCTCCTTCGAACATGTCACGAAATCATGATAGTTTTGCTTGCATTTTCTCTCTCCTCCGATATGTCACGAAATCATGACAGTTTTGCCAGCATTTTCTCTCTCCTCCGATATGTCACGAAATCGCGACAGTTTTTCTTTTCGACCAAACATGTCGCGATATCGCGATAGTTTTCTTACTTGTCTTTTTCTTTGATCTTTTGAATATGGGCCACTTTTGTCTTCTTGGATATTCACTGTACATGCTCTAACTGACCTCTGAACTCTTGTCCACTGCATCAACTGATCTATCTATCTGTGTTGACAACAATGACAATACTGTTTCTGCATCTTGCTCAACAATACTTCAAGCACCCCTAAAGTGTGTGGTGAATATGGAGAAGGTGCGATACCTTTAGAATCCCTAAATTGCTTTATTGATTGTGATGTGGTTGATGGGAAAGGTGTGACACCTTGAGCACCCCCACTATTCACTATGCTTGGTGTGATGTGATTAATCTAACTGGGAGGAGTAATAAAATTCAACCCCTCCCATAGTTGCAATTAATTTTTTACAATGTCGATGTTCTAATGAGATGCAATGAGTGAACCGTCTGTTTGGAACTCATTTCGTTTTATCATGTCTTACTCAATATTCTTGAACAAGTAGCAAATTTGAATGTCATGACCATGTTGTCAATGGTAAAAACAATATAGGTCCTCTCGATACTAGTTAGATTTTGGGTGATTAGAATCCAAAGGGTGAATATCTACCAGGTTGATAGCCTTTGCCTCACACAATCGATTAAAAATTGACACCAAAGATTTAGGCAATGGCATATAGTTGCTATACTGGCAACATTTTTAATTTTTTCATTAATTTTTCTAAGTTTGAGCATTGTACTACGCAGGTGGGAGTTGGGCCTAATAATTGGGTTGTTGAGGTTTTTGATGACTCAACCGTAGCTCAATGTTTATGAGTCAATTCAAAAAATTATTGTAGATCATTATGTTGATGATTCAATTATAACTCAATATTTGCTAGCCTATGCAAGATATGTTGTGAGCCTAGTGGAGGTAATTGCTCATTTTTTAAAGTGAGAGAAGGTTGGATGCAGGTATCAAAATTTGGTTATCGTTGGATTGATGTTGATGAAGTTGTATGAAAAATGGTAGGTGGTGGAGGTGCATTTGATGTATATGTGATTGGATTCAGTGGTGGAGGCACTTGTGGTATGGATAAAACATTGGATAAAGCTACAAGTTGTAGATATTGATTTAGATATTCTCGGTCCCCTATCACAACACTGATCAGTCCCATAAAATCTTGGTGAGGTGGATCGACATACACCTGATTAACCTACTTAGGTTGCTCTACTTTATTGGTAGATGATGTGTTTGTTTCATGTGTAGGTAAGGGATCTTGGAATACTCCTATTTGTTGGTTGTTTTGGGTAAGAGGATTACCAATATGAAGCTCTTGCTTCTCGATCATATCCTCTACTAAATATCTAAAGGGGTAACATGTTTGGATTTTATAACCACTTTGTCGATGGTAAGCACAATATAGATGTTTTGTATGCCCCTTTGATATAGGATTATTAGGATCCAATGGATGGATCTCGGGAAGATTGATTACGTGTGCCTCACATAATCGATTGAAGATCAACACTAATGTCTTTGGTAAAGGAGTATATTGCCATGGTGTTGATGTTGTTGTATTTGTCTCTAATTTTGTTACATATGATATTGGGTTGGTGGAGGTTGAGCCTGGTAATTAGGCTGCATTGGTAGTTGAGGTGGTGAGCCTAGTTTGAGGATCTAGAGATACTAAAAATAACTTGATTGATTAGGTCCACATTTTATTGTGTGTTACCACATTTAGTATTATTTTTTCGTCATTCCTTTTCATAGAGTTGAATTTCACCCTCCTGGACCTTGATCTCTTCTATAATGTTTGATATTGTTGGAGTTGTAACAAAAATGAGATCTATTTTGAACAACTCCTCATAAATAGATGAGTTAGCTCTATTACAAGCAATATAAATGGCACCTTTGAGATAACCAATCACCACCTATTACCATAATCCAAGACTAGATCATCATAAAATCGGCAAAGATTGTAAAAATTAGTTAATGTTGCTTTCTTTTTATGCTAAATGAGAAGCATTCCAGGAATGCATTCACAAGTTTTTCAAAGCTATGGATGCTATACCTTGGGTAGATGGTTAAACCATTATAGGATTAGACAAAAGAGTGTTATTAGGAAGGTCCTAAGTAATAATGCATCATCATCCTAGAGTTGAAAGCAAAGGTTCATAAAACTGGTGACATGCTCCTCCGCATCATCATATCCTTTGAACTTATCTATCTTGGGCATTTCAAAATAGAAATGATATAGAGGAGATGGGATAGAGAGATGGAGTGGTTGATTATAAAGTTGGATAAATGTGGGTTTTTTATAACCCATTCCTGAAGCTTGCTCTTCCAATGATTTAATAGACTTAGTAAGCAACTTGTAAGATCTAAATATTATAATCTCATCTTCCTACCTTTTTCCTTGAAGAGGGGGATGAAAAATATTTTGGTTGGGATGTGGGGGTTGAATGTGATCATAAATCCTATCCTCATAAGATATCCCAAGATACCCTTGCTCTTGGTACTCTGACTACAAATCCCCATAGGTCTCATACTCTTGTTTTTTATTGTAGGGTGGATGTTGTGTGGACCTATGAGGATGGATATGTGTATGAGGTGGATGGTTATGATTTGATCTAAGCGGTAGGTTCTAGTGATGTGCAAGGCACCTTTGATAAATTTGTTTTCTACGGGTACTAGGTGTAGGAACTATCTCATGCAAAGCTTTCTATAATCATTCTTTATATAGTCGTTGCTGGTGCAACCTATGCTGGTTTAGCCTTTGTTGACTCAACTGGTATTGTTGATCTAAGCATTGCTTATCCAATCGTAATTGGTCTAACTATGCTTGTCTATCAGCATTAGTTTGATCAATAGTATGGGGTATATTATCCTTCGTATTAATACGAAGGGTCTTGGTATGCTCTACAACCCTAGAAGGGTTGTCTATCTATTTTTCATAATCTAGAGAACTCATGTTGACCTGGTATTCAGGCTTGAACGTAAGCTCTACGAACTCAAGTGGAATAGTAGCACAATGTGCTTGCATAGAATACTCATCTTGAGGGGTAGGAGGATGATCTAGATATTCCTCTTTCTCATCAACTAGAAATACATACATCGACATGGATATTTGAGTAGGACATTGAGTATTGTACCTATCTAAATAGGCATATTTTTTACTCATCCATGGTCAATAAGGCAAAGTGGCTTGATCATCTAGTCTTGTCCATGGGGTATACTCTTGGTCATTTTCTAGTTGATTGATAGGGTGAGCCATAATATGAACTCGTAGCACCAACATAATAGGCCCCTTAGTGGGTGGATGATGCCTATGATAAAAATTAAGCAATGTTTCTTGATCCGGTTTCTCTTCATTAAAATCATATCAAGGACCCATAGATGTGTCCTGAATAGAGATATCTTGAAGATCGAATTCCCTTTAGGTGATGTTGGTGTCATGACAAATAC
This sequence comes from Wollemia nobilis, assembly GCA_028583015.1. Classification (NCBI taxonomy): domain Eukaryota; kingdom Viridiplantae; phylum Streptophyta; class Pinopsida; order Araucariales; family Araucariaceae; genus Wollemia; species Wollemia nobilis. The sequence continues at coordinate 3,629,785 of JAQPPZ010015005.1, read as the reverse complement.
CTATATGCCATTTAAGAATGGCCTTCTCTTTTTAATTGAATTGGAGACATTCAATATCTCCTTGTAAATTTTTAGCAGTGCTATATCGTGATTGAGCTTGGTTGCACATTATTACCATGATGTGGATTAAACAAACAGTAAAGATATACACAAGCAGGTAATATGATTATCTCATTTAAGTTTTTATTGTGAGTCCCTATAACTATTTGAGTGTATTTTGATGTTGAAACCCCTATTTCTATGAAACTAAGGGTAAAAAAAATAGAAAAATACTAAAGGTAGTTTGAGCACATCCCCCTATCGAGAAGTGTAACTCAAATGATAAAAAGTGGCTTCCTATGGATGTGGCTCAAGGTAACCTTATGGGAATAAAATAACCCCTAAAGGGGCTACATTATCTAATGTCCTACTATCAGCCAAGCCTAGCTTTTGCTTAACCCATATGTTTAAGGCATGGACAATAATAACAACTATATCCACTAATTATTTTAAAGATCCCTATGATAAAGGGGTTCACTAATCCTTCCCACTTCGGGTACACCGAAGAGTATGGGACCTTTTGATGATGAAGTTTAGAAAACCACTCAATTTTGGTCACTAAGGTTTCTATTATGCAAGCCAACAGATGGAGATGAAGCCCACCGTCACTAGTCTCGATCAACGGTTGGTGATGAAATCCAATTCATTGATGTTTAAATGAATCGTGTGGAATTCTTTTTACTATGCAAAAAAAAGTAAAATCAAGAAGCATTCAATAATATTTCACTAATGCATAAAATAAAATTTTACTTTTAGAAATCCTATAAAAATAATAGAAATTCTAAAGTGCAAAACCCTACATGAGATCAGCCTATGAGCAGGCAACAATAGGCAATCCAAATAGTGATAGGTACAGAGCCATCTCAAACAGAGATGACTGTTGATAGAGGTTATCTATCATAGATATAACTATAGAAAGGGGTCATATGAACCAAGGATAACATTAGATAGGGGTCATCTGGACCAGATATGGTCACATATAGAGACTCAAAACTTTAAAATTTCTATATTTTACTCTCTGTAATATTAAATATTTCTACAATTTCTTTATAAAAATAGAGAGAAAAAAAAGGTGCTCACTTTGATGGCCTACGTTTTATGTTGAAATGTAGACTTGCTACTATTCAACTTTTGATTAATAAGGTGGATGGTGGTGCAGTTGAGTACTCCTTCCTAATGCACTATTTTTATATGGTGGTCATCCAAAAGGGGGGTCACAGGGGGGTTCCCCCCTATTAGAGGGTTTAGGGGCTTCACTCCCAAAATTATTTTTGCCATCTGTACAATCGTAAACAACAATATATCTAATTATCGACCATATCAATCTTAGATGGCTTTAAGCAGGGGCCATATCAAATTAATATGGTTATAGAATAGGGATCATATTAGGTCAAGACAAATACAAAATAGGGTCATCTCAGGTAGAGACAACCATAGAATAAGGACCATAGATATGGCTAATCCTACAACCTGCAATCATAAAAATAAACAATAATTAGCACTAAATTAAAAATCAGGGGCCGAGGTCCTACCATGATCACCACTGAAGTGCAAAAAAAGACCATACATCCATGCAAATAAAATACTAAAATATAGCAATAATAATGAAACCACAAAGATAAGAACAAGATATATATAAATGAATGATGGTGCCCTTTTATTATTTATATCCATGCAAAAGTGAAACACCAAAATATAACAAGATAAAATAAAATCAAGAGACAATATTGCACAAAAAGAGATGATTTTATTGATATGAGGGAAGCCTCAAATCTCCAATGTTACAATAAAGAATTGATTTCCTTTGATACAAAATATTATAATACTAGGATTCTTTGAAACCCTAGTGAACAGTGCTGGTGGTGTCTTCAAAATTGCTTCTGATCCCAACGAAGGTGAGTGGGCTTAATGCTATCCAATACTAGGCCACTCCAACTTAAGCAACTACACAATGTAGGTGTAGTACTTCCAAATTTACACACAAAAATATAGCAAATAGGTCAGTAGCAACTATGAGGGCTCCACAGTGTGAGACCCTCAAAAATCAATACAAACCCTAGCTATGCAATATAAATAAAATGAACAAAATCTAAAAATACATGAAATAAAATAATCAATGTTGGATTTACCTTGTTCACTTGTTGTTCTTCGATTTGTTGTAACTTTTTTAAGAAAGTGGTGCAACGATACCCTAGCAACACCCAAGGGTTTTGCTAGTCGTTAGTAGCAATTTATGAAACACACGTAGGTTCTTGGTGGTAGTAGAAAATTCTCATGGATACTTGGGGATGGGAAAAAGTACCCAGAGGTACTTGGTGGTGGAATGAAGAACCCAAAGATACTTGATAGTGATAAAAATCACCCAAAGGCATTCAAGAGCTAAGGTGAAGATCTGTAGAAGCAGATATGGCTGAGCAAAATGGGTGGCGATGGAAGCAGAGACTAGGGCAAGCGATAATGAATGGCGAGAATGCTTGGATACTCCAAAGCAAGCACTTAGGAATTTCTTGGATTGCTTAGGGGTTGAGCCATCAAAATGGCCTCTATTAATAATCCACACTAGGGTATGTTAGGGTTTTAGCAACACAAATTGTGTGGCTTAGATTAAAACATATTGAAGGGTGGATATTAATTTTGGGTGTGTGGCATGGATTGATGTAGATGGATGGCTAGGATTAAGTCAAATCGGATGGATAGGATTTATTTACATATATAATATTTATATTTATTAAATATATAAAATATAATATTAAACATATATTTAACAAATATGCCTAAATATATATAAATAAATTATGGGAAGACTTGGATGGACGACAAGTGGCTATATTTTGGTGTCTACAGATACCCCTTTTTGTACTGCATTGCGTGAAACACAATGCAGTGCAAAAATACAAGACACCTTCTTGGGCTAGGTGCATAAGCATATTTCTCTTAGGATGGAAAATGAACTTGAAGATAAAAGAATTAAAGAATTTGGATTTGCGTAGCTTACTCCCTCAATTGGTGAATGAGTTTGTGGATGAATCTCATGAGCCAATTGAAAAATATGTGCAAATTATTTGTAGATGATATGAATGATGTAAATGTGATACCATTTTGCCCCAATGGGAAGGGGGGATTGGTGGAAAAATGTGGAATGATTACGTTTATTTTTTACTTAACAGATGAATTTTTTTGTGAAACTGTGATGAACATGTGTCTATTTTTTCCCCAACATATGAAGGGAGTTTTTCCAAGTGTATATACCTATATCATATCAGATGTATCCCATTGTGGAAAAGTCAAAACCAAATGTGGTTACCCTAAATTTGGGGTGATTCAATGCTGCTAAAGAATGTGCCTTTGGGCATCATTGATATGCAAAAATGAATATGCAAAATATAAAAATAGTCAACTTTGGAGTTCCAACTAGTGACTATCAGATAATTCCTATGATCATAACTAATCACCCTTGTTAATGCTAGTCACCATGATGACTGTCAAGGAGATGTGAAATGATGATGTGTAATTTTTTCCATGTTTTAAGCCCCACAAACTAGGCCATCAATGACAAATTTTTTACAAATTGTTCTTGGTAAGGTTTCATGAAAAAATGTGAAGTACCAAATGTGATTGTAATTTTGAACAAGGAGATATAGGATGATGAAAATGTCCAAGTTTCCTTATGGTAGGTTATTCATCTTGTCGAATTGCATTGATGCAAATTGCTACAATCACCACATATATAAAATAAACCACTAGATACAAGGTTCACTTGAATGTTTGTTTGAACTTGTCAGATATGCAAATGTTATTATTGATGGTTGAAAATGATGTAGAAATGAAGTGTTGATGATGAGAATGATCATTATGGTCGTTTTGAGAAAAATTGGACCATTTTGAAATGTTTTGGTCACAAACAAAAATTATGCGTCCAAATTGGTTGTATCCTTCACAAAACTTGTTAAGATGATGAAAATGATGCATGGATGCAATATGGAGTGATTTGGAAGGAATAAGCCACTATTTTGCATTGATTTGACCTTATGTCAATTTTGATGCCAAACATCAGTTGGTGCTTTCAACATGTGTATATGCCCGTCAATTTTTGGATGCTTTGAAAATAGCCCAGTGTGCTTCAATGCACCAAGAAACACCCATGGGTACTTCAAGGTGCCTAAAGTAGCTATAAATAGCTTGAAGGACAAAAATTAAGCTCATTTGCATATTTGTGAACTTGAGAAGCTACATCTAGGAGCTTTAAATGAAGTGGAGTGGAGTGAGGTGAAGCAAGATGAGCGTAGAAGCTATGGAAGTGGAGGGAATGAATGTGGGAGCCTAAGCTGGGGATGGAGTGTGATTTGCTGAGGTAAGTGCTTTCCTTAAAGATCTATTTGTTTTTGTGCATAAATTTTATGTTTTTGTGATTTTTTTGAACCTATATTAATAACGAATGCTTTGTGTTGTGTTGCAGCTTAGGATTTTGGAGGCTCGACATCGGTTCTTGCCTTAGTATTTGGAGGATAGGTTTATGGAGCATCATATTCCACTTCCTGATCCTCCTACTTCATATGTATCCAATGCTACTAGGAATAGCGAGTTGAGGCATAAATCTAGGTCTAGGGCTCCTTCTAGGTCATAGGGGTCCTCTTGGAGGGCTTAGCTAGTGCTTAGATGTACTTTTTGTATATGATCCTTGGTGCTCCATTGTATGTAGCCTTTTGGCACTCATTGTATATGTGATATTTATACATATATATACATGGATTTTACTTTTGTGTTATGTGTGTATGCAAAAAATTTTGTGGAATGAATATTTATATGTGTGATTAATGCATGTGATGTGTTATGGATGATTAATGCAAGTGAAAATGTATGGATGATTAATAGAAGGTATGAAATGCAAATGTTCTAATTATTATTTATAACTTAGAATTTGCTTGGCCATATGTTCTACCATTGTTTTTTAATCAGGGGCACCAAACTTGGTGGCGTATGATGTGGATGACTCATGAAATGACATGGATATTAACATAGAAGAAGATATGGATGTTGACATGGAAGAAGATATGTATGTTGATATGGATGTTTATATGGAAAAATGACTACTTTATAGAGACTCAGACATACTAGTGGCATTAAACAAACTCACTAAAACTGCCTAGGCCCTCTAGGAACAAATGTGTGTGCATTGAATTCATTTACCGAATCATGAGCATGGTAATTACTTGAGGCAATCAAGAACCAATGTGTGTACAAGTGAGTTCATTAACTCATCTTGAGTAAATTGGGTGTGACATGTTATGGATGAAACCAAGAATCTAGCTTGTCCATATGTGTGATCAGATAGCTCTTTAAAAGAGGCATGTCGCCCCACACGAGCATACTCCACTACCAGTCAAGCGTCTATAGATCTAGTGGAGGCTAACTCCATAGTCCAAGGATTTTATCTCTTAAGTTTTGGGGATGACTACCTAACCGTCTAACTAGAAATGTAGTACAATCCTTACAACCTAATGATCAATGGTGTGTGATGTAAAATATTTAGAGTTTTGGTTAGGAATTTTTCCCTATTATTTCTTTTATTTTTGCATTGTAATAGTGGTAAAAACCACTACTTTTGTGGACTATGTTGCACAATGGGATAGACGAGGATTACCCTTTTCACTTCAAGGTTCAAACCAAGTATGGTGTTATCCGTCTTTGACACAAGATATTTTTAAGATATCAAATTGTGGTTGGTTCAAGAATGTTTTAGAGTCAATTTCTAGAACTCAAGATTTTCTTAGTGAAGATGTATTATGGTCCTAAAAAGAACTCAACATGTAGAGGAGGTTGCTTAAAACACTAGGAGTGGCTAAGTGACCAAAAAAACCTAGGAATTGTGGACATATGAAGGTAAATGACAATTTGGCTTGGTGGAATATTGTGGATGATGTTGTGAAGGTGTTGCTGATTAAGGAAACATGACTTTATTGGACCAATTAAGATGTTGAACTAAATAAATAATCCCTAATATGAGAGGTGAAATGTGAATGTAATGTATGAAATGCAATTTTGTGAAATAGAGTGTATGCATGCAAATGTTTTGAAATGAAATTTGTGCAAATGAAATGCAATGTTTTTGAATGAAATGTGTGCAAATGAAATGTAAAATGTGTGCCAATGAAAATGCAATGTTTTGTGTATTAGCCATGTATATATACATATATAGAAATCACATTATGTATAGAATTCTCTCAAGTGTATAACATTAAGTGGTTCAAGTTCTTCCTCTCCCTCTAGATTGGCAAGCCTATAAGTACCTTTACCCACTTTTTTAGTGATAATGTACAGACCTAACCAATTAATCATGAATTTATCATGAAGATGCAACAATGCATTGGTATTTTGTTTATTCTCTTTAAGGACAAGATCTCCTACTTAGAATTCACATAGATGAACTTTGTCATTATAAGCACGCTTTAGGCAGTTTTGATAAACTCATAGATGTTCTAAAGCATTGACTCATATTTCATAAAGAAGTGTGAGTTGGTCAAGACCTGCTTGTCTAGCAGTATTGTCATCTATGAATTCCTACAAAGATATTGGTAAGGAAGGATATCAAGCTCAAGAGGTATGATTGCTTTAGCTCCATAGACCAATGAAAATGGCATTGCCCCAATAGGCGTGTGAATGCTTGTTCGATAAGACCATGATGCCAAGGGGATTTTTGTATGCCAATATCTATGATTTTTATTAATGACTTTCTTGAGAATATAAATTAAGGTCTTGTTGGTAGCCTCAGCTTATCCATTGGCTTGTGGATAATAAGGATTCGAGAAACTATGTTAGATGTTATATATATCGCAAAGTGCTCAAACATACTTGTTATTGAAAGACTTGCCATTGTTAGAAATGATTTTTGAGGAGATACAAAAATGACATATGATGTGGTGAAGTATGAAATCCACAATTGTAGGTCCTGTCATACTGGTTAGAGGAATTTCCTCGATCCACTTTGTGAAGTATTCAATGGATATGATGATGAATGTATGTTGTCTCGAGGAAGGAGGTGAGATTTTGCTAATTAAATCGAGATCCCATTGTGAAAAGGGCCAAAGTATTTGAATAGGTTGTAAAGCTTGTGATGGCACATGAGTTAAATTAGCATGTTCTTGACTTTGCTTACAATGTTTGACATAATTGCAACAGTCTCATTCCATTATGGGCCAATAATAACCCATGCATAGAATACGCTTTGCCATGGAAATCCTACTAAAATGACCACCACAAGTACCATCATGAGCTTTAGCTATGGCTCTTTGTGCCTCACTAGACTCAAGATAATGAAGGAGGACTCCATCATAACCATTTTTATACAACACGTCCCCCAAGAGAACAAAACAAGTTGTTTTTTGCTTGAAAGTGTGTTTAGTAGTTTGAGACATGTCATATGGGAGTGTTCCAAACTTGATAAAGGCTACTATTTGGCTTGAACAAGGCTCATATGGATTCTACTGGATAAATAAAATATCCTTTTCATCCTTAGATTCAACACGAATAATTGTAGATTTAGAGACCATTGAAATAATAAGGGGTTGTACCTCTCCTAAGGAGTCTTTTGGAATCAATGATCCAAGGGAGTCCATTGCATTTGCAAATATATTATTCAAACATGGCAAACTATCAATTTCATACCAATAAAACTTAGAGAGCAATTTCATTGCTACTTCATGGTAAAATTTAATGGTAGGTTCTTTGCATTGGTATTCACCATTAATTTGTTTGAAAACAAGTTGAGAATCACCAAATATCTTGATACGCTTAATGCCCATAGTTATAGGTGATTGAATTTCTAAGATTCAGACTTCATAATTTGTAGTTTTTTTTGTACATTGGAAGTCAAGTTTGAATGATAAGGGGATAGGTACCCATTGGGGTGTATGAAACATGACTCCAGCACCTTGATCTTTCTCACACTTAAAGCCATCAAAGAATAGTGTGATATCGACTTATTCCTTAGGAATGACATCTTCTTCTTATTGGGTGAGAGTGAATACTGAATCATCTGGGAGCTCAATAATAAAAGAATTATCACTAGATAGTGAAGCTTTCACAATTTGATCGGATATAACCTAACATTTAATGGATTTTTGGCTACTTAATTCTAGGTCAAATTCAATAAGAAGCATTATCCATTTAGTAGTGTAGGTGTTATTTTAAGTGCGAGACATCATATAATGTAGAGAATTTTCTCTAGCTATGATACATGTTGTGTGACTAAGCATGTAATGTCAAATCTCCTTAGTGGAAAAAACCATTTCTAAGCATAATTTTTCTACATAAGCATATTTGGTTTCATAACTTACCAATGTTCGACTAATGTAATATACAACTTGCTCTCGATTTTCTTTATTATTTTGTGCAAGCATTTTACCTAATGCAAAATCCATTGCTAAAACATAAATATCAAATGGGACCCATGAACGAGGAGGAGATAATACTGGCAAAGAAGCTAGGTATTGCTTAATATCATCAAAGGCTTTTTGGTACTCATATGTCCAAGAAAAAGGTACTCCTTTTGTAGCAGGTGATTGAATGACTTGCATTTGTCAGAAAGTTGCACAATGAAATTATAGATTGATTGGATCTTTCCTTGTAAACTATGTAGTTCTTTCAATTTTTGGGGGGGAGGCATCTCCATGATGATCTTGTTTGGGTCCACCTCAATGCCTCTTTTGGAGATAATGAAACCTAGTAGTTTGCCAGAGGTAACACTAAAGACACATTTCTTGGGGTTCAACCTTACATCATGCTCTAGTAGTCGATCAAAAACTTTCTCTAGTACACCAATGTGCTCTTATCGAGTTTTAGATTTTTCCAAGAGATCATCCACATAGTTTTTGATAATTTTATGCATGTAGTCGTGAAAATGTATGTCATGGCATGTTGATAAGTGGCACCTACATTTTTAAGTCCAAAGGGCATCACCTTGTAACAAAATATTCCCCAAGGTGTAGTTAATATTGTTTTGTGTTGAATTTATTCAAATTTGGTTGTATCCTTAAAAACCATCCATAATAGAAAGCATTTCATGGCCAGTGCAAGTGTCAACAAGAGTATCAATGTCTGGAAGAGGAAAATCATCCTTGGGACACTCTTTTTTAAAATTTAAAAAATAAGTGCAAATGTGTATCTCCTCGTTAGGCTTGCAAACAGGTATCATGTTTGAAATCCACTCAGGATAGTCAATGGGTACAATGAAAACCACATCTAATAGCTTATGGAGCTCTTATCTTACCAAGAGGGCAATGGTAGGATGCATCCTTCTAAGTTTTTGTTTGACTGGCTTAACATCAACATGTAAGGTGAGATTGTGGACAACCAAGTTAGGGTCAAGACCAAGCATGTCTTTGTAGGACCATGCAAAAATACCCTTATTCCTCTTGAGGAGAGAAATTAATTGCTCTTGTTCATCGTTCGATAAGATTTTACCAATATTGATAATTTGGGGATTATATTTGTCTGAACTAAGGTCCACATCTATGGTATCTTCAATTGACATGTGGGAATCTTCCTCAAGTTGATGGGATATTGGGATCATATGAATGTCATATATGTTGTCATTGAACTATTTTGACTTATCCTCATCTATGTTTGCTTGGAAAACCTCAAGATTTGAAGGTGAGGGTGAAGGTGAAGGTGAAGGGGATGAAGGAATGTAGTTGGCTGAAGCCCCCAAAAATTCCTCATATAAGACTAATTTGAATAAGGATGGAGGTGAAGAGATATAGTCCATATCAATAAGACTCATGTAAATTGGAATTGGATTTGCCAAATTGTATGGATTATAGAGTGGGGTGAATAAGTCAACAGGATTCATGTTGAATTAAGGAAAAAATGGATGAGGTGAAATGTATGGGATGGATAAAGCCTAAAAACCAATGCTAGGACCTTGGTAAACTTGGACAACAACAAGAAACACAAATAAATGTATTTAACTAAATGATATATACATGTAATGTAGAAAAGCAATAGATTTGTTTAATTTTTTTGTAGTGGTGAAAACCACTATTTTTGTGTTATGTACATATGTTACAAGTTTAGCTTATGAGATGGATTAACAAGATGGATTTGGTGGTTCACCAGTATGTTCAACTAGTTCTTGTGGAAGAAGCAAGTGAAATATGGAATCATGGGTGGGGAACATTTTGAGATAAAACTCATCCTATTCGGTATGGGTAATAATGGGCTCATATTACTCTTTAGATTCATTAGAAATTATCGACATGAGTTTGAATTCTTAATAGATTTTATTGTTAGAGTCATCGGGATGGAGGGCTTCTTCCCCTAAATTTAGATTAAGCCTTTGGAAGGATTGTTTAAAATAAGAGGTGGTGGAAAGTGGAGTGTAACCTAAGCCTGAATGGTCATACATTTCTTGATATGGAACATCAATAATATTGTGCATTCCCTATTCATGCAATCCTAGGCCATGTCCTTGCCAATTAACTATGTGAAAATAACGGGGTGGAAATCCTGACATATTTTGTATGTTGGTAGGTATTGGTTCTTTGGATTCTTCTAGGGTAGCTAGATTTTATGAAGAATCAATCCCCCCATATACAAAATGTATGTTGTTGGGAGTTGAAACCATATGATATACTGCTCCTATAGATAAATATGGGTCACGTGGGCAACTTAAATCCTTAGTAGTTGGAATGGTGAGCGGTGTAATTGTTATGTCTTGGACCACATATTTATCAATACTAGGATTAGTGAGGTGGACCTCAACTTGGGATGATGTGGAAGGACTATGGTTGGATGATGTCTCGAAGAATGGTGGAGATGAATATGTCTCACAATTTATCAACTTGACTTGTGAAATTTTGGATGATGGATTGGATTGGGAAGTTTGTTGGATGGATTATGGGAAAGGTAAAGTTATGGAAGGGTATGATGTTGATGGTGTGGATTGACTTTGACCACATGTGCATGTAGTCAATGATGAAGATTATGGGGGTATGGAATCCTGGTGGGGATTGGTGATAAGGAGATCCTCAGGAATGGGAGATTTTGATGAAGAAATGATCAGAGTGGTAGATGGATTGGCTGATGGTGATAGGAAAAGGTCGGTGGGAGGAATCATGGATTCATAAGAATTTGAGATAAAATTGTAATACTTAAATGGCTCCACATTTGCTAGTATGCAATGTACTTGTCCCTCATGAATATATTTCAAACATTGATGTAGAATCGAAGGGACACATCTCATTTCCCTCATCCAAGGTATTCCAAGGAGTACATTGTACACCATGGATCCTTCCAAGATGTGGAACATAGTGTGCAAAATTTTTACCCCCACTTCGATGGGCAAAACAATAGTGCCAACTATGGAACATAAAACATTGTTGAATGCTTTTAGGGTGAAATATGACTTGGTGATATGATATTGAGGAAGGTTAATATGATGAAGGGTAGACATGGTGATGATATTAATGGAGGAGCTGATGTCAATTAGAAATATTTTGAGATACTTCTTGTTAATTAGATCCATGATGTGCAATGGAGGGTCCACTGATTTTGATGAGATTGATTGAATCTCAAAGTCATAAAATGTAATGGAAGGCTCCATGAATGCTTGAATGCTCCCTACAAAGTTGTTGAAGGCATTAACATCTTGAGATTGTAATTCAATGGGTTTTAGAATGTCCATTAATACCTCATGATGTGGAGAATATTGTTGAATTAGCTCATATATTGATAATTTGGTGAAAGTCATATTTAGGCTTGTGGTTAATCGACTACTCAATGAGATGATTGGTTGTGGATAATGATTAATGGTATAAATGGGAGGATTTGGTTTTCTAGGAATATGAATTGGTTGGGATGGATTAGGGAAAATTTGAATGGGAGGTGATGTGGTAGGTTGTGACACACTTTCCTGAGGTTGTTGACTTGCATTTTGATGGTTATTTTATTGACCTCTTGTTACCACATGAATGGCACCTAAAAAACCTTGGTATTTTTTGATATGGTTAACTTTATTGCGAGGAGTTTTGGTGTTATATCCTCCCATAGGTGGTTGCACCTCCTCATGATGAGGAAGTGGTGTTTGGAAAATACCAAGATTTTGGTTTTGTTGAGTAAGGGGGTTTTCAAGCTTGATGGCCCCCAAGTCAATAATATCTTGAACTATGTATTTGAATACATGGCAATTATTGATATCATTCCAATTTTGCCTATGGTAAGGATAAAATAAATATTCTCGATAATGCTTTCCACGTTTAGAAGGATCATCTACTATTATTTCAGGTAAGGTAAGTTTATTTATTTTGTACAACCTTAGAAAGAGGGGAGCATATGACTTGGACAAGGGGGTATATTGGTGATTTTGTTGGATATATTTTCATGAGGGATGGTTCTCCATAGTTGGTATTGTGCTTTGCATTGATTGAGATACTAAAGGTACTTTATGATAAGTAATTTGTTGTGGTGGTTGTTGCATTGATTGTTGTTGAACCATTATCAGCTAGCTCATGACCACTTGATTGACATGATTAGGCTAATTGGCCAGAGTGGCTTGTGTTGATTTTTATTGGACAAAATAATTGCTTTTGTATTGACCCTTATTTTGCCATTCCTTTTTCCTAGGCTTTAGTATGCCTTATTGGATTTTTATCTCTTTGATGAAACTAGCCTATGCTAGAGATTATTCAAATGAGTGATATGTCTATAATTAGAGCATCCAATAGATGTGTTTTAAATAAATCTTGGAAAATAGTTTGATAAGTGAAGAACACAAGCTTATACTGAGAGGGGGGGTGAACAGTATAAGACCACTTTTTACTTTTCTTTCCCAATCAATATTATGCAATGTAAAGATAGCAATATCAATAGCAGTAATCAAAGCAATGCACAAATCACCACACACAATAGAGACACCACAATTTACGTGGTTCACCCAATGTGGGCTACTCCACGGAGAAAATATTTCACTAAAATTTTCTCAATCAATATCTTGGGAATCCTTTCCCTATTACAATGTTTATGGACCTCTGTCCAATGGAGATACCAATCCCCTGATCAAGTTTGTGGAACTCTATCCATAGGAGAACTCCTTTCCCCTCTTGCTCTAGTTGGTGATCTTCTAGAAGAACTATTGCCTCCACTACACTGGCTAATGGATCTCTATCCACTGAAGACTCTTGTCCTCACTCAGAAGACCTATCCTCACTGCCCTGGCTAATGGACCTCTATCCACTAGAGACTATTGTCCTCTATACTCTGTCACCTCCAAATATCTATCTAAAATCTGCACTAAACACAGTCCTTCGGTCTAGCACAAATCTGCTCAATATCTATCCTCAAATCTGCACTAAACATAGTCCTTGGTCTAGCACAAATATGCTCAATCTCTGTCCTCAAATCTGTACTAAACATAGTCCTTCGGTCTAGCACAAATCTGCTCAATATCTATCCTCAAATCTATACTAAACATAATCCTTCAATCTAGCACAAATATGCTCAATATCTATCCTACAACCCCCCCCCCCCCCCCCCCAAAAAAAATAACCAAGATTACAAATATGCTCTCAAATTGTATTGTAAGCTTCCACAAAAGCTTACTCAAATCTATCCACAAGTCTTCTCAAAGACTTACCTCAAATATTCTCAACAAGTCCACACTAGAACTTTTCCAATCTCATAGAAACATAAAGAGAATTGTTAGAGACTCAATATGCTCTATACTCATCACAATGCTCAATCACTTTCAATCACTCTTTCAGAAACATACAAAGAATTGTTAGAGACTCAATATGCTTCAACTCAATCACTTTCTCAATTCAATTCAGAATATAGAATAGTTTGTTTTATGGAACTTGAACAATCACTTCACACACCCACTTGACTAGGCTCAACCAACTCTACTCAACCAATCACTTAATGAAATAATCCTTGCTCACAAACCCTAGTCCAAGCATATGATTCTTCACTCAAAATATTTCCAACAATGCTCAATAACAAATCTCACATAACAATGATACTCATGTTCTTTTCAAACCCTAGTTCAAGTTCTTTGCTCAACAACTCACTTCAACAACAATGCTTATAAAACAACTCTCACATAACAATGATACTCATGTTCTTTTCAAACCCTAGTTCTTTGCTCAACCAATGGCTTCAACAACAATGCTTATAAAACAAGGTTTTAATAACAACTCTTTATTCCAGAAAACCTTGAAGCATTAACTCAAACACACTCAATAAGGAAGCCCTAACAAAATCCTTTTCACTCCAAACTTATTTTTAGAAAACCAATCAATCAACTCAACTATGGAAGAATGTGCTCATACCTTTTCTTGATGATGAAGGAACCTCAAATATCTTTCACAATCACAACCACTTCTATGCCAAACTCAAAGAGGTTAGAAGATAAATATTTCTCACAATGTAATGCAAAAACTCAATTACACCTTATCACTCCATCTATAAAAACAACCATCAACATACATAAAATATTTTTCCAATAACACCTTATAATCTCCCAACTAAAATAAATTTAACATCCACCAAAATTTAACTCAAAAACCTCTTTAATTAAATTTTAATGGCAAGAAGAACTTTGGCAATAATCAAATCCACTTTCCTTATAACTCCAATAACATAAATCAATTACCAAACAAGCAACCTTTCATATACCCTTATAACTCCAAATAACACCTTATGAAAACATTAGGCAAATAAAATATTTAATAAAAATTACCTTTGCCACTAGTGGGATTCGAACCCCCAATCACTGCCTCCTCGTGCGCCCTAGCCATGGGCTTGCCCACCACATGTGCTAGATGCATGCTTGGAAGGCTAAGAGCACCTCGTGCTCTTTCTTCCAAGTCTGGTGCTCTAAACGAGCATGTGCCAAAAGTTTTTCTCCTCAGCGCTCAAGACAAACACGCCAACAACCTCCATGTGAATCGATCGTGGTCACTTCCACTCCCAACGCTCTCGCAAAATGCGCACTACCAATGGACCACATTGTCCAATGTGAGTGAGGCCTTAAGCCCTCTCCTTTCGTCTTCTTCCTGGCGCTAAAAGACAAAATGAATTCTTTGTCTTCTTCCTCAATGATTGCACAAAAATACTCTTTGCTCGGTCGCATGAAAAATTAATCGAAGAAGGGTAAGTTTTGAATGCCCCTTTGGCATATTATTTATACACGAAATTCACCATATGGCTTAGACGTCGATGCTCCATTAAATTTTATGATGTCGACGCTTTTATAACCTTTATAATTTATAAATTATTTAAATTCTAAAAGAATTTAAATTTTATAAATTATATTTATAAACCTTTGACTTTAATAAAAATTAAAGCCTCCTTGAGATAAAATTTAAACCTTCATTTGTACTTCACTGATTTGATGAAAATTATTCTTCCACCATGGTTTTAATAAAAACCTTTTAATTTTTCACCATGGTTTTAACAAAAACCTTTATAAAACAATATTTTGACAACTTTTCTTCAACTCTTCGCATTGCTCCTGGTGTCAATGATGGTGTACTCCATGGTATTAATGACAACTTCATGTGTTCACCTTGGCATCAATGACAACTTCTCACCTTGACATCAATGACAACTAAATGAGCTCAAAATGTCCAACAATCTCCCCCTTTGTCATTGATGGCAACCCAAATTATTTTTACTGAAAACTTGACCTTTCCTTTGTTCTGCTCCCCCTAGGACATTGCTCCCCCTGGCTCAATGCTCTCTCCTCTTTTCTCAAATACCAAATCTCTCCCCCTTACTCAAATATCTCCCCTTTGACATCAATGGCAAAGGGTCACCTTTGGGGCTCGGGGCTAAGAATGAGCCTCTTAGCTTAGCCCCTCCCCCACCTTCTCTTGAGGTGGTTAATTCTGGGGTGGGAGTATTTCTACTCCTAGAAAGCATTGTTCTTTACCTTTATCCTCTTTTCTTCTTATCTGATCCTTCTGATTCCTCTGACTATTTCTTTCCATGTCCATGTTTACATTCCTATCCCTATTTCTATTCCTATTCCTATTCATATCCATGTTCTTGTTCCTGTTCCTCTTTGATTCTGGAATGTCTGCTCTACACCACTTTGTTGTGTGACCATCATTATTGCACTTATAACACTTAATGTTATTATTCCTTGGAGGTGCAAATGTCTTAGGATTTCTCCTAGTGAAGCCATATCCTCTTCTGTCATGAACCCTGCAATTCATTGCCTTGTGACCAAACTGATTACATGAGTAGCAATACCCATGGAAAAGTTATATGTTCCCATATTCCTATCTTTCATGTGTTCTACACTATGAAGCCATGTGCCCAAACCTGTGACATGAAAAACATCTTCCATTGAAGTTTCCTTGTCTTGACCTCATTGGTCTCCTAGTCTCTCTTGACCTATTCTGATTGTTGTTCCATCTGTATCTTCTTTGTGCATTGTTCCTGTTCTTGTTGAACTTTCTATTGTCCAACTCATCCTCAGATGTCTCACTTCCTTTTACACTATCTTCTTCTGAAGTATCTTCATCTAAAGTTTCTTCTCCTCCAAAACTTGAGGTTGACTTTCCTTCCCATTTCTTCTGTCCTTGTTCAAATCCAAGACTTATTTTGCTTGATGTAGGCTTTTGTATCTTGATGAACTTATCCAAGTTCTTTGAGTTATTTTTGAACCCTTTTAGCTTGAATTTGGAGTCTTCTAAATCTTCTCTTAGTAGTGCCACTTCTTGTGCTAACTTTTCACATTCTAAGATCTTTGCTTCTAACTTATCTTTGAACCTTTTTGCCTTAGCCTTTGATTTTTCTAAATCCTCTATAAGCAATCTTCTCTCTTCATCACATTCTTGAAACTGAATTTCAAGTTTAGAGTGTTGCTTTCTTACCTTCTTTACTATGTCAAGAGCATAAATGAGTTCTCCCTTGAGATCATATCCATATTTCTCTGAATATTCCTCTATTTGTTTACCTTTGTCCACATATTTATTTTCTATTGGCTTGTCTTCTATAGGATCACCTTCTCCTTCTTCTAGTGCCATTAGAATATTCTCTTCTGGTCCTTCAAGTGTATCTTCATATTCATCATCACTGAAACTATAACCATCCTTTGTACAACTATCTTCAAGATGTCCAAAGTTACCACATCTAAAACACTTGAGAATTACTAGAGTCCTTTTCTTAACTTGTTCTTTTTCTTCAATCATAAATAGGACTTCATCTCTATAATTATCTGAAAAACTAGCATCACTATCACTTGAGTACTTACTTGCCTTATCCACATAGTAGCTCCTCTTTTGTCTTTGAAAGAACTTCTTTCCTTGTCTGCTTTGTCCATCCTTACTTTTCTTTTGGTGCCTGTATCTTTCTGATTCCCTGTTCTTGTGATCCTATTTTTCTTCATCATTGTTATTCTTAGCTTCTTGACAGTCAGTTGCATAATGACCATACCTTCCACAATTGAAATATTTAATAGATCTTGTATCTCTAGATCTTCTTGAATCCTTATTCCTTCTACCATAATTTGCTTCTTCATCACTGGATGACTCATTGCTTGATTCTGACTTCTTACCCTTTGTCTTCTTGATTGCTTTGAATGTTGCTTCTTTCTAAGGATTTGGTTCCTCTTTTGTTCTTATCTCAAATATTGTAAGAATACCAAGCAACATATCTCTTGTCAAATAATCACCATCCATTGACACTTCTATAGCAGAAACCTTTTCACTGAATCTTTTTGGAAGAGTTCTTAAGACTTTATCACAAACATCCGATTCATCAATCTTCATTCCAAGTCCTTGCATATCATTAACAACCTCATCAATTCGAAGTAGATAAGTACTAATATTTTCCTCATCCTTCATTCTTAATGCTTCAAATTGTCCTTTGAGATTTTGTATCTTTGCTTTCTTGACACTTTTATCTCCTTCATATATATTTTGTAGTTTATCCCACATTTCTTTTGTAGTTTGACAATGCATAACTTTCATAGACTCTGTTCTATGCAAACCTCTCAAAAGTGCATTCATTGCTTTTGAATTGTAATGTTGTAGGAGCTTACCTTCCTTATCTGTAGGAGGATTAATTAAGGGATCATATCCAATTTCAACTACTTCCCAAATTTCATTGCCAAGTGCCATCAGGTAGATCTTCATTCTCATACTCCAATATATATAGTCACTTCCATCAAATACTGGTGCTGAATTATCTGAGGACACATTCTTAGAATCCATTGTGTTCTTGTTATCTTTTCCTTCAAGTTGTTAAAATCTTTCGAAGGAACCCACTCTGATACCAATTGAAGAACACAAGCTTATACTGAGAGGGGGGTGAATAGTATAAGACCACTTTTTACTTTTCTTTCCCAATCAATATTATGCAATGTAAATATAGCAATATCAATAGCAATAATCAAAGCAATGCATAAATCACCACACACAATAGAGACACCACAATTTACATGGTTCACCCAATGTGGGCTACTCCACGGAGAAAATATTTCACTAAAATTTTCTCAATCAATCTCTTGGGAATCCTTTCCCTATTACAATGTTTATGGACCTCTGTCCAATGGAGATACCAATCCCCTGATCAAGTTTGTGGAACTCTATCCATAGGAGAACTCCTTTCCCCTCTTGCTCTGGTTGGTGATCTTCTAGAAGAACTATTACCTCCACTACATTGGCTAATGGATCTCTATCCACTAAAGACTCTTGTCCTCACTCAGAAGACCTATCCTCACTACCCTGGCTAATGGACCTCTATCCACTAGAGACTATTATCCTCTATACTCTATCACCTCCAAAGATCTATCTAAAATCTGCACTAAACATAGTCCTTCGGTCTAGCACAAATCTGCTCAATATCTATCCTCAAATCTGCACTAAACATAGTCCTTCGATCTAGCACAAATCTGCTCAATATTTGTCCTCAAATATGTACTAAACATAGTCCTTCGGTCTAGCACAAATCTGCTCAATATCTATCCTCAAATCTGTACTAAATATAGTCCTTTGGTCTAGCACAAATCTGCTCAATAAGTCTATCAATTAAAAATCTACTCTCAAAATATATTGTAAGCTTCCACAAAAGCTTACTCAAATCTATCCACAAGTCTTCTCAAAGACTTACCTCAAATCTGCTCAACAAGTCCACACTAGAACTTGTCCAATCTCATAGAAACATAAAGAGAATTGTTAGAGACTCAATATGCTCTATACTCATCACAATGCTCAATCACTTTCAATCACTCTTTCAGAAACATACAAAGAATTGTTAGAGACTCAATATGCTTCAACTCAATAACTTTCTCAATTCAATTCAGAATATAGAATAGTTTGTTTTATGGAACTTGAACAATCACTTCACACACCCACTTGACTAGGCTCAACCAACTCTACTCAACCAATCACTTAATGAAATAATCCTTGCTCACAAACCCTAGTCCAAGCATATGATTCTTCACTCAAAATATTTCCAACAATGCTCAACAACAAATCTCACATAACAATGATACTCATGTTCTTTTCAAACCCTAGTTCAAGTTCTTTGCTCAACAACTCACTTCAACAACAATGCTTATAAAAAACTCTCACATAACAATGATACTCATGTTCTTTTCAAACCCTAGTTCTTTGCTCAACCAATGGCTTCAACAACAATGCTTATAAAACAAGGTTTTAATAACAACTCTTTATTCTAGAAAACCTTGAAGCATTAACTCAAACACACTCAATAAGGAAGCCCTAACAAAATCCTTTTCACTCCAAACTTATTTTCAGAAAACCAATCAATCAACTCAACTATGGAAGAATGTGCTCATACCTTTTCTTGATGATGAAGGAACCTCAAATATCTATCACAATCACAACCACTTCTATGCCAAACTCAAAGAGGTTAGAAGATAAATATTTCTCACAATGTAATGCAAAAACTCAATTACACCTTATCACTCCATCTATAAAAACAACCATCAACATACATAAAATATTTTTCCAATAACACCTTATAATCTCCCAACTAAAATAAATTTAACATCCACCAAAATTTAACTCAAAAACCTCTTTAATTAAATTTTAATGGCAAGAAGAACTTTGGCAATAATCAAATCCACTTTCCTTATAACTCCAATAACATAAATCAATTACCAAACAAGCAACCTTTCATATACCCTTATAACTCCAAATAACACCTTATGAAAATATTAGGCAAATAAAATATTTAATAAAAATTACCTTTGCCACTAGTGGGATTCGAACCCCCAATCATTGCCTCCTCATGCGCCCTAGCCATGGGCTTGCCCACCACGTGCGCTAGACGCATGCTTGGAAGGCTAAGAGCACCTCATGCTCTTTCTTCCAAGTTTGGCACTCTAAACGAGCGCGTGCCAAAAGTTTTTCTCCTCAACGCTCAAGACAAACACACCAACAACCTCCATGTGAATCGATCATGGTCACTTCCACTCCCAACGCTCTCACAAAATGCATGTTGCCAATGGACCACACTGTCCAATGTGAGTGAGGCCTTAAGCCCTCTCCTTTCGTCTTCTTCCTGGCACTAAAAGATAAAATGAATTCTTTGTCTTCTTCCTCAACGATTGCATGAAAATACTCTTTGCTCGGTCGCATGAAAAATTAATCGAAGAAGGGTAAGTTTTGAATGCCCCTTTGGCATATTATTTATACATGAAATTCACCATATGGCTTAGACGTCGGTGCTCCATTAAATTTGATGACGTCGGCGCTTTTATAACCTTTATAATTTATAAATTATTTAAATTCTAAAAGAATTTAAATTTTATAAATTATATTTATAAACCTTTGACTTTAATAAAAATTAAAGCCTCCTTGAGATAAAATTTAAACCTTCATTTGTACTTCACTGATTTGATGAAAATTATTCTGCCACCATGGTTTTAATAAAAACCTTAATTCTACCATTACAATGTTTAAGGAAGCCTTTATATCCTCATAATGGTTTTAATAAAAACCTTTTAATTTTCCACCATGGTTTTAACAAAAACCTTTATAAAACAATATTTTGACAACTTTTCTTCAACTCTTCGCATTGCTCCTGGTGTCAATGATGGTGTACTCCATGGTATTAATGACAGCTTCATGTGTTCACTTTGGCATCAATGACAACTTCTCACCTTGACATCAATGACAACTAAATGAGCTCAAAATGTCCAACAATAAGCTCTTCCATTGGTAGGGTGAATGGCTATATGGTAATGACAACCCTCCAAAAGTTGCCAAAATCATAGATAGACTCATTGTCATGTTGTCTTAAAGCATAGAAATTAAACAATGAGACTTTCTTTCTAACATCAAGGATAAAGCATTCAAAGAATTGGTCAACCAATTTTTCAAAAGAATAAATACTATGACTAGGAAATTGGTTGTACCACTCTATGGTATATCTACCTAATGTCTGAGGAAATATTCTAAGCATGAGAGCATTGTCGCTTTGGATTCTAAATCATGAGTGTACAAATGTGCTTTCATGCTCTTTGGGGTCCTTAGTCCCCTTTAATTTATCAAATTTTGACATCGTGAAATATGTCGGATATGGTGGTGATGGTATCAAAGGGTGAATGGGTTGGTCAATCAGCTGATGTAAGGTTGGCTTCTAGTTTGTCATACCAGGAGTATATTGTATCAACTTATCTATCTGCTTTTGCATAGCCTTGATTCTAGGGTCTTCCCCAGGAATGTGGAAGCCTTAAATCACCTAATGATTTTGAGAAGGTGTGGTTGAAAAATGTTGTGGGGTAACTAGATGATGATGGGATTGATGATGATTAATAGGTGAGGTTGATTAGAATTGATGAAGAGAAGATTGATGATGAAGATATGGAGAATGTTGGAATGGGTACAATGCATGGGGACTATGGCTGGGTTGGCCTATGGGAATGGAATTGGTATGGTTTATGGGAATGGAATGGGTATTGGCATGGCTTTGTGGAGGAGTAGGGATGTAAACCATAGAAAATTATGGTGTGGTTAATGAGAATGTTTCGAGTAGATTTTGGTAGAGGCTTAAGGTTCACTTGCACTTGCTATTGAGCGTCTTGATGTCACTTAAGCAATTTGTTCAAATGTTCCCACGCTTCATGAATTTCTCTATAAAAATAGAAGGTGTGGATGTAGATAGCATGGAAGATGTGGTTGGGGAATAAGTTACACTTGGCATGGTAACTTGGGAGGATTAAACTTGTGAAGAAGAATTTACATTTAATTTATACAAGGGATTAGTGTATGTGGATGTATATGGATATGGGATAGAAGTGCTAGGAGCACTTATGTATTGGGAAATGGATACATGAGAGGAGGGTGCAATCGATGCCTCAAAAAGAGGGTTAATGTACACCTAGGTAAAGCTATGTGACTGGGAATGAGCAAGTTCCTACTGTAAAGTAGGATCTTGACTAGGGGAATAATGAATGGACTCCTAGAAATAATTAGCCGATTTGCAGAGAGCCTCTACTGTGGCCATGTCTATGTGGGTGATAGTTTGGTCAATGGATGGTGAAGATGATCAATTTGAGGTAGGTAAGTGTTAGTATACTTGTACAAGACATTAATAGTATGTATAATATGTGATGGACCTATAGAAAAATCTATCTATGTCACACTTGGGGAATCTACCATAGAAGTGGTGGGGAAGATGGACGAATGTTCCATGGAATTGTTTTGATTTAATGCTTTCTATTGATTTCTTGTTAAGACCATAAGAAACTAAACCAAATACAAATTATGCAGTAAAATGAAATGTAGAATTGAAACTTCATAAAATAAATTTAAGATAAATCAATGCTAATTTTGTTCAACATATGTGTCTTACCTCATTCATTGATTATCTCATTTTAGTGTGAATTCATTTTTTTTTTAAGATTTTTATTTTGTGTGTTTCAATGTGCTAATATGGATTATAAATGGGTGAATACTATGGCTTGGATAGGGCAACGAGATTCTTACTAGTGAAGAAATCCAGCAAGTTTTCTTTGGGGTAATCTAAGGTGTCTAGGGACAGAGATTGGTGGATGGAGATGAAAGCCACCATCACCAGATCTCAAGAAATGGTTGGTGATGAAATCCAACCACTACTGTTTAATATGAAATGTGAAGTGTGTGTGAGATTCCTTTTAAGGTTCTATTTTCTATGGTGCACATAAAATTTTAGAAACAACTGATTTCATTAGTCTAAATCAGAAGCCAATATTAAGAGTATCAATTTCTTTAAAGGATGTGAAGTGCACCACTTAAATCCCTCTCTAAACAGCGAGGGGTTCATCCACTCCTTTACATGGAATCACCCAATACAGGGATACTTTTGACACACTAATGATGTTCCTACTTGACTAGAAAAAGGAGGAGTTTCTAACCCTATAATGCAATCTAATTTATGCAATTTAATAATTCACATGCAGCCAAAATGCAGGAATTTTCAATTGTAATACACCAGAAAAACCAGAAACTTTAAATGGAAAATGGAAACGTGTGAATGAATTGCAATGACTAATCTACTGCCTAGAATGCAAACTAAAATGATTTTTTACCATATTTATTAGTGATGTTCTTTTTAATCCAAAAAATATGAAAAAAACGTAAAATGCCAAAATACGTAAAAACAAAGAGGTTAGGGTTTGATAGTAAACTTACAAAGAAGCCTATGTTTTTGCTTTAACTCTCTGTAAAACACCTCTGGGCATTTATGAAATGCCTTTGGGTATTTTTGGATGATCCTCGAGTTTCGCAAGGCATTTGTGCACCTTCTACAACCTTTCTATGAATCTTCAGAAACCCTATTCTAGCAAAATTAATGCAATTTGTGCTTCTGAAAACCTAGCAAGATAAGACAAAAAAATAGCAAGTTACTCAACAAATTAAATAAAAATGATAAACCCTTAGGGGGTCCCACTGTGATTACCATTTGTAGATGCAAAAGTGAAACACCAAAATATGACAAGATAAAATGAAATCAAGAGATAATATTGCACAAAAAGAGATGATTTTATTGATATGGAGGGAGCCTCAAATATCCAATGTTACAATAAAGAATTGATTTCCTTTGATACAAAATATTACAATACTAGGGTTTTCCAAAACCCTAGTAAATAGTGTTGGTGGTGTCCTTAAACTCACTTCTGATCCCAACAAAGGTGAGTGGGCTTCATGCTATCCAATACTGGGCCACTCCAGCTTAAGCAACTGCACAATGTAGGTGTAGTACTTCCATATATGCACACAAAAAGACAAAAAAATAGGTCAATAGATATTGTGAGGGCTCCATATTGTGAGACCCTCAAAAATCAATGCAAACCCTAGATATGGAATATAAATAAATGAATAGAATCTGAAAATACATAAAATGAAATAATCAATGCTAGATTTACCTTGTTCAATTGTTGTTCTTCTATCTATTATAATTGTTGTAGGAAAGTGGTACGATGATACTCGAGCGATACCTGAGGGTTTCGCTAGTCTTTAGTAGCAGGTTTTGAAATGCCTGTAGGTGCTCGGTGGTAGCAAAAAATGCTCGTGGGTGCTTGGGGATGGAAAAACGCATCCAAAGGAACTTGGTAGTAGAAGGAAGTTCTTGGAGTTACTAAATAGTGACAGGGATCTCTCAAACTTGTTTGGGAGTTGAGGTGAAGATCTACAGAAGCAAATATGACTGAACAAAATGGGTGGCGACGGAGGTAGAGGTTTGGAAATTATTGAATTTCTTAGGGGTTGAGCCATAAAAATGACCTCTATTAATAATCCACACTAGGGTATGTTAGGGTTTTAGCAACACAAATTGTGTGGCATAGATTAAAACATATTGGAGGGTGTATATTCTTTCTGAGTGCATGACATGGATTGATGTCGATGGATGGCTAGGATTAATTCAAATCATATGGTTGGGATTTATTTACATATATAATATTTATATTTATTAAATATATATATATAATATAATATTAAAATATTAATATTAAATATATATTTAACAAATATGCCTAAATATATAAATAAATGGGTAAAAATGGTAGGAAGACCTAGATGGATGATAAGTGGCTAGATTTTTGTATCTAAAATATCTATTCTTTCAAGGAGGTTACAACAAGATACCTCTAAGGGATTTGCTATCGATGATACAATGAATTCTAATAAAAATATTTTGGATGTACAATGTAGGGTCTTCCTCACACCCATCAAATGAATTAGAACAGGTTTTTCATGACTATTGCTATGACTGATGTACAAAGATCTAGCGCTCCTCTTCCCCTATAGATATTTTTCACTTGCACACAAGGAAAAAAAAGTAATTAGTAGCATATGCGGATACCTTCGAGATAGGGATCATAATGATAATAAAAGTAGAATAAAAGTAGATTAAATGCATTAACAGAAAGCAAACTACTATAAAAAAATAGAAAATGAACTATGCTAAACTACTATACTAAGAAAATTAGAAAAAATAGATTTTTATCATTGGCTATCTCGGGGTAGGATGACCTTACCTATGGGTCATCTCTTATAGAGTTAGCCATTGTTTTGAGGCTGCATTTCCTGTGGCTGATGTTGGGGCAAAATTTGGATTCGATCTATGGAATTTTTTATGGATTGGTGCATTTTTGTAGCAACTTGTTGGGTCTAATCAATCACTGAGGTTAGGGTGTTTGATTACGTGAAGAATGTAAGTACAATATTCAACCCTTGGAGAAATTCAACAACATATATTTTGATGGTGAAATCTTGAGAGCTTGTGGTTGGGTTTAGACAGTACTTCGTTGTTTGAAAACTTGAATCTTTGTATTACTTTGAATGAGGGTGAATTCCAATATATAGATTCCTCAAAAGAAACTTAATAAATGGCATAAACCCTTTGCATGAAAAAGTGGAGAGATATTTTGCATTAAGAAAAGTGAATGCTTTTATTTGAAATCTCATGCAATTGATTAATGCATGCATTTTTTCTATTTTGTCTCATGCAAAACACTAAACCATGGATTGGGATCATGCGTGGGATCTAAGTGGTAGTTGCAGGTGCTAGCTAGGTCTTGCTTGTCTTTTTGATGAGAATTCTTGGTGATTATATTAGGGTAGTACAACCCCAAAGGCCATCTCAAGGTAGGACAACCCCAAGCTTGAGGTCGTCTAAGGGTAGGACTGTCCCAAATGTTTAGGAAAATGTGCCCTGTGAGTGGTACGAACCACTATTTTAGCCTTGAGTTTGGCCAAAGTGGGTCATGTGGTCTAGAAGATTCTAATTAGGTAGTCTCTTCAATATGATACGATTTTAGTATCTATAGATGTGATATTGCTTTATTATATGATTTGAAGATACATGTAACATAAGTTTAAAGTATAAAGTTAATCTAAAGGATCTACATATAATCATGGTGAAATTAAAATTTCTAAAATTTAGGTTTATAAAACATAATTTTAATGGTGAATTCAAAGAAAACCTTGGAAAAGCTGGAAAACATGCTATTTTTGGCATAATCAAGGCAAAATTCTTCTCATATACTCATATTCATATAGAACATAAAAAAAAAAACTATACCAAAGGTAGAAAAATTCTTGCAAGGATCAAAATGATTATGCAAAATGTTTAGATACATATGTTAATTGATAGGGATTCATCGATTATTATTAATGTTAAAAAAATGTGGATATTATATCAACAATAGGATTATTGTATATGTCCACCTGTTGCTAAAGGAGATTGTATCTTGTAAATTCCAACAAACCTACAGAGAAGGAAATAAGGTGAAGTTGACTTCTCTTTAAAAATTTAAAATTTAGAAAGCAATTGGCCAAGGAAAATTCTCTCTTAATGGAATGATATATGAAGAACATGTGCTTATACTGAGAGGGGGGTGAACAATATACAATAAAACTTTTTGCTTTTTAATCCAAATAATAGCATCAACATTACTAAAGTAGTAAACATCACAAAAAGCATCACACACATGAGAGACATGATTTTTACGTGGTTCACCCAAAGATGGCTACCTCCACGGAGAAAATATTTCTTATAAATTTTTCTCAAATAAATTCTCTTGGGAATCCTTTCCCTACAATGTTTATGGACCTCTGTCCAAAGGAGATGTTGATCCCCTAAATCAAGTTCATGGATCTCTATCCATAGGAGAACTCCTTCTCCTCTGCTCTAGCTGGTGATCCTCTAGAAGACTACTGCCTCCACTACACTGGCTTGTGGATCTCTCTCCACTGAAGACTCTTGTCCCCACTCAGAAGACCTATCCTCACTACCCTGGCTGATGGATCTCTATCCACTAGAGACTACTGTCCTCTCTACTCTATCACCTCCAAAGCTCTATCTAAACTCTGCTCCACAAGTCCACTCAGAACTTGCTCAAATCTGCTCAACAAGTCCACTCAGAACTTGCTCAAATCTGCTCAACAAGTCCACTCAGAACCTGCTCAAATCTGCTCAACAAGTCCACTCAGAACCTGCTCAAATCTGCTCAACAAGTCCACAGAACTTGTCCAAATCTTCTCAACAAGTCCACATAGAACTTGTCCAAATCTGCTCAACAAGTCCACACAGAACTTGTCCAAAAACTCATAGAAACATAAAGAGAATTTTTAGAGACCCAATATGTTTCAACTCAATGCTCAATCACTTTCTCAACTCAAATCATAATATAGAATAGTTTGTTTTATAGAACTTGAACAATCACTTCACACATCCACTTGACTAGGCTCAATCAACTCTACTCAACCAATCACTCAATGAAACACTTCTTTCTCACAAACCCTAGTCCAAGCATATAACCACCAACTCAAAATATTTCCAACAATGCTCAACAACAAATCTCACATAACAATGATACTCATGTTCTTTTCAAACCCTAGTTCAAGTTCTTTTACAAAATTATTCTTCTTCACACAACCAATGGCTTCAACAACAATGCTTATCAAACAAGGTTTTAACAACAACTCTTTATTCCAGAAAACCTTGAAGCATTAACTCAACACACTCAAAAGGAAACCCTAATCAAGTCCTTTTCACTCCAAACTTATTTTCCAGAAAACCAATCAATCAACTCAACTTATGGAAGAATGTGCTCATACCTTTTTATTGAAGATGAAGGGATCTCATAAATCTGTCACAACCACAAACACTTCTATGCCAATCTCAAAGAGGTTAGAAGATAAATATTTCTCACAATATAATGTAAATACTCAATTACACCTTATCACTCCACCTTTCAAAAACAACCATCAATATACATAAAATATTTATCCAATAACACCTTATAAACTCCCAACTAAAATAAACTTAACATCCACCAAAATTAACTCAAACCTCTTTAATTTAATTTAATGGCAAGAGAAACTTTGATAAAAATCAAATCTACTTTCTTTATAATTCCAATGATATAAATCACTCATCAATAAAACAACCTCTCATTAACCCTTATTACTCCACAATAATAAAAATCAATTATCAAATGAACAACCTTTCACAAACCCTTATAACTCCAAAATAATATAAATAAAAATAAACAACTTTTCACAAACCCTTATAACTCCACAAAAACCTTAGGCAAATAAATTTAATTATCAAAAATTACCTTTGCCTCTTAGTGGGTTTTGAACCCTCAATCTCTACCTTCATGAGCGCTCTAGCCGTAGCTTTGACCATCGCATGTGCTAGATGCACAGTTAAGAGCTTAGACACTCTTCCTCCTCTTTGTCCTTAGTTGGCATGCAAAACAAGGCATGCACAAAATATTTCCCTTGGCGCTCAAGACACACACCACTCCACGTGAATCGATCATGGGCTTCTCAACTCCCAACGCCTTCACAAAACATGCATTACCAATGGACCATCATGTCCTTTGTATTTCAACCAATATGCTCTTTCCCTTATCTCTTTTCACCTGGCACTAAAGACAAGCAAAATTCTTGTCTTCTTCCTCAACGAATAACAATTGCATGAAAATGTTTCACTATATTGCATGTAAAAAAAATTTCGAGGGGTAAGTTTTGAATGCCTCCTTGGCATTAATATATACATGAAATCCCTTTGTTTCTTAGACGTCGGCGCTTCCACTTATTTTATGACGTCGGTGCTCCCACCTTTATAATTTATAAATTATTTAAATTCTAAGGAATTTAAATTTTATAAATTATATTTATAAACTTTAGCTTTAAAAATATTAAAGCCTTCCTTGGGTTTAAACTTAAACCTTTAACTTGTAAATTATTCTTCCACCATGGGTTTACCATAAACCCTCATAAAATATTATTTTGCCAACTTTTTCTTCAACTCTTCACATTGTTCCTGGTGCTATTGATGGTGTGCTCCATGGTATTAATGATGACTTTTCACCTTGACATCAATGACAACTAACTGAGCTCAAAATGTCCAACAATCTCCCCCTTTGTCATTGATGGCAACCCAATTTCCTTTTACTAAAAACTTGACCTTTCCTTTGTTCTGCTCCCCCGGACATTGCTCCCCTGGCTCAATGCTCTCTCAAATATCAAATCTCTCCCCTTACTCAAATCTCTCCCCCTTTGACATCAATGGCAAAGGGTCACCTTTGGGGCTCGGGGCTAAGAATGAGCCTCTTAGCTTAGCCCCTCCCCCACCTTCTTTTGAGGTGGTTAATTCTGGGGTGGGAGTCTCACTCCCAATTTTCCTCGAAGATACTCAAAAGTTTCCTTTGAAAGTGGCTTAGTGAAAATATCTGCTATCTGTTCCTTTGTAGTGACATATTCCAATCTGACCTATTTATTTGTCACCTGTTCTCTCAGAAAATGGTACTTAATCGGAATGTGCTTTGTCCTGGAGTGCATTACTAGATTTTTTGAGATACTTATGGCACTAGTATTATCACATAGTATAGGAATGGGATGATCATGCTTTATCTTGAAGTCTTCTAGAGTTCTCTTCATCCATAACACCTGTGTACAACTGGCTACTACTGCAATGTATTCTGCTTCTATTGTAGATAAAGATATTGAAACCTGCTTCTTACTTAACCAAGAGACTAGACATTCTCCAAGAAAGAATGCTCCTCCACTTGTGCTTTTTCTGTCATCAATGTTGTCGGCCCAATCTGCATCTGTATATGTTGTTAGTGTGAAACTATCACTTTTGGGATACCAAAGCCCAAAATCCATAGTCCCTTTTAGATACCTAAAAATTCTTTTTACTGCTGCCACATGTGTTTCCTTAGGTGCTGCCTGAAACCTTGCCACTAATCCCACTGACTGTACTATGTCTGGTCTCGTAGTTGTAACATATAATAAGCTGCCAATCATAGATCTGTATAATCTCTGATCTACCTCTAGAGATTCATCATCCTTACTCAACTTGCACCCTATGACCATGGGAGTACTTACCGGTTTACAATCTTCTAACCTAAATTTCTTTAACATTTCCTTTATATACTTGGCTTGTGAGAGAAACACTCCCCTTTCTGATTGTGAAATCTGAAGTCCAAGAAATAAGGACAATTCACCAAGCATAGACATCTCAAATTCATTTTGCATGTTCTTAGAAAATTCCTTACACATCTTATCATTGTTTCCCCCAAAAATTATGTCATCAACATAAACAACCACTATTAGAAGATCACTCCCTTCATTTTTGATATATAAATTACTATCTGCTATTCCTTTTCTGAACCCCTATTCCTGAAGATACTTATCCAATCTTGAGTACCATGCTCTAGGAGCCTGCTTTAAACCATACAATACCTTTTTCAATCTGCATACCTGATCTGGTTTATCTGCTAGTATGAATCCCTCTGGTTATTCAATATAAACCTCTTCTTCTAGAACCCCATTTAGAAATGTTGACTTGACATCCATCTGATATACCTTGAAGTTCTTGAAACTTGAGAATGCTAAAAACATCCTTATAGCTTCAATCCATGCAACTGGAGCAAAAGTCTCATCAAAGTCAATTCCTTCTACCTGTGCATAACCTTTGCATACTAACCTTGCTTTATTTCTGACCACTTGTCCATCTTCATTTAATTTATTTCTGAATACCCATTTTGTGCCAATCACATTTTTGTCCTTTGGTCATGGAACAAGTTCCCAAGTTTTTCTCTTCTCTATCTGATCCAATTCCTCATTCATTGCCTTAATCCAAAATTCATCCTCACTTGCCTGAGTGAAGTCTTTTGGCTCAATCTTAGATAGCAAAGAAAAATTTGCTTGTTGAGATGGTTTTATTATTCTTCTCCTTGTCTGTCTTTCCTCTGGATTCTCGATGATCTGCTCTTTTGGATGATGTTTCTGTACATACCTGGATGGAGTTTTGGGAAGAAGTCTTCGTGTTTCTTCTTCTTCTTTATCTGATTCCTCACAAAATTCTTCTTGACAACATCCATCTTCTTGATACACAATTTGTTGAACTGGTTCTCTTGAATCTATCTTCTCATCAATTGTTACATTTATACTTTCCACCATAGTGCATGTTCTTTTGTTGAAGCATCTGTAGGCTTTACTCCTTGTGGAATAACCAAGAAAAATTCCCTCATCACATCTTGGATCAAACTTGCCTAAGTTTTGGTCTTCCCGTCTTATGTAACATTTGCTTCCAAAAATTCTGAAGTGTTTTACAGTGGCAGGTCTTCCTTTCCAAAGCTCATATGGAGTCTTGTGATGATTTACCCTCATTTGAGCCCTAGTGATTATGTATACTGTTGTGTTTACAACTTCTCTCCAAAAACCATCTGATAACTTAGATTCATTCAACATAGCTCTAGCCATGTTTTCAATAGTCCTATTTTTCCTTTCAACTACCCCATTTTGTTGAGGAGTTCTTGTTGTTGAGTACTCTCTCTTGATTCCATGTTGTTCACAAAACTCTACAAATTCATTTGAAGTAAATTCTCCTCCTCTATCAGATCTCAGACACTTAATCCTTTTGCCAGTTTCATTTTCAACCAATTCCTTGAATGCTTTGAATTTTTCAAAGGCCTCTAACTTCTCTTTTAGGAAGGCTACCCAAACCATTCTGGAATAATCATCTATAAACAATATAAAGTAGCTCTCACCTTGAATGCTTTGTGTTCTGGTAGGACCACACAAATCAGTATGTATTAGGCTCAAAGGCTCAGATGACATATATCCTTTTGACTTAAAGGTTGTCCTAGTTTGCTTTCCATGTTGACAAGGTGCACAAATTATGTTTTGAGGTCTTCTTATTTTGGGTAAATCTCTGACTACCTGTTTATTGCTTATATTGACTATGTTGTCAAAATTCAAGTGACCCAATATTCTATGCCATAACCAACTCTCATCTTCTTGTGATAGAAAGCACTTTTCCCCTTTGATCTCATTGAGCATGTATAAGTTGTTTGGGGTTCTTCTTGCATTGGCAATGATTTTTCCAGTTTCTGATTTTCTTATCTCACATCTATCTGGATGGAAAGTAACCATGTATCCTTGATCACAAAGTTGACTTATACTTAGCATATTGTGTTTTAACCCTTTAACATACAAAACATTCTCTATTTTTGTTTTCCCATTGTCTAAACTTAGAGTTCCTCTTCCACCAATCCTTGTTGATCCATTATCACCAAAACTTACTGAACCTCTATTTGTTTCTTTCAGTACAATGAATTTGTCTTTGTCTCCTGTCATGTGACTAGAGCAACCACTATCAAGATACCATTGTTCTTCTTTATCCTGAGCATGAAGGGTTGTTTGCACTAACATTGATCTAGCCTTAACATTTTCCCTTTCATCTTTCCTAGTTGTTGAAATTGTTTTTCTAGACTCATGAAGTATCATTTTACACCATCTAGCCTTGTGCCCAAAATTATTGCATTTGTAACATATAACATCATCATCCATGAGAGGTGCAAAGGAATTGAAATCTCTATTGTATCTTGCATGATGAATATAGTGTACAACTCTATGACCATATTTATTGCAAGAAAAACAATGACCATGGAAGAAATTATGTGACCTATTTGGATGTCTTGGAATTTGTGGAGAAGTCATCTTCCTTTTGTGATTAACTCTTATCTAGGGTTCTCCTTTGCTTTCTTCCTTTATGATATCCTTTGCTTGCTTATCCTTGTTTGAGGTTTCTGCTTTCTGAAGACTTGATTCCTCTTTCTGTTTCTCATATTCTGTATCTTGTAGTACCTTGGTCCTTTCAACTTTATTCCTTAGGTGAACAATTTTTGCTTCCAATATTTCACATTCTGTTTCCCTGGATCTTAATAGATCTGTCATGTCTTGCTCAATATTCTTTCCTTCTTCCACCCTAATCTTGAGATCTATGAGATTTTGTATAAGTTCCATCCTTGCTTCTTCATCTTCTTGAACTTGTTCCTTCAAGCTTGAATTTTTCTCTCTAAGTCTTTCCAATTTTTTGAGAGCAGCAAAGAATTCTTCTTTTATGTCAAACATAGTCTCTTCTTCATTTTCTGGAGTCATGTGTGCTACTGATGGATCCTCTTCCAAGTTGTTAGTCTTTTCATGGAGAGACCCACTCTGATACCAATTGAAGAACATGTGCTTATACTGAGAGGGGGGTGAACAATATACAATAAAACTTTTTGCTTTTTAATCCAAATAATAGCATCAAAATTACTAAAGTAGTAAACATCACAAAAAGCATCACACACATGAGAGACATGATTTTTACATGGTTCACCCAATGATGGCTACCTCCACGGAGAAAATATTTCTTATAATTTTTTCTCAAATAAATTCTCTTGGGAATCCTTTCCCTACAATGTTTATGGACCTCTGTCCAAAGGAGATGTTGATCCCCTAACTCAAGTTCATGGATCTCTATCCATAGGAGAACTCCTTCTCCTCTGCTCTGGTTGGTGATCCTCTAGAAGACTACTGCCTCCACTACACTGGCTTGTGGATCTCTCTCCACTGAAGACTCTTGTCCCCACTCAGAAGACCTATCCTCACTACCCTGGCTGATGGATCTCTATCCACTAGAGACTACTATCCTCTCTACTCTGTCACCTCCAAATCTCTATCTAAAATCTGCTCCACAAGTCCACTCAAAACTTGCTCAAATTTGCTCAACAAGTCCACTCAGAACTTGCTCAAATATGCTCAACAAGTCCACTCAGAACTTGCTCAAATTTGCTCAACAAGTCCACTCAGAACTTGCTCAAATATGCTCAACAAGTCCACACAGAACTTGTCCAAATCTGCTCAACAAGTCCACACAAAACTTGTCCAAAACTCATAGAAACATAAAGAGAATTGTTAGAGACCCAATATGTTTCAACTCAATGCTCAATCACTTTCTCAACTCAAATCAGAATATAGAATAGTTTGTTTTATAGAACTTGAACAATCACTTCACACATCCACTTGACTAGGCTCAATCAACTCTACTCAACCAATCACTCAATGAAACACTTCTTTCTCACAAACCCTAGTCCAAGTATATAACCATCAACTCAAAATATTTCCAACAATGCTCAACAACAAATCTCACATAACAATGATACTCATGTTCTTTTCAAAACCTAGTTCAAGTTCTTCACACAACCAATGGCTTCAACAACAATGCTTATCAAACAAGGTTTTAACAACTCTTTATTCTAGAAAACCTTGAAGCATTAACTCAAACACTCAAAAAGGAAACCCTAATCAAGTCCTTTTCACTCCAAACTTATTTTCCAGAAAACCAATCAATCAACTCAACTTATGGAAGAATGTGCTCATACCTTTTTATTGAAGATGAAGGGATCTCATAAATCTGTCACAACCACAAACACTTCTATGCCAATCTCAAAGAGGTTAGAAGATAAATATTTCTCACAATATAATGTAAATACTCAATTACACCTTATCACTCCACCTTTCAAAAACAACCATCAATATACATAAAATATTTATCCAATAACACCTTATAAACTCCCAACTAAAATAAACTTAACATCCACCAAAATTAATTCAAACCTCTTTAATTTAATTTAATGGCAAGAGAAACTTTGATAAAAATCAAATCTACTTTCTTTATAATTCCAATGATATAAATCACTCATCAATAAAACAACCTCTCATTAACCCTTATTACTCCACAATAATAAAAATCAATTATCAAATAAACAACCTTTCTCAAACCCTTATAACTCCAAAATAATATAAATAAAATAAAACTTTTCACAAACCCTTATAACTCCATATAAAAACCTTAGGCAAATAAATTTTAATTATCAAAAATTACCTTTGCCTCTTAGTGGGTTTCGAACCCACAATCTCTGCCTCCATGAGCGCTCTAGCCATGGCTTTGACCATCACGTGCGCTAGATGCACGGTTAAGAGCTTAGATGCTCTTCCTCCTCTTTGTCCTTGGTTGGCACAAAACAAGGCATGCATAAAAGATTTCCCTTGGTGCTCAAGACACACACCACTCCATGTGAATCGATCATGGGCTTCTCAACTCCCAACGCCTTCACAAAATGTGCACTGCCAATGGACCACCGTGTCCTTTGTGTTTCAACCAATATGCTCTTTCCCTTATCTCTTTTCACCTGGTGCTAAAGACAAGCAAAATTCTTGTCTTCTTCCTCAACGAATAACAATTGCACGAAAACATTTCACTATATCGCATGTAAAAACAAATGTCGAGGGGTAAGTTTTGAATGCCTCCTTGGCATTAATATATACATGAAATCCCTTTGTTTCTTAGACGTCGATGCTTCCACTTATTTTATGACGTCGACGCTCCCACCTTTATAATTTATAAATTATTTAAATTCTAAGGAATTTAAATTTTATAAATTATATTTATAAACTTTAGCTTTAAAAAGATTAAAGCCTTCCTTGGGTTTAAACTTAAACCTTTAACTTGTAAATTATTCTTCCACCGTGGGTTTACCATAAACCCTCATAAAATATTATTTTGCCAACTTTTTCTTCAACTCTTCGCATTGTTCCTGGTGCTATTGATGGTGTGCTCCATGGTATTAATGATGACTTTTCACCTTGACATCAATGACAACTAAATGAGCTCAAAATGTCCAACAATATAAATCACTTGATAGAAGAAAATAAGTAGTCTAAGAAAGGGAAAATATTTTTATTAGAAGGCAAGCTAGATATGGTCTAATTGATCCAATAGTAGATGTAGTACTTTTTTGCTTTCATAGAAGTGGCCCTAATAGAGGCCACATAGACCTTATAAAAAAAAAAACACTTATTTGATAATGATTGAGTTAAACATATTTATTTGTAATTTTAAAATAAGACTTTATTTATTTATTTATAATTTCATAAGTTTTATAAATGTTTGATAAATTCCGTATTTCAAAAATTTAAAATTTTAAGTGTGTATATGCATAAATTTGTAAGTTGTAGGAAAATATTTGAATAAAAAAAAAAGGTGTTTTATATTGGACTCTTGATCAAATAAATTTATACCTTGAATTTCAACAAATTTATTTGAGTCTCCATCTATTTTCAAACTTCATCCCTAAAATTCAACAAATCTTGTGACACAACCTGTAAGTAAAAATATTATGCAAACATTAGACTTACATTTTATTTTTTATTAAAATATATTAATAATAGATATAACAAATCTAAATTAACTTAACAAAAGATAACAAATGAAGATAATATTTTAATAAATATTAAATAGTTAAACCTACAAATTTTAGTAAATATTACAATACCAAGTTTAAAAATATATGATAACTATATGGTACTTATATAATAATAGCACCATAATTTATTAACATTCATAGAAAGAAATTATTGAATTTGAAAGATTTCTTACTTGGGAAATGTGAAGGAAGGAAGGTAAGTATAGTGGAAAACTTCAAAACCCATTTTTTTTAGAAATAAAGTATTTCAACAAAACTAATGATATCACTTGATTATGTAAACTATGAGAAGGTAAAATAAAAGGTGAAGCAATATTTTTTCCCACTAGCTTTCCTTAAGATAAATGTGTAGGAGGATTTTGATGGAATATAGGGAGTTAATTGGTTGTAAGTACTAATAATTTCATCGAGTCTCAAGCTAGGGGAGAGGAGCCTATAGTTGAATAATATATGTAATTTCTACATTAAAGTGTCAAACTTAACATATAACAAGAGGGGATACAACTATACTATATATCTATTTGTTTAATATATTAATATTTTTTATTTAAACAAACACTAACAATGTTCATGAATTAAAGTTTAGTATCTAATGTGATATCACAAGTAATAGTTATTCTATATTTTCACTTTTCCTTATTAATTATGATTCATAAGAAGAGAAAAATGGGTATGTAGGAGGTTTGCTCACAAATATCAAGTGATGAAATCAATCATTGAATAAACTACCTCCATTCATAAACAAAGAAAATATGGTTATAATTTTTTTTGTCAAAACAAACCTTCTACTAGATAGAAATGATAGAGCTAATAAATTATAAAAGGATTCTTGACTAATTGTATTTCTAAATTAAATGAAAAAATATTTAAAAAACGAAATAACTCTTAATAAAAAATAAAAACGTGGTTATCAAATGACATTAGCTCAGATAGCTAAATTCAATATCATATAACTAGTAATAAAAATAGAAGAGGTTTAATCCCATATACACAATTTAAATGAAGATGGTTACAATGTTTTGTTTGTAATTGAGATAAAATTTATTGTACAAGTACTTTAAAAATCATTAACAAAACCTGTTTGAAAAAAAGGTTAATAGTTGTACTGCTTATGATAGTGCTCTTCGTAGTCTCATAATATCAAATATAATATTAATATATTTTTTAAAGTAAATTGCCCATGATTTTGACATTGGCCAACAAAAAAAAAAAATCATTGATTTTAGAAACTTCTATAGATTTTTCAATCTCCATCACCATCATATAAATTGAGCTACCTATAGTCATCAACATAATAATTTAATGTGTCATGCATGCATTCATTTCATTTTTTTTCATGCAAAAATAATAAATAACGCGCACTTAATGCATTTTTTGTGAATGCATGATAATTCACTAATTCAATTGGTTTTTTTTGAGTGGATGCATTATAGGTTTTATTTTGTAGAGTTTACTAGTGTAATTTTTGAATATTTGAATAACATGTTAAATATAATTTTCTAAGGGAGGTAAATACATGTAGCTTATCTAAAAAACTTTAAAATAACATAACTTTGTTCTCTTATACACAAAATTGTTATAAAAACATTTACTTTTTATGATACCAAGGATATTTTTGATACATTAGTGATGCTAAATATAGTATTAAAGGTTTGTATCCTTAGGTTTTAGTTATATCACTTTTTGATCCAATTAAAGAGTCAAAGTCATCAAATTCTCAATATTGTTATAGTTATAAGATGTTGAGATGCATGATCATTAGTAGAAATACCTTTTATTTCTATTGAAAGGTGGTAATATGATATTTTTGGACAAGACCAACATTGGATAATATAAATCTATCAAAAATTAGTGATGTTAGCATATGGGCATTTATTAATGTAGGTCTATGGATAGTTATTTGATTATTCACCCCTAATGGGACTTGTTAAACCAATTATATGGTTAGCCATAACTTAATCCTTATTAAAGGATTATTAGGGTATCATTTAACATGACTTAAAATTTATCCTTATGTTGTTTTACATTATATATAACATGTAATTGTTAAGTTAGGGATTAGATATTTTATATAAGTATCCCTCAACTACTTGATCCAATTGGTCAATGTGATAACATTTTACTATAAAAAAAAAAAAAATTATATTTGGTGCCTATAGAAACATATCTCTCTCTTTCTCTCTCTCTCTCTCGTACACACACACATGGCTATTGATCCTTCCATAAAACTTGTGGGGAATGTTTTCTTTAACATTTTTTAAAAGTAATGCTAAATATGATATTTTATTAGAGAAATACTAAAGTAGATTCACTCAATCACATGAAGAAATGCTTTATAAATAAATTTATGGAAGATCTTATTTGAAAATTTATTTAGGTTTTTACCAAAATCCCTAGTTGCAGCTTAGATTATGAAGATCTTATTGTTCCATAGTAAAACTAGCTGACTCAAGAGAGATATTCATCGATAGTTTTATTTTTTCCTCTATTCTCATTCACTCCGTTTGATTAGTTAATTATGATGATGGATTATTTTATTGATGATTTGGATTGAAAAGGAGTATTTATACATTATAATTGGTTGAAACTTTAGAAATTTATTGGTAATTTTTTTTTTTATATTTCATGAATTGTTAGAATAAATCCATTTCCTTTGCTATTATCCTAGAGTGAATCACTCATGAACTAGTGGATGGTTAAAAATATAATTGTGGATCCCAAGAAAAAAATTTGGAAAGCAACATTTTTGCATGTAGTGATGCCATAACTCATTTTAAAAAATTTCTAAGACATTTAGAGGTATGTAACATTTAGAGGTGCATCATTTTGTTAGAGTTGCCCCCAGATATTTACTTTTACTAGGAGTAACAATTTTTCACCTCATGTAAATCAAGAATAATTTTTTTCTAGAAATAGGAGCAATGGGATCTATTGTAAACATATTTTGACCTTGAGAATTTATATCTACACTTTGTAAACCCATATTATACTCTTGTAATTCATTATATTAGTGAAAATTTGATGTCTTTTACTCCCAATTGATGGCACTACCCTCCTAGATTGTAGAACATGTGATGATTCTGGCACAACATTTTTGTTCATCTTGTAATTCCTCTCACAAACTCAACTTATTTAAATGTGAATTCATTATCATTATTTATAGTTATCATGTTTTAGTTGGTCACACACTATTCTTTGTAGGATTTTGGTCATATTTTCTTTTAATCCCTTTCACCCTAAACTTTATGATTTATTTCCATACATTTTAATTTCTACATTTACTTCTTGTCTTCTATTTTCTCATATTTTATTTCATGCAACTAGATAAAATTAGTTTTGACTTAATAAAGGATAGTATAGAGTCATCCTAAATATTGAGTTTGAAAGAGCCTCTAAACTTTCCATCCAACTTTATTGAAACTATAATCAAGGGTGCATAAGAAGTTGAACAATTTTCCATTCAATATAATCTCTAGCATCCCCTATGGGACCTTAGTATTTTAGTCTATAATTTGGAAAACATTTTTAATTTTTGAATATAATTTGCATACTACCATAGGTAGGAAGTACTTGGACTAATTTTAAGGAATTTTTACTAGGTGTCTATTTAGGATGCAATTCACTCCACTTGGGACCAATCACCTAAAAGCATGAAAAAAATATTAAGTCAAAATCTAGGAATGATTTACTTCAATGAACTAGTGATTTGCTTTGAATTGAAAAATAAATCCAAGTTGAATCCAGAGTGATTCATCAAGGCTAGGGACTTGATTTATCAAGACTAGTCCCAAATTAACCTTTAATTTCACATATTTTTTTTATTGTTTTTATCTTAATTTTTTATAGGTGATTATGATTAGCAACTCTATTATGAACTTCAAAATCATATTTTTTTTGCAAAACAAGAAATAATTACCAAATTAGTAAATTTATTATTTTTGGTTCTAATATTACATCTTCCACAAGTAAAAAGCATTTGGGATAAATTTGGAAAAGAAATTCTAAATTCCAATATAGCTAGCGATTCAATTCATAATAGTAAACTCTTCTATGTAGAATTCAAAGAGCATTTCACATTGGTTCTAAGGAGAAATTTGCATAGAAGGTCAATAAATCTTCCTAAATCCTCCAAGAAGAGAAATTTAGCCTTTAATTGAAGTGATTCACTTTGAGCAATTCACTTAGCCCTTGGAACAAATTGAATTTTTGGGAGCAATTCATTCAAGTTTGCAAGCAATTCACTCTAACCTACTATAAAATCATTCCATAGACTAAATTTTGTAAAACTTTAGAATTTAATCTCAAAAATTTATTCGTATAGGTATATACACACGAGAGACCATCTTATGAATACACAATAAAACATAACAATTGGGTAAAGATCTTAAATCAAAATAATTGATTGCATATCTACATAAGTACATGAAATCACCATCGATCTACTAGCATAGGTGTTTGGTATCCCCAACGATGGTGAAATCATGCAGTGTGACAATCACTCCCTCACCAGTGAGCTCTCCTACTTTGCTGATAAAAGTGAAAGTCTTTTTAGGGATAAGGGTGTATGAAGAACACAAGCTTATACTGAGAGGGGGGTGAACAGTATAAGACCACTTTTTACTTTTCTTTCCAAATCAATATATGCAATGTATAGATAGCAATATCAACAACAGTAATCAAAGCAATGCACAAAACACCACACACAATAGAGACACCACAATTTACGTGGTTCACCCAATGTGGGCTACTCCACGGAGAAAATATTTCACTAAAATTTTCTCGATCAATCTCTTGGGAATCCTTTCCCTATTACAATGTTTATGGACCTCTGTCCAAAGGAGACACCAATCCCCTGAATCAAGTTCATGGATCTCTATCCATAGGAGAACTCCTTCTCCTCTACTCTAGCTGGTGATCCTCTAGAAGACAACTACCTCCACTACACTGGCTTGTGGATCTCTCTCCACTGAAGACTCTTGTCCCCACTCAGAAGACCTATCTTCACTACCCTAGCTAATGGATCTCTATCCACTGGAGACTACCATCCTCTCTGCTCTGTCACCTCCAAAGCTCTATCTCAAATCTACACTAAACATAGTCCTTCGGTCTAGCACAAATCTACTCAATCTCTATCTCTGGTCTGGTACAAACCTATCCTCAAATATGCACCAAATTTGCTCTCAAATCTGCACTAAACATAGTCCTTCGGTCTAGCACAAATCTATCCTCAATATCTATCTCTGGTCTAGTATAAATCTATCCTCAAATCTGCACCAAAATTTGCTCTCAAATCTACACTAAACATAGTCCTTCGGTCTAGCACAAATCTATCCTTGATCTCTATCTTCAAGCCTTAACTCAAGGCTTGACTCAACTCTACTGGATCTGCCCCAAACCTTAACTCAAGGTTTTGAACAAATCAATCAACTCTGCTCTCAAGTCTTCTCAAAGACTTGTCTCAAATCTACCTTGCAAGCTTCCATAAAATCTCACACTAATCTGTCCACAAGTCCTCTCTAGAACTTGCTCAAATATGCTCAAAAAGTCCACTTAGAACTTGTCCAAATTTTCTCAACAAGTTCACATAGAACTTGTCCAAATATGCTCAACAAGTTCACATAAAACTTGTCCAATCTACTTAACAAGTCCACATATAACTTGTCCAAATTCTCAACAAGTCCACATAGAACTTGTCCAAATATGCTCAACAAGTCCACATAGAACTTGTCCAATATCATAGAAACATAAAGAGAATTTTTAGAGACTCAATATGTTCTATACTAATCACAATGCTCAATTACTTTCAATCACTCTCTTAGAAACATAAGGAGAATTGTTAGAGACTCAATATGCTTCAATTTCAGCTCAATGCTCAATCACTTTCACAACTCAATTCAGAATATAGAATAGTTTGTTTTATGGAACTTGAACAATCACTTCACACATCCACTTGACTAGGCTCAACCAACTCTACCCAACCAATCACTCAATGAAACACTCCTTTCTCACAAACCCTAGTCCAGGCATGTAAACACCAACTCAAAATATTTCCAACAATGCTCAACAATAAATCTCACATAACAATGATACTCATGATCTTTTCAAACCCTAGTTCAAGTTCTTTTCTCAACAACTCACTTCAACAACAATGCTTATAGCAATGATAATCAAACCCTAGTTCAAGTTCTTTGCTCAACAAATCACTTCAACAACAATGCTTATAAAGCAATCTTCACATAGCAATGATACTCAAACCCTAATTCAAGTTCTTCATACAACCAATGGTTTCAACAACAATGCTTATCAAACAAGGTTTAACAACAATTCTTTATTTCAGAAAACCTTGAAGCATTCACTCAACACACTCAATAAGGAAACCCTAATCAAGTCCTTTTCACTCCAAACTTATTTTTTAGAAAACCAACCAATCAACTTAACTATGGAAGAATGTGCTCATACCTTTTTCTTGATGATAAGGAGTAGACCTCACAAATCTGCCACAACCATAAAACACTTCTTTGCCAAACTCAAGAAGGTTAGAATACAAAATATTATTCCAATATTTCCTCAAAAATATTCTTTGCACCAAGATATAATCAATGCCTTATTTCTTCCTCTTTCAACAAATCATACATAACAAAATACTTGGAAACACCTTATCAACTCCAATCTTAGAATAGTGACCAACACCCTAATAAATCAACCACTCTTAAAATAATATCCACCACCATAGGATATTAACCACTTTAATAATATTCACCACTATAGAATATCAACCATTCTTAATAATATTCACCACTATAGAATATTGACCAGACTTAATAATATTCACCACTATAGAATATTAACCAAACACTTTTCACTCCATGCATAAAACCTTTGAGCAAACAATATTAAAAATTTAATTTTTCCAAACCTTATAACTCCCTTGCAACCTTAGAACCAATAATAAACATGCAAAATTAATTTTTAACTTGCCCAACCAACCTCCAAAAATTTTGGAGATTAAACACCTTGCGTACCTTGTATTCCCCACCAAAAGGGGATTCGACGTGACTCGATCCACCGTCTCCTCTTGCCTAAGCGCTTAGGCGCTTGGGCACTCACCGCGTGGGCTACGAAGGCCCATGTGAAGGAAGGATAGATGCCTTCCTCTTATGCCTTCAACACTTCTCCTTTTTCACACGTGAAAAACATGTTTTCGTTTCCCTTGGTCGTAGCGCTAAATTCTTTGCTTCGCACGTTCGTATCTTAGGCATGGTAATTTCATTAAAGTGGTAGGTGCTCCCTTTTATATGCATAAT
Source organism: Wollemia nobilis (assembly GCA_028583015.1). NCBI lineage: Eukaryota > Viridiplantae > Streptophyta > Pinopsida > Araucariales > Araucariaceae > Wollemia > Wollemia nobilis. The sequence continues at coordinate 3,585,874 of JAQPPZ010015005.1, read as the reverse complement.
ATAACATTCCTCCTCACGTCGACGCTTTTCAAAATTGAATTTCGAATTTCAAATCTAAAACCCACTTTAGGGTTTTAACCTTAATTTAATTAATTTATAATTAATAAATAAATTAATTAATTAATAATTAATTTAAATAACTTTTCAAGTTAAGTAAATTAACTAATAAATTAATTTAAAATTAATTTATAATTAACTTTAAGCTTCCTTAGTATAATAAAATTATTATACTTTATTTTCCAATGGTTTTTATGAAAAACCTTTTATTTTCTCCTTCAATGGTTTTAATGGAAAACCTTTTATTTTCTCCTTCAATGGTTTTAATGGAAAACCTTTTATTTTCTCCTCCAATGATTTTAATGGAAAACCTTTTATTTTGCTCCGTCATGGTTTTAATGAAAAACCTTTTTGGTCATGCTTCATAAGACATTATGAAACTTTTTGGAACCAATCAATTGCATTCCTTTTGACATCAATGACAACTTCACGCCTTGACATCAATGACAACTCGATGGACTCAAAATGTCCAACAATCTCCCCCTTTGTCATTGATGGCAACCCAAATTATTTTAACTAAAAACTTGACCTTTCCTTTGTTCTGCTCCCCTGGGACATTGCTCCCCCTGGCTCAATGCTCTCTTAAATACCAAATCTCTCCCTCTTACTCAAATCTAAATCTCTCCCCCTTACTCAAATATCTCCCCCTTTGACATCAATGGCAAAGGGTCACCTTTGGGGCTCGAGGCTAAGAATGAGCCTCTTAGCTTAGCCCCTCCCCCACCTCCTCTTGAGGTGGTTAATTCTGGGGTGGGAGTATTTCTACTCCTAGAAAGCATTATTCTTTACCTTTATCCTCTCTTCTTCTTATCTGATCTTTCTGTTTCCTCTGATTATTTTCCATGTCCATGTTCCTATCCATGTCTACATTCTTGTCCTTGTTCCTGTTCCTATTCTTGTTCTTGTTCATATTCCTTTTCCTATTCATGTTCCTATTCTTGTTCCAGTTCATACTTATTTCTGGAATATCTGCTCTACACCACTTTGTTGTGTGACCATCATTATTGCACTTATAACACTTAATGTTATTATTCCTTGGAGGTGCAAATGTCTTAGGATTTCTCCTAGTGAAGCCATACCTTCTTCTATCATGAACCCTACAATTTATTGCCTTGTGACCAAACTGATTACATGAGTAGCAATACCCATGGAAAAGTTGTTTGTTCCCATATTCCTATCTTTCCTGTGTCCTGCACTGTGAAGCCATGTGCCCAAACCTGTGACATGAAAAACATCTTCCATTGAAGTTTCCTTGTCTTGACCTCATTGGTCTCTTGGTCTCTCTTGACCTATTCTGATTGTTGTTCCATCTATATCCTCTTTGTGCATTGTTCCTATTCTTGTTGAACTCTCTATTGTCCAACTCATTCTCAGATGTCTCATTCTCTCTTACACTGTCTTCTTCTGAAGTATCTTCATCTGAAGTATCTTCTTCTCCAAAACTTGAGGTTGACTCTCCTTCCCATTTCTTTTGATCTTGTCCAAATCCAAGACCTGTTTTGCTTGATGTAGGCTTTTGTATCTTGATGAACTTATCCAAGTTCTTTGAGCTATTTTTGAACCCTTTTAGCTTGAATTTGGAGTACTCTATATCTTCTCTTAGTAGAGCTACTTCTTGGGCCAACCTTTCACATTCTAAGACCTTTTCTTCTAACTTATCCTTGAATTTCTTTGTCTTAGCCTTTGATTTTTCTAGATCCTCTATAAGCAATCTTCTCTCTTCATCACATTCTTGAAACTGAAACTCAAGTTTAGAGTTTTGCTTTCTTACCTTCTTTACTATTTCAAGGGCATAGATAAGTTCTCCCTTGAGATCATATCCATCCTTTTCTGAATATTCCTCTATTTGTTTACCTTTGTCCACATCTTCATTTTCTTTTGACTTGTCTTCTATAGGATCACCTTCTTTATCTTCCAATGCCATTAGAATATTTTCATCTGGTCCTTCAAGTGTATCTTCATATTCATCATCACTGAAACTATAACCATCCCTTGTACAATCATCTTCAAGATGTCCAAAGTTACCACATCTAAAACACTTGAGAATTATTGGAGTCCTTTTCTTAACTTGTTCTTTTTCTTCAATCATAAAAAGAACTTCATCTCTATCATTGTCTGAAAAACTAGCATCACTATCACTTGAGTACTTACTTGCATTATCCGCATAGTAGCTCCTCTTTTGCCTTTGGAAGAACTTCTTTCCTTGTCTGCTTTGTTTATCCTTGCTTTGCTTTTGGTGCCTATATCTTTCTGATTCCCTATTCTTGTGATCCTATTTTTCTTCACCATTGTTATTCTTAGCTTCTTGACAATATATTGCAAAATATCCATACTTTCCATAATTGAAACATTTAATAGATCTTGTATCTCTAGATCTTCTTGAATCCTTATTCCTTCTACCATAATTTGCTTCTTCATCACTGGATGACTCATTGCTTGATTCTGACTTCTTACCCTTAGTCTTCTTGATTGCTTTGAATGTTGCTTCCTTCTAGGGAATAGGATATTTTGTTCTTATCTCATGTGCTGTAAGAATACCAAGCAACATATCTCTTGTCAAAGTATCACCATCCATTGACACTTCTATAGCAGAAACCTTTTCACTGAATCTGTTTGGAAGAGTTCTCAAAACTTTATCACAAACATCTGATTCATCAATCTTCATTCCAAGTCCTTGCATTGCATTAACAACCTCATCAATTCGAAGTAGATAAGTACTAATGTTTTCCTCATCCTTCATTCTTAACTCCTCAAATTGTCCTTTGATATTTTACATCTTTGCTTTCTTGACACATTTATCTCCTTCATATATATTTTGTAATTTATCCCACATGTATTTTGTAGTTTGATAGTGCATAACTTTCATAGACTTTGTTCTATGCAAACCTCTTAAAAGTGCATTCATTGCTTTTGAATTGTAATGTTGTAGGAGCTTACCTTCCTTATCTGTAGGAGGATTAATTAAGGGATCATATCCAAATTCAACTGCTTCCCAAATTTCATTGCCAAGTGCCATCAGGTAGATCTTCATTCTCATACTCCAATACATATAGTCACTTCCATCAAATACTGGTGCTGAGTTATCTGAGGACACATTCTTAGAATCCATTGTGTTCTTGTTAGATTTTCCTTCAAGTTGTTAAACTCTTCTGAAGGAACCCGCTCTGATACCAATTGAAGAACACAAGCTTATACTGAGAGGGGGGTGAATAGTATAAGACCACTTTTTACTTTTCTTTCCAAATCAATATATGCAATGTATAGATAGCAATATCAACAATAGTAATCAAATCAATGCATAAAACACCACACACAATAGAGACACCACAATTTACATGGTTCACCCAATGTGGGCTACTCCACGAAGAAAATATTTCACTAAAATTTTCTCGATCAATCTCTTGGGAATCCTTTCCCTATTACAATGTTTATGGACCTCTGTCCAAAGGAGACACCAATCCCCTAAATCAAGTTTATGGATCTCTATCCATAGGAGAACTCCTTCTCCTCTGCTCTAGCTGGTGATCCTCTAGAAGACAACTACCTCCACTACACTGGCTTGTGGATCTCTCTCCACTGAAGACTCTTGTCCCCACTCAGAAGACCTATCTTCACTACCCTAGCTAATGGATCTCTATCCACTAGAGACTACCATCCTCTCTGCTCTATCACCTCCAAAGATCTATCTCAAATCTACACTAAACATAGTCCTTTGGTCTAGCACAAATCTTCTCAATCTCTATCTCTGGTCTGGTACAAATCTATAAACCAAAATTTACTCTCAAATCTGCACTAAACATAGTCCTTTGATCTAGCACAAATCTATCCTCAATATCTATCTCTGGTCTGGTACAAATCTATCCTCAAATCTGCACCAAAATCTACTCTCAAATCTGCACTAAACATAGTCCTTCGGTCTAGCACAAATCTATCCTCGATCTCTATCTTCAAGCCTTAACTCAAGGCTTGACTCAACTCTGTTGGATCTACCCCAAACCTTAACTCAAGGTTTTGAACAAATCAATCAACTCTGCTCTCAAGTCTTCTCAAAGACTTATCTCAAATCTGCCTTGCAAGCTTCCACAAAAGCTCACACTAATCTGTCCACAAGTCCTCTCTAGAACTTGCTCAAATCTACTCAACAAGTCCACTCATAACTTGTCCAAATCTGCTCAACAAGTTCACATAGAACTTGTCAAATATTCTCAAAAATTCCATAGAACTTGTCCAAATCTTCAACAAGTCCACATAGAACTTGTCCAAATCTGCTCAACAAGTCCACATAGAACTTGTCCAAATCTGCTCAACAAGTCCACACAGAACTTGTCCAATCTCATAGAAACATAAAGAGAATTGTTAGAGACTCAATATGTTCTATACTAATCACAATGCTCAATTACTTTCAATCACTCTCTTAGAAACATAAGGAGAATTGTTAGAGACTCAATATGCTTCAATTTCAGCTCAATGCTCAATCACTTTCACAACTCAATTCAGAATATAGAATAGTTTGTTTTATGGAACTTGAACAATCACTTCACACATCCACTTGACTAGGCTCAACCAACTCTACCCAACCAATCACTCAATGAAACACTCCTTTCTCACAAACCCTAGTCCAGGCATGTAAACACCAACTCAAAATATTTCCAACAATGCTCAACAATAAATCTCACATAACAATGATACTCATGATCTTTTCAAACCCTAGTTCAAGTTCTTTGCTCAACAACTCACTTCAACAACAATGTTTATAGCAATGATAATCAAACCCTAGTTCAAGTTCTTTTCTCAACAAATCACTTCAACAACAATGCTTATAAAGCAATCTTCACATAGCAATGATACTCAAACCCTAATTCAAGTTCTTCATACAACCAATGGTTTCAACAACAATGCTTATCAAACAAGGTTTAACAACAATTCTTTATTTCAGAAAACCTTGAAGCATTCACTCAACACACTCAATAAGGAAACCCTAATCAAGTCCTTTTCACTCCAAACTTATTTTTCAGAAAACCAACCAATCAACTTAACTATGGAAGAATGTGCTCATACCTTTTTCTTGATGATAAGGAGTAGACCTCACAAATCTTCCACAACCATAAAACACTTCTTTGCCAAACTCAAGAAGGTTAGAATACAAAAATATTATTCCAATATTTCCTCAAAAATATTCTTTGCACCAAGATATAATCAATGCCTTATTTCTTCCTCTTTCAACAAATCATACATAACAAAATACTTGGAAACACCTTATCAACTCCAATCTTAGAATAGTGACCAACACCCTAATAAATCAACCACTCTTAAAATAATATCCACCACCATAGGATATTAACCACTTTAATAATATTCACCACTATAGAATATCAACCATTCTTAATAATATTCACCACTATAGAATATTGACCAAACTTAATAATATTCACCACTATAGAATATTAACCAAACACTTTTCACTCCATGCATAAAACCTTTGAGCAAACAATATTAAAAATTTAATTTTTCCAAACCTTATAACTCCCTTGCAACCTTAGAACCAATAATAAACATGCAAAATTAATTTTTAACTTGCCCAACCAACCTCCAAAAATTTTGGAGATTAAACACCTTGCGTACCTTGTATTCCCCACCAAAAGGGGATTCGGCGTGACTCGATCCACCGTCTCCTCTTGCCTAAGTGAATAGGCACTTGGGCACTCACCACGTGGGCTACGAAGGCCCACGTGAAGGAAGGATAGATGCCTTCCTCTTATGCCTTCAACACTTCTCCTTTTTCACATGCGAAAAACACGTTTTCGTTTCCCTTGGTCGCAACGCTAAATTCTTTGCTTCGCACGTTCGTATCTTAGGCATGGTAATTTCATTAAAGTGGTAGGTGCTCCCTTTTATATGTATAATATAACATTCCTCCTCACGTCGGCGCTTTTCGAAATTGAATTTCGAATTTCAAATCTAAAACCCACTTTAGGGTTTTAACCTTAATTTAATTAATTTATAATTAATAAATAAATTAATTAATAATTAATTTAAATAACTTTTCAAGTTAAGTAAATTAACTAATAAATTAATTTATAATTAACTTTAAGCTTCCTTAGTATAATAAAATTATTATACTTTATTTTCCAATGGTTTTTATGAAAAACCTTTTATTTTCTCCTTCAATGGTTTTAATGGAAAACCTTTTATTTTCTCCTTCAATGGTTTTAATGGAAAACCTTTTATTTTCTCCTTCAATGGTTTTAATGGAAAACCTTTTATTTTCTCCTCCAATGATTTTAATGGAAAACCTTTTATTTTGCTCCGTCAGGGTTTTAATGAAAAACCTTTTTGGTCATGCTTCATAAGACATTATGAAACTTTTTGGAACCAATCAATTGCATTCCTTTTGACATCAATGACAACTTCATGCCTTGACATCAATGACAACTCGATGGACTCAAAATGTCCAATAGTATCATCATTGGAGAATCCCTTCCCAAGCCCTAGAATAGGGTCATGGTGTTAGTTCTCCAATAATTCATTGTTGATGATCCTAGTTCTATTCTCTGTAGCTTTCACCTAGCCTTCCTTAACCATATTTGTGGCAACAGGGTCATCAATATCCTAGAGTATCTCTTTAGATCCATAGAAAGGTCAATCTTTAATGTCAAGAAAGGAACTCCTTCCTTTCTAGTTTACCAAGTTCACCACCTATTAATTTATAGGAATTTCCTTTAAAGAGATTCCAACAAAGCATTTATGTGTTGCATTGATGGCCCCTTGACCCTCCCTCATCTCTGTGAAAGCCCTTCCACTATTTTTCCTATAGATGCTACTCCAAAGCCTTCATCTCCCAAAACCAGTTGTATGTTTGAGTTTGGCACTGAAGCCTATGGCACTCCAACAATGGTTAAATCTAAATTTCATTGCCACTCTTCACAAAGTAAATCTCAATCTATAAAATGTAAGTCACCCATCATCCTAGAGTGATATGGGAATTTCTTTGAAGACTATCCCACTAGCACCTAAACAATCAAGCATGAAGAAGCTCCATTGTAGTCTTCCTCCTGAAAAGGAGTTCCTCTATGTGGATCCTCCATGTCATCCAATCAATGCACTTGCATACCCTTCATCACTAAGAAGGGCCATGTGTAAGAGTTGGATGATCTCATGAGCATGATGGCATGGGCCACCAAGATAAATTTATCATTGTTATAACAAACCTCTGTCATCCTGGAGGAGCTTCACAACTAGTTGGAAGGTGATGATGTAATGGATAATGTTGAATCTCCTACTCCTAGCATGGATATTTGATGAGCCCTTAGCCCCCATTTTGGGTTCCATTTGTGTGTGTCTCTCTATTCACTTAGGCAGTCCTTCTAGTTTGGAGACCCCCTCTTTTGTTTTCTTTTTTTTTTCCTTCTCCTAGAGATTGTCTATGGTCATTTTTTTATGTATTTGGGTTGTGGGAGTTAATATCCCTTACTGATATTTTTGAACAAGGTTTAGGGATCCTTTCAAAACCCTTTCCTCCAACTAATGAAAAATAAGTACATAAAATAGAAAATAAAGAGCAAATTATTGTGTGGATACATTAGGATGACAAGACCAAGGGAATTACTACTTATAGTTTCACTTTATCAAAAGGAAAAGATCCAATAGTTTATCAAGTGAGTCAAAGTATTACATCCTAAGGAATTATCTCTTTTAGTTTCCTTTAAATGTATTCTTCTATGCTTGCAAATCAAACTTAGCCAAGTATGGGTCCTAATTTGACTCACACTAATCCCTTATCTATAATACCATTTGATGTGAATAATACTAGAAATAGTGTATGCCTAACATCCTTCCTTAATAAAAATAATGTGAGTCAACCTTCAACAACTAATGCTTAAATTACCCCTCCCATGAGTGCAACTTCATCTCAAATCCCACCTAGATATAGCATATGTCTAACATAATAGACCATTTACTTGGATAGTCTATGCCACAAATTTAAATCCTTTAGGGAATTGTTTTACTCCTTATAGACACCAAATCCTAGCCACTTGTCCACCATCACCCTTTCTCGCCACTTTTCGACCCATATTTGACTCATTTATATTTATTTTATATTATTTATATTTAAATATAATATTTTATACTATATTTTATTATATTTATTATAAAATATATCTTTATAAGTCAAATTAATCTCAACTGTCCGATCTGAACTAATATCAGTCGTCCATCTCCCTTGATCCGTGTCACACATAAAGCTTAATATCAGACCTTGGATTTTCTTTTATCCTAGCCACATGATTTGGTAAAATCCTAAAGTAAACCCTAGGTCTAATAATAAATATGAGCATTCTCAATGCTCAACCCCTGGAAAACTTGAACACTAGAGCTCTGATTTACTTGTGAGGCCTAACCTTGTTGAGATATTGTTTCATGTGAGTAGATTATGCCCTAGCTTATCCTTCCCAAAAATCCTAGCTTGCCCTAGGATTTTCATATTCCAGCCACCTTTGCATCCTAGTTCCACCGCCACCACTGTTATCGATCCACTAAGCCTTTTGTATTTCCCTAATCTGCTTCTACAGATTTATCCCTAATCTGTATGCGCATCCAAGCACCTACCTCATCTCACAGGCGTAGCCGCACACCTACCGCATTCTACATATGTAGCCCTACACCTACTATTCCCACAAACACACACCAAAAATTTGCTGTATAATACCATCAAGTGTCGTTAGGGCATCTTGCCATCAATCAACAACAGAGAAACATAACAAGAAAGTAAGTATTTTTGTGCATTTATTTGTTGTTATTTGGATTCTACATGTTTGTTTATTCAAATATAGGGTTTTAGTTAACATTTTTGAGGTTTCATACTATGGAACCCTCATTTTTTTACTAATATATTTATGTTTGATGTGTGTGCAAGATCAGATAGCATCAATCAAGGATTTTTGAGTAGCTAGTAAAGCTAGAGTGGACTGATTACGGATAACTAGAAGCCCACTCACCCTGTTGGAAGAAAGATACATTGAAGACATTATTTGTTATTGTAGATAGGGTTTTAGAGAACCCTAGAATCTGTAATTATTGTATCAAAATAATTTTGTTGAACATATCAATTGTAACAAAGGATTTTCTCAGCTCCCCTCCATCTATTGAATAAAATTATATTTTGTATAATCTCTTGTTCATTGGGTTATTTTACTTTCATATTTATTTTAGTGTCGTAGTTTTGCTTCACAAATGGTGATCATGATGGGACCCCATAAGGGTTCTATTTTTTTATTTACTTTACTGTACTAACTTCATTCTGTTGTTTCATCTTACAAGATTTTTTGGAGTGAAAAAACCAGTCGTGTTGGCAATTTTGGGTACCTTGGGTACATTGCCTTTGCTCAAGTATAGAAGTTGTCATTGATGTCAAGAAGATTTTGAAGGATTTTGATTTAATGTCAAAGAATTTGTTTTAATGAAGGTTACAGCATGGATAGTGAGTTTCCAAGAAGATCAGAGTAGCCCATTTGCAAAAGATCAAAGAAAAATACAAGTAAGAAAAAGTATGCAGCCGGATGGAAAAACTGTCATGATTTCGTGACATGTTTAAGGAGAGAGAAAGTGTTGGCAAAACTATCATGATTTCGTGACATGTTTGAGGAGAGAGAAAGTACTGGCAAAACTATCATGATTTCGTGACATGCTGGAAGAAAAAGAAGCTGGGAAAACTGTTACGATTTCGCGACATGTTGGCAGAGAAGGAGAGCAAGATGGAAAGTGTCACAATTTCACGACATGTTGCATTTTTGTGACTCAGAAAGTGCAGGAAGGTAGAGAAGGAAAAGTGTCATGATTTCATGACACATTTCCAGGAAAGTTGTATGGACAAGAAAGTGTCACGATTTCGTGACATAATGCAGAAAAGAGAGTCCGCAATGTGAACTGTCATGATTTCGCGACAAGTTCAAAGAGAGAGAAAGTAACATGAAAAATGTCATGATTTTGTGACATGCTACAGAGGTCGAGGTGAGGACTATCACAATTTTGTGACATGCTAAAAAGCTCGAAGTAAGAACTGTCATGATTTCGCGACATGCAGCTAAGGGAATAGTTTGAAATGAGAAGCATCACAATTTCATGACAAGTTGCAAAGAAAGCTTTCGAAAGCTGAAAGCGTCGTGTTTTCATGATAGGATGAAAAAAAAGCTTACGGATGTAGAAAGTGTCATGATTTCATGATAGGCAAAAGTGAAGAAGCCAGCGGATGAAGATGTAGTGATTTCGCGATAGAAATTGGAAGCAGGTCTTCTATAGGAGAAGTGTCACGATTTCGTGACAGAAGCAGAGAGGAAGGCTATGAAGACAAAAGCATCGTGATTTGATGACATGTTCCAGTTTTGTGGGTGTAAGGCAAAAAAGAGCTTAAGGCAGCATAAGTGTTGCAATTTTGTGACATGTTCCAGTTTTGCGGGTGTAAGGCAGAAAGAAGCTCAAGGCAGCGGAAGTGTCACAATTTTGCAACAAAAGTTGAGAGGAATGGCATGAAGACAGAAGGGTCACAATTTAGTGACAGAATTGAAGATGACGTCAATAGAAGTAGACATGATTTCATGACTAAAGTAGAGAAAAAGGCCATGAAGATAGAAGGGTTGTGATTTCATGACAGAAGAGAAGATGACGTCAGTAGAAGCAGAAAGTGTTGTGATATCACAAAAAAAACAAAAAGGAAGTCAAAAGAAGCAAAAGTGTCACGATATCATGACAACAGGAAAAATAATGTGTACGGCAGGAAAAGGTGTCGCAATATCACGACATGTAGTTTCACGGCAAAAGCTATAGGAAAGTTGTAGAGGCAGTGAAGCCGACAAAGTTAAATTTGGGCTAACATTTTTTAGGGTTTGCAGTCGACGTAGTTTTATGATGTGCAGCTGACTAAGATCAAGATTTTAATCTTGAAAAGTTTAGTATAAAATGAGGGCTACTTGGAGTGTTAGGCAATCGATCGAAGTGTGCGTTCAAAGAGCGACGTTCACAGATAGAGTGTCGGGGTGAAGTTCGATCGCCAAAAAACACAGTGCAAAATTTGATTGCAGTGTACTGAGTGCATTTCGTCGAATCTTCTAAGTGAGAGAGATTGCAAGGAAGAAGAGTGCGTGAAGATGTTGTTGCTATGATTGCACAGAGGTGCAAAGGTCAATTTTGATCAAGTGCAGCTATGATTGCGCAATAAGAGTGAAGGACTATGTTTTGTGAAGAACAGAGGAAGAGGACAGACTTGTGCCAGACCGAAGGACTATGTTTGGTGCAGACCAGAGAAAGAGAAAGAAGATTTGTGCCAGACCGAAGAACTATGTTTGGTGTAGACCAGAGAAAGAGAAAGAGGATATTTGTGCTAGACCGAAGGACTGTGTTTAGTGCAAATTAGAGGACCAGCTTTGTAGGTGATAGAGTTGAGGACAGAGGTCTCCAGCCAGAGCAGGGAAGACAAGTGTCTTCTATGGATAGAGTTCCATTTGCTAAGGGCAGAGGAGGCAGAGGTCTTCTAGAGGATCACTAGCCAGAACAGAGCTAGGGGATTGGTGTCTCCTTTGGGTTGGTGCCCATAAATATTGTAATTTGGAAAGGTATTCCCATATTGTGAGTTGATAAAATTTAGAGAGAAATTTTATCCGTGGAGTAGCCCGCATTGGGTGAACCATGTAAATTGTTGTGTCTATTTTGTGGATGGTGTTTTGTGCATTGCTTTGATTACTGCTATTAATACTGCTTTATATACACTGCATAATATTGATTTAAAAGTTGATTTGAAGGAAAAATTAAAAAGTTGTCTTATACTGTTCACCCCCCCTCTTAGTATAAGCTTGTGTTATTCAATTGGTATCAGAGCGGGTTCCTTCAAAAAGGTTTAACAGCTTGAAGGAAGAACTGGTTAAGAACATAATGGATTATTCAAGTGGCAATGCAACACCTATTCTTGATGGATAAGATTTTGGTCTGTGGAGTGCAAGAATGAAGGTTTGTCTAATGGCACTTGGTAATGAGGTTTGGGAAGTGATTGAAGATGGGTACACTATTCCTGAAAATGGTCCTTATACTAAAGAATATTGGCTCCTACATCACAATAATTCAAAAGCTATGAATGCAATCCTGAAAGGCTTACAGAAAGCTGATCTTACCAAGGTGATTCATTGCAAGACAGCTAGTGAAATGTGGAAACAGCTACAGGTGATATAAATGTTCGAAAGGCAAAATTGAGACACTTCAAAGGTATGTTTGAACAACTCAAGATGAATGATGATGAAAATATTAGTGACTACATGCTTCGTATGGATGATGTTGTTAACTCCATGAAAGACTTAGGTCTTGAGCTTGCTAAAAATGATGTTTGTGATAAGATTTTAAGATCTCTTCCTAATAGATTTAGTGAAAATATTTTTGCTATTGAGGAAGCTAAATATTTAGATAAGTTGAGAAAGGATGAGCTCCATAGTATTCTTGCAGCATTTGAGTTGAGAACTCAAGTGAAATTTGATGTCAAGAAAGAGGCAGCTTTCAAAGCTACCAAGAAATCAAAGGGCAAATAGATTCAAGAGAGTGATGAGTCTTCTAGTGATGAAGAGGCATATTATAGCAAGAAAGGCAAGTTCTCCAGAAAGCACAAAAGCATGAAAAACATAAGATGTTTCAACTGTGGAAAGTTTGGTCATTATGCTACTAACTGTATTGTTTCCAAGAATGAAAGTGATGAAGAAATACAATATTCTAAGAGCAAGGATTTTGAAAAGCACAAGCATCATAGGAAGTACAAAGATGAGCATAGCAATCACGGAAAGAGGTATTCTCACAAGCACAAGAAGATTTTTTACCTCGACAAAGCAAGTAAGTGTTCTAGCAGTGATAGTGAAAGTTCTAGTGATGATGGAAATGAGATGTTATTCATATCAAAAAAAGAGGAAGAACCGAAACATAGATTCATTATCATGAAATGTCTTAGATGTGGAAATTTTGGGCACCTTGAGGATGATTGCACAAATAATGAATTAGTTGCTAGTATGTATGAGGATGCTTCAGAAAACTATAAGGAAGATGCATGTATGGTTTTTGAAAAGGGTAGCACCTCTAGTGATAAGAAATCTGAAAAAGGCTTTGATAATTTTGAAAGCAAACAAATAGAGGATCTTGAAAGTGAACTTACTAATGCTCTTAGTGTTTTGAAAAAGGAAAGAAAGAAGAATGCTAGACTCAAGGATAAGTTAGATGAATGTTGTATAGAGAGAGATGATCTTATAGAAAGTCTTGACATCTCTATGGCTAAGACACAAGAACTCAAGAATGAGTTAGATTCTAAAGTGCTTGAGTATAGTGAATTAGAACAAAAAATGGCTTCTTTGAAAGAGGAAACTAAAGAGTACATTGATAAGCTGTATAGGTTTCAAGAAATCTCCAAAAAAGTTAAATCTCTTATCAAAGGTCAAATAAAGACAACAGATAAATTAGGTCTTGGTTTTGTTAAACCACACAAGGAACAGGTTGGGGAATCTAGTAAGAGATTTCAAAAAGAAGAGAGTTCTGATGAAGAGAGTATTTCAGAGAAAGAGTCCGTGAGTGATAGATGCACAGAAATAGAAAACAGAATTCTGAATGCGAAGAAGAAGTTTACCGGACCTAGAAGGTCATTTACAAGAAAGTTTAATGGCAGATGTTTTTCGTGTCACAGGTTTGGCCACATGGCTTCACATTGCATGACTCAAGTAAGGAAGGTAAATGATAGTTTCAGGGGTCGTAATTTCTTTCAAGGGTATTGCTACTCTTGTAAACAGTTCGGGCATAAGGCAATTTTTTGCAAGGCTAATTACAGGAACACGGTTAGTCATAACAGGCGGATTCAAAGAATAGGTATGCCGAACAGAAATAACATTGTTACTTGTTATAAGTGTAACAATGATGGTCACACAGCTAGATAGTGTAGAGCTGAACTTCCAAGATATAGGAACAAGAAAAGTGGTATGAACAGGTCCAAGCATCAAGGCATGGACAAGAATAGGGATGAGAACAAGAACAAGAATAGTGACAAGAACAAAAATATGGATAAAGAGTTTAAAAGAAGGCCCGACAAGGAAATTGTAGATGTTGATGATGTCTAATGGGAGTTTTACTCCCACCCCTATTTTAATCACCTCATCAGGAGGTGGGGGAGGGACCAAGCTAAGAAGATCTTTCTTAGTCCTGAGCCCTGTAGCACCCTAAAATTGGTGCAGTAAAATTGGAATAATTACATTCACCTTAGTAAATAAATTTAAATTCAAATTTAACCTCCCAAACCGCCCGTTAACCACCGAGAAACCCGTTTCCTCCTTTTCCGCGCCATTTTTAGCAGCTTGTTTTGACCGCTTGACGATATCGTCTCCGATCGTACGATATCGCCCTAGATTTGACGATTTCGTCTGGACTAGAACGTCCAGACGATTTCATCGCAAAACTGAATTTGCATAGTTGGAATCCATTCCAACGGGTCTCCAATCCGGGCAGAAGCGTGTCTGCGCCGTTGGGACCCTTCCCCCGTTGGAGATCTCCCAAATTGGGATGATCTCCAACCTCCCAACAACTATCCTATGCCTATTTAACTCTAAGACTTTTCCCTCCCCAACCCCCGGCTGAATTTTTATGCAAATTGAACCCTTATGCTCTAAAACATCGTAATTCATATTTTGCATTAGTCCTATAGTCATTTCATTGTAGGTACACCACCGGTTTTCAGCCGGAGCCAGCACCTATCGCAGCTCGACGAACCTGTCAAGATCGGAGGCGATCTCGTCAAATTCGGGACGATCTCGTATCGATGCGAGACGATTTCGATCGCAGCACACATCGAGGCAATCAGTGCCTGGAGTTTGCTCTTCTGTCTCTTTTCTCTGTCATTTTATGCTATAAATTAGATTGTTTATTCAGTTTTTATACTATATTGCATTTGGAGTTCACCCATTTTGTCTAGTTTGCATATTAAGATCATATTCTCGCTATCTAAACACGGTTATTTGCATTTACTTCTGTTCTTGTATATTGTTCAACACTCATATTACTCGTTTCACATAGTTTGCCCCCGTTTGCAAAATAGAATTTCTTGTATTTCGTATCCGTTTGTCGTTTTGCAGTGTCTCTCGATGAATTCGTCCGACGAATTCGTCGATTGCGTACGATCTTGTCGCTTTAGACGATTTTATCAAATTGAAGGCGATTCTGTTGAATTGCGGACGATCCAGATCGCTTCAAGCTTCGTAAACTCCATCGACTTCCGGATCGGTAATCTTCATTGGCCTCCTGCAAATTCTCTGTTTCTGTTTTTCCTTCTCGTTTGTCGTATGCATTTAAATTGCATTTTCATGTAGTTTAAGTTAGAATCATTCGGCCAAACCTAGGATGAATGTTTAAAAATAAAACGAACTCATCAAAACTCATTCCCAAAACCTAGGCGTGGAAACTGCCATCAAATGTTTCCCGGTGAACCCACCATCCGTCGAAAAATCACCAAAATGCACCTCCCTTGAGAGGCGGGACCTTCGCAAAGTCCTCTCGTCCGAGGTACCGCACCATCCTTTTCCCATCCTCCTTCCGGGCGCGGATCCAATAGCCTGAAGGTAGGGGTGCGAAAAATTTGGAGCGATACATTTTGGTGAACCCGACGTGAATGCATCATAACCTTTTGAAAACAAAAACAAAAAAACAAAAAATATATATATACAAGAAAAACAAAAACAAAATCATCATTTCAAGTTTGTATGTTTTATATTCAATCCTAAATAGTAGATGCTAAATATTACTTTTAGAAGTACTAAAGAAACCATGAGTTTTTACTCAAATCAATATGAGTCCATCAGTAATGTTGGAAGAATTCAGCTAAATACATTTGTTGATTATGACCAACCTCATCCCTATTCAACACCACCTCCATCACACTCTTCTTATTTTTCATCCATAACCCAACAAAACAATCCCTTTGCCAATCCTCTTCATAATGATATTATCTATTCTCCCATATATCCATATTATGTCTATCAATCCACATATAATCCTCCGCCACCTTTTCAAAACTCTTCTTTCAATACAACACATCCATTTCAACAAGAAAATACTTATTCTTCCAATTCTACCATGCACTCACCTCCTACATCGCAATCTTCCTGTCATCATTCTACCCATAATAAAGAAAGTAGAGGTGAGAAACCATTAGGTCCTTTTATGACAAAATTCCTAAGGCATTTATCAAAAACCTCTCAAAAACCTTCATCACGTAAATTTACTAAGCTCAATCAACCAATGGATATAATTCTCAAGTATTTACTTGACACAAATATTATTGAACTTCCTTCCATAAGACAACCTGATACCACATCAGATTGGTTTAAACCTGAGCTACATTGTGAATATCATAGAGTAGATGGACATATGACACAAAATTGTAAAGATTTAAGATGTGCAATTCAAGATTTGATTGATAAGGGTCTTTTTAATATAAAGGAATTACAATCTACAACTCGATTATAAATCTCCAAGTAAACAATCAAACTCCTACACAACAAATACCAATAATCAATCAAGACATGGGGATCTCCCAAGAACCCCTACTCAATTATCAACAACAAGAAACCAATCAAATATTGCATGTTAATGTGTCCCATCATGATGATATTATTAATATTGTAACAAAAACTACAAATGAGCAACCTCAAGTTCAATCAACCCAATCCGATATTCAAGATATGGATTCCTCATTTGACCAACCTTCAAAACTATCTTTGGCTCTAGAGAATGATCCAAAATGGAATGTAAGCATAGAAAGCTCATCTTTAGAATCAAAATCTCAATCTGAAATCCACTTTGATAACCAACAACAAGTGATTAATCCTCAAGCAAAGATATCCCTTTTAGAAGTATTACAAATTTCTCACAAGGAAATTTTGTTCAAAATACCTAGCCAACAATTTGTTCCTCATCATATTTTCTCTAAGAACATAATTAATGGTATAAACCCTCTTGAGGTTAACCATATTTCATTCTATGATGAGGATATTCCTTCCTCTACTCCACAAGAAGACTCCTATCTTTACATTACCGGATCTAGTAAAGAAACACTTGTTAGAACTATCATGGTAGATAATGACTCCTCTCTTAATTTATGCACTTATCAATTATTCCAAAAACTCAAAATAAAGGAAGAAGATATTAATGAATCAAATGTTATTATAAAATCTTTTAACAATGAAATTCAAGAAGCTCAAGGTACTATAATTCTTCCCTTAATATTGGATCCAAGATCCTGGATACTTTATTCTATGTAGGATATTGCCCTTCACCTTACAACCTACTTCTCCGAAGTCCTTGGATTCATACGATGAGGGTTTTCCCTTCCACTCTTCACCAATGTTTGAAGTTTGAAATTGCAAATAAAATTGTTACCATACATGGTGACCCAACACCATTTGAAGAATATTTAACGGTTGAAACATCAAGTTCTATACATTCTCTATTATCACAATTATCTTCTATCCATCACTTTTCTTCATCCATATATGATCATCCTTGTTTACCAAATAACATCCATGCATATCTTTCACATATACTTTCTCCATCTTATCAAAACTTGGAATATAATAATAAGAATGAAGAACTTTCTTATCCTTCTGACATTTTATTTTGTAATATGATCAATTTTACACATATAAAAGTCAAATCTTTTGCTACATTATTCTACATTATAACAAAGCTTTTGTTATCACTATCTTTTACTCATCACCTTTTGTTCTTACCTTCAACACAACCAGATTATCCTTCAAAACCTCCTTTGATTTTGAAGCAACCTTAGACATGCTATACTCAAATAAACCTTGTATAGTGTATATAGATCATCTTGTATATACCACCAATTTCAATTCATAAATTAAAATCAAAATACAAAAAAAATCAAAATCCTCAAAATCTTCAAAAAAATACAAATGCAACTAAGGAACTTAAAGGTAAATTTGAGCCCAACTGGCTCGGACCATACATCATTACCGCAAAATTTGAATCAGGAGCATATAAATTATCTACCTTAGATGGTAAAGAACTTAAAGAACCCATGAATATTTTACATCTCAAACGTTATTATGCATAAATTTGATTATTTCATCCATGTATATATTTGTTCAAAATCATTATCTTGTATTTCTTTCAATTTATTCAAAAACCTCAAAAACATTCATAAAATCTTCAAAAATCTTCAAAAATATTTATTGCATTTATTTAAATGTAAAGTTCCTTTTGCTTTAAAACAAAAATCAACATAAAAATCCAAAAACAGCTATATGCTTGACTCTTTCGAAACCAAAACAATATACATAATAAAGAGAGAGTCAACATTCTCAAAACTTTCTCAAAATCATTATTTTCTTACAATTATTGCAATTATATGTTTCAACTTATTTTGGATAAAACTAGCATTTATTTGGCATCCCTCACTTGCACACTCACAAAAATAAATATCTTGATTTTATCTGGCATGATTACTAATCTCTCTTATATCAAAGTTCACAAAAATCAATTAAATAAAGTTTGAGCATAGAGAATTGATCTTGGTATTTACTTAAACCAAGCACATCTTTTCACAATAAAATGATTATATTTGTAATTTCCATGTTTTGCTACATAGTAGAACCGATTTCTTGGGTGAAAAGTTTCCCCTGCTATCCTATCATGCACATGGTCTAGAATCTTTGAGAATTGGCAAAAGGACAAGCTCACCCCTACCCGCAATAAAAATCCCTTGCTCTACAGCTAATCCGAGCAAGTATCCCTAGCAAAGAAAAAGAAAAAGAAAAAGCAAAGAAAAATTCAAGAAAAAGAGAAAAGAAAAATGTTATGTCAGCAATGTTCCAAGCATTATCAAGCAAAAGAAATACAAAAAGAAAAATAAGCAAAGTTCAAAAGAAAGCAAGAAAAGCAATAAAATCCCTTTCCCTACCCTTTGAAAAGAAAAGAAGGGTGAATGAGCTTGAATCCCTGGAATTCTCAATTATTCGAAAACTGTGAGGTAAGCCCCATAACAGGTGGTTTGTGCCCAACCTGCTTGGCCTTGGGTAACTCCTAGCGTGGCGATATGTCTGTCACATTAGCGACCTTCTTTTGTATAGACCTCTGTCTGCTTATGGATTAGCTAGCTCTTGATAATCCGATCTACATAGTAGCCTAGTATGGTTATATGCATCTACATCATGGTTAATGAACACTTAGTTGGTTTATTCAAATCACTTGTATCATAGTATCTTGCTCAAAATTGGTAACTGAACCATACAATTGCACACACATTTGTATTTGAGAGATTTTGTCTATCATTATGATAAATCAAGATTGGCAATGAATTCACTTATGCACATGGGATTCCTTATAAATCTAATTTTTGTCTTCAAAATACTTTGAAATATTATTTTGCAACTTGTTTGGAATAATCAAGTACAATTATTTACCACAAAGACAACTATATAATAGAAGAAATCAAAAATTTCAATCAAAACATATCATATATATCTTATCGACTTTCGCAACGATGGTATAATTCCAAAACCAAAATTGGAATTTTATGCTTAGCGCAAGTCCTCATTTTCATCTTTTCTGTTCATAAAAAATCAATCATGCAATAAAACTATCTATTTTCTTTGATCTTCGCGATGATGGTATAAGTCTATACCTACATATTCTATGCCTAGCGCAAACCATTGTAACAATATTTTTTTCCCAATTTATCAAAATTCATAAAAACCATATGACTTCATTTTATTACACAAATTATGCTTTTCAAAAGCAAACACATTTTTATTACTTCATGTCATTATGTCAACCTTTGCATTTTGCAATGATGGTATAATTCTTAAGGAATTATTCAACAATTTTTATCACACTTAGGAATTTATGCCTAGCAAAAATCATTTTACAATATTTCATGCATAATATTTTCATGGAAATCTGAAAACAAACCATCATCATCATCATTTGCATCATCACAACAAAGTCTTAAGACAAGCCTCTTAAGCACTCTTTTCTTTTAACAATATTTCTATCCTGGGACTAGCTTGACGACCGAGTGAGCAGCGACTCCATGAAATGGTCTATAATAGCGACAATGTCCTTTGAAATTATTGTTAGAAATCTCTTTTTATTTTTTATCACATTTCATTACAACCAATCAATTTGTTACATCAGATTATTTCATTTAAAATATTTAAAGCATGACATCCAAGTTATAATTTTTTCCAAAACGACATAATTACATGAATCATCAATAAAATCATTACATCAATCAACTCAATCAATCAATCAAACATAAAAAGCATCATAAGCATCACATAAGACAAGTCATATGATCAAAAATATTATCTCATCTATATATATCAACAGAATATATACATCATCAAAACTAGATTGGTATGCCACAATCTGTACCTCAGCATACTCAATCCTCTATCAATACAAGTATAATACAATGTCAGTGGCAGTATCCTGCCCTCTAGCCTCGAGAGCCTCTAGAGCTCTCGGCCTCATCTCCTCCCCCGCCCTACGGAGGACGAGGTGGTCCCATCGTAGTATGTGTGGTACTGCGAGTCCTCGTCATCGACCGGGATGAGCTCCTCGTCGACCCTGTCCTGATAGGATCTGCTATGGCAGGTGGCAACTGCACCCTCTGGCCCTCTGGCACTGCCTGGTAGTATAGAACCTGATAGAATGTGGTCTGAGAAACCGACTGCAGTAGCTCTTGAGTGCTTACCCCTCCGCCTCATGCCCTAAGACGAGCATTATCGTCTCGTAGCCGCGACACCTCAGCCCGGTGCCGTGCAACCGCATCCCGTAACGTCTCGCACCCGAGCTCGCAGATGATCTCTCTCTACCCCGAGAGTAGCCATCCCGCTACTCTCTCTTATGTCCACACCCTTGCCCTTATCGAGCGATGGTGGCCTCTGTGGAGATGGGGGTCTCGCCTCCCTCCTCTCCCTCTCCCTCTCGCCGCGGCCTCTCCCGTGCCTCGTGGCCTCCTCTCGCTCTCCTCTACCGTGACCCCGGGCTGCCTCTACCACCGCCTGGCACTGCCTCCCTATCCGACGCACAACCGCGTGGATCGGTCCCTCGAGCCCTCGTCATCCGAGGAGGGCGGATGCCCACGTACCAGGCATCGTAGCCATCGGCTACCCCTACGTCGTCCCCATCCACTGGCTGAATGGGGGCATCGTCCGCATCCTGACTCCAGAATCGCTGCATATCCGGAGCCCCGCTAACTGTGGTGTTATCCCGGATAGTCCGAGAAAACTCATAATCCCTGAGAGATGGGATCCCCCGTCGTAGACCGAACCGTCGCAAAACTCGGTCATAGCGGTGGAGCTCCACCTCTCCCCTCTCCATCCGTAGCCGCAGACTCGCCCGATGCGAGCCAGCTCCTCGTGCGTCCTCTCGGCCACCCCCGGATGCTCTCTCCATGGCCTCCAGTGATCTGGTCTGGGACCAAGTCATCCAGTAGTCTCCGGGACACCGGCAGGTCGATCCGTCACTGTGCCCCTCTCCGGAGCCACCAATAGAAGACTCGGGGCCTCTCCCCGTCAACCCCTATCGCTGGAAGCCCTACCGGCCTCCGCACCGCAATGTGCTCCCAGCACCAAACCTGTAGGAGCGATGTCATAACCAGACATCGGCCGCCCTTGTATACGACCCCATGCAGGATCCTATACAATCGGCATAGAACAAAGCTGCCCCAAGAAAATCTATAGCCATGGTCACGCATGTCGTAGATCACATCTGCCAGCATCCATGGTACCCTGCATCCGCTCTGGTGGCACAACAGAAGTCCACCAACCACCCCAACCAAAACTCGTGTCAGTGTAGATGCCCCAGGCATCTGGCGCAGTGCCTCGATGTTCACTCCGCCCTTCTCCAGGGCGAAGCTCGGGTCACCGCAGAGTCGTCCCATCGCGTGGCCCTGATTGGCCGTAGGTGTGATCATCCTCCCTTGTATGGGGATTCTAAGAATCCTCCATACATCCTCTAGTGTGGGAGTCATCTCCCCGTCGGTAACCGGAAGCATGAAGAGCCCGGTACCACCTCTCTCGCTAGGGCCGTCGCAGCCCCATGTCGAGAGAAACTTGTGGCATCTCTGCCACATGTAGTAAGCCGGCCTGTGCCAGCTGATCTCGCTCTGCCTGTGTCAGAGCGGCCAAGTCATCTCTTAATCCTCCATATTTCCACTCTCTACTCTTTAGTAATCCTCTCTGCAATCATAAACAACAAACAATCATTAATAACAATTTTAGCAATCAATAATGCAACTTAAAGATCAAAATTTTTGCAATTGATGATATCGCCCACTATTGGCCGATATCGTCCAAAATTTGAGCAAAATCGTCTCCGATTTCGCGTGTCGAAATCGTCTCTAATTTGACGAAATCGTCCCCTTTTCGCCGATTTCGCCCTTGGGCGAAATTGACGAACTTGAGACGATTTCGTCGAACTAGGGACGATTTCGTCCGGACGACGTCGATGGCCAAAAACGGCCGCGATGCTCAAAATTCATCCTAAAATCCTCTAAAAAGCATGTAAAATTCAAATTAAATCAATCTAAACTAAGTTTAAACCCTTACCCGTAGACCGCGGCGGACCTCTGCAGATCTGTGCGCTGTCTCTACCATTTTTGCTCCAGAGCTCTAAAAACAAGTAAAATGAATAAGAATAATGAATTAGGGTTTTACCCTATTTTTCTTAATTTTATTCAAAATAATTCAACAATAATTTTTGCTTTTTCGTGTTTTTACCGCAAACGTTCGATTTGGGTAAAAACACGGAGGGGGCACCATAGTAAGCCGTCGTACGATTCGACCAAGAATCGTCGCCTAAAAATGGGAATAATTTTTTGCTTTCTCGTAGATCGAGAAGAACTCATCTTTAACGCATTTTCTTCGGAAAATTCGCTAAAGAGGGGGCAAAATGTAGCACCCTAAAATTGGCGCAGTAAAATTGGAATAATTACATTCACCTTAGTAAATAAATTTAAATTCAAATTTAACCTCCCAAACCGCCCGTTAACCGCCGAGAAACCCGTTTCCTCCTTTTCCGCGCCATTTTTAGCAGTTGTTTTGACCGTTTGACGATATCGTCTCCGATCGTACGATATCGCCCCGCATTTGACGATTTCGTCTCGGACTAGAACGTCCGTACGATTTCGTCGCAAAACTGAATTTGCATAGTTGGAATCCGCTCCAACGGGTCTCCAATCCGGGCGTAAGCGTGTCCGCGCCGTTGGGACCCTTCCCCCGTTGGAGATCTCCCAAATTGGGATGATCTCCAACCTCCCAACAACTATCCTATGCCTATTTAACTCTAAGACTTTTCCCTCCCCAACCCCTGGCTGAATTTTTATGCAAATTGAACCCTTATGCTCTAAAACATCGTAATTCATATTTTGCATTAGTCCTATAGTCATTTCATTGCAGGTACACCACTGGTTTTCAGCCGGAGCCAGCACCTATCGCAGCCGACGAACCTGTCAAGATCGGAGGCGATCTCGTCAAATTCGAGACGATCTCGTACTGATGCGAGACGATTTCGATTGCAGCACACATCGAGGCAATCAATGCTCGGAGTTTGCTCTTCTGTCTCTTTTCTCTGTCATTTTATGCTATAAATTAGATTGTTTATTCAGTTTTTATACTATATTGCATTTGGAGTTCACCCATTTTGTCTAGTTTGCATATTAAGATCATATTCTGCTATCTAAACACAATTATTTGCATTTACTTCTGTTCTTGTATATTGTTCAACACTCATATTACTGTTTCACATAGTTTGCCCCTGTTTGCAAAATAGAATTTCTTGTATTTCGTATCTGTTTGCTGTTTTGCAGGTCTCTGATGAATTCGTCTGACGAATTCGTCAGATTGCAGACGATCTTGTCAGTTTAGACGATTTTATCAAATTGAAGGCGATTCTGTTGAATTGCGGATGATCCAGATCGCTTCAAGCTTCGTAAACTCCATCGACTTCCGGATCGGGTAATCTTCATTGGCCTCCCGCAAATTCTCTCGTTTCTGTTTTTCCTTTCTCGTTTGTTGTATGCATTTAAATTGCATTTTCATGTAGTTTAAGTTAGAATCATTCGGCCAAACCTAGGATGAATATTTAAAAATAAAACGAACTCATCAAAACTCATTCCCAAAACCTAGGCGTGGAAACCGCCATCAAATGTTTCCCCGGTGAACCCACCATCCGTCGAAAAATCACCAAAATGCACCTCCCTTGAGAGGCGGGACCTTCACAAAGTCCTCTCGTCTGAGGTACCCCACCATCCTTTTCCCATCCTCCTTCCAGGCGCGGATCCAATAGCCTGAAGGTAGGGGCTGCGAAAAATTTGGAGCGATACAAGCCCCAAAGGTAACCCTTTTCCATTGATGACAAATGGGGAGAGATATGAGTAAGGGGGAGAGCATCAAGTGAAGAGAAGAGCTTCAAGTTAGGGGGAGCAAAACTTCAAAGGTAGATTCTCAAGTTGTTGGCATAGTTGGTTTTAGTTTTGGCTCTTAAGATGTGTTTCAATAAAGGTTTGCCATCAATGACAAAGGGGGAGATTGTTGGCAATTTTGGGTACCTTGGGTACATTGCCTTTGCTCAAGTATAGAAGTTGTCATTGATGTCAAGAAGCTTTTGAAGGATTCTAATTTAATGTCAAAGAATTTTTTTTAATGAAGGTTACAAAGATGGACAGTGAGTTTCCAAGAAGATCGGAGTAGCCCATTTGCAAAAGATCAAATAAAAATACAAGTAAGAAAAAGTATGCAGCTGGTTGGAAAAACTGTCACAATTTCGCAACATGTTTGAGGAGAGAGAAAGTGCTAGCAAAAATGTCATGATTTCGCAACATGTTTGAGGAGAGAGAAAGTACTGGAAAAACTGTTACGATTTCGTGACATGCTGAAAGAAAAAGAAGAAGCTGGCAAAACTGTCGCGATTTCATGACATGTTGGCAGAGAAGGAGAACAAGATGGAAAGTGTCACGATTTCATGACATGTCACATTTTCATGACTTGGAAAGTGCAGGAAGGCAGAGAAGGAAAAGTGTTGCGATTTCACGACACATTGCCAAGAAAGTTGTATGAACGAGAAAGTGTCACGATTTTGCGACATAATGCAGAAAAGAGAGTCCACAATGTGAACTGTCACGATTTCGTGACAAGTTTGAAGAGAGAGAAAGTAACATGAAAAATGTCATGATTTCATGACATGCTACAGAGGTCGAGGTGAGGACTATCGTGATTTTGCGACATGCTAAAAATCTTGAAGTAAGAACTGTCATGATTTCATGACATGTAGCTAAGGGAAGAGTTTGAAATGAGAAGCGTCGCGATTTCGCAACAGGTTGCAAAGAAAGCTTTTGAAAGCTGAAAGTGTCACATTTTCACGATAGGATAAAAAAAGTGTATGGATGCAGAAAGTGTCATGATTTTGTGATAGGTAGAAGTGAAGAAGCTAGCAGATGAAGATGTAGCGATTTCATGACAGAAATTGGAATCAGGTCTTCTATAGGAGAAGTGTCACGATTTCATGACAGAAGCAAAGAGGAAGGCTATGAAGACAAAAGTGTCATGATTTCACGACATGTTCTAGTTTCATGGGCATAAGGCAAAAAAGAGCTTAAGGCAGCATAAGTGTCGCAATTTCATGACATGTTCCAGTTTTGCGGATGTAAGGCAGAAAGAAGCTCAAGGCAGCGAAAGTGTCATGATTTTGTGACAAAAGCTGAGAGGAAGGGCATGAAGACAGAAGGGTCACGATTTCATAATGAAATTGAAGATGACGTCAGTAGAAGCAGATGTGTCGTTATTTCGTGACAAAAGTAGAGAAGGCCATGAAGACAAAAGGGTCACGATTTCACGACAAAAGAGAAGATGACATCAGCAGAAGCAGAAAGTGTCGCGATATCATGACAAAAACAAAAAGGAAGTCAAAAGAAGCAAAAGTGTCATGATATCATGATAGCAGGAAAAAGGTGTATGGAAGGCAAAGGTGTCGCAATATCGTGACATGTTGTAGTTTCATGGTAGAAGCTACCAGAAAGTTGTAGAGGCAGTGAAGCCGACAAAGTTAAAATTGGGCCGACATTTTTTAGGGTTTACAACTGACGTAGTTTTATGATGTGCAGCTGACTAAGATCAAGATTTTAATCTTGAAAAGTTTAGTATAAAAGGAGGGCTTCTTGGAGTGTTAAGAAATCGATCAAAGTGTGCGTTCAAAGAGCGACGTTCACAGATAGAATGCAGGGGTGAAGTTCGATCACCGAAAAACACAGTGCAAAATTTGATTGCAGTGTACTGAGTGCATTTCTTTGAATCTTCTAAGTGAGAGAGATTGCAAGGAAGCAGAGTGCACGAAGACGTTGCTGCTATGATTGCACAAAGGTGCAAAGGTCGATGTTGATCAAGTGCAGCTGTGATTGCACAATAAGAGCGAAGGACTATGTTTTGTGAAGAACAGAGGAAGAGGACAGACTTGTGCCAGACCGAAGGACTATGTTTGGTGCAGACCAGAGAAAGAGAAAGAAGATTTGTGCCAGACCGAAGAACTGTGTTTAGTGCAGACCAGAGAAAGAGAAAGAGGATATTTATGCTATATCGAAGGACTGTGTTTAGTGTAAATTAGAGGACCAGCTTTGCAAGTGATAGAGTTGAGGACAGAGGTCTCCAGCCAGAGCAGGGAAGACAGGTGTCTTCTGTGGATAGAGTTCCATTTGCTAAGGGCAGAGGAGGCAGAAGTCTTCTAGAGGATCACTAGCCAGAATAGAGCTAGGGGATTGGTGTCTCCTTTGGGTTGGTGCCCATAAATATTGTAATCAGGAAAGGTATTCCCAGATTGTGAGTTGATAAAATTTAGACAAAAATTTTATCCATGGAGTAGCCCACATTGGGTGAACCACGTAAATTGTTGTCTCTTTTGTGGATGGTGTTTTGTGCATTGCTTTTATTACTGCTATTAATACTTCTTTCTATACACTACATAATATTGATTTAAAATTTGATTTGAAGGAAAAATTAAAAATCCGTCTTATACTGTTCACCCCCCTCTTAGTATAAGCTTGTGTTCTTCAAGTCGAAATCACCAGTTAGGGTTTCTAGAAAATCCTGTGATAATTTATAGACAGTTGCACAGGCGCTCTGTGGCACCTGTTGATCCACATAGGTGTCATGCTATACCTATACAGGTGCTCTAATATGCTTACATAGGCACTCTGTTGTTCCTGGTAGTGATTTGAAATAGATATTAGGCTTCCGAGTAAGTCTTGCGGTCATTTTGTTCAAATTCTTGATTTTACGTATTTCGATGTTTTATTGTTTATTTTCAGATTTCAAGATTTAAATGAACTTACATTAAGTAATTTGGGAATATATTCATTTTATATTGCATTTAGGGCACCTATGCATTCATTTCATTCATATTTTGAGTTTTCTATTATGAAAAGAATTGCAAATTCAAATAATTCCTGCATATTTCTGCTTGCATTTTAAAGTGAAAAGCATTCATTATAATTTGTATTTTAGGAGTTAAGGGTTTCTTATTTTACTTATCTAAGTAGGAACAATACTTAAATACAAAAAGTATTCCTACCCTTGGGTGGCACCTTTGGCAGAGAGGTGGACGAACCCTCCGGTTGCTATCTAGGCAGGGGGTTTTAAGTGGTGTACTTCACACTCTTTAGAAGAAATTTGTATTTATGTGTTGGATTCTAATTTAGATTTATGAAATTTGTTATCTTTAACATTTTTTTTCAACAATAGAGAAAAAAAATTAAAATAAATCACACACATCACGTTGCACTTTAAACAATAGTAACTAGATTTCATCACAAATTATCGCTTGATATTTGGTGATGGTGGTAGTCATTTACATCCACCAATATCTACCCCTAGACACCTTAGGGTTACCCCTGAGCAAACTTGTTGGATTTCATCACCAACAAGAATCTCATTGCCCCAACCAACCATAGTCTTTTACCTTTATTTTTTATTAAACAAGATTAGGGTACACCAAACACACAAAACTATCATATCTAAAAGGAATTTATACTAAAAAGAGATAATCAATGAAAAAGGTAAGCCAAACAAGGTGAAACTTAGGATTGATTATTTTATTTGTTCCTAAATTCTTTAGCTCTATTTTTAGTTTTGAAATTTAATTATCCTGAAATTGTATTTTTTAAATTATTTTATGGTTTTAACTCAAAATTAGACAAAATTATTAAATCAGAATAATTTAATGGAAAATATAACAAACACACCTACTACCTCAGTAGCCAACCCTTCCAATCCTAGCCCATCTAGACCCATTTACCCACCTCTTCCATAAGAGGGATCCCTTCCTCAAAATATTGAGCAACCATCCATCCAAATTGACATGGACAAGGTAGAGGCTATATACAAGTATTCTAACTATGTCCTAGAACCCATTAGCCAAGACTATGTTGAACAACTAGAATTAGCTACATCTTGTCCGTCCAACCCCACCTGAGGATATCCTAATTTTGCTCATAAATATGGTATGCCCTCTTCTCTCAGTACAGCCCAATAAAACCCAAGTGTTTTTAACACTTGTCCTCCATATGGCTATACCCAAATCCATTCCATTCCTTTGTATGAGGAGTATGTCAATGCTGCCTCATAGGTACCAACTTACCAAGTTTACACATCAAGTGAAGCTTGCTCCATGACCACTTCCTCAAATCCATCCACATCCATAACTTCATATTCTAATTTACCCGTAGCCCTATCAATTTCCTCCATGTCTGAGCAAGAACTTCAAGATATATCGAGTCTCATGAAAAAATTGCTTCTACAGCATCAAAACGCTAGACAATAAGTTCAAATGAATCCTATACTTCCTGTAGTTTCAAACCAACCAACCATGGCCAACAAAAATTCAACTTGGGTCCCCTAATATTTGGTGGTGTCCATCCCCAATCCACCTCCAATTCAAAACCCAACCTCACCAATCACAATTTCTTCTAGCCAACCTAACCAATTCTTCCAAAATCTTCCTCCTCAATATTCTCCTTCTTTCTATCATCAATCTTCCCCCCATCAATTCCACCAAAACCCACTCATCACTCCCCAAAATTTTTCTTCTAGTCCATCTCCAAATCATCAGGTTATCCAAGGCTTCCACATTCCTAGGGAAGATCTTTGGATTCAGGCCATGCAAAAGCAAATAGATTAGTTGATGCAAAACACTCCTGGCATGTCAAGCCAAAAACCAACTCTAAGTCAACTAATACACCAACCAATCCATCCTTCGGTACCATCACCACCATATCTAGTAGACTTTACATTACCAAAGTTTGACAAGTTTAGGGGAACTGAGGACCCTAATGAGCATGCTAGCTCATTTGTTCATGCATTCTTTCGGATTCAAACCAATAATGCTCTCATGCTCCAAATATTTCCTCAAAAATTAGGAGGATAGGCTATAGAGTGGTTCAATCAGTTACCAACTCATAGTATTTATACTTTTTCTTAGCTGATTGACTTATTCCTTGAGCATTTTATCCTAAACATCAAAAAGGTTTTATTATTAGATGCATATGAATTAAGATAATGGGATGATGAAACTATTTATAAATTTGGAAACTATTGGAGGGCAATCATTACCAAATTGCCATTCTCCCTCCCAATGGATGAAATTATCAAATTATTAACCAAGAGTTTCTTAAAACCCATCTCTTGGATGCTTCAGCTTCATACTTATCGATCAATTGAAAAAGCTTTGGCACAAGCTAGCATCATTGATGAGATAAAAATCCAAGAAGGTTTGATTAAGCCTAAAAAGAAAGAATGGAAAAACAAGAGCCAATTTGAAAGTAATTGATCAAGCCAAAACAAATCATCACAAGCCTCTTCAGGTAGTCCATCAAATCAAGTAAATCCAGTGGTGATGAGCTAGCCTGTAGTGGCTCAACAACCCGTGCAACAACCACAAAAAATTACTTATCATGCAGTCCCCTCAGTAACTCAAGCACTCACAATACAAAACACATTGCCAACTGTGGAAAACCCCTCCTGTCGATAATACACTTGACCCAAACACCAATACACTCCTTTAACGGAGTCGTATTCTTCCATATTCCAAAGTTTGTATGAAACAAACAAGTTGGATTTTCTAGAAATTAAACCTGATGACCCCACAAAACGTAGCAAAAGTTACAGGGAACATCTATTTTACCCATACATTAGGTAAAATGGTCATGATATCAACACTTGCAATATTTTTAAGAAATCGTTCAATATCTCAAATACTTTGGGGCCCTAAAGGTAGATAGTCCCCTATATCCACAAAATCAAAACTTGAGAATATTTCAAACACCTCTTCCCAACCATGAAGAGGCCCAAAATAATGTAGGAGTTAATAATCATCTCACACCTCCTAACCAAGTTAATCATGTTCAAACTTATCAAATTTTTTTGGGAGCAGTCCTTGTGGTCATAAGAGGTCAAAGGAAAAATTAAAAAAATGCCCAACAACCAAATTCACAACCTTCAAAGCCACCACCAATTCAGACTTCTTCAAATCCATCCTCACCAATCCTTATTTCTAGTCTACCACTATCGTCCATCCACTGAGGCCTACGTATTTCCCTAATCTGCTTCTATAGATTTAGCCCTAATCCATAGGCACAACCGAGTGCCTTCCTCATCCCATAGGTGCAGCTGCATGCCTGCTGTATTCTATAGATGCAACCCCATTCTTGTTTTTCCCATAACCACACACCAGAAATCTACCACATAAGACCGTCAAGTGTCGTCGGGGCATCCTACCATCAATCTGCAATGGAGCAATAGATCTATTCATCAACAGAAAACAAGGTAAATCTACTTATTTTGTTACATTTCATATTGTTTAACTCTGTTCATATTTCATACTATTATTATCTAGGGTTTTAGTTATGATTTCTAAGGGCTCACACAGTGGAGCCCTCATTATTATTACTAACTTTCTTGTATTTCTTTGTGTGCAAATTAGAAAGTATATCAGAAGCATTGGATAGTTGATGAAGCTGAAGTGGCCCAACTTAATGGATATCTGAAGACCACTCAAACTTGTTGGGATCAAAGACATGATTGAAGTGAAAATACGACACTAAAACAAATATGAAAATAAAATAATCCAAATGAACAAGAGATTGCACAAAATATGATTTTATTCAATAGATGGGGGATTTGAGAAACTCCTTTGTTACAATTGATCCATTCAAAGGAATTATTTTTATACAATAATTGTAGATGCTAGGGTTCTCCAAAAACCTAGCTACAAAATAAGTAGTGTCTTCAATGTATCTTGCTTCCAACATGCTGAGTGGGCTTCTGTTTATTTGTAATTGAGCCACTCTAGCTTCAACAACTACTTAACAATCCTTGATTGATGCCATCTGATCCTGCACACACATCAAACATAAAGTTGTTAGTAAACAAAATGAGGGTTCCATAGTGTGAACCCTTATAAATGCTAACTAAAACCCTAGATCTGAATAAACAAACATGCAAAATCCAAATAACAACAAATAAATGCACAAAAATACTTACTTTATTGTTTTGTTACTTTGTTGCAAATTTATGGTAGGATTCCCTGACGACACTTGATGATCTTATGCAACAAATTTATGGCATGTGGCTCTAGAAATATCAAGCACAGGGTTGCACCTGCAGAATGTGGCAGGTGCACGGTTGCACCTATGGGATAGGGTAGGTGCACGGATGCACCTATGGGATAGGGCAGGTGCTCGGTTACACCTACGGATTAGGGCTAAATTTGCAGAAGCAGATCGGGGAAATATAAAGGGCTCAATGGAAGGATGGCAATGGCTATGGAAAAAATTGGGATGCAAAGGTGGCTGGAATACAAAAATCCTAGGGCAAGCTAGGGTTTTGGGGAAGGATCAGCTAGGGCACAATCTACTCACAAGAAATAATCTCTCAACAAGGTCAGGACTCACAATTAAATTAGAGCTCCAACATTCAAGTTTTCCATAGATTGAACATTGATAAGAATGTTGATGGAAGAATGTAATGATGCCGCCAAAGTTGAAGTTGATTTGTAAGTGTTAGAGCTGTTAGTAGTTGATTTTGCACCTTTTTGGATAGAAAAAATTGATTCCATGGTCAAATCAACTCCAATTGTTGTGAAATTTTGTGGGATGATGAAAAATATGGAGTAGATGAGATGAGTGTCAGTTTTGTAAAAATTTGGAATCATTTGATGTGTTTTGTGACTCAATTTGTGTATTTTACAAATTTATGTCGTATTCAAAAAATATGTGTGCAAAATGATTCTTGTTTTCACAAAACATGATTTGATGATGTGCATGATGTGTGGATGAAATTTGGTGAAATTTTGAGGGGGCAAGCTACTATTTTTATCCCTTTTGTCTTTATGTCATTTTGGCACCCAGGCGCCCGGCTGCACTTGCAGTATCCTGCAGGTTCTTGATTGTGCATGGGTGTGTCTGCAGGCATCCATGTGCACCTGTAGCCTGTAGGTGATGCTCTACACCTGAGTGCACTAGCTACAACTATAGGTAGCTTGCAAGGAAAATTTTATGGCTCATTTATGCGCTTGAGAGTTTTTGAGTCTGCGCTTGAGGAGTGGAGTGCATTAGTGAGGGAAGTGAGGTTGGTGGAAATCTATGTGGGAGCTATAGCGATGGAGGGAGAGAATGCTATTGGTGGAGCTGAGGCACGATTTGCCCTAGTAATGTTGAAAAACACTTTGTTATTTTGTGCAAAAATTTTGAAGTTTTTTTTTTTGAAATTAATACTAATGTAAAAAATTTGTTGTTGCAGTTGCGGGAGATAGAGCCTCGACATCGGTTCTCTCCTCTCATTCTTGGGATGAGGAAGAAGCTTACGGAGGGTGATTGGGAGCTTTTGAAGAAGGTGGGTTTGGAGGGAGTGGCTCGATTGGATGTGGTGAGGGTGGACGATGGGTACCTCTCATCATTGATAGAGAGATGGGACTCGGATAGGGGGACCTTTTAGTTGTCGATTGGGGAGGCTACTGTCACACTTGAGGATGTATATCGCATCCTCAAGGTGCCAGTGGAGGGTGAGAAGGTGATGGTTGGGCATGATAAGAAGGTGGAGATGATGAAGATGTTTGGTGAGCGATGGTAGGAGGTGAGGATGGGAGATGGGGGTATATGCTATTTGAGCATGTACAAGGCTAAGGAGTTGGATGCACTCCTAGCCTTGATCATGTTCGTGTTAGCAAACATAGTGCTCCCCAATAGCACTGGGTGTAGGTTCCCTTGGAACCTATTGGGATTGGTGAGTGACCTACTCACCAATCCAAGGGCGTATGCATGGGCTCCTACATTATTGGTGTAGTTATACCGGGAGCTATATGAGGTTACACGAAGAGGGAGGAAGGGGATTGGATGCAGCTTCCTTCTTCAGTGTTGGGCATGGGAGCACTTTAGTGTGGCTCGGCCAGAGGGGTTACCTTTCCAGGCATGGTAGATGGGTGAGCCCTATGCTAGGATATGGGCAGTGGCTGAGGAGGTGCAGCCAAGTCGGGAGGAGCATACCAGCCAATGGTATAGGGATATGTGGGTAGGGTTGACTTTGGCTCAGGTGATATGGAGGCCATGGCGGGGAGCCATGTGGGAGGGTGATGAGGAGCAGCTATGGTGGGTGAGGCAGGCACGATGGTTGGTTGGGAGGAGAGATGAGGAGGTGGAGTACTTTCAGTACTCATGGGTGTTGAGGTAGTTTGGTTTACCTTAGGGTGTGCTGGATGAGCCAGTGTTGTACCGACATCGATGGGATGAGGTGGGGCTTCCATGTGCAGAGCCATGGAGATTGCAGATAGAGGATGATGAGCAGTTGGAGGTCCTAGATGTAGATGATTTGGGGTGACTCTAGAGTATGCAGCATGGTTTGGTACCCAACCAGTATGGGTGCCAAAGGTGGTGATGGGTGGGGATGCGATAGCTATGGAGTCGAGGATGACTCCAAAGAGGATGAGGTCTTAGTGATCGATGAGTCAGAGGTGATCGAGGGGAGCATCATAGACTCCCAAGGTGGAGGTAGTAGAGGATGAGGGGGAGGATGATGAGGATATGGGGGAGATCTCCGAGGTGGCTAGGCTATAGGCTGAGGTGGAGCAGCTTCATGAGGAGCGAGAGACTATGATGGAGGCTCATAGGGAGGCTTTGGTAGGGTGAGATGTGGTCATAGCTAGGTTACGGGCTACTATAGCTTGGATGGAGGTAGAGCGGCTGGTAGATGGGGTAGGTGATCAGGAGATGGTCACGAGGCTTCAGGAGAGATATTGGTGAGAGAGCATCGACATCATATTGACTTATGGTGACTACATGCTAGTGAGACATATGCACACTCTTTGGAGGATTTGTGCATGGCTAATCACATTCCTTTGCTGGATCCTCCATCATCCTCTAGGATTGAGTCATCGAGGCATACGACATCTAGGCAGAGTTCTAGGTCTAGGGCTCCTACTAGGTCTCAGGGGTCCTCTCATGGACATTAGCTTAGTGCTTAGATGCACTTTTGTATATGAGCCTTGGTGCTCCATTGTAGCCTTTTTGGCACTCATTGTACATATGATATTTTATATATATATACATGGATTTTATGTTTGTGTTATCTTTTGTGTGAATGTTTTTGTGTATGCAATGCATGTTTTATGAAAATGTTTTATGAATGTTTTATGGATGATTAATGCAAGCTAATTATGATGTGTATGCATAGTGCTTATATGGATGATTAATGCAAGCTAAATGGTATGTATATGAATAATGAATGCAAACTATATGAGAGGAATGCATGATGTTCGAATGATCATTTATAGTTCAAAATTTTGTTGGCCATTTTTGTTCATTGTTTTGCAATCGGGGGCACCAAACTTGGTGGCTTTATGCGGGTTGATCCATGATGAAGACATGGATGAAGTGATATGGATGTTGATATGGAAGAAGATATGGATGTTGATATGGAAGAATATATGGATGTTGATATGGAATACTGAAGGATTTTTAGAGACTCAAACATACTAGTGTTATCAACCAAACTCACTAAAGGTTGTCTAACTTTCTTTAGGACCAATGTGTGTGCAAGTGAAGTTCATGTACCAAATCTTGAGCATGACAATGACCCTAGGCAATCAAGAACCAATGTGTGTGCACGTGAAGTTCATTAACCCATTATGAGTAAATTAGGCATGACCTATTATGGAGAGGACCAAGAAGCTAGCTTGTCCGTATGTGCGGTCAGAGGTCTCCCTTTTTGGAAGAGAGACATGTCACCCTGCATGAGCTTACTCCACTGCCATTCAAGCATCTATAGCCCTAGTGGAGACTCACTCCATAGTCCAATGATCTGATCTTTAGGCCTTGGGGATGACTACATAACTTTCTGAGGGAAATGTAGTATGATCCTTACAGCTTTAGGGATCTATGGTGTGTGCATAGAAATTGTTAATTTTGGATAGAGCTTTGGGGAATCAGATTCTCAACCGAAGTGTGATGAGAATGTGACCCTATCCTTACTACTCTATATTTTTTGTTTATATTTGGAGAGCAACTGTGATAGTGGTGAAAACCACTATTTTTTATTTTGGACTATGTTGCATGATAGGACAAGCGAGGAATACCCTTTTCACTTCAAGGTGCCACCCAAGTATGGTGTTATCCCTCTTTGACTCAAAATATTTTTAAGATGTGAAGAAGTGTGGTTGGTGCAAGATTGTTTTTGGAATCAGTTGACAAGACTCAAGATTTTCTTAATGTGAAAAAGTGCTTTTGGTCCTAAAGAAAATTGGACATCTTTTTGGAGGTTGCTAGACACACTAGTAGTGGTTGAGTGACTAAAAATTTGGGTTTATGATTTTTGACAAATGGGATTGTTGGCTTATGATATTGGGGAAAATTGCATAAATACCAAAAATAGGTACCCCCAATTGTGGAAACTTGACTTTTTTATTTGGCCATATCATCACTACTATAAAATATCATTGAACGTGGGATGGGATGAATGCAATTTGCAAAATGAAGGAATGTAGTGAAATGCATATGAGATATGTAAAATGTAGTGGAATGCATGTGGAATGAATGCAAATGGAATATGTATGCAATATGTATGAAATGTGAAAATATATGTAAATATGCCTATATGTAAATGCAAGATGTATGCAATGGGAACATGCCTATGTGAATGATCTATTTTTGTTTGTTTTTTTTTTTTTAGCCATGTATATATACATATAAACATCATATTAACAATAAAATACCTTCAAATGGATAACATTAAGTGGTTCGGGTTCCTCCACTCCCTCTAAATCGGCAAGTCTATATGTACCATTACCCACTTTTTGGGAAATTATGTATGGACCTAACCAATTAGCCATGAATTTGTCATGAAGGTGTGGTAAAGCATTGGTGTTTTGTTGGTTCTCTTTAAGTACAAGATCTCCTACTTGAAATTCATGAAGATGGACTTTGGCATTGTAAGCACGCTTTAGGTGGTCTTGATAAACTCGTAAGTGTTCTAGTGCATTGACTCACCTCTCATCAAGAAGAGTGAGTTGGTCAAGACGTGCTTGTCTAGCGGTGTCATCATCTATGAATTCCTGCAAAGAAATTTACAAGAGGGGAATCTCGAGCTCAAGAGGCATGATAGCTTCAGCTCCATAGACCAAGGAAAATGGTGTTGCTCCTATTGGTGTTTCGGATGCTTGTTCGATAAGCCCATAGTGCCAAAGGGATTTTTGTATGCCAGTCTCTATGATTTTCGTTAACAAGTTTCTTGAGAATAGCAATCAAGGTCTTATTGGTAGCTTCGGCTTGTCCATTTGCTTGTGGGTAATAAGGAGTCGAGAAACTATGTTGGATATTATATTTCTCGCAAAGTGCTTGAACATCCTTGTTCTTGAAAGACTTACCATTATCAAAAATGATTTTAGAGGGAATACCAAAATGACAGATGATATGGTGGAGTATGAAGTCCACAATTCGAGGTCCTATCGTATTGGTTAGAGGAATGGCCTCAACCCACTTTGTGAAGTATTCAGTGGCCGTGATGATGAATGTATGTTGTCCTGAGGAAGGAGGTAAAATTTTTCCAATTAGGTCTAGGCCCCATTGTGAAAAGGGCCAAAGGCTTTGGATAGGTTGTAAAGCTTGTGATGGTACATGAGTTAAATTGGCGTGTGCTTGACATTGCTTACAATTTTTGACATAGTTGCAACAGTCACGTTCCATTGTGGGCCAATAATAACCCATGCATAAAAGATGCTTTGCAATGGCCATCCCACTAAAATGACCACCACAAGTACCATCATGGGCTTCAGCTATGGCTCTTTGAGCCTCACTTTTTTTGAGACAACGAAGAAGGATTCCATCATAACCATGTTTATACAACACATCCCCCAAGAGAATAAAATGGGCTACTTTTTGCTTGAAAGAGCATTTTGCAGACCGAGACATATCATATGGGAGTGTTCCAAATTTTAGAAAGGCCACTATTTGGCTTGACCAAGACTCATATGGTTTCGAATGGATAAAGCAAATATCTTTTCCATCCTTAGGATCAGTACAGACAATGGTTGCTTTAGAGATTGTTGAGATTATTAGGGGTTGTACCTCTCCTAAGTCATATTTTGGAATCAATGATCCAAGAGAGGCCATCGCATCTACAAATCTATTAGTCGAACGAGGCAAGTTGTTGATTTCATACCATTCGAATGTTGAGAGCAATTTCATTGCTACTTCATGATAAAGCTTAATGGTAGGTTCTTTGCATTGGTATTCTCTTGTTACCTATTTGACAACAAGTTGAGAATCCCCAAATATCCTAATACGCTTGATGCCCATAGCTATAGTGGATTGAAGACCTAAGATTAAGGCTTCGTACTCTATAGTGTTATTTGTGCATGGAAAGTCTAGCTTGAATGATAAAGGGATGGGTATCCCATGAGGTGTATGAAAGACAACTCCAGCACCTTGACCTTTCTCGCACTTAGATCCATCAAAGAATAAGGTGATATCGACGTCTTCCTCTAGAATGACATCTTCTTCTAATTCAGTGATAGAAAATACCGAATCATCTGGGAGCTCTATAATCAAAGGATGATCACTAGGTAGTGGAGCTTCCACAAGTTGATCGGCTATAACCTGACCTTTAATGGATTTTTGGCTGATAAATTCGAGATCAAATTCTGTAAGGAGCATTATCCATTTAGCGGTACGAGTGTTATTGTAAGTGCGAGACATCATATAACGTAGAGGATTTTCTCTAGCTATGACATAAGTTGTATGGCTAAGCATATAATGTCAAAGTTTCTTAGTGGCAAAAACCACTGCTAAGCACAACTTCTCTACATAAGCGTATCGGGTTTCATAACTTACCAATGTTTGACTAATGTAATAAATGGCTTGCTCTCGATTTTGTTCATTTTTTTGTGCAAGCATTGTCCCTAAAGCAAAGTCCATTGCTGAGACATAAAGATAGAAAGGGACCCCTGAATGAGGAGGAGCTAAGACTGGAGGAGAAGCTAGGTATTGCTTGATGTCATCGAAGGCTTTTTGACATTCATCTATCCATACAAATGGCACCCCCTTTTGTAGCAGGTAATTGAATGGCCTGCATTTATCATAAAGTTGCACAATAAAATATCGGATTGATTGAATATTTCCTTGTAAACTATGCAATTCCTTAATGTTAGTTGGGGGAGGCATTTCCATGATGGCCTTGACCTTGTTTGGGTCCACTTCAATGCCTCTTTTGGAGATAATGAATCCTAAAATTTTACCTGAGGTAACACCAAAGACACACTTTTTGGGATTTAACCTCACCTTATGTTCTAGAAGTCGGTCAAAAATATTTTCCAATACACTAATGTGCTCTTGTCGAGTTTTAGATTTAGCCAAGAGATCATCCACATAGTCTTCGATAATCTTATGCATGTAATCATGAAAGATGTAAGTCATGGCTCGTTGATAGGTAGCTCCTACATTTTTGAGGCCAAAGGGCATAACCTTGTAACAAAAGGTCCCCCAAGGTGTTGTGAATGTTGTTTTGTGTTGGTCATCAGGATTTATGCGAATTTGGTTGTATCCTAAAAAACCATCCATGAGGGAAAGCATTTCATGGCCAGCGCAGGTATCGACAAGAGTATCAATGTTTGGAAGAGGAAAGTCATCCTTAGGACACGCCTTATTAAGATCTCAAAAATTAGTGCAAATGTGTATCGACCCATTAGGCTTACGAATGGGTACCATGTTTGAAAGCCACTCAGGATAGTCAATAGGAACAATGAAATTGACATCTAGAAGTTTTTGAAGCTCTTCCTTGACTATGAGGGCCACGGTAGGATGCATCCTTCTAAGCTTTTGTTTGACCAGTTTGGCATCGGGATGTAAGGTGAGGTTGTGGACCACAAGACTAGGGTCAAGACCAGGCATATCCTTATAGGACCATGCAAACACATATTTCTTCTTCTTGAGGAGAGCAATGAATTGCTCTTGTTCATCGGATGATAAGATTTTTCCAAGCTTGACAATTTGGGGATTGTCAGGATCTGAACTAAGGTTCACTTCGATGGTATCTTCAATAGACATATGTGAACCTTCCTCAAGTTGATGTGGTGTTGGGATCAGATGAATGTCATCTAAGATGTCATCCAACTCTTCCTGCTTATCATCATCTAACTCTACCTGAAAGACCTTGGGATTCTTGGTAGAAGATGGAGGTGAAGGTGGAGGGGAAGGAGGAATGTAGTTGGTAGAAGCCCTTAACAATTCCTCGGATAGGATGAACTCTAAAAAGGAGGGTGGGGAAGAAATATGGTCCATGTCAACAAGGCTTATGTCAATTGGAATTGGCTTAGCCAAGTTGTATGGATTGCGGAGTGGGGTGAATAAGTCAATAGGATTCATACTGACTTAGTAGGAGAAGAGATGGATTGGAAGAATGGATGGGAACCGATGTTGAATCTTGTTAACCCTAGATAGCAACAATAAAACATGAAATTAAATGCTATGTACATGCAAAGAAATATTTTGTTTTTGTTTTGTTTTGAATATTTTTTTTTTTGTTTATATACATATGTTACAAATTTTGGCTTGGTTGAATGGCTCAATGGAACTCATGTGGGGGTGGTTCACTAGGTGGGTCAACTTGTTCTTGTGGAAGAAGCAAGCGAAATATGGGTTGATGGATGGAAAATAGTTTGAGGTAAAACTCATCCTGTTGGGTAAGGGGAACAATGGGCTGAAATTCCTCTTCAGAATCATCAGAAGCATTGGACATAAGTTCATACTCTTCATAACTTTCATCATCAAAATCTGGAAGTGGGTAGGAAAAATTTAGGGGATCTTCTTCTTCATTGAAGCTAAGCTCTTGAAGAGCTTGTTCAAGAGAAGTGGTTGAGGAAAATGGAAGGGGGCTTTGTCTTCTTCATTGAGGCTAAGCCTTTGGAAGGCTTGCTCAAGGGAAGTGGTTGAGGAAAGTGGGGTATATCCCAAGCCTGAATGATCATGTGCTCCTCGATATGGGAAATCAATTATGTCATGTATCCCTTGTTCATGGGAACCTAGACCTTGACCTTGCCAATTGACTATATGGAAGTAACGAGATGGAAATCCCATCATATTTTGTATGTTGGCACGTCTTGGCTCTTTTGGTTCTTCAGGCGGTTTTTCTGTAATTGAGGAATCCAACCCTCCATAGACAAATTTAATACTATTAGGAGTGGAGCTCATATCATAGACAACACCTATGGTTAAAGGAGGGTCACGTGGGTGACCGAAATCCTTGGTTATGGGGATGGCAAGAGGGGTAATGGTAACATCTTGGACCACGTATTCACCAATACCAGGACTAGTGATGTGGACCTCGACTTGGGATGAGGTGGTGGATGATGTGGAAATGGATGGCTCAGGATTGGAGGTGGTTGTGGAAGGTGGCGGGGAGTTGAATATTTCACAATCTAAAAGTTTGACTTGTGAAACATCGACTGATGGAGAAAGATTGGGTGATGGCTTGGAATTAGAAGAAGGTGGATGAGGCAATGATGATGAAGAAGAAATGGTTGTAGAAGAAGGAGTGGTTGAGGTGGATGATGTGGTGAAAGTGGATTGACCTTGACCACATGTACAAGAAGAAATGGATGATTGAGGGGGTTTGGTGATGGGTAACTCCTCAAAAATAGGAGCTTTGGAAGAAGATGTGGATGGATTAGAAGATGAAGTGGATGGATTCGAATATGATGGGGATAAGAATAGGTGGGTGGAAGGCAACATGGATTCATAGGGGTTTGAAATGAAATTACAATACTTGAAAGGTTCTACATCTACGGGGATGCAATGGACTTGACCATCATGAACGTATTTCAAGCATTGGTGGAGAATTGATGGAACACATTTCATCTCCCTCATCCAAGGTCTACCAAGGAGTACATTGTATGCCATGGCCCCTTCCAAGATGTGGAACATAGTATGCAATATTTTAACCCCTACTTCAATGGGTAAAACAATAGTGCCAATTATGGTACACAAAGCATCGTTAAATGCTTTGAGGGTGAATGAGGACTTGGAAATATGGGAAGGTGGAAGTTTGAGGTTGCTAAGGGCAGCGGTAGTGATAATGTTGATGGATGAGCCGGTATCAATTAGGACTCTCTTAAATGGCTTTTTGTCTATCAGGGCCATGATATG
The DNA here is from genome assembly GCA_028583015.1 of Wollemia nobilis. Classification (NCBI taxonomy): domain Eukaryota; kingdom Viridiplantae; phylum Streptophyta; class Pinopsida; order Araucariales; family Araucariaceae; genus Wollemia; species Wollemia nobilis. The sequence goes on along the minus strand of JAQPPZ010015005.1, from coordinate 3,544,062 downwards.
CAATGGAGGATCTATGGATTCTGAGGTCATTGACTTTATTTCAAAGTCATAGAAGGTGATGGATGGCTCCATGCATGTTCTAATGCTCCCTACAAATTTGTTGAAGGCATTAGAGTCTTGAGCTTCAAACTCAATGGATTTAAGAATTTCCATTAGGGCTTCTCTATGCCTAGGGGATTGTTGGATGAGCTCATATATGGACAATTTGGTTGAAGCCATCTTCAAACTTGTAGTTAATCGACTGCTTAAGGATACTGCTGGCCTTAGAGGATGATGGATGGGCTGATTTGGTGGACTAGAAATATGGATTGGTGGGGATGGATTTGGAGAGGTTTGAATGGGTGGTGGATTTGAAGGTTGTGACATTTGGTTGTTGGGCATTTTGTTGATTTTGCCTTTGACCTCTTGTGACCACATGGATTGCTCCTACAAAATTTTGGTAATGTTGGACATGATTAACTTGGTTAGGAGGTGTGTGATGATTATTACCTCCTACATTAGTTTGGGCCTCTTCATGGTTGGGAAGAGGTGTTTGAAAAATTCCCAAATTTTGATTTTGTGGAGCTAGGGGATTATCTACCTTAATGGCCCCCAAGTCTATGAGGTCTTGAACGATGTTCTTAAAAACATTGCAAGTGTTGATATCATGACCATTTTGCCTATGGTATGGGTAAAATAGATGTTCCTTATAACTTCTGCTACGTTTTGTAGGGTCATCGAGCTTGATTTTTGGTAAAGCCAACTTGTTTGTTTCATACAACCTTCGAAATATGGAAGAATACGACTTCGTTAAAGGAGTGTATTGGCATTGGGGTCGAGCGTATTGTCGATGGGAGGGGTTTTCCATAGTTGGCATTATGTTTTGTATTGTGAGTGCTTGAGTTACCGAGGGGACCGCATGATAAGCAATTTGTTATGGTTGTTGCATGGGTTGTTGAGCCATTATGGGCTGGCTCATCACCACTTGATTTACTTGATTAGATGGACTAGCCGAAGAGGCTTGTGATGACTTATTTTGGCCTGATTGATTACTTTTAAATTGGCCCTTGTTTTGCCATTCTTTCTTTTTAGGCTTAATTACACCCTCTTGGATTTTTATCTCCTCAATGATGCTAGCCTGTGCTAAGGCTTCTTCAAATGAATGATAGGTATGAAGTTGAAGCATCCAAGAGATGGGTTTTAAGCAACTCTTGGTAAATAATTTGATGATTTCATCCATTGGGAGGGAGAATGGCAATTTGGTAATGACTGCCCTCCAACGGTTTCCAAAGTTATAGATAGTTTCATCATCCCATTGTCTTAATTCATATACATCTGATAATGAAACCTTATTTTTGATGTTTAGGACAAAATGCTCAAGGAATAGGTCAATCAGTTGAGCAAAAGTATAAATACTATGAGTTGGTAGCTGATTAAACCACTCTATGGCATCTCCTCCTAATGTTTGAGGAAATATTTGGAGCATGAGAGCATTGTCGGTTTGAATCTGAAAGCATGCATGAAAAAATGAGCTAACATGCTCCTTAGGGTCCTCGGTTCCCCTAAATTTGTCAAACTTTGGTAATGTAAAGTCTACTGGATATGGCGGTGATGGTACCGAAGGATGGATTGGTTGATGGATCAGTTGGCTTAGAGTTGGTTTTTGGCTTGACATGCCAGGAGTGTTTTGCATCAACTGATCTATTTGTTTTTGCATGGCCTGAATCCTAAGATCTTCCCCAGGAATGTGGAAGCCTTGGATAACCTGATGATTTGGAGATGGACTAGAAGAAAAATGTTGGGGAGTGATTAGATGGTTTTGATGGAATTGATTGGTTTGAAATTGATGGGGGGAATATTGATGGTTGAAAGAAGGAGAAGATTGATGAGGAGGAAGATTTTGGAAGAATTGGTTGGGTTGGCTAGAAGAAATTATGATTGGAGGGGTTGGATTTTGAATTGGAGGTGGATTGGGGATGGACACCACCAAATATTGGGGTACCCAAGTGGAATTTTGGTTGGCCATGGTTGGTTGGGTTGAAACTACAGGAAGTGTAGGATTTACATGAACTTGTTGTCTAGCATTTTGATGTTGTAGAAGCAATTTGTTCATGAGACCCGATATGTCCTGAAGTTCTTGTTCGGACATAGAAGAAATTGACAAGGCTATAGATAGATTAGAAGATGAAGGTATGGATGTGGATGGATTGGAGGAAATGGGCATGGAGCAAGTTGCACTTGATGTGGCAACTTGGGAGGTTGGTACCTGTGAGGCAGCATTAACATACTCCTCATACAAAGGATTGGAATGGGTTTGGGTATAGCCAGATGGAGGATAAGTGTTAAAAACACTTGGGTTTTGTTGGGATGGACTAGGAGAAGAGGGCATACCATATTCATAAGTAGAATTAGGATATCCTCGGGTGGGGTTGGATGGACAGGATGTAGCCAATTCTGGTTGTTCAACATAGTCTTGGCTAATGGGTTCTAGGACATAGTTAGAAGACCTATAGATGGCCTCTACCTTGTCCATGTCAATTTGGATGGATGGTTGCTCAATGTTTTGGGGAAGGGATCCCTCTTGTGGGAGAGATGGGTAAATGGGCCTAGATGGACTAGGTTGGATAGAATTGGAAGGGTTGGCTACTGAAGTAGCGGGTGTGTTTGTTATATTTTCCATTAAATTATTTTGATTTAATATCTTTGTTTGATTTCGAGTTAGAACCATAAAATAATTAAATCAAAATGCAATTTTAGGATTGTCAACTTAAATCTCCAAAACTAAAAATAAAGCTAAAGAATTTAGAAACAAAGAAAACAATCAATCCTAAGTTTCACCTTGTGTGGCTTACCTTATTCATTGATTATCTCTTTTTAGTGTAAATTCCTTTTAGATATGATAGTTTTGTGTGTTTGATGTATCCTAATCTTGCTTAATGAAAAATAAAGGTGAAAGACTATGGTTGGATGGGGCAACGAGATTCTTGTTGGTGATGAAATCCAACAAGTTTGCTCGGGGGTAGTCCTAAGGTGTCTAAGGGCAGATATTGGTGGATGGAAATGACTGCCACCATCACCAAATCTCAAGCAACAACTGGTGATGAAATCCAGTTACTATTGTTTAAAGTGCAACGTGCTTGTGTGTGATTAATTTTAAATTTTTTTGTTCTCTATTGTGGATAAAAAATGTTAAAGATAACAGATTTCACAAATCTAAATTAGAATCCAACACATAAATGCAAATTTCTTCTAAAGAGTGTGAAGTACACCGCTTAAAACCCCCTGCCTAGATAGCAACCGGAGGGTTCGTCCACCTCTCTACCAAAGGAGCCACCCAAGGGCAGGAATACTTTTTGCATTTAAGTATTGTTCCTACTTAGATAAGTAAAATAAGCAACCCTTAACTCCTAAGATGCAAATTCTAATTAATGCTTTTCACTTTCAAATGCAAACAGAAAGATGCAGGAATTATTTGAATTTGCAATTCTTTTCAAAACAGAAAACTCAAAATATGTGATGAATGAATGCACAGATGCCCTAAATGCAATCTAAAATGAATTTATTTCTAGATTACTTAATGTGTGTTCATTTTAAGCTTGAAATCTGAAAATAAACAGCGAAATAATGAAATACGTAAAAACAAGAATTTGAAATAGAATGGCTGTAGGGCTTACCCGAAAGCCTAAGCTCTGCTCCAAATCACTACCAGGAACAAAAATAATAGGCCTTTTACTTGGATAGTCTATGCCACAAATTTAAATCCTTTAGGAAATTGTTTTACTCCTAACTAGATTTAAGGTTTTGATTAGAATTTGCAACTCTTAATATCTCATATGGGGGCATAGGGCACACAAGAAAACATCTTAGGGAAAATTTAACCTATAGCTAGTTATATACTATAAAATGTGTAGTAATTATTGTCTTTTTAAAATCAATAAATCCATCACCAAATATTGAAAATTCTCCTCCAATATAAAATATACAATATTTTTTGAATTGGTAATGGGATTTTTCAAATCCACCACCTCCATGTAATGTCATCAATATCCATAGAATAATCTAATGTCTCAACCTCCTAGGCCTCAAAACTAGATTCACAACTGAACCTATGAAGGAGGACTAAATCTAAGAGCCTATTCTTCTATCTCACTAATTGCAATGAAACATTACCTACATTTGATGGAAGCAAAAAAAGATAACATTGAACCAAATAAACATTTTATTTATGCTCAAGTCAATTTATTGCATTTAGGAGGAAGGTATTATGGTATGTTTACTTATCTAATTTTCATGGTAAAGTTACTTTATGATATAGAGTGTCACCTAATAATTCCATTAATAGTTGGATGCCAATTATGGAATCTCTCATAGGTATATTTTATAGTATGGAAATGTGAACTCTATTTTATTTCAACTAAATGCTATGCAAAGCTATCCTTAGGATAACATTCATGGTTACAATACTATATTTTTTAGGAATTTGAATTCAAGGTTACCAAATGTTATGCCAAATGAAGAATAAGCATTTTCATATTCAATCAAAGGATTATAATACAAATTACTATTAATGATTTATAAGGTTAACCATGTCACTCTAGGTGCATCCTTCAAAGAAGCAAACCATGTAGAAGATATTCCAATTAGGGAAGAAAATATATTGCTTACCTTGCATATGGCCTATATCTCCTATTTAATCCAAAATCCATAAAATATTGGATCTATTCCCTCCATATAACACATTATGAACATTTAATCATCTTCAAACTTAACCTCTTCTTCATATATTATAATTCATATAGGCCAAAATTTACAACCAACCATTGTCTTCTAGCCACAATTGCCAGTCTTACCCATGCTATGATAACCAATAGTGATATTAAATCCATTATGGATCAATATAATATCATCATGAAAGAAATGTTAGATGTGGGAAAGACAAATCAAAATAATATTAAAATGAGGTAATGATATTAAAATATTGTGTGGAAATAGTGGTAAAGTTTGTAGTCTAAAAAATACCCCTACCTCACTAAAGACTAAATATCATGACAAAGTACTAATTAGGGTACATACTAGGTGCAAAACAATATGGTGAATAAAATTAAAAAACTAATACATTATGAAATTTTCCATGTACTATGGGCATGATCCCTTAGATTGTGTAGTAGCCATAAAGTATTCATAGACCAATCAATATGGTAAATAATATCAAGATCAATAGGTTTCCATCTTGGGTCAAATAAGACTACCAATTAATCAACTTGTCTACTATTAGACTATCCTAAATAAATCAACATAGCAAGTCTAGTGTAGTAGATAGACCTTGGCTTACCAATTCTTAAGAATGTAATCTTCACCAACTTTAGTGTAGTAGAGGGGTATGAATATTCCATATTTGATGATAATATCATATGTGCAAATCAAGAAGGGGTCAAGACCATAGGTAAAAAGAAGGCATTAGAAAAGCAAACCCTAATTCAAAAATAGGACAAAGAAAACAAAGGAACCATGGTAGTTAAGAGAGAAAGACCATAACTACAATTAGAAGATAAGGGTCCAATACTGAGTACACAATAGGAACAATAAAGTGAAAATTTTGGGAAGAACATTACTAAATGCATAGTATAGTAAGGATAAACAAATGAATAAGGGAAAGGAACATAAAGTTGAAAAGAGGTGTTCACGCATTCATAAAAAGAACACTAACTACTAACTTTGTAGGTGGTGGAGAGTCCCATCCTCTTATATACGGGACAAGGATGGACTAAAATTGTTAGTACTTATGGATTTGGTTCCTTTTCTTCACCCAATTTTCGTCAGTCTTCCACATTTTTAGGTATTTTGTATTTTAACTTTTCCAAAATACTAAAATAAGGATATAGTCATTATTAAGAGATATGTTGACATGCATCCTCCAAAGCATTCATCCAAAAATATGATAGTGCCAAGGTCACCACTTTAAGTGGGGATCATAGTTGCCAATTGAATTTATGGTTTGGAATATGTGGTCATGGTTCTAGAATGATTTTACACCTATGGTTAATGTGACATGTCATTTGGAATTATTATTGTGATCTTATGTCTCCAAAAATTGTATAATTCAATCACTATAAATACACATTTTATTTTAAAAAGGAAAATTTATTATTTTTATTCACTATAAATACCCATTTTAAATTCTTATTTTCTCACCAAATTTTCAATTACCATATATTTAAAAAATATTCAACTTATTTTTACATCCTTTTGCTTTCATATTTCCACCTCTATTGCTACCATGGCATGTGAGATTGTTTCTCTCTTTCTCTTTCTTGTCTTTGTAAGTATAACCAAAGCCATCAACCACTAGTTTGATAACTTCTACTAAGGATGATGTGATGCTCTATTAGGATTTTTAGCTAAATATCAAGAACTATAATGATCTCTTAGGAGTTTTAGCCAAATATCAAGAACTACTACTTAAGGACTAGTTTCTAAGGTATGTCATATCCTCTACATATATTCTAGGTGTGTTCTCTTCTTTCTTAGTATGGTGGTATATAAAGTAAGATAGAATAGAAGTGAGCACTTTATTTATACTAAATATTGGATGTTCTAGTCCTTCATGGCCTATGTACCAAGTAATTTTATTATATTGCTTTAATATTATGCCTGGTTATCACTTTTTATGGATGATCTTAGTGTCACCATTTCTTAAATATTATCTTTTAATTTTTGCATAGAGTATGATAGTCTCAAATTTTATTGCTTAATTATTGATTTAGGTTTGAGTATTTTTTAAAATATATTATATTAATTCATGTAATTGTATGATATATCCCCTTTTTCCTATAAATATTTTTTGAACCTAATGTAAAATCTACCTTAAGAGGCTATCTATTTTCTATTTTTTATCTCCAAGGGTTTAGTAGATTTATTGCCATAGGTTTTATATTTATGGATACTATTAGGTGAATATTAAACAATCATACCATAGTTTTCCTATTTCCTTTGGGGCTGCCTTGAAAATCTGATTTTGTTTTTCTACAAGAGATTTTTTATAGTTGGCTTACTTAGAAATAAAAACTTTTGTAAAACTCTAGTTGTTCTTGAGTAAGGTTTTTACTTAACCTTATGGAACCTCCCAATTCTTCCAAGGTACTTAGGATAACTACTAGGATTAAGAAGAAGCAAATTCTATAATTTTTAAAAATAGAAGAGGATCTCACTCAACCCATTATTCATGAAAATTGTACTATTTATCCTTTAGAGCATAATCATGATCATGAACTCTACATAAAAGATTATATGAATAGATATTATAATTTTGAGGAAGAAAATACCTTAATATAGACTTTGATGAACTGTACAAGTTTTTTGTAGGGTCTCAAAATTCTTTGGATGCATTTGTGTTGGGTAGCTATAGTGAATAATAGCTAAAATGTGATCGCCACTTATTGTGGTGATAGTAGAAAAATAATTATGAATATGAACAACAAACCATAATGCACATCCTTAAAGTATCATACCTATTATGATCCTCATGACTAAGATTAGTTGTATATATGATGACCCTTAGGGAATCTTTGGCCTATCAGATAGATAGTCATAGGTGTGATACTAAGAAGAAAATGGAGTCCTCTAGGAGAGAAACAACCAAATAAATGGAGGATATGATGACAAAAAATAATCAACTTTTAAGTTTTAATAGAAACCTTATAGTGTAAGTTGTTATCCCTCCTTTAATATTAACCTCAAATCTCATTCACCTTCACCTTATCTAACTAATCTTGGGATGGATTTATGTGTATCAACTAATCTAACTTTGAGGAATTATCAAATCCAACATTTGTGCCTTGATGTGGATGATATATACTTGTCTAGGTATATTCTTAAATTCTTTTATTATGGAATAAATACATCCCAAATACCCATTTATAAATTTACTACTTATAATAGGGATTAGTTACACAAATAAAAATATTTATTAATATTAATGATTATGGCTTTGGTAGGAAGTGCCCTTGATTGGTTTCATCCTTACCTAAACACTTAATTGACTCCCTAGATGCTTTTTTCAAAAAAATTAAACAAGAATTTGTTATGACATGATTTTGATGAAAGTAATGGATGTTTTATGAATTCTAAACAAATCCCTAATGAATCTATAACTAATTTCCATAAGATGTGGTAAAGACTTAAATTCCATGCTAATATAATTTTAATAAATAGGCAACAAAAATAATGTTTGTAAACAAGACTAGACTACCTTTTCATGCTAAGATCCAAGATTACAATCCTTGTGGCTTTCTCTCCTTAGAAAACGTTACATAATTTGTTAAATTCCTTGAACATTTGGAAAATAAGGAAGGCTAAAAGTCCTTAAATCCTTAAAAATATAACAAAACTATTGTAGGGGATGGGATTTTTAATGTAGTTATAGAAGAAACCTCTCATTATTCAGAGATATATAGATCTTCTATGCATATATTGACCAAGTTTATGGGTGGTCTAAGACCTAAGAATATGATGCCTCAATGGACCCATGTAGATATTCTTAAAATATATCCACCACCTAAGATTAAAAATTTATATTTTAATGATAGATTTAAAGCACCTATATGAATTGATCCTAAAATGTTTTCTTTTGGCACAACATTTATGGCCATGATAATTATACTTGAATAGAATTATATATATTTGACCTCATAAAATTTTGATCCTAATATTAAAATTGAATAATTTAACAATGATTGGATCAATTCATTTCATGAAAAGAAATTAAGTCTCTATAAAAAGCATTGTCACCCACATAGTTAGAGCTTAGGTATCTATAATACCAAATTATACACCATGAAAAAAAAGCTTCCAATCAACAATATGAGTAAATAAAAATCAAGGTCAAGGGTCTAATCAAGGTGGCCATCAAATTTATCAAAATCAAGGATTCAAATCCAATGAAGGAAATCAAGGATATAATTAGGGAGAGATTTAAATTAATCAAAATTAGAATTCTAATTACCCCAAAATAAAATTAATGGGGCTAGAACTTCTCAAAATTTCTCTCAAGTTATTTTTTTTTTCCTAACTTGGCCCAAATAGATAATACATATGCAGTCAACCAAATGTGGCTCATTATGTGAACATTTTAGAGGAACAAAGAGAAACCACTACATACTTGAAAAAACAAATTACTATCATTACTAGAAGTGCACCTCAATAAAAAAATAAGCAATCTTCTAAAGATAAAAATAAAAATATAGATAAGGGAAAATAACCTATCCAACAATGATCAATTTGACTAAATTTGATAAAATTCTAAATTCTTATTTGGTCATATATGAACCTACTATAAATGCAAAAACATAGAAAATGTTCCTAATAAGTCCTTAGCCAAGTCAATACAATATATGGATTCCTAAAACATCAAAAAGCCATGATCACCACTTAAAGTTGTAAACCTGACACCCATAATAAAAAAATCCTTAGGATCTTACCCTACTTAGGGAATCACTACTCAAGTAGTCACGAGCAAAAATAAAACATGGGAGATTATTGAAGATATGTATACAACCCCTTGCAAGTTCCCATACTTGGAATTATTTAGGACATATCCATGTCAATAACAATATTTAAGAGACTTACTCGATGAGATGGATATTCTTAGACCAAGGGTTGCCAACATTATGCCCACAATACCAAGGTATTATGAAGTATAATACATTCAATCACATAGAAAAAATTGCATTGATGCACATAATACCCTTGATTTGATTATAAAATTTCCTTCAAAAAATTATTGTTGCTTATTATTTGGAAAGGATTTATGATCCACCATTGATGATAACAATTGTTTATAATGATATGGTAATTCATAGGGATTTGGTTAATGAAGGGAGTGGTATATATGTTTGTTATTGTAATTGATAGATAAATTGAAGACCTCTATAGATGATATACTTTCTATTAGAATTCATTGTATGCTTTTAATGTTAGACCATAATATCCTATGATTTGCATTTGGTTTCTAATTATATGTGGGCCTAAATAAGTGAGAGTAAATTTTATGGTGTTTGATTTCTAGACCAATTATAACATGTTTTTATATATACCTTAGACTAGTAAGATGACACACATAACTTTTTGTACTTGTCAAGTGGTTAAATATGCCTATGATGGTAGAGTTTTCACCCTGGAGAAATACTTAGATCATTGGGTGTATTACCCTCCAAACCATAAAATTTATTTTATTCCTTCTATGTATGAGACACAAAAGGGTACAATTTATGAACATGAGACTCAATGGATTTCTAGAAGGAATTTTTACAAGGGACATCCTGAATTTTACCTATTTCTAAATTTAAAAATGTTTTCCTACTCAGATATGCAATTTGGTAAGTGGTTTTATAGATTGATTAGTCCCACACCCTCTTGTCTAGCAAAGTACTTAATTGAATCTAATTTTTATTCAAAATTGAAAACTAGGGTTATCATTAATGCTTTGATAACAATTTACAATCAATTAGAACGACATCCTAGTCCTCACAATATACCTATCTTTCTTAATTCTCAATCACATGCTCACATACTCTCTAGGCTTAGAAACAAAGGATATGTAAAATAACTGACTAATCTACATATGCTTTTTCAAGTATCTATAGGATTGGATTCTATGGAAATCCATAGAAAATAAATCTATGAATACAAGGAATGAAAATTTCACTAAGTGTATAGTATTTAGTTAGATTTAGCATGTCTTCATCATTAATTTTATCAATCCATGACATTGTAAACTTGTGAGGTGTTGTACACTATATGTGCATCACAAGGTCCACAAATTTTAGTAACCTATGATGACCTATGCATGTTAACAAGAATGATCTAGTCAATCATGTAGGCTATTCCTACAAGTTCCCTCCTAGGGGTATAATAGGATAACGATTATAGAAATATAAACTATTATAAAACAAGTATAAATAAAATAAATTAATTATTGAAAAATACATTACTCATTTCTATAAAAATCTAAACAAAATTTATAAATCAATGTTGGAAAGTAATTCAAGCCCTCTTGTTGGGGGGGGGGGGGGGGGGCTTTACAGGAGACTTCCTATGGAAGTCCTATTTCACTTTCCTGCATCCCTTCCTCGGCCTTGTCCTAGGTCCCTGATCCTATCCCAACTTCCTTGGCACCTCCTTTTCCCATAATCTTTGGTTGGAAGGTGTTGTAGATGATATCCTTTGGGTGGGAGATCACTTTTCCATTGTTATGCTCCTTTCCTTACCCTATGGTGGGAAAAAAATTGTTCCATTGTCTTGCTTCATTGTCCTGCCATTTTCCTTCGATTTATGGGTTCTAGTATGGGTTTAGGTTTTTCCCTAGGACTTTTCCCAGGTTTTTTGGATCTTTTAGGGTTTTTCCTTGAATTTTCCTTTTTTCTTAGGTTATTTTTGGAAGTCTTATTTACACTTGTTCTTAGGGGATATTCAGTTGTGATTTGTTGGGTCTGAGTATTTCTGGCTTCATGAGCAGTTTTGCACAACATCCTTTTGGTTGGTGGACCATGCTTTTTATACTATGACTCTGCTCTTTGGTATCAAGGTGGTGGTTCTTGCAGGATTTTAGCTCCTTTCATGGCTTTAAGGGGGACCTCTATTCTTATTGCTACTGAATCCTTTTAGGACTTCCTATTATGTTTCATTGAAGCTATTCCCTAGTGTGTCTATGAAATTACGGCTTCATGAGAAGTTTTGCACAACATCATTTCAATTTTAGAAGAGGACCGTGTGCTTTCTATTGTGACTCTGCTCTTTGGGGTCGTGCTGGTGGGTCCTGTGTGTTTTTAGTTCCTTTCAAGGCTTTCGATATGGCCTCTACTTTTCTTGCTTTTGAATCCTTGTAGGACTTCCTTCTATGCATTCTTAAAGCTATGGTGTTGAAGGTTTTCTAGGATTCCTGGTTGCTTCATTTCAATTTGGGCTCCAATGTCTGCAATTGCCCCTCCTTGTGACTCCTTTTTGGGTTCTTGTGGCACTTTCCTACATTTTCCTTTAGATGTGTTGTTCCACTGCTGTTGTTTCCTCCTTTGGGCTATTTTTTCTTGGGGACTTCCTTTTTTCTACTTGAGGACTTCGTATCTTGGGAACTTCCTCTTGTTCTTGATCCACAATGGCACCCTCTTTTAGGATGATGCTCCATTGTATGAGGATTTCATCATCTACAAAATTCCTCTATATGTTGTACCATTTTTAGGCTGGAGTTCCACTACATGAGGATTTCATCGCCTTCAGAATTCCTCTTCATGCTACTTCATATTTCAGGTGTTCTAGGGATTGGCTTTTTCCAATTTTCATGATTCTTTGCCATCCCTAGGTGTTTCCCATCCCTATTCTAGTAGGATTTGTAGTTTCCCTAGCATGGAAGTTCCCTTCTATGGGAAGCTTGTTTTCCTTCAGATCTTAGTTTCCCAAGGGTGGTTTCTAGTTTTCCCACCCTTGGGATGTTTCAAATTTCAAAATCTAGCCTTTGTATCCTTTTACCACCTATGGGAAGTTTGAAATTGATTTTTAGTGGATTTTATGGTTTGGCACTTTCTCCCGCCCTTAGATTGGTTCAAAATCATGTTTGGTGCCTTTTGTCTCAAATTTGGTTTTCTGGCAGGCTTTCCCTTCATTCCTAATTTTCCTCTGCCTCTTTCCTAGATGCCTTCCTGTTCATGTTTCATTTGCACCTTCCTTTGCATCTTCCTGAATCTATTCCTTTGGCACTTTCCTAAATTAGTTCCTTTTGGTTGTCCTTAAGCCTCTCCTTTTGTCCTTCCTTGGACAACTTCCTTTTGATGTAATCTGATGTATTGTGTTGTAATCTTATCCTTTGTAATCGGGTTTTGGGATCCTTGAAAAAATGCATTTTTAATTTAACCTACCAAAAAATGTTGGAAAGTAAGTGTAATTTAAAGTGTTACATCTAATTTATAGATGGTTAAGTAGCAAAAAACATGAAATAGAGAAATCTATGGGATTGCATGTAACCAACGTCCTATAGCAAGCCCTTTCTAAAGGGGTTGGTGTAGTCCTTCCATAGTAATGAAAATATTTTTATGGGATCAAAAAAAAAAATGAACTAATAAATTTAAATATCTAAAAATGATTCTACAATATTTTTTGTTTGCTTATTCCCTACATGTAGATGTCCTAAAGTTCCCAACTCAATGTCCAATTTAATTAACCAAAAATTAGTGAGGGACATGAAGCTTAAATAAGTACATCCTTCTAAAATGTCTAACTATATTAAGATAACTAACTATTATAAAAATATTAATTATGACTAAAATAAATGTTTGTTACTACAAAAAATCTATTATACAAATACTAAATTCAGTTGATTGTTCAATAGAAAACTATATCTACTTTATTTTCATTACTTGCTAATATATCATGGAGAAAATATGGATTCCAACAATTAGAGATCTAGTTCTAGAAAAAAAATTACGAGTCTCAATAGTATTCCTATGTCCTATAGTTTACTTTCATATATATCCTCATCTTGTAGACTATTGGATCATTCCTAGAACAAAAATCATTGTTGATACAAGAGTGTTGGTCACAATCCCATAGGTTTAGGATATGAACCCATGGCTACCAATTACAAGCCCATAGTTTGTTTTACATTAGGATTCCACTTATTATATTCCTATCTATATAGAAAAATATATGAAGGATTCCTTGCAAAAATATTTTAATATCATACATTCACAAAAAAACAAACAAATCCAAAAATGATATTCATTTACCATTGGGATTTTTTGATATCCATTTCATGAAGACATAAAATCATTGTTGGGATTTTTCGACCTCCATGTCATAGTAATTGTTAACCTACTATATTTTTATTTTGGATTGATTATATAGATCATAGGCTATGGGTTAGGTATCATGATATTCCTCTTTATATCCCCTAGTTTCTTGAATATCATCCCACACTTCTAGATCCTATATTGTGTGGACAAGAACCATAATAGTGTAATATCTGAAAGGTATCCATAATATGAAGGGTTTAAAACCTATAACTATCCATGAATATCCCATATAAATCACTATGTCCAAATATGTTCTAGCTCTAACAAGGTCCTCTCTAAATTAGGGTAGTGAATGTGGTTTCCTTTTCCTCAAAGAGGGTATCAACACCTTGCACCTAGAATGATTTGCTATCACATATTTGTTGATATTGTACCTAGTGATATGGATTAAATATTCTAATGTTTTAAGATAAATGTCCCATAGATAGACTCCATATGCAATATGAGCAACAACTTTAGCTTTTCTAGTAATCATTTCCTTGATATTTTTATGTTCAGGCCATACCCATAAGGGTTTTATAAATTATTTTTGTTGATATTACAAAGATTCCTTGTGCCTAGTAATTATTATATTATATTACATTATTTGGTATATGTCAATGTACCATCTTTGGTACATTATTAGATTATGAATTTATCTTAGGTTAAGTGGTTAATTGGGGAAGAAGTAATAAATGCACAAGTGTTAGAATGTACAATTATGTAAATGTGCATGTAGTTCACATGTACATGAGTCTTACGATAGAGTCATGGGGAGAGTAAAGGTGAAGGAATTTATCTTCCTATATATGTACCTTGAGCTATAGAGGAGAGTGGAGTGAGATACAATGCTACTATAGTGAGTAGTGACAATGTAGTTCTTCATTGAAAATTTTGGAGTGTTCAAGTCCTCCATGATATTGCATTATACTATTTTTTTGAGCTTTCATTAATGGTATATTACTAAGTTATTACAAAATTTTATCTCATTATTTTCCTGGATATTATAGTGTCATTATCATATATTTATCATTGCTTACTTATTTCACATCTTGTGGTTGCATTTCCTTCAAAATACATCCTTAAAAGCTAACAGTGGTATTAGAGCACATAATATATCGATAGGAAATAGAGAGAGCCACAAGAGAGATTGAGAGGAGTTCTAAAATCTCATTTGTATAATTTTTAAAAATACATTTGGTTGGAGTATTTCCATAGAGTTGTAGAAGAACTTGTGAAAACTAGGACTTAGCATTGAGTCCACTAGATTGAAAAATCAACTAATGAAGATTCAGAATCTCTAGATTTAGAGATTTATCATTTTCTAATTTCTAACATTTTGTTGCAGGAATAGAATATCCAAAGAAATTTTGGAATCTTCCTACAAGAAATCTAGGAATAATATCTTATTTGGAATCAATCCAGTAGTCAAAGCAACAAAATGAAAAACTAAATATTTAGATACTTGAGAGAAAAGGTCCCATTGCAAGAGTTGCAAACCTGCAAATTATACAAGATATAAAAATTCCAAAGAAGCCTTATTGTAGATTGAACAGAGTCTAGAAAAGAGTCCAAGAGAATATTGAAGGTTGGTGATCTCCATTGAATATTGAATACTGTAAACCAAGGAGGAGGTCCTAGAAAGAAGACCCCATTGAAGGAGGAAGAGACTCAAGAAAAAGAGTCTTGAAAATATTGGAGATTGGAGATCTCCATTGAAAATTTGAAGAGAAGACCCATAGAAGATCTCATTGAATAATTTCTAGTCTTGGAAGACTACAGATTGAGAAGGACTAGCAAAGGTCCAAAAGCAGTAAATTTTAGATATCCAAGAGGGCGATCTCATTGCAAAAATTTCACAGTTAAATATCGAAGGAAAGGTCTCATTAAGAAGACCAGAATCTATGAGATTGAAAATCCTAGAGAAGAGGTCTCAAAGAGAAATAAGGATAAGGCCATTGAAGCAGATTTTATAGAAGGCCATTGAAGGATTTCATAGAAGAACTCATTGGATAAATTCACTAGGAATGAGAAGTTTCTAATAAAGGTTTTTGGGATAATTATTACCATCTGACAATACACCCAAAAGGATATTGCAACATTTTAGAAAAGAATACTGAAGACCTCAAGACATTAATATTCTTGAGGAGACCAAGGTTGAAGCCAAAATTTGATAAGGAGGTAGGAGAAAGGAGATTTAAGAAGCTACAAAATATGAGAGATTTGAATATTTCCCTAGAAGGCTCATTCAAAGAAAGGGAGTTATTGATTTCTATAGTAGAAAACTAAAGTATTCTTGAAGGAAAATCTCAGCTGTGATTTGGAGGAGTTCTCTACCAATTTTTTGATATTCAAGGACAACATTTCAGTGGAGAGATTTATTTCTAAGCAATCTAAAATTTTCAGATTCGAGGACAGCAAGGAAGTAGTAATTTGGGTAGCATCAACATCTACTAAGTTTCAAATTTCCAAGATACATATTGAAAGAGAGTTGAAGCCACTAAACTACAAGTTTTAGGTAGAAATTTAGAGGAGTTACAAAGCTACAAATTGGTGATTTGAGAAGTTTTTTTGGAAAGCAAATAAGAACTACGAGTTCATCCAGTAAAAGGTAGAAATAAGGTGAATCTAATCACTTGAAATCCTTCATCTACAATGTTCATTAAGGTAAGAAAATTTTGTGCAATAGGTTCATTACTGAATATTAAGTTACTTAGTTTGTTATTAAGTTTCATTAAGCACCATATTAGAGTTAAATTTGCAAGGGAGTAAGTTTTATCCTTAAGTATTCAAGGGAGTGTAGAAGATAATTTCTTATAAGGTTAATACCTGCACTTTAAAATAGGAGTTAGATATATTTTGATAGAAAAAAAAATATCAACTTCCTACTTTTAGTAAAATCAAGAAGACTTTATTCTAAAGCATAGAATTTAGTGCATATTTCAAATTACTTTTAATAAGTCTTTATAAGGAGTCATAAGGAGTTATACTAGTTACTCTTAAAGGTTATTAAGTGCATTGTTTTTTAAATTTAAGGTGGAAAACCAAAGTGCACAAATTAGAGTAATATCAAAGTGTCTAAAGTCTCTATTTAGTGTAGAAAACCTATAGCATATTGTGGCATAGTAAAGCCACCTAAAAATGGTGATATACCTCCAAGGAGTGGGGAAGGAAGCTACCATCTCAAATAAAATAAAAAACTACAAAAAGAGACTAGGAGAGTCTTAGATTTAGGTGCAACTAAGTAACCTATTACAAGCTATTACAAGGTTATTTACAAGCACCATACTTGTATTCTATGTTACAACAAAATAAGACAAATATTTGAGTGTCTCAAAGACACATACATAGCACATTATCTAAAACTACAAGTGGCTACCATTATAAAGGTAAAGCACAAGTAAACTGATAAGGAGTAGAGCCATCCAAAGGGCTTAATACCCATCTCATAAAGGTGTCACATAACATAATTGTTCAATGCAACAACAACACGGGAGTAGTTCCATAGTGGATGACACCTATCATGGTGGAAAACCTATAGTAAAAGAAGGATAACAAGGTAAACTATAGTGCAAGTTGGAATATAAATCATTCTAATTGGCAAAGACAAGGTCTAGAGAAGATCATTGTGAGTTACCCAAGCTAAGAGCCATCCTTCTATGTTGGAGAAGAGCCATTGCAAATAAGTCAATGTAACCTATGAAAAGAGCTAGAGAGAATATGCATTGAATGAAACAAGAAGCAAGGATAAGCTCCAGGGTTAAAATGAATTTTGAGATATTTGATTCCATGCAAATAAGGTGCTTCCATTTATCTTAACACTATAAATAATTAAGTGATACTTGGCACAAGGGAAGAGAGAACATCTACATTCCTCTATAATTCTTGAGTTCAAGAAAAAGAGTTCCTAGGTTGGTGAGTGTTTCAAGTTTGATTCCATTTCAATGCTCAAAGGAAATTTGGTGCCATCTAAATAATACTACCATGAATATAGCCTCCAAATTGCCATGAATCATGTGTTGCTAGAAAGAATATACCACTTCGAATCTACTTCAAGGTAGGTGTAAGGTATTTAATATCTAAAGACAATAATAGAGCATGAACGAAGTGTAGAATAGAAGAACTAAGATTCAACATCTATGAGTCTAATTGGGAAGGAATTCAGGTGCATAGTCATTACTATAGACACCTAAATCATGTCATGCTTAGGGGAGATGCTCACATAGACACATTCATAAGATCATATGACATAATATTAGACTTTCCAAGCATTAATAGTGGTTCTCACCACTCATTTGGGGTCTTTTTGAGCCATCCAAGCCTATCCGCTCAAGCAAAGAGTGGCCATATCCTAGCCACTCAAGCCTAGAGTGGCAAGATCTTATCCGCTACAGATGACAGTGGCTAGATCTTAGTCACTGCAGATGATAGTGGCTAAGCCATAAGAAGCAGTTTTATAAAAAAAAAGGCCTAATTACGGGCGAAAGTGGCAATCTGCATGCAATAAAGGTGAGCGGGAGTAACTTTGCATTCCTTTTCATGACCAGTTCACATAGGAGACTTGATTTTACATTTAGAATTTAGTTAACTGACCTCCAAACATAAACAAATGACAAAAGCTTCTCATGCTAATGACCAGTTCGCATAGGGGACTCAAGTTGGTAGTTATATTTCAGTTAACTAGCCTCCAAACATAGAAAAGATAAAAATATTCTCATGCTAAATTGCACTACGCATGATAAATTCATTCCTAGAGCTTGGACATAGACCTAGGGTTTCACACTATAAAAGGTGCAAGCCTAAGAGCACCAAAGAGACATATTTTATCTACAATCAATATTTTACCCATCAATCTTGGTCATTAAGGAGAGATTTCAATACTTGGAGAGTTCCCTTGGAGATCACAAGTACGAAAAGGCCCTGACGAATTGAAGAGCATAGCAACCATTATTTCAACATCAGATACAAGCTTTGTCCCATAGCTTTAGAGCAAAGAGGACGAGAGTCACTTTAGCGGCTGCTATCTTGGATAGTGGCCCGTGGGCTTAGCTTAGAGTTTTAGACATTAAATTCATTATTTTAGCATATCATTAGCATAGCATCATTTCATTTGCATTCATAGAATTAGTTTAATTTGCATTTGATTTTATTTTTTATATTCAGTACTAACAACCTCATCCGAGGAGGCATTCTTGGGCATCTAAGTGTGTGTTGTTGTTTCATTGCTTACAGGGCCACAGGTTGATCGGACGGAGTCTTCAACATACAAGAGCAAAAGGGATCCCTATAGGAAATAGACTTGGAGAAGGAGGCATCTGTAAGCCCTCATACATATCCATGTGCAGAACCAGGAATATTTTTGAAAGCGCACCACTTCTTCGTGAACGGGGCACTCATTGCCTATTTGTAACCTTATTGTATCGAAATGGGTATCCCTAAGAGGGACCGATATGTAGCCGGGTTTTAATACAAATAAAAGAGATCCATATTTGTTATTTCCATGTTATATGCTTTTCATTATATTCCATTTCATCTTGGGTTTTTAATAACATTTCAAGTAGAGTAAAGTGGTGCATGCATCCCATCGTGATCGCTCATAAAAAAAAACATTCAAATATGTCATAAAAACAAAAATATTCAAATATGTCAAAAAAAAAAACATTCAACTATGTCATTAAAACAAAAACATTCAAATATGTCATAAAAACAAAAACATTCAAATAAGTCAAAAACGCAAAAACAAATCATAAAAACATAAAATTTCAAAAGTACAATCAAATGCTCCAAGGGTAATTCATCCCACTTGGTCAAAATCAATTCAAAATGCTCCAAGGGTATTCAAACCGCTTGGTCAACACCAATAAAATCAAAATGCTCCAAGGGCATTCATCCCGCTTGGTAAAAATCAATTCAAAATGCTCCAAGGATATTCAATCCGCTTGGTCAAAATCAAATCAAAAAGCTCCAATGGTATTCAAACCACTTGGTCAACTTCAACAAAAAGCTCCAAGGGTACTTCATGCTACTTGGTCAAAAGTCAAAAATCCCCAAAGGCATAATAAGCCCTTTGGTCAAATCAAACAAAAATACAAAAATAACATAAAATTCAAAAATACAAAAACAATTGCATCTCACATCTTGCATCCACATCATTGCATTACATTTTCATATCCACTACAATTGCATATGGCATGAGAGCCTTAAAAGTGATACCACAATTTTTCGTGCAAATCATTCAAATCCATACCTCCATTAACACATGTGTGTAATTGTGTTTTTCAACACAACCATTATTTGTTGCTATACATAATATACTAAGGTTTTTCGGTTAATCAACCACACCTAGTGATCTTATCAACTTTTGTGGAAAACAACTGTGATTAGTAGAAGGTAAGGTCTAGCTGTGATAATGCCTCAGATATTCAAGATCCCGTCACTAATTGAAACACTAAAATCCTAGCTTGTACAAGGAAAAGATGAAATCTGCAAAGCGGTCTAGGTTACCTTGAGCGAAAAGGATTTTCCTTGCTTATCCCTCTGTGCAACCGGTTTAAAGGTGTTGAGAATTGGCAAAAGGACAAGCTTTACCCTATACAAATCCATTGCTTAAATAAAAATAAGCAAAATCCTGAAGGAAAATACACATTCAAAAAGCCAAGCATACAGTCAATATTCAAAGCAATAATCCGATACACAAATTAGAAAAAAAAAATCATCGTTCAAAGAAATCAATAAAAAATAAATAGTGATTTTCATCACTACATATGAGCAAAATAAATAGTGATTATCAACACTACAAACACCCTCGCTCTAAGAAAAATCAATAAAAAATAAACAGTGATTTTCATCACTACATATGAGCAAATATCCAAAGCCAAAAGGAAGCAAAAAAAGGAATAAATCTTGAATCCTTGGAATTCTTAGCATTGTACAAAATCAGGAGATATCCTTACACATGATGATATGTCTATCACAATTACTTCATGCATTTGTGTAGACCAATGTTTGAATGTGGATGAGCTAGTTTAGGTAACCCAATATTGCCTAGTGGTATAGTCCAACTAAGTCCAACATAAGGATGAGATAAACACTTGAGGATCCCTGATCTTAACAATGGGCTAAAAGAATCCTACCTAACATCGAAGGAAATTCTTGAGTTCTATATCAAAATATACAATCACTTGCACACATAGAGATCATGAAAAACCAGGTCCATGGTAAAAGCCTTACTTTTCAAAAGTCTAGAGTGGTCAGTAGACAACTATTGATAGGGTAACTAGAGTGTTTGAATCTCCGAAAAGCCCCAAAAATTCTTAAATAGCAACAAATCATAACATCATTTACACCATCATTTTCTTTATTAGATTCTATAAATTAGGGGGTATCAACATAGTAGGACAAATACCGCATATATATTATAAATAGTATATAGACGACCATTGACTACTTTATATCTTTTAATTTACAAAAACTTATTAATAAAATACATTACACAACATTACATCTCATATATGAATACTTAATCAATTCTTATAATAAGATTTATTATTTAAATTCATGATTATATTTTTTTACTTTCTGTGGGATCACCCATCAATATTGTCAATGTCATATGCATTTCGTATGTTTTAAGTGATTAGAGCATACAGGTTCGTTTATACCATTCCATCACATAAGTTAGATGCATACAATTAAAGAAAAATTAAACATGCATTTAACAAAAATATTGCATCCACAAACACAAGTCATGAATTGTCCATCATCACATCATAAAGCACATCATAAAACATATAGGCAATATCCATTTGCATACAATCATGAATTCATTATTCATAATAAAAATACATCACATCACATCATCAAATAATATAAGCATTTATACATCCATATAAGCATCTAAAATATCATCTATCATATAACATATATATCAAATAATTATAATGTCATCATCACATCACGTCATAAAACAAAATAACAACAAAAATATGAGCAATAAAAAGTACACATAATGGGTCATAATGCAAAGGTATCATAAAAATATGTGTGTCAAGTCCATGGATGTACAAAAATACCTATGGGAAATAGTCATATAGGTCAGCCTAAACTCAAAAATTAATCAAAACCAATAGTATAATCAATCAAAAACTGGGCTTGCACCCCCTGTGGATGGATCTCTGGGAGAATGGTACAAGCTAGACCCTGCTGGTCTCTCTGTACAAGGCTAGGCCCCATGACCAGACCGGATGGAAGACTACCCTACTGTAGAGCTCCTGCTAACATGTGACCCACTTGTGGCTCCTCTCACCCTAGGGATGGCACCTAGTCTTATAATATGCCTCGAGAGAGTGGCAATCTGGGCTACATCCTTAGCATTATGTACATCACTCTCATCCAGCAAACCTTATAGATGACGGATCTCAGTATCGAGAGCTACCCTCAAAGGATCCTCGGGATTAGGAGGTGCAACAACAACCTACATATAGACAACTCCTCCCATAGCAGCCTGCAAGGCCCGTATCTGGTTTGATAGCTACGCTATGGTAGTATCCCTTTGAGCTATGGTGGCATCGTGCTGCTATACTTATATCTTGGCTAAATGTAGCTTGGCTTCCACATCATGTAGCTGTTCCCTGAGAGGAGAATCTCTCTCCTCAGGCTCCATATCCTCATTCACCTCCTCAAGAGCCTCTTACTCCTCAGCTGCCACCTACTCTACCTACTGGTCCCACATTGTAGTCCTAGCATGAACCCTGCCCCTCGCTGGGTCTGCCCCATCTCTGCCATCATCCTCTTAGCCTAGGATGCCCTTGCCATACCACATTAGGTCACCCCACCATCATGAAAATGCCTCTATAACTCCACTAGCTACTCCATGATCAATAATTAGGGCATCCTCCTCATCAACCAGCTCTGTAACCTATCAAGGAGGGAGGTCTCGCTTTGCTTTGATGCATCTATACAGAAATGGTACTAGTGGCACATCCTACTATAACTGTACTGATAAAGAATTTGAGAGTAGGAGAAGTACTCCCAGATTTTGACCTTACATCTAATGAGCCATCACTTATGCCACATCCTAGTAGTAAAGCTATTAGGGTCATCCCAAGCAGGACACTCATGATAAGGGGACCATATGATATCTTCATCCTGGAGTCTAGTGAAAGTGTCAATGTAATGAGTCAACTCCCTAATGAATATGCGGCTCTTGCACTCCTCATTCTATCTGGCCCACCCACTGTAGCATTTAATTCTCTTGTCCATAGCTGTGATCTCAATAGGAAGCCCCTTAGGGTGATCTAACCTAATGTGCTCCCATCCCCAGACCTACAGAAGCCAACTGTAGGCGATGCTGACATGACCCCTCTAGAGGATGTGGTACAACTTGTCATAACACTGAGCTAGTAGAGACCTATCCCATGCATATATGATAGGCTCCTCATTGCCTATCAGGTCCTGAACCATCACAAGGAGTTTCCAAGGGAACCTCAAGCCTGAGCAATATGGTATGAGGACATTGTTGATGACCATTAGCAGCACAGCATGCCTTGCTATGAAAACACACTCTTGGTACTAGTGGATGATAAACACTCCTCAAGACTTGTTGTCCTTGTGAGCATCCTTAGAATGCCTCCCAAACACTCGATTGAAGATATCCACCTTAGCATTAGTGGCCGAAGAAACAATAGCCACCCCATCAAAAGGGATTCGAAAGATCCTGTACACATCCTCCGGCGTAATGGTCATCTCGTCGGTCGAGAGGTGGAAGGTATTAGTCCGAGGGTCCCAACAATGGGCCAAAGTTGTAAGGTAAGCCTAGTCCGACATGATGTGAGGTAATATGGTAACATATTGGAGCCCATCCACCTTAAGCCACCTCCAATCCATGGCATCCAAGTGAGGAAGAAGGTCAAGCAAGAGCTTCAAGTCCCGATCCTGAGCAGTAAGTATCTAAAAAAAGAAAAAGAAAGACAAAACATAACTAAAGTGCAATACAGGCTAAAGAGTAGTTCAAAATTAAAAATAAAATAAAAAACTATCAAAAATTGTGCAAAAAATGGCTAAGGGATTTAGCCACTATTGCCTACATCGGCCAAAAACTGGTTGTTGGAGACAGCAGCGGCCAAGACCCAACGATCAATTTTTTTATCGTTGGGGTTCAAACCTGGCCACTCTAAGTAACAACGGCTTAGAACTGACCACTCTGAGTGACAACGTCTGAGGGAGGACATGGCAAACTCGTGAACCCTCAGCCATAAAAGAACAGAAAAATCAAAATATTGCAAAAGTAACATAAAAATATCAAGTAAGAAGGGAAAACAAAAAAAATTAAAGGAAAATTCCCACTCAAGCATCAGATCAAATATAAGTTCAAGCATGCTTAAAATGGCAGCAGTAGGTGAATAACAAAAAAAATCAAAAACCCTAGGCTAAAGCCACTAATAGAAAAACAAAATCAAAATTGGGAACTAACCCACCAGAGCAGAAAATAAGCTAAACCTAGCTATGAGTTTTGATTTGTTACTAATAGGTTTAGTGAGGTTCATTTTACCAATTACTTAGTGAGGTGCAGTTTTACCCAAATAAAGGAAAAGAGGGTTAGGGTTTAGAAAAATAGAAATACCCAAGAAGCTTCGACTCCCCTATCAGCTGATGTCTCACCCTATGCAGCCATGTCCTCGATGCCAAGTAAACTCCAAAGTCGCAACTGTCGCTGTCACACTAGATATTTGAAAAATAAAATCTTCAATAGTGAAAATGAAAGGTCAAACCCTATAAAATATAAATTTTATATTTCTTTAATCACACCTTGGCTGCTACTAACATCAGTGGCCCAAAATTCATGGTTTCTCAAGGCGACAATGGCCACAAGCAGGAACTCAGAGGCCGTTGGACCAGACAGCGGCTAGATCCATAGATAAAAACAAAAGGTTTCCTCCTTGAGAAATCACACAAAAAATAGCAAATATGCACACTTTGATTGTTTAAGATCATTAGAATGTTCAAATAACAAAAAAATCACATAAAAGCACAATCTCAGGTAGGCCTCGTATTCAGTCACCTACTCTATTAACTCGGTGATTGTAGCGATTTGCACTCCATGTATTTTAGTGAGATAAGTAGATGATCATAAGGCCACTTGGTGCAAAAATAGTTCATTTTGGAATTACGATGTGCCACCCTTCAATATTGAAGAAGACCAAGATGGTCGAACTGCTCCATAGGTGTGAAAGGGTCATCCTAATTTCCCTATGACATCAAAAACATTAAGCCAAAGTGATAGAATACAAACATAAATAGAATCACTTATCCTAACTCCCTAAGAAGTCTATTGATAGCTAGAAAGCTCCTCGGGATAGGGATAGATGATTATCATAAACAATTGGAATCACACTTGGATGTGGGATTGTCCATTAAAAGCAACAAATGCTAGAAAAGAACCAGATTAGTCATATTGGTCAAGTGACTTGTCACTTCATTCATTGTCATTTCTTCACCAATCCATTGTGTGAGGAAGTATGGTATGAAAATAAATGGTGTGGGAAGCAGGATCATTTTTATATTGAATTGCTTTTTGATTGTAAGGTAGAAAACCCACAATAGACTTAATTTATATATTTGTTCGATGATGCCTTATTATCATATGTGGATTGCATTTAAATACCTAGTCTAATAGCTATAAGAGTTAAGGGTTGTAACCCTAGAATATAATGAATAAATAATATAAGTAATTAGGACATGTTAGGAGGGTCCTAAAATGCCACCCCCCTTAAAGGAGCTTTGTCCTCAAAGCTGGAAATTTGGAAATTGCTGCTGGATATCTTGAAAATTTTCCCATGTTGCGTCTTCTAAAGGTAGACCTTTCCAATGGATTAAAACTTCCATGATATCGTGAGTACGAAGGTGATGATAGTGGTGATCCAAGATAGCTTTTGGCTCAACTAGAAGTACTCCATCATCAGAGAATTTAGGGAGAGTGGGTTGTGTCATGATATGGGCTCCCACTATGAGCTTAAGGCAAGATACATGAAATACGGGGTGAAGTTTGGAAGAGGGAGGAAGCTCTAGTTTTTAAGCAATGGTCCCAATACGTTGGAGAACTTTATACGGCCCATAAAATTTGGGTGCTAACTTCTGAGAACATTTTTGTTTAAGAGAGGATTGACGGTAAGGTTGGAGACGTAATAAAACCATATCACCCTCGTGGAAACTATGTTCGCTTCTATGTTGATCGGATTGCTGCTTCATGCGATGTTGGGTGGTGTGTAGGTTCTCTTTTAGGATCTTTAGTATGTCATCTCTATTAGCAAGCTCTGTTTCCACTGCATGGACTTTGGTAGTCCCTATAATATAGGAAGTGAGGGATGGTGGTGTTTGACCATATAGTGCTTCATAAGGAGTCATTTTGATGGACGTATGGTATGAAGTGTTATACCACCATTCCACTAGTGAAAGCCATTTTACCCAATGGAGTGGTTGAGTAGAAACAAAACATTGAAGGTATGTTTCCAAGCATTTATTTACAACTTTTGTTTGGCCATCGGTTTGAGGATGGTAAGCGAAGCTCATACGAAGTTGAGTACCTTGTAATTTGAACAATTCCTTCCAAAAGGTGCTAGTGAAAATTGGGTCGTGGTCACTAACAATTATGGAGGGCATACCATGTAATTTAAAGATGTTATCTAGGAAGAGGTGGGCTATAGTGCTAGCGGTATAAGGATGAGCCACGGAACAAAAATGGGCATATTTAGATAAACGATCAATGACTACAAAAATGGTTGTTTTTCCTCCTGATTTTGGTAATCCTTCAATAAAGTCCATAGAAATATCTACCCATGTTTTGGTGGGTATAGGAAGAGGTTGAAGTAATCCTGGAATAGCGAGGGTCTCCCCCTTTTGTCTTTGGAAAACTTCACATTCTTTTACAAAGTTTTTGATGTAATTTTTCATTCCTACCCAATAGAAGGAGGTAGTGGCTCTTTTATAGGTTTTTAAGAACCTTGAGTGGCCTGTAGTGGGTGAGGTATGTAACTCATGAAGAAGTTTTTCATGATAAGTTGAATTGGGGGTGAGGACCATCCTCCCTTTGTATCTTAATATATTGTCCTTCCAAGTGTATGGAGTTTTGCTACTAGGATTATGTTGAAGTTGTTGAATTAAGGTGTGGATAGTAGGATCATTTATCCATTCTTCATGCACCTCATCTACCCATTTAGGAATAAGGGAGGAAAGAGCATGGACTTGAGGCATATCTTAAAATTTTCTAGAAAGTGCATCGGCTGCCATGTTGTCCTTTCCCTTTTTATATGTAATTTCATAATCATAGCCAAGAAGTTTAGTAACCCATTTTTGTTGTTCCAGGGTATTAGTCCTTTGTTCCAAAAAATACTTCAAGCTATGATGGTCAGTGCATATAATGAAATGTTGGCCAATAAGGTAAGGCCTCCAATGTTGAATAACATGGACAATCACCAAAATCTCTTTTTCATACGTAGAACGAGCTGAATTCTTAGGAGAAAATGCTTTGCTTATAAAAGCTAGAGGCCTTTCATCCTGCATGAGTACGGCTCCCATTCCTATTCCCGAAGCATCACTTTCAATGACGAACGGTTTAGAAAAGTTGGGCATGGCTAGAACAGGGGTGGTACACATTGCAGTTTTCAAGGTGATAAAGGCCTCATCCGCTTTAGATGACCATTTGAAAACATTTTTCTTAAGTAATGTTGTTAGAGGAGCAGCGATTTTACTATAATTTTGGACAATTTTTTTGTAATATCCTGTTAGTCCAAGAAACCCATGTAGAGCTTTTAAGGTTTTTGGAATAGGTGAATTTTTCACCTCCTCGATTTTGGAAGGATCTACCATAACTCCTTCATTTGAGACAATATGCCCTAAGTATTCAATTTCTTGTTTTCCAAAGGAACACTTTGATATTTTTGCATAAAGTTGATTTTCCTCCAAGATTTGGAACACTTGTCTAACATGGTCCAAATGTTCTTCCCATGTTTTGCTATAAATCAAAATGTCATCAAAGAAAACTAATATAAATTTACGAAGAAAAGGGTGAAATACCTTATTCATTAGACTTTGAAATGTAGAAGGAGCGTTGGTTAGGCCAAATGGCATCACCAAGAATTCGTAGTGCCCTTCGTGAGTGCGAAAGGCTGTCTTAGGAATATCCTTTTAATTGACTCGTATTTGGTGGTAGCCTGACCATAAGTCTAACTTGGAAAAATAAGTTGCCCCATGGAGTTCATCTAATAGCTCGTCTATGACCGAAATAGGAAATTTATCTTTGATGGTCATTTTATTAAGCGCTCAAAAATCGACACATAAACACCATGAGCCATCCTTTTTTCTAACTAAAATAATTGGAGAGGAGTAAGGGCTTTTGCTAGGTCTAATGACTCCTGCCTTAAGAAGCTCTTGTACTAATTTCTCTATTTCGGTCTTTTGGAGGTATGGATAAAAATAAGGTCTAATATTAGGAGGTTGATGCCCTGGAAATAGTTGAATAGTGTGATCGTGACTTTGTTGTGGAGGTAGGCCTTTTGGTTCATTGAATACCGCCTTATGGTGGTCTAAAATATTTTGTAACTCTGGTATCTCGTCTTCTTTGTGACTAGGTTGAATTGAAAATAATTGGGCGACCATTCCTTTGTTTCCTTTTTGGATAATTTTCTCCATTCTATGTGAGTTGACGATTTGGGAAGGTCCTGATTTTAGGCCTTGGATAATATAGGTTTGGTTCTTTGCTATGAATTTCATCCATAGTTCATAAAATTCCCATTGGACTACACCCAAGGTTCGTAACCATTGTACGCCTAGTACAATGTTGCACCCACCTAGGGGTAGGACGTACATGTCGCCTTTCATGTTATAAACCCCCATAGTTAGTTTAATATTTTTGAATTGTCCTTTGCATGCAATTTTTTTGCCATTTCCAATCATCACTTCAAAGTTATTGCAAGGGCATATAAAACAATTTGCTTGTTTAGACACCTTTGGATCGATAAAATTGTGCGTGCTACCATAATCTAGGAGCACTGTAAGGTTTTGTTTCTTAAAATACCCTTTTACTTGCATTGTTTGAGGGGCAAAAAATATGGCAAGGGCATTGAAGGAAACCTTTGGTGCATTTTCTTCATCACTTTCAAGTGTGTTGGATAATACCTCTACTTCGAGTTTAGGTTCCTCTTCAGTAGAATTCCCTTCCTCTGTGGCATCTAGAATATATAATTTCTATGAGGCACATTTATGATTTCTGTCAAATTTCTCATCGCAATGGTAGTAAATACCTTTAGCTTGTCTTTCCTTCATTTCCTCGAAACGCAGATGCTTAATTGGTAGAGCAAGGTTAACTTTGGGGGCTGTGTAGGAATTTTGGGTTTGTCCATTTTGCATTGGTTTGGGGTTGGTATAAGTGTTCGATGGTTTCCCCCAAGTTGGTTTTGTGAACCGATTTCATGCCTTGATTTTGTCCTTCGCTAATTTCACCAAGCCGATGGTCTCTAACATGTTTGTAGGGTTATACATTTGCACCTCTATTCGAATTTCTTCTTTTAATCTGCTGACAAAACATACTTGAAAGAAGGCAGCATCTAATCCGGATGTTCGATTAGCTAGCCTTTCAAATTCTACTTGGTATTCGCTTACCAAAGTGGTTTGGCATAATTTAGTGAGGGCCCCTATAAAGCTTTGAAACTTGCTAAGGCCGAATCGCACTAATAGATTCTATGTAAATTTTGACCACATCGGAGTGCCGTTAGTTTTCTCGAACCATTGGTACCATTGGATGGCATCGTTTTCCAAGTGGAAGGAGGCAATATGCACTTTTTGCATTTCTAGAATTTGATTTAGTGAGAAATATTGTTCGGTAGATCCAGTTTGTAGGGTCTCCTCCTTCAAATTTTGGGAAGTCTAATTTGGTCATCCGTGGTAGAATGGAAGTTTTTGGACCTCCTAACATTGCTCGGTCTGATGACCCGTGGTTGGGTGAATTTGCATGTGTTGTTGCCTGATTTTGACTAATGGCATCAAGTTTAACATCCATTGCAAATATTTTCTCGAAGAGTTCTCTTGTGGTATGGGTATTCTCCTCTCTTTCCTGTTGAACTTCTTCAGCGAGCCTTTCATGTTTCTCATGAATGGAATCCAGTGATCATCATCCTTCAGCCATTGCGGTTGGTGTAGGTAATGATCAATATGACTTGGTACAGGTGAGTAAAAAATAAAAAAAATAATTTTAATTTTTTTCCTTTGCGTTTCGGACGTCGAAAACCTTGATGCTACGTTGAAGATTTTAGATTTTTCAAAATAACCATCGGTCACCATGCGAAAGGTCGAGCAATTTGGGTGTAAGACAACTTAATTCGTACCTTAGGAGAAGGTTTAATTTTTTGCAAGGATTTTGACATGGATCCGTGAAGCATGAATGTTGTTTGCATCCTTGTGAATGTGGACTGGATGAAATGTGTGGTGGGAAAAATTTTTAATGGTGAATTTACTCCTTGATATAGCTCTGATCCAGATGGTATGAAACTAAATGGTGCGGGAAGCAGGATCATTTTTATATTGAATCACTTTTTGATTATAAGGTAGAAAACCCACAATAGACTTAATTTATATATTTGTTCGATGATGCCTTATTATCATATGTGGATTGCATTTAAATACCTAGTCTAATAGTTGTAATAGTGAAGGGTTGTGACCCTAGAATATAATGAATAAATAATATAAGTAATTAGGACATGTTAGGAGGTTCCTAACAAAGTATTTCAAAAATTCAACATAATCATAATAAAAATCAAGAAAAGATCACTTGATCATAACAAAATCATGTTCAT
This sequence comes from Wollemia nobilis, assembly GCA_028583015.1. Lineage (NCBI taxonomy): Eukaryota > Viridiplantae > Streptophyta > Pinopsida > Araucariales > Araucariaceae > Wollemia > Wollemia nobilis. The sequence continues at coordinate 3,513,422 of JAQPPZ010015005.1, read as the reverse complement.
CCTACGGATCATTGCATACAACAATTTCAAATTTCTCTTGTTTGCTAGGAACGTAAGTAGACATGAAATCTTCAATTGTAGCTCTCCTACCAGTAAAAATTGTTGTAGTAGTTGAAGCTACCCGATTGAGTTTGAGGAATGAGTGCAATTTAACATGACCAAGCCACTGAGCTAAGTCCTCTGAATGTTGAGGCAATGATTCGAGGGATGCATGCCATATTGCATGATTGGGCCATCCAGCATTGATCAAACCATTGATCACCATACACCCTACAAAAAGATCAATCTACATTTTTTCTTAGCGTTGTTTTTTCCACACAATGCATCGCAAAAAGGGGCATCTTTAGGCACCTAAATTGTGTCATGCTTAGGGTATCTACTCACATAGATACATTCATAATATCATATGACAATATTATAATTTACAAGCATCAACAGTGGTTCTCACCATTAATTTGGGGTCTTTTCAAGCCATCCAAGCCTAGCCGCTCGAGAAATGAGTGGGTAGATCCTAGCCTCTCAAGCCTATAGTAGCCAGATCTTAGCCGCTGCAGACAACAGTGGCCAGATATTATTCACTACAGACGATAGTGGCTAAGCCATAAGAAGCAATTTTGCTGACAAACAGGCCTAATCACGGGTGAAAGTGGCATTCTGCATGTAATAAAGGTGAAGGGGAGTAACTTTGCATTCCTTTTCATGACAAATTCATATAGGAGGCTTGAGTTTGCATTTATACTTTAGTTAACTAATCTCCAAACATAAACAAAGGATAAAAGCTTCTTGTGCTAATGACCAGTTCGCATAGGAGACTCAAGTTGGCAATTATATTTTAGTTAACTGACCTCCAAACATAGAAAATACAAAAAGCTTCTCATGCTAACTTACACTACGCATGAGAAATTCATTCCTAGGGCTTGGACATAGACCTAGGGTTTCACACTATAAAAGGTGCAAGCCTAAGAGCACCAAAGAGATCTTTTATCTAGAATCAATATTTTACCCATAAATCTTGGTCATTAAGGAGAGCTTTCGAGACTTAGAGAGTTCTATTGGATATCATGAATACTACGAGGCCCTGATGGATTGAAGAGCTTAGCAACCATTATTTCAACATGAGATACAAGCTTTGGTCCATAGCTTTGGAGCAAAGAGGACTAGAGTCACTTTAGCGGTCGTTGTCTTGGATAGTGGCCCGTAGGCTTAGCTTAGAGTTTTAGAAATTAGACTCATTATTTTAGCATATCATTAGCATAGCATCATTTCATTCATATTCATAGCATAGTCTAATTTGCATTTGCTTTCATTTTTTATATCCAGTACTAACAACCTCATCCAGGGAGGCATTCTCAGACATCTAAGCGTGTGTTGTTATTTCATTGCTTACATGGCCATAGGTTGATCGAATGAAGTCTGCAACATACGAGAGCAAAAGGGATCCCTATAGGAAATAGACCTGGGGAAGGAGGCATCTATAAGCCCTCATACATTTCCATGTGTGGAACCGGGAAGCTTTTTGAAAGCGCACCACATCTTCGTGAAAGGGGCACTCTTTTCCTATTTGTAACCTTATTATATCGAAATGGGTATTCCTAAGAGGTACCAACATGTAACCAGGTTTTAATACGAATAAAAGAGATCCATATTTGTTATTTTTGTGTTATATGCTTTTCATTATCTTTCATTTCATCTTGGGTTTTTAATAACATTGCAAGTAGAGTAAAGCGGTGTGTGCATCCCGGGGTCGCTACTATTACATTAACATGCAAAAATCCATAGTAGATAGCAAGATTTTGGTGAAACCAACGAATGCACAGAGGATACCATATCATGTCCATAAAATAGTCATTAGGATTTTAATGCAACCATGTAGCATTAGGGCACTTTTTGGTTACTAATCATTGCAATGAAGGAAGATGATCAAATTTTGACCACATCTAATTCACCTAGGAGTGCAATTTGATAAATACACAAAAAATGCCTCAAGTAAGCATACGCTGAAGGTTAAATTAAGTCGACCATTGCAAGCAAAGGCACCAATTCATAAGATATTAGAAGCTCATGCGAAATAACACATAAAACATAGAGCAAACACATCTATTTTAATAGTTGTTACAAACACCATGAGACCCACGTGGACATCAATGATATGGCCACCATAGGTGAGAAAATCAGTTATAAATATCAAGTAAAAACTAGCCATTTAGATTTTATGAGATTAACAACACAATCATCAAGTTAAGCTAATGATTATCTAAGTGATGAAGTGCATCTTTAGCAAAAATTGAATGCAAAGAAGTCAAAGCAAAGTGCCTTAGGCATTCAACCTTACTAAGGTATAGTTTTACGTAAATTAAATTTTGCTTTCATTGAGGAGTATTAAGGTATACTATATAAGGTTTAAATCATTATCATTTGCATTGAAGATACAAGCAAAATCAACCCTAGTAAACTTGAAAGCAAATCAAATTGTATTTCAAATCACATTAGTTGAAAAATAATTATAGTAATATTTGCAATTAGTATAATAGAAGATATAAGGTTTTCTACTTGGAAAACCAAAGTATTATTATTGCAAATATTATTAGTTTCTAAAATTTCAAACTATGAAGATATAAGGAGTGCTACATCAAACTTTAATTAATTGGAATTTAGAAAATTGAACCATTGAAAATTTAAGGATAAAGAAGAAAAATGATTGCTTGCTTAAAATATCTAGAATTTATTGCTTATACTTGTCTCATAGTCACATTAAAGTAACAAAAGGAATCCAACCATACAGAACTCCATCAAATTGAAAAGTGCATAGTTCAATAGGAGAAATAAGGTAAAATAGAAGTTGATTATTATATTACCATCATTCTCAAAACATTACAAAATCAACTCAAAAGATGAACTAATAGTAGCTAAGCACTTTATCAAGTTTATAGCTTACTCTAATAACTTGGGAGGTATAAGGAATTCTACAAAACCTAAGTTTTGAAAAGGTTTTATCAAGCTAGTTCACATACTCAAAACTAGAAAGCCATAAGGAATTCAACCTCAAAGGATTAGAACATTCAAATCTAAAGCAATTATGGATATAGGAGCAAGTAAACATATAACAGGAAATCCACATTGGTTTGATTGCCTTGGAGTCAAAAATATTTTTTATTTGAACCTCATTTTATTTGTAGACACCTAAATCCCATAAATTAGATAAGACTACTAGTGCATCATATATGCCACTCTTATCGACATCATATGGCCCCATTAGGCACCCCTCCAGGCTTGCACAAGGCTCAAAAAAATATTTGGAGGTTTCCTAGCAGTTTGGACTAGTTTTGGGGCACCTCCTGGTGATCGTCCCACCCAGGGATGACCATCCATAACCGTTCCTGGGTGGTATGGTCCCTAAATAGACCTTTGAAAAAATTAATGTACATGGGAAATGGCAATAAAAGGCAACCATTACCATGTCCAATCACCCCAAATTGATTGGGAACCTACCATTAGGGTTAGGGATAGAATATTGGGAGCTCAAAATGGTCAACCTTCCCTCACCTATGCATGTTATCAAATTGGACAAGTGGCGGCACTTGCCTCGCATGGCAATACTTACCCCTTTGCCCTAGATGCCTTTTTGGACGTGAAATAAAAAATGAAATGTATGATGATTTGAAATTATTTGTTCTTTTTAAAATACAAAGTAACGTAAGATAAATCATTGTGTCACATGTTCCAAAAATATTATATAATTTTTATGAAAATATATGGACTAATTTTGGGCATGAAAAATTAGAAAGATGACTTGCGCTAGGCATGAAATTCCTAAGTGTGAAATTTGAAGAGAAATAGTTACTTAGGAACTATACCATCATCACGAAAATCAAAATGAAATGCATGATGAATAAATTTTTAATTTTGTAATATTATTTGGAATAAATTATTATACTATGATGATAAAATAATTTTTAGGAACTAATGCAAAGAATTGAAATTAATTATCTACCAAAATATCAAAGAAATATTTTAACTTATTTCAAAGACAAATTCAAATTTATCTAGAACCAATGTGTGAAAAGTGAATTCATTATCCATTTTGATTGTCATGATGATACAAAATCTCTCAAGTAACAAATGTGTGTGCTTTGTAAGGTTAATTTACCGATTTTGAGTAAGGTAGTGATACAAGCAAACTTTTATGAACCAATGTGTGTGCAAGTGAAATGTTCATTAACCATGATTTTGTGCATGCATTGGTACTGAACTACTATGTAAATCAAATTACCAAAAGCTAGATAATCCATAAGCGGAAATTGGTCTATACAAAAGAAGGTCGCTAATGTGACAAACATGTCGCCACGTGAAAGGAATTACCCAAGGCCAAGCAAGTTGGGCACAAATCACCTATTATGGGGCTTACCTCATGGTTTTCGAATAACTAAGAAATTCTAGGGATTCAAGTTCAATACCCCCTTCTTTTCTTCACATTTATAGGGTAGGGATTTCTTGTCCATTTTTGAACAAGGGGATTTTATTGCTTTGTAATGGAACATTTTTCTTGATTTTTTTCTTTTCTTCTTCTCTTTTTTTTTCTTTTTTTTTTCGGGATACTTGCTCAGATTAGGCATAGAGCAAGGGATTTTATTCGGGTAGGGAGGAGCTTGTCCTTTTGCCAATTTCTCAGTATTCTAGACCATGCACATGATAGGATAGCAAGGGAAATTTTTCACTTAAGGTATTAAGACCTACTATGTAGTATCACTTTCAAAATTGCAACAAATCATTTTAAGATGTGAAAGTGTGTTCTTGGTTCAATAAGTAGCAAGATCATTCTCAAAACTCAAAATTATTTAATGAAGTAATAGTGCTTTTGGTACAAGAGAGATTTATAATCAAAATGATAAAACCAAAATTTATTAAATATGAATTAAGTGGGTGGTTCAAGATAAATTTTGGATTTATATGAAGTAAACCAAAATATAACTTACAATCTTGGTAAATAATAAATGCAGAAATACATATAATAATGCCTTGGAAATATTTTTGTAGATTTTCAAATTTTGTGATTTTTTTTGGTTTTTTTTTGATAAGATATTTGAAATGCATGAAAATGTATTTACAACTATGTACAATGATGAGACTTGTGGCCTTATGCATAATATATTTTCAGATGCATAATATTCATGGGTTCCTTGAGATATTTTCCATCCAAGGTAGCCAATATATATGCACCTAATCCAAATTTAGCAATGATGATAAATGGTCCAAGCCAATTAGGTTGAAATTTACCTTTAAGGTATTTTCTTGCATTAGTATTTTTTTATTTTCTTTTAAGACTAGATCACCAATTTCAAAAGATCGATTATGAACTTTCTTTGAATATGATCTTTTAAGTTTGTCTTGGTAGGCACGAAGATGCTCTAAAGAATGAATGCGCTTTTCATCTAGAAGTTCCAATTGACTTAGTCTTCCAGCACGATATTCATCTCCTACTTCAACATCTTGAAGTAAAAGAGCTAAAGAAGGAACTTCTAACTCAAATGGAAAAATTACTTCAGCACCATAAACCAAGACAAAAGGTGAAGCGCTAGTGGGAGTACGAACACTAGTTCGATAAGTCCACAAGGAAGGATATAATTGTATATGCCAATCACGGCCTAATTTATTAACCAATATTTTAAGGATTTTAATTAAAGTTTTATTAGATGCTTCAGCTTGGCCATTACCCTGTGGATAATAAGGAGTAGACCAACGATGTTGAATTTTATATTTTTGACATAATTTCTTAACATATTTGTTCTTAAAACATGTTCCATTATCTGAGATGAGATTTGATGGGATTCCAAATCTACAAATGATTTGATTAAGAATAAATTTAGAAACTTGAACTCCCATGCAAGAAGCTAAAGGTATAGCTTCTACCCACTTTGTAAAATATTCAGTTGTAGTTATTATGAATTTATGACCATCAGATGAAATAGGATTAATTTTACCAATAATATCTAAACCCCATTTAGAAAAGGGCCAAGGAGAGGATATAGCTTGGAGTTCTTGAGCAGGAGCATGGACAAGGTCAGCATGTCTTTGACACTTGTCGCAATGACGCACATAATCATGTGCATCCTTTTCCATGGTAGGCCAAAAATATCCTATTCTAAGGAGATTTTTAGCAATGGCACTTCCACTAAAGTGTCCTCCACAAGATCCATCATGGGCTTCACTTAAGGCTTTCTTAGACTCTTCTGAATTTAAATACCTTAGTAAGATACCTTCAAAAGATCTTCTATATAAGGTATTACCAATAATTACAAAGTGAACAACTCACTTACGTAATAACCTACGTTGGTTTCTATCAAAGCTTTCAGGGAAAGTTCCTTTCTAGAGGAAATTAAGGATATCTATGTACCACGGTTCAGGAGTAGTTTCATTGACTAGAAATACATCTAATGGCTCTAAGCATGACTTAGAAGAAGTAGGTTCTTGGATTCAGTGAATAATGATAGTAGCATACTCATCATCCAAATCCAAAGGTAACAGGGAAGTAGCCACAACCATAGCATCGGCAACACGGTTGCTAGTTCTAGGAATAGCTTCTAAAGTGACTTTCTCAAATAATGATATAAGTTTAAGAACATATTCTTTATAAGGACAAATTTTCTCATCTCGTGTCTGATAAAATTCATTTATTTGATTTATCACAAGTTGAGAATCTCCAAAAACTAATAAATATTTTATTTTTAATGCTAGGGTAGCTCGTAATCCAAGGATTAGAGCCTCATATTCTATAGTATTATTAGTGCAAGAAAATTATAATTTAAAAGATAAAGGTATAAGGTGCTTTTGAGGAGATATTAATATAATACCTACACTAGCACCGCTCATGCATCTAGCTCCATCAAAATATAAAGACCATGTTTGAGAATGATCTTCCTCTAGATTGAGGCATTCATCAGGAAAATCAATGGTGAGAGGATGAGTAGACTCTAAAGGTGCAACAACTAATTGATCAGCTATAATTTGACCTTTAATGGATTTTTTACCTATGAATATGAGTTCAAACTCACTTAGAGCAAGAACCCACTTAGCTGTGTGACCCGACAAATAAGGTCGACTCATCAAGTACCTTAATGGATCAGATTTAGCAATAACATATGTTTTCTGACTAAGCATATAATGATGCAATTTTTACGTAGAAAAGACAACTGCTAAACAAAGTTTCTCTAATGGAGTATAGTGAGTTTCATAAATTATTAATATTTTTCTAATATAATAAGTCGCTCGTTCTTTCTTTTCATCATCAATTTGAGCTAGCATAGCTCCAAGTGCAAGTTTTGAAGTAGAAATATATAAAATAAATGGACAATAGGGCTTAGGAGGAACCAACATAGGAGGGTTGAGAAGATATTTTTTAATGCTATCAAAAGATTCTTGACATTCCTGATCCCATTGAAAAGAAATATTTTTCTTAAGTAATTTAAGAAAATGTTCCATTCTATCTACCAATTTATCAATGAAGCGATGAATCTCTTGTAATTTTCCTTGTAGGCTTCTTAATTATGATATGTTTTTAGGAGGTGGCATATCATGGATAGCCTTAATTTTTAGGGGATCAATTTCTATGCCATGCAAAGAAACAATAACCCCCAATAATTTTCTTGATTTAACTCCAAATACACATTTACTTGGATTTAAATGGATAAGATATTCTCTTAATCTATCAAACACTTTTCTTAAATCATCAATGTGATCATCTTCTTCAGTTGAGCGAGCTATAATATCATCTACATAATCATGTAGAATATCATACATCATATCATGAAATATGTATGTCATAGCTCTTTGATATGTTGCGCCTACATTCTTTAAACCAAATGGCATTACCTTCCAACAAAATGTCCCCCAAGGGGTAATAAAAGTTATTTTGGCTTGGTCTTCAGGAGCTATTCTAATTTGGTTGTATCCTGAAAAACCATCCATAAGGGACAACATCCCACTCTTGACTGTAAAATCTATGATTTGATCCATATTAGGGAGAGGAAAATCATCTTTAGGGCATGCAACATTAATATCTCTAAAATATGTGCAAACCCTAATCTTAGTAGCTTCTTTCTTAGTTACTAGGACAACATTTGATATCCACTCAGCATAATCAATAGCTTGGATCAAAGTTACATTCAAGATTTTTTCCAACTCATTTTTAACTAGTAGTGCTACTTTAGGATGCATATTTCTAAGTTTTTGTTTAACAGGTTTGGCATCCGGATGCACTACTAGATGGTGCATAACCACAGAAGGATCTAGGCCAGGCATATCTACATATGTCCAAGAAAATACATCACAATATTCTGTGAGAAATGCAATATATTCCTTTTGTTTTTCTTCACTTAATTATGATCCAATATTGACCATGTGAGGGTTCTCCTCTGTCCCAATATTGATTTTTAAAATATTTTCTACAAAAATATTTAAATCTCTTTCAAAGCTAGGTGGTGTGGGTGATACACCCATTTCTTGTAATTCTTCTAAGGTTAATTTAGATAACTCTTCTTGAGGAGTAGTTGCTTCAAGATGGGCTATACATGGTATAGATCCATCAAAGTAGAATCCATTTTTTAAAACTTCATCAAGAGAAATGTCATGAAAGATATCACCTTCTAAATGTTCATCTGGTTCAAGCAATCATTTCTAGGTAAGCTATGGATAACATATTACAAGAGAAATCCTACCCTTGATTAAGGCACTCTTTTTGTTCTAGATATTCTTGATATGTTATAAGATGATCATCATCCTCAAATGGGAATGGTTGTATATTTGTAGGAAAAAAGCCAAATCCACATCTAGCACGGCCATTCTTCAACTTCTAAGGGTTATTTTATACCATTTTCAAAAGGTCCTAAACCTTTACCTCTATATTCCAATTTAAGCATCATTGGTCTTGATTTTCATATCCATTAGAAAAATAACATTTAGCAAATCCATCATGATCAATTGTGAATAGTACAATTGATCTTATTCTACCCCAATCATATCCCTTCATAAACAAAGGCACAACTCCCAACATGATAAATGCTTCCCATAGGTTTTAGGAAGCCCAATGTTCGAGGATATGGCGGTAATTGAGTTAAAGTAAGAGAATCTTGCATGGAGAATTTTTCTTCTTTTGATGTTGTTAGGATTGTGGATAAATCAGGTGGATATTCATCTAAAGGAGGATATGATGTAGAATTAATATCTTCTATAGTTTTAGATGCTATAAATATAAATTGTGTGGATGTATATGGAAGAGATGTTGAGATTGATGATGAAGATGTAGGTTCAGAAGATGTGGTTGTAGAACTAGATGGAGGTGTAGGAAGTGTAGAATATGGAGGTGTTAAAGATGTAGATGGTAAATATGGAGATATAATTAATGGAGGTGTATGATGATTTTAGTATATTTATACGGTTTTTGATGATGAAGGTGAATTAGGATGAGAAGATGACATAGCGGGGTAGAATGGAACTCCTATCGGTTCTGCCATAGTGCACATGTCAAATGGTCTAGGGTCACCATGAATGGTGACTAGTTGATTTTTAAATTCAAATTTAACACATTGATGTAATGTGGATGGTATAACTCTCATTACGTTGATCCAAGGTCAATACTAATAGTATATTTTATGATGCAGGGCAATGTATAACAAACATGATCGTATCCAAAATCCTTGGACCAACTTGCAATGGGATTGATAACACTCCACATATTTCTTGAGTTTCATAATTAAATGCTTTAATAATCATTTCAGTTCTCTTCATATCTTCTTTTCTAAATCCAAATATTTTAAAGAAATCATATGTGCAAATTTTTAATGATGATCCATTATCAATTAGAACTATTTTGACTCCTACATCTCCAATTAATGTTGTAATGTATAGAGGATTATCTCTATACATACTATGAAGAGGAATATATTTATCATCAGAAATCAATGCAATTTATTTCATCCAAAGTCATAATAGATTTACAACAACCTTAGGTTCTATATCTTGGGGTACCATCATTTTACTCAAAGTACTCATTAATTCTTCTCTATGTATGGAAGAAGTTCTTAAAATATCCAAAAGAGAAATTATAGTTGTGATGTTAGAAATTTGTTCATTAATATCATAAGGAGGTTTTAGTTGTGAACTTTATACATTATTCCCTTTGTAGGAGTTTTTAATACAAATGGAGATAGATTTCTCATTTTGACTTTGATCTTGAGAATTTGAGAATTTTGTACTTGTTGTCTAGTAATAGCTCCGATGGTACCTAAAATCAAAATGAGGTCTATCATTCACTAATTTATCTTAGCAATTTGATGAGTTCATGACCCTCCTAGGATGGTTTTCAAGACCATAAAGATAGGAATAATATCATTTAGCTATTCAAATAATGTATTCAATCACTTTCTCACTCTTATCATTTAAATTTACTGACCATAGATAGTTCCAAATTATTTTTGAAACCACTAATGGTTCCCACATACCTAGTTGGAGGAGTGTTGAGTGTTAATTTGTCATATTACAAATAATAACACGCAACTTAGAGTCTCGAACAAAAGACTCTTTCTTGCAAAGAAATAATTTATTTTATTTTCCTTCCTTTTATTATTTCTCCAAGTTTCTTTGTGAAACAACTTTTACGTATATAAAAATGAATTTCAATTTAATACATGCAACTGATATATCCCAGAATAACTCAAATCCTGCAGATAGGTTGTTAACAAGGGGCCTTTGTTGATTCTCAATGAACTTTATAATCTTGACTTGTTTGATTAATCAAAAAATAAACAAAAATCCTTTTGATGTTCTAATATTCACAATTTATTCTAAGGTTAACTTTGTTCGTTTTATCTCTATTCAATAGTTATGTTATTTCGGTGTTAGTCTACGACATGAAATTAAGCATATCAAGGAATAAAACAGAAGCTGTTATTTTGAATCGGTTGGAAAATAATGAAGGATATTAAAATGGTTCACGATCTCCTCCCTGCAAAATCCCAAGTTAAGAGATGAAATCCCCAAAACAACCCAACCGATCAGATCTGTACTAACACACAATCTAATCAGATCGGATGCAAGACTCTAAGGAAAAGAATATAACTGCATCATTCTACCATTCACCTATCGTAACCCATCCCATGGCGTAAACGAAATAGATACAAGACAAAATGATGCAACAGAAAGAATGATATTAAAACAATAGTTTTGGCTTCGATCTCCTTTTGATTTTACACACAAAAGTCGTGTTACCAAAGAAAAATCCTTTATTTCAATAAGTAATGCTTTTTTTGTTACAGTCTCCAGCCCTGTATCCATCTACATTTCTGCTATTTAACCTTTCTGTCGCGCGTTCTCGGCTGCTCCATGACGCTTCGTTTCGACTCCCGGGACCCTTCGCTTCAATTCCTGCCTTTTGGTATTCTAACCTTTGCATGCAATCGTAACGCTCGATCTGCGGCCAGTAACTGTTGTTATGAAACGTTACTCTGGTTCTATCATTTCTGCCACGTGTCCTGCGTCTCCTGCACCTTTCGTAACGCTTTCCCATGGAAATCTCGATAGAATTTGCATTTGGCCTCTTCCGTTTCCTAGCCGCGATAACGCGACATGTCACGAAATCGTGACATGTCATGATATCGCGACATGTTCTTGGTCCGTACGCCCATAGTAGCTCGTTGTAGCGATATCGCTACCGACTTTGCTTTGCCTTCTTTTCAAAAAGTGGTAGCGATATCGCTACCACTTTGGTTCAGAGCCTTCCTTTCAAAAAGTGGTAGCGATATCGCTACCACTTTGGTTCTGAGCCTTCCTTCGATGAAGTGGTAGCGATATCGCTACCACTTTGGTTTCGAGCCTTCCTTCGATGAAGTGGTAGCGATATCGCTACCACTTTGGTCTCGAGCCTTTGCTTCACGAAGTGGTAGCGATTCGCTACCACTTTTTCTTCGAGCCTCCGCTTCACGAAGTGGTAGCGATTCGCTACCACTTTTCTTTCGAGCCTCGCGTTCAGAAGTGGTAGGATTCGCTACCACTTTTCGAGCTTCCACTTCACGAAGTGGTAGCGATTCGCTACCACTTTTCTTTCGGCAACTTGTAGCGAGTATCGCTACCATTCTCAACTTACGCTTCCAAAAAATGCGTCGCGATTTTGCAACACCTCTTTTCTTTGAGTGATTTCCCCTCTTTGCTCCTCCTGCTGTCGACACGTCGCGATTTCGCGACAGATTTCAATTTTTTGCAGCGATGGAGAGACAGGTCATGATTTCGGTGCGACATGGAGAGCGTCGCGATATCGCGACATGTCGCGATTTCGTGACCCTTTCAACACTTAGGCATTTTTCTTCTTTTCTTCATTTTTAGCATCCGGGTCTTTGAGATCTTCCCTAAAACCTGCAAAAACAAAGGTGGGTCCCCACTTCTGGGGTGTGTTGTGGATGAACCACAACAAATGGCGACTCTGCTGTCAAATGCTCTTGAGCATTTTAGTAAGAAACCAACCTAACACAAATCACAAATTTGAAAACATGGGTTAGCCCATAATCAATATAACTAATGCCCAAAATCAGAAGTACATGAATTATCAGAATCATCAAGTACTAGCTCGGTGTGTGCAATGAATTCCTTTCCTTATCATTTGAATTTGATCCACATTCCATCATCGGTTTTGCATGAATGCATATGCGAAATTGTGAATGATTTGTGTATCCTACTGAATATGCCATGAGAAAATGCATAGTCACTCTTGTAGTATTATGTGCAAACATTCAAGACTGCCAAACCCTCTTAGGATCCACTAGTGAACGGTTCATTATATCCCAAAGTTGGTTATGAGTCCCTACTATCTTGAACCCATGTGCAAGTGGATGTGAAATCGAGAACTTTGGGGAATCGGACTCCCAACCAACCGAGATGAGAGTTTAACCCTATCCTTACTATTCCGATTTAGAATTCTTTACCTCACTTTGAGCAAAATAACTAAACCAATTATGGAAGAAATGGTCAGGCTAGTCTAACCCTCTAGACAATCGGTGGTCTTATTTTTTAGGCAAGACATGATGCCATGCATGGGCCTATCTAACCCCATAATCCAAAACTTATCTTCATTTCTTTGGACCTTGGGGATGACTACCCATCCCTTGCAGAGGACAAGTAGTACGATCCTTACAATCCAATATAGGGATGAGATGGGAAAAATTTATTTATTTTACTTCTTGGACCTTGGGGATGACTACCCATCCTGGTTAGGGACAAATAGTACGATCCTTACAACCCAAGATTTTAAATGTAAATGGAAAATATTAATCTTGTTACTTAGACCTTGGGGATGACTACCCATCCTTTGCGAGAGGACAAATAGTACGATCCTTACAATCTAAGACTTAATACGAAATGAAACATAAGAGCTTTGGGGAATCGGATTCTCAACCAAGCGAGATGAGAATTTATGCCCTATCCTTACTACTCCATGTGGGTCCAATCAAAGCTTTGGGGAATTAGATTCTCAACCAACCGAGATGAGAATTTAACCCTATCCTTACTACTACGATTTTAGGCTTTAAGCTCTATGGAAGTGGTCAAAACCACTATTTTTAGGATCATGTTGCATAATAGGATAGACATGAAAACCATTTTCGCCCAACCTTTTCCTCCAAGTTAGGTTTTGATCATTTTGCTCAAGATCCCTTTTAATGTATGAAACGTGCTTGGTCCTAGATACTTCAAGACTCAGTTTCCAACCTTAGGATTTACTTAGATTTATGTTATAACATAACCCTAAGAGGATTCAACATACTCAAATGAATTGCACCTAAGATGCATATGCCACTACGGTGAAATGTATGAAAAGTGAGATGGAACATGAATGCATTATTTCTTGAATTGCAAATGAGATGATTTGTCATGCAAATCTGACTTTTTCATGCATCACAAGCTTCAAATGATCTAAATTAACTGTTTGTATTACATGTGGAGCTTTTACAACATGATTCCAATGTTTCATATTCTCCCAATCTTAGGCATGTGTTCAACATCAAGCTTTTATTCCCTTTTTTTTTTTTTTTTTATAAGGCAATGAAAAGGAAATCAAAGGAACACCACCGCCTAAATGTCCAACCTGCACACAAACGCAAAAACCCAACATTAATACAAGAAAAACCTGAAACAAAAATGAATACATACTAACATATCAAATCTGCACATCAAAAAACTAAATTACAGCATTGACACAAAACTAGATATCTCCTGAAACACACACTTAAGTATCAAATCTGCACACAAAGAAACAGATCACAACATTAATACAAAGCTTAGACATGTCAAAACAAAAAAAATAATACACACCTAAACATGAAAAATGAAAGCAAGAAATTACAGCGTTATTACATATAATACAAAGCCCAACTACCTCATGCTTGAAAGTAATGCTTCAAGTGCAACCCATTGATAGGTAGTGCCAAATCCTTTCCATCCAAGGTTTTTAGTCTAAAACTATTTTCCCCTAGGATCTCTGAAATCTGGTAGGGACCTAACCAAAGGTAATCAAATTTATCATGTTCCCCCTTCTTCTCATGTCTTTTGTCCCATAACAGCACTAAATCTGAAATTTTAAACGCCTTGGCCTTAGACCTTTTGTCAAACCATCTTTTTACAATGTCTTGGTGTTTACTAAAATGAAGCATAGCTTCATCCCTTTTTTCATCCAAGCGCATTAATTGCGTTAGTCTAGACTCAAGTTTATCATTAGTTCCAAAATAATCTTTCATGAAGTGCGGCGTTTGTAATCCGAGATTTGCAGGAAAAATGGGATCTTGTCCATAAACCGAGATGGTAAGGAGATGTCCCTATTGCTTCTTTGACTCCGATTCTGTCAGCCCAAAGGGCCAACTTAAGCTTATTGTGCCAGTCCAGCGGATTCCTTTCCAACAATTTTTTTATGACGAGTCAACGATTCTTATTGGATGACTCGGCCAATCCGTTACCTTGCGGGTAATAATTGGAGGAGAACTTTAAACTCACGCTTGTTATCAAATGCCCAATTAGCAAACTCTAGAGAGGAAAAGGCCGAACCATTATCACTTACGATGGAGTTAGGCATCCCGAATCTAGTGACAATGTTATCTTCTAAAAATTTAATGACCACCTCTGCAGTAGCATTCTTTGTGGGGATAGCTTCGGTCCATCTCGTGCAATAATCCGTAGCCGTCAGAATATATTTGTGAGCATCGGATGAATTGGGGCTGATAATCCCAATAAAATCCAGGCCCCATTGCGTGAAAGGTCTGGACTCGATTACGGACTGTAAAGGCATGGAAGCGTTTCTATCTCTATTGGCTGCAGTTTGACATATGTGACATGACCTCACATGAGAATGGGCATCCTTGAATAGTTGAGGCCAATAATAACCGGCTCTGAGGATTTGATGGGCTGTGGCATTAGCAGACCCATGCCCTGTCCCATGTTTACCATGAAACTCTTCGAGTATTCGCACTGCCTCCTCTTGATCAACGCAACGAAGGTAAATACCTTCATGGTTCTTTCTGTATAATGTGCCAGATCTAACTAGAAAATTAGCAGACTTCAAACGCAAGGCTCTGCGTTGAGTAGCATTCAAAAATGATGGACACCTACCATTTAGTAGATAGTACACCACATCTGCATACCACTCCTCCTTGGTTACATCAGCGACTTCATAATGTTGACAAGGGATTGCGAGATCCTGCTCTGCGATTGCCTTAGCTAACCCTTGCCCCCGCACTATCTTCATCGATTGAATCTCCAGATCAAATTCCTGCAAAGTTGAAACCCACTTACCACGCTTCTCACCTAATTCATTACGAACGAACATGGCTTTGACGAGCGGGATGCGGGACGATAGCAAAGACCCTATTGTGGACTATGTAGTGCCTGAACTTTTTTACAGTCTTAACCGGCGCATACATTTGCTTGTCTAGGGTAGAATATCTCAGTTTCGCATCTTTGAGAGGACTACTCAGGAAAGCAATGGGATTTTCAATGCTTGCCTTCACTCTTACGAGTTAAAACACTCGCAAAGGAGTGATCTGAAGCAAATGTGTAGATATAGAAAGGCTTCGTATAATCGGGACTCACCAAAATCGGGGCTTTAGAAATCGCATCCTTGATATTATCAAAAGCCTCTATCCTTTCATCTGTCCAAATGATCTGGACCTCTTTCTTTAGCATGTCGTTCAAAGGTCTTGCTATCTCTGCAAAATCTGCGATAAATTTTTTGACAAAATTGATCTTTCCGAAAAATGATCTCAACCCCTTCTTGCTATTGGGACGAGGAATTTGTTGTATGGCTTCTATTCTCTCAGGGTCAATGGAAATTCCATCCTTAGATATTATATGCCCCAACAGTTTTCCTTATGTTACCCCGAAGATGCACTTCTTTGGGTTGAGAGATATACCATGTTCCCTGCATCTTTGAAAGACTTTCTTAAGATCCACGACATGGTTTTCCACTGTTCTTAGAAAATACGGGAATGTCATCGACGTAAACAATGATGCACTTACCAATAAGCCCTTTAAAAGCAAAGTCCATAGCTCGCTGGAAAGTGGCACCTGCGTTCAATAGTCCGAAGGGCATTCTTATGTATGCAAAGGTGCCCCATTTTGTCGTAAAAGCCGTCTTCATCCTATCACTAGGATGGATAAGGACCTGATTATATCCCGAATAACCATCCAGGAATGACATCATCTCCGACCCGTTTACCTTTTGGAGTATTTCATCGATGGTGGGTAACGGGTAGTTGTCCTTTTGGGATGCCTTATTGAGATTTCTGAAATCAATGCACAACCTTATTTCTCCACTCTTTTTCCTCCACGGGGACTAGGTTAGCAACCCACGTGGAATGCCCTAACGGGAAAGATGATCTTAGCTTCTAACAGTCGCTTCACCTCTTTCTCTATCAAGGGTTCTAATAATGGATTAACTCGCCTTTGTCTTTGCCTGAAGGGCTTGGACTCTGGCTTCAGTGGAATCGTGTGCATTATGACATTTTGATCATAGGTTTTCAACTCCTTATAACTCCAAGCAATGCAATCTATGTATTCTTTTAATGCATTTGCTATGGAATCCTTCTCCTGCTTGGTACATGCTTTTGCTATGAATACCTCCCGGGGATTTTCTGCACTTCCAATGTTAACCAAATCACAGGCCTCTCCCGGAGATGGAACCCTTTTACCTTTTCTTGGTTTGCATCCGATATCAAAGATTTTTTCTAATGAAGCTATCTCATCAGGCATCCTGTTGTTTTTTACAGGATTTTTATCTTTCGAAACTACCTCCTCTACGTCCCTTTCTTCTTCATCTATGTATTGCTTTTCAAATATACCAGAATTAGTGACAAAATGAAATATGTGCCTGTCACTATCAAATACTTGGAAGTTCGTAACATTATCTGGTATCGAGGGACAAGGGACCAACTCTATAGAGAACTTCTTGCATTTCTTATGGTCCACTGGCTTCAACATACTCGCTGCTACAGCTAGGGAGTCTGCCAGACGATTGCCCTTTCTCGAGATCAGAGAAATGTTAAAGGCGTCAAACTCATCTATTAAATCTCTGACCCTAGTTCGGTAAAGCCTGAGCACTTTGTCCTTGCATATGTATTGTCCCCTCACTTGTTTCACCACCGAGTTCCGAATCACCAAGGACTTTGATATATTTAATTTTCTTTCGAATGGCCAGCTGTAGTCCAAGAATCAAAGCCTCATATTCTGCCATATTGTTGGTGGCAGGGAACTGTAGTCTGTATGCAGCGAATATAGGCTCCTGGTCCGAACATGACAATTCAACACCGGCTCCTGCTCCTTGTCTGGACCTGGATCCATCAAATCTTAAGGTCCAAATGTCTTGATGTCCTTCAGTAAAGTTGCGCCCAATCCTTTCATCATGGGTATTTTTGAGTGCTTCTATGTCCAAACAGTATGCTCCCAACTCAGCTTCAATGTATTGGATCTCGTTCGGCTTGTTGTAATCTGTGATCATCTCTTTGAGTCGGGGTTCACTGTCAATTCGAATTTGATTGGCCACTCCCCTCCAAGGCAGCCACATGTGTGAAGAGTCTGTCACAATGTAACCGTTTAGGTTCTTACTCCAATCTCTTCCCAATACCATGCCATATTTGATAGGAATATCGAGCACCAATATGTCTATGCGTTGTTGAACTACGGGTTTTGAATTGACTTGAATATGCACATCACCCAGCTCTCCCTACTGCCTCCATGGTTGACCTGTCCAACTGCACCACACTGCTCCTAGAAGGCTTTGGTGTAAGTCCCAATATTTTCTGATTTCTAAGGGCATGATAGTAGCCGAGGCCCCTGAGTCTATTAAACAATTGTGCAAGTTTTTACCTGCAATTCTAATGGTTACCAAAAAGGGAGGTATATCTCGTTTTTCTTTTTGTACAACCACTTGGGACTCAGCACTTTTAGCTTCATGAACTTGTGCAGATGGATTTAATCCTTTTGGTGAACTCACTTCTTGGCCTAATAATCGGGCCATGTCATACATCGATACATTGGCCCTATTCTTCTTCATATCTTCCACCAAATCGTAAGTGAGCTTTTCTGGATTTGGCAAGTTTTGCATCATCTTAGACTTTTCGACCTTCGATGGAGGAGGGGGATTGACATCTCCTTTAGGGTCGGGGAGGGAGTAATTGATTATTAGGAGGAGCGAGAGGAAGTTTTGGGCTCTTTAGAACTCCTAGTGTAATATTTGTGATTTGCTTTCCCAAAACGTTTGTTTGCATGAACTTCCAAAGCTTCTTCATCTTCGCTTCCAAAAAATTCTACATCCTCCTCTTCTTCACTTTCATGGGAATGTATGACCTCCGTTAGCATAGACTCCGGTTTCACGTGGCCACAGTGCGGGCAATCATTATCACAAGATCCTGCATCTCCACAGTCTTCCGAAATGTCTACCTGGTTGGCAACGGGATTGGGTACCCGCCCGTTGTTAGGCTGCGTGTTATACATTCCTTTTCCTCTATGATTGTGAGGTCGGTTATGGCCCATGGCCTGATCAACTTTTTTATTGACATTCCCCATTGTTACCAACACCTTGGCCAACGTTTCTTTCATATTTTCTATGGCTGCTTCGGACCCTTGTGGTTGAGGCACTGCAATTGCAGGTCCAGTTGTGTTGGCTGCATTAGCCACCTCTGGACTGGGTACAATGGCTTGGGTTTGGGCAGGTGGATTCCATCCTGGATTCCCATTTTGAATGGCTTGAGTTTGGGCAGGTGGATTCCATCCTGGATTCACACTTTGAATGGGAGTGATTGTTGGATAAGTCGTTGAGCTTGGCGTGTTAATTGGAGCAAACCCCGACATGGTCAACAGATTATTGCCCATACCGAACCCATGCAAACCCATCGAGTTATTTTGAATCAAACTCTGTGTTTGAACAGTGGCATTCGGATAACCTGACAATGGCGTAACTTGGGTGGGTGTTTGGAAGTTGTTCAACATCGGAGCCTGTGGTGCTACTACCTGGTTCATCATGGCAAATTGGCTGTATGGGCCATATTGTCCCATCCCAATCAATTGAGACAATCTTGCTCCTGCGAGGTTCATCTGTTGTTCGAGAGTCATTGTTTTTGCATAAGCCAAAGGAAGGGTTGTAACCCGAGGGTTCCTTCTAGTCAACAAAGATGTTAAAGGATCTAAGGCTCCAAAGTATAGCTGCAAGGCAATTGCAGGGTCTACCGCAAAGTGACGAGTCACATTCGTATATAGCTTTTGAAATCTCTGATTGAACGCTCGAATGGGTTCATTGGTTTGTCTTTTGCAAGATACGAAGAAATTGTATGTCATGGAGGGATCTACTAACTGTCTGAATTGACCTATGAACGCAGTTTCTAGCTGGGCCCATGAAGTTATGGACCCTGCTGGCAAATTTTGATACCATTCGTTAGCAATGTGGTCTAGACTAGCAGGGAAAACTCGACAGGCAACATCCTCGTGAGTAACCCCTTGCCTAAACATGTAATCTTTATAGATTTGGACATGATCTTCTGCTGTTGTTGGACCATCATGAATGAATTTGGGTAATCCCCTTTCAATGTTTCTAGGCAAGTCGTGGACTGCCCTGGGAATATCTAAAGGGGAACTCTGAGCACCATACCAAAGGGCAGGTGGTTGTTGTTGTTGTTGTTGTTGGGCCATGTTATTCAAAGGTGTCAACCCTGTGGGAACAATTGGAACTCCTGGAACTGTGGAGACAGATACAACTGGTGTTACTATCCCACTTGAACTTAAGGGTTCAGGCCCACTAGAGGTACTTGAGTCCAAAGAAATCCCTAACTCAAGTATTTTGGGTGGTATTTTGACTTCTAATGTTTTGTTTTTCGGCCTCCTAGCAGTGGGAGAAAGGCTTTGGAAGATAGTTTCCCCTGTGGTTTTAGACCTAGTAGCAATGTACTCAGGTTGGGCCGGCTTGGAAACTCTAGGACTCTAAAAGATTTCTCAACTCTGCTGCCAGATAAAATGTACGGATGTTACACCTGCAAGCACAATAGGTGGAAACAAAACTACCCACGTTAATTGTTAGAACAAATCAAAATTGCAAAGCAATACAGAAGGCCCTCCTTCTAGCGCCAAAATGTTGAGTGTTAATTTGTCATATTACAAATAATAACACGCAACTTAGAGTCTCGAACAAAAGACTCTTTCTTGCAAAGAAATAATTTATTTTATTTTCCTTCCTTTTATTATTTCTCCAAGTTTCTTTGTGAAACAACTTTTACGTATATAAAAATGAATTTCAATTTAATACATACAGCTGATATATCCCAGAATAACTCAAAATCCTGCAGATAGCTGTTAACAAGGGGCCTTTGTTGATTCTCAATGAACTTTATAATCTTGACTTGTTTGATTAATCAAAAAATAAACAAAAATCCTTTTGATGTTCTAATATTCACAATTTATTCTAAGGTTAATCTGTTCGTTTTATCTCTATTCAATAGTTCTGTTATTTCAGTGTTAGTCTCGACATGAAATTAAGCATATCAAGGAATAAAACAGAAAGCTGTTATTTTGAATCAGCTGGAAAATAATGAAGGATATTAAAATGGTTCACGATCTCCTCCCTCCAAAATCCCAAGTTAAGAGATGAAATCCCCAAAACAACCCAACCGATCAGATCTGTACTAACACACAATCTAATCAGATCGGATGCAAGACTCTAAGGAAAAGAATATAGCTGCATCATTCTACCATTCACCTATCGTAACCCATCCCATGGCGTAAACGAAATAGATACAAGACAAAATGATGCAACGGAAAGATTGACAATAAAACAATAGTTTTGGCTTCGATCTCCTTTTGATTTTACACACAAAAGTCGTGTTACCAAAGAAAAATCCTTTATTTCAATAAGTAATGCTTTTTTTGTTACAGTCTCCAGCCCCTGTATCCATCTACATTTCTGCTATTTAACCTTTTCGTCGCGCGTTCTCGGCTGCTCCATGATGCTTCGTTTCGACTCCCGGGACCCTTCGCTTCAATTCCCGCCTTTTGGTATTCTAACCTTTGCGTGCAATCGTAACGCTCGATCTGCGGCCAGTAACTGTTGTTATGAAACGTTACTCTGGTTCTATCATTTCTGCCACGTGTCCTGCGTCTCCTGCACCTTTCGTAACGCTTTCCCATGGAAATCCCGACAGAATTTGCATTTGGCCTCTTCCGTTTCCTAGCCGCGATAACGCGACATGTCGTGAAATCGTGACATGTCGCGATATCGCGACATGTTCTTGGTCCGTACGCCCGTGTAGCTCGTTGTAGCGATATCGCTACCGACTTTGCTTTGCCTTCTTTTCAAAAAGTGGTAGCGATATCGCTACCACTTTGGTTCCGAGCCTTCCTTTCAAAAAGTGGTAGCGATATCGCTACCACTTTGGTTCTGAGCCTTCCTTCGATGAAGTGGTAGCGATATCGCTACCACTTTGGTTTCGAGCCTTCCTTCGATGAAGTGGTAGCGATATCGCTACCACTTTGGTCTCGAGCCTTTGCTTCACGAAGTGGTAGCGATATCGCTACCACTTTTCCTTCGAGCCTCCGCTTCACGAAGTGGTAGCGATATCGCTACCACTTTTCCTTCGAGCCTCCGCTTCACGAAGTGGTAGCGATTCGCTACCACTTTCGCCTTCGCCTCCCTTTCTTTCGGCAACTTGTAGCGAGATCGCTACCATTCTCAACTTTTCGTATGCTTCCAAAAAACGCGTCGCGATTTTGCAACACCTCTTTTCTTTGTCGTCGACACGTCGTGATTTTGTGACATCCTTTCTGTCCTACCGTCGTGATTTCGTGACATCCTTTCTGTCTTGCTGCCGACACGTCGCGATTTCGTGACATCCTTTCTGTCCTGTTGCCGACACGTCGCGATTTCACGACATCCTTTCTATCCTGCTGCCGACACGTCGTGATTTCGCGACATCTTTTTGCGCGTGGACGTCGCGATTTCGTGCGATTTCAATTTTTTGCAGCGATGGAGAGACAGGTCGCGATTTCGTGACATGTCGCGATATCGCGACATGTCACGATTTCGTGACCCTTTCAACACTTAGGCATTTTTCTTCTTTTCTTCATTTTTAGCATCCGGGTCTTTGAGATCTTCCCTAAAACCTGCAAAAACAAAGGTGGGTCCCCACTTCTGGGGTGTGTTGTGGATGAACCACAACAAGGAGGAACATTATGATGTTCTTCCTGATTAACCGCTTCTTTACCATGCTTAGGTAAATGATGTTGGAAAATATCAAAGGTTTGATTTGTATTCTAAGTTTGATTTTATTGTGTATTATTCTGAGCATTATTATGAACATTTTTTTTTGGTGGGAAACTTTCCATCGACATTTTGTTATTATCAATCAAATCTTGTATCATATGTTTCAATCGCTTACAAGAATTGGTTGAGTGTCCATCCACTCTATGGAAATTGCAATGCAAATCAGCTCTAAATCCAATTGTAGTTGTATCTGGTTGTCGTATGTTGGGCAATTGAATTAAACCTCATTCCAATAGTTGAGGTAAAATTATGGTTAAAGGTTGATTTAACTTTGTAAATTCTATCTAAATTTTTCAATACAAATCTATTCATTACTTATGTAGTATTGATAAGTGTGGTATTTCTACTATCAGTGAGTCCGTCACCTACTACTTATTTATTCTTGTATTGATTTTTAGAATATTTATCTTCATATTTCTTCTTAAACTGACCTCTTCTAACGAGAGCATCTTCAACTCTCCTTGCTAAATATATAGCTTGATCAAAGGTGGTTATTGTGGTTGTAGAAAGTTCATAAGACAATTGCTCTTGCAAATTTCTGATAAAAATGTCCAACATCTCATGGTGAGGTGATGCAAAATGCAAATTTTCCAACAATTGTCTCCACTTAGTCAAAATTAAGAAAAGATCTTTTCTTTGATCTATTTTAGGTTGTATAAATCCTTAATGGTCACATGCCTCTCTATGTAAGCACTAAATTGATGGACAAAAATTTCTACTGTCTCTTCAAATTTTATCAAAGAATTTATAGGCAATTGATAGTACCACTCTAATGCCATGCCTCTGAGACTTTTCAAAAATATCTTTAGCAACAACAATTCATCATATGAGATATCATGGCAAGTTGTCCTAAACATACTAATATTCTCAATAGGATCTTCAGTTCCTTTATATATCGGGAGAATAGACATATAAAAGTGCTTAGGGTATGGTTGGGCAACCACCATAGGATCCAAGGGTTGGCTACACATCTCTCGATAATTTTATGAGGGATGATAGGGATCCATATGGTCTAGGCAAGAAGATAACAATTTAACCATAGATTCAAGGCCATGTGGTTGTCCAAAAAGTTGATTCTGTTGCATCATATTATTAGGTCTTTGAAGATAAGATTGTGTTACATAAGGATTTCCAATTGAAACCCTATTATGTAAATTGCTTGTAGAAATGGTGTTATAGGATGGAACTACGTTATGTTAAACCTCTTTTTGATTCTTGTTAGGATTTGGTATTTTCCTAACCTTTATTGGTATAGAAGTCTTTTTGTTTGTAGCAAAAGTTTATAATTTTTGTTGAGGATTTGGATTTGTTATAGGTGTTGATTGATTGATGTTTTCGGTTGGATTTTGATTCACCTTTTGAGATGGGAAAACTTGATTATGTTTTATGTGTGGCATCGTTATTCCATCCAATCGGAGAGCAACTTCTAAAGTAGCCTCTATAGAGCAATATCCATGGGGAATTTGACCTTCCATTTCTATTATTTGATTAATGACTTCTATGTTATCTTTTATGAATTCGGTAAAATGTTGTGTAGATTTAAATATGAGATTACCTTCCTTATCCATTTGAGGTTGAATAATGTATTGTCCTTCTTCTTCCTTATTTATGTCTTCATCATATGATTCTGAACTTACATAATCTTCAATGATTGGTTTATTAGGATCATCCTGAGGGGGCTCTTCTTGAGGTATTTCTTGCATAAACTCATCTTCTATTTGTTTACCATTCCTTAAAATTCTAGGCATTTTGATATATTAGGTTTTCGCAAATATATATGTTTTATATATATGCATTCAAATTTTGGGGGTATATATTTTATATATATACCTAATTAATATGATATTGTTTTTGGGTTTTTGTAATTTTAAATTGCAGAGAATGAAGAAAAACATAATAGAAAATATTATAGTGTAGATATTATATCTTAATTTTCTTGAAACAGTTTATGAATATCATTAAAGGTTCCAACTCATCAGGTGTCATATAGTGTTCTTCAAATTGAAAATTTGTTTTCAAGAACTTTATGAAGTGAGCTATGGTGATACAGTCAACTTCATATTCAAGCATACAAAAGTATAACTCATGATAATATTCACGATATAGCATAGCTCTAGGAACTCTATTAAATATTATTTTATCTTCCAAGACAACTTCTTGATCCTCTATGCGAGACAAGAACTTGTGTACTACAATTTCATTCTCAAGATAGTATTCAAAATAATATAGTCTCGGGGAAATAAGGACTCTCTTATCTGCTAACCACCTCTCACAAGTTCTTCTAATGTCATTATAAAAGGATAACCTATTAGGAACCAGGATTCTAGATAGATCAAACTTTATTATTTGTTTAAGTTTAGATTTTTTTGCTTCTATGATATCTAATATTCTATCAAGTTCGTTCCAATGTTCTTGAAATGTTAATTTAGTACTGATAAATATTGAAGTTATTTCTTGGATTGACAATGATGTACTAAAAGCAGTTTGAACAACTCTTATTTTGTTGTAATCTACCATCTATGATGATATGCAATTTTTGTAACTAATGACTTTGAATTTTTTTTGTTTTTTTTTGGTTTGATGTTTAAGTTTTGTTTTGTAAATCAAAAAGATACCTATGTGTTTCACGTCGGGTTCACCAAAGAATGTAGCCCAAAAATTCTTGCACTCCTTTCCTCAAGGTTGATGGATCTGCGCCTTAGAGGGGAATGGAATAATGAATGGTCTACACCTCAAAATAGAGGTGATGCGTTGTCGTTATGCACATCATTAATTCTCAATGAATTTGTCAATCCAGGGCAGTGTACAAGGCTATTTGCGGAAGGAGTGAACAGGGCTATAACTTAGGTCATTTGGGAGCAACAGGTCTTATTGGTGAAACCGATTGTGTGGGGGATTTAGGACATTTTTATCTCTAAATTGCATAAATTGAACTTTAATCTAATTGCAGGAATGGAAACTAATTACTAACTACAGAAATGAAATCCTAGTTACAATTACAGAATGAAATCTAATTATGTTGCAGAAATAACTCCCTAGTTACAGTTGCAGAATTAGAAATCTAATTATGATTGCAGAAAGGAAGTCTATTTACTTTTGCAGTAATGGAAACCTGATTATAACATGGAAATTAAGTCCTGTCAATGCTCTGTAATAGAAGGTTGTCAATATTCTATGCAGGGGTTGACAACAAAACACAAAATGCAGTAAATTGCAGAAAATAGTAAATTCTGGAAATGACAATCTACAGTAATTTGAAAGCTTGCTGAAAATGGAGATTACAACCAAACCTATCATTAATCACAAGATCATCCTAATCATGAAATAAACTAAGATTGCAAATACTGTTAGCTGTTTACAAGGAAATGAAATGACAAGTTTTACAACTTATTCTGCTACAACAAAATCAGAATAAAAACCTGTTGTTAGTCCTCCTCCTAGGTCTAGAAGTGGCCAGCCTCCTTGTCCAGAAGAAGGTATGAGTCTTTCTCTCTCTCTAGATCTTACTCACACTCATTCACAACAACATGAATAGAAAAATAGTGCACTTTATTGATTCAAGAACATAATTACAGTATTGCTGCTAAAAACCCTATTACAAGACTGTAACAGTCACTTTTCTTATTATTATACTTCTTGCTTATTTTCCTCTACCTTTCTTAGCTCAACCTGGATGGGAGCTATCTATTTATAGATATCCTAAAATCTATTTACAAACTGAGAATATCTCATTCCTATCTTACAGATCTATTCCTATTATGTTGCAACATTTCTTGGGTTTATCCTAGAAGAGGATCAAAATTGATCTTTTCCATGAATGGTGGCTTTGGATGGCAAGGACGACAAAGTCAGATGGGAGATATTTTCCTTTAACCTTTTCAACCTTCTTTCCCTTTTTCCATCATCAAAAATCAGTCAACAACTCAAAAAGCGCTTTCTGTTCTCATTTCGAAGATAAGTGGCTCATTTCGAAGAGACTGTATTTCTCATTTCGAAGATGTCCGCTCATTTCGAAGAGACTGTATTTCTCATTTCAAAGATGTCTGCTCATTTCGAAGATCTTCGGAATGAACAACTATGTGCTCTTCAAGTGATTTCATCTGCATTTCTCAGGTGGGTTAGCTCTCAGGATCAGATTGCAATAGCCTTCATCTCTCTCCATGTGTGAATTCCATGCCTTGCCATTCATTGGCAGCTGGCTAGAATTTACATTGGAAAACTAGTTTCTGCTGCACAGTAATAGTTTGCTTGCACTATTTGCTAGATTTAGATAAATAAATGCTTGAAACACATCAAAACAAAACTAGTGAAGTGCTGCTATCAACCTAAGCATACTTCTCATTTAGCAAGTCATGACAAAGTAACATAAAACTATGCAAAAACTGTAAAAATTAGAATATAGTATTTCTAACACATTGATCATGCAAACAGTTAATACACAACATATTAAATCAACTTAACTAGCATATCAGATTAAACACAAGAGTTTTTAGGCAGTTTCAATGTTCAAAACATGCTATGATTGAGGCATTTCCAGGCCTCATCATTTTCCCCCAACTTATATTAATGCATGTCCTCATGCATTCTATTGGGCTATAGAATCACATATATCCATATTCAAATTCCATGATCTGTAGAACAATTTGGTGCCTATATAATATCCCCTATTCTCCTGAAGGTTTCTGAGCCATTCTTCAAACTGATCATCAGGTTGAGAATCTTCTTCAAAATAGAAGGGAACTAGAGAAATGATGGTTGGAGGCCTAAATCTGAGACCTATCCAGTGATGTTGCATGATTTCAATCAGTTGTATCACTCCTTCTGCCCTTCTTCTGGACCATTCTAGGTTAATGGGGGAGATAGGTTCCCTTTTTTGTAAAGAAATGGAAAGTTCTGCCCATCTATTTTTGCAAAATGATAATGTTGGAACAAAACTGTTATTACAAAAATTCTAGAATTTGGTCACATAGTCCCTCAAATTGCTCAAGTACATCCTTTTTACATCTTCCCTGTTCATCATGGTGAAATGTTGTCTGGTGATAATTGGATGATTTGGCTGAACTGCTCTGACTAACAATTCAACTCTTAATTCAATTTCTTTATTTTGTCTTTTCTCCTGGTCCTAGTAAAACTGATTTTGTAAAGTGGACATGAATGCTCTCAGTTGAACATCTCCTATGTAAATTTGAGGGTGAAACTCTACCTCTTCTGGAATAAAGAAGTTGTGTAAAAATAATTCACATAAGAGGTTTTTCTGTTCTATAGGGCTGTCAAAATAGGCTTCTAAGAAATCTGTAGTTGTGTCCAATTTGTATGGGAGACCTGAGCTAATCCTCATGACCTACCATCTGAGATATTTCTCCTTCAGAATGAGACTGTAAAATCTGGTTGACCATCTGAATTGGACCAAAAACTCAGCAATCTGACATAAATCAGTCACTTTTTCATTCAATGCCTTGATTTATGTTTCTTTTGCTTCTAACTGTTTACCTTCCAATTTAAAATTTTCAACTTTAGTGGCAAGTTTTTCATATCTGATCACCCAACTAGCTATGTCTGTATTATATTGCTCTAGGGATACAGTATTGGGTGGTCTAACTACAGGTGGAAATCTGGGTAGCAGATCTACTGAACCCCTTTTCTGCTACTTCCATTGGTTGGTCATCTGATAATAATTCTACTTGTATCCCTTTTTCTGCTATTTCCACTGGTTGGTCATCAGACAACAATTCTACTTGTACCCCCTTATCCTCTACTTTGATTGAAGGTATAACAATTTTAAATACAAAAATCTCATTTGAAGGAGTACTTACTTGAACAATTTCATGTTGTTGTTTAGACTGCTCTTGTGCTGGTGTTTCCTGCTGTGACTCATCTCCAATATTCTTTTCTATGCTTTTTATCAATTCTAGAGCATCTTCGGAATGAGAAGGCAATGCTTCAGAATGGAAGGGCACTTCTTCAGAATGAAAGGGTGCTGCTTTAGAATGAGCACCTATGTCTTTAGTCAAAGTTTTAGATGCCTCAATCAAAGTAAAAGAGTCATCTGCCCTAGATAATCCCATAAGTAACTGAGCCAAATTATCCTCATCAATAGATACAGTTGGTTGTTCTTCAGACTGTGACAACCTCTTCCTCAATTCTGCCACTTCCTACTGTAATTCTGCAATCTTCTTTTCCTGTATTTCAATGATATTTTATTTTTCTTCAATCCATTTAGTTTGTGTTTTGATAACACTTTTTGCTGCTCTTAGCTGTTCTGTGATGTCCACCTCCTCTATTTCTGATTCAGAATCTGATGTAGATAAATCATCTATAGTTGGTTGCTCAACAACTATCTCATCTTCTGATTCAATTATCTGCTCTTGTTCAGGAGGTTCCATGAAACTATCTATGATTGCATCCACATCTTCTATGGCTTGTTGAACTATAGCAACTTCAAAACTGTCTTGCCCAGTCTCTTCCTCAATCATTTGTTCAGGGAATTCTAAAAAATCTTCAGGGGCTGGTTGCACTTCTGTAACATCCAGACTGCCTTGTCCACCTTCTTCTTCTATCACCTGTTCTTCTATTTCTCTCAAGTGGAGTCTTGTAGACCTCCTAGTTCCTGCTATGCAAATTTTTTCTTCTTGCCCTATTTTTTGGTGACAGTAGGGGCTGTGGGGACAGTTTTAGATTCTAGTGGGAGTGCTTCTATTTCCCTTGTTGTCTCTTCCCCTATTTTTCTAGGCACTTCACTCCCCTATTCTGATAGATCAGCAACATCTTCAGAAAAATGAACTTTCTTCTATTTTTCTTTTCGACTGTCGGTTCTAGGCCCTCTCTTCTTTTGTTTCTTAGCTTGTGAGGTTGAAGGTTCTAGAGAAAGGTGCTCTGTTGCTTCTTCTGGGTGTGTTTCCTCCTCTACAATAGCATCTATGGTAGCATCTATTTCTTCTTCCTCCATCTGTTTCTTCTTCCTCCTCATCCTCTCTTCCAAAAACTACATCATTCAAAGTAGAATAAAACCTATCAAAGCTTCTAGGGTTTCCTCTAAAATGATGCTGGTAGACTAATTTAATAAGACCATGGTGGCGAGGGCTCCCTTTTCCTTCTTGATATCGTTTTGCCATATTTTTCAACTCCTGGTGCAGATACAGGGGAAGATTTACCCTAACTTCGGTTGTTGCCTACCATGTCTTAGGTGGTTCAAAATTTTGAAATGATGCCCTGATAAAAGTACATATTGCCCTTCACAGGTTAAAAATTTTATTACCCATGTGGCCACTTCATTCCAGGGTTCTTGTAGGCTGGCCCTTTTTACCCCCTTGCATGTGTTGTTGTGTATTAAGTATTCTGGCTCCCTATCATTTTCTTCCAAAAATTGATTAACTACATTTGCCAGTGTATTTTTGCTAGTTCTAGAAATTTGAAGACCTTCTAATGGAAGCTCAGTAATTTCACTTAAAACTTTAGGGGTTACCTTAATTGTCATGTCGTTAATGTGTGCCTGGTTATTTTTGAATGTGTGAGCGAACATGCCGGCCAAATCTTCAGAGGACCCATCAAATTTGTCCAAAAATGGCATAAGCCCTCCATCTTCAAAAATTTGTAGCACTTCTAGATTTTCTCGAAGGTGGGTGGTATCTACTGGTTCCATATTTGTCTTTCATCCCATTTTCCTATTTTGGTATGTTAAAAACTATCCTCTCTCTGCTACTCTTCCGTTGGATCGTTGGTTTCTGGTTCTTGCAGACTTGCAGGGTTTGTTTTTAGGTTTTCAATTGCTTTGTTTATCTTCTTCGGAATGAACTACAATATCGACATTGTACCTCGTAATCATTTTGCGTTAACAATTATGTCTTCGAAAGGAAGGGTGGCATGCATCTCTATTTCTACTCTGAACACCTATCCGTTAATGATTGCACAGATGTCCTTGCCGTCAGATCCACCTTACTTGTTTTTAGCTCCTCTGTTTTGCCCATAGAATTCTCACGTGCATGGTTATCAGCATCGAACAATGGTGGCATGTTGTTGGTCACTTCCTCATGATTCTGGTACTTCCTTAATGGGTGCAAGATAAGACAAATCACATCTCAACTGACACATGTCATTTATCATATGCAGTCAAAGAATTCTATTGATCGTATATTTTCCCCCTCCTTGGATGCCACGTGGAAATATCATGTTGAATGCTCATTCCGAAGATTATGCTTCATTGTGAAAATAATTCCTCATTTCGAAGATAAAGTTTCATTCTGAAGACAAGTCCTCATTTCGAAGATCATGCTTCATTGCGAAGACAATTCCTCATTCTGAAGACAAAGCTTCATTTTGAAGACAATTCCTCATTTCGAAGACAAAGCTTCATTTCAAAGACAAAGTGCAACATTCATTTTTGCATTAAGACAATTTCATTAAGAAAATTAAAATCATTTTGAAGACAAAGTGCAAATTCTGAAGATAATTTCATTTTGAAGACAAAGTGCAATAGTCATTAGAAGACAATTTCATTCGAAGACAATACAGTAGTTAAAAGAAAATTTCAATCCGAAGACAATACAACAGTCATTATGAAGAAGATAGCAGACACTATTTTTGGCATTCTCATTCCGAAGATTAGGTAGAAACCAATATTCTCCTTCTCAAAACATGTTTTAAGTATGCCAACTCTTATGGATACCTTTTATGCTAATGGTTAATTGTTATATACTACATACCAATCATTTACAATGAAGAAATGTAAGAAATATATACCTGATTAAAACAAGTTAATGCAAGTTTTGAAGAATGATTGCTTTTGTTGATGTTCTACTGAGATTTTCTACAATATTTCAAAACAAGTGCAGTTGGTGAATTTGTACAATGATGATTCAAAAATTTTCAAGGTTATGCATGCTAAAAAACTGGTTTTCATGCATACCAACTCAGTAGTGCCTTAGGAAAGGTTTTCACTGTTGAGCTATTCATTTTTCTCTCTTTTTTTTCTTTTTTTTTACCTCTCCTTTTCTCTCTTTTTTTTTATTCTGATTATGCCCATGAAGGAATTCATGATTTCCCTGAAATCATGCCCATGAAGGAATTCACAATCAGAATTTATTCATCTTTTTGTTTTCTACTTTTTTTGATTTTTTTTTTTTTTGCTTTTCTTGAAATCCATGATCATGCTGATTTTATTGAAGTGGAAGAGGGAATCTCTTCCACCTGTTGTGCATCCAAACTATCAAGTTGCTACAAGAATTCCTCTTTAGTCAGAGGTGTATGGTACACCCTGAGGCGATGTCCATTCACTACCAACTTTCTCCGTGACCCATCAATAGGAGATAGACGAGCTGCTCCATTGTCAAATACCTCTTCAATCTGGTAAGGTCCAAGCCATCTAGTTCTCAGCTTTCCAGGGAAGTCCTCATAGCGAGAATCAAATAGCAAAGCCCAATCTCCTTGCTAAAATTTCCTCTGTTGAATGTGATTGTCATGCCACAGCTTCCTCTGCTCCTGAATTACTTCAGTTTGGTGCAGAGCATCCAACCAAAGTTCATCCAATGCATTCAGCTATAGAATCCTATTCGTCTGTGCCTGTGACAATTCAATCCCAATTTCCAATGTTGTGCGCAATGTTAGTAGCTCAAATTCAATAGGTAGGAAGGGCTTTTTACCAAAAACTAGTTCATAAGGTGTGAATCCAGTAGTGGATTTCCAAGTAGTATTGTAAGCCCAAACTACTTCAGGTAATTTATCTAGCCAGTTTCTCCTATGAAAAGCTACTATTTTTGTCAAGATTCATTCCAGTTCCCTGTTTGTTACCTCAACCTGGCCATTTGCTTGTGGGTGGTAAGGTGATGATTTCCTATGTTTGATTTCATATAATTCTGTAAAAGCCTCAATGACTTTAGATGCAAATTGGGGTCCTTGGTCTGTGGTGATAGACCGTGGAGCTCCAAATCTCTAAAAAATCTGAGTATACAAGAAATCGGTGACCTTCTCTTCACGAGCATGTTTGAAAGCACGCACCTCTACCCACTTTGTCAGGTAATCAATGCATACTAGAATATGCACCTTTCCTTGAGAAGGTGGATCAATAGGTCCTACAAAATCAAGCCCCCACCTCTCAAATGGCTCTAAAACCAATTGAGGTTGTAGTGGCATTTCATTTGTATGAGTGGGTTTCCCCATTCTTTGGCATGCATCACAATGCTTGATGTACTTTTTCACATCCTTGTGAAGAGATGGCCAATAATATCCTGTCCCTAAAATTTTTCTAATTGTGCTTTTTACAGAATAGTGTCCACCTGAGGGTTCATCATGACAAGCCCTAAGGATATCATATACCTCATCCTTTCGGATGCACCTGCGTAACACATGGTCGACTGCACTTAAAAAGTATACCCTTAATCCACTCAAAGGAAGAACTCTGTTTGATCAATTGTTTTTTTGTTTTGAAGTGAAATGTGGAGGAACTTTCCCTGTGACCAAATAATTGGCTATATCTACAAACCAAGGTGATTGGACAGATATAGCAAATAATTTTTCATCAGGAAAAGTGTCCTCAACTAATTCCCCTTCCTCTGTGTTCTACAACCTGGACAAGAAATCTGCTACAACATTAGCTTTTCCTGGTTTGTTGATTATTGTGATATCAAATTCTTGTAGCAATAGTAACCAACGAATAATTCTTGCACTTACCATAGGCTTATTCATCAAATACTTAATGGTTGTGTGATCTGTGTGAATGAATATTTGATAACCTGTGATGTAATGCCTGAATTTGTTGATGGCATAAATTACTGCCAAGAATTCCTTCTCAGTTGTGGTATAATTTTTCTCAGCTCCTATCAAATTCTTGCTAATGTAGTAGATGGCATAGTGTTCACCATTGTCAATTTGTCCTAATGTTGCTCCAATTGCAGTATTGGAAGCATCATCCTGTATGTGAAATGGTAATGTCCAATTAGGTCCTCTTAACATAGGTGGAGTTACTAATTTCTCTTTCAGAGCTTCAAATGATTCTTGACACCTTGCAGTCCAGGAGAATTCAGAATCTTTAGTCAATAGGGCAAACATGGGATTGGCTATTGTGCTAAAGCTAGGAATAAACCTACGGTAAAAACCAATGTGTCCTAGGAAGCTTCTGACATCAGTCTGAGTTTTAGGAGGAAGAAGATTCTTGATAATTTCCACCTTCTTTGGATCAACCTGGATCCCTTGAAGAGAGATGTTATGACCAAGAACTATTCCTTCCTCCATCATCATAAAACATTTGTCTGGATTCAAGGATAACTGGTATGTTTCACAGCGAGTTAAAACTCTGTCAAGGTTTTCTAATGTAAAGTCAAAAGTCTGTCCACATACTATGAAATCATCCATGTATATCTCAACATTGTTGGTAGTCAGATCAGAAAAAATTGCTAAGACCGCTCGTTGAAATGTTGTTGGGGCATTACACAAACCAAAAGGTAAAACCCTATAGGCAAATGTTCCCCATGGACGAGGTAAAGGTTGTTTTCTCTTGATCTTCAGGTGCAACTTGAATTTGATTATACCCACTAAATCCATCAAGAAAACAAAAGTATTTCTTTCCAGCAAGGGTATCTAACACCTGATCTATGAAAGGTAATGGAAAATGGTCTTTGTATGTCACTTTGTTCAGCTCTCTATAGTCTACACATACTCTCATTTTTCCATTTTTCTTAGGAACTATAACCAATGGAGAGACCCACTGGCTATCAGAAATTGGGTAAATGAATCCTACCTCTAGAAGTTTTTCAATTTCTTCCTTTACAATATCCCTCAAGGCAGGATTCAGTCTTCTCTGGGGTTGTCTTACTGGCTTGACTTCTTCAGTATAAATCCTGTGGGTGCATATATCAAGGTGAATTCCTGACATATCTTTGTAGTCCCAAGCAAAAGCATGAACATGCTTCTGCAAAATAGTTATCAATTTTTCTTCCTCTTCCCTAGTAAGCCAGTTGTTAATGTTCAATAATTTTCCTGGCTGGACTTCTATTTGTTTTGTATTTGGAAGGACTGAATTCACTTCTTCATACTTGGTGATTAGGGAGTTAAGAGGGCAATGATGAGATGGGAGGAAATAAGAAGTTTCTGTTTCATTGATTTCTAATGGAAGCATATCCTGTATGGAACAGTGAGAAGGGAAAATCAGGTGATGGTGCCACCCATGTGGTAGTGAAACTGATGTTTCCTGTGATAGTACAGATGGCTCACCTTCAGAATTTTGGTTCTCCTCATTCCCTAACAAGCGATGGATATTTACTGCTTCCTCTTCTAACCCTTGTTCATGCAGAACATTCATTAGGATAGTTTCATTCTCTAAAGTTTCTATGTCATGGAGGTCTTCTGTGTGTTCCCTTACTACCAAGGTGGCTAGTGTGGAAATAACCTCTTCTGGTTCTTCATCTGAGTCAGGAAACCATAACTGACCTAAAAAATTGTTGGAGGGTCTTGCAGGAGGATACAGAGAGATCTATTTTAGATCAATACCATTTGAAATGGTCATTTTTCCAGATCTGTAGTCTATGAAGGTTGTTGTAGTTGCAAGCCAAGGTCTTCCCAGAATGATGGGATATCCATGTGCTAAATTTCTTGGCTGTAAAACCAAAAAATCTGTAGGGAATTCCCAAGAAGAGACTTCTATAGGGACATCTTCAATGATACCTTCAGGTTTTGCAATTGACCTATCAGCCATTTCTAAAACTGTAAATGTGGGATTGAGATGTTTGAGCTGTAATTGTTCCATTATATCCTTGGTCATGACATTTATTGCAGCTCCTAGATCTACTAAGACATTTGATATTGGTATTGAGCCTATGGTAACTATGATAACTGGACTCCCTGGGTCACTATACTTTGGAGGTACTAGTTTTTCGGACAAGAGATCAGCTATCTTTCCTTCAACCTGAACAGTCTTGGGAAATGCTTTCTTTTTCTTCTTGCTCTTCTAATGCACAAATCTCGGATAGTACTTTTAATCACTGGTATATCCTTAATGGCTTGCAATAAGGGCAATGATATAGTTAACTTTCTAAGTTCCTTGACTAGGTCTGACTCAGAATTTTTTTTTGTGGTATTGAATCTTTCAGGATATGGAATTATCCTTGATGAAGGTAATTGTTCTACTTGTGGTTCTATTTTTTCTTCTTCTTTCTCTGTTGTTGGTTTAACTCTAACTGGTTCCAAAGGTTCTTGCTTTTCATTTTCCTTGATTTTAGTTGAAACAGGTTCAGGTACAACTTTTCCTGAACGAAGTTGGATGTTACTACAATCAAGAACATTTATTTTAGCATTTTCTTGAGCTTGACCACATAGACAGGGGATGCCTGTCTCATGTTGTTTGGATTAGTGAATGGTTGAGCTGGAAGTTGAGGTTGTTTCACCTATTGTGTTTGTTGTGGTTGGTTCTATTTTTCTTGAAAATTTTGATTAGGTGCAAGCAGCAAATGTTGAGTTTGACCTTGATTTCTTTGTTGCCTTGGATAGGACTGGTATTGCTGACTCCACTGTGGTTGATTTTGCATCCAATGTGGATTAGTCTGATTCTGATTCTAGGGTGGGTTGTTTTGATTCCATGATGGGTTATTCTGATTCTGATTCTAGGCTGGATTACTCCAACTTGTTTGTGGCCATTCTTGGGAATTTGTCCATTGAGAATAATTCCAAGGACGTTGGGGTGGTTTCGATTGTCCCCAAGGCATAGTCCAAGGATTATGCCCCCAATTTGTAGGAAAATGAGGGGGATTTTGGTACTGAGAGAAATTTCCCCCTATTTTGGTCCAACATAGTTGAGTTCCTCAGTCTGACTCTCTAACATAGTTTTGAGTTGTGGTAGCAGGTGGCATTTATCAGTCAAATGCTTCTTCGAATAGATACTACAAATGGTTGAGATAGACATTTTATTCAAAGGACACTCCTACAAAGCATGTTTATTTCTACATCTTGGGCAATAAATTGCCAAAGGTTCTATGGTTTTTGCTTTTGCAGACATTTCTCCCAAAGTTGTGTTCAATTGCACCAGAATATCAGTTTTAAAATTTGCAAGTTCCTCTATTAGGTCCTTCACATCAGTGCCATTTGTACTCTTTTTTCTTCTTCCCTGCTTAGTGCGAGAGTAATTCCTATAGAGACCCACAATTTCCTCATTACTGAGAGTATTTACATCCCCTTTTCCCATCAAATCCAATACTTCTCTGGATTCATCTTGTAATCCTCTCAAAAATATGGTTTTGCATAACTCAGGTTCTACAAGTCCACATCTCCTTTGAACAAAGGAGAACCTATCAAGATAGTCTTCTAATGTTTCATCATCTTCTTGCTTAATCTTGAATAACTCATCTTTCCTATTCCTTACATGACAATACTCCTGATATTTGTCTAAAAACATAGTTTCCATTTGATCCCAGGTTCGGATGGAATTTGGCTCTAAGCTCATGAACCAGCGTAATGTTGAGTCCTTGAGTGTTGAGGGAAAAACCTTAAGTTTTTTATTGTCATTTACATAGTCATAGGTTTGACACACTACTTTGAATTCAAACAAAAATTGATCGGGATCTTCAGATACAACACCTCGAAAGGTTGGAAGTACTGAAGGTGAAATGGTTTTCATGGGGGAGTTTTGTGTTGGATTCAAATGGATAGGATATTCAAATGTTCTGGAAGGTTGGGGCATATCCTGATCATTTCCTTCATTATGGACATAGCCATGTTGGCCATCCCCATCTAGATTGCCTCTCTCTACCATAGTTTCCTGTTCCTTGGGAACAGTTAAACCTATCCAAATTTCACTCTTAAGAGGTCCAAAATCCTCTGTTGATGATGAGTCTGATGATTTTTCTTTCTCAAGATGTTCTAATGATGATGAAGCTGGTGATTTTTGTTTCAATTTTTTTGGTAGTTCAAACACAGGTGATTCACCCCTTAGGCATGAAGATCTTCTTAATGGAACAAGCCAGGGATCCTTTTGAGTAATTCTACCTTTTTCATCCCTAGGCTTACTCATTCATGTTTACTCTTGAATGACATAAATTATAGGTCAATAGTTGTTACTTTAACTAGCTGTTATATTCAGATTTTATCCTAAATTTTCATAGCTCAGTCTAATTAACAACTATTGGACTGTTGTCACCTTCTAGCAACACTATTCCTCAGCAATGGTGCCAAAATGATGCATTGTCATTATGCACATCATTAATTCTCAATGAATTTGTCAATCCAGGGCAGTGTACAAGGCTATTTGTGGAAGGAGTGAACAGGGCTATAACTTAGGTCATTTGGGAGCAACAGGTCTTATTGGTGAAACCGATTGTGTGGGGGATTTAGGACATTTTTATCTCTAAATTGCATAAATTGAACTTTAATCTAATTGCAGGAATGGAAACTAATTACTAACTATAGAAATGAAATCCTAGTTACAATTACAGAATGAAATCTAATTATGTTGCAGAAATAACTCCCTAGTTACAGTTGCAGAATTAGAAATCTAATTATGATTGCAGAAAGGAAGTCTATTTACTTTTGTAGTAATGGAAACCTGATTATAACATGGAAATTAAGTCCTGTCAATGCTCTGTAATAGAAGGTTGTCAATCTTCTATGCAGGGGTTGACAACAAAACAC
Source organism: Wollemia nobilis (assembly GCA_028583015.1). Lineage (NCBI taxonomy): Eukaryota > Viridiplantae > Streptophyta > Pinopsida > Araucariales > Araucariaceae > Wollemia > Wollemia nobilis. The sequence goes on along the minus strand of JAQPPZ010015005.1, from coordinate 3,474,991 downwards.
AAAATGCAGTAAATTGCAGAAAATAGTAAATTCTAGAAATGACAATCTGTAGTAATTTGAAAGCTTGCTAAAAATGGAGATTACAACCAAACCTATCATTAATCACAAGATCATCCTAATCATGAAATAAACTAAGATTGCAAATACTGTTAGCTGTTTACAAGGAAATGAAATGACAAGTTTTACAACTTATTCTATTGTAGCAAAATCAGAATAAAAACCTATTGTTAGTCCTCCTCCTAGGTCTAGAAGTGGCTAGCCTCCTTGTCCAGAAGAAGGTATGAGTCTTTCTCTCTCTCTAGATCTTACTCACACTCATTCACAACAACATGAATAGAAAAAGTAGTGCACTTTATTGATTCAAGAACATAATTACAGTATTCTTGCTAAAAACCCTATTACAGGACTAATAGTCACTTTTCTTATTATTATACTTCTTGCTTATTTTCCTCTACCTTCTTAGCTCAACCTGGATGGGAGCTATCTATTTATAGATATCCTAAAATCTAATTACAAACTGAGAATATCTCATTCCTATCTTACAGATCTATTCCTATTATGTTGCAGCATTTCCTGGGTTTATCCTAGAAGAGGATCAAAATTGATCTTTTCCATGAATGGTGGCTTTGGACGGCAAGGACGACAAAGTCAGATGGGAGATATTTTCCTTTAACCTTTTCAACCTTCTTTCCCTTTTTCCATCATCATAAATCAGTCAACAACTCAAAAAGCACTTTCTGTTCTCATTTCGAAGATAAGTGGCTCATTTCGAAGAGACTGTATTTCTCATTCCAAAGATGTCCGCTCATTTCGAAGAGACTGTATTTCTCATTCGAAGATGTCTGCTCATTTCGAAGATCTTCGAAATGAACAACTATGTGCTCTTCAAGTGATTTCATCTGCATTTCTCAGGTGGGTTAGCTCTCAGGATCAGATTGCAATAGCCTTCATCTCTCTCCATGTGTGAATTCCATGCCTTGCCATTCATTGGCAGCTGGCTGGAATTTACATTGGAAAACCAGTTTTTGCTGCACAATAACAGTTTGCTTGCACTATTTGCTAGATTTAGATAAATAAATGCTTGAAACACATCAAAACAAAACTAGTGAAGTGCTGCTATCAACCTAAGCATACTTCTCATTTAGCAAGTCATGACAAAGTAACATAAAACTATGCAAAAACTGTAAAAAATCAGAATATAGTATTTCTAACACATTGATCATGCAAACAGTTAATACACAACATATTAAATCAACTTAACTAGCATATCAGATTAAACACAAGAGTTTTTAGGCAGTTTCAATGTTCAAAACATGCTATGATTGAGGCATTTCCAGGCCTCATCAAGAGGTACTTAATCGTACCTTCTAAGTGGTGATTTTTTGACGAATTGGTTTGGGTTCACCAAGAAACACTTTGTGGTAGTTTTCAAGCCTACGTTTAGGATTTGTTTTGATGTGTTTATTTTAACTCAAATCGCAAATATACCTAGTTTGGCCAATATGCATCTAATCTAACTTATATGCTATTTTGATTTAAATGCAGGCAAAAAAATAGAATTTAGAAAGACAAATGCAATGCTATAAAGTGATTTCAAACCTTACCTGTATCTAGAATTTTGTTGAAATTTCTAATTTTTGAGTGCATCCCAGATCGTCCACAACAGGTCAATATCATACTATGATTCTACAATATCGTAGTACGAAAAGAGACATATTGTTCTGATTTTTTCAAGGATCAACAAAAAAATAGGTAGGGATAGAAAACATAAAATAGAGAGTTGTATTAATGCTTATAAGAAGAATTAATATCTAATGTTGACTATTAGATAACTATAATAACATGAATGATGAATAAATGTTCAAGACTACATAAAACATGCAATTTATATGAAATTAGGTGAACTCTAGGAATGCATATGCACAAATCTAGTATTCTATGAAATAAAGGATGATAAATGAAATAATAATCCAATGAAACAAAGTTAAAATACGTAAAACAAAGCTTGGGGTTACCCCCAAGTAGGTTGCATACAATATCATAGCCTACATGATAGGATCATACACCAAAATCACCTGATTGAATGATTATGGTGATATTGTATCCTTTGATCTACAACAATATCCTTTGATCTTGCTCACAACAACAAAATATCTAGGACTAAACTGCACAATCAAGAAAAAGAATTCCAAATGTGAGGAGTCAGGGGAAATTTTAGAGGGATATGTTTGGTTAAATAAGTAGGGAGGAGTGTCAAAAATAGGGAGGAGGTTGGATTGTTACAACTTCTTCTAATATGGGCGAGGCCGAAAAGATTCGATATCAAATTTTCTATTTTTGAATTTTTTGTTTCTAGGCAAGATCATATTACGATCAACGATATCGTACACTGATCGCAAGGATCATAAGACTGAAATTGTGTTATGATTTCAGAGGTTGTACTACAATTTTGGGGGTCGTAATACGATCTCATCAAATATGTACAATTTTTGAGGTAATTAATGCAAACATGATGTTTTTATAAATTTTCTATGTTCTCATGCAAATGGGTCAAATTTAAGGTGCTACATTTGGGCCACTTGGAAATACACTATGTTCAGAGTAGCTAGGAGAAAGTTCATGCCTGAGAAAATATTTTCAAAAATTTTACTAAGGATGTGGCCATTTTGGGCCTACAATCTCTAAATCAGTCTAGAGGATTTGGCCATCCCTGAATGGCACCCTAGTTTTTGTCATAATCCCAACATCACTTATAGTAAATTTAACCTTCAGGAGGTTCCTATTTAGGATGCATTTGTAGGTCCTCAATATGATTAGAGTGATGAGCTTCATGGTCAAGACACTCTTTGTGCTTTCTTTAGATAAAATCCTTAGCACATGGAGGGTACTAGTAGGTTTATGCCATGTATTTACATATCGGCTCATTCTATCACTCAATCAGAGCATGAGCAAGAATATACACCATGGCCAAACCTAGATGATCAAGCCACCTTGCTTGATCACCCATGTATGAGTTGAAAATATGCCCATATGTATAGGTACAACACTCATCATCCTAGTAATACTACCATGTTAGCTCATGCATTTCTCATAGATGAGGAAGTAGAAGACTTGGATCATCCTCCTACTCATTATGAAGAGTACCTTGTGCAAGTATGTTATGTCTTTGCATTGCCTGAGTAGATAGATCTTACCTTTAAGTCTGAGTATCATATCAATAAAACATCTCTTAATCATGGGAAGTGAGTGGCCAAACCTTCTAGGACTAAGAAGCAAGTCAAGCCCATTCGTATTAATATGAGGGCCAATCATCCGCATACAACTGATCATATAGATCTGGCACCTAGGCTAAATACTGGTAGACAAGAGCAATTGAACCAATTATGATTAGATAAATAATGATTATATTAGTGACACCAGTTGAATCAACATAGGTTACACTAGCATAGGATGCATCAACAACTAATACATCAAGAATAGTTAGAAATAGCATTACATAAGATGATTCCTACCCTTAGAACTCATAGGTTGTAGATCCATCAAAGGCACCTCGTGCAACATCAAAACCTACCACCTAGGCTGAACCAGAACCATCCTCCCCATATGTGCCTTCAACACCATAGGTATGAAAAATGTCAACCATACAACCATCAATAAGAATATGAGACCTATGAGGACCTTCAGGCAGATTACCAAGAATAGAGATATCCTAAGTTACCTTATGAGGACATGGTTGATGACCACATTTGACCACCTCACCCTAGTTGAAATCTTTCACCTCCCCTCTTCGAGAATAAATTTGTGTCAATAATATCATTTCATTGAATGCTTACTAGTTGCTAACTAATCCCATTAATTCTCTAGAGAAATGAACTTTAGGTATATGTTATCAAAAACCTACTTTGCATTAGTTGTGCAATCTAAAGAACACAAGCTTATACTAAAGAGGGAGGGTGAACAATATAAGACCACTTTTTACTTTTCTTTCCCAATCAATATTATGCAATGTATCGATAGAAATATCAACAATAGTAATCAAAGCAATGCATAAATCACCACACACAATAGAGACACCAATTTAACATGGTTCACCCAATGTGGGCTACTCCATGGAGAAAATATTTCACTAAAATTTTCTCAATCAATCTCTTGGGAATCCTTTCCCTATTACAATGTTTATGGATATCTATCCAAATGAGACACCAATCCCCTAATCAAGTTTATGGATATCTATCCATAGGATAACTCCTTTCTCCTTAGCTTTGACTGGTGATCTTCTAGAAGAACTGTTGCCCCTACTAATCTAGCTAATGGATATCTATCCACTAAAGATAGCTATCCTCACTACCCTGGCTAATGGATATCTATCCACTGGAGACTATCTTCCTCTATACTCTATCACCTTCAAAGCTCTATCTCAAATATGCACTAAACACAATCCTTTAGTCTAGCACAAATCTTCTCAATCTCTATCTTTGGTCTGGTATAAACTTATCCTCAAATCTGCACCAAACTCTATCCTTGAATCTATACTAAACATAGTCCTTCGATCTAGCACAAATCTTCCTCAATATTTGTCCTCAAATATCTATTTTCTAATCTAAACTAAACACAGTCCTTCAGTTTAGCACAAATTTATCCTTAATATTTGTCCTCAAGCCTTAATACAAAGCTTGATTCAATCACAAATTAACACTACTAGATATGCCCCAAACCTTAACTCAAGGTTTGAACAAATCAATCAATCAACTCTGCTCACAAGTATTCTCAAAGACTTATCTAAAATCTGCCTTGTAAGCTTCCACAAAAGCTCACACTAATCTGTCTACAAGTCCTCTCTAGAACTTGTCCAAATATGCTCAACAAGTCCTCACTAGAACTTGTCCAAATCTACTCAACAAGTCCTCACTAGAACTTGTACAAATCTACTCAATAAGTCCTCACTATAACTTATACAATCTCATATAAGCATAAATAGAATTTTTAGAAACTCAATATGCTTCACATTCATCACAATTCTCAATCACATTCAATCACTCTTTTAGACACATATAGATAATTGTTAGAGACTCAATATGCTTCATATTCACCTTAATGCTCAATCACTTTGACTCACTCCTTTTTAGAAACATATATATAATTGTTAGAGACTCAATATGTTTCACACTTACAATGCTTAAATTACTTTCAATCACTCTTTTGGAAACATATAGAGAATTTTTAGATACTCAATATGTTTCAAACTTATCAACACTCAACCTTTTTCTCAAACCAATTTAGAATATAGAACAATTTGTTTCATAGAACTTGAACTATCACTTCACACATCCACTTGACTAGGCTCAACCAAATCTACTCAACCAATCACTCAATGAAATAATCCTTGCTCACAAACCCTAGTCCAAACTTATGATCTTGCACTCAAATGTTCCAACAATGCTTTACAACCAATCTCACATAACAATGATACTCATGATCTTTGCAAACCCTAGTTCAAGTTTTCCACTCAATCAATCAATTCAACAACAATGCTAATCAAAAAAGATTTTATCAACAACACTCAATTCCAAAAACCTTGGAGCATTAATTAAAAACACACTCAACAATGCTTAACCAAACAATCCTTTTCACTCCAACTTTTCATTCACAACTTTCAACAATCACTCACTAGTAAGAATATGCCCATACCTTTTGTTGGATGTAAAGGTGCCTTTAGAAAAACCTATCTCAATCACAATTTCCATCTTTCCACATTCCAATGGTTAGACACAACAATATCACTTCAACACTTTCTCAAAAATATTCCTTAGACACAAAATAATCACAACTCAATTTATGCCTTATTACTTCCTTTTAAAAATAACACTCATCATACCATATATGAAAAATAATTTCTTTGATACACCTTATAAACTCCAACTTAAAATAATATCCAACACTTCACAAACACCTTACAATTCTTTCCAACCATTAAAGTAAATGACATCAAAAATTTAATTTGCATAACCCTTATAACTCCCCATGCAACCTTATAAACCAAATATAAAGCAAAAATTAATTTTTAATTTCTCAAAAACCACTTTCAAAATTTTCGGTTCCTAAATTCCAATGCATACCTTGCTTTCTCCAAAAGGGGTTTTAGTGTGATTCGATCCATCGTCTCCCTAAGGCCTAAGTGCCTTAGCACTTGGGAGCCCACCGCATGGGCTATAGTCCCCATGTGAATGCAAAGCACTTCCTCCACCTTATGCGTTGTGCGCCTTTTGACTTCTTCAAATTCCACTACTATTTTCACTTTGTTGTAACATGCATCACAAGCAATTCACATTAATTTTTGAATGAAGGCATGGTAAGTTCTAAGGTGGGTGGATCCCCCTTTTTATACATGATTTGATTTTTCTCCCACATCGGCGCTTTTAGTAATTTGAATTAAAATTTGAATTATGATTTTAATAACCCACCTTTGGGTTAAATCATTAATATAAATTAACTTTATAATTAATATTAAAACTAATTAATAATTAATTTAACATAACTTAGGTTAAGTAAATTAAATTATAAATTAATTTATAATAAAAATTATATTAATTAATTTATAATTAATTTAAAACCTCCTTTTATAATATTATAAAAATATTATAATATTATTTACTTGGGCATCTTCTTTTGCACTTTGGTCCACATCTAATCACCTAAAACTAGGCTATCTTGATCAACTGAAACTGGAGAACCTAAAATTGATGTTGCCCACTAAACTAACACTGACTGGTGCTGAAAGCTTAAAATAAATGACCACTCACTCTTGACATCAATGACAACTTATCTACCCAAAATGTCCAATAATCTCCCCCTTTGTCATTGATGGCAATCCAAATTCTTTTTACCAAACACTTGACCTTTTTCTTGTTCTACTCCCCTAACTCAATGCTCTCTTCTTAAACCAAATATCTCCCCCTTACTCAAATCTCTCCCCGTTTGACATCAATGGCAAAGGGTCACCTTTGGGGATTGGGGCTAATAATGAGTCTCTTAGATTAGCCCCTCCCCCACCTCCTCTTGAGGTGGTTAATTTTGGGGTGGGAGTATTTCTACTCCTAGCAAGCATTGGTCTTTAGCTTTATCCTCTTTCCTTCTCATCTGATCCTTATGATTTTTTTGATTGATCATGTTTTTGTCCCTCTCCATGTCCATATTCCTGTTCTTTTTCATATTTATATTACTATTCGTGTTCCTGTTCCTATCCATGTCCATATTTCTATTCCTATTTCTATTCTTGTTCATGCTTGATTCTATAATGTATGCTCTACACCACTTTGTTGTATGTCCATAATTATTGCATTTATAAAACTTAGTGCTATTATTCCTTGGAGGTGAAAATGTCTTGGAATTTCTCCTGGTGAAGCCATAACTATTTCTATTATAAACCCTGCAATTCATTGCCTTGTGACCAAAATGATTACATAAGTAGTAACACCCATGGAAAATTTATTTATTTATGAAGTTTCCATATTCCTGTCTTTCATGTGTCCTGCACTGTGAAGCCATGTACCCAAATCTGTGACATGAGAAACATCATCCATTGAAGTTTTCTTGCCTTGACCTCATTGGTCTCTTAGTCTCTCTTAACCTATTCGGATTGCTATTCCATCTATTTCTTCTTTGTGCATTATTCCTTTTCTTGTTGAAATTTTTGTTATCCAACTCATCCTTAGAAGTCTCACTTTCTCTTATACATATTTCTTTTGAAGTTTCTTCTTCTAAAGTTTCTTCTTCTTCAGAACTTAAAGTTGACACTTCTTGTTTCTTTTGAACCTATTCAAAACCAAGACCTATCTTGCTCTATGTAAGCTTTTGTGCCTTGATGATCTTATCCAAATTTTTTGAGCTTCTTCCAAACTTGTGTATCTTATCCTTGGATTTTTCTAACTCTTCCCTTAGTAGAGCTACTTTGTTCTATCTTTTCACATTCTAAGACCTTTGCTTCTAACTTATCCTTGAACTTCTTTGTCTTAGCCATTGACTTGTTTAGATCCTCTATAAGTTTTTCTCTCTCTTCATCACATGCTTGAAATTGAAACTCAAGTTGGGAGTTTTAAAGTTTTAAGAGCATAAATAAGCTCTCCCTCAAGATAAACTCCTTTTTTTGATTCTTCCTCTATTTGTTTTCCTTTGTCAACATCTTCATTCTTTTCTGACTTGTCTTCTATAGGATCACCTTTTTCTTCTTCTAGAGCCATTAGAATATTCTCTTCTAGTCCTTCAAGTGTATCTTCATATTCATCATCACTAAAACTAAAACCATTCCTTGTACAACTATCTTCAAGATGTCCAAAATCACCACATCTAAATCACTTCAAAATTATTGGTGACCATTTCTTAACTTCTTTTTTTCTTCTATCAAAAATAGGACTTCATCTTTATCATTATCTAAGAAAATATTATCACTATCACTTGAGTACTTACTTGCCTTGTATGCATAGTAGCTAAACTTTTCTATTTGAAAGAACTTATTTCCTTGTTTGCCTTATCCATCCTTACCTTTATTTTGGTACTTGTATCTTTTTGATTCTCTATTCCTGTGATCTTATTTTTCTTCATCATTGTTATTTTTAGCTTCTTGAAAATCAGTTGCATAGTGACCATACTTTCCACAATTGAAACATCTAACAGATTTTGCATCTTTAAATCTTCTTGAATACTTATTCCTTCTACCATAATTAGCTTCTTCATCACTGGATGACTCATTGCTCGATTTTGACTTCTTACTCTTTGTCTTCTTAATTTCTTTGAAGGTCGCTTCCTTATGAATATTAGGTTCTTATTTTGTTCTTAACTCAAAATCTATAAGAATACCAAGTAACATATCTCTTTTCAAAGAATCACCATATTTTGATTCTTCTATAGCATAAATATTTTCACTAAATCTTTTTGGAAGAGATCTTAAGACTTTATCACAAACATATGATTCTTCAACATTAAGTCCAAGTCCTTGCATGGCATTAACAACTTCATCTAACCAAAGTAGATAAGTACTAATTTTTTCCTCATCCTTCATTCTTAACTCTTCAAATTGCCCTTTGATATTTTGTATCTTTGCCTTTTTGAAAATTTTATCTCCTTCATATATGCTTTGCAACTTATCCCATATTCCTTTTGCATCTTTAAAATGTATAAATTTTATTGATTTTGTTCCATGCAAACCTCTCAAAATTGCATTCATTGCTTTTGAATTGTAATGTTGTAGAAGCTTACCTTCCTTATATGTAGGTGGATCAATTGGTGGTATGTATCCATTTTCAACTGCTTCCCAAATTTCATTTCCAAGTGCCATAAGGTGAATCTTCATTCTCATAATCCAAAATATATAATCATGTCCACAAAATATTGGTGTTGAATTATCTGAGGATACATTCTTAGAATACATTGTGTTCTTGAAACCTTTTCCTTCAAGTTGCTAAACTCTTTCAAAGGAACCTGCTCTGATACCAATTGAAGAACACAAGCTTATACTGAGAGGGGGATGAGCAATATAAGACCACTTTTTACTTTTCTTTCCAAATAAATATTATGTAATGTAGAGATAGCAATATCAAAAGTAGTAATCAAATTAATGCACAAAACACCACACACAATAGAGACACCAATTTAATGTGGTTCACCCAATGTGGGCTACTCCATAGAGAAAATATTTCACTAAATTTTTCTCAATCAATCTCTTGGGAATCCTTTCCCTATTACAATGTTTATGGATCTCCATCCAAAGGAGACACCAATCCACTAATCAAGTTCATGGATATCTATCCATAGGAGAACTCATTTCTCCTTAGCTCTAACTGGTGATCTTCTAGAAGAACTATTACCCCCACTACTCTAGCTAATGGATCTCTATACACTAAAGATACTTATCCTCACCGCTCTGGCTAATGGATCTCTATCCACTGGATATTGTCATCCTCTATACTATGTCATATTCAAATATCTATATAAAATCTACACTAAACACAATCCTTCGGTCTAGCACAAATATGCTCAATATCTATCTCTAGTCTGGCATAAACCTATCCTCAAATCTACACCAAACTCTATCCTTGAATCTATACTAAACACAATCCTTTGGTCTAGCACAAATATTCTCAACCTCTATCCTCTGATCTGGCACAAACCTATCCTCAAATCTATGTCCTTTGATCTACACTAAACATAGTCCTTCGATTTAGCATAAATATATCATCAATATATGTCCTCAATCCTTAACACAAAGCTTGATTCAATCATAAATCAACACTACTAGATCTGCCCCAAATCTTAACTCAAGGTTTGAACAAATTATTCAATCAACTCTACTCACAAGTCTTCTCAAAGACTTGTCTTAAATCTTCCTTGTAAGCTTCCACAAAATCTCACACTAATCTGTCTACAAGTCCTCTCTAGAAATTGTCCAAATTTGCTCAAAAAATCCTCACTAGAACTTGTCCAAATCTGCTCAACAAGTCCTCACTAGAACTTATCCAAATCTACTCAATATATCCTCACTAGAACTTATCCAATCTCATATAAGCATAAAGAGAATTGTTAGATACTCAATATGCTTCACATTCATCATAATGCTCAATCACTTTCTATCACTCTTTTAAAAACATATAGAGAATTTTTAGAGACTCAATATGCTTCACATTCACCTTAATGCTCAATCACTTTCACTCACTTCTTTTTAGAAACATATAGATAATTGTTAGAGACTCAATATGCTTCACACTTACAATGCTTAATTACTTTCAATAAATCCTTTGGAAACATATAGAGAATTGTTAGAGATTCAATATGTTTTACACTTATCAACATTCAACCTCTTTCTCAAACCAATTCAGAATATAGAACAATTTGTTTCATATAACTTGAACTATCACTTCACACATCCACTTGACTAGGCTCAACCAAATCTACTCAACCAATCACTCAATGAAATAATCCTTGCTTAAAAACCCTAGTCCAAACTTATGATCTTGCACTCAAATGTTCCAACAATGATTTACAACCAATCTCACATAATAATGATACTCATGATCTTTGCCAACCCTAGTTCAATTTTTCCACTCAATCAATCAATTCAACAACAATGCTAATCAAATAAGGTTTTATCAACAAAACTCAATTCCATAAAACCTTGAAGCATTATTTAAAAACACACTCAACAATTCTTAACCAAACAATCCTTTTCACTCCAACTTTTCATTCACAACTTTCAACAATCACTCACTAGGAAGAATATGCCCATACCTTTTGTTGGATGTAAAGGTGCCTTTAGAAAAACATGTCTCAATTATAATTTCCTTCTTTCCCATTCTAATGGTTAGACACAACAATATCACTTCAACACTTTCTCAAAAATATTCCTTAGACACAAAATAATCACAACTCAATTTATGCCTTATTACTTCCTTTTAAAAATAACACTCATCATACCATACATGAAAAATAATTTCTTTGATACACCTTATAAACTCCAACTTAAAATAATATCCAACACTTAACAAACACCTTACAATTTTTTCCAACCATTAAAGCAAATGACATCAAAAATATTTAATTTGCATAACCCTTTGAACTCCTCATGCAACCTTATAAACCAAATATAATGCAAAAAATAATTTTTAATTTCTCAACAACCACTTCCAATAATTTTGGCACCTAAATTCCAATGCATACCTTGCTTTCCCCAAAAGGAGGTTTCGGCATGATTCGATTTGCCGTCTCCATAAGGCCTAAGTGCCTTAGTGCTTGGGAGCCCACCACATGAGCTATAGTACCTACATGAAGGAAAAAGCACTTCCTCCACCTTATGCCTCGTTTACCTTTTGACTTCTTCAAAGTCCACTACTCTCTTCACTTCGTTGTAGCACATGTCGCAAGCAATTCACATTAATTTTTGAACGAAGGCATGGTAAGTTCTAAGGTGGATGGATCCCCATTTTTATACATGACTTGATTTTTCTCCCACATCGACACTTTTAGTAATTTGAATTAAATTTTGAATTATGATTTTAATAACCCACCTTTGGGTTAAAACATTAATATAAATTAACTTTATAATTAATATTAAAACTAATCAATAATTAATTTACATAACTTAGGTTAAGTAAATTAAATTATAAATTAATTTATAATTGATTTAAAAAATAATTTTATAATATTATAAAAATATTATAATATTATTTACTTGGGCATCTTATTTTGCACTTTGGTCCACAACTGATCTCCTGAAACTAGGCTATCTTGATCAACTAAAACTAGAGAACTTGAAACTGATGTTAACCACTGAACTGCCACTGACCGGTGCTGAAATATTGACATAAATGGCCATTCACTCTTGAAATAAATGACAAATTATCTACTCAAAATTTCCACACAATCAATCATTGCATACCTCAGTTTCATCCTCACCATATCCTAAGCATTTTGAGATGCTAAAATTGGACAAGTTTAAAGGAGATGAAGATGCTCAAGAGCATGTCACAAGTTTAATGAATATGTTCCTTCATATTCAATATGGTTATGCTCTTATGCTAGGAAATTTCTCATAACTCTTGTTGGGCTAGCCTTAGAGTGGTATAATCATTTACCATGACACAACATACACTCCTTTGAACAACTAGCAAATGCATTCCTAGAGCACTTCTCGTTTAGCATCAAGAAGAAAGCAACATTGACTGACCTATACAACCTTAAAAAATTTGAAGAGGAGTCAATCATGGATTATGGCAAGCAATGGAGATCAACTATTACAAAATTACCATTTACCTTACCTATTATAGAGCTAACTCGATTGTTTACTAAGATTTGTTCAAAATAGATTTCACTCTTACTACAACTCCAATAGTACATAATATTTGAGGAAGCCTTAGCTCAAGAAAATATTATTGAGGACATCAAGGTCCAAGAGGGATAAATCAATCTCTGAAAAAAGTATTGGAACAAGAACTCTAAAGTAAACTACACACAATAAAAGCCAGCTCTAGTTAATCAAGTTATCTTAAGTGTACTAGGACCTTCATAACAAACTATCCCTCAATCACCTAATTATTAGGTGCAACCCCCACCTATGTAGTATAATGCTAAACCTTGGTAGAATCAATGGATGAAACAACAATGACCTTCTCCTCACCAGTATATGCCATTGCCTAAACCATTGGCTTCTATTTTTCATTGATTGTGTAAGGCAAAGGCCATTATTTTGCATGAAGTTTGATAACTGGATCCAAATAAGTCAAAACCTAATAATTATAGAGTGGATTTACATTGCATCTATCATAGAAAAAATGTTCATGATATTCAAACATGCTACACATTCAAGAATCTTATGCAAAATATGATAAAGCAAAATAAGCTTCAAATCGATAATCCTCTCACTACAAACAACCATAATATTGGCATATTATAGGATCTATTACCTACACATGGGAGCTAGGCAAAACAATCTAGATAAGTTAATGAGATACATACAACCCCATAACACCAAGGATTTGTTGGGATGATTAGCATAGTGATAAGGAATCAAAGATACCCAAACCAACCTACACAACCTATAGGTCCAACCCATGCTCATTCAATGTCACAACCATTACCACAACCAACTCCAATCCAATTTCACCATCTCACAGAAATCATGATAAGAAGAAAAATCACTTAGAGTCTAAATATGGCATCGACAAAAATTTCCATATATGATCTAATCCAATAGTCAACTCCACATCATGAGGCTCTCATAGAGATTCTAAAGTCAATTGAACTACAACCATAGGACCCTAACTCCTTCAACAATTTTGTGGGTCATTTTCAAAACTGCAAGGAGCCTATTATAACATTCCATAATCATGAAATTGAGTTGATACATGTATGAAGTTGAAAACCATACATCTAGACTACTACAAGCATGTAATAATCTAATAAACAAAAATCAAGTAATAATTTGCACAAATAAAAGATATCCAATAAAATGGGGTTGTCCTTTTATTAAAAATGATAAATATTAGTTACAATAGCTCCCTCTTAGGGAGTCACTCAAATTGATACAATGTTTATAATATTTGAGGCCCCTCAACGGGGAGAGATGCACTCAAATGTTTTCACTTCAACACCAATTTGTGTGAGGGCTCACTAGATGCCTTCTTCTCTAATGTTCGGAGGGAACATTTTGAATGCAACTTATTCTCAGATAGATCTATTACCTACATGTAAGGAAACAAAAAGAAACATTAAAAGCATATGATGCCTCTCGATATGAGACTTATTCCATAGATTTACAAGAAATAGCATGAAAGCACAAATAAAGCATGAAAAAGCATAAATGGAAGCAAAATACGTCTATTACAATGCTTATGAACCATGACGATATGATAAAACAATAAATCTAAACTAGGGTAAATTAATGATGCATAAAGGAAGGTAGATCTACAGTAGAAACTGAAGAAACTGCATCTCAAACCTAGCTACTATTGCTTAGGGTAGCTATGCCTAAAGGCCACTATCGAAGATAGCAACTGCTAACTATGATATTCACTCCTCGTATCAGGTTCTGTGACTCAAAAATACCTGGATGAATTGATGTTCAAGGTTTTTTCGTGTGTCTAAACACATATTTATGAGTGACATCTCTCGAATCTGGAGCATATTAAAGGCAAATGGATGATTTGCTTCTCAACCTTGTGGAAGCTTCATTATTGATGGCATGCTTGGTGATTTGCAATCAAGCAACACTTTTATGATCCTCACAAGGCTATCAATTTATTGCTCAATGTGGTAGGGCTTCACTATTTAATATTGGTGATCATACTTATTCCTAGGAGAGTGCATATGTAGGCCTCCCCAAATTCCAAATATTGGCTTCTTGGAGAAGCCAAGATCTAGATTTGCATGAAACTGGCTGTTGGAGGGAAAGGTCCAGTTCCAGAATTACATGAGAGTAGTAGTTAGGATGAAATTTAGGATATTCATACCCAAAATTGCTCGAATCCAATGCAATTTCAGTTACCATATGTTATTTGGGCCTGCATTTTTTCTTAGTTCTAGCCACTATCCATGGTAGTGGCTAGCTCGTAGCCGCTTTGAGCTTTAGTGTTTGGGTTGGCAGCAACTTTGGTTGATAGCAACTACACTTGAATAGGTCATAACTATCCCTAGTGAGTGGTTAGAACCACTACTATCTCTTGGAAAGGTCCAAGATTAGTCATATGGTCTGAATAGGTGCCTATATGAGTAGTCCTCTAAACATGACATATTTTAGGTGTCTACTGATACTTTGAAAATAGTTCGATCAAATTAATAAACAGATTTACAAGCTTAAATAGTTTAGAAAAGCTAACTGCTAATGAGAAAGGAGGAGAGAGAATAAAGGGGAGAAGAGGAAAAATTAAAGTTTGACTCCTCTTCACTCTCACCGCTTGTCGACTACCCCTCGCCGACCACACCTCACCGACCACACCTTGCCGACCACACCTTGGTTAAGGTTAAATTCTAACATTATCCCCCTTAAAGTTGAGAGGGCTGACAAGACAATATCTCAACTTTATATATTTATCTTTAGCTATACCTTTGGTGAATATGTCTATCATGTTGTACAAAGTGTTGCAATATTTAAGCTCAACTACCTGGTTCTCCACCATGTCTCGGATGAAATGATACTTCATATCAAAGTGTTTTGATCTACTATGGTGGATAGGATTATATACCAATTGAATGACACTCATTTTGTCACAATACAATCTGGTAGGACCACTTTGTCATTCTCCAATCTCTTCAAGGACTTTTCTCAACCATAGAGCTTGAGTACTAGCATATGTGATTGCTATATACTCAGCCTCAGTAGATGACAATGCTACAATAGTCTACTTTTTGGAACTCCATGTAATTAGTCTTGACCCTAGACTAAAATAGTTCCCTGATGTAGATTTTCTATCATCTATATTTCTGCCCCAATCACTATCACTGAAGCCAACTAACTTTATAGAATTACATTTGTGGTAATGGATTCCAAATTCCAATGTACCCTTTACATATCTCAGAATTCTTTTCGTTTCTTGAAAATGCAGCTCAGATGGATCCACCATAAACCTTGAAACAAGAGAAACAAAATTCTAAATATCAGGTCTTATGTTGGTTAGAAACATCAAACTACCAACCATGCTTTTGTAAGTGGTCATGTCAACCCTCGGTGCTCCATCATCTTTGCTCAATTGGATCCCATGACCCGTTGGACATGCAACTAATTTGCATTGCTCCATGGCAAATTTATTGATCATATCTTGAGCATATTTGTGTTGACATATGAAGATCCCTCTATCTATCTGATGAACTTCCATGCCTAGGAAGTAATGCATTAAACCTAGATATTTCATCTCAAATTGTTTCATCATGGAGTGTTTGAAATCCATATTCATCTTATCATTACTACCCATAAATATGAGATCATCCACATATAAAAAAACTATGAGAATGTCTTTACCTTGATTTAGGTAGTAAATAGTAGGTTCACTTTTGCTTCGAGTGAATCCATACTCCTTCAAGTAGCCATCAATGTGAGAGTACCATGCTCTTGGTGCTTGCTTGAGGCCATATAGGGCTTTTTTTAGTTTGTATACAATGTTCTCCCTACCTTGTTATTTAAAGCCTTGAGGTTGTTGAACATAAACCTCCTCATCTAATTACCCATTGAGAAAGGCACTTTTTACATCCATATGCTGAATTTTCCACCCTTTGTGGGCAGCCAAGGAAAGTATTGATCTGATTTTTTCTTGTCTGGCAACAGGAGCAAAGGTCTCCTCATAGTCAATGCCATATTTATGAGTAATTCCTTTTGCTACAAGTATTTTCTTGTGTTTTTCAATGCTTCCATCATTGAATTTGGTCTTGTAGACCCATTTACATCCAACACATTTTTTACCCTTAGGAAGCTTCACTAGCTCCCAAGTATCATTCTTTTTATAGAGGTGATTTCCTCTTCCATGGCTTGCTGCCATACATCATGAGTGCATGCTTTATCATAGATATATGGATCTAGTTGTGCACTAGACATTAAAGCATAATTAACTACATCTCCTTTAGGATCATTGGAGTCATCATCTCCACACATATGTAAATTTTCCAATTTTTGTAAAACGGCATTCATTTTACTAGCCTGAATTCTAGTGTATTTTTCTGGAAATTCTTATCCAACATTTGAAATTATGGATGATTTTGTAGTTTTATTTTACCTATTTATGGAGAATCAATATCCATAGGTGAATAACTTATTGATCTTTGTGGAGAAGGACTTGGTGTAGCTGCTGATGTACTCGAAGTAGTACTCATGCTTGGGCTTGGAGGAGGAGTTCCTTTACTCTTTTTGGGCTGCACCTGTTGTACTTGAGAAGAACTTGCATCATGAGATTCATCATCAACAAAGACTTTTTGATGACCCCATTCTCCCCCTTCATCAAAAATCACATCCCTAGAAAGTACAATTTTATGCGTTTTGGGATTGTAGAGTCTATATGCTTTGGTAGACTCACAATATCCTACAAAAATACATGCTTGAATCTTGGGGTCAAGTTTATTTCTTTTCTCATCAGGAATGTGGGAATATGCAAGTGAACCAAAAACCTTAAAGTGTTTTACATTTGGCTTTTTGCCATTCCATCCTTCATAAGGAGTGATCCCATCTAGACTAGAAGTAAGACTCCTATTTAAAATGTAAACACTAGTTCTAACAACATCGACCCAATACATGTTACTAAGATGCTTAGTTTGAAGCATCGATCTAGTCATTTCTACTATGGTGTAGTTCTTTCTTTCTACCACATCATTCTGTTGTGGAGTATAGGTAGTGGTGAATTGCCTTTTTATCCCATATTCTTTACAATATTTTTAGAAATACCTTTGAAGAGTACTCTCCTCCTTGATCTATCCTTAGACATTTTACAATGAAATCACTTTGTTTCTCTACATTATTCTTGAAATCTATGAAGAAATCAAAAGCTTCATATTTGGTTTTCAAGAAATAGATCCAACACATCCTAGAGAAATCACCTATAAAAGTGAGAAAATAGGAATTATTACCTATGATTTGTGGTTGCATTGGACCACAAATATCCGAATGCACCAATTGAAGTGGATAGCTAGCCCTCCACACTTGTCTTTTTGGAAACTTGGACCTGGAGTGCTTTCCCAAAGCACATCCTTCATAGAACTCCTTGTGTTCATCAATTTTAGGAAGTCCACACACCATAGATTTAGAATTTAACAATTTCAAGCTAACAAAATTTGGGTGACCATATCTCAAATGCCAAAGCACACTTGGATTTTCTATAGCAATACTTGCAAGTTGAGCTCCCCCTAGTTCTCCAAAATTAAGGGGAAATAACCTATTCTTGGTCATAGGTACTTGTGTAATGACTCTATTACAATTTTTCTTATAAAAAATTATACATTTGCCTTCATAAAAAACAAGTCTATAATTTTTCTCCATCATTTGTCCAAAACTAATAAAATTATGTTGGAGTTTAGGGGTGTAGTAGATGTCATTTACCTTTTTTATGCCTTCTTTCATTGAAACATCCATGGCTCCAATGCCTTCAAATTGCAAAGCTTTATCATCTCCCAACTTGATTCGATATTTATAGGTGGAATCCATTGTAGCAAAAAGCTCTTCTTTACCACTCATATGGTTGGAACAACCAGTATCCAAAATCCAAGTGTCATTTATATTTTGATCTGATTTTCCATAAGAAAGAAATAGATTGGATGTTCCTTCTTCTTCACCATAATTTCCATATGGACCACTACCTCCCTGAGAAGTCTTGGACCAACAATATCGAGCAAAATAACTAGGCTGGCCACAATTTTTTTTGAAAATTTTGAAAAAACTTGTATTAAAACAAAGATCAATTACAATAAGGGAAGAGACTCTTCCCAGCCGAACTCAGAGAGAACACAATCTTACAATAGATGAAGCAGCTTGTCACGAAATCGTGACACAAATCTTCTCCTTAGGCCACGAACAAGCAACATGTCACGAAATCGTGACACCTTTCCCCTTTGGCCGCGAAAAAGCAACATGTCGCGATATCGCGACATTTTCCTCCTTTGGCCGCGAAAACTCAACAAGTCGCGAAATCGCGACACTTTTCTCCTTTGGGCACGAAAGTGCAACATGTCGCGAAATCGCGACACCTTTTCTCCTTTGGCCGCGAAAAGGCAACATGTCGCGATATCGCGACACCTTATCACCTTTGGCAGCGAAAATGCAACATGTCGCGAAATCGCGACACCTTTTCTCTCTTGGCTGCAAAAAAGCAACATGTCACGAAATCGCGACACCTTTTCTCTCTTGGCCGCAAAAAAGCAACATGTCACGAAATCGCGACACCTTTTCTCCATTGGCCATGAAAAAGCAACATGTCACGAAATCGCGACACCTAAGCTCCCTTGGCCGTGAAAATGCAGCATGTCACGAAATCGCGACACCATTTCTCCCTAAGCCGCGAAAATGCAACCTGTCGCGAAATCGCGACAACTTTCCTCCCCTGGCCGCGACGAAGCGACATGTCGCGAAATCGTGACAACTTTCCTCCCTTGGCCGCGACGGAGCGACATGTCACGAAATCGTGACAACTTTCCTCCAGCGACCGCGATGGCGCACCATGTCGCGAAATCGCGACAACTTTCCTCCAGCGACCACGACGGCGCAACATGTCACGAAATCGTGACAACTTTCCTCCAGTGACCCCGACGTGCAACATGTCACGATATCGCGACAACTTTCCTCCAGCGACCATGACGGCGCAACATGTCACGATATCACGACAACTTTCCTCCAGCGACCGCGACGGCGCAACATGTCACGATATCATGACAACTTTCCTCCAGCGACCGCGACGGCGCAACATGTCACGATATCGCGACAACTTTCCTCCAGCGACCGTGACGGCGCAACATGTCATGATATCGCGACAACTTTCCTCCAGCGACCGTGACATGCAACATGTCACGATATCGCGACAACTTTCCTCCAGCGACCGCGATGGCGCAACATGTCACGATATCACGACAACTTTCCTCTAGCGATCGCGATGGCGCAACATGTCACGATATCGCGACAACTTTCCTCCAGTGACCGCGACGGCGCAACATGTCATGATATCACGACAACTTTCCTCCAGGCAACAATGGCACAACATGTCATGATATCATGACAACTTTCCTCCAGCGATCGCGACGATGCAACATGTCGCGATATCGTGACAACTTTCCTCCAACGACCGCGACGGTGCAACATGTCACGATATCATGACAACTTTCCAATGACGCAACATGTCGCGATATCGTGACAACTTTCCTCCAGCGACCGCGATGACGCAACATGTCACGATATCGTGACAACTTTCCACCCTTTGCATTTTCTTTGATCATTGGCGCAAGGACCTTTCTAGACCCTGTCTAATCACCTCATCCTCAATATCCATGTCACTGTGCAACTGAACTCCAACCTCCTTTTCCGCACCCATCTTAGCTAGAAAGTCAGCCGCTTTGTTCAAGTCTCTACTCGCATAAACTGGGATCACGTCCTCCAATTCCTTCCATAATTCTTTAATTTGGGTAACAAGAGCCCTCAACCTCCAAGCTTTCAGATCAAAGTTCCTCATGCAGTCCAGAGCTCCAACCAAAATTTGTGAGTCTGATTCAAGAATAATCTTGCGGTGGCCATGTTTCACTGCCCAAACAGAAGCAGACTTAATGGCAATGGCTTCAGCTTCATTGTTAGTGGTTCTTCCTAGGCCTTGCAATTCCCAATAGAGCACAGTCCCAGCATGGTCCCGGCACACCACTCCAATTTTGGCTCTACCCGGATTACCTTTTGCAGCTCCATCAGTATTGATTTTAATCCAACCAATAGGGGGAGGTTTCCAACAATTTATGTCCTGTCCCTCTAGCAGTTCACCGTGGTCGTCCATAGCTCCAATGGCAATTTGAGCTTCCTCCTCCGCATGAACAGCCACAGTTTCGGTAACCTTGCTCCAAATGGTCTGCCAAACCCCGTCTAGAGCAGTAAAAGTTTCTCTAAAAATTTTGGCATTTCTTTCCAGCCATACTTGCCACCAGATAAAGCTTAACCCGATCTCCCAGCCAAAATGAAGAGCTTTAGATTTGAATCTACCCTTCTACCATTTTGCCCAGATATTCATCCGATTCAGGTCACCACTTACTTGAAATTTAAAGTATGCAAACCAACGCAGCCAAATCTGTCGGGTGAAAGGGCAACCAAACAGCAAGTGGTCAGCAGTTTCCTCGCTCTTGTGGCATAGAACACATTGAGAAGGGCCGATGATACCTTTTGATCTGAGATTATCAAAAGTGAGGATTCCATTGTGCATGCACTGCCAGGCAAAAAAGTTGACTTTCGGCCAGCCTTTAGAGTGCCAGATTTTCCTCCAGTCCTCAACCGAGAAAAGTATGAGGGGGGGCTCCGGGAGAATGCTTGTCATATCCATCCTTTACTGTATAGACGCTAAGACTCCCAAAGCCCCGAGGCTAATTCATCCTCCACGTCTCCCCCTGTAAGAAATATTTCTGTCAAAATTTTAGTCATGATGGGAGTCAAATCCGGAGGGATTGAAATGGGCCACTCATCCAACTTCTTGAACTGCTTAAACTTACACTCCCCCAGCTGAGAAGTTGTGAAGTAACTTTCAATACAGATCCATCCCTTGGCTTCAATGGCAGCTTTTATTGGCTGTAATTCTAGAAATTCAGCAATGATGGGTGGGAACTGATCCCAAGAATCTGTCCAAAAATGAGCCTTCTCCCCTCTTCCCACTTTCCAAAATAAGCGGTCTTTAACAACCTGAGACCCTAACTTGAGAGCCTGCCAAACAAGGGACCCAGAACCATCCAAGGGGAGGCGAGCAACATCGATTGGGTTGGCCTGACCCAGGTATTTGCTAGTTAGGATTCTACTGAATAGGGAGGTGGGTTGGGAGATCCATCTCCAGTACAGCTTTCCAGCCAAAGCTTTATTATTCAGCCTAGATTTTCTCAAACCCAGACCTCCTTTATCCTTGGGCTGGGTAACTTTGTCCCAGCCCACTAAGGCCCACTTTCTCTCTCCCTTTGCTCCTTCCCATAAAAACTTTCTAGCCATCCTGTCCAACTCTTTCCAAATTGTAATCGGGGCAGCCAGGATAGAGAATTTGTAAATTGGCATGGCTTGAATGACTGACTGTAAGAAAGTTAATCTGCCACCATAACTTAACCACTTGTGAGACCAGTGATTAATTCTGTCCTTGATACACTCCAGAAGATTCCTCCATGTGTCTAATGTCAGCTTCTTGAAGTGCAAGGGGACCCCCAAGTAAACCACTGGGAGAGAAGTCCTTGTGAATCCCAGGATTTCTAAAATTCTATTCTGAAGCCTTTGCTCCAGATTAAAAAAAACCACTTTGGATTTCTTGTCATTAATGACCTGTTGAGTAGCCCTAAGATAGACATTAAGAGTATCCCTAATCATTCTTGCTTCCCTGAAGCTGGCCACTCCCACCAAACCAGTGTCATCCACAAACTGCAGGTGCGTTAAAACTTCGTCACCCACCCTGATACCCAATAATCTACCTTGTTGTCTTCTCCTCAAGAAAATTCTGCCAAGACCTTCAGCCAGAATGAGAAAAAGATAAGGAGAACAAGGATCCCCCTG
This sequence comes from Wollemia nobilis, assembly GCA_028583015.1. NCBI lineage: Eukaryota > Viridiplantae > Streptophyta > Pinopsida > Araucariales > Araucariaceae > Wollemia > Wollemia nobilis. The sequence continues at coordinate 3,452,271 of JAQPPZ010015005.1, read as the reverse complement.
GCGTAGTCCCCGAGAAGCTCCAAATGGTTGCGAAGGAAGGCCCTTGATTAGCACAGAGTAAGTCGGGGAAGAGACACAACTCATGACCCACTCTATCCAGCCCTGAGAGAAGCCAAAGGCTGCCATCATTTTAGCCAGGAAACTCCATTCAACCCTGTCATAAGCCTTTGACATGTCCAGTTTTATGAACATCCCTTTATTACCAGAAGTGTGCATTGAATGGATTGCTTCTTGGGCCACAACCACCCCATCCAGAATCTGTCGACCCTCAACAAAACCCCCTTGCTCAGAGGAAACAATGTTGTGAAGAAGAGGTTTTAGGCGCTCAGCCATTACCTTTGTGATTATTTTGTACAGCACATTACATAAGGCAATAGGCCTAAAATCTGAAATATGAACCCCCTCCTCCCCTTTTGGAATTAAGGTAATGAAAGTGTGGTTTATAGCTTTAAGCATTCTCTTATTTTCTCTGGACTCTTCAACAACAACCCTTACATCTTCCTCTAAGTAGTCCCAGAAAGCCTGAAAAAACTCAATTGGGAAGCCATCTGGACCAGGAGTTTTACCAGTGCTCATTCCAAAGACCACAGTTTTCAATTCATCTCTATCAATGGGTTTGAGGAGGGCCTGATTTTCATCCTCCGAAATAATAGCAGGTATGACAGAAATAACTTCATTTTGGGCCTCTACATCTTGTACCACACTTTCCTTAAAAAGCTTAGAAAAATAATCCATAGCATGGGAATGTATACCTGGAAGTGTATCAAAGGAATGGCCGTTCTCATCTTGAAGGGCCTCCATCTTATTCATCTGTCTTCGAGCACAAGCAGTCCGATGAAAGAATTTTGTATTTCTGTCCCCTTCTAATAACCAGGTGGTTCTTGCTCTCTGCTTCCAATAGATCTCCTCCTGGTTGTCAATGTCCTCAACCGCTGTACGCAAGGCATCATCCTCAGCTTTGAGCTGGTCTATAATTACTCCTTCTCTGAACTATTTTTGGACCTCATCCCATCTGGCCACCAATGGAGCTCTTTGGGCCTGGAAGTCAGTTTTATTAGCACGCCTCCAATACTTCAACTGAGTTTTGACATATTGAAGTTGTTTATGGATTCTAAACATTGCTCTCCCATAAGCTGGACGGCCTTCTTCCCACCACTATGGAATTTTCTCCCGAAGTTCTTCTTTCTGAAGCCAAAAATTCTCAAATCTGAAAGGTTTGTGATGCTGCCCCATCCTAGTCCCGCCTTCCAACAGAATGGGACAGTGATCAGAAACAGGGCCTTCTAAAATCTAAAAATTTATATTCCATTTTACAAACGCCTCCTCTGAAACCAGAAAATGATCTAGCTTAACCTTCCTGCTATGTGGCTCCCACCTTTTATTAGTCCAAGTGAAGTTATTGCCAGGACATTTAATGTCCACTAGGTGCAAAGCCTGGACTTGGGCAATCATGAAACGGTCCCCTGGGTCCAAAAATGGTGTTCCCCCTTCCTGGTCTCTAGAAGATAATTTAGCGTTAAAGTCCCCCGCTATAATCCAGTCTAGATCTTCCCTTGAGGTTCGCATGTTATGCACAACCTTCCACTGCCGCCTCTGACCCTCTAGGTTTTGAGACCCATAAAAGTTTGTGATTAGAACGAATTCCGCAGAGACATTATTCCTAAAAAGAGAAGTGAGAACACCCCTCCAGGCAAGATGTTCTATTGCAGACCATTCAAGAGAGTTCCACAGAGTAACAATCCCCCCTGAGGCACCTTGGGCAGCCACATCCATATGACCAGCACCCCTCCAAATTTTGTTGACTATTTTAGACATAAGATCCAAAGACATCTTAGTCTCCTGTAAAAGCAAAAAATTAGTATTGCGATTCTCTAATAGTCTTTGAACAGCAGATTGATGGGTTCTACTGTTTAAACCCCTCACATTCCATGATTGTATAATCATTGGTTACCCTGGGAGCAATAAGAGTCTATTGTCCTCACCGATCCTCCCATGATCAATTTGTCTCCTTGGGCTGCTAGCAACTCCTTATTGGATCTTCTACCTACTCCCTGAGAATTGCTATTTTTTGATCTTTTTTCTACCTGGGTTATCCCCAAAGATGGCCTTTCCCTGTTCTTCTCTGCTATTCCCATGCGGACATCCTGAGAAACTGTCTGCTCCTGGTTATGCACTACTAAGGCACCTGAACACACTGGCTGTGATACCTCACAGGGTTCAACTACCTGTTGTATGACGGGAGGAGATGAAAGGGGGAGTTGCCCGAGAATATTAGAAGTTTCTTTAAAACCCTCCATGCCCTCCATAAATTGTTCCTCTTCGTCAACCAGTGACTTAAATATCTCATACCTATTGGCAGGCCTGAGATGGGATTGCTCCTTTCCCTCCTTTTTCTTTGTCCGTATTTTTCTTCTGGGCTGTTCAAAACCCTCTCTCTGAGCTTCCTGGCCCTGACCGGTGCTATTAGAATCTTTATTAGGTGTTGCCTTATCCTCTTTAGGCAGGTTTGGCATTCCTGAAGGGGCCTCCATTTTAGCATTCATATTAATAGGACAAAAACGGGCCAAATGTCCATGTTTGTGACAAACCCTACATCTAAAGGGTAGGGCCTCATAGTCCAGTTGTTGAATCCAGGAGAGACCTGCCAATTCAATTTCCAACTCTATCGACAAAGGCTGGCTGAGGTCCATCTCCACACATATTCTTGCATACACTGCCATGCTCCCTTCAATAGTGTCTCTGGCAACACCCAGATGTCTACCAATAGCATTGCCAATCCTTGCCAACACCTGCTCACCCCAGAATTCCATTGGAAGAGCATATAGACGGATCCATACTGGGACAACAATAGGTTCAACACGGGGATCGAATCCCACTCTCCATGGTTGAACAAATAGCCCTGTCGGGCCATGATTTTTCTTCTCTGACTCGAAAGCCTTATTTCTATCGGCCAAAGCCGAAAAGCTAACAATAAAATAACCATTGCTAATAAACCACAATGAGAACTCACTGTGAGGCTCCCAGTTTTGACGGATCCAAGAGTGCAAAAAATTTAGGGAAGGGCGAATACCCATGAACTTGCAGATTAAATCATGGTTAGCTCTGTAGATGACTGATTCTTCAACCATACTTGGCTCGATGACGATTTTTGGCCTGGATTCGGCCTGCGGCAAACAACCATTCACACGATGTGTTGTCGACCTATTCCCAGCAGCCGTGAAGAGCTTTTTATATGCCATCTTTTGCGCTTCGTCGTTCTTAGGAGGAGAATTTTCTTTAAACAAATCTACGTATGAGCTGGTACTCCCTGGAAAAGGAGCCGGAGAAGTCCCCATTGGACCCTCCTGGGGCACCGATCTAGCCTTCAGATCCACCGTACCCCAAAGACACTTCTGCAATCCAGCTGAAGCCCGAGATTTTTCGAAGTTCCAGAAACCCTAGTTCAGAGGAAAAAATTGCCAGAACTAGGCTTGCCACAATTGAAATAACATTTCTTGGTTTTGTCATATCCTCTTCCTTGACTGCCATTTCGCCCTTGATTTCCTCTTCTTTGATTGTTGCCTCTACTTTGATTTCCACCTCTACTTGGATTTCCTCCTCTTGAGTTGATTTTCCATCTGCCTCTTCTTTGTCCTCTGCCTTGGCCTCTTTCTTGTCCTCTTCCTGCAACCTCATTGGATGAGAAGGCTTTATCATCACCTCCATAGCTTATTGAAGGAGATCCCTGTAATCTCTCTTCATGAGACATTAATGAACCGATTAATGCATCAAAAGTTAGAGTGGAAAGGTCTTTTGATTCTTCAATGATGATTGCAATGTGGTTCCATTTATAAAGAAGTGTTCTCGACACTTTCTTCAAAACCGCTTCAGGTTTGACTTCTTCTCCAAGAGTTTCTATTTTTTTGACAATTGCTTTGACTCTTATGCAGTAGTCTCCAACTTTCTCATCTTCATTCATTTTGAGATTCTCAAAATCTTGTTTCAGGGTTTGAAGCCTTACTTGCTTCACCTAATCACTTCCTTGGAAACCTTCTTTCGAGTATTTCCATGTATCTTGGGTAGTTAAACAAGAGGAAATTATAGAGAAGATACTTTTCTCCAATGTTGCTTGGAGATGATAGAGAGCAGAGGAATTGATATTTTGTGCTTCTTTCTTTGTCTTCTTATCGGCTGCACTCAATGTAGTCCAATCTGTAGGTTATGTGTAACCTTATTCTACTATGTCCCATAGTCCCTTGCCTATGAGTAAGGTCCTCATCTTGATGGACCAATACTCATAATCAAATCCATTAAATTCTAGAATGGGTAGATTATTATTGGATGCCATAGCTATTGGAAATAAACTAGAAACCAAATTGACACTTTTTATTTCTCAATTACAATCAAAGAACTCTACTTTTCAAAGAAAAAAGTCACAGATTAAATCAAATCTAACTTGATCTACTCTCTCGTAGATATTTTTTTCTTCTTGAAGATGTTCTCCTATCATTGGATTGACAAAGTTGTCAGCAACTGAATATTCATCATCACTAATAAGAATGATTTCTAGTGAATACAGTTTTGGCTCCAGTATTTCAACTGAATCATTGTTACTTTAATGAGTATTCTCTGGCTCCGGTGGTGCAACTCCTACAGATTTTGACTTCTCAAATATGCTACCAAAGGAATTATCTTCTAAATCAGCGTCATATCCTACATCTGGTGCTCTTTGATGGGCTATTACTACATTTTGCAAGTGACTGAATACAGTATTCAATCCATACGTTCAAACTTTTTCATCAAAGGATTCAAGGTTTTCTCTTACTAAAAGAGAACAAAGGGCATGATAGCATCCAGTAGATCTTATCATGGATGATTACAAAAATATTTTCCGTAGATGCAAAAATATCCCCCCTTTAAAGTCTCTTAGGCTATTACAAAAATTTTCACCCTTCAAGCCTCTCAGGCTATTACAAAGAATTTCACTCTTAAAGCCTCTTAGGCTATTACATAAAATTTCCTCTTAGGAAATGTCCTCCTTTTTTTTTAAATGGTGCAAAAAAAAAAAATTAATAATATTAATTAATAATAAAACTAAATATTAATTAAAAAAAATTAACAAATATTTTTTTAATTAATATTCTAATTAAATTATTAATTAAATTAATAAAAAATTTATACTTTGCAAAAAAAAATATATTTATCAACTTTCGGAGGATTTCGAACCTGTGACGTTCCTTTGCATAGAACTTATCTCATGGCCACTGACTAGCCACGATAGCTCATGACTTTGTGAGCTAAGTGAAGGTGCTTCACCTTATAGCTTAGGCCTCAACTCTTAATAAAAAATAAATAAACAAAAATTTTCCTTTTACCTTACTGTGGCTCGATCTCGTGATAAAGCGGGGGTAATTTCCTTTGTGCTGGCTCCTCAAGCCAGTTGAGATACAACACCCGATGTGAAGGGCTTTGAAAGCACATTCATTTTGAAGACTCGATGGCTCACAAAAGAACAACAAAAAAAAATGGGATTATTATCCCACATTCATCCTGTAATGATTAGATACCAATTTTTGTGATGCATTATGGGAAAAACGACTCTAAGAAAAAAATAGACCACCTAAATTCATATTGTAGGGTGTATGATGATCATTGATTTGATCAACATTAGATTCCCCAATCATGATAAGGACATGCATATCTAAATCATTGCTTCCAATAGCGTGGGAGGATTAGTTTGCATAAGACTTTGAATTCCACTAGAGTCTTGGGTCACATTGCTTAGCATTTGCAAAGGACCAAAAGCTAGATTGTCAAATATTTAAATCAACATATTTGCTTTTGCCCAAAGCAATAGGGTAAGCTTATGATAGTTGTTAGAAATTATTCATAAGACAACCATGATTAACTTGATTAAGTTATCAATTATTTATTTTGATAATGATTTTGTTATTATGGCTACCTCCTCAAGCGACGAGTTGATAAGGAGAATACTAATGATAAAAGCGATGAGTCGCTTGACCAAGATGATTGATTTTGACAATTTAATATGAATGCTTTTGTTGTTATATGGTAGGTCCTATTACAAGTGTGATTTCAACCAATAATAGTAATTGTACATTTTTATCCCGTGGAATAGTCCGACCTCAATGGCCTTCTTAGGGAATCAAAATGATAGCAATTCGATTTAGCTTGTGTTGAATCACTCGATGATATGATGAAAATTCCATAACTGAAAGGAAATGAGTCCTTTGTTCTCTTGGAGTAGTCCAACAGGTGATGCCTTCTTGGGGAGTAGAATGAAGCATTTCAATTCGATGATGGATAATTTAGCTCAAATGACCTTATTGTAATTTACTCATCTTTCTAGATTGCATGGAGCACAATTCACTGCAACCGCCAAGTGTATAGTGTAAATAACTAGGTACAAGGTGCATTTGAAATTTTGATGCTATTTGATTTTGTGTTTATTTGGATGATTTTGATTTGTTTTGAATTTTTTATTTTTCAATTGTTTTTGAAATTTTGAATTAATGATTTTTGTGTTATTTTATGATTTTTGATGATTATGGACTGTTAGATATACTTAATTGTCTATTCTAATTCTTCCCATGGTGAGAAATCTAATGCATTTATTGCTTTTTTCTAGACGTTGTCAGTAGCAATGGTCCAATTTTGTAATTTCTTGACCGTTGTCTATGCCAATGGCCCACACTTCCTAGCCACTGATGCCAGTAGCAATTGTGGCAAAACTAAAAAATATAAAAAGAAAATTAGGGTTTTGACTTTCATTATTTCTAGCTATCATTTTGTAATTTGAGCTCTAAGGAGAGAGAGAGATTGTAACCCAGGACACTGACGATTTACTAGACACCATGATGGAGCAAGGCGAGGCATCGACTAGCAGAGGATTCAAATATTCATGGGTATTTCTCAAACCCTAGCTTGTTTATTTAACCGATAAAATGAACAAAACTAAGTAATCGGTAAATGAACCTCACTAAACTTGTTGGTAATGAACCGAACCCATATTTAGGTTTAGAACTAGGTTTGGTTAGGTGGGTTTTGCTTTGTTCTCCATTTTTGACAATTTTTTAAGTTTTTTTTCGTGAATGCGGATGTCATTGGTGTGTCGCCTCATGGCCGTTATCACTCAGGGTGGCCCCTAATTTGCAAATAGGGGTTGCTATCACTGAGGGTAGCTAGTTTGAATGCTAATGGTTAAATTTTTAACCGTTGGTAGCTAGTCATTTTTGGCATCGACGGTTGTTGCAACAGCCACTGTCAGTGTCAGCAACCGCTGAACTATAGAAAAAAGTTTTTGATTTTTGATTTTTTATGAATTTAATTGATATTTTTGAATTTGTCAAGTGTAAATTTTGATTTTTTGCAAGTTTTTGTGGTTTTTTTGTTGTATTTGTACCCTCACTTTATTATGGGTTTTTTGTTGCACCATTTTGGGATTTTATTATTTTTTGTGTAAGTGTATCTGATTAGGCATTTATTTTGGTACTTTTAGACCTTGTCTACGTGAGCTCAAGAGCCTAATTTACTCGTAATTCTACTACCACACATGAAACAGGCATATTAGGCATGGTTCAATGCTCAGTGCTTGATGTATGCTACTATATTTTCAATTATTATGTCATACTAGGCCTACCTTACTGCACTGGCCTATAGATGGGACTATCAGATGAACATTTTTCATCTCTTGACTAGTGAGATGACCATAACTCCTGAGGATATTTATAGGATCTTCAGGATCACTTTCGATGGATGGGCCATCGTCTCATCCCCTATTGGACATAGACCAATATTTTTTGGTAAAGTCTTTAGCACCCGAGCATGGGAAGCTTTGGGAGATATACATCATGGAGGAGTTCCTGTTACTCGATGGTATTATGCTAAGGTATTCTCATAGTGCTAGGTCATATTGATACATTTTATTTACAATGTGCTTCTACCTAACACATCAGGAGTGAGGTTCCTCTAGAACCTCTTAGCAATGGTGCAGGACCTTCTGGACAATGTTGAGCCCATCATTATGGCTTGGAGGAGTGCATTATTGGTGCATATTTATGATGAGTTGTATAGGATTCAATAGCGATACTGGGTTGGAGTTTCTTGCATCTTTCTCCTATAGATTTGGGAGTGGGAGTATATCAAGATAGATCACCCATTTGGATTGCCCTAGGATATTATTACTATAGATGTGATGACATAGTATTACGGGTCCAGGTGGCCACGAGTCATAGAGGAGCAATGAAATCATCACCACATAGGATATTTGGCCCACTATGCAGGTTTATTGATTGGTCTATAGGCCTAAGATATCATCTGGAGGCCTTACATGGATTTTCCTACTTGGCTTGAGGTAGACTGGTTCATGGCACACATGAGGCACGATCGATAGATCATTAGTCGTAAGGTAGGTGTGAGGGAATTCTTCCACTTATCCTAGGTGACCAAGCAGTTCGGGATTTAGTAGGACATCCCATTGGAGCATATTCTCTAGATATAAATTTAGGTAGAGAGGGATCTCGTGGTGCCATGGGTTACAACAGTACCAGAGGAGGCAGATACTCCTATAGTTGATGTCGGTATAGCAGATGCTAGGACTATAGAGGCATATACTCAATGGTGGATGACGTGGCTATGACATGGTGGTGGCAACCTAGGGTTATCTAGAGATAATACAACTACAAAGTATCTAGAGGGGCAACGAGTGTGGGCCGAGATAGAGGAGTGGTCTCAGGTTGCAAAGGAGCAGGTAGTAGAGGAGCAGGTTGTGCTCGAGGAGGAGGAGGATATTGCTCCTAAGAAGGAAGAATATCCCCTCTGAGCTTATCTACATAGTGTAGAGGTCAAGATTAAGATATCCTAGTGATAAATTCTAGAGTGGAACACCTCTCTCACTATAGTATAGAGCCATCTGGGAGTAGGATAGGCCACATGGCACGAATATGAGGAGGAGAGGACATCTCTATAAATTTGACTCGATTTAGCATTGAATATGATAGAGCAGCTCACTGTAGAGAGAAATTCTATGCAATAACATGTTGGGGCTACTATTGTAGGATAGGTTGTACTAATTTCCCTAGCTATTTAGGGACCAACAAGTTTAGATGTTCTGGTAGATATCTAGTAGCTACAGGGTCTCCTAGAGGATTGTGAGGCTTAGATGTTGACAGATTCTAGGTATATTGTCTCTCTACAGATCTATATTAGGTAGCTAGGTGGCACTCCTTAAGAGAGGTATACAGTAGGGGGCTCACACTAAAGTAGGTGGAGTGAGTTAGGGTAGTCGTCAGTACAACCCAGCCACAAGATAGGAGCTCAGACAGAGAGGACTATAGGTATCAGCTCTAGGCATACACACAGGGATGGAGCTAAGGGTGGTGGTGACTTGTAGGGCTTAGGCCATGTATGATATCCATGATGCCTTTGTATCATTTTTAAGTGTAATTTATGAGGACCTACACTATTTTATCCTACGGGTATTTTTGTACCATTATGTACACTTGATATTGGATACATATATACATGGTATTATATGTTGAGACTCATTATGTGTATTAATATATTTTTGCTTTTATGTTAATGTTTATGAGATGCACATGAATGCAATGCTTATGATATTATGCTATATGATGCTATGTATAAGTGACATGCACTAGATAGATTATTTGTGTATGATTAGATGATGTGATGTAAATGTATAGATGGACTACTTGTGTATGCATATATGGATGCACTGTTACATGTATATGCATGTTGTGTTTTGATTTATTTTTATGCATCTATTATATGATATGACATGATAAATGCAAATTTTGTAATGAATTATTTACATGATGATGATCTAATGTAAATTAACCTGTATGCTTTAATCACTTAAAACATAAAGAATGAATGTGATATGTGTTTAACAATCTAATGGGTGACACCACAGAATGTATGAAAATCATGAATGTAAATGTTAAATCCTGTGATAAGAATTAATCATTTAAGCATCCATATGTGATATGAGTTGATGTAAGATGTATGTTTTCCCTTATGAGTTTCTATAAATCAAAATATATACACAAAATAGTTAGTGGTTGTCTAAATATCATTGCTAATATCCATCCGGTATCTATCCTACTTCATGAAAACCCTTTGATAAACAAAAGTTCATAACAAAAATTATGTGTGATTGGATGAGATTATTTGTTGTTATTTAGGAATATTTGAGGTTTTCCATGAGACTCAAGCACCCTAGTTAATTAATCAAAAGTTGTATAATGACCATACAAGGTTTATAAAAGATAAAGTTTTTGTTATGAAGACCAAGATATTCACTATCCCTATGTGTGCGGATGTATATATTAGAGAGACACAATCCTACCCCAATTCTAGGTGGGATTCATTCAACCCATTTCTGTATTGGGGATCACAAAATGCTCATCATGATACTAATTTGGACTCAGTTAGATTAGACCATTATGCAATACAGGACACCTAAAGCTATCTCTTCTTGCAAATTGCTTAGAACTACCCCAATGCCAGGCGGGTTTCATTCAGCCCATTGTTGTATTAGGGATCACTCAATGGTTTGGATAGATTGACCATTCCAGGGATTCAAGCTCTTCACCCCGTTATTTTCTTCACATTTATTTGAGATACTTTCTCATGCCTAGTGATGAAAATCACTCTTTATTTGATTTATTTTGAGCAAGGGATTTATGTAGTGATTATAATCACTGTTTATTTTTCTTTTGAATTTTGCATTATTTTGGATGAAAGCAAGGGATTTTTTTGGGTAGGGGTAACTTGTGCTTTTTTCAAAGATCAAAATCCCAAACCATGCACATCACAATATGAGCAAGTAAAAATATTTTGCTTAGGATACCTAGTACCACTTGTAGTGTTCATCTTTCCCTTATTCCAACTAAGATTTTAGTGTTTTTATTAGTGATAGGATTTTTATATATGTTAGGTACTATCAAAAATAGACCTCATATTTTTCTAGTGAAGATAGATTTCTACAAAATCTGATAAAGTCACTAGGTATGGTTGAATGACTGAAAACTCTAGTATATTCCTTATAGCAACAAGAAGGGGTTGTTTTGAAAAACATAGTTACTCACATGGGTTATGGATGAATGATGATTTGAAGATGCATGATTGGCATACAAATGTGGTGCCATTTTCTAGATTGAAAACACAATATATCCTAATGAGAATACAATGGATGAAACATGCCTAATGCAATGCAATTACATGAATGCAAATGCAAAGTGTAAGATGCAAATGTTTTTGTATTTTTAATGTTTTCATTTTTTTTGCATTTTTGTATTTTATTTTTGACCAAAGGGCTTAAATACCTTTGGAGCCTTTTGTGAGTTGACCAAAGGGCTTATGATACCTTTGGAGCTTTTGTGAGTTAACCAAAGGACTTATGATGCCTTTGGGGCCTTTTGTGAGTTGACCAAAGGGCTTAATGATACCTTTGGGGCTTTTTGTGAGTTGACCAAAGGTCTTATGATGCCTTTGGAGATTTTGTGAGTTTACCAAAGGGCTTATGATGCCTTTGGGGCTTTTTTTGAGTTGACCAAAGGGCTTAAGATGCCTTTGGGAATTTTTTTGAGTTGACCAAAGGGCTTAAGATACCTTTGGGACTTTTTGTGAGTTGACCAAAGGGCTTAAGATGCTTTTGGGGCTTTTTGTGAGTTGACCAAAGGGCTTAAGATACCTTTGGAGATTTTTTTGTTGCTTTTATGTGTAGAACACCTTTAGATGAAGAATTTTGAGAGGCTCAGGCTCTTGAAAACCTTCTAATTATGTAAGGTAATATGTCCCAAGTCCAATCTTCTCTGAGATGATATAAGGACCTAGCTAGTTGGCCACAAATTTGTCTTGCAGGTGCAGTGACAGGTTTGAATTCTATTGGTTCTCTTTGAGTATGATATTTCCAACCTTAAAGTCTCTCAGGTAGACTTTATTGTTATAAGATCATGTTAGACGATCTTGGTAAACATGGATATGCTCAAGAGTATTGATGTGATGTTCATAAAGAGTCAATTGATCAAGATGAGCTTGTTGTGCGGTGTTGTCATCAATAAATTATTTTAATGTGATGCATGCAATGTTGGAATTTCTAACTCCAAGGGCATAATGGCCTTAGTGCCATATACAAGCAAAAATGGTGTTTTCCTAGTGGGTGCTAGTTCTGTAAGCCCATAATGCAAGAGGTAACTATAGATGTCAATCCTTATTATTTTCTTTTACCATCTTCTTTAAGATGGCTATGATTGTTTTTTTAGGCTTCTTCTTGCCCATTTACCTATAGATAATATAGTGTCACAAAATTGTATTGAATGTTATATTTGGATGTTAGCCCACACATTTTTTTTCTTAAATGAAGTACCATTATTCAAAATTATATTGAATGAGATCCCAAAGTGACAAATTATATTGTGAAGTATGAACTCCACAATTCATGGTCATGTTGTTAACATTAAAGGAATTGCTTCCACCCATTTGGTGAAGTACTCAATGGACATTAAGATAAACATGTGTCAGCCCAAATATTAGGGAGAGATATTTCCTATTAGATAAAAATCCCACTGAGAAAATGACCAAGCTACCTGAATGATATGTAAGGCCTGCAATGGCAAGTGTGTCAGATTTGCATGATGCTAACACTTAATGCACTTCCTGACATACTCAAATAGTCCTTTTCCATGGTGGTCCAATAACAACCCATTCGAAGGATGCACTTGACAATTGCCATGCTACTAAAATGGCCATCGCATATACCGTCATGAGCTTGTGAAATTTCCCAAGTTGATTCTTGGGGCTCAAGACAATAGAGGACTCTATCGAAGCTTCGATGATACAATATATCTCCTAGCAAGACATATCTTGTTGTTTTTTGTTTGAATGCTCATTTTGCGACATACGAAAATCCCTACGGGATGATTCCAAGCTTAAATAAATCTTGTAATTGGCATAGCCAATCCCGATAAGCTACAGATAAGATGACTTGTTCTCTCTACAATTTTATGTGCACGAATATAGATTGAGAAATAACCTTGTGGTGGATGATGGTACCATTCCTTGTAGGACCGTGTGAGATTAAATACCCCCAAGGTGCCTTATTTAGAAAGTCTTTGGCTTTATAGAACCACTCATGGTTTGGTTCTATATGAATCATGTTGATTGATTATTTGTTGTCAAAAGCCTCATGCTACATTGCTGATTGCGAGAGCATATTTACATGAATGGTAGTGAAATCAGTAGATGAATTTTGAGGGATCAAGGATCCCAAATATATCATAGTATCTATAAACCTATTGGACATGCGAGGGATTTCCTCGATGTCGTACCATTCTAGTTGGGCTAGATAAGTGTCAATAAGCTCTTTGTAAGCTTTTAGGATTGGACACCTGCATTGAAATTTTACCTTAACTTGGTTAACTATGAGAAGGGAATCACCAAAGATATTTAGCTTTTTAATATTCATAGTGATTGTTGTTTTGAGACCCAAGATTAGGGCCTCATATTCAGCATTGTTATTTATGCAAGGGAAGTCTAGATTAAATGGTAAGGGCATTCTAGCATCTTGCAGCATGAAAAACATGATCTTTGCACCACCCCCTTGTTCACACTTCGAACCATCGAATAAAAATTCATGTCAAATTTAATATTAGGTTCTTCAGATTCATGTGCTTCCAATAATGCAAATACTACCTCATCAAGAAGTTCTATGAAGAGAGGCCTATTTTCCTGAAGGGGTGCCTCTGCTAGTTGATCAATTATGACTTGTCCCTTGATGGACTTTTAGATTATAATTCCAAATCAAATTCTATCAGTAGCATGATCCATTTTGTAGTACATGTATTATGATATGTCTTGCTCATCATATACTACAAAGGATTTTGTTTTGATATCACATATGTTGTATGGCTCAACATGTAGTGGTGCAACTTCTTAGTCGTAAAGAACATTATTAAGCAAAAATTATCTACGTATGCATACCCTAGATCATAACTCACCAATGTGTAGCTGATATAGTATATTTCTTGTTCTTTGTCTTGCACGTTCTTTTGAGCCAACATGGTGCCCAAAGAAAACTTGATAGTAGATATATAAATTATGAATGGCACATCTAGCCTTGGTGGAGCTAGTACTGATAGTATCACCAGGTATTCCTTGATATCATAAAAGTCTTGCTAACATTCTTTATACCAGTGGAATGGGACCCCCTTATATAGCAGTCAGTTTATGGGTTGATATTTATTTGATAGTTGTGTGATGAAACACTTTATGGATGCTACTTTGTCCCTGTAGGCTTCTCAACTCTTTGATGTTAGTGGGTGGGGCCATTTCTAGGATAGCCTTTACCTTTTATGGGTCAACTTTGATCCCTCATTTAGAAATTATGAATCCCAAGAGTTTTCCTAAAGTTACACCAAAGATACATTTCTTGGGATTCAACCTAACATTGTGTTCTATCAGGAAATCTAAGACCTTTCTCAGGATCTCAGTGTGCTCTTCACGTAGTAATGACTTGGCCAATAAGTCATCAATATAATTTTCTATGATCTTATGCATGTAGTCATGGAAAATATATGTCATGGCCCATTGATATGTGGCACCAACATTTTTAAGACCAAATGGCATCACTTTGTAACAAAATGTCCCCCATGGAGTGGTGAACATGGTTTTGTGTTGGTCTTCAGGTTTAATCCAAATATGATTGTAACCATAAAAGCCATCCATGAGGGAGAGCATCTCATGACCCATAGTTATGTCTACAAGAGCATCTATGTTGGGCAACAAGAATGAATCCTTTGGTGTTGCCTTATTGAGATCTCTAAAATCCATGCAAATACGGATCCTTCCATTAGGTTTTCCTACATGTACCATGTTTGATACCCATTTTGGATATTCGGTGGGGGTAATAAAGACTACATCCAATAGTTTCTATAGCTCGTTCTTTACCATCAAGGCAATGTTTGGATGCATCTTCCTGAGTTTTTGCTTGACTGATTTCTTTGCGGAATCTAGAAAAAGGTTATGGACAACCAATTTTGGATCTAAACCTGGCATATCCTTGTAGGTTCAAGAAAAGATATTAGACCTCTCTTTCAATAGAGGTATGATGGTGGCCTACTCTTCTAGAGATAATATTTCTCCGAACTTAAATTTCTTTGGATCAAAAGGATCATCATTGATGTCCACTTTAAAAGTTTCCTCTATTGACATGTGTGACCCCTCCTCAATATGGTGAGGAGTGGGGATCAAGTGGATGTCATTCATTGGGTTTAAAGGTTCAACTGAATTAGGGTAAAAACTAGCGTGATAAACATCATGTGCACAACTTAGTGTAAAATAAAATGGTTGTAGCATTTCTTCATTGGGAAATAAATATTTAGGCTCTAAGGGTGAATCAACATGATCCCAATCAATAGCATCTAAGTTAAGACACAATGGTTTAGAAGGATCGATTGGGTTGTGGAGTGGAGTGGTCAAATAAATGAATATCATGTTGATGGATGGTATGGAATCTCCAGGACCACGTAGGATGGTGTTTTCTAAAATTAGGATTTTCAAATTTTAGAATTGGCTAATATTTGGGACCCTCCAGGGCCCATTGCCAAAAAAATTGGGTGCAATTTTTGGGGGGTCATTTCCCCAATTTTTTAATAATTTGACCTTTTTTTATTTTCATATGTAACCTTTTACATTTGTTTTGTTTTTTGCCTAGATTTTGAAACTAATTTGCCAAATTTTTATAAATACATTTTGGGGCTAACCCCTTATGCATAACCCTGACATGGATGTAACTCTACATTTTTGATTTACCTTCCATACCCAAGATGTGGCTCTAGGGGTATGGGGATCATAGGATCCAGTCTATGGATAGATGGGAAGATAGGATCACTTGGCTGAAGCAGCTGTCTAAATGTAGGAGGATCAAGGAAAACCATACGATAGATTACATCTAAATTGATCGATCTTCCCCTGAGGTGAGGGCCAAGATATACTTTGTGATACATATCATCTATTTCAAATGGTTCATTGTGATGATGTAAGTGTTGAGGCCCAAGGTAGGCCATCTAGATCTCATCCTCATAATCACTATCATCTATAAAATATCCATCATTCATACCCACTAGCATTGTGAGGTGACATGAATGTCGAGAACCTAGGTAGGCTAATTCAGTCTCATACTCAACCTCACTATGATATGTGATGTACTCATTTTCTTCTCACTCATAACCATATCTCGGTTTATCCTCCCATAGGATAAATCTTGATGGGATTTCCTCAAGAGAAATTTGGATGATACACAGTAGGTGGTTCTATAGTGACCATGGTCACCAACCTGTCATCCATGTATCTTATGTTCAGGTGATAGAGATTCCATTCAATGTCTTCCCCAAACCCTAATCTTAGCCTATCTAGAGATGTTGATAATAAATCATCATAGCTTCGAATGTGATATCCTAGGCCAAACCTATCCGTAGGTAACTGATATCTTGGTTCAACTAGGTTTTTTCACCCTTGCTCATATAGACCTAAACCATAGTCATTCCAATGGTTGCATTCAAAGTATCTAAGAGCAAACTCAAGATTGAAAAATTAATGAACATTCATGGTGAATGACTCCTCCTCATCCTCTTCAATGTCTAAAGCATCATGGAAACAATCCAACCCAACATAAATAAGTCTAGTTAGGGGGATCCCCAATGGTACCATTATCCCTATGGGTAGGTTTGGGACTCTTGGTCATCCCATGTCTTGTGCAAACTTTATTATTGGAGTGAAAGTAAAATTTTTCACAATATATTCACATAGTCCTGTATTAGCTAGGTGAATTGTCACCTGCGGTGCAGATGATGTTGATGATAATTGTAGGTAAGGCAGGTTGAGGTACATCCACGACTATGTCTTGGGAATATTCCTCCTCCATGGGATTTGGAATTTTTGCTATTGCTATGGTTGGGAATTCCTTAGGTATTTCCTCCACCAAGTGTGCTTTTAGTTTTTAAGATTATTTTGCCTTAGATGCTATTGGTTCCTCAGAAGTACCAATAGCTTTAGAAGTTGAAGGTGGTGCCGATGTGGATGGGTCACCTCACACTGATTTGGATTTGTTTCTTGGTTGTGTGGTAGGGGATGATGACTTAATGTATAGGTGCGTGGACAGAAGGACAAAATCCCCTAGCAAGTCAACCTAATGAACATATTTGAATGGCTCTTCATTTGATGGTACCACATGTACCTATCCCTCTTGCACATATTTAATACATTGATGCAAGATCGATGGAACACACCACATGTACCTTATCCAAGGATACCCTAGGAGGATATTATACTACATGACCCCCTCCAATACATGACACATCATAGGGATGGTCTTATGCCCCACTTGCATAGGTAGGATGATTATACCCACTATGGAGCACAATGCATCATTGAAGGCTCTCAATGTGTAGGAGGTAGGGATGATGTTTGACCTAGGGATCTTCAAGTGCCCTATAGCCTTGGTTGTTATTATGTTAATCAATGAGCCTATGTTGATTAAAACCCACTTGAAAGGTATGTCATTGATACATGCAATGATGTGTAGAGGTAGGTCTGCTACGATAGTAGGGACTATATTTATTTTATGATCATAAAAATGAATCACATGCTCTTGACACTATTGTACTTGCCCCACAAAGTTTGTAAATACATTAGGATTATGGGGTTGTAGCTCAATTGATTTCAATATTTCCATTAGGGTCTCCCCATGTCTAGGAGACTATTGAATGAGCTTGTATATCAATAACTTAACCGATGTTGTTTGGAGACTCTGCATAAGTCTATTATGGATAGTTATCACAGGTCGTGTTGGCAGACATGGAAGATTATTTTGCACTGACCTCTACTATGGTGCAATCAAGATACGAATAAAGCTACTGGAGGCTTTGGTTGGTTGTATCACTAATTTTTGGTAACCATGTTCACTATGTCGACCATCCCAATGAATCCTTGGGTGGGAGGTTCAACTTGGATTTGATTTACTTGAGTGCCTTGATTTCTAGGGGCTTAATGGTTTGGCAATGGGTTTCTAAATATACCCATATATTTGTTGTTGAGTGCTAGTGTATTATCAACTTGTAGCTCACCCTTCTCCATCATATTTTGTACAATATTTTTGAAACTAATGCACACTTTGATATCATGCCCCTATTATCTATGGTATGGGAAATAATGATCATCCCTATATCCCTTGGGCTTGGGATGGTTAGGGTCAATAAGTTGTACCTCAGGTAGTCTGAGTCTCTGTGCCTCGCTCAATTGATTGAATATCGATGCCATCGATTCTAACAAAGGTGTGAAATAGCGAGGTGGCCCACATTACCTATTTTGGCCTTGGTTGTTATTTTGGTTGTAGTTTTTTGAGGGGGTTCAACATGTTAATTCTATGTTTGTTGGCTATTTTCTCCCTTCAACATATTTAGTACAACCTGATTGACTAGAGAAGGCTTGGCCTGCTATTGTTGATTTCAATTTTTGTGGTTGTTGTTCCAATATTTCTTGTTGTGGAGCTTAAGATCTCCTTATTCAAATTTGATATCCTCTATCAGCTTGGCTTGTACCAAGGCTTCCTCAAATGTTCTGTATTATTGTAGCTACAAGATCAATGAGATGTGCTTAGCACAACTCTTAGTGAACATTTAGGTGAGCTCAGCAGTGGGAATATAAAATGGTAGTTCTACCATTATTTTTCTCCATCTATTCCTGTAGTCCATGATCGGCTCATCATCATATTGCTTTAGATTAACCAAGTCGAACAAGTTGAAAGCACGAGATTCCGGGCAAAGGAAACACTAGTTATGCAACATAAGACGAAAATGTAACGCTTTGATCCTATGCACTAAAACAGAGAAAGGAGACAACTTGGAAACGAAAGACAAGATGTAAAGAAATCACAGCCCTCTTTATTCAAATATCTTATCCTCGGTTACATAGACGTCTCCTCCCCTTTTGGGGGCTAGGAGCGTTAAATTTGTCTTCATTACAATGTGTGACCTAGTCTTCCTCTTCCCGCGTGCCCACGATTGCAATGGGCGGGCCAAGATGCCGCCGCCGCTGATGTGGATAAGTTCTTCACCTCCGATTGCTTTTCCTGCAATCAAAGAAACAATAAAAATGTCAGTAGCACCCGCCGCAAAGGAAAGGGGTTCGTTCTCTAAAATCAACGAAATATGCATGTAAACATCTCGCTCGAAACAAGAAATACAAGTGAGTCCAAATGGCTTGAAAACTTGACGGAAGACAGAAAATGTTACCAAAAGGCCATTGCCCCCGAGACACCCGGCCAATCTGCTTTCACCTCGGTAATCGTCCCCGGTAAGGACGATTGCTACCGTTAATCGTCCCCGGAAGGACGATTGCTGTTAATCGTCCCCAAACGGTAATCGTCCCCGCAGGGACGATTGATACCGTGTTGAAGAAGCCGACCCGCCGCCTGCTCCAATGTCGATTCCCGAGACCCGCAAAATGCCCTGCAAACAAGGGGGTTATGTAATTGGGGCCATTTTGGGACGACCCAGATGGTCGGATTCTCCCAATTTGGCCTCCATCACCGAGAAATTGGACGTTGTTACCTGCAAGTCAGTGGGACAACCAAAATAACAAAAGCATGATAATATTCGATGAAAACCTTTTGAAATCAAGATTCAAGATTCTGAACTATTGAACAACAGAGAATAACATGGAATATGAACAAATGACAGAAAATGAACTACAACTAAATCCAAAAGGTGCGGGGTGCCCAAGTGGGCAGCCCACCGATGGAACTTGATTTTGGCACCAATCCACTTGGGATGGGCCCAAAATCTCTTAGGAGTGGGGGGTCGGCGAATTGGTTGGTTCAGTGTGTCCATGTGTTGGATTTGGGTCAGGTTCGAGCTTCCAAAGGCCACCCAACAACCTCCCTTGCAAAAGAGATTGGTGGATGTGGGAAGGTGAACCAAAAGGGATGCAAGTGGGTCTTCAACTCGGCAGCACTTCGTTGCTTGAAAACTCCTTCAACCTCTATGTTTTGGGTGAGAAAAGTCTCACCTTTTATAGACCCAAGGGGTCTCCTTTGGGAAGGAAGCACAAACGCCATGTGTTGGTCATAGGCGCCATGTGGCAGTCATGTCTCCTCATGAGGGAGGGGAGTCCTCCATTGACTTGTGTTTTCATAATTGCTTCTTGTGACGAGTCCTCTAACGGCCCTTCCGTCCACCTACACACGCGTGCAAGGCGAGAGTCATCAACCGACCGTTCGGGCTGCCACTTGGCGTCGTTTGTCGTTTTGCCCGTTAAACTTGGTAATCGTCCCTGGGTGGGACGATTACAAAAATCGTCCCTGGGTGAGACGATTGCAAGTTAGTAATCGTCCCCGGGTGAGACGAGTACCGGGCAAAGTGTCTAAATGTACCAAATTGCTTCCTGACCTTACAAAATTGCTATGGAAGTGGTTAGGACCACTGTTTGACCTCTGAGGGCTGCCCTGGGGGCTGTGTTTGTCAAAGCGATCAGTGTTTGCAATCACATAATCGGATTGGTGCTGTTTTGGTGTCTACAGATGCCCCTTTTTGGGAAGCGCTGCGGGTGACGCAGTGCTGAGCAAAAATAGATAACCAAAGCACTAATGATTAGGGTTTCTTGGTAACCTAACCAACTTTTGATGCCCCAAGTATGGAAAGGGCATGCATTCTTGAATCCTTGCTTCTGACGAGCTAAGGAATTTGATTTCAAGTGTTAACCTGTTTTGGTGAGGTGTGACTTGAACTTAGACATTGATCAGTCATGAATAGGCGAAGGGCGTTTTTACCTCAGGGGAACCTTGTATTCATGATTCACGAAATGCCAAGTGTTTGATTGATTTGATTGTTGCTTGTTTACTGCCCCAAGCAGGAGCGTGATTGTCTTTGTCAATGATTCTTTGAATGCATGTCGTTTTCCTTAATTGGGTGTGTGATTGTTGGTTGGTGACTAAGTGTGACTACCCCCTCAAGCGACGAATCGATGAGGGAATGACCTTTGTGAGAGAAGCGACGAGTCGCTTGACCCAAGATGACTTGTGCAAGGGTGCCTTTAGAGGGTTTACCGTTAAGCATGTGCAATTTTTCCAACATATGGACCTATTTTTGGTGGGTGTTAACCCTTTTGGTGATGCCATAATGAGGTGAAATCATCGAAAACCTAACTTCCCGTGGAGCGGTCCGGCTATTATAGCCTTCTTGGGGAATTAGGAGAGTGATAATTTGAACCTCGACATCTATTTTTCTATGCCAAGAGGTTAAGTGCAAGAGCACTTGTGTCTGGAAATGTTTATTGCTCTTGTTTTTGTGTTGCTTTTTTGTGATGTTTTTGTTGTTTTTGTGAGACCTGGGTTTTACACATTTGGGGATTTAATTGTCGAAATCCGTTTCCCTTCTTTGGGGGGATTTTTACAAGAGGTTAAGTGCAAGAGCACTTGTGTCTGGCAATGTTTATTGCTTTTTGTTTTTGTGTTGCATTTATTTGTTGTTTTTGTTGTTTTGATATTCTTTGATCTTGTGCATGATGGTTGATGAATATGGATGTATTATGTTGATTTATTTTGATGGATGCATATGCTATGATGACTGCAAATGTTTTTGATTTATATGTGATATGCAGAGATGAAATGGATGAATGGGATTTGTGATGTTTGGCTATGGCACCATAGATTGTTTAGAACTCTGTTATTTTGTTTTTAGGCGATTGTTGTGATGCATGAATTTGTATGTATACATGTGGTTTTTTTTTTTTTTTTGTATTTTTTGATGGTATTGCAAAGACGAAAAGTAGCGCAGTTGGTTTAGAAATGTAGCTAAGTTTTTCTGAGACTCAGACAGTTCTAGCTCTCTAGCCATGACTGTACTTTATCTTACATGATTTTTGAACAAGGTATGAATCAGACCTATTTTTGACCAAGCTATTTCACATCCCTGTGTGTGCCATTGAGTTCATTTATGTGGTATTTATCAGGATACCGCCAGTGCCAGATGGGCTTTCAACCGAACTCGTACTCGAGGATCACCTAACTAGCTCCACTAACTCCTTTGTTATGTTTAGTTAGATTAATCCGCGATGTTTTCTAGGATGTCATAAGCTAGCTTATCCACATGCAAACATTGATCTGTACGCAAGTTAATGTGACAGATATATCGTCATGCGAGAAGACCTTTAGAATGCTGAGAGTTCCAGGGATTCAAGTTCAACTCCCTTCTTTTCTTCAATTGTAATAGGATACTTGCTCGTTTGTAGTGATAAGATCATTGTTTATTTTGATTTGTTTTCTTCTTTTTTTTTTTTTTTGAGCAAGGGATTGGAGTGATAAAAATCACTGTTTCTTAGTGCATTTTGATGTGTGCACTGTAGGATGTCAAATCTTGATGTTTTGACGTTTTGCAAATTTTTTGATTTTTTTTTTGCAACTATTGAGAATTAGGGATTTTTGGGAATTGGGTAGGGGTGATGCTTGTCCTTTTGCCAACTCTCAGCATTCTTTGGGTCATCCGCACAGGGGGATGAGCAAGATAACCGTTTCGCTTATGGTGACCTAGATTACTCGTGCAGTTCATCTTTCTTTCACATAACTCGGAATTGTTAATGTGTTTAGTTTGTGTTGGGATGTTACGTATCAAGGTGTATTTCAAGTATGACTCTACCTTCGTAAAATCTGTTCGACTTGATACATTACATGGCTAAAGAGGAAAATTTTGGCTGAACTACGAAAACTCGTGATACATTAAAAGACCACTGACTCTAGTGTGGTGGAAGCAATGCATGGTGTGTCTGTTGTTTTTATGAAATGGAACAATGGGGAACAAGATGGACTGTATGAATGCAATGCTTAATGCAACTACATATTTTTGTATTTTCGATGAATTGAGTTTGGCGAATATGAAGATGAGATGTGAGAAAACTCTCAATTGATGAATTTGAGAATGCGTAGAAATGAGATGCAAATTTTTGTTGTTTTTGATGTATTTTGTTGTTTTTGAAATTTTTTTGTTGTTTTTGATGTATTTTTGTTGGGTTTTGACCAAGTGATTGCGATAATCCTTGGAGCTTTTTGGGTTTGACCAAGTGATTGCGATAATCCTTGGAGCTTTTTGGATTGACCAAGAGATTGCGATAATCCTTGGAGCTTTTTGGATTTGACCAAGAGATTGCGATAATCCTTGGAGCTTTTGGGTGACCAAGAGATTGCGATAATCCTTGGAGCTTTTTGGTTTGACCAAGAGATTGCGATAATCCTTGGAGCTTTTTGAGTTGACCAAGAGATTGTGATAATCCTTGGAGCTTTTTGGGTGACCAAGAGATTGCGATAATCCTTGGAGCTTTTTGGTTGACCAAGAGATTGCGATAATCCTTGGAGCTTTTGGTGACCAAGAGATTGCGATAATCCTTGGAGCTTTTTGGTGACCAAGAGATTGCGATAATCCTTGGAGCTTTTTGGGTGACCAAGAGATTGTGATAATCCTTGGAGCTTTTTGGGTGACCAAGAGATTGCGATAATCCTTGGAGTTTTTTTTTTTTTTTTGGTATATGGCTTTCTTAGATATGAAATGGTCGCAAGTGACTGATATTCAAGGGTTCTGTTTCCTTGATACCATCAAGAGAAGCTAGCCGGTATGTCCCGGGTCCTATTTTGCTATCAATGACATAAGGACCTAACCAATTTGCCATGAATTTATCCCTCAGGTGGGGCGGCAAATTAGAATTTTGTTGGTTTTCCTTCAGAACCAAATCACCAACCCGAAAGTCTCTTAGGTGAACCTTCATGTTGTAAGCTCTCTTAAGCCGCTCTTGATAGATACGTAAGTGCTCGAGAGCATTAACGCGTCGTTCGTCAAGCAACGTAAGTTGGTCTAACCGGGCCTGCCGTGCAGTGTCATCATCGATGAATTCCCCGCATTGATATGCGGAGGGAAGGAATTTCCAACTCGAGAGGCATTACCGCCTCTGAGCCATACACTAGTGAAAACGGAGTTGCCCCAGTTGGCGTCCGAATGCTAGTGCGATAAGCCCAAAGTGCAAGTGGGATTTGTATGTGCCAATCCTTATGACTGTCTGCGACGGTCTTTTTAAGGATGGCAACTAGTGTCTTGTTTGATGCCTCCCGCTTGCCCATTTGCTTGCGGATAATAGGGTGTTGAAAAGCTGTGCTGAATTTTGTACTTTGTGGTCAAAGCACGCACGTCTTTGTTCTTGAATGATGGCCCATTATCCGAGATTATTTTGGATGGAATACCAAAACGACATATGATGTGATGCAAGATGAACTCCGCAATGCGGGGTCCTGTCGTAGAGGTTAACGGAATTGCTTCCACCCATTTGGTAAAGTATTCTCGTGGCCGTTATGATAAACGTGTGACGGCCCCGACGATGCAGGGGAGATCTTTCCGATTAGATCGAGGCCCCACCACGAAAATGGCCAAGCAGACCGGACCGTCTCGTAAGGCCTGGGAAGGTACGTGCATCAGATTGGCATGATGTTGACATTTTACGCACCTCTTGACATACGCGCAACAATCTTGCTCTAAAGATGGCCAATAATAGCCCATGCGAAGAATGCGCTTTGCAATGGCCATACCACTAAAGTGGCCGCCACATGTACCGTCATGCGCTTGGGCGACTGCCCAAGTGGACTCTTGCTGGTCCAAGCAACGAAGGAGAATTCCGTCATAGCCGCGACGATACAAAATGTCTCCTATCAAGACATATTTTGCCGCTTTCTCGTTTGAATGTCCATTTTGCGGCATGCGTCAATCCAAAGGGAATATTACCTAACTTGAGGTAGTCTCTGATTGGTAAATACCAGTCCTGTTGATCGAAAACCTCGACAGTATGAACAACCAATCCCTTTTGAAGTTCTTCCCTATCAAGTGCTGATTGGGATAAAACTTGTAAGAATAGCGTTGTGTTGCTATCAATGGGAGTGGGGGAAAATAAGGACCCCAGTTGGCACGTTTCAGACTATCTCGGATTCGAAAGAACTTATCCGAGGATGGTTCGATCTGGATCATGTGGATTCCTGGCGTCAAGTCTGAGCTTGCACGCTCCATCGCGGATTGCGATAATGTTTTGACTTGAATAGTTGTCATGTCACCGGAAAGGTCTTGCGGGATTAGTGACCCCAAGGAGGCCATTGTGTCCGCAAAATGATTCGATGATCGAGGAAGTGCCTCGATGTCATACCACTCAAGTTTTGCCAGGAATTTGTCCACAAGAGCTTTATAGGATTTCAGAACTGGGCATTTGCATTGATATACCCCTTTGACTTGATTGACGATTAACAGCGAATCACCAAAGATGTTTAGTCTTTTGATGTTCATGGCGATTGTTGTTTGAAGACCTAGGAGCAAGGCTTCATATTCTGCATTGTTGTTGGTGCACTCGGAAGTTTAATTTAAATGACAGGGGCATTGGAGCACCCTGCGGTGTGAAGAATACAATTCCCGCGCCACCACCTTGCTCGCATTTAGAACCATCGAAGAATAAGGTTATGTCGGCTCGAGACTCAGTGCTCTTCGGAATCTGGCGATTCTGAGACATGGAAGACCCCATCATCGGGTAGTTCTATAGCTAGAGGCTGATCGTCTTCAAGAGGAGCCTCTGCTAGTTGATCGGCTATGACTTGTCCTTTGATAGATTTTTGCCCAATAAATTCAATGTCAAATTCCGTCAACAACATGATCCATTTCGCCGTGCGACTACTATGATAAGTACGACTCATCATGTATCGCAATGGATTCTCCTTAGACACAACATACGTAGTGTTGCTCAAGCATGTAGTGGCGTAGCTTTTGGTAGCAAACACCACCGCCAAGCGTAGTTTTTCAACGTATGCATAGTTAAGTTCGTAATCGACTGTGGTGCGGCTAAGATAGTAAGTAGCCTGTTCTTTGTGATGTTCATTCTTCTGGGCTAGCATGGCGCCCAGTGCCACCTCAGTAGCTGAGATGTATAAGTAGAACGGCACTCCTGGTCTAGGTGGTGCCAGTATTGGCGGCGAAGCCAAGTATTGTTTGATTTCGTCAAAGGCTGACTGGCACTCGTCATCCCAATGAAATGTGACCCCCTTGTGCAATAGTTTGTTCATTGGTCGGCATTTGTCAGATAATTGCGCTATGAAGCGTTTAATCGACGCGACCTTTCCTTGCAGACTTCTTAGCTGCTTGATAGTGGTTGGGGGAGCCATTTCAAGGATTGCCTTGACTTTGTTTGGGTCCACTTCGATGCCTCTCTTTGAGACTATAAAACCCAAGAGTTTTCCAGATGTGACGCCGAACACGCACTTCTTGGGATTCAATCTGACCTTATGCTCTATGAGGCGATCGAGAATCTTGCTTAAGTCACCGAGATGGTCTGAGCGCAAGAGAGACTTGGCTAACAAATCATCCATGTAATCTTCCAAAGTTTTGTGCATGTAATCGTGGAAGATATACGTCATAGCACGTTGGTATGTAGCGCCAGCATTTTTAAGGCCAAAAGGCATGACCTTATAGCAAAATGTCCCCCAAGGCGTTGTGAATGCCGTTTTGAGTTGGTCTTCGGGATTGATACGAATTTGATTGTATCCCGAGAAACCGTCCATTAGGGAGAGCATTTCGTGACTTGTTGTAGCGTCTACCAATGCGTCGATGCTTGGCAAGGGGAAATCATCCTTAGGACTCGCTTTGTTTAGGTCTCAAAAATCGGTGCATATGCGAATCCTCCCGTCGGGCTTCTTGACGGGAACCATGTTGGACAGCCATGGCGGATAATCCACGCAGATGACAAATTGTGCATCCAACAACTTTTGCAATTCATCTTTGACCATCAAGGCCACTGTTGGGTGCATCTTTCTTAGTTTTTGCTTTACAGTGCTTGATTTTCGGATCAAGCGTTAAATTGTGCATGACTAGTTGTGGGTCTAGTCCTGGCATATCCTTGTACGACCATGCAAAAACCTCCTTCTTTTCTTTAAGAAGGGCAATGTAATCGGCTTGCTCTTCAGGGGAAAGACTTACCCCCAGCTTGAGAATCCATGGATTCATTGGATCTGTGCCGATGTCTACGTCAGTCGTCTCCTCGATCGACATGTGGGATCCGTCCTCCAACTGATGTGGAGTTGGGATCAAATGGATATCATCACCTGAGTTAAGATCTACGTTTGGAACCTCGGGTCCCTCTTCAGCTTGAAAAATATCCTGAGTTGTCCTTGGGGCGGAATGAAGCATTTCACCGAAAGGCCAGTACTCTGATGGTGATAATGGTGAATTGACGCGATCCCAGTCGATGGCATCCATGTCTAGATGCAATGGCTATGATGGATCGATCGGATTGCGGATGGGTGCGGTCAAATCAATGGAGATCATGTGGATGGAATGAATTTGGTCTCCGTAACCGCGGGTGTGATGACTTGATTCTTTTAGCTGTTCCCTATACTCTGGATCTGGCTCTACGGGAACGGGCACGAATGGATCCTCTCTAGGTGCAAACTCATCTCTATGTGTGAAAAGGAAGGCGGGGTCTTCCCTCGGCACTACTGTCATGATGGGATCTCGAGGTGGACGATGCTCTTCTTGAATTTGGAGCCATAGGTCTAACACTTGGTCCCACCTCGCTGGGTCTACTTGCCATTCATGTCCTAATAGGATGCCCATTTGTCCCATTAGATCTTCATGCGTTAAAGCGCGATGATGCCGTCGTGCATGTCTGAGATAGTCCATCTCAGTCTCATCTTCTGACTCACTTTCATAGATCCAAAATTGTTCATCCTCTTCAACGATCTGTTGCTTGTGACATTGAGGACTCTTCTTGTTCCAATAAGTTAATCCAGTCCCATTGTGGTTGTTCCACTCTTGGTGGAGGGACCTGATTCTCTTGACATTGTGTCATTTCATCTGGAATCTCTAGGGGAAACAACTTTAGAAAAATGTCCGGAAGCCGTTGTTGTTCTCTTTGAGGATTGCTCTCTGAACTTTCACCTCTCTCTAGCAAAGGAGAGGGATTATTGCTATTTCCATGGGTGTTTGTAGACCATGGGAGATAGTCCCCCAATGTGTATTTCGAATTTGGATTGGCGTACGGGTCTTGTGCCAATCCCCCCTTGTTGCCTATTTCTAGGCCTTGCATATTTTCAACCAAGATGTCTAAGGGCAAGGGGTGGTTGAACCCCACTCCTGACTTGTCGTATGGCATCTGATATCTTGGTTGGCAAAGGATTCACGTCCCTTGCTCATATCTGCCTAGCCCATACCCATGCCAATTGCATTGTTCGAGATATTTTAGGGCAAATTCTGGGTTTGATAGATAATTGATGTTTTCGACAAAAGGCTCTTCATCTGTTTCCTTTTGTTCGCATGGTTCATAACCATGATCAAGGCCCCCATACACAAAATTCGTCCGGTTGGGAGGGTAGCCTAGTGGAACAATTGTCCCTATGGGAAGGCGAGGTCTTCCCATGTCCTGCACTGACTCCAATGTGGGGGTTGCCACAACGTTTTGCACTAAGTACTCCCCCAGGCCCGTATCGGCCATCTCAAAAGTGATTGTTGATGATTGGGTAGGAGGAAACGGTAGTCCTTCCTGAGTCCATTCCATGTTTGGTTGTTCAGGAGTCTTGGTTTGTGTTGTGTTGGGTGTTTCCTCTGTTGATATCGTTGAAATCGTGGGCAACCCCTCTTCTAGAGGCTTAACCTCTTCCATGATTTGCTTTCCCTTGTCCTTCTGTTGGGCCACGATAGGTGGCGTTGATGATGAAGGAGTAGGTGATGAAGTCTCACCTGGCTGGGATTTTGCCTTGTTGGCCACCAGTGGTACCTGCGGTATCGGACCCTGTTTAGATGGATTTAATTGAAAATCCAAATGCGTTGATGGGAGGGTCGATTGAGGTATGAATTGTACCGCATTGCAATACTTGAAGGGCTCTAAGTCCATTGGGACTACATGTATTTGCCCTTCATAGGCATACTTCAAGCACCGGTGTGCGATCGAGGGGACACACTTCATGTCCCTGATCCAAGGCCGCCCTAGCAAGATATTATAAGCCATTTCGCCTTCCAAAGACATGGCACAAGTGTGGGTATTGACTTTTGTCCTACCTGGATAGGCAGAACAACCGTGCCGACCGTCGAGCAAATTGCATCGTTAAAAGCTCGCAGTGTGTACATGGAAGCGGTGATGTGAGAGGCTGGCAGTTTTAAATGTTTTAACGCCGCAGTGGTTATAATGTTACTGGACGAGCCAGTATCTATCAACACTCTCTTGTACGGGATCCCGTTGACCCGTGCGATAACGTGCCGGGGTGGATCCGCCATGTCATTTGATATCGTTTTGACCTCGTCTTCTCCGAATGTGATGACAGTGCTCCGTACATTGTTTCACATGTCCCACGAAGGCGTTGAAAGAATTTGCTTCGTGGGGTTGTACTTCAATGGCTTTTAAAATGTCCATAAGAGCTTCTCTATGGGGAGCCGATTGTTGGATAAGCTCGTAGATGGACAGCTCTAGCCGATGTGGTCCGCAGACTCTGCGTGAGTTTGGTCCGTATCGTGACCTCGGGTCTAGGCGGAGGCAACTCGCGTTGGGCGTTGTTGAGGCTGCGATGTCGACGGAACTTCCCTCGCAGCTACCTCTGGGGCAACTCGCTGGGTATCTTCTCGTTCCTTGTTACAATGCTAATCATTCCCACCAATCCTTGCACGGGAAGATCTTGTCGCACCTCGTTAATCTGGAGCGGTTTTGTCTGTGCCTCGTGGGCAGGAAAGGGGTCCTTGAATACCCCCATTTGTTGGTTGTTTGGTGCGATGGGGTTGTCCACGACCAATGTTCTGTTGTCGATCAAATCCCGGACTAGTTCTTTGAATTTCCAGCACCCATTTAGGTCATGTCCTCCGCGCCTATGGAATCTGCAATACAATTCCTCCCTATACCCCCTAGGCTTGGGAATGTTAGGGTCAAAAATTTGGATTTCTGGTAGAGTAACTAAATTTGCCACTGACAAGCGGTCAAATAAGGAGTCCCTAGACTCCGCATACGGGGTGAATTGTCGCCTAGGGCGACGCTGCTGATACCGCTCCTGTCTTCTGTTATCTCTTTCGTAAGCATGAGGCACTACCTTGGTAATTAGCCCTTTGGGGCTGCGTCTCTTGCACAGGCACGGGAACATTTATCGCAACTTGATTGACTGCAGCGTGTTGTGGTTGCGTTGTCCCGATTTTAGTGGTTTTGTTCCACTCTTTCTTCTTAGGCTTGGCAATTGCGCCTTCGCCTATCTTAATCTCTTCTATAAGTCTGGCTTGGGCCAAAGCTTCTTCTAGGTTGTCGTATTGTCGCAAAGAACAATAGACCAGAGATTGATTTTAAGCAACTTTTTGCGAACATTTGCGTGAGATCCGACATGGGAGGACGGTAGGGTAACTTAGAAAGCAAAGCTCTCCATCGGTTCCCGTACGCTGCCATTGTTTCCTCCTCAAATTGTTTAAGGCTAGCAAGATCACTAAGTGATGCCTTCTTCCTTGTGTTGAAGGCGAAGCGTTCAAGAAACGCATCTACTAGCTGATCTAAGCTGCTTATGCTGTGTTTGGGCAGTTGTGTGAACCAATCCGAGGTAGGGCCTACGAATGTGGTTATGAATGTTCTAAGCAAAGAACGCGTCATTATCTTGGATTGCGAAGCACTGGCTTAGAAATCTTGTAACGTGCTCTTGTGCGTCCTCCTCACCTTTAATTGAGGCAACTTGAAGTGTTCAGGGTAAAGAGGTGTAGGCACTGAGGGATGCACCGGATTACTGCGGAGTAGACGTAATGTGGGTTTTTGATGCCCAGCAGCTTTTGTCTCCACAGACTCCAAACGCTCCAATAGCGCTTGGTATGCATCGAAAGATTTTATTTCTTCCTCTCTTGCTTGCTCCCGTTGTACGTTATGATAAACTGGGGGCCTATGGAGGGGTGGCCGAATGGCAGCCCTCCTGCCTTGATGGAGAGTTTCAACATGTTCTATCTCTGGTTCGTACTCCTCATAAAATTCTTGAGGAGTTTCTGGGTGAAACCTCTGACCTTGATCGAGTCCCCGCTGAAGGTACCCATCATCATTTCGAGGAGTAGCCTCCCTCTCATGTCTATGAGGTCTCGGAGGCAAAGCTTGACGAGGTCGTGGAGACCCGTCCCGCGTTAAAGGGTTATGCCTCTCATGTTGTTCGGCTCTTTGGACGCGAGGGGTTGGCCCTCTCTCAAGTATTTCATATTGTAACTCATCCGCTTCACGTTGCATGCGTTCTTTATCCAAGCGGTATTGATACTCTATCTCTTGTCGACTTTGTTTAAGCCGCATGATTTGGGCTTGACGGGTGGTATATCTGGCGACAGCCGGGTCAATTTGATCTACCCTATTTTGTTCAGAAGGTTCAAATGTTCCTCCTATGGGTTTACCTCGGTTTTGATGCTCTAAAATCTCAAGGGGTCGCTTCCCTCTGTCGAGGTAGGCGGTATGTGCTCGAGGTTCTGGCCTCAAGGGGTGATTATGATATCCGACTGGTGCAGAAGCATAAGGTTCCCGCGTTGTATGTTGTTGTCCTTGAGGAATGCGATGATCTTCCTCATATTCTCTCTCATAGGTGCGTAAGGGGCAGGCGGAGTTAGGTCACCCTGTGTAAGGAGCCCTACGCTCTGGATTTGGTCTCTCCGTTCTGATGAGAGGTAAAGAAGGGACGCCATATCCACGTTGTCCCTCCAAATGGACAGTGTGCCCCGTTAGCGCTTCATCGCGCCGTGGCCACTCATGTCTAGCTTGAGAGGGCGATTCTCTGTTTACATTAAGGTCTGCATGTAGGGCGTCTTTTCGAGAGGGGCTGCTTTGAATGGGCATACCCCACCGAGGATTTTGAATTGGATTCTTTTGTAGGTTAGACCGATAAGGCGGTATGACCAAATCCTCAGGACTGAAGCGAAGGCGACTTGTGCCTGCTTCTTGTGTACCTTTCGGAGCTGCTGCCCTTGATTGGGCTTGGCTACGGGTGTACACCATTGCGGTGCGTCCACACTATCTAAGTAGATTTTTATCTTGTTTTTAATGATTTTTTTTTTTTGTCTACACTAAATGTAATTAAACACACACATTCACAAAACCGTGATTATCTCTTTTAAGGATTCTTGGTGTGCCCTAGACTGGTTTAGTGTATTTTGGTGTTTTGTTTTGTCTTTGTAGGTTTTGTAGAACGTTTAAATGCATCATGTAGGCTCTTATAACTCCCAAAAGGTCGCCCCTTCAATATACCAGCCAGGCCGATATACCAACCTCTCTATATACCCGCCCTTACGAGAGGGAGACTATAGGTACGTGAGAGCAGAAGGTACGTGGTACGTAGGCGGTACGGAAGGGGGATTGTCCAGTTAATGGCACCTACCATAGAAAACTTATCCTCGCACGCATGGGAATCACCCCAGCCTATGCTCGGTCCGTCTTCATCAGATTTACGCCTAACAACAGTTGACAATCAGGAAATGTATGCAAATCAAGCCAAGGTGGTGATTAAATCCACCAATGGTCTTGATCAAGGGCTAGGGTCTTACGACCAGCTCCTTGGTTTAAAATTGTTTCATGGAGTGTGTGAGGTTCATTTTATCCAACGAAAATGAAACATGCATGAATGACTTTTCCTAAGCAATGCAAGCTAAAAATGAAAACAGTCAAAGAAACAGAAACAGAAACAAAAAATTTCAACAGAGATGATGAAAATCCCTACCTCTTCTCTGCCTGCTCCAGTTGCCTCTAAATTTTTGCTCTGAAAAGTTGCAGATGTAAAATCGTCCCTTGGTGAGACGATTAATGTAACATAAATCGTCCCTTGCAGACGATTTTACAATCGTCCCGGGAGACGATTAAATCGTCCTCAGAGATGATTTTACAATCGTCCTGGGTGAGACGATTTCGAATAGAAATCGTCCCTTGCAGAGACGATTAACAGTCTGCAAGAAAAAAATGTACCTGTCAAGCACAAACACAAAAATTCAATCAGTTTCTATGATTTTAAAAATAGGGGACAGGGTCCCACCGTGATCGCCACTGAAAGCACGAGATTTCGGGCAAAGGAAACACTAGTTATGCAACATAAGACGAAAATGTAACGCTTTGATCCTATGCACTAAAATAGAGAAAGGAGACAACTTGGAAACGAAAGACAAGATGTAAAGAAATCACAGCCCTCTTTATTCAAATATCTTATCCTCGGTTACATAGACGTCTCCTCCCCTTTTGGGGGCTAGGAGCGTTAAATTTGTCTTCATTACAATGTGTGACCTAGTCTTCCTCTTCCCGCGTGCCCACGATTGCAATGGGCGGGCCAAGATGCCGCCGCCGCCGATGTGGATAAGTTCTTCACCTCTCGATTGCTTTTCCCGCAATCAAAGAAACAATAAAAATGTCAGTAGCACCTGCTGCAAAGGAAAGGGGTTCGTTCTCTAAAATCAACGAAATATGCATGTAAACATCTGCCTGAAACAGTAAATACAGTGAGTCCAAATGGCTTGAAAACTTGACAGAAGACATAAAATGTTACCAAAAGGCCATTGCCCCTGAGACAACCGGCCAATCTACTTTTACCTGGTAATCATCCCTGGTAAGGACGATTGCTACTGTTAATCGTCCCCCGGAAGGACGATTGTTGTTGTTAATCGTCCCCGAAGGACGATTGCGTAATCGTCCCCCAGGGACGATTGATACCGTGTTGAAGAAGCCGACCCGCCGCCGCTCCAATGTCGATTCCCGAGACCCGCAAAACGCCCGCAAACAAGGGGGTTATGTAATTGGGGCCATTTTGGGACGACCCGGATGGTCGGATTCTCCCAATTTGGCCTCCATCACCGAGAAATTGGACGTTGTTACCCGCAAGTCGCTGGGACAACCAAAATAACAAAATCATGATAATATTCGATGAAAACCTTTTGAAATCAAGATTCAAGATTCTGAACTATTGAAAAGCAGAGAATAACATGGAATATGAACAAATGACAGAAAATGAACTACAACTAAATCCAAAAGGTGCGGGGTGCCCAAGTGGGCAGCCCACCGATGGAACTTGATTTTGGCACCAATCCACTTGGGATGGGCCCAAAATCTCTTAGGAGTGGGGGGTCGGCGAATTGGTTGGTTCGTGTGTCCATGTGTTGGATTTGGGTCAGGTTCGAGCTTCCAAAGGCCACCCAACAACCTCCCTTGCAAAAGAGATTGGTGGATGTGGGAAGGTGAACCAAAAGGGATGCAAGTGGGTCTTCAACTCGGCAACACTTCGTTGCTTGAAAACTCCTTCAACCTCTATGTTTTGGGTGAGAAAAGTCTCACCTTTTATAGACCCAAGGGGTCTCCTTTGGGAAGGAAGCACAAACGCCATGTGTTGGTCATAGGCGCCATGTGGCGCTCATGTCTCCTCATGAGGGAGGGGAGTCCTCCATTGACTTGTGTTTTCATAATTGCTTCTTGTGACAGGTCCTCTAACGGCCCTTCTGTCCACCTACACACGCGTGCAAGGCAGGAGTCATCAACTGACTGTTCTGGGCTGCCACTTGGCGTCGTTTGTCATTTTTCCCGTTAAACTTGGTAATCGTCCCTGGGTGGGACGATTACAACAATCGTCCCTGGGTGAGACGATTGCAAGTTAGTAATCGTCCCTGGGTGAGACGAGTACTGGGCAAAGTGTCTAAATGTACCAAATTGCTTCCCGACCTTACAAAATTGCTATGGAAGTGGTTAGGACCACTTTTTGACCTCTGAGGGCTGCCCTGGGGGCTGTGTTTGTCAAAGCGATCAGTGTTTGCAGTCACATAATCGGATTGGTGCTGTTTTGGTGTCTACACAAGTTTATATTATTCTTAATACCAAAAGAAAAATATTCAAGGAATGCATCCACCAACTGCTCAAAAATCTTGATGTTATGTTTGGGTAGTTGGTTAAACCACTCAATTGCTATGCCTAATAATGTCATGATAAATATTCTTAACATCAAGGCATCATTGTGTTGGAGCTATAAGAACACGTTCATGAAATTGGTCACATGTTCTTGTGAGACTTCCTCTCCCTTGAATTTATCTAACCTAGGCATATTGAAGTGTCTAGGATAAGTAGAACTTTGTACCAAAGGGTACACAGACTAATTTTGTATCTTGCTTAGGATTGGCTTCTACCCAACTGTGTCCTATTTCTCGAGATACTTGATTCTCTCAATGAGTATCTTGTATATCTTTGAAGATATGATATCTTGTTCCTAAATGTTTAATTAGGGTGTTCGAGGAGGTAACTCTATATTTACTCACTTTGGGTGTCTATATTCGTATCTCATGACTACGGATGAGGTTTCATGATACATCTGTTCTCGATCCTCCATTTTTACCTACTCTTGTTCATACTCTACCTATTCTAGCTCTAGGCACTATTGGTGTTTTGAAGCATGTTGTTATGTGTGGTGAGTTTGTTCATATACTTTTTTAGTATATCTCTCATGTTGAGAAATGACACGTATGTTGGATTGGTAATACTCATTGCCCATGCGTAGATTGGCTTGAGCCAACCTATTTGCTTGTTCCTCATGCTCTATTTACTCCAGGGTAAGTTGCTCCATTAACTACTGCTCATTTAGGTGTAAATGCATTTTACTTTGTGCTTGTACTTCCTCTTATTCGAGGATGTCTAGGCGTTCTTTTTTTGCATGCAATGCCTCCCTCTTTTCATGGAGTAATTGTTCTTGATATTTATCATCTTCACACAACCTATGCATGTGGTCAAATTGATCTACCATTGAAGGTATATGACTTTGTGACTCTGTATGAAGGGTCCTTATGGAGAGGGCCTTTGGAGGAGTTCCTTTTATACTTTTTCCTTTGTATGTCAGGGCAACATGGTTAGTTTACAATGACCTATGTTCAGTATACCCATGATCAAAATTAGTGTGCATACTGTAGGGGTGCTTAGAAGATTCCACCTGCTCATTAGTGTGCTTAATTATTTGTTGGATTTGTGAAATCTTAGGAATGGAGTGTGTAGTAGCATTGCTTCTTTGATTTGGTCTTGAGAAAACCAGATCCAACTCGTCAAGCTGTCTGGATTTCCATGGTTGATCTCATGGAGTTCCTTTGGCTCTAATGAGATTATGGTCTATTACTATCCAACCACATTCAGAGTGGCTAGGAGTTGTGGCATGTCTATGATTGGATGGAACCCTTGTATTTTACCCCTCAATGGGATGTTCCTACCTAAGTCTATCATGTGAGGATTGGGGCCTTGAAGCTCCCTCATGTCTATCGTAAGAAGAACCTGGATATGGGTCTCTAGCTAGGGTTTCTTGAGGAGTACCTGCATGGGTTGAGTTATCCCCCCTGAGGCTCATTGAATTTTGTTTAGTGGTATTATTTTTGGGTGACTCAATATCATTATTTTTTTAATTTTGGTCAGGTGGAGCGATAGTTCCTACCTCGATGTTAGACGGAGGGCGGTTGCTCCGTGTGAAGACCATGACACTGTGAAATTATTTTTTGTGTAAATTTTAAGACATGTAAACAAAGTAGAAAAAATATTTATCTCTTTTAAATATTTTTTTGGTGTTCCTAAAACTGGTCTTGTGTGTTTCATATTTGTTAAAAACATTAACTATTTCTCATCGTTTTTGGAAATTTGTTGATAAAATTCTTGTATAGTTTAATGGTTTTCACATGTATGCTCATAGCTCGACAACCAACAATGAAAGTCACGATCATGTAAACCCACCAAAGTGTGGAGATGAAGCCCACACCTGGTGAAGGAGCATAGGTCCTACTAGATCCTCACCAAGTCTCACCTGGTCAGTGTTATACCCTCCGAAGAGAAGTACATGCAAATTTTATAGGCTACGTTAGTTCTTGAATTTGGTATTGGCCAATAGATCGATAGATCGAGTTCATGGGATTTGATCCAACGAATGGAGATGAAACCCACTATCATTGAACTCTATTAGTGGTTGGGTGTAAATTAAAAATCACTAATGTTTACATGTGATGTGGTGTGTGTTTGTTCTTTTTAAACTTGCATGAAAAAGGAAATATAGCATAAAGCACTCAAATATTGTTCCTACATGCTTGAAAGAATGTTTCACTTTAATAAAATGCTCATCTAATTCTACATGATGTTCAGAGAATGCAATTTTAATTATGAATAAATGGCCTCTAATCAGACCTCAAGCATGCAAACTCTACGCACAACCTAGAATGTTGGAGACTAGGGTGGATTGCAATCAAAATTCTACTGTTCCTAGCAAATGCTAGTAGAAAAACTAGGAGATTCTAAGAATTTAACCTTAAACTTTCTCTATGTTTTCTAATTAAAAAAAATTCCACCTACTGCATTTTGGAAATAAACATAGATAGAAAAGTGAAAAATTGTAGAGAATTCCACCAACCTAAAATCCAATTCTATTGCTACTCAGGCTATCT
Source organism: Wollemia nobilis (assembly GCA_028583015.1). Lineage (NCBI taxonomy): Eukaryota > Viridiplantae > Streptophyta > Pinopsida > Araucariales > Araucariaceae > Wollemia > Wollemia nobilis. Next base: position 3,414,784 of record JAQPPZ010015005.1, on the reverse strand, counting down.
AATGCTGCATATTTTCTACCAGTCGTTGTCGCTCAGGGTGGCTCTGACAAGTCGATGTCTTCAATAGCGGCTAAGCCCAGCTAGTCACTATCAATCAGAGTGTTTGTACCTACATACAAAAACATGAAATAGATCATCATTCAATGCAATTTTAGGTTCTCTACCATGATCACCATTTGTACGAAGGTGAAAATCATGCATCTGTTAGTCTTACAATGACACTGAGAGGGGGGGTGAATCAGTGTAGCTCTTTTAAACTTGAATTTATAGCTCTTAATATAGTAGCAATTAAAACTTATTACTAGATACAACAAGTATAACAAAAGAGCATCACACAACACAAGATTTAACGAGGTTCACCAATGTGGCTACTCCTCAAAAATGACTGCTTGGACTACCATCCAAATCCAGCCTTTGCAAAGCACCAACTTTACAATCAATTTACCAAAACCCACTAGAAGGAGCACCAACCCCTAATGCCAAGCACCAACCTGGACTTCAATTTTGAATCTATAAGTTTGACAGAAAGATACCTTTGCTTTTGCAAGACCCTGACTGGTCTTCTTCACCTTTGCGTTCTCTGCGCACTCTGCTCTCTCTGTGCAATCACTTCACACACTCTGCTTCGTTACAATCGAACTTCATGATCGTCTTCTCCCTTTTGTGCACTCTGCTCTCTTTGCACTATGATCGAACTTTGCACACTTCAACAACACTTCAAATCTCCAAATAACCCTCCTTTTATAACATAATTTTTGTGATGAAAACCCTAATCTTAGTCAGCTGTAAACCCTAATCTTAGTCGGCTTTCATGACAATTGTAAACCCTAATTTTAGTCGGTTGTCATCGGTCTTCGTCGGCTTCAACTCAACCATGAAAATACAACATGTCGTGATATCGTGACACTTTCTTTCTCTCTCTTTCTCCTTGCTTTGGCCCCAAAAATACATGTCGTGATATCGTGACACTTTTTCTTCTCTCTTTCTCTTTGCATCCGACCGTGAAAAAGCTACATGTCACGATATCGCGACACTTTTTCTCCTTGCTCTTTCTCTTAGCTTTGGCCTGTGAAAATACAACATGTCATGATATCATGACACTTTCGCCTCCGTACGCTTTCTCTATTCTTTTGTCACGAAAATGTGACATTGCGCGATATCGTGACACTTTTGTTATTCTACCTCCACTTCTTGAGTCATAAAATGTGACATGTCATGATATCGCGACACTTTTGCTTCTCTGCCTTCTCTCCTTTTGAGTCATGAAATGAATGTCGAAAATGTGACACTTCCTTCAAGTACTTGCTTTCTCTTTTGTCATGAAATCATGACACTTCCTTCGAACTTCTTCTTTCTTTTGTCATGAAATCATGACACTTCTCCTTTAATCTTCTTTCTTTTGTCATGAAATCGTGACACTTCTTCCTTTGGAGTCTTCCTCTCTGCTTTTGTCATGAAATCGTGACACTTCTACTTTCGTACTTTACTTCTTTGCTTTTGTCACGAAATCATGACACTTATGCTTCCGAAGTCTTGCTTTTTGCTTTTGTCATGAAATCATGACAGTTCTGTTCGTACGCTTCCTCTCTTTCTTTTGTCATGAAAATGTGACATGTCATGAAATCGTGACACTTTTCCAACTTACTTTCTCTCTCCTATTTTAGTCGTGAAAATGCGACATGTCGCGAAATCATGACACTTTTCTTACTTGTTCTCTTTCTTCGAACTTGTCACGAAATCGTGACACTTCTTCCTACTTTCTCTTTTTCTTCCAACATGTCATGAAATCATGACAGTTTTTCCACTTGCCTTTTTCTCTTCCAACATGTCATGAAATCGTGACAGTTTTTCCACTTGCCTTTCTCTCTTCCAACATGTCACGAAATCACGATAGTTTTTCCACTTGCCTTTTTCTCTTCCAACATGTCACGAAATCACGATAGTTTTTCCACTTGCCTTCTTCTCTTCCAACATGTCATGAAATCATGACAGTTTTTCCACTTGCCTTTTTCTCTTCCAACATGTCGCGAAATCGTGACAGTTTTTCCTGTTTTCTCTCTCTTCCAACATGTCACGAAATCGTGATAGTTTTTCCTGCTTTTTCTCTCTTCCAACATGTCATGAAATCATGACAGTTTTTCTTGCCTGTTGTATATGTCATGATATCGCGACACTTTTCTTACTTGTCTTTTTCTTTGATCTTTTGCATATGGGCCACTTCGGTCTTCTTGGAAAATCATTGTACATACTCTGAGTAACCTTTGAACTCCTATCTTCTGCATCTGAATAGCTTTTGAACTTCCTGTCCACTGCATCAACAGATCTATCTGACTGTGTTGACAACAATGACAATACTGTTGCTGCACCTTGCTCAACAATCTCCCCCTTTGGAATTGTTGGCAACACATGTGCAATTTCCTATAACTCTTCTCCCCCTTTGACAATAATACCAAAGGGCTACTGCAGACTCCCCTAAGTCCATGCACAACATTCTCAGGCACAATTTATTACACTTAGCAAAAATCATGAACATGAGCAAAAAGATAATCAAATACTTAAATGCTCCCCCCGAGAATGTGATCCCTGTAGCTAGTCAATTCTTGGGAAGTGTGACCACTCCCAATTTATTGCGAAGGTACTCAAAAACTTCCTTGGGCAATGGTTTTGTGAAGATATCTCGCTACTTGCTCTGTAGTTGGAACAAAATCCAACTTAACCTCACCTTCCGCAACTTTCTCCTTCAAAAAGTGATACCTGATAGCAATGTGTTTTGTGCATGAATGCATAACCGGATTCTTGGAGATGTTAATGGCACTGGTGTTATCACACTTAACTGATATTGGCTCACTGAAGCTAATACCAAGATCTTTCAAGGTTTGTTTCATCCACAATACCTGCGTACAACATGTTGTCACTGCAATATATTCTGCCTCTACTGTCGATAAAGAAACTGACTCTTGTTTCTTACTGTGCCATGCGACCAATCTATCTCCAAGATAGAATGCACCTCCACTGGTACTCTTTCTGTCATCTACACATCCTGCCCAATCTGCATCTGAATACAAAATAAGGGTGAAGTCTTTACCTTTCGGATACCATAACCCATACTCCATAGTACCCTTGAGGTACCGAAGAATCCTCTTCACTATTGTCACATGAGTCTCCTTGGGATTAGCCTGAAATCGTGCTACCATGCATACTGCCTGCAAAATATCTGGTCTGGTAGTTGTCAGATACAGTAAGCTTCCAATCATAGATCTGTACATGGTTTGATCAATAGGTGGAGATTTGTCATCCTTGCTCAACTTGCAACCTGTCGTCATGGGAGTGCTAACTGGCTTACAATCCTCCATTGTGAATTTTTTTAACATCTCTTTCACATATTTAACTTGAGAAATAAATATGCCCTTCTTATTTTGATTAACTTGCAACCCGAGGAAATACGAAAGTTCACCAATCATTGACATTTCAAATTCTTTCTGCATCTTATTTGCTAAATCTTTACATGACTCATCTTTGCTACTGCCAAATATGATATCATCTACGTATACAACAAGAACAATAAGATGCCCATTTTCTGTTTTGACATACAAATTACTATCCACCATACCTTTCTTAAACCTTTGTTGGGTGAGATAGTTGTCTAGCCTTGCATACCATGCTCGGGGTGCCTGTTTTAAGCCATATAATGCTTTCTTCAACTTGCAAACAAAGTTGGGATCATCACCAAGTTGGAAACCATCTGGTTGCTCAATATAAACCTCTTCTTCAAGTTTCCCATTCAAAAACGCTGATTTCACATCCATTTGATAAACTTTGAAATTCTTGTAGACTGCTAAAGCCAGAAACATTCTAATTGCCTCTAGTCTAGCTACTGGTGCAAAAGTTTCCTCAAAGTCAATGCCTTCAACTTGTGCATAACCCTTACATACCAATCTTGCTTTATTTCTGACTACCTGTCCGTCTTCATTCAATTTGTTTCAAAAAATCCATTTAGTCCCGATTATATTTTTATTTGCATGTCTAGGTACTAACTCCCAAGTTTCGTTTTTCTCGATCTGATCTAATTCTTCATTTATTGCCTTCATCCAACTTTCATCTTTGCTTGCATCAGCAACATTTTTGGGCTCAATGTTGGATAATAGAGAGTAGTTACTTACTACTCTTCTTCTTGTCTGAACACCAACTTTGGGGTCTCCAATTATTTGCTCTCTAGGATGATTTTTCTGCCAACTGTCTGTTTTGAATTTCTTATTTTCTTCCACTTCTGAATCACAACTTAAATCATCTGAGTCAATTTTTTGTATCTTTTCCATTTCATTTTCCTCATCTCCTTCAATAACCTCTTCATAAATTGGGTAGTTCGTTTCATAGCTAATTACTCGTTCTCTACCTTCATCAAATTTAACATCGGCACTATCCACAATTTTCTTTAGCCTCTTGTTGTAGCATTTGTAAGCTTTGCTTTTTGATGAATAACCAACAAAAATACCTTCATCCGCTCTATCTTCAAACTTACCAAGATTATCTTCAGTTCTTTTGATGTAGCACTTGCTGCCAAAAACTTTGAGGTATTTTGTTGTTGCCCTTTTACCGAACCACAACTCATAAGGAGTTTTGCTTTCATGTGTTCTCAGCATGTACCTATTTTGGATATACACCATAGTATGGACTGCTTCTTTCCAAAATCTATCTGCTACTCTACTTTCAGCCAACATAGTCCGTGCCATTTCTTGCACTGTCCAGTTCTTTCTTTCTACCACTCCATTCTCGCTGAGGTGTCCTGGCTGCTGAAAACTGTCTCCTAATACCGTATTTTTCACAGTACTTCGTAAACTCCTCTGAAATGAATTCTCCTCCTCTATCTGATCTTAAACATTTGATCCTCTTTCCTGTTTCATTCTCAACATGGTTTTTGAAAATCTTGAACATATCAAAAGCTTCTGATTTATGCTTCAAGAAAAATATCCATGTCATTCTGGAATAGTCATCAATGCACAACATAAAATATTTGTCACCATTTATGCTTTGTGTTCTCATGGGTCCACATAAATCAGTGTGTATTAGTTCCAAAGGTTTGCTTGTGTAGTACTCTTTTGTTTTGAATGTGACTCTAGTTTGCTTCCCCTTTTGGCATGAAGCACAAATGTTGTTTGTAGGTTTGTCGATGGTGGGAATATCTCTCACCGCCCTTTTTGAGGTGATTTTTACTAGATTATCAAAACTGATATGACCGAGTCTCTTGTGCCACAACCAATTTTCTTCTTCCTGTCCAATAAAACAAGCTCCTTTTGAAGTCTCTGAGAGCATGTACAAGTTTCCAGATGTCCTTGATCCAGTTGCTATCAATTTTCCACTAGTTTGTTTTTCTGACTTCACAACCCTGCTTCATAAAAACTACTTCATGACCTTTATCACAAATCTGACTTACGCTCAACAAGTTATGTTTCAAACCATCCACAAACAAGACTTCCTCTGACTTAATTTTTCCCTCACTAATTTTAACTAAACCTTTGCCAACTATCTTAGCTCCATCATTATTTCCAAACTTTACTTGAACCACCTTCATATTTCTGTAACTTATCAAATTTTTGTTTGTCACCTGTCATATGACTGGAGCATCCACTATCAAGTATCCATGGTACATATTTATTCTGTGCTTTAAATGTTGTTTGTACGATTAAGGATTCCTTTTCTTCCTTAAGTCACTCTTTTCCTTTCCACTCCGTTTTGATAGTAGTTTTGGGTTCTTGTTTTGCCTTTCCCTTATCAATAGCTTGTGCATGTTTTTCAAGAAGTTTTCTATTTTGTCTCATCCTATTTGGTTGAAATTTTCTTCCCTGAAACTGATTTGATGCAAATGTACTTCTACAGTTTCTTGCAATGTGCCCAAAATTATGATAGTTATAACATTCTACTGTATAATTCATCAGAGGAGAAAAAGCATTTCTACTGGTGAAATTCCTTGGTCTTACATTATATTTGCAGTCTGAGATTTTATGTCCATAGCCATTGCATTTAAAATAGAAACCAGAAAAGGGATAATTGAACCTGGGTGATGGTCTTTGCCATGTTGCCGTAGGAGCCATAGGTCTTCTTCTTCTTTGATGTGTGACATTGGTGAATCCATCATTGTCAATTCTCCTTTCGTGCCTGGCATTATTGCTTTCTTTTGCATGAGATGTTTTTCCTTGATCAACCTATTTCTTATCTTCATTCTTTATGGATTCTACATTTCTGGCCTTTGATCCATTTGATGATTCTCCTTCGATGAAACCCAGACCAAATTTGATGCCTGTAGGCCTTTGGTCATTTATGATCTTATCCAGCTTCATAGAACTTTCTTCACGTTTGTGATAACAACTAATTTTCTTATTCATCTCTTCTAGCTGCATTCTTAAACCAACAATCTCTTCTTCTAGCTTGCTGCAATAATCTATTTTCATGGTTATTTGCACTTCGAGATCTTCGAAGATTTTCTTGGATTCTTCTATCTGTACTTTCAAACTGGTTATGATTTCATTTGCATCCTCAAGCTTTCTTGAAAGTTTCTTATTCTTTTTCCTCTCTATCTTCCACTCTTCAAGTGCAGAGATCAACTCACCTTCTAGATCTACTTCAGCCTCAGGGTTTTCACCACATACTTCAGAGTTCACTCCTTCTTCCTTTTCTGATCTTACTTCTTCAAATGCCATGAAAAGAGCTTCACCTGTTTCCTCTTCAGAATCCTCACCGGAGCTGTCTTCTGATGAACTGGCATTCCTGGAGATGAAACTTTTCTTCTTGAAGTTGCCTTTTCTGAAATTCATTTTCTTCTTCCAGTCACTTCTTTCTTGGTGCGATCCTTCATCATTTTTGTTCTTCTCTTTAAGTGGACATTTAGTCACAAAATGCCCAACGCCTCCACAGTTGAAACATTTAAGCGGTAGCTTTCCTCTGTATTTTCCTTTTCCCCTTTTTAGTTTTCTAACAAAGTTTGCTTCCATTTCATCTGATGTCTCTTCTTCCTCGGACTCTTGTTTTGCATTTTTATCTTTAAGGGCTTTAAAAGCCGCTTCTCTGTCTGTGGGTTTAGATCTTCCTATCCTCATCTCATATGCAATCAAAGAACCATACATCTCATCTATACTAAAATAATTTAGATTTTTAGCTTCTTCTATCACTGAGACTTTAGAATCAAACCTTTGAGGAAGAGATCTTAATACCTTTTTCATGATGGTAGAGTCTTCGATATCCTCGTCGAGTCCTCTGATCGCATTAATGATTCCATTAACTCTCAGCATATATGCCTCAATGTTTTCATTGTCATTCATATTTAATGCTTCGAACTGAGCTCGATGTGTCTATAACTTGGCCTCCTTGATCTTATCGTCTCCTTCATGAATACTCCTCAGTTTGTCCCATATCTCTTTTGCCATTTTACAGCTCATGATCTTTACTAGTTCACTGTCTGCTAATCCGCACATGAGAGCATTCTTTGCTTTTGAGTTATTTTCAAATAGTTTCTTTTCATCAGCCTCTTTTGGAGGAGTGATGGGTATTGTGTATCCACTAACTACTGAATCCCAGATGTCGTATCCCAAAGCACAGAGATATGTTTGCATCCTGATTCTCTAGAATGCGTAATTAGATCCATCAAACAATGGTGCTTTGTTTGATGAGAAGCCTTCACCACCTGCCATTGTGTTACTTCCAAGATCACCCTAGCCGGTTAAGCTTGTACAGGAACTTAGCTCTGATACCAATTGTTAGTCTTACAATGACACTGAGAGGGGGGTGAATCAATGTAGCTCTTTTAAACTTGAATTTACAGCTCTTAATACAGTAGCAATTAAAACTTATTACTAGATACAACAAGTATAACAAAAGAGCATCACACAACACAAGATTTAACGAGGTTCACCAATGTGGCTACTCCTCAAAAATTGACTGCTTGGACTACCATCCAAATCCAGCCTTTGCAAAGCACCAACTTTACAATCAATTTACCAGCACCCACTGGAAGGAGCACCAACCCCTAATTTATCTACACCAATAGAAAGGAGCACCAACCCCTGATTTACCAACACCAACTGGAAGGAGCACCAACCCCTAATGCCAAGCACCAACCTGGACTTCAATTTTGAATCTATAAGTTTGATAGAAAGATACCTTTGCTTTTGCAAGACCCTGACTGGTCTTCTTCACCTTTGCGTTCTCTGCGCACTCTGCTCTCTCTGCGCAATCACTTCGCACACTCTGCTTCGTTACAGCGAACCTTCACGATCATCTTCTCCCTTTTGTGCACTCTGCTCTCTTTTCACTCCACTTACGACCAAACTTCACACACTTCAACACATCTCAAATCTCCAAACAGCCCTCCTTTTATAACAAAATTTTTATGATGAAAACCCTAATCTTAGTCGGTTGTAAACCCTAATCTTAGTCGGCTTTCATGACAACTGTAAACCCTAATTTTAGTCGGCTGTCATCGGTCTTCGTCGGCTTCAACTCAACCACGAAAATACAACATGTCACGATATCATGACACTTTCTTCTCTCTCTTTCTCCTTGCTTTGGCCCCGAAAATACATGTCACGATATCACGACACTTTTCTTTCTCTCTTTCTCTTTGCATCGGACCGTGAAAAGCTACATGTCGTGATATCGTGACACTTTTTCTCCTTGCTCTTTCTCTTAGCTTTGGCCCGTGAAAATACAACATGTCAGGATATCGTGACACTTTCACCTCCGTACCTTTCTCTATTCTTTGTCTGAAATGACATTCGATATCGTGACACTTTTTATCTCTTCCTAAACTTCTTGTCTAATGTGACATGTCGCGATATCGTGACACTTTCTTCTCTCCTTCTTCCTTTTGTCAAATGTAATGTCATGAAATCGTGACACTTCTCTTTAGTACTTGCTTCCTTTTGTCATGAAATCGTGACACTTCTCAGTACTTCTTCTCTGCTTTTGTCGTGAAATCGTGACACTTCACTTTGAGTCTTCTTCTCTGCTTTTGTCGTGAAATCATGACACTTCTACTTGAAGTCTTCTTCTCTACTTTTGTCATGAAATCATGACACTTCTACTTTCGTACTTTACTTCTTTGCTTTTGTCATGAAATCGTGACACTTCTCTCTAAAGTCTTGCTTTCTACTTTTGTCATGAAATCATGACAGTTCTTCCGTACGCTTCCTCTCTTTCTTTTGTCAAAAATGCGACATGTCATGAAATCGTGACACTTTTCCAACTTACTTTCTCTCTCCTATTTTAGTCACGAAAATGCGACATGTCATGAAATCATGACACTTTTCTTACTTGTTCTCTTTCTTCGAACTTGTCATGAAATCGTGACACTTCTTCCTGCTTTCTCTTTTTCTTCCAACATGTCACGAAATCGTGATAGTTTTTCCACTTGCCTTTTTCTCTTCCAACATGTCACGAAATCATGACAGTTTTCCACTTTCTTTCTCTTCCAACATGTCACGAAATCGTGACAGTTTTTCCACTTGCCTTTTTCTCTTCCAACATGTCAGGAAATCATGACAGCTTTTTCCACTTGTTTTTCTCTTCCAACATGTCATGAAATCGTGACAGTTTTTCCACTTGCCTTTTTCTCTTCCAACATGTCATGAAATCGTGATAGTTTTTCCTGCTTTTCTCTCTCTTCCAACATGTCGCGAAATCATGACAGTTTTTCCTGCTTTTTCTCTCTCTTCCAACATGTCACGAAATCGTGACAGTTTTTCTTGCTTTTTGTATATGTCGCGATATCGCGACACTTTTCTTACTTGTCTTTTTCTTTGATCTTTTGCATATGGGCCACTTCGGTCTTCTTGGAAAATCACCGTACATACTCTGAGTAACCTTTGAACTCCTGTCTTCTGCATCTGAATAGCTTTTGAACTTCCTATCCACTGCATCAATAGATCTATCTGATTGTGTTGACAACAATGACAATACTGTTGCTGCACCTTGCTCAACAAAGATCTAGACTACTACAATCATGTAATAATCTAATAAATAGAAATATTTGCACAAATAAAATATATCCAAGAAAATGGGGTTGCCCTTTTATTAAAAATGATAAATCTTGGTTACAATAGCTCCCTCTTATGGAGTCACTCAAATTGAAACAATGTTTACAACAACTGAGGCCCCTCAACGAGGAGAGATGCACTCAAAGGGTTTTCACTTCAACACTAATTTATGTGAGGGCTCACTATATGCCTCCTTATCCAATATTCGAAGGGAACATTTTGAATTAAGTTTTTTCTTGGATAGATTTGTTACCTGCGTGCAAGGAAACAACAAGAAATATTAAAAGCATATGAGGTCTCTCGAGATGAGGCTTATTCCACATATCTGCAAGAAATAGTATGAAAGCACAAATAAAGCATGAAAAAGCATAAATGGAAGCAAAAGACATCTATTACAATGCTTATGAACCATGAATATATGATAAAATACATAACAAGACAACCAAAACTGCTTGATTGGTATCCCCTAAGGCTACAGTGTAGACTCAAGCTTATCTTCCAATGTCCCAAAGGTTACCAAAATCAAGTTCTTCAACTTGTCAAAAGCAATTATTCTGTGACTTTCACCCTTTCCATGATTGGGGTATCTTACATTGATTAGATCAATGAACATCATCAACCATTAAAATGACTTTAGATCATCTTAGAATGGACTCCTTTAAACCATGTGATCCACCTTAGGTAGCCTCAGGGCTAAAATCATGATTTTCATCACTTAGGCAGGGACATTCTCCTTTGAAACCAAGGTCATCTCACCCTGATACGACCCCCATATTAGGGTCATCTCACCTGAATATGATCGCATCAACGAGTAGAATTTAAAAATAGAGTGGGATAATTGGTAACCAAAAATACTAGTTAACCCCATGCATGATACTGCATCGTGATTTAGCACCTTGCATGAGCCAAAATAGAAAAATCATATGCAATTATGAATCGCATGAGATTTCAGAGATAAGCATCTATTTTTCTTAATGTGAATTGCCTCTTCACTTTTTCATGCAAGGTGCTTTGCTATTTTAAGGCTTCCATTTGAGAAGTCTATAAAATAACACTCACCCCTTAGTTTTAATCTCTCTCTCCAACTCATGATTTTGTGTAACAAAGTGCTATCAAAATCCATACTAATCCTAAGAAATGAAGTGCTACAATTCTCAATCCCCAAAAGCTCTCATACTACTGAAAGCCATGTTGTTGGATTACTACAAGGATTGAATGTTGTGCTTCCATCTTTCACGTTAATAAAAAATTAGACCCACTAAGCCAATCTTGTGAGTGCACTAATCTATCAAAAAAACCCTAGGTCAATCCCAAACATTACCCTAACTAAGACACAAGGAACATAGTTATAGGAAAATGGTCATCTTGACCTGAGATGGACCATAGGTAAGGTCGTCCTACCCTGAGATGGCATTTGGTAGAGATCTACTTTTTTGCATTTTATTTTAGTAGGGTTTAGAATAACATATTTCGTGTTTCTTATATTAGTTAGGATTTAATTTTTGCATTCATATGCTTATATTTCATTTTATTTATCACATCATTATCATTAAAATGAGCCCTATTTCGAAGGGATTTGCATATGCTATTGATATCCCTGGCTTTCTTTGTGTGCAGATTATAGGATTCTATGAGGACAAAGGAGTGCAAGAACTCGATATCATTACTCATTGCAACGATTATGGAATCCCACTCTAAAACACTTGTGATTGTATGAAGACCTTACAGAGTGTGCCAAGATCTATTTAGAAAGGGATAAACCATTTTTTTATTGTAATGATTGTATCATATCATTGAAATCCCTCAAGGGGATATATTTGTAATACACTTTGAGATTATCATTAATATAAAGTACTTGGCCTGCTTGTTCTTATTCTTTATCATTGTGTATTGGTTATATGTTCATGTTCATTACTACTTTACATTATCATTGGTTGCTTTTATTGGTCCATTGGTTTTCGAGCTCTCACATCCACTTGATATTTAAGGATGCCAATGAATCCTTGGTCATATTATTATTCATTTATTTTCCAATTATGTTCTTTACCATGATCAATAAGTATTTTTATTATAACTTTTTAGTCTCTTTATCCCTCTTCCTCTAATTAGTAGCTTTAATGTGACCAAAATTTAATTGTATGCATAGTTATTTAGCCTCATTAGAATTTCCTTTCTAGCCTATAGTTTTAGCATGCATATTTTCCAATTCTTCTTGTAGTCTAGGATTTTTTCTATAGATTCTTCTATTATATACCCCACTACACTAGACTCATATGTTGTAATAGCTAGGACATCTCTTGATGAGCATCATTAATTATTGCACTTTAAAATTTGTTAATCAAGGATGGCATCTGGTGGTTGTATGTGCTAAAGAGAATAAGCATATCTTAGTATTGGGTCTTCTAAGGCTTCCTACAAAAAGAACTTGCTAAATAATAAAACACACCTATGTAAATGAGAACAAAATTTTGCGTAAATTAAAACACATTTGCACAAATGTAATATAACACACTTGCAAAAATAAAAATTAACTTATGCATATAAAAAATAAATCTAATATAGTAGTTGCAACTATCCTGAGAAAATACATTAGTGAAAATAATTAATGGGGTAAAATAATAAAATAACAACATACATTTGTATGTTATAATATTAATTTATAAATAAAATAAGAAAATAACAAATTAATTATCTTAAGGTCATACCTACAAAAGCAATTAAAGAAAACCCTTCATTGTGCTAATAGAGTGGGCCCTTGATTTTTAGCCCAATATGAGGTAAAATTAATTCAAAATAAAACTAAAAGTATCACATGATTAAAAATACAAGTTTACTTTATTGGAAAAGAATGAATTACAACTCTATAATAACCTTATCCTCTATATGTTGATGGGTGTTGTTAAACCTCACTATAATTTGGTCAAATCTAGGGTGGAATTTGAAGGCTATATACATTAGACAACTTAGATAGGTTTTAGTAGTGGGATTCCTAAATCACTCTTGCAATAAATTAAAATTATTGTTCATAGAAAATAAATCTTGCTAAAAATAGAATCATGCTTGTAGAAATCACACTTGCATAAAAGTATATCACACTTGGAAAAAATTAAATGATACACTTGCAAGAAAGGAAATCTAGTCTAGCATCTACATGAAATCATCCTAAAAAATAAACAATCACAATAATATACAAAGCTATTAGTTACAAATTAGAATAAAATAGAAAATACATTAAAATAAATAAAATAGAATTTTGGTAATTAGTTTATGAACATATCTAGAAGGATAATATTTTCCATTGGACTAATGCAGTGGTCCCTTCTTGTCCCAATGCAAAGTAAATATTAATTCAAAGTAACATTAAATGTATATACGTATAAAGTAAATCTTAACTCAAAATAACATTTTTTTTATTAGGTAAATGAAGGGGTTTTAAGGATCCCCAAACTTGAGGGTTTTGAGAGGGACCCACAACCCATACAACAAGCTCCAAAGGGTTACCCAACAACTAGCTCTCGAAGGAGGAAACAAAAAAGGGTAACTAACTAGTGAGGAGCAAAACCAGAAAGACCAGCACCAACCCTCATGCAAATAGTACAATAATGAATACACCAAAGAATTTGAACAGAACACCCCAGATAGGGAATTGTACCACCCTTTAAAATAGGAGTAAAAATAAAAAACCACCAGCTCGACCAACTAAAGTACAAAATTTAAACCAAATACAACGGGCTGATAGCACCAAAGTAGGCCCAACGACTAATCTGGTCCACGAAAACATGTAGACTGGAATAACTTGAAATTTAAAACTATAAAGTCCACTCCAAAATACATCTTCCCTCCTCAAGGCACATCATCCCATCACACGGTAGCAAGGACAAAGCACCACTTCAAAATGTAAACAAAAAAAATAAGAAATTTAAAACTAAAAATTGTTGCTCCAATAATTTTGTCCTTACATCGGAGAACTCCATCAAAGCATAGATGGGAAAAACCAACAACAAGGAGTAGCAGGACCCTACATATAAAAATACCAGTGAAACTGCAAACACCTGTACCTCCACTAGGATAAAAATGAGCACTCCACAAAACTTCCCAACCAAACATTCAAAATTGACCATTGAAACCAAAATTTGGAAAACTCACTCAAAAAAATAACTGCTCCAAACTTTAGCGAACCACAGAGGCTAGGGCACCTCCCTAAGACTACCCAAACAGAGCCAGAGTAACCCAATCCAAATACAACTAGGAAAAAAGGATATATTATTCCACGTTAAGACAACACATAATCACCCCAATGGGTAAGGGTAGGCAAATGGCCTTGCCTCATGGCCTAATAAAACCAGTGATATTACCATACCCAAAAGAAAAAAGTGGAACAAATCCATACAGGTCCCACAACAAGCAACTAGCTCAAGAAACAAGGTAATTCTTTGGCTCTTAACTACAATATTTACCAAAGGAGAACATACCCTAATGAAAATTGTAGGCTCTTGCGCCTCCACTAGGATAAAAAAAGAACTCCATTGAACTTCCCAACCAAATGAACAAAACTGATCATTGAAACCAAAAGTTGGGAAACTTGCTCCAAAAAAATAGTTGCTCAAAAATTGAGTGAACCACAAAAGCTAGGGCACCTCCCCAAGACCACACAACAAGAGCTAGAGTGACCCGAGTTGAAGCCAACCAGGAAAAAAGATAGATTATTCTGCAACAAGACAATACAACATCACCCCAGCAGGTAAGGGCATGGCAAATGGCCCTACCTCTTGGCTAGATAAATCCAATGATATTACCACACCCAAAATAAAAGTGGAATAAACCCACCTAGGTCCCCAACAAGCATCCAACTCAAAAAACAAGACTACTCTCTAATCCTGGTCACTGAAAATGAAACCCTATCTTTGGAATACCAGAAAGTAGTTACATAATCACTAGAAGAAGAGAACATCAATAGAGCACCCTGATGAACAAAACTTTCCAATGTGGACCTCAATAGAAATACCCTATTGTAAAACAACCTCAGACTAGTTTATCCATCTACCCATCAATAAAGTAGGATATTAGGGTTCCTTCAGCTAAACAAACCTCCTTCCCTTGGCTCCTATGGTTCCAATTGGCCTGCCTTCCACCCCACCACCCTACCTGCATCAACAGTAAAGAAATACAAACAAAAAAATAAGAAACCTAGAATGACCCAAGATAGGAGACTACCCCACAATATAGTGAGATGTTGAAGATCCTTCATCCAACCCAACCTCCTTCCCCTAGTCCCCTTTTGAGGTTCCAACTATCCAACCTTCCTACCAAAAATCTCTTGGTAGATGTAGATTTGTCAGCTAACAAGGTTCATGCCCCAAAAGGCTTTTGAGTTGCAGGTCTTCTAAAAATCCCTCTCAAAATAATGACCCTTCTCATAGCCGTGACCCTCAAAAGTTTGAACAATTAACTTAAAATAACATTAAACATATATACAACTAGGAAAATGATGTAAACATAATTTATTAAGAAAGGGATGAAATTACTCTCTTTAAACAACCTTAAACTCATACATCCATCCTATTCTAACCTCTATAATAAATTATTCCTCCTCTTTTATAGAGAGGCCATATAAAAAAAAACTACTAAATAATTACTACTATGAAAGATTCCCAATATGAATTGATTAGAAAAAAATCCTACCAATTCTATCTAGAGAACATAAAAACCAAGTTGGTTGCAAACAAATCCAACCAAATCTATACAAATAAGATACCAATTAATTTGGTTGGAAAAAAATCCAACCAACTCCATATAAATAAGATGACAACCAAGTTGGTTGGAAACAAATCCAACCAACTCTATACAAGGAAGATGAAAATTAAATTGGATTTATATTCAATTATTTTTATCTAGAGAGAATAACAACCAAATTAGTTGGAAACTGTAGCGACCCCGGGGAAGCGATGCACCATCCACTACTCTATTTGCGAATATTATTTGATCTATTTATACTTAATCATGCATTAAATGAAATATGTGAAAATAGATACAACCGAAATACAAAGAAATGAATGAATAATGCTCTTTATTGCTTTTTCTCAAGTTTGGTTACATATAGATCCCTCTAAGGGATACCCTTCATTTGATACATGATTTTACAAAATAGGGTAGCAGATGTATGATATCCCCTTGCAAGGGGTGATGCACTCTCGCAGGCTTCCCAGTGATGCACACGAAACTGTATGAGGGCTTACAGATGCCTCCTTCTCTAGGTCTGGTTCCTAGAGGGATCCTTTTGCTTTCGTATGTTGATAACCTGTCTAGTGAACCTGTAGTCCTGCAAGCATGAAAACAACAGCAAACGCTCAGCTGTCCGAGATTGCCTCCCGGATGAGGTTGTTAGCAATAACCCTAATGATAAATAGAAATATGCTCAATGACAATAGAAACTAATGCTATGAATGCAAGTAAATGTAATAAATCAGATCTATGCTAATGGCATGAAAACATGTAACAAGCTAAATAAAAGAAACTAATGCTAAGAACCCTAGACTAGGCCTATGGGCCACTATCCAAGACAATGGCCACTAAGATGAAAACCTATCTCTATTGCTCCAAGGCTATGGATCTAGGCTTGTTGCTAATGTTGAAATGATTGTCGTTTATGTCCGATGTGTTGAATATCCTATAGATGATGAACTCTCAATCGGCTAGCACTTCATTGCTCCTCAAAGGCGCTCCAATTTGCTCTCCGATCCGATAGGGCTTCACTACAAAAATGTTCTCCAAGAGAAGCTCTCCAAGTCTCCAAAAGCTCTCCTCGTTCGTATCTCTGCAAAAAGTCTCCCTTTGGTGCTCTTAGGTTTGCACCTTATAATGTGTTTGAAGCCTTAGGTCAATGTCTAAACCCTAGGACTAAATTCTGCATGCACACTGGATGTTAGCATGAGAAGTTTAGTCTTTGTCTACCCTTGAGGGCTAGTTAACTGATGTCTAAATCTAGACTTGAGTCTCTCATGTAGACTGGCTATGAGGAGGAATGCAAAGTTATCCCCACTCGACTTTATTGCATGCAAACTACCACTTCCACCCGAGATTAGGCTATTTTATGGCAAGTTGCTATTTAGGGTTTAGTTGATGTCATCTATAGTGGCTAAGGTTGGCCGCTCTGAGCTTCAGTGGCTAGGATCTAGTCACTCTGGTTCATAGCGGCTAGGCTTGGATGGGCTAAGACTACCCCAAATGAGTGGTGAAAACCACTTTTGGCACTTGGAAGGTCCCAAGGTTTAGTCACATGGTCTATGAATGTGCCCATATGAGTAGTTCTCCTAAACATGACATGTTTTAGGTGTCTATAGATGCCCCTTTTTGTGATGCGCTATGTGGGAAAAATACAGCATGGAGCAAAAATGTAGACTGCTATGTTTGGTTGTAGGGTGTATGATGATCATTGATCTGATCAACATTGGATGCCCTAGTCATGCAAGACGGCACACATCCTATGACCAAAGGCATTAAGGTGCCATTGGAGCCTTTTGTGATTTGACCAAAGGTATTTAGGTACCTTTGGAGCCTTTTGTGAAGTGATTAAAGAAGAATTAAGTTAAACCTGAGCCTTAGGTAATTAGGAGACTTTTTTGAAGTGAACCTAGTATTAATTCCTTGATTAGGAGACAATCTTAAGTCAAATCCTAGCCTTGGTGGCAATTAGGAGACTTTGTTTAAGTCAAATCCTAGCCTTTGTGGCAATTAGGAGACTTAGTTTAAGTCAAATCCTAGCCTTTGCGGTGCTTAGGAGATAAGTTATGTCCAATCCTAGCCTTGGTGGCAATTAGGAGACTTAATTTAAGTCAAATCCTAGCCTTGGTGGCAATTAGGAGACTTAGTTTAAGTCAAATCCTAGTCTTTGCGATGCTTAGGAGATAGTATGTAATTACTTGGTGGAATTAGGAGACTTAGTTTAAGTCAAATCCTAGCCTTGGTGGCAATTAGGAGACTTAGTTTAAGTCAAATCCTAGCCTAGGTTGCTTGAATTTGCTTTTGATCTTTTGCTTATTTGCCCCAAGCAAGGGGGTGCATGATTATCTTCGCTAATGACTTTTGAATAAGTGCACTTAGCAATGATTTAGCATTTAATTGTTGATTTTGATTGTGCATGTTGTTATTATGACCAATGGACTTAGCAAATGCCATTGGGGCATTTTGGGTGGCCAAAGAGTTTATGGATGCCTTTGGAGCATTTTGATAGTTGACCAAAGTGGCTTGGAATACCTTTGGAACATTTTTTATTTTGAATTTGACCAAGCGGCATGAAGATGCCCTTGGAGCATTTTTGATTAATTTGACCAAGTGGCATGAAGATGCCCTTGGAGAATTTTGATTAATTTTGACCAAGTGGCATGAAGATACCCTTGGAGCATTTTTATTAATTTGACCAAGTGGCATGAAGATGCCCTTGGAGCATTTTGATTAGGGTGACCAAGGGCATGAAGATGCCCTGGAGCATTTTGGATTTTGATTATTTGACCAAGCATGAAGATGCCCTTGGAGCATTTTTTGAATTTGACCAAGTGGCATGAAGATACCCTTGGAGCATTTTGGATTTTGAATTTTAATGTTTTATGATTTGTTTAGATTTTTGATGTTTTATACTATTTTTGTATTTTTGATGTATTTGAATGTTTTTAACCAAAGGGCTTATTTCACCTTTGGGGCCTTTTGTGAGTTGACCAAAGTGGCTTGGAGATGCGCTTGGAGCTTTTAGTGATTTTGACCAAAGGGCTTATGATGCCTTTGGGGCTTTTTGAAATTGATTGCTTAACTGTTTGATTACTGATTAAGGGAGGTATGATACCAACAATGCCCCAGTTGATGTTTAGAAAATATATATTTTTGGATGCAATTATGATTTTATGATATATGATGTTGATGATGTAATGATGATGATGTGATGCTTAGATGGTTAGATGATTATATGGATGTGATGTTGTGTGCTTAGGTGGTTAGGTGATTAGATGGTTTATCATGTATGCATAGATGGATGCAATGCTTGTACGTGCTTTGATGATGTGATGTATGAATGACATGTGTTAGCTAGATGATGAATGTATGATTATGTGTTATGATCGAGATGCGCAGATGGATTATGATGTATGCGTATATGGATGCAGTGCTTATTGTTAAATGCATGTTTGATTTTGATTTAATTGTATGCATCTAACTTATGTTATGATATGGTAAATGCAATGTGTGTAATGCATTATCTAAATGATGTTGATCTAATGTAAGTGAACCTATATGCTTTAATCACTTAAATCATAAGGAATGCATATGATATGAGTTTAACAATCTAATGGGTGACACCACATAATGTATAACAATCATGAATGTAAATAATTACTCTTATCATAAGAATTAATTATTTAAGCATCCATATGTGAAATGTAAAGGTGTGAAATGTATGTACTTTCTTGATAAGCTTCTATAATTTAAAATATACAAAATAGTCAGTGGTCATCTAAATATCATTTCTGACATCTATCTGGTATCTAGCCTACTTTGTGAACACCCTTTAATTAATATAACCTCATAAATAAAGTTGATGATGATATGATTTGTTGCTATGTAGGAATATTTGAGGTTTTCCATGAGACTCAAACACCCTAGTTACCTCATCAAAGGTTGTATACTGACCATACAAGACTCCTGAAAGATAAGGCTTTCATCATGAAGACCTAGCTATTCATTATCCCTGTGTGTGCAAATTGAATATATTTAGATAGAACACAAGCATTTCCTCCGATGTCAGGCGGGATTCTTTCAGCCCATTGCTAAGATCGAGGATCCTCAAATGTTCATCTGATCCTAAGTTGGACTTAGTTGGACTATACCACTAGGCAGTATTGGGTTACCCAAAGCTAGCTCATCCACATGCAAACATTGGTCTACACAAATGCAAGATGCTAATGTGATAGACATATCATCATGCGTAAGGATACCACCATTGCCAAGTTGGTTGTACACCAAACCTGTAATGAGGATCACCTTCCGATTTGTACAATGCTGAGAATTCCAGGGATTCAAGCTCCATTCCCTTCTTTTCTTCATTTCATTTGGGATACTTGCTCATGCTTAGTGATGAAAATCACTATTTATTTTTTATTGATTTTTTTGAATTGTTTTTTTTTTGAGCAAGGGATTTATGTAGTGATGATAATCACTTGTTTGTTTTGCTTTTGACTTTTGCTTGATTCTGGGATTTTTGCTTATTTTGGTAAAAGCAAGGGATTTAACTGGGTAGGGTAGAACTTGTCCTTTTTCCAATTCTCAACACCTTTGAACCGGTCGCACAGGGGGATAAGCAAGGAAGACCCTTTTCGCTTAAGGTAACCTAGACCACTTTTGCAACTTTCATCTTTCCCTTGTACCAACTAGGATTTTAGTGTTTTTAATTAGTGATGGGATCCTGAAGTATGCTAGGCATTATCATTACTAGACCTTACCCTCTACTAATCAATATGGCTTTCTACAAAAGTTGATAAAATCACTAGGTATGGTTGAATAACTGAAAAACCTTAGTATATTCCTTATAGCAATAGGGAGGGGTTGTGTTGAAAAACACAATTACACACATGGGCAATGGATGAAGATGGACTTGAAGATGTATGATTAGGATACAAACCATGGTGTCATCTGTAAGATTGTGAACATAACCTATCATAATGCAAATGCAATGGATGGGGATGTTTAATGCAATGCAACTATATGGATGCAAATGTAAGATGCAAATGTTTTTGTATTTTTTATTTTTGCATTGTTTTTGTGCTTTTGATTATTTTGAATGTTTTTGTGTTTTTGTTTTTATGTGTGACCAAAGGGCTTTTAAAATACCTTTGGAGATTTTTGTGAGATTTGACCAAGTGGCTTGGAGGTGCCCTTGGAGCCTTTTGATGAGATTTGACCAAGCGGCTTAGAGATGCCCTTGGTGCCTTTTGATGAGATTTGACCAAGTGGCTTAGAGATGCCCTTGGTGTCTTTTGTTTTTTATTTTACTGCTTTTTGATTTGTTTGTATTTCTATGTTTTATATTGTTTTTGTATTTTGATATTCTATTGTTTTTGTGATTTTGTAATATTTGAATGTTTTTGAATTTTGTTATTTTTAAGGGGAAGGTATGGCACCTTAGATACCCCTTATGTGTGTAACACTTAATGGAAGTGAGGAAGGTGTGATACCTTTAGAATCCTCACTTTGTCTTATTGAACTTGATGGGGAAGGTACATTACCTTTAAGACCCCTAGTGCACATGTTGTCCACTACAATGTAATCAACCTACTTAGGAAGAGTGATGGAAATCAACTCTCCTGATTGGGGCACTGATCTCTGTGAGGTGCCCCTATCCGGGTGGGGAGGAATGAGTGAACCATCTGGATGGAGCTCATTTCGTTCTAATAGGTCTTGGACCACATTTTTGAATCCATGGCAATTGCAAATGTCATGGCCCTCTATTCGATGATAGAGATAGTGATGGCCCTCCCTGTAACCTTTGGGTTTAGCTCTATTTGGGTCTACAGGGTTGATGTCTGGTAAGGTGATGACCTTAGCATCCAGTAGCTTTTGCAAGATGATAGACATAGGCTCATTTAAAGGAGTCCAAATGCATTGTTGCTATTTTGAGCATTTAGCATGCTTTGGCCTGGTATGAGGACCAGGTTGAGCCCTAGGTATGTCACTTACTAGCTTAGGGGGTCTTCTTGTATTTTTGATGCCAAACATGGATTGTTGACTAAAATCATCTGTTGGTCAACAACCTGAAGCTGCTTCTTTCCAAGCATGTTGTATACTATGGCTCTAAAACCCCGACATGATTGAATATCATGACCATTTTGTCTATGATATAGATAGTGTAGCTCTTCCTCATACCCTCGAGGTTTTGGGTGATTTGGATCTAACTGGCCAACCTCAGGTAATCTGATAGCATTTGTAGCACATAATTGATTGAAAATCAATACCATGGGCTCAGGCAATGAGGGATGCTTGTTCAACTTTTGAGGCGGCCGAATTGGTGTTTGCTCTGGCTGCGGCTTTTCCTGTGGCTGCACAAGGGATAGTTTGACTTCAGATGAGGGTTGCTCTTGTAGCTCTTGGTTCTTGAGCTTGTTCATGATATATTGCAATGCCTCATTTTTCTCATTCACTTGGCACTCCATTCTATCTAGATGATCCAGGATGGAATGCATGACTGGCAAAGATTTAATGTGCACCTCTAGCAATGAGATTGGAATATCATCGTAGATTGACTTGGGTGAAAGAGTTGATGTTAAAGATTCACAATCTGAATGTAAATCATCCCTTTCATTCATTTGAGCTGATGTGGATGCTTCATGATGATGCACTTTGCTAGTGGCATCCACAAGCTTTTGCTTGCCAACTTGAATACCCTCAATCTGATGTGGGTAAAATGCCTGCTCTTGCTCTTGAGGAGGCACTATGAAGAATGAGTCTGGGGTAACTAAAGCCAATGGTTTTGACCCCTTTACCATGGAAGCAACCTTTGATTGCACCATATCTTGTCTTATCTGCTTTGAAGTTATTTGGTCTTCTAACTTAATGTTAACCATTGCCACAAACTCTTGAGAAGGTGCTTTATCTTTTGGACCAGTTGAAGGTGCTTTAGTCATGTTAATTGATGTTCTCTTCTCCTCATCAAGTAATATGATATCATGATTTTTGGTGATGGGAGGAGGTAGCGACTTCTCGATGCAAGCCTCCATTGAATGTTTGGTGATTTTATCTGAATGAGTGTGTGGAGGCCTGCATATCACCAGAGCTTCTTGTGGCTCATCAAACTTCTTGTAATACTTGAATGGCTCAGGATCTTGGGGGACCACGTACACTTGTCCTTGGTGTATGAATTTTAGATTCTGGTGCACTATGGAAGGCACACATTCCATATCCCTCATCCATGGTCTACCTAGCAATATGTTATATTGCTTCTCACCCCCTAGGATATGGCATAATGTAGGTATCATCTTCATCCCAACTTGTATAGGTAAGATTACTGTACCAATTGTTGAGGAAGTGGCATCATTGAAGGCTCTCAATGTGAATGTTGCGTCCTTAATGTGCGAAGGTGGCAGATTTAAATGCTTCAAAGCTACAGCCATGATGATGTTGATTCCTAACCCAGTATCAATCAATACTCTCTTGTACAGAATTTGATTGATGCTTGCTATGATGTGTAGTGGAGGATCAGGTTCATCTTTAGAGATTGGCTCAATCTCCTATTTGTAAAAAGTAATCACAGGGTCCTTTTGTAAGTGAATTGAATTCATTGTTGGTGTGGACCATGATAAATTATTATCTTTAATTGAATCTTTCGGTATGTTGGGTTGATCAAGGTATATTTTACTTCTTGTTGTAGTATTGATCATACCGATAAAACCCTCATCAAGTGGGGCTATGTGCACCTTATTGACATGCTCAACTTGATTGTTAGGTGCTATATTTGCTTCGTGTGTAGGCAAGGGGTCTTGGAGGAGTCTTATCTGAAGCTCTTGCCTCTCAATCATATCCTACACTAAATCTCTAAAGGGATGACATGTCTGGATGTCATGACCCTTTTGTCGATGGTACACACAAAATAGCTCTTCTCTGTGTGCCTTTGATCTACGCTTATTAGGCTTCAATGGATGGATTTCTGGAAGATTGATTCTTCGTGCCTCATACAATCGATCAAAGAGCGATGCTAATGTCTCTAGAAAATTAGTATATTGTCATTGTGGCCTACGTTGTTGGCCTTGTATCTAATTTTGTTGCATATGATCTTGGGCCAGAGGAGGTTGAGCTTGGTAATTATGCCCCACTATTAGAGGTGGTGCCACCTGACTTGAGGATTCTGAGCTACTCAAAATAACTTGATTAACTAGGGCTACCTTTTGTTGGTTGTTGTCACCTTTGATATTCTTGTTTGACCATTGCCCCTTGTGGAGTTCACCCTCCTCTATCTTGATGTCTTCAATGACCTTGGCTTGCATCAAGGCCTCCTCAAATGTTTGATACTGTTGTAATTGTAGGAGAAGCGAGATTTGTTTTGAGCAGCTTCTAGTAAACATCCGAATGAGCTCTATTGTTGGTATGGTAAAAGGTAATTTTGACATCATATTTCTCCATTTCTTGCCATACTCCATGACTGGCTCATCATCAAGTTGACGAAGGCTTGCCAAGTCAGTAAAGTTTATCATTTTCTCAGCACTAGAGGCAAAGCGTTCCAGAAATAACTCAGCGAGTTGCTCAAAGGTGTTTATGCTATGATGGGGTAGATGATTATACCATTCCAAAGCATCCCCAACTAGCATTGTAAGAAAAACTCTCAGCATCAAGGGGTCATTGTCTTGAAATTGGAAGCATGTATTGATGAAGATTGTCACGTGCTCTTGTGCATCTTCGTCATATTTGAATTTTTCAAGTTGAGGCATCCTAAAATTTGATGGGTATGTTGGTGATGACACTGATGGATGCAAAGGCTGATTGCTAAGCTTCTTTAGTGTAGGTTTCTGATAAACCAACCTTTGATTTTGCTTTTCAACTTCGTTCATTCGATCAACTAGCACTTTGTATGGCCTCGATGAAATGATCTGATCTTCCAGTTGCTGCCCTTGATTAGGTTGAGGAGGCTGCTTTTGATGTTGAGTTGGATGATAATTATAATCATTAGATACCTCATCATAACTAGATTCAGAGTAAGTATCCACTTCTTCTTGATGTTCCCATTGGGACTCTTCATATGATTCCTCATCATATTGATCTTGGTATTGTTGAGGAGTATGAGGTTCTTGATGGTAACTAGATAACGACCTTTGATGTTGAACACTATTTTTGCATGATCGAGGGGGCATATTCTGAGATTGGCCTGGATGCCTTATGCATTGTTGCATCCTTTGGGTGCTGCCCCTTCCGAAATTTTTCACTTGCTCTTGTTGTATCTTTTGTTGTTCATACATATTTAGTTGATACAACCTTTGTTGGTGTGCTTGTTGTGAGTCCACCTATTGTTGATTTAATTGTTGTTGATCCATGCATTGTTGTTGGTAAAGTTGTGGCCTTAGTGCCTGATGTGTATGATTTCGTTGTTCAGTTGTATAGGGGCTATGTACCCTCGTATTAGAAATACGAATGGTTTTGTCATATATTTTTCCCCTAGCAGGATCTATTAGTTGTTTTCCATGTTATTTAAAGGTTGCATTAGCCTGATACTCTGGTCTATGAATGGACTCTGTATAGTCTGACAATGCAGACATGCAACGTGACTACCCCACGTACTCTTCACGAGGAGTAGGATGATGACTTGGGTCCTCTTCCTCATCTATGAGGAAGGACACATCTTCAGACTTAGATGTAAGCTCTATATATTCAGACTGCATAGAAGCAGAATGTGCACATGCAGAATGCTCTCTGTGAGGAGTAGGGGATCGACTTTCTCGATCAACCGAAGTGGTTTGCTCATCCAGTCTAGGCCATGGTGTGCCCTCATTTTCATTTTTTGATTGATGTATGGAGCAAGCTGGTATGTGAACCTATGACATTGACCTACTAGGCCCCTCAATGGGTGGATTGTTCTTTATATAGAATTCCATCAAGGTGTTCCAGTCTGGCAGGTTTCCTGGAGGGCCTATGGGTGCTTCCCTAGTAGGGATACCTCGAAGGCTTGACTCCCTATGGATGGTATTGATGTTATGATAAAACCTGGGATGCCCTTTAGAGAGGGCTATGTCCTCTGGACTGATTTGGAGATGTTCAGTGGTAATGGAATCTGATTCCCTCTCTAGATGGGAGGTCTTGCTCACCATGGGAGGTCTCCTGACCATAATTTTTGTTATAAAATTTTTGACTTCCAAAAAAGGTTGTGGGTGTCATATATCAAAATGATCAGTGTGATGCGCTGATCACAATGAGCTATAACTCCAAAATTTGACTTTTGGGTCAAAATTTTGTATTTTTGAAATAATTGGCTAACCGGGGCCCGTGGGGAAATGCCCACTTTTAGGAATTTTTAGGAAATTTTGAACCATGAAGATTTAGGACTCAAAATTTTTGGGAGAGATGCACAAGGGGCTAACTAAGACAACAAAATAAATTTGGCACTTTTTGGAGTTGTCTAGCCCATTTTATGACTATTTTAGTGCAGTTTTTCCCTATTTTCAACTTCAAAAATAGAGTAAAAATAAAACCAAAATAACTTTTTTGTTATAGCTCCGATTTGCACGATTCTCGATCCGTTGGATGTAGAATAAAAAATTAGATTTTTTTTCAATAAATTTCCCTAAAAATTAGGGTTAGGGTTTGGTCCCAAATAACAAAGAAACACACAAAGCAAACAATATGATTATCTCTTTTATGGATTAAATGTGTGTCCTAAAACTGGTTTTAGTGTGTTTATATTTGTTGTTGCTTTTTCTTTCTTGCTCTTGTTTTTGGAATTAGAATGAGGGGACTCATCCATAGTGGCAACCAAGAACACCCATGCCAAACATGATTTTCTCAAAAAGAGACTAGGGTACACCGCTTAAATCCTAGTGGGGGGTTCACCTAGCTCTTCCACTCTGAACCAATGATTGTTCCAATAGTGGGAGATAGTTTGAACACAAGTAACTAGTACCACTATAAAGAAGTTCCCTATTCCATTCTAGGAAAATCTAGGGGGCAAGCCGATGGAAGGAGATGAATGCCAACGTCACCGGACTGAATTGGGGGTCGGTGATGAAATCCAACTCCCCAATGTTTATTATGATATGTGCAAGTGTGTGGGGTTATTTTTAGATTTAAAAATAGAAAGAAATGCATCATACATCATTCATGACTACTTTCCTACAATGCCTAAAAATAACATTTTATTTTTAGACAAATGCATTTACAACTATTCTACATGACCTTGATGCATTCTCCTACTTTGTGATAAAAATAGCCACTGATTGGGCCACATGCAAGCAAACCAAAATACAATGGCCTAGCATGTTGGAGACTAGGGTAGACCTTACAAGCAGAGGTCCACTGTTCCTAGCAATGCCTAGAGGAAATCTAAAAAAAACCTAAGAAATGCAAAATGCAGTTTTTATTTTTATTCTTTATTTTCCTTAATTAATATATGTTTAATGTTTATTGTTTTAGAAACCAAATGTAGATAGAAAATCAAATAAATATAAGGAAGGTGTACCAACCTTGAATCCCACTCAGATGATAGAAATTTTACCCTCTGTTGCACTCTCTTTGATCGTTGTTGATAGAGCGGCTAATTTCTGGCCATTGTTAGCAGGAGTGGCTAAGACTGTGGGTCACTTGTAGACCAGAGTGGCTAAACCTGCACATAAAAACTAAGTCGATAATTTGGAAAAAATAAAAACTTGGTGGGGGTCCCACCATGATCACCATCTGTAGCGACCTCGAGGAAGTGGCGCACCGTCCACTACTCTATTTGTAATTATTATTTGATTTATTTATACTTAATCATGCATTAAATGAAATATGTGAAAATAGATACAACCGAAATATGAAGAAATGAATGAATGAATGCTTTTTATTGATTTTCTCAAGTTTGGTTACATATAGATCCCTCTAAGGGATACCCTTCATTTGATACATGATTTTACAAAGTAGGGTAGCAGATGTATAATATCCCCTTGCAAGGGGTGATGCACTTTCGTAGGCTTCTCGATGATGCACATAAAATTGTATGAGGGCTTACAGATGCCTCCTTCTCTAGGTCTAGTTCCTAGAGGGATCCTTTTGCTTTTGTATGTTGATAACTTGTCTAGTGAACTTGTAGTCCTGCAAGCATGAAAACAATAACAAACGCTCAGCTGTCCGAGATTGCCTCCCTGGATGAGGTTGTTAGCAATAACCCTAATGATAAATAAAATATGCTCAATGATAATAGAAACTAATGCTATGAATGCAAGTAAATGAGATAAATTAGATCTATGCTAATGGTATGAAAACATGTAATAAGCTAAATAAAGGAAACTAATGCTAAGAACCCTAGACTAGGCTTATGGGCCACTATCCAAGATAGTGGTCGCTAAGATGAAAACCTATCTCTATTGCTCCAAGGCTATGGATCTAGGCTTGTTATTGATGTTGAAATGATTATTGTTTATGTTCTGATGTGTTGAATATCCTGTAGATGATGAACTCTCAATCGGCTAGCACTTCGTTGCTCCTCAAAGGTGCTCCAATTTGCTCTCCGATCCGATAGGGCTTCGCTAAAAGAAAAGCTCTCCAAGTCTCCAAAAGCTCTCCTCATTCATCTCTAAAAAGTCCCTCTTTGGTGCTCTTAGGTTTGCACCTTATAATGTGTTTGAAGCCCTAGGTCAATGTCTAAAACCCTAGGACTAAATCCTGCATGCACACTAGATGTTAGCATGAGAAGTTTAGTCTTTGTCTGCCCTTGAGGGCTAGTTAACTGATGTCTAAATCTAGACTTGAGTCTCTCATGTAGACTGGCCATGAGGAGGAATGCAAAGTTATCCCCGCTCGGCTTTATTGCATGCAAACTACCACTTCCACCCAAGATTAGGCTAGTTTGATGGCAAGTTGCTATTTAGGGCTTAGTCATTGTCATCTACAGTGGCTAGGGCTGGCCGCTCTGAGCTTCAGCGGCCAGGATCCAGCCGCTCTGGTTCATAGCGGCCAGGCTTGGATGGGCTAAGACTACCCCAAATGAGTGGTGAAAACCACTTTTGGCACTTGGAAGGTCCCAAGGTTTAGTCACATGGTCTATGAATGTGCCCACATGAGTAGTTCTCCTAAACATGACATGTTTTAGGTGTCTACAAAAACAAATCCAATCAATTTTATTTAGAGAATATAACAACCAATTTTTTTTTTGTGGAAAACATCCCAAAAGGGATGCCACTTTCAGGTAAGACCCAAGGAGGCAGGGGTATCTATTCTACCAAAATCACCCAGGGCTCAAACCTAGCCTACCACCTTTGACATACTCAAGGAGCAAACCAAACACACAATAAAATTTAAAAAATAAATAAATAAAATAATAAAATAAAATAAAAAAGCATGCTCCTTGAGTGTGTCAAAAATATAAAGCACAACCAAACACACACACAATAAGATAAAAAAACACAACACGAAACACATAGAAAAATACAAGAACAACATAAAAAAACACAAACAAGACAAAAATAGTAGAATGCTACAAAGATATAACCAACAAAAACATGAAAACAAAACAACCAAAACCAAAAAAAATAAAAAATAAAAATAAAAAAACAACCAACAACAGACAATAAAAAAAAACAAAAAACATAGAAAACACTCACACACAAAAATACGAACTAACACAAACATACAGACACACAAGAACAAGAACAACAAAAACACAAAGATAATAACAAAAAACACAAAAAAAAAAACAAAACAACAAAAACACAAAGATAATAACAAAAAACACAAAAAAAAAAACAAAACAACAAAAACACAAGAACAACACAAAAATAACACAAAAAACACAAACACAAAACAAAACAAAAAAAACACACACAACTCAAAAAACTAAACAAAAAAGAAAAATAAAAAAATTGAACACAATAATGACCTATCTAGACTAAAATACTTTTAAGGCAAGAATCAAGAGGAAACAAAAGAAAGAATAGTTTGAGCTAGGGAACTAAAATACCTTGATCAAACCAAAGAGAAGCAAAAATAAAGCAAGAAACTAGGTACCTCTAGAATTGGAGCCATCCAAAGAAATGATAGAAAGAATATCTTCTCTTATTTTTGAATCCCACCATCTAGGAGGGTGGCCATAGCAAGTAAGATCACCTTTGTCCAAATCCCAATTAGCTAAAGCATCAACACTCTTGTTTTGATCTCTAACCACATGATTGTAATCAACTTTCAAAAATCCCATATGGATTAATTAAATCTTCTCAATAATTATTTTTATTCTCCATTCAAACTTATGATTCTTAGAAGGAGTCTTCAATATATTAATCATGATTTGAGAGTCAGACTCAACTAGCACCTTTTCCCATCCAACCTTAGTAGCCTCTTTAAGGCCTTTGAGGATACCATACCCCTCAAC
This sequence comes from Wollemia nobilis, assembly GCA_028583015.1. NCBI lineage: Eukaryota > Viridiplantae > Streptophyta > Pinopsida > Araucariales > Araucariaceae > Wollemia > Wollemia nobilis. The sequence continues at coordinate 3,384,682 of JAQPPZ010015005.1, read as the reverse complement.
AAGGTTATTGGAAAGAATACCCAAATTCTCAGCAAAAGTAAAAACCAAGGAGCCATCTGAAAGTCTACCAATTCCTTCTGTAGTAGCTTTTCCAGGGTTCCAATATAACAACCAAATTAGTTGTTAAGAATTCTAACTAATTTGAATCTATCCAAATTAATTTGAAACTAATCTCAATAAATCCAACTAATTTAGATTCAACCCAAAACTTCTATTTCCTACTACCATGTCACCATGTACAGTTTTGACATCATCATGTTTAGTGTTGATGTCATCATATCTATCATCACATCTAGTGTTGACATCATCACGTATGGTGATGATGTCATCCACCTGGTGCTAACTATGTGAAGTTGCATCTAGTGTCTATTCTATGTTGTTTTAATAGTTGGTTGTTCTATGTTGTTTTAGAGTTGTCATCCAGTGTTGTCCAATGCTATTATATGTTGCTTCAAACCTAAATGAAAATCCTCCTTTACACGCCATAATATCCATTAATTACATGTTAAAACTTGTATTTTTATCTCCAAAAATACATAAATACATCCTATTCAATTTAGTACTATATTCCTCCTTTTTAGTATGCTTAGTTGTAATATATATGTAAACTATAGTCTAATCCATAGTTAAGTGGCACAAAAGAAGAGTTAAATACTACACTAAATGAGGATTTTTAGAGCCTCATCACTCCCCCAAGCCTAACATAATGCATGTCCTCATGCATTATTTTTCTCTAGATTTGCATTGATATAAAATTCTCCTTCAAGGTACTTTTAAAATTTGTTGTCCATAGCCTTTATGCCTCTTCTTTTTAAATTTTATTTTTCATTAGTTTTTCTTCTTTTTTAATTTTCTCTCGTTTTTTCATGACATAACAATTGTCTTGGAGGCAACCAAATGAGGCTTATTAGCTCCCCCTGGTCTATCATAATTATTTTTCTTGGGTTATAACCATAGAATATTGTTGTTGGACATTAAAGAATTGTAATGCTTAATACACAATATCTTCTAGTGCTACATAATTTTTTTGGTGTTGCATTCCAGATGTGACAAGAGAGGCATCAAAGAGCTCTAGTTATATATAATTATTATAAAACACACACTATATTATGAAAACTACTTATACCCATGATACAAGAATCCATTTTTGTGCACTATAACCATGAGATAATTGTAATTATGCAAACTATTCAGATCATGCCATAGTAAGAAATGAAAAACACATACCTTATTGTAATAGATGATATATGATTCTTTGAAGGAGATAAAAACCTAAAAGGACATCAAGGTAGAAATATTATAATTACACTAAGATTGAAAATGATCATGCATCCAATATTTTTTTCAATAGAAGGGACCACCATTTCTAGTTTTAAATCCTATCCTACCTTGGTTTCATCCAAAAGGTATTTTAACAACCAAGTTTTGTTTTCTTATGCAAGACTAGCACACTGAAAATCGGTTTCATGCTAGCCTTGATCTAATATGGCCTCAAAAGAGATTTTCACTATTAATTTTTTTTCTTTTTTTCTAAAATAACAAAAATGGATCCCTCCATGGAAAGGGAAAACCCCTTTCAAAATGTGTTAATAAACTATAATTTCAAATTTGCTATAAAATCCTCGATGGTTGGTTCACTACAAGTAATGCTTATTGATGTATGGAACCAAAAAAATTGTAATTATGACAAAAACTTATTCTTCCTCATATAGTTGTAGGTATTTGGTGTATAATTTTCTCTCTCTCTCTTTCACTTTTTTTTTCTTTTCACTTATTTTCTCTTTCTCTCTTTTTTTTGTTCACTTCTTTTTTTTTTTTTTCATACTTATGTAATGATACAAGGCTCACTAAAATTGATTTAGAGCTAAAAATATTTTGGTGTTACATGCTCCAGAGCCAAAAGTCACCACCATAAGATGACAATGTTAGGAACCTACAATTTTTTTTTATTTCATATATACATACATAAAACAAAGTCAAATCTATAGAATAGTATATCATTTAGTTCATTAAATTACAAAATTTGTATAAACGGATCAAATATTTTTCTTGAGCAAATTGAAATATTGTTCCAATCAACTATATCATTTGTTTCAATGATGGAGACAAATAGTACTTGTCTAAGTTTATTTAGATCATCCATGGGTGATATGGGAAGTAGAGGTTGTATGGCTTATCATGGGTGATTTTTCTATGAGGTAAGCCTCATGGAATTGAGGCTTGTTTCCTATGGTTCATGAGGGGTTTTTACTAGTTAATCTCTCTACGGTTCTCATAGATTCAATTTTAATGACCCTATTCTTTTAAAACTAAATGTGAAAATCCTAAAATATAATTCCTGTAATGCCTACAACCTCTCAATACCACTATATTTTATTAGGTTTCAACCTAGTTATTCTCCCATTGAATTAAAATAAAAATAGGATCACTTAGTCTCATAGATCAATAGATTGATCATAACCTAATCTTATGACCACCTCTCAATGACTATTATTCTCAATCTATTCATTCCATTTTTAATTTAAAAATGGAAATAGAAGTAACAACAGATCAACTAAAATTGAATTGGGCTAAAAATAATAAAAATGTGGTTGAGTGCTTTAACTTCCAAGACCTTTAATCATGTAATCATAAATTTAGGATAAAAATTTGTCTATGACTATATGGATCAACTATAGGATAAAATAGTCAGTTGGGGAGATGTGGTTTACCACAAGTTTGAATGAATAACTAATTAAAAACCTAGAAAAAAGATCAAGATATTGGATGTTTGAACAATTTCCTAGCAACACCATTATCCCCGACAATGGTGCCAAAAAGTGATGGGTGTCATTAAACCTCACTTTAATTTTGTCAAATACGGGGTAACATCCAAAGGGTTTATGCACTAGGAACAACTTAGGTAGGTTTCGGTAGTGGGGTTCCTAAATCACTCTTGCAAGAAAATTAAATTATTGTTCATAGAAAATAAATCTTGCTAAAAATAGAATCGTGCTTGTGGAAAACAAAATCACACTTACATAAAATTAAATGACACTTGCAAGAAAGGAAATTTATTCTATCAACTATATGAAATCATCCCCCAAAAAATAAACAATCAAAATAATATACAAAGATATTAACTACAAATTAGAACAATATACAAAAGATATTAAAATAAATAAAATAGAAATTTTCTAATTAGTTTATGAACATATCTACAAAGATAATACTTTCCATTGGGCTAATAGAGTGGGGCCTTTTTTTTAAGGAAAATATTTATTTACTTAACAATAAGATACAAAACTCTCTGATTAGAGAGATCAAAGTGAACAAAGCATTCTAGAAAATAAAACATGAAGATATAAAAGGACCTCATTATTGGAGTCCTTGTCATCCTCACATACCACCCCTACCATTCTACTTCTTGATTATTTGGTGATAATAACCAGGGGCTATATTTATAGCCTAATTCACTAGTGTGTTATCCTCTTTATTGAATTCCTACCTTACATGTTGATAGGATATTTTGCCAATTATATTGCCTAGTTGTCTAATCCTATATTAAATAATATTGAGTTGTAAAGATCTAAAATATTTATTTGGCAAGAGTTATTATTATTAGTTTAGAATCCTATAAACTATGACCTGAATGATTCCTTGCTTTACCACCATTTTAAGTTAATTTCACACCCAATAGCCTCTTCCACATTGTTATATGTTTTTCCCAAGTTGATCATGTATTTGAGCAAGATATCATGGGGTCTTGTAAGAATCAGTCCCCTACCACTACTTGATCGAGGTTGGACTTGGAGGTACCATCAAAGAAAAGCACCAAAAAATAGATGTCAGGAAGGGAATTGTTTGCTCAATGGCCTCCCCTTGTCAAAAAAGCTTAGAGATTAAGTTGGTAAATAATTATTCATTCTTATTCATACTACTATTGATAGAAACTAGATTTGATATTTAATATTAGTTCTTCTTTTATCCTTCGTATTAGTGTTCTATTGTCCTCACCTTTACCTTCAAAAATCCTCTAGTTTCTATCCAACTAGATGTGCTAGATGAAAAATATGGTATATATCTCCATAGGTATTTCAAGAGGGGCTTAATCGCTAGTTTAACTTTATATTATTTGTTCCACTTGGTAAAACATGTGTCTATGGTTAACCGTCCAGAGTAGGAAATACTAATAATTTTGGTTATTCCTAACCAAATTGAAATTGCATTTGGATATTCAAACAAAATATAGGAAACTATTTCACTATTTTGCATACACATGTAACAAACATGAGGCCCTGCTATACTCCTCTTTTTCAGATTATCACTTGTTAATATTTTATTTTTAGAAACTAGCCATCTGAATACTTATAGTTTAGGTTGTGTTCAATTTTTCCATACTATCAATAGTTTATTGCTGGTAGGCTCAATCTGTTGATGTTGGACTCCTAGATGCACTAATTTTTTCTCATTACTACTGATGATACCCCAAATAATATTGTTTGGCATCGTAGCATGAAGAGGTCTAAGTCTTACCACATAGGACTTAAAATAATCCCAATCTCATTAAAGCTGAGATGGAATGGGAGGCGAGATCCAATTCAGATTTTTTGAGATCCAATATAACAAAGTCACCTAATTAGAGTATTATTTGGATTTCCAAGTGATTTTGCAATTTAATTTGAGTTCACTATCTTAGTGGTAGATTTCATAGTATTGGGTCCTCCCATAGATTAATGGACTTACCATATCTCGATAGCTAGAAACTTTTATCCTCTATTATGATATTTGTTGCTACTTATATTTCCAAATCAATGAGGCTTTAGGAAGTGTGTCTATGTGTTTGAGCATTTGAATACCTGAATGGTTATTTATATTCTTATTGACTAGTATGAGCTACCATGCTTGATTTTGCTTAAGCATGTTTCAAAGAAGTTTTTCTTCCAATTCTTTCTAAACTATCTCCATTATTTTTATTTCTAGTTCTTGAATTTTACCTTTGGTGACCATCTCCCAATTGATCAAGTGGAACTATTTATTTATGATTGCCTACCTCCTTGCCATATAAATTTGTGTATGATTCCATCTACCTTTTGCAAAATAAATTTGGGAGTATGATATACTAATATTTGATAGATTGGAAAAGAAGCTAACATTGATTTGATCATTACTACCCATCCTACAAGACTACGCCAACTATTACTGTAACTTTGTATCCTCCTAACCATCTTATCCATTGTTGGGGAATCCTAGGATAGTGTAAAAGAGTTTAAATCTTATTGCTACAACATTTTGTTTGTATAACTGACTATTTTGAGTGTTTATATGAGCCCATTAGCTTGTGTGAACCAATCCTAGCATTGCTTGAGTTGTCTAACATTTTTCTTTGTGGATTTGCCTAGAAGAATAGTATCATCCACAAACTAGGCATGTGTTATAGCTTTACATCCTGTTTCATCCTCTATTCCTATTATTCTTCATTCTCTTTGAATATGGTTAATTAATATTCCAAGAGTCTCAACTAAAATTATGTAAAGGTATGGTGATAATGGACACCCTTGTCTAATTCCCCTTATAGCCCAAAATAATTTTTTTGGTTCTTCATTTATTAAGGGGGCTATCCATGGGATTCTGATGCATGCTCCTATCCACTTGATGAATTGATGTTGGAATCCAAAATTTTGTAGGACCTATTCTCTAAATTATATATTAACTTGATCAAAAGCATTTCCATATCAAGTTTTATAACAATTTGCTTCTTTTTGTATTTTCTACTAGTTTAGAAGGTTTCATGAACCATTATCATATTATTATATTTTTTTTTTCTAGGCATTAATCCACCTTGCTCTTCTAACATTTGTTTTTTAAGTTTATTTTTTATTCTATTGGCCAACAATTTGCTAATAATTTATATGATGAGTTACATAGAGAAATTGGTTTAAATATAGATAAAGTAGTGGTATTTTTTCTTTAGGAATCAATGCTGTAAAGGTGGATTTGATGGCTTCAAGAAGTTTGCTTTTCACCCTAACATCCTCAATAATGCATAATAGATCTTCTTCGATGATGTGTAAGTATTTTTGGTAAAAGCTATTTGTGAATCCATTAGGTCTGAGAGCTTTATCATTTTCTAGATTTGTTATAAACTCCTTAAGTTCCTTCATAGTAACTAGTTGATTGAGATCCTATTTGTCTTCCAAACTTAATACAATAAATATTTGCTGCATTAGTAATCCTTGGGAATGTGTATTTCCATTTTCTCTAGAGAGTATAGTTGAGTATTGTTGATTAGCAATTTTCTTATATTTCTCCATGTTTGTATAGGTGGTTCCTTCATGCTCTATCTCCTTGATTGTGTTTCTTTGGTAGCATTGCATGGTTTTTAGATCAAAATATTTGGTGTTTCTATCCTCCTTGCTTAGCCAAACCATTTAGGATCTAAGCTTCCAATGTTTTTCTTCTTTAGTGCTTAATTTATTGAGCTTCTAAATTAAGTCATTTCTTACATCTTCTTACCATGGTTGAGGAGGATGGTCCCCAGTTTTTGTTTCTAGCTGCTCTAGTTGTTACATCAATTACTTCTTATTTGGTTTGAATCTCACCTTTTATGCCAACCATTTTTCATCACATGCTTTAATTTTATATTTTGCTTTTCCACTTTTCTTGGATGCTGGTGGACTGGACCCATTGCTTCCAAGTGTTTTCCACAAGTTCACTAAAATATTATTTTGTCACCCATTCAGAGTTGTACTTAAAATGATTTTTTGAGGGTTGTAAGCTTTGGTTGCTATCTAATATAATTGGCTTATGATATGAGATAGAGTTCTAAATTATGTGATTATCAGTGAGGGGAAAGTGTGCTCGGATATTTTTATTGATAAAAAATATATCCAATAGTTCTACAATATAATTTTTCCCTGCTCTTCTCTTACTCTAATTGTACTTTCCTTTGGTTAGTGGAATGTCTTGTACGCTTTCATCCACCATAATTTGATTGAGTAGATCTATATTTGGATCCTTTAATAAACTTCCCATAGTCTTCTCCTAGTGGTAGAGTATCATGTTGAGATATCCTCCCAGTTCTTAGTGTCTAGCCATTGTGCTAATTTTTTCCATGCTTCTCTTTTTTGGATAGGATGATTTGGACCATAAAAATTTATTATTACTACACTAGTTCCATTTAGTAAGAGAAATTCTATTCTTATCCAGATATTATGCTTATGTTGTAAGCTATAGACTAATTACTGTAGGTCTAAAGCCAGAGCCAATCCCCCTAAATCTCCCATAGAATCAATAGTTATCAATTCTAATTATACCCAAATCTTCTATAATTTGATAGTTAGTATTGCCTCTATTGTTTTAATTTCTTGAATATAGACTATTGTTGACTTTTTCTCCTGTATTAGAACTTTGTGATAGTTTTCCTTAGAGGACTTCCAATTCCCCTATAGTTCCATGACATAATCTTTATTTTTTGGATTGCTTCTTATTTTTTGTGAAGCTCTCCTCACTTTTGACCTACATTTTGGATTGCAAGTATTTCTACACTTGCTCATTTATAATTTGTTAATTTGGTTTTCTTCCCTTAGCTATAGATTATGTGGTTGGAAAGCCCTCAAGAACCACTATTTCCTCCACTTGTATTTCTTCTACCTATTCCTTTGAGTTCCCATTAGTTTCTTCTCTAGCTATTGTATTCTCTAGTGTATCTCCTAAGATATTTAGTGAGTTTTCAACTTCAATTGTAGGTGTCTTATCTTCACCTTTAGGATCCATCACATATAAAGAGGTGATTTTTATAGACACCCAAAATGTGTCACATTTTTTATAGGCACGTATATCAATAAGTTTTGTAAATGTTTTAATATATTTTGTAAACTATTTTATTAATAATAATGCCAAAATTGTAATTTGGGATATTGAAAAAAAATATAATATGTGGGTTAGGATTTTTATCCCTCCTCACCCACTCTTTCAGAGCTTACCAAAATTTGAATACATTACTAGATAAGTGGAAGGAATTTTTTGACGATGACGAAATTCATAGGCAAACTGAAGTGTTGGGTGGATAGCGGAATAAAGCAATATATTCCATGAATGGGTAAGCCTTTTTGATTGAAATTTTATGCATAGCATTACCAAAAACCTGCACAACTCATTGACTGTATGTGGCCAACAAGGGTGGAATAAATATCGTCCCCACCCCTAAGGAGCAAGGAAAACCCACCTAGCTTGGGTGGAAAGTTAGAAATGCAAGACGGAAAAATATATGGGAAAAACCAATATTATTTGGAGCCCCCATAGTTGGAAGTAAGAATCTACCAGACATATAAGACCTGACATCCAAAGGAAGGTCCATCTGCTACTTTAATGGCCCAAGTACTCAACGTCATACATGAAAGTGACCTATTTTGGTGCAACATTCCCAAGGTACCCTAGTGCTTATCGTGTGCCACATAACCAGGGATCACCAATCAAGGAGAAGGACATGGCAACTGAGAAATAATGAGTTGGGCAGAAGATCCAAAAGCACCTACCACCTTCTAGAAGATCGATGCTTCCTAGTGAAGTAGTGTACCAAGACAGTGCTCATCAGCTGCAAAAGCTATCTTCTCACCTTTCACCATTAATATCTAGATTTTGAAGAAAGTGTAAATGTAATTATAAATAGTGGAATGTTGGACATTCCAAAGGGCAAATATTTAGCCTTTACAATTTTTATGTAAGGTTTCCCCTCTATAAATACAAATTCTGCATTATTCAGTCTCTGGTTGCATCTTCTTGTTCTTTGAATGAATGAATATTCTACTTCTTAGTTACTTAAGTCATCCTAGTTATTCTACTATATATATTTCTTAGGGTTGTGCTTGAGTGATTAAGGGGGAGTATATCCATTATATGGATTGGAGATTTTCTTCTGTTAACATCGCCTGAGTAGTAGTGCTTTGATTCTACATCTTGGATCTCATGCACCTGATCGTTGATGTTGGAGTTTGCCTCGCACCCACTACTGATAAGAGAGCTAGGATAAGGGTGTTTTTGGGTGATTGAGTGTAGGGTTCTGTGTTTCAAATGGGGTATCCATACTTGTGAATTTGGCTATGACCTTTTACTTATTTCTTTCTATTTTCTCTTTTTCCCTTTTTTTTTGTGATGTAAAGTAGCTAGAACCACCCCAATACGGTGGCCATTATATACTAGGTGCTAACTCATCCACCTTGCCCTACACATGGTGTCAGATTGGTGACCAATAGTTTTTGGTAACTAAAATGGGGATTATTGAGTCCCTTATTTTAATAAATTAGAGTTTGTGACTCTTTGATTTATCTAGATCATCTCAAATTCACTTGGTGAATCTGACTGAGTGACACATACAAATCATGAGATCGGTCACCTATTTGAGCTAAAAATCTAAACATCTTAGAGGACTCAAGGTATAGTAAGTAGCCTTGACCTCACAAGAAGAGATAACATGTTCACTTGGTGACTCTAACTCTAACAATGCAACCTTTACCTCTGAAGACTAGCGCCTTAATGGCTTAGCTATCATTCCCCCAATGGAATGACCTCGGTCCATTGAACCTCCATTTGCTATCATGATATTACCAAGGGTGCCTTAAAGTACCTAACAAAATATAATGGTACCTTGGGAATGGCTCGGGAGCATGTTGAAGATGTCACTACACGAGTGCCCCTCTATGGAATTACCCATGAAGACATCATGATTAGGCTCCTGGTCACATAATTAGAAATGTGAGTGCCATTTTGGTACCGTAACCTTGGGTGGAAAACTATCTACTCATGAGTATACCTAGTGGGAGCTCTAATCAACACATTTTATGGCTCTATAGATCCCTTCCAACTCTTGATGCATATCTCATACATCAAGAGAGCACCTCGAAAATATCTGATTGACTTCAACATCGATTTGAGAGGATCTGGAAAAGGATTCCTCCTGAGTACTAACTTTCACCCACCCAGGATCACATGTACTATATTAGAGATTTAACCTCGAATATAGGCCTTATCCTACTATAAAATAGGGAAAGGATATTCTCCCAAGTCTTCCAGGATGTTGTACGGGTGGAGCGACTCCTGCTTCAAGTAGAAATGACATATTCAAGGGATTCCACCCTACCATCCCTGTTTCCATCCACCACTGCTCCCCATCCTACTACAAAATATTCACCTTGGAGCTCATATCAAGTTGTGTAGAAGACAAGACTACAGGTTAGTGTAACATAATGTGTGAATGTTGATCCAAGATCATATGGAAAAAGTGAAAGCATCATCACAAAAGACAACAATTCTACTGCTTGCACTATACCCTAAGAGGTGGAGGATCTGTATCTAGGTGGGGAAACCGTACAAAAAGAGGATACACTTTTTCATCCTTTGTGTTTCTATGGGTATAGTGAGAAAATATCATGCTATCAACCCCTAATACTCAAATATATCCCATAAATAGTAGGCTCAATTAACAAGGTCTATGGAAGAAAGCATGCAAGAACGGTGGAGGCATACGAAGCTGAGATTTTACAGTAGGTGGATACCAAAAATTAAAAATATTGGAGCCAGGGAAACTAGTACAAAAATAATGCTTCCTTGTGGTAAGAATTATTATCACATTGATCATTGATTGCATAGGTACTAGTATGCACCATGATCTACCAAGTTATGAATTTTTCATAACTTGAAAAAGCTAGAAATCCTAAACAGACTATAAGGAGTGCTTGAAGTTCAATATTATTTGGTTTGGACACTACATATTCACTAGATAAAAATATGGGACAAGTCAGTAATCACGGTGCACCAATTGCATCACAATTTTGTGTACATAATTTGATGGCTAAATAAAAAAGTGTTAGGGTGGAAGAACTCAAAAAAAGAAAAGAACTTCAATTAAGCATATTGATTCCTAAAGAGCACTTTCTCTATCCCCTAATTCTCTATTTTGTGAATTTGTAGCCCAATGGATAAAGGACAAATACCAAAATGCACGTGATTATATTATACAAAAGCTAGATTCATTGATATGCCAATGATGGTGTTAGTTTGTGAAGCATGCATTGTCAAATTAATTATAAGTGGTGTATGTTCCACTAAACCATTCTATATATACCATAAAAGAGATAAATATAGTTTAGAAAGCTCATGACATATTCATGGAGGAGGTAGACCTGGTAAAAACCTACTGGGTCGAAATCCAATTCAAGAATAAGTAGATTTCTAGAAGTTATGAATCATGACTACTGGTAACCTATCTATTCTTGAATCAGCTTTGGGTTGCAGAGGAGTATTTTTATGGGTACATGATGTTAAGGAATATCCCATAAAAAATGAGTTCCAGTATACTACTCTATGAGAATATATCATAGATACAGTAGTTCTGCTTCTCTTCTTCTTGGATCATGTTAAGAATTATGTCCCCTCTTGTTCTCTTCTTCTATAATAATCTATCTATTTGGCTATTGTTGTTCATAGGATTACTTTACATGGAAACCACTTCATGGCCACCTTATTCCTCTCTTCCCCCTTCCTATGTATCATCTTTCTCATTCTTAAGGGCCCCTCTTTCCCTTCATTTGTTTTCTCCCCTCTATGTCCTTTATTTATTCCCTTTCTACTATTATCATCCCTATGGTTCTCCCCTCCTTGCTTCATTTTGTCACTGCCTTCTCTATTCATCCCTTCTCTATGTTTCAGTGCTTTTCTAGTTGAATGCTTGTTGGGTTATTTTTATTTTTTTAGAGTAAAAACCCCTGTAAGTCACCAAGAGTGTGGGTTAGGATTTTTGCACCTCCTCACCCACTCTTTTAGAGCTCACCAAAATTTGAAGACATTATTGGATAAGTGGAAGGAATTTGTTGATAGTGGTGGAAGTCACATGCAAATCGAAGTGTTGGACAGATAGTAGAATAAAGCAGGATGGTCCACGAAAGGGTGGACCTTTTTTTATCAAAATTTTGGGTAGATCATTCCTAAAAACCTGCCCAGATCATTGGGCAAATGTGGCCAGCAAGGATGGGAGAAATATCATCCTTGCCCCTAAGGAGCAAGGAAAACCTGCCCAACCCGGGTGGGAAGTTAGAAATGTAATATGGGTAAAACATATGGGAAAAACCCACCTTCTCTGGAGCCCCTATGAGTGAAAGAAAGAATATTCCAGACATATAAGACTCAACATCCAAGGGAAGATCCATCTACTACTTTAATGGCCTAAGTACTCAACATCGTACATAAAAGTAACCTATTTTGGTGCAACGCTCCCAAGGCACCACAATGCCTGTCATATGCCACCTAACCAGGGATTGCCAATCAATGAGGACATGGCAACTGAGTAGTAATGATCTATGTAGAAGATCCAAGAGCCCAAATTGATCCAGAAGCACCTACCACCTTCTATAAGACAGGTTCTTCCCAGTGAAGTAGTGTACCAAGATGGTGCTCATCAACTACAAAAGCTATCTTCTCACCTTCCACCATTAATGTCTAGATTTTGAAGAAAGTGTAAATGTAATTATAAATAGTGGAATGTTGGACATTCCAAAGGGTGGCTCTTTAGCCTTTACAATTCTTATGTAATATTTCCCCTATGTAAATACAAATTTTACATTATTCGATCTTTGGCTGCGTCTGCGTCTTTGAATGAATATTTTACTTCTTAGTTACTTAAGTCGTCCTAGTTATTCTACTATATGGATTCCTTGGGGGTGTGCTTGAGTGAGTAAGGGGGAGTGTGTCCATTATATGGGTTGGAGGTTTTCTTCTATTAACATTGCTCGAGTGGGAGTGCTTTGATTCTACATCCTGTATCTCATGCACCCGCTTGTTGATGTTGGAGTTCGCCTCCCATCCACTGCTGATAAGAGATCTAGGACAAGGGTGATTTTGGGTGATTTATTATAGGGTTCTATGTTTTGTATGGGGTATAATTCCTGCATAGTTCTTGATGCAGCTATACCCATCCTTGTAAGTTCAACTATGGTATTTTACTTATTTCTTTCTATTTTCCCTTTTCTCCTTTTCCTTTGCTATGTAAAGTAGCTTGAACCACCCATCATAGGAACCAATCTTCTTCGGAGATCATCCATCCTATCCTCATGATGAAGTGGCCATTCTATGTTGGGAATTGACTCATCTACCTCATCCTACATGTGGTGTCATATTGGTGACCAACATAATAATAAATTAAATTAATCCATTTCACATCACCTTATCCTAATTCGACATCTCATAATTCACCTAATCCACCTACCTTTGTCACCTCACTCACACATCTCATCCTAATCCACCTAACCTTTCCACCTCACTCACATATCTAATCCTAATCACACCTATTGATTAGTTGTACTAGCTTACATTTAATTTTGTCAATCCAGGTTAATCCAGGTTAGATTTAAAGAGTAGCAATCCAGTATAGATTATACTATAGTAATTAATACTAAGCTTAGATCAGATCTCTTTCTAGTTTCATATGTTGCAAAAATTAAAGTTTACGAAAAATAGAATAAAATAAAATAAAATATGCAATTTATGAATTATTCTATATGAGTATATGTGGATCCACGAATGATTTAATTATGCATAATATAATTTATAATTATTTTTGTATTCAATTTAATTAATTTTATTCTTTAAAATTTATTTTATATTCTAACTCTATTTACCGGGGGGGAGAGATTAGGGACTAACCTTTCAGAGTGGGCCTTGCCTCTGGAAGTTTAGTGTGAACCCCTTTTCCTATTTTCTATTCAGTAATAGACTCTCATTTAATTAATCTAATTCTTAATTATTTCATAATTACAAGAGAATAAAAGAAATAAAAATTACCAAAGCAAGCATAATATAAAATAATTATAAAACACAGTTACCATATCCTGAAGAAAATATTACTACTGCTTTATTATTGAAAATCAAACGTACATGGCTGCACATCCAACTTTCAAAATTGCATACAAAATATTACATCATGAATAATCACATATTACAGATATTTTTTTTTCGCTCGCCATTCAACCAAGCCTTTTCAAAGGCCTTGTATGCAAATATATATTGTCACTCAGACAATTTCGAACATAACTCCCCATATTTCTCCCATATGGTTTGGACTTGATCATGCAACAACTTTATTCTAACAAGAATAATCTAAATTAACACATCTCCTAAAATACTTGGACTCAATAAATATTCTATTTGGTCTAAGTGGCAACTAATTATAACATAATACTAACTTTGACTTGGTGGGATAGCTACATAACAACACAACCCTTGATTTAGAATTTTTCTACAGCTTTGAACCTTTTTTTTAGGGAAGGATGCATTTATTACAAATATTTACGTATTGTTATAGAAAATATCATAACAAATTCATGCCCCAAATAAATGATGAGTCACCCACATTTGATTCTTCTAAACGCCTATGTGGAATTTGAAATATTTTGTGTTTCAACTGCCCACATGGTGTTTGACCAAGCCATAGCTTATGTGGCATTTTTATTATGCGAAATAGGTCTTTCCGTAGATTTTTCTAGGTTTTCATAACACCCTTCCGTAGCATCCTTCCGTAGCACCCTTCCGTAGCACGCGTCCACGTGTCTCCAATATATTTTCATGATATTGGTTCATCCTTTCTTCAATATATGACCTGTATTTTGCTATAATATTACCTACCATGAACATACAAAAACTTTGCACAATTTGTGTAAAATATGATCATTTATAATTTTAACTTCATTTATCAAATTTACTGATAAATCACATAAATAAGGTAAAAATAATCATTAAAACACATTTACTTTCATAATTTTGTAGATAGAGAAGATATAATATTTGCATAAAATATGTGTCAATTTGGCACTCATCATTCCCCAAACTGAAGGAAGTGCATGTCCTCATGCACACAAGATTAATACAACAATCTCAATGGATAAACTCTATAGTTATAACAGTTGCATAAATCCAAATTTTGGTCTATAATAGATAATTGATGCCTTGTTCATGTAAATCCAAATTTTTACCTTGATACTCCATTTTAAACAATATTTCTTTTGGAATGTGATATACATTTGATAAGAAGCACAATGCAAATTGTCATTTGGCTAAATTGGGATTACCATCATTTTTTTCAAATTAAATAAGTTGAAACAAGAAGGTACCATAAATCATACAATGAATATGTGTTTTATTTTAGTCTAATCACTTCCTATAGCAGGAGTATTTCAACTTCTATCTATCTAAACACACTTTCCAATGCAAAAGTCAATAGTGCTCATTGAATTTATTTAGATGTATATCAAAACTATGCATAAATAAGACTTATAACTTCTATAATAATGTTATCTACAAACCCATACTAAAAATAAGAACATTATTATATACGTAACATATAAAATTTGAATTAATTTTTAAATTTTATTTATTTATTTTATTTTTATTTTATTATTTTATTATTATTATTATTATTTTATTTTATTTTATTATATATATATATATATATATATATATATATATATATATATATATATATATATAATTTTATTATTATTATTATTATTATTATTTTTTATCTATATATTTTTTTCGAGAAGAATGATCAAAGTAAATATATAGTAATTAAAAATAGTAAATTAATATAATATATAAAAATTTTATTATTATTATGATTATTATTATTATATAACTATAAAATATTATATTTTTTTTATTTTTGTGGAAAACATCCCAAAAGGGATGCCACTTTCGGGTAAGACCCAAGGAGGCAGGGGTATCCATTCCGCCAAAAATGCCCAGGACTCGGACCTGGCCTACCACCTTTGACATACTCAAGGAGCAAACAAACACACAAAACCAATTTAAAAATAAGTAAATAACAACAAAAATAATAAAATAAAATAAAAAACATGCTCCTTGAGTGTGTCAAAAACAAAAGCACAACCAAACACGCACAATAAGATAAAAGAAACCACAACACAAACCACATAGAAAAACACAAGAACCACATAACAAAACACAAACAAGACAAAAACAACAGAACACTACAAAGACATAACCCAAAAAAAACATGAAAAATAAACACAACCAAAACCTAAAAAATTAAAAATAAAATAAAAATAAAAATAAAAAACAACCAACAACAGACAATAAACAAAAACAAAAAACATAGAAAACACTCACACATAAAAACATGAAATAACACAAACAAAGAGAAACCCAAGAACAAGAACGAAAAAAACACAAGAACAATAACAAAAAACATAAAAATAAAAAACAAAACAACAAAAACACAAGAACAACAAAAAACAACACAAAGAACACAAAAACAAAACAAAACAAAAGAACCCACCCACCTTAAAAAACTAAACAAAAAAAAAAAAAAGAAAAAAAAATTGAACAAAACAATGACCTATCTAGACCAGAAGACTATTAAGGCAAGAATCAACAGAGGAAACAAAATAAAGAATAGAATGAGCTAGGGAACTAAAAAAAATTGAATGAACCAAAGAGAAGCAAAAAAAAAAAACAAGAAGAAACTAGGTACCTTCGAAGCTGGAGCCATCCAAAGAAATGATAGAAAGAAGAGCTTCCCTAATTTGAGAAGCCCACCATATAGGAGGGTGGCCATAACAAGTAAGATCACCTTTGTCCAAAGCCCAATTAGCTAAAGCATCAGCACTCTTGTTTTGATCTCTGACCACATGATTGTAATCAACTTTCAAAAATCCCATCTGGATTAATTGAATCTTCTCAATAATTCTTTTTATTCTCCAATCCACCTTATGATTCTTAGAAGGAGTCTTCAAGAGATTAATCATAAGTTGAGAGTCGAACTCAACTAACACCTTTTCCCATCCAACCTTAGTAGCCTCCTGAAGGCCTCTCGAGGATACCATACCCCTCAGCAAGGTTATTGGAAAGAATACCCAAATTCTCAGCAAAAGTAAAAACCAGGGAGCCATCCGAAAGTCTACCAATTCCTCCCACACTTGGCTTTTCCGGGGTTCCCTCTAGAGGCTCCATCGGTATTGACTTTTCCAAAATCCTTAGGAGGAGGTTGCCAATTTCTAGTCCTATCCATCTTACTAATACTCACATTCCCTTTAAGTTGGTTGCCCTTAGAAGATTTAATCTTCAATCTTTGCATCACTTGATCCCATCTTTGGTGGGAGTTTTGGGGGTGATTAAGGAGTTGATGGACTGATTCAACTAAGTTGGCTATGGTATTTTGCCAAATATAGTGAATATCCTTCCTATCTTGATTAAAAATTTGGTTGTTCCTTTCATTCCAAATATTCCAAAGAAGAATGGTAGAACCCATCCAAACTAACTGCCTAATAAAATGATCAACACCCTCTTGATTAGGCCAATCCCTCCAAAGTTGTTCAAAAGTAAAAAAATTGGACCACTGTAAGCCAAGTAAAGTGGCCATTCTCCTCCATAGCTCAGAGGCTAAAGTACACTCAATAAAAATATGGTTGATATTTTCTACATTCTCTTCACACATTTCACATCTAAAAGGGCCATGAAAACCATGCTTCATAAGTTGCTCACCTAGTAAGCACCCTACGATGCAATAAAATCCAATTAAAGAACCTCACCTTAGGCCAGAGATTTTGAGCCCACAATTGAGAAAATATGTCAGAAGAATGGTTGGGATTATTATGGCATAAGGTCAAATAACCTTGAGCAACTGAATACTCACCCTTAGTAGTGTTGTTCCATCCAAAACAATCTTTTTCATGGGACCAAGAGAGGGATCTCATATGAAGGATGCCTTGGATATCTTGTCTTTGCCTTTCTAGGATTTGAATAGGCCAGTCCTCAATAGGGATCCAATATCTACCAACCTTTGAATTACCAGTATGGTACCGATAGTGATTAGCCACCTTTATCCAATTAGCTCGGTGAAGCTCCTCCATCCAAGGCCTCCAATCGGGAAACTGAGTTATCAAAGGCTTGTGACCATCCCAAGAATCTGTCCAAAAATTTGCATGTTGACCATTATGAATGATCCAAAATAATTTTTTCTTTATCAAATCCTCACCAGTCTTAAGAACTGCTAAAATGGGAGAACCTTTGGTAGGAAGTTGATAGCGAACAAGGTCTTTAGGACTTTTGTTCTCAGCATATTTAGCACGGAGATTATTGGCCCAAAGAGCATTGGGGTTATGCAACATCCTCCAATATAATTTAGCAGCTAAAGCTTTGTTGTTATTAATTGAAGACCGGAATCCTAACCCCCCTTCACTCTTAGGAAGACATAAAGTATCCCATTTCACCAAGGCCCATTTTCTTTTCTCCTTAGTACCACTCCAAAGGAAACGATGACTGATTTGATCCAATTCTCGAAGAACAGACCTTTGGGATATTCAAAATGGAAGAAACATAAATAGGAATAGCTTGAAGGACTAATTTTACCAAGGTGATTCTACCCCCAGAAGAAAGCCACTTGTTGGTCCACTTTCCAATTTTCTTCTTGACTTTGTCCAACAACCAATTCCAATCTTTATTTTTCTGCCTTTGAATATTTATGGGAATACCTAAATAAGTGATTGGAAGAGAGGTCTTCTTATATCTTAATTTATCCAAGACCATGGATTCCTGTCTAGTAGAGCAGTGAAAGAAAATAACTTTAGATTTGTCTTCATTGATCAATTGCCCAGTAGCCTTAGAAAAATAGCTAATGATTTGCTTAATATTAGAAGCTTCCTTAACTGTAGCTTTACCTAAAAGAGTAGAGTCATCCACAAATTGAAGATGAGAGATAGGTCTAGCTCCATGAGCAATGGTAACTCCCTCAAGGGTTTTGTTTTCCCTCTTTTTGGTTATAGTCCTACCCAAGCATTCAGCAAGAATGATGAATAAATAAGGGGATAGCGGGTCACCTTGCCTAATACCTCTAGAAGCTAGGAAAGACTGAGAAGGCCTGCCATTGATAAGAACTAAGTAGGAAACTGAAGAGATACATCCCATAATCCAATCCATCCAATCCTTAGAGAAACCAAATTGCCTCAAAACTTTGATAAGGAAGTGCCAATCCACTCTGTCATAAGCTTTGGATAAGTCTAACCGAATGAACATGGAAGGAGAATTTTGCATATCCATGGAATGGATGGCTTCCTGAGCAAGAACTATCTCATCTACTATTTGACGTCCTTCCACATAACCCCCTTGCTCTAGGGAAATAATCTTATGCAAAAGAGGCTTCAACCTTTCTCGCCATGATTTTAGTAATGATTTTGAGAAGAACATTACATAAAGCAATAGGTCTAAAAGCTGAGATATGATCAACCTCTTGAGCTTTTGGAACAAGAGTAATATAAGTTTTATTGATAACCTTCAAAATTTCTTTGGCTTTCCTGGCTTCTTCCACCACCTCTAATAAATCAACATGAAGGATATCCCAGAACTCTTGGTAGAACTCAATGGGAAAACCATCAGGACCTAGGGTTTTCCCTTTTTGCATTTTAAAAACTACTTGTTGAAGCTCATTGATAGTAACAGGAGCAGTCAAAATAGAGTTCTCCTCGAAGTGATAAGAGAAGGGATTGCTTGAAGAACATTTTGTTGTGAAGTCTGAGTCAAGAGGAGTAGCCAGCAAAAATATTGGAAAAGTAATCAACAACAATAGAGTTCATGCCATCCCAAGTATAAACAACATCTCCAGAATCTGATTTTAAGGAAGAAATAAAGTTGTGAGATCTTCGAGCTAGAAGAGATTTGTGGAAGAAATTTGTGTTTTGATCTCCTTCTTTGAGCCATTGAATTCTAGATTTTTGCTTCCATAAGATTTCTTCTCTTTTTTCCCATTCCTCTAACTGAGTTGTGAGTTTAATTTCATCTGCACTTCTCTTCTCTGTGAGGCCATCTAAATGGATTTTCTTATTCAAATTTTCAAGATGAGCAATAACTTCATGTTTTTTTTTATGAACATCCCCAAACTCTTTCCAGTTCCAAGTCTTGATTTTGGATTTAATGTATTGCAGTATTTTGGAAAAATAGAACATCTTAGTCCCATGCCTAGGTTTACCTTCCTTCCACCATTGTTGCACACGAGGTCTGAAGGAAATGTCTCTAAGCCACATTAATTGAAAACGAAAAGGAGAGAAACTCACATTGGTTTTCCACATTTCCACCATGACTGGCCAATGATCCGAACCAACATTATTAAGAGTCTTCACTTTAGGAATGTGACCATGGATTAAGAAATTTTTAGAGAGCAAAAACCTATCCAATCTCTCCATTATACAAGCTAAGCCTTGCCTTCTGTTAGACCAAGTCATAAGGCCATTATCTCGGTTGGATATCCACAAGATGGAGGTTTGCAATATATTCGCTCATGAGGTCGGTGCTTTTGTCCAAATTTCTATTTCCCCCCTTTTCTCATCCAGAGAGAGGATGGTATTGAAATCTCCTCCGATCAAGATCCAAGCTTTAGGAAAATGAGAGATAATATGAGTAATATCCTTCCACTTGTCTTCTTTTTTCCTCCAAAGAAGTCGGAGCATAAATAGTAATGCAGAGCATAATCTGGTTGGAATGTCTACTTTGAATAGCTATAGCCAACAAACCCCAACTGCCAACCATATGGTGAATAACTACCTCTTTTGGGTCCCAAAGACAAGCAATGCCACCCAAAGTCCCTTGGGAACTGAGGGAAACCACTTTTCCATTTGGCCAAATTTTATTGGCAATTAAGTCCATATCCTCCATTGACATCTTTGTTTCTTGAAGGAAAACAAGATGTGGATGATTTATCCGAATCATTCTTCTAATTTCATTTTGTTTTGAAAGACTCCCTTTGAGTCCTCTAATATTCCAAGTGATGATCTTCATTAATACCAGGGCTAAAAAAGTTGGGAAGGGCATTAATATTACCTTCCTCTACAAGATTTTCACCTTCTTTTACCATATGATATTGATTGGTCTTGCGACCTACTTTTTGATTAGAATCCATCTTCAATTTTTTTCCCTGTTTCTTGACTTATTCCAATTGAATCTGAGATGGCTTCTAACCTTGAAGAATGCTCGTACACAACCAAAATTTTACTAGATGGTTCAACGATGTCTATATTGGGACCTGCATTATTTGAAGTTTTGACATTTGAAATATTGTTTTTCTTGTGTAAATTTTCTCCTTTTTTTTTTGTTGAAAACCTTTGATTTGTTGGTTTGTCTCTGAGTTCTTCCCTTCATATTTAAATTGTGTTTCTAAGATTTGAGTTTCCATTATTTCCTCTTCCTCACTTGGGACATCATTTGTGGAAAGGATTTCAAACATATTAGCAGATGACTTTGATTGATCCTTCATAAATGGTTTTTTCTAAGTGTTCTTCTTCTTAGGTATTTGGAAACCTAATGAGTTTATATCTTCTTTCTTTTGATCAGGAATTTTATTTGGGCAAGCACTGGCCAAATGACCATATTCATGGCAAATTCTACAACGAAAAGGAATGTTCTCATAGTCCACTACTTGCTCCCAAGTGTCTTCCCCAAATTGTAATGTGATCTTTTTAGGTAGGGGTTTGTCAAAATCCATTAAAACACAAATCCGAGCATAAATAATATGTTCAAAATTTTGAGTACAATCAACAGTCATCATAAAAGTTCCTAAAGAGTTTCCAATTGAAGAAAAAATAGTAGGATTCCAAAATTCAATAGGGAGGCCAAAGAGTCTAACCCACACGGGAGATATAGAAGGCATCTCTTCTTCGGATTTAAATTTAGTATGCCAGGGCTTCATGAAAAGCCCTTCCCTTCCAAAAAACCAAGGACCCCCTTGAAAATTTTTCTATAAAATATTATATTACCTATACTATACCTCTAAACTATATTATAAACTCTATTGTATTAAGTATTATAAACTATATTACTGAAGATTATTACAAAAGTTGTCTACAAAAGATATCTACAAAATTGTAGTCGTTAGAGTTTAAGAAAATACTTTACCTAATTCTTTCCCCCAAACTGAATTGTGAACTTTGTATACCTTATTTACTTCACCCCCAAACTGTAATTTCAGCCAAAAAAATATGAAGGGTGTTTTATTTATATTGGTGGATAATATAATAATAAGTTATATATATGGGGGTTTATTGTAATTTTTGTGATTGTGCTTCCTGTATGTCATTAAGATAGAAAGATAATGAATATAAAATCTGATTTCAGTCTTCTAGGATATCTTCAATTATGGGAAAAAGTGAAATAGATATTAAGATGGCTTTTTTCTAACGGATGAAAATGTGATGGACAAAAGCCATATTTTTGTAGAAAAAGAAAAAACTAAAACCATAGTACTTTCATGAGGGTTTGATTTTGAGTTTTTCCTACATGTGATGTTTCTAGGATTATTCTTCAAGGACTTCAAACATTCTAGCAATTTTGAATCAAATTCATTTACTCATTCACAAATCAATATAGTGTCAAAGTTGTCCTAGTATTAGCAAGCTTATTTCAAGACCAATTGTGTGTGCAATGAGGATTCATTTTCCATTATGAGCAAGGATTGAAAAACAAGGGTTATGTATGCAAAAAAGCTAGCTTATCTTATGAGCATCTAGAGGTCTTATCCAGAATTAGTGCTAATATGTAAGGATAACTTAATAAAGAGTACCCCATGGTGTTTGAGATATTGAGAATTCCAAGGATTCAAGCTCTTTTGCCTTTTTTTTTTAATTTTGTTTTATTTGGGGTACTTGCTCATTTTGGGAGGAGCAAGGGATTTTTAGTGCTTTTTGAGGTTCTTGCTTATTTTAAAGAGAAGCAAGAAAATTTTCATTAATTTTTGGGGATTTTGCTTATTTTGAGGAGAAGCAAGGATTTAGTAGGATACTTGCTCGATTAGATGAGGAGCAAGGGATTTTTTTTCCAGGGTGAAGCGCGAGCTTGTCCTTTTTCCAATTCATTAGTACTCTATACCATGCGTAAAAATAGATAAGCAAGGGAAACTTTTTACTTTATGGTAAAAATAACACGAGTTAATTTTTCCAAAACTTCACAATGTTTTTAGATATGTATTTGTGCGTGGTCAAAAGAGAAAAACTTGATCATCTAGGAGTCACAACATTTTAAAATATTTGCGTTATTTCCAATGAAAATTTTGCTCAAAATATTAGATATAGTTTGAGTATTTGAAAAACATCTAGACTTCATCTAGCAAACAAGGTACTATGCATCATGTGGTAATCATCTTCCTACAAGGTTTTTAGAGAAAACATCTTCTTAAGCTATCTTTGAAACATTAAGACTAAAAATGAAAGGAAATACAGATACTTCATGATGAAATAAAGGAAGCATAATCATTTTTATTTTTAATATATATAATTATATTATTCTTATTTTTCATTTCAAAGAGAACTTATTGGATAGTAGCTGGTTGTAGTTCAGAAATGCACTGCAAATCAGTTTTTTGTTTAAGGTGGTGTATGATTTTTTTTTTTTAGATAGTGGCTCTTTGTATAGTTAAAACCTATGCCCATTAATTAATGATTTTCTAGTTGAGTTACCAATAGGATTTGAGTTTTACTACACCATTTCAAATATTTTCTTAATTGAAATTTTCATGATACATATGTTTGTCCTGCCACTTTATAGTTATATTGATTCAGTCCTTTATAATACCTCTATTTTATTTCATTATTATTATAATTATAATTATTATTATTATTATTTCTTTATTTTTATTTTTATTTTTTATTTCTAGTTTTATTTTTTATATATATTTTAATTATATATATTATTATATATATATATATATATATTTATTATTATCATTTCTAATAATATATATATTGGTAGATAAGATACTATAGCATTAATACCGGGTTTTACAGGTTGACCCAAAACCTTTTACAAAAATCAGCCTAGGGTTGTTGATGAACATGTCCCTACTAAGGATCCTATATATGTAAAATCTACATGCCGCCAAAGCCATTACATCCGGTAAGGCACATAGCCTGTTATCAAAAAGAAACTTCCCATACAACATTTTGGGTATACCCCGAGAAAACACACCTGCATCATAATTACAAAAAAAGAAATAGACACGGATCCCTTCCTTGAAATAGTGGAGAAACAAAAAGTTGTAGACACACATAGCAGAGTACTGAAAAAAACTCCCACAAGCTCTGTATTGACAGTTACTCTTAATAATTCTTTTGTAATTGCTTTCTTTCGTATATGACATGCTTTGGGACCACATCCCATCTTGGCCAATCAGCCTTGGAGAAGTGAACCTGCTAGCTAGATTTATGGCGGTGGCTATCTGGTGGTCCACATGGCTCTGGTTCAAAGTCTTATATTGTCATTTCTTTCTTGCCCTATGATTATCAACCAACCTCAAATTACTAAGATGACTAGGAGCCATGTTATCTAACATGTGACTGTCCCCATTAGTCTTTGTGGTATTTCCAAGCAACATCCACGAAGACTGACAACTCGGATAATTTTTATTGTGAGTCCATTTCAAAAAAGAGGCGGGAATACTCCTAGCCTTCAAACTTACAATGCCTTCCCTATTGGTAAATTTGACTATCATTCTTGGCATTCTTGTTGAATAAGCTCCTCTACTTCACTCGGGACACCGTGTTCCCATTTGAAAATTCTATCACCATCGACACCCAAATTGGCCAACTTATCAACAATTTTGTTAGCTTCCCAAAAGACATGTTGGGATTTTATGTCTTGTCTTCCCTGGAAAAGGATCCTAGCCTCTTCAACAATTATTTTAATCCTCCAAGGAGGTGTTTTCCAATTATTGAGGAGATTTATAACATGCATAGAGTCTCCTTCTATGATCAAATTCTCTTCTAAGTCTTGAGTCATTTGAAGGCCTCTCCACATAGCTCTAGCTTCAGCTTCGTTGTTCGTCCTTGTTCCCAAATATTCATAAAATGCAAGCATCATATTCCCATTATGATCTCACACAATGCCGCCAATGCCTGCTCTACCAGGATTGTCCTTAGCCGCTCCATCAAAATTAAGCTTAAACCAACCCATAGGAGGTGGGGACCACTTAACATTGGCTCTGGGGTTGACTACCCTAGGCACAGACTCATCTAACAAGGTTAAGCTTAAATATTGAGCAATCGTGGTCTCCTGCAGATGAGGTTTACGACTATCAAAAGGGATAAGGTTCACATTCTCGTTGGCAAAGGATAGGATCCTGGAAATGATAGTTTGATGATCATGGATAGACTCATTAAAGACTCTATGGTTCCTTTCTAACCACACCTGCCAAAGATAGTGATTGAGACAAATTTTCCACATGTATCTAAGTCTTTGGCTTGAAAAGGGGTAAGGCCACTGGATGAAAAAATCAAGTACGATGGCTGGTTTAACCCAAGAAATATTGAAGGCCTAAAAAACCCCACTTAGGACATTCAAGGAAAAAGGGCACTCAAGGAAAATGTGATAAATGGTCTCCCAATTAGCCCTGCATAGATAACAAGCGATTAGTGATACAAATACCTTTACGCATCATATTATCAATGGTTAGAATTCTTCCTTGGATAACCAACCATGAAAAGACTACAATTTTTGGAATTAAATTTTTTATCCAAACTAAGTCCTTTTGGAGGACAAAATCCTCATCATCAAGTAGAATCTTGTAAGCTGATTTAATAGTGAACTGCCCATTTTTCGTAGGAGCCCATGTCACTTGATCTTCCTTGGGTCTCATGGGGATAAACTGTTTCCCGAGAATGTTACAAAGATCATTTGATTCCACTTGAAATCCCTAAATCCTTATTTGTTTCCACTTCATTCTGCCTCTGTCCTCAACCATATAATCAAAGACTTTTCTACCAATGAGTTCTTCCATGATATCTCTGATTCGGGCTAAGTTAGGATATTGCGTCAATGGTTCATCCTTAGCCCACCTGTCATTCCAGAAATTTATCCTCTCACCATTGCCTAAAACCCATATTAAACCTTTTTTGATGATTTCCTTACAATTGAGAATTGCTTTCCAAAAAGAAGAACCTCTGATTGGAACTGAGTCACTTAGAAATTCCATATTTTGAAGATACTTTCATTTGATGATAGTTGTCCATTCATTTTCTTCACCAGAAATGAGGTGCCATGCCTACTTAGCTAGTAAAGCTAAATTCATATGAGCAATTCTCCTCAGACCTAAGCCCCCATTTTCCTTGGGTTCGCACACTTTGGTCCATCCTACAAGGTGTATCCTTTTTTTCTCCTCTGATCCAGTCCATAAAAATTCTTTTTGGAGTTTCTCAATTTTTTGGAAAACCTTCACAAGGGCTTTGAAAATGGAGAGGAAATAGACTGGAATGCTCTAAAGAGAGGCCTTAGTGAGGGTCAGCTTTCCTTCTTGAGATAGAAGATGACCTTTCCATCCAACAAGTTTTTTTTGAATTCTTTCAATAACCCTGTCCCACATTGACTCTCTCGAAGAACCAATGAAAAGAGGGAGACCAAGATACGAAGTGGGGAGGTTTGCTATATCACACCCTAAAATTTTTGCAATCCTTCCTTGCCTCTGAATGGGGGTGTTCAAGAAATATAACTTGCTTTTACTAAAATTAACTTTTTGACCAACAACGTCCTCGTAGAGTTGCAGGATGTATTTAATTCTTTTGGCCTCAACCACCGACGCCTTAGTCAATAGAAGGGTATCATCGATGAATTGTTGGTGAGAAATAGCCCTAGTGAGAGATGTTGCCTTGATTCCCAATATTAGCCTTGAACTACAAGCATTTTTTATGGTTCTGCCTAAAGCTTCTACCACAATGATGAATAACATGGGGCTGATAGGGTCCCCCTGCCGAATTCCTCTATGACTTTGAAAGTAACCAGCAGTTGTTCCATTAACCAGAATCGAGAACCATGCTTTAGAAATGCATTATTTGATCAAATTAACCCATTGGTGGTGAAAACCAAACTTAAGGAGGACAACAATTAGAAAGTCCCAATTTAGCCTATCAAATGCTTTGTTCATATCAAGCTTGAGGGCAAAAATAGACATGTTAGTCTTATGAGCAGAGTGCAGAGCTTCATGAACTATGATAACTCCATCCAAGATTGACCTACCCTAGAAAGAGCTTCCCTGGCATGGATCTATGATGTGGGGCAGAACATCTCTCATTCTATTTGCAATGGCTTTAGTTAGGATCTTGTAAGAAACATTGCACAGATTGATTGGCCTAAAGTCAGCCATAGATTTAGGGGTTTTCTTCTTAGGAATTAGAGAAATAAAAGTAGATTTGAGACCTTTTGGGATATGATTGCTTGCTTGGAATTCTCTGACAGTAAAAATTACATCCTCACTTACGATGTCCCAAAAATCTTGATAGAAATGAGGGGGAAAGCCATCGGGTCCTGGGGCTTTGTCTGGCTCCATGCTAAACAAGGCTTCCTTAATTTCCTCATCATAAAAGGGATCTAGAAGCTTAAGGTTTATATCCTCATTTATTATGCTAGGAATGGATTGCAAGAGAATATCTTTGGCCTCCTCATTGCACTGTGATTCCTGACCAAGGATAGAATTGAAATAAGTTACTGCCTCCTTTTTTATTTCTATTAAGTCCTGAGTAATAGAACCATCTACTTTTTTAAAAAATTATATCTTGTTATTGCTTCTGTTTCTAAGCGTGGTGATGTGAAAAAACTTGGAATTTGAATCTCCATATTTCAACCAAAGAGCCCTTGATTTTTGCCTCCAATAGATTTCCTCACAGGCCAAAATGTTATGAAACTCTGCTAGTTTTGTTCGTTCCTCCTGCCTAGTAGTTTCATCAACATCACCATGTTGAATCCTCTGATCAATTATCTTCAAACTTTCAACAACCTATTTTTTATTTTCAAAGAGGTTCCCAAATACCTCTTTGTTCCAATTTTGAAGCTTTTCCTTAACAAACTTTAATTTTCCAGCAAGTTTAAAAGTTGCACTACCCCTGACAGACTGCTGCCACCACTGAATTAAGTTATCTCTGAAACTAGAATGTTTGATCCACATAGATTGAAATCTGAAAGGTTTATTGAAGGACAGAGAGTTAGGGATCTCCAAAAAAATGGGATTATGATCAAAGGTAATTTTAGGAAGGGCTTGCAGGGTAGAATCACCGAACAGAGTTGTAGCCTCCTTTGATAGAAAAAACTTGTCAAGCCTTTCTTGAATGAGATGACACCCTATCCATCGATTGCTCTAGGTATAATTTGCTCCTCTAAGTTTTACATCCATCAACATGTTGGAGTTCACAAAGTCATTGAACTCATCCATGCTCCTGATAGGTGGTCCATTTCCACCCATTTTGTCTGAAGGGTAAAGAGGAGTGTTAAAATCCCTAGCTAGAATCTAGGGGACATTATGGAAGATTTCACTTAGATTGCCTAAGTACTCCCACAGTAGAGCTCTCCCTTGAATTGAAGTCGGGGCATAAATATTTGAAAGGATCCATAACCTGTTGCTATTTATTTCCTTAAATAAAACACTAAGAACCATGTCATCTTTCTGAATAATGGTGCCTTCTACTATCCGGGGATCCCACAAAGTCATAAGGCCTCCAAATGCTCCTCTGGATGATTTGCAAACCATCTCCCCTTGATTCCATATTTTTTTTGCTACTTTTTTTTACTGAATCTCATCAGTTTTTGTTTCTTGCAACATGATAATAGTTGGATTCACTTGATTTCTTATTTCACTGACTTCCCTGTGTTTGGGTAGGCCATTGAGGCCTCTCACATTCCATGAGAGGAAATTCATTTAGATTGTTTGGGATTTCTTCCTCTCCCCCTCCCTTGAGGGGGTTTTCCTAATTTATTGTCTTCAGAACCCGAAATAACCTGTTGAAACAAGGTTCTCTATTTTCCATTGACAATGTCATTATCAGTTTTAATTTTTTGATGCTCAACATTTGATATTCTCCCTCTTATTTTTTCACTACCAAAATCTATAGGAGACTTCACAATGCTCTTTGTTTGTTTAGGACTAAACTAGGGGGAGGCAATTTGTTGCAGAACCGAACTGCCATATTCCTCAGTCTGAAGAGTTTCACATATCTCCACCCCTACATCCAAATCTTCTCCTTTTTTCCTGTATTCCCCTGGTCTACAAGACGGCCCCTCAATAGGATTCACCTGGCTCCTAGTGATGATGTTAGGGAGATGAGATTTTTTATTTTCCAATGCCTCAACTTTCTTCCTAAGTTCTTCAACATTAGGGTTTGGCTTTGGGATGCCCACTTGGCTTGAAGTATTTTCAGCATTGGGGTTTAAGGATCCCGACTTGGATGGGGATTCTAGAGATCGGGCATTAGGGTTTGGCTTTGTATATATATATATTATTTTAATATATATACTTTATTTTTATTATATATATTTATCATTTTTATTATCATTTCTAATAATAATATTTATTTATTTATACATTTTTTTTTATTGGTAGAAAGGGTGTTCCCTGAACCTGTACAAGAGATTTACATGATTTCCAGATCGACCGAGGTGGTCGAAGAAATAAAGATCAAAGAACGAGCAAAATGCCACATGTGGAAAGGTGTCATGAAATCATGACTAGTTTGGAAATGATGTCGCGAAATCGTGACATGTTGCATCGTAGCATCGAAGAAAGGAAGAGAATTCGCAAAATCGTGACAAGAAGCAACATTGGAGCCGAAGGAGAGAAAGTGTTGCGAAATCGTGACATGTTGCAAGGTTGCTGCCAGAAGAAAATAAGTGTCACGATATCGTGACATGTTGCAAGGTTGGTGCCAGAAGAGAAGAAGAGTCACGAAATCGTGACAAGCAGTGTTATCGCGACCAAAGAAGAAAAAGTGTCACAAAATCATGACATATTGCAAAAACATGGTCGAAGAGAGAAAGTGTCGTGAAATCATGACATGTTGCAAAATCACGACCGAAGAGAAAAAGTGTCACGATATCACGACATGCTGCATCATCGAGGCCGAAGAGAAAAAGTGTCGCGATATCGTGACATGTTGCAAGATTGCGACCGAAGAGAAAAAGTGTCATGATATCGTGACATGATGCAAAACCGTGACTGGACAGAAAAGGTGTCACGATATCACAACAAGAAAAAACATTGCAGCCGAAGAGAAAAGGTGTTGCGAAATCGCG
Source organism: Wollemia nobilis (assembly GCA_028583015.1). Taxonomy (NCBI): domain Eukaryota; kingdom Viridiplantae; phylum Streptophyta; class Pinopsida; order Araucariales; family Araucariaceae; genus Wollemia; species Wollemia nobilis. Next base: position 3,354,610 of record JAQPPZ010015005.1, on the reverse strand, counting down.
ACATGATGGAAGACCGTTGTCGAAGAGAAAAAGTGTCACGATATCACGACATGATGGAAGACCGCAGTCAAAGAGAAAAAGTGTCACGATATCATGACAAGATGGAAGACCATTTCCGAAGAGAAAAAGTGTCACGATATCGCAACATGATGGAAGACCGCAGCTGAAGAGAAAAAGTGTCACAATATCGCGACAAGATGGAAGATCATTGTCAAAGAGAAAAAGTGTCACGATATCGCGACATGATGGAAGACCGCAGCCGAAGAGAAAAAGTGTCGCGATATCGCGACATGTTGCAAGACCGCGTCAAAATAGAAAAAGTGTCACAATATCGTGACATGATGCAAGAACGTGCCCGAAGAGAAAATGTGTCGCGATATCGCGACATGTTGCAAAGGTGCGGCCACAGCAGAAAAGTGTCACGATATCGCGACATGTTGCAAAATCATGATCGAGGAGAAAAAGTGTCGCGATATTGTGACATGTTGCAAAAATGCGGTCGAAGAGAAAAAGTGTCATGATATCATGACATGTTGCAAGACTGCATCGCGATATCATGACATGTTGCCAAAACATGGCTGAAGGAAGAAAAGACGCGAAAAATCGACCAGTTCCATGAGCAAACTAAACCGGTCCCCTACCAGCCACTCACATTGTGCAAACATTGACACTTATAGAATCATTCCTTAGGCCAATGGGGAAGGAGTCTCTCCAAACATGAATGTCAGGTTCACCTACACCCTTGTTAGCAAGCCAGTCCGTAGCTTTGTTTCCTTCCCGGTACTGATGCTTAATGACTAATTCTGGGTACTTGCCAATAAGAGCCTTGCAGTCTTGGAAAATCGAAGCAAGGGCCCAGGGAGGCACAGAAGTCCCATTGAGCTAGTTGATACAGTGTAGCGAGTCTCCTTCTATGATAATTTTATTGATGGTCAAACCCTCCAAGAGGATCAAGCTTTGGAGCAGAGCCCAAGCCTCTGCCATATTGTTAGATTGAATTCCCAGATTCTGGACAAAGGCCAAAATTATTTCTCCTTTGTGATTTCTGAGAATTCCTCCTTCACCAGACACTCTTGGGTTGCCTTTGGCTGCACCATCGAAATTGAGCTTGTGCAACCTAGTAGGTGGTAAGACCCACTTGATGACAGACCTGTCAATAGGAGTACGGGCCATGGCAAAGAAATTAGAAAGATTGAAAAGTTTTGTTAGGTCTGATTCAAGGCCAGGAGGGGGGGTTTGGAAGACGAAACAAGAGAGGCATTCACCGCAGCAAGGGCCAAGATTTTGGCAACAATAATCTTCTTATCAGTGGCTTGGTATTTGAAAATTTTGGCATTTCTCTTGAGCCATATCTGCCACAGGAAAAGGTGGATGCAAGCTTGCCACATGAATTTAAGTTGATTGTTCTTGAAATGCCGGGGCCATTGTTGAAAAATGAGGAGAATGGAATGAGGGAGGGCTGCGAAGATGTCAAAGGTGTTAAGAACCTGGTTGAGAACTGCTAGAGAGAAGGGACATTCCAAAAAAACATGCGAAGTTGACTCATAAGCATTTTTGCACAGGATGCACCAATTGGGAATGAGTAACCCTTTGGTTATCAAGTTGTCAGTGGTGAGGATTCTATTTTGGATGGCCAACCAGCAAAAGAATTTGACCTTGGGAATGATCTTGGTAACCCAGACCTGATTAGCTAAGTCTCGACCATCATTGGGAGTTTCTTGACTGTAGTAAGCTGATTTAACAGTGAAATTCCTAGAATCTTCAAGGTTCCAGACCATGGAATCATCTTTGTGTGAGTTGGGGATGATGCAAGTCCTCAAAAAGTTTTGTAACCGCTTGAGCACCTCGGTGATATGCCTAGGACCGTTGAGATCCAGGTGTTTCCATTCAAGTGTTGTGATACCTGGGTTAATGAAATGGCACACCTTATCTCCAAAGGTGGCTTCGGTAACCTTCTTGAGCACTGCAAGATGCAGATCTTGGCTGAGAGGTTTATCACGGATCCACGGGTCATCCCAAAAATGAATGTTCATTCTAGTTCCAAGACACCACCTTAAGCCTTCCATGATGATATTCCTTGTTTTGGTGATGCCATTCTAGAAATGAGATCTGCTAGGAAGGTTGTGCTCTCCAAGAAAGGAAACCTGATGGAGGTACTTAGCTTTGATGATGTCAATCCAAGTGACTTTTTCATTGATGGTAAGTCTCCAGGACTGCTTGGCAATGAGGGCCATGTTCATCCACTTGATGTCTCTGAATCTGAGTCCTCCATCCTTTTTCTTGGAACAGACCCTATCCTAGGCAACAATTGAAAATTTATTCTTGTTTTTGTTTCCCACCCAAAGGAATCTGCATTGAATTTGCTCAATTCTTTGGCAGATGGAAGCTAGAGCTTTGAAGATGGATAAGAAAAAAATGGGAATACTTTGCAGGCAAGCCTGGACCAGAGTGGCTTTGGCTGCCTGACTGAGCATTATTTTATTTATTTATTATTATTATTATTATTATTATTATTATTTTTGTAATATTTTCTAGAGGTTTATTGGACTGTTTTTCTTCACCTAGAAATTTTTTTATTTTCTCTTTGATTTTATATTATTATTTTTTATTTTTTATTATATATATATATATATATATTTTTTTTAATTTTTTGTTTGGGTTTTGATTTTTCTATTTCAATCCTACTGTCTGCTAAGTTTAAATATAAATTTCAAAACTTATAAATATTCTTAATGTATTGTCTTCTAAGTTCTAAATATAAATTTCAAAACTTATAAATACTCTTAACACAGTAGAAAAGAAATAAATTTAAAATTACTAAACAGTCCTAATGCTACTAAAATTAGATGCGTTTATACAGCTAATTTCAGCATAATTAGGAAAAAAGTAAAAGTACTTAGAAAGTAAATTTTTACTGGAAGTAAAATTGCTGAAGTAAAAGGTAACTTTCTACTGTTCTTTTGATTATTAGGAGGGATTTCATTATAGTTGTGTCACTCAACCTAACTACTTTCTATAAAACAAAAACAGGGTCCTAAAATAATATTAGGTTGTTTTAAGTTTTCACCTACTTCCTATTATTTTTCATAGGTCCTAAATCAAATGAACAATAGTAATTACCCAAAGCAAGAAAATTGCAAAAAATTAATTATGCTAAAATTAAAATTTGCAAAAAATAAATTTGCAGGAAATAAAGTTTTAATCTATGAAAGCATTAAAAATGAAACCTTTATGAAAAGTGAACCTGGCAACGTCGAAAGGCGGGGCTTGTTGGAACCATCTATGGGCCACTCTGACTCATATGCACACCAAGGTCTTGTACATACCCATTTTCCGATTAACCAAATAACTTTTCTGTTTAACCACTATGACGCTACTCTCCCCAACAACGGTGCCAAAATGATCAGCTGTAGTAGCTTACATTTAATTTTGTCAATCTAGGTTAATCCAGGTTAGATTTAAAGAGTAGCAATCCAGTATATATTGTACTGTAGTAATTAATACTAAGCTTAGATTAGATCTCTTTCTGGTTTCATATGTTGCAAAAATTAAATTTTATGGAAAATAGATTAAAATAAAATAAAATATGCAATTTATGAATTATTCTATATGAGTATATGTGGATCCATGAATGATTTAATTATGCATAATATAATTTATAATTATTTTTGTATTCAATTTAATTAAGTTTATTATTTAAAATTTATTCTACATTCTAACTCTATTTACCAGGGGGAAGAGATTCGGGACTAACCTTTCGGAGTGGGCCTTGCCTCCGGAAGGTTAGTGTGAACCCCTTTCCCTATTTTCTATTTAGTAATAGACTCTCATTTAATTAATATAATTTTTAATTATTTCATAATTACAAGAGAATAAAAGAAATAAAAATTACCAAAGCAAGCAAAATATAAAATAATTATAAAACACAGTTACCATATCCTAAAGAAAATATTGCTACTGCTTTATTATTGAAAATCAAACGTACATGGCTGCACATCCAACTTTCAAAATTGCATACAAAATATTACATCAGGAATAATCACATATTACAGATATTTCTTTTTCGCTCGCCATTCAACCAAGCCTTTTCAAAGGCCTTGTATGCAAATATATATTGTCACTCAGACAATTTCGAACATAACTCCCCATATTTCTCCCATATGGTTTGGACTTGATCATGCAACAACTTTATTCTAACAAGAATAATCTAAATTAACACATCTCCTAAAATACTTGGACTCAATAAATATTCTATTTGGTCTAAGTGGCAACTAATTATAACATAATACTAACTTTGACTTGGTGGGATAGCTACGTAACAATACAACCCTTGAATTAGAATTTTTCTACAGCTTTGATCCCTTTTTTTAGGGAAGGATGCATTTATTACAAATATTTACGTATTGTTATAGAAAATATCATAACAAATTCATGCCCCAAATAAATGATGAGTCACCCACATTTGATTCTTCTAAACGCCTATGTGGAATTTGAAATATTTTGTGTTCCAACTGCCCACATGGTGTTTGACCAAGCCATATCTTATGTGGCATTTTTATTATGCGAAACAGGTATTTTCGTAGATTTTTCCAAGTTTTCGTAATACCCTTCCATAGCGTCCTTCCGTAGCACCCTTCCATAGCATGCGTCCATGTGTCTCCAATATATTTTCATGATATTGGTTCCTCCTTTCTTCAATATATGACATGTATTTTGCTATAATATTACCTACCAAAAACATACAAAAACTTCGTACAATTTGTGTAAAATATGATCATTTATCATTTTAACTTCATTTATCAAATTTATTAATAAATCACATAAATAAGGTAAAAATAATAATTAAAACACATTTACTTTCATAATTTTGCAGATAGAAAACATATAATATTTGCATAAAATATGTGTCAATTTGGCACTCATCACCTACCCTTGCCACCTCAATCACACATCTCATCCTAGTCACACCTACCTTTTGCCACCTCACTCCCACACCTCATCCTAGTCATACCTACATATTTTCCACTTCTTCTCTCATTGCTCCAAGTGAAAAATCTCTATATTTTCATCTTACATGTCCTTTCCACTAGGCTATCCTTTCTTGCCAAGTCATTTCCCCTCACCAACCATCCTCCAAGTCTATAAGTTCCCCTATTGTTCCTCCATGGAAATAGGAGAGAGATTGTAACCCTTATTGAAACTCTACTAGAATTCTAAGAAAATATATCCAAGCCCAATACATCCTTTCTCACCTATTGCCTCTCTCCATACATGAAATCAGCCATGACAACAACTTAAGACCCTTCTCATGCATATATCACATTATGTAATCACCTATGATAGAGAAATTATATTATCTTCAAATTGCTCCTAGAGGTATTTTACATCCTTTCATAGGTCTTAGATCAATTTCACATGAATCTAAGTATCAAAGGTTATGATTGCCACACCCTCATCAGTGAGCATTTAGGACCACCACACCCCTAGTGGTTAATATTTAGGACCACTAGACCCCTAGCTGTTTGCACTTCAAGACCTACAAAAGTTATCAAATCGACCATCGATAAAAGCAAATAACCAAAAAAAGGTAAGTAAGGTATGTTTTCATTGTGTCTTATAGCATCTCTTATGCCAAATTATCATTTTGGATCCATTTTGTATGCACTTGTAATTGATATTCATCATTTTGTGAAGTCAAGGTCTAAATAAGCTAGGTCTAGTAGATGCTACTGATTTATATTTTTGATTATGTGTGGGAGATGATTGGAGCATACATAGCCCAATATGGTCTAGCTACAAACCAAATCCCAAAACCCACCCACAATTTGAGGAGGATTTGAAAGCATTTAAATTTTCATTTAATCTTGTTTTGTAAAAGTGGGAATTATCCATTCTAAAATCCCTAATTATCACTTTTTGTAATACATATTTCATGTTCAATGCAATGGCACATTTTCTTGTCTTCATTTTGGAAATCCTCTGGTCAAAATTTTTGGTCCTAAAATCGTAGAGTTTATTCTCCATAATATTATTTGTTGTTTGGCATCCCTTCCAAGATAATCTTAGATAATGGCCCACCATTCAAAAATAAGGATGTTTTAGTGCTTTGTTTGTAGCAACCCTGGGGAAGCAGCGCATTTTCCACTCACTCTATTTGCGATTATTATTGAATATTTTAACGTTTAACATGCATTAAATTAAAAATCATAAAAGGAAGAGACGTAGCCGAAGTATGAAGAAATAAACAAATGAATGCTTTGTATTGATATTTCCAAGATCCGGTTACATATAAATCCCTTTACGGGATACCCTTAATTTGATACATGATTTTACACAAAGAGGGTAGTAGATGTATAAAATATCCCCTTGCAAAGGGAGATGCACTTTCCCAAGCTTCTCAATGATGTACATGAAACTATATAAGGGCTTATAGATGCCTCCTTCTCCATGTCTGATTTCTAGAGGTATCCTCTTGCTTTCATATGTTGTGGATTTGCTCAATGAACCTGTAGCCCTGCAAGTAATGAAATAACAACACATGCTTAGATGTCCAAGATTGCCTCCCCAGATGATGTTGTTAGCGATAAAAATAAATGCAATAAAACTAGTACTATGAATGCCAATAAATGAAGTAAATATTATTCTAATGATATGAAAGCATGGACAAAGTAGAATAAAAGAAACTAACACCTAAACCCTAGACTAGGTTGTAGACCACTATCCAGGACAACGACCACTAAGGTGAAACCTTTATCTATTTATCCAAAGGCTATGGGCTTAAGTCTGCTACTAATGTTAAATTATTACTGTATGTGCATGGATGATTACCTCTCAATTGGCTAGCACTTCATTGCTCCTCAAGGGTGTTCAGATTTTCTCTCCAATTCAGTAGGGCTTCACTATAAAACTATCTCCAAGGGAAGCTCTCCAAGTATCCAAAAGCTCTCCTCAATGGTTCCACCTATTCAAAGTTCTGATATATGATATATGATGTTCTCTCTCTCTTGATTCATAAAAGAAGGTCCACTAGTGCTTTTAGGTTTACTCCTTATAAAGTGTTCAAAACCCTAGGTCAACGTTCAAACCCTAGGAATGAATCCCTCATGCGCACTAGATGTTAGCATGAGAATTCAAGCTTTTGTCTACCCTTGAGGGGTACTTAACTAATGTCTAAATCTAGACTTGAGTCCTTCATGTAGACTGGCTATGAGGAGGAATGCAAATTTGTCCCCGCTCGGCATTATTGCATGTAAACTACCACTTTCACCTGATATTAGGCAATATTGGTGGCAAAATGCATTTTACGTTTTAGCTACTATGGTCTGCAGTGACTAATGTTTGGTCACTTTGAGTTGCAGTGACCAAGATCCAGCCACTCTAGTCCATAATGGACAGTCTTGGATGGGTTGAAAATGCCCCAAATGAGTGGTAGAAACCACTTTTGATACTTGGAAGATCCCAAGGTTTTGTCACATGATCTAGGATTGTGCCCATGTGAGTAGTATCCCTAAATATGACATGTTTTAGGTGTCTACAGATGCCCATTTTTATGATGCGCTGAGTGGAAAACACAGTGCGGAGCAAAAACATAGACTGCTATGTTTTTAGGGTGTATGATGATCATTGATTTGATCAATGCTAGATGGCCCAATCATGCAAGATGACACACATCCTTGAATCATTACTTCAACCTAATTGAAGGCTTAATTTAGCACATGGCTTGCACATGTCCACTTGCACTCATTCCTCAAACGCAATCGGGTAGCTTATGTTGCTACAATAGAACCGACCAGAGGAGAGCTACAAGTTGAAGATGTCATATTTTCTTATGAACCCAACAAAAGAGGAAAGTTTTGTAAGAGTTGTATGCAATAATTCATAGGATGAACACCATTTTGATATGATCGAGTGATCTTTGGTTGACTTTGATTATGATTATTTGAATATTTTAAGTACCCCCTCACACAATGAATTGGTGAGGGAAGGGCAATGAATGAAGCGACAAATCGCTTGACCAATTTGACTATTTTTGGTTCCTTTATAGCTGTTTGTTCTTTTAATATGCAAACCCCCATCCAAGTGTGATTTCAATTATTTATGATGATCTTTCATCCCTATCCCGGGGAGCGGTCCAGCTACAAATAGCCTTCTTAGGAAGTTAGGATGAGTGATTATGTTTATGCTTGTATTGCATCACTTGGCTTAGTGTTTTTGGTGTCATAAGAGAATTAGGATGATTCCATCATACCCATGGAGCAGTCCGACCATATTGATCTTCTTTGGGGTTGAGGTGATACATTGTAATTCCAAAATGAGTAATTTTAACCCAAGTATCTCTATGGTAACTTACTCATCTCACCGAGTTACATGGAGTGTAAATAGTTGCAACTACTGAGTTGATAGAGTAAGTAACTGAATACGAAGCTTACTCGAGATTTGTTTTTATGTAATTTTTTTGTTATTTTGATCATTCTGATGATTAGGGACCATAAAAATGTACTTATTTAATTTTTTTCTATTCTTCCTGGAAGGAATATTCCTAATTTTGCTTGTGCATATGGCCGCTATCAGATCCAGTAGTTGCTAAATGCCTGCCTATGGTTGCTCTCATCTTGAGCGGCCAAGAATTTTGGGCCACTGACGTTAGCAGTGGTCGAGGCATAACTTAAGAAATATAAAATCAATCTAGGGTTTTGAATTTTCATTCTTCCAACTAGCAATTTTGCTTTCTATATATTTAGCGAGAAAGTGACATTTGTGACTTGGAGTGCTACTGCATTGGAGACTATGGTTGCACAGGTTGAGACATCAATGAGCAAAGGAGTTGAAGCTTCTTGGGTATTTTCTCAAACCTTAACCATGCTTTATTTTTCTAGTAAAATTGAACCTCACTAAGTAATCGGTAAATGAACCTCATTAACTCTTCGACAATGAATCAAACATTTAGATAGGTTTAGCTTGGGTTTTGTTTTGGTGGGCTTACCCCCATTTTACAAAATTTTCAAATTTTTTGGCATTTTTGGCTTAGGGTGTATGCATCTGTCATGTCACCCATCGGTCGATGTCATCCAGAGTGGTTTTTTTGGCCTGTAGTTTGGCCGTTGTCGCTTAAAGCAGCCAAATTTGAATCCAACGATCATAAATTTGACCATTGGGGTTTGGTTGCTTCTAGATTTAGCGGCCAGTTTCTGGCTACTGTAAGTAACAGCGACCAAGATACTTAGGCAATTTTTTGTAATTTTTCTAGATTTTGTTATGATTGATTATTTTTTTTTTGAATTTTTGAGTTACCTTTTTGTATTATGTTTAGGTGTATTTATTCCTCTTTCATTCAGAATTAGGATAGTTTATCATTATTTGCATAGTTTTTCATGTTTTATTGTAATTTATGCCTTAGATGCATCGTAGTTATGCCCTTGTTTTTTTCTCCTAGATTCTCACTACTCAGGCTCGAGACCCAAAAACCCTAAATGACCTCCTCCCACTACTGGATGATATAGACTGGGTCTGGCTTAAGGCCTACAGACTACAGTATGTTACCTGGTTGCCTCAGATTATGTCGTATCAGTCCTACCTCATTGCCCTGGTTCACCGATGGGACCCCAAGATGAACACCTTCCAAATTCCTACCGGTGAGATGATTATCACACCAGAGGACATGTATAGGATTTTTTGGATCCCCTTTGATGGAGTGGCCATCGCCTCTTCAGCCACTAATTATCATGATACAATATTTCTTTGGGTGTTCAAGAGGCATGTTGTGACTGCCTTCAAGGACACCAAGTCTGGAGGTGTATCTATTATATGTTGGTACAGAGAGTGTGTCTTCTCAGAGAGACACGTGGTATTGCTAATGGTCATCAGCAATATTTTGATCCTAGATTGCTCAGGCTTGAGGCTCTTGTGGAACCTCTTTGCTATGGTTCAAGACTTGCTAGATAGCATGAAACCTATCATCTATGCATGGGGTAGGTCCCTACTAGCATAGTGCTATGATGAGTTGTATCACATACACCAATGGGACTACATCATCTTTGGTTTTAGCTTACTCCTTTAGGTATGGGGATGGGAGCATATTAGCATAGATCATCTTAGAGGACTCCCCGCTAAGATTATAGGTGTTGATGCTAGTATGCAGTGCTATGCAGCTAGATGGGATTGATAGCGTGATGAGTGCAAGAGATGCCTAAAAATGGGGGAGCTCCCCCACTATATTGCTACTTTCACTAGGCTACATGCCGAAGCTATCATGTGGCATCCATATTACGAGTGCCCAAATTGGGATGATCCACCCAATTTTACAACTAGGATACAATGTGAGTGGTGGCTCATTATCCATAAGGTCAACATCAAAGAGTATTTCTTCTACTCCCAAGTTCTTATTTAGTATGGATTACAGTAGGATGTGCCACTTGTCCCATTCCTATACAGACGCATTAGAGTAGAGAGAGACCTCCCTCCTCCACATGTTACAGAGTTGGCTGATGAGGAGCATGCCCCAGCAGTTGACCCATGTGTCACTAGGAGAGTCAGATGCATTTGCACAGTGGTGGGGTGATTGGATGTGGCATGGCGATGGCAGTATGGACCACGAGAATGATGGTGGAGATGGTGGTGCAGATCCAGTAGGGTGCAAAGTCCAAGCTAGGAGCAAGGTATGGGGATAGCTGATAGATCAGGTGGTAGCAGAGGAGCAGGAGGCTCCTAAGGAGGAGGAGGAGGAGGAGGAGGATCCTGAGGAGAGAGATTCTTCTCTAAGAGTGTAGCTGCATGATGTAGAGGTTGAGCTCTAATTGGCCAAGATCCAGGTACAATATCATGATGATATCATTATCCAGTGGGATGCTACTATAGTATAGTGGTATGCTACTATAAAGCAACTCACAACTCAAATAAAAGCTTTGTAGGCTGCTATCGAGGGCGATGCCACCAAGATGTAGGTGATTGTTGATCCTTCTACACCTTAGGGTCCTACAAGGATATATATGGGGGTAGAAATCAGGAAAATGTAGACTTTGCTAGATGAGTATTAGGTGATGATTGCTAGTCATGTAGGTCACATTGCTTCCCTCGAGATGTAGATCAGGAGGCTAGGAGCCACTCCTAGGGAGAGGACAAGTGTAGGTAGGTCACAGGCTAGTGGGCGCTCTATCTCAGGGCAGTCTTCCATCTGGCCTAGTCAAAGGACCTGAAATCGCATAGAGAGGCCAGCAGGCTCACATCACTCCACTTGAGATCCATCCACAAGGTATGGTGATGTAGGGGGTACATACCCAGTGTTTGATTGATGATGCATCAGACTTTTATTTTTGAGATCAACTAACCTAAATGACTGTAACCTTCAGGTATTTTTGTATATCCATGCACTTTGGGATACACATTTTTGAGACACACATATTTAGGAGATATTTGCATTATGCTTCATTATATATTTACATTATGCTTCATTATGTGTGTCATTTATTGCTTATGTTTTTGTTTTACTTATGTGATGCGATGATGGAATTATGATGAATTGATGTATGTGTTAGATGATGGACGATACTTATGATGATGCAGATATTTTAGATGGATTCTTATGTATGTGTTTATGTAAATGCTTATGTGACATGATGTGATGTATCATGAATTGATTTGATGATGGATTTATGATTCTATGTATGGGTGGATGCAATGATGTGATATTAGATGTGGATGGATGATTTATGACATTATGTATTTATGGATGCAATGTTCTCGTTAAATACATGTTTAGTTTTGATTTAATTGTATGCATCTAACTTATGTTATGATATTAAATGCAATGTGTCATGCACTGTTCAATATAATGTGGATGAACCTATATACTTTAATAGCTTAAAACATAAGGAATGCATATGATATGATTTCATCAATTTGAATGGGTGATACCACAGAAAGTATAATAATCATGAATGTAAATAATCACTCTTATCACAAGAACTAATTATTTAGGCATTCATATGTGATATGTAATGACATGGAATGTATGTAATTTCTTGATAAATCTTATGTGGTTTAAAATATTACAAAATAGTCAATGGCTGTGTAGACTAACATCCATCTAGTATCTATCCTACTTTTTTAATACCCCTTAATTCACAAAACCTCATAAAGAAAATTGATGATGTGATGGATGATATAATTTTTTGCTATGTAGGAATTTTTGAGGCTTTTCTTGAGACTCAAACACTCTAGTTACCCTATCAATAACTGTGTATTGACCATACAAGACTTTTGAAAAGCAAGGCTTTAATAATGGACCTAGATATTCTTATCCATATGTGAGCAAATGAATATATTTGGATAGAACTTAAACATTTCCTCCGATGTCAGATGGGATTCTTTCAGCCCATTTCTAATATCATGGATCCTCAATTGTTCATCTTATTCTGTGTTGGACTTAGTTGGACTATACCACTAGGTAGCATTGGGTCACCTAAAGCTAGCTCATCCACATGTAAACTTTGGTCTAAAAAAATGCAAAATGCTATTGTGATAGACATATCGTCATGCGTAAGGGTATCACCATTGCCAAGCATGGATGTACACCAACCTGTAATGGGGATCACATTCCGGTTTTATGCAATGCTGAGAATTCCAAGGATTCAAGTTCCATTCCCTTTTTTTCTTTATTTTATTTAGGATACTTGCTCATGCTTAGTGATAAAAATCACTGTTTATTTTTTATTAATTTTTTTTTTTGAGCAAGGGACTTATGTAGTGATGATAATCACTATTTTATTTGTTTTTGGACTTTTTGAACTATGAATTTGGAAACTGGTGTTTTGAATTTGTGCTTTGTTTCAGGATTTTTGCTTATTTTAATGAAAGCAAGGGATTTATGCAGTGATGATAATCACTCATTTCTAGGTAGGGCAGAACTTTTCCTTTTACCAATTCTTAGCTCCTTTGAACCGGTCGTATAGGGGGATAAGCAAGGAAGATCCTTTTTTTCTTAAGGTAACCTAGACCACTTTTGTAGCTTTCATATTTCCCTTGTACCAACTAGGATTTTAGTGTTTCAATTAGTGATGGGATCCTGAATATCTAAGGCATTCACGACTAGACATCACTCTCTACTAATCAATATGGCTTCCCACAAAAACTAATAAGACCACTAGATATGGTTGAATGATCAGAAAATCTTAGCCTATTCCTTATAGAAACATGATATGGTTGTGTTGAAAAACATAGTTACACACATGGATGAATGGATGAAGATGGACTTGTGTAATTGTGGTTGTGATACAAACTATAGCATCATTTGTAATAATGTGATCATAACATATGCAAATGCAATGGATATGCATATTTGATGTAATGCAACTATATGAATGTAGGATGCAACTATTTTTGTATTTTTGATTTTGCATTGTTTTTGTATTTTTGAATGTATTTTGATCAAATGGTTTATTGTGCCTTTGGGGATTTTATATTTTGACCAAGTGGCATGAAGATACCCTTGGAGCCTTTTTGATTGAATTTTGACCAAGCGGTATGGTTTACCCTTGGAGCATTTTTTATTGAATTTTGACCAAGCGGCTGGTTTACCCTTGGAGCATTTTTTGATTGAATTTGACCAAGCGGCTGGTTTACCCTTAGAACATTTTTGATTGAATTTGACCAAGTGGCTTGTATACCCTTGGAGCATTTCTTATTTAATTTGACCAAGCGGCTAGCTTACCATTGGAGCGTTTTTTATTGAATTTTAAATTTTTACGTTTTTTTGAACTTGTTTGTATTTTTTTGTATTTTATGTATATTTGAATGTTTTTGCATTTTATGTATAAAATATCTTCAAATGAATGATATTGAGAGGCTCAGGCTCCTCAATTCCATCCAATGATGTGAGGCGATATGTCCCAGGCCCAACCTTTTTTGAAATCATGTAGGGTCTATCCAGTTTACCGTAAATTTTTCTCATAGGTGCGGTGGTAGATTTGAGTTCTATTGGTTTTCTTTAAGCACAAGATCCCCAAATTTGAATTATCTCAAGTGGAATTTACTATTGTAAGCTTACACAAGGTGATCTTGATAAATATGGAGATGATCCAAGGTATTTACTCGATGCTCATAAAGAAGCGTAAACTGATCGAGGCGGGCTTGTCGTGCGGTTTCATCATCTAAGAAATCCTTAAATGCTATGCACAGGGTTGGAATTTCTAAATCTAGGGGCATTATGGCTTCAATGCCATATACAAGTGAAAATGATGTTTCCCTAGTGGGTGTTCACACACTATTATTGTATGCCCATAATGCCAGAGGCAATTGCAAATGCCAGCCCTTATGATTATATTTTACCATCTTCCTCAAGATGGAGACTATTGTTTTGTTTGAGGCTTCTAATTTTCCATTTGCTTGCGGATAATAGGGTGTTGAAAAAATATGTTGAATATGGTATTTTTTCATTAAAGCATACACTTTTTTTTTCTTGAAAGATGGCCCATTATCCGATATTATCTTTGAAGGGACCCCAAAATGACTTATGATATTGTGGAGTATAAACTTCGTAATCCTTGGTCCAGTTGTCGATGTCAAGGGGATCGCTTCGACCCATTTGGTGAAATACTCAGTGGTCGTTATGATGAATGTGTGTCGACCTATGTATGGGGGTGAGATCTTCCCCACTAATTCTAGTCCCCACTACAAGAAGGGCCATGCTGCCTGGATGGGTTGCAAGGCTTGTGATGGCAAGTGAGTGAGGTTTGCATGATTCTAGAATTTAATACATTTCTTGACATACTTGCAACAATCATTTTCCATAGTGGGCCAATATTAACCCATTCTCAAGATGCACTTAATGATGGCCATGCCACTAAAGTGACCACCACACGTGCCATTGTGGTCTTGCAAAATTTCCCAAGATGCTTACTGGGGCTGAAGACAACGAAGGAACATTCCATCGTAGCCTCGCCTATAAAGGATATCTCCTAGCAAGATGTACCTAGTCACCTTCTATTTAAATGCTCGTGTTTCGGCATGCGATAGGCCTTACGGTACCATTCCAAGTTTTAGAAAATCCTATAATTAGAAAATTCAATCCTAATAAATCACAACCTTTATGGATAAAATGGCATGTCCCTCCTGTGGACCGCAATCTGAGAACACAGATTGAGAAACAACCCTATGGTGAATGGTTGTACGACACTCCGTAGGACCTTAAGTGATCAAAGATTCCCAAGGTTTTATTTGCAAGAAATCTCTTGCTCTAAAGGACCAATCCTGATTTGGTTTGGTCTGGATCATGTTGACTGACTCTTGATTTTCCATAGCCTCACGTTGTATTACTAAGTGCACAAGAACTTTAACATGAATGGTTGTGAAATCAGCAAATGGATTCTAAGGGATTAAGGATCCCAAATATTCCATGGTATCTACAAATTTGTTTGACGTATGAGGGATTACCTCGATGTCATACCATTCTAGTTAGGCTAGGTAAGTGTCAACAAGCTCCTTGTAAGCTTTCAAGAGTGGGCACCTACATTGGAACAATCCTTTGACTTGATTAACTATGAGCAAAGAGTCACAAAATATATTCAATATTTTAATGCCCATTGCAACAACTGCTTGGAGTCCCAAGATCAAGGCCTCATACTCTATGTTATTGTTCATGCAAGGGAAGTCTAATTTGAATGATAGGGGTAATGGAGCACCCTACGGTGTGATAAATACTATCCCTACTCTACCCCCTTGCTTGTAATTTGAACCATCAAAGAATAATGCCATGTCTCTTTCTTTCTCAGGTTCTTTGAGTTCATGCAGATATGATAATGCGAAGACCACATCATTAGGCAATTATATGGTGAGAGGTTTGCTATCCTGAAGAGGTGCCTCTACTAATTTATTTGCTATGACTTTTCCCTTGATGGACTTCTAGATTATGAACTCTAGATAAAATTATGTCAACAACATGATCCACTTTGCAGTATGTGTAATGTGATAGGTATTGTTCATCATATATTGCAAAGGATTTTATTTTGATATAACGTAGGTCGCATGGCTTAACATGAAGTGTCACAACTTTCTAGTTGCAAAGACCACTGCCAAGCACAACTTTTATACATATGCATATCCTAGCTCATAACTCACCAAGGTGCAACTGATGTAATATACGACTTGCTCTTTGTCTTGTGCATTATTTTGGGCCAACATGGTGCCCAAAGCAAAATTGGTAGCCGATATGTACAGTAAAAATGGTACCTCTGGCCTTGGTGGATTCAACACTAGTGGTGTTGCTATGTAATTTTTTATCTCTCCAAAGGCTTGTTGATATTCTTCATCCCAATTAAACGGGACATCCTTGCATAGCAACTGATTCATGGGTTGACACTTATATGATAATTGAGCAATGAACCATTTGATGGATGCTACTGTTAGAATATTATTATAATGTGCACTATGCCTATAATTGACAGGTTGACATTTATCTTATGCCACTTGTCCCTATCTTCAGTTTGAGTTGGAGTGGTGTCTTCTGAAAGACACTTGGAGTGGAGCTTATGACACTTGTCATATCTCCCTCCTAAGCTTGATGCTTATATATTGTAAGATAACTTGTAAATAAGTTGTGCCTTATTTTTCAGTCCCAACATCTGGTATCAGAGCGGTGAGATCCGCCTGTGGGATTTTTGTTTTTTAGTATGGAGTCAGGGAGTATGCTCTCCACTCATTGAGTGGATCAAAAACCAGAAACTCCCTTCCTCCTTTCTAGTTTCTGATTTTTTATCTCCCCACCCCTGTTCCTTGTGAGAAAGTTTTTTTGTGAAAGTCTTGAAAAGTTTGTATTGCATAGTTGTGATATTGGGGACTTTAGGGTCTAGTTTGATTTTTTTTTAAGGGTATCCGTGTAGCAGACAGTTCTTGAGTCCTTTATACATCAATTTCTATAGTCATCGAAGAGCATTTTTTACGGCTATTTTAGCCTTATTATACCACAATTGTAAGCCTGCGCACCGAAGTAGCCAAAGATAAGGAGGACAGAATATTGCGCTGTGCAGCCGCAGTTGTAGCTGTTGACATAGAAACGCACAAGCAAGGTTACTTTCATTGGACTTTTGCAATAAACGGGCATACCACTGCTGCAAAAGTTGAGGAATAAGGTGTGCATTAGCAGGAGAAGAAAGATCGATATTCTTTTCCAAGGCCCAAGCCTGAAGAGATTGTATCTGAGCATTTGCATACTAGTTATTTGCAATATTTTGCATTGCATGCTGATTTTGAAGACCTTGTACTGGCCTTCCTATGCTGCTCGGTGACTTCTTGAACATAGCCATCTGTGCTTGGCTTGCTGCTGCCTGCATCCACATCAGTTCTTGAAGTTTCAAATTGTTTAAGACATCTTGGTCTGGTACAGTTGGACCAATTGCACCTGCTTTACCCTGGTACTGAGATTGGATATTAGCCCGAGCCTTGATCTGATTTTCCTGCAAAGCAAATTGCAAGTAGGGATTGGGATGCATCTGAGTCTGAGTTTTTGACTGTCCTTCACATTGAATCTGAGAAGTTGCCTGCTGCTGCTAGGCTAGATCCATAAAATTTCTTGATTGCTAGGATATTTGTGTTGGACCAGTTGGCCCACAAACACTACTACCCCCAACAATCCCTTGAATGCCGCCTGGCTGATTTAGTTTCTGCTGCTGGGGGTT
Organism: Wollemia nobilis; assembly: GCA_028583015.1. Lineage (NCBI taxonomy): Eukaryota > Viridiplantae > Streptophyta > Pinopsida > Araucariales > Araucariaceae > Wollemia > Wollemia nobilis. The sequence goes on along the minus strand of JAQPPZ010015005.1, from coordinate 3,336,944 downwards.
ATTTTGTTGTTGCACTGATTCAAACCCATGATGTGCAGGTGAGAGCAACACAGGAATATTAAAATTCCATGCTTGGAGGTTGTGCTCGAAGCTGCCATTTGTTTGTCGATCAATGGGAAAATAAGCGACGAGGAGCAAAAATTTGGAGTTTTTTGAGCGATTGTTTTCACTTCATTAGTGAAATTTGTTTCCAGGTCTATCCTGCAGATCTGTTATCGTTTGTGAAAAATTGTGAATTGTCGTGTTGTTGATGTGGCGCAGCTGAAGCAGTGTTGGTGATCTTGAAAATCTTGCCGCTCATTCAGCACATTTCCCACCCCTCAAACTCTGAATTTGCACGATCATCGAATGCACGTAGAACACGCCTTGGTATCCATGCGGAGGAAAAATCAAGCACAAACTGTCAGAAATCATCGTCTCCTTCCGCCTTTACACTGCAAGTGCTATTAAAATTTTAAAAAGAGGTCATTTAAAATAGAAGTTTCTTAGGGGTAAAATATTTGTCTTTTAATATTTCATGAAATTTTTGGTTCAGTTTTCAATATTGTTGTTACGAAATTCAAGTCAAAATTACCAAAAGGAGGGGTAATTAATTTCATTTTTGAAGAATGGTATTTTGGCAGTGCATTATAAAAAAAACTCCCAAGTTAAGCATTTTCTTGGAGAGTAGCACTCGGATGGGTGACCATTTGGGAATGTCCCGGAGCTGCACATTTTTTTTAAAAGTCATTGTTTTTTTGCTTTTTTGAAGCATCAAATTGTATCCGACTATAGGCTTATATATAGTCGTTGGAAAGAGAATTTCGAGGGGGATCCATTGGTGCAATTATTTTTCAGTTTTGAGATCATTTACTCAACTGAATTTTGACTTGAAGTTGATATTGTAAAAAGAGTGCATTTTCGGTTGCATCCGACACTCTTGGTTGATAATTTTGACAAAATTGTGAGAGGCTCAATTCTAAGTCTTTGGGGAGGACATTATGCCAAGTCATTCATTGAATTTGGCAAGTTTGAAGGCAATCTTGTAAAAGGAGGCATTGATATTGTCTCATTTTTTTGGAGGCACATTTGGGGCTAATTTGTTTTTTAGCCAAATACAAATCATCAACTTAAGGGGTGATTTAGGGCCCCTTGTCCCTTGTCAGTGGATTCATTTTGTGGCACTCTCTTGGCCACTAGGTGTTTGTTGCTTGCATCTTCTATTTGGGCTTTGTATACATTTTATGCTTGCTATCACCCTTGCATGACTTTGGGTTTTATAATTGTAATCAAGTGTAGTTCCAATTCATACACACTTGACACTAAGCCATATACAAGCAAGCAAACACATACAGGCATTTTTCAGCAATAATACATTGGCACATTGATTGTAATAATTCTACAAAAAGCAAGCATCACACTTTTATAACCGCCTATGTTCCACGTATCAACTTCTCAAAATACTTATAGTCTCCCTCACGTAAGGGCGGGTATATTGAGTAGTTTGGTATAAAGGTCTGGCAGGTTATTCCCTTTCAGAATCGCCTATGTTCCACGTATCAACTTCTCAAATACTTACAGTCTCCCTCACGTAAGGGCGGGTATATTGAGAAGTTTGGTATAAAGGTCTGGAAAAATTCTAATTCTTACTCTCTTTGGATAGAAAAAGGCACTTATGTTCAACTTAACCCTCCCACTGTTGGAATCTCTTGAAGATTCAGAGTGGAAAAACTAGGCGAACCCTCCTCTGGATCTTCAGCGGTGTACCCTAGATTTTTTTGAGGGATCTAATTTGGCATTTGTCGTTCTTACTTCATCCTTTGTTGAGCTCCCTTTTCTTTTGATCCTTTTCTAAATCATGGCTACTACAAATCTATTAAGTGGACTTACAAAGAAACTTGAAGGAGCACAGACTTTTGCAAATTGGAAGTATGAGATGGAGTCAATATTAATGATGAATGACATGTGGGACTTTGTGAGAGATAGGCAGGCTAATGAAGACCCACTCACTGCACCTACAGACCCTAAAGAAAAAGCACAATTTGAGAAGAATTCCAACATAGCTTTAAGTTTAATCAAGCTAGCTACAGGAATTCAATGCAGAGAAACAGTAAGGGCTGCAAAAACACCTAAACAAGCATGGGATGCTCTCAATAGATTGTTTGATAGGCCAAGTCAAGATAATATTTTGTATCTCAAACAAAAATTGCACAATCTATGTATGAAAGGCTCACTTACCGATTATCTTATGGAAGTGAAGTCTATTAAAAATGATTTCTTAGTCACTGGTAAAACCCTAGATGATAATGAATTAATTCCAATAATGTTGCATGGTCTTCCTTCAAAGTTTCACTCCTATGCTACCATGTTAGACTTGAGTGGTAAAACAATGAATTCAACACTTGAGGATATTGAGATCCTACTTAAGAAGCATGAGCAAGCCCTAATCAAAGATGAATAAATTGAAGCCACATCAACAGCTTTTGCCACCAAGGCAACTTTACAACCTAAACAAAACAAGGGTCAAAATCAGCATAATCAAAATCAAAGGGGTAGACAACACCAGAGATACACACAATACTAGCAAGCAACCAAATCAATAGTACCATCAACAACCACGTCAACAAGAGCAACCACAACAACAAGCAGATACCAAGCAAGAGCAAAGATGGCAAACAAGACCTCAAGGGGGTCAAAACAACAATCAACAAGGGTGTGAATATTGTGGAAAATGGAATCATAATATTGCTAATTGCTATCAAAGGCAAAGAGAACAGGGAGAACCACAAAATAATAATATGAACACATTGTATGCAGCCAACCAAGTTAATGTTGAAGATAAAGAATGTTGGTATATTGATTCTGAGCAAGCAAAGCACATGACAGGAAGGCAAGATTGGTTGACCAAGGTTCAGCCCACATCAAATCAATTCATTACTTTTGGTGATGAAAGTGCTCTACCCATTGAAGGTGTTGGGGAGGCACCACTTACTTTGCATGATGGTAATAATGTTCCTGCAACAGATGTTTTGTATGTGCCTGGTCTTAAAAGGAGTCTTCTTTCTATTGGACAACTTACAGATAAGGGCTATAATGTCTATTTTGAAAAAGAAAAATGCTACATTAAGGAACCCAATGGCAATGTCAAGGCCATGGGAGTGAAAAAGGATGGTGTTTACTACCTCCTTACAAAATCTGTAACACAAACATCTTTGCATACAACAACTACTTTCTCTTTGGAGTACATGTGGCATGAAAGATTGGGACATTTAAATTTTAATAATCTTCAAATGATGGCTACAAAAGGATTAGTTAAAGGACTCCCACATCTTAAGGAGTCAAAATGTTTTTGTGAGCCATGTGTAATAGCCAAACACCATAGGCAACCATTTGAAACAGGAAAGGCATGGAGAGCTAATAGACCTTTGCAATTGATTCATTCAGACATTTGTGGGCCAATGTCTGTTCAATCTTATACTGGGGCAAAATACTACATCACTTTCATTGATGATTACAGCAGAAAGGTATGGATCTACCTAATTCAATATAAGTGGCAAGCCCTTGATAAGTTCAAAGAATTCATCGCACTTGTTGAAAGAGAAAGTGGCTATCAAATCTCCACCTTAAGATCAGATAATGGTGGAGAATATGTCTCCAATGAATTCTTTAATTTTTGTAAGTATCATGGGATAAGGAGGCAATTCACAACCCCTTATACCCCGCAACAAAATGGAGTTGTTGAGAGGATGAATCAAACAATCACAAATAGGGCAAAATCAATGTTACATGCTGCTATATTACCTAACTCATTTTGGGGAGAAGTTGTTCTTACTACTGCATACTTGACTAATAGGTCATACACAAAGGCCTTACATGAAAGAACACCTGAAGAAGCATGGAGTGGAAGAACGCCCTATGTGGGCCATTTGAGAATATTTGGATGTGATGCCTATGCTCATATTCCTCATAAGAAAAGGAAGAAGTTTGATGATAAGAGCCAAAAATGCATCTTTGTTGGCTATAGTGATAGTGCCAATGCATATAAATTATATGAGCCTATTTCCAAGAAAATCATTTTATCTAGGGATGTTACCTTTCATGAGTATCCACCATCTAATCCTCCTAAAACCCCCACTTTAGAAATAACTAATGAAATAGTTGCTCCATTCATGCATACAATATCATCTAGTTCTTCTCCTTCACTCATAAATCAAGAAATTCATCCACAAGAAGAACTTCCTACAAATAATCCATGTCCTCCATCTCCTCCTCATAATGATCAAGTAACAACATCCAATCCTTTACCCAAGTGGGTTCAAGCCACAATAGATGAAGCCCAAAATCATTTGCCCACCTATACAGGTAAAAGGCCTTCAGCCCTAAGACACCAAGTGAATTATGCCCTAATGGCCAAAGTCCTTAGCCAACCTGAACCTTCTAATGTCAAAGAAGCACTTGGTGATCCTAAATGGGTTCATGCCATGGATCAGGAATTGGATTCCATTGAAAGGAATCACACTTGGGAGTTAGTTGATTTACCCAAAGGAAAATATACCATAGGCACAAAATGGGTATACAAAGCAAAATATAAAGCAGATGGCTCACTAGATCGCTACAAGGCTCGCCTAGTAGCTCAAGGCTATAAGCAACAAGAGGGAATTGATTATGAGGAGACCTTTGCTCCTGTGGCTAAGATGACTACAATCAGGACAGTTATTGCTATGGCAGCTCAAAAACATTGGCCAATATATCAAATGGATGTCAAAAGTGCATTTCTAAATGGTCATTTGAAGGAGGAAGTGTATGTGAAACAACCACCAGGGTACATAGTTGAAGGCCAAAACAACAAAGTCCTCAGATTAAAGAAAGCTCTATATGGGTTGAAGCAAGCACCCCAAGCTTGGTATGCAAAGATTGACTCCTATTTCCTCAACCTTGGTTTCACTAGATCTGTAGCAGAATCTACTCTCTATGTGAAACATTGGAGGAACCACATCATTTTGATTACATTGTATGTGGATGATCTCCTCATTACAGGTGATGACATAGAAGGAATAAGGTTGCTCAAAGAGGACTTATGCAAGAACTTTGAGATGACAGATTTAGGCCTCCTCCACTATTGCTTAGGAATAGAGGTATGGCAACAGCTTGGTAAGATTTTTATCTCACAGGCTAAGTACATTCAATCTATTTTGGAGAGGTTTCGCATGGAGGAGTGTAAGCCCTCTCTAACTCCCATGGAAACTAGATTGAAATTGCTAAATAATGATGAAGAAGAAAGGGTTGATGGTACACTTTACAGGCAACTAGTTGGAAGTTTGATCTACTTAACTTCAACTAGACCAGATATTTGCTATTCAGTTGGCCTTATTTCCAGATTCATGCAGGATCCTAAGAAGAGCCATTGGATAGCAGCTAAGAGGATTGTGAGATTCCTAAAGGCCACACCTCATCATGGCCTTATGTATAAATCAAGTGATAATTTTTCTTTGATTGGATACATAGATTCAGATTGGGCCAGTTGTCCTGAAACTAGAAGATCTACATCAAGTTATTGCTTTCAATTAGGCCAAGGCTCTATTTCATGGAGCACAAAGAAGCAAAACACAGTTTCACTATCTTCAGCAGAAGTAGAATATAGAGCAGCAGTTGAGGCAACTAAGGAGGCAATATGGTTGAGGCAATTAATTCAGGATATTGGGCTATTCATACATGGTCCAACATATATATATTGTGACAATCAAAGTACCATCAAGATGACCAAGAATCCAGTTTTCCATGCTAGAACAAAGCACATTGAGATCCATCATCACTTCATTAGAGAAATGGTCCAAGAAGATATTATACACATGAAGTATGTACCAACTCAATATCAAGTAGCAGACATATTCACCAAGTCACTTGGGAAAGACAAGTTTTCTCAGTTTAGCAATTTGCTATATCTATGTACAAGAAGTCAACATTAAGGGGGAATGTTATCTAATGTTGACTTATTTTTTAGGATAGTGCACATTAAGGGGGAATGTTAGAATATTATTATTGTTATAATGTGCACTATGCCTATAATTGACAAGTTGACATTTGTCTTCTGCCACTTGTCCCTGTCTTCAGTTTGAGTTGGAGTGGTGTCTTCTGAAAGACACTTGGAGTGGAGCTTATGACACTTGTCATATCTCCCTCCTAAGCTTGATGCTTATATATTGTAAGATAACTTGTAAATAAGTTGTGCCTTATTTTTCAGTCCCAACTGCTACCTTGCCTTGTAGGCTTCTTAACTCCCTAATGTTGGTAGGGGTGGCCATTTCCATTATAGCCTTTACCTTTGCATGATCAAACTCGATGCATCTCTTAGAAAAAATGAAACCTAAGAGCTTACTAGAAGTCATGCCAAACACACACTTCTTAGGGTTCAATCTAATGTTGTGAACAACTTATGTGCATATAGTCATGGAAGATGTATGTCATGGCCCATTGATATGTGGCACAAACATTCTCTAGGCCAAATGACATCACCTTATAACAAAATGTCCCCCATGGAGTAATGAAAGTAGTCTTATGTTGGTCTTTGGGTTTGATTTGGATTTGATTGTATTTAGAAAACCCATACATTAGGGAGAGCATATCATGACCAACGATGGCATCAACAAGAGCATCTATGTTTGGCAACAGGAATGAATCCTTTGGATTTGCCCTATTCAAGTCTATGAAATATGTGCAAATACAAACTCTTCCATCTGGTTTTCCCACGAGCACCATGTTTGAGACCCATTTGGGGTAGTCAATGGGAACTATGAAAATCACATCCAATAGTTTTTGTAAATCATTCTTTACCATCAAAGCAACGGTTGGATGCATTTTCCTCAACTTTTTCTTGACTGGATTCTTCATGGGATTCAATGAAAGGTTGTGAACAACTTATAGCGACCCTGGGATGCACGCACCACTCATTTTACTCTACTTGCAATGTATTAAAACCCAAAATGAAATGGAAGACAATGAAAAGCATATAACATGAAAATAACAAGGATAGATCTATTTATTTGGATTAAAACCCGGTTACATGTCGGTCCCTCTTAGGGATACCCATTTTGATACAATAAGGTTACAAATAGGTAGAGTGTCCCTTTCGCAAAGAGGTGGTGCACTTTCAAAAACTTACTGGTTCTGCACACAAAAATGTATGAGGGCTTATAGATGCCTCCTTCTCCAAGATTGTTTCCTAGAGGGATCCCTTTTGCTCTCGTATGTTGCAAATTTTTTTCGATGAACCTGTGGCCCTGTAAGCAATGAAACAACAACAAACACTTAGATGTTTGAGAATGCCTCCATGGATGAGGTTGTTAGCAATGAATATAAAAAATGAAAGCAAGTGCAAATTAAACTAATGCTATGAATGCGAATGAATGAAATGATGCTATGCTAATGATATGCTAAATAAAATAATGAATCTAATGTATAAAACCCTAAGTTAGGCCTACGGGCCACTATCCAAGATAACGGCCACTAAAGCTACTCTCGTCCTCTTTGCTACAAAGCAATATATCAAAGCTTGCATTCTATGTTGAAATAATGGTTGCTTTGCTCGATATGTTGAATATCCTATATGCGGTAAAACCCTCAAATGGACTCTCCAAAGGGGAACTCTTCAAGTCTTGAAAAGCTCTCCTAATACTCTAGAATAATTGTCTCTCTCGTTATAGCTCAAAGAAAATTTATATCGTGTCTCCAATGATAGAAAGACCGTATGATCAATAAAATATGGACCCCCTTTGGTGCTCTTAGGCTTGCACCTTTTAAAGTGTGAAACCCTAGGTCTATGTCCAAGCCCTATGAATGAATTCCTCATGCGTAGTGAGAGTTAGCATGAGAAGCTTTTTGTCTTTTCTATGTTTAAATACTAGTTAAATAATGTCTAAATGCAAATGCAAGTCTCCCATGTGAACTGGTCATGAAAGGGAATGCAAAGTTACTCCCGGTCACCTTTATTGCATGCAGACTACCACTTTCACCCATGATTAGGCCTGTTTGTCGATAAAACTGCTTTTATGGTTTAGCCACTTTCATCTACAACGACTAAGATCTAGCCGCTATCATTTGCAGCGGCTAAGGTCTGGCCGCTCTAGGCTTGAGCGGCTAAGATCTAGTCGCTCTAGGCTTGAGCGACTAGGCTTGGATGGCTTGAAAATGCCCCAAATGAGTGGTGAGAACCACTGTTGATGCTTGGAAAGTCCAATATTATGTCATATGATATTATTGATGTGTCTATGTGAGTATCTCCCCTAAGCATGACATGTTTTAGGTGTCTACACATGCCCCTTTTTGTGATGCATTGTGTGGAAAACACAACGTTGAGCAAAAACATAGACTGATCTATTTTTAGGGTGTATGGTGATCAATGGTTTCATCAACATTGGATGGCCCAATCATGCAAGATGATGCACATCATTAGAATAATTGCCTCAACATTTAGAGGACTTAGCTCAGTGGCTTGGGTATGTTAAATTGCACTTATTTCTCAAACTCAATCGAGTAGCTTTAGCTGCTATAATAGTTCTGATAGATAGGAGAGCTACAATTGAATATGTCATGTCTATTTACGTTCCTAGCAAACAAGGAAAATTTGTGATTGTTGTATGCAATGATTCATAGGACAAAAATGATTTTGATGTTATCGAGTGATATTTTGTTGATTTTATTATGATTATGTTGAAGCTTTGAACTACCTCCTCACACAATGGATTGGTGAAGAAATGACAATGAATGAAGCGACAAGTCGCTTGACCAATATGACTAATATGGTTCCTTTCTAGCATTTTTTGCTTTTAATGGGCAATCCCACATCCAAGTGTGATTCCAATTGTTTATGATAATCATCCATCCTTATCCCGAGGAGTGGTCCAACTATCAATAGCCTTCTTAGGGAGTTAGGATGAGTGATTCTATTTATGTTCATATTGTATCACTTTGGCTTAATGTTTTTGGTATCATAGGGGAATTAGGATGATCCTTTCACACCCGTGGAGCAGTTTGACCATCTTGGTCTTCTTTGGGATTGAAGGGTGGCACATCATAATTCCAAAATGAAATGTTTTTACCCCAAGTGGCCTTATGGTAACCTACTCATATCATCAAAGTGCATGGAGTGCGAATCACTGCAATCATTGAGTGGATAGAGTAAGTAACTAGATACAAGGCCTACTTGAGATTATGATTTTATGTGTTTTTTTATTAATTTGATCATCAAGATTATTTTAATTCATCAAAATGTGTTTATTTAATGTTTTTTTGTTATCCCCCATGGAAGGAATATTTTATTTTTATGTGTGGAGTAGGCCATTGTCAAGTCCAACGGACTCTAAGTCTCTTCCTATGGCTATTTTTGCCTTGAGCGGCCACGAAGTTTAGGCCACTGACATCAATAATGGACAAGGCATAATTTGAAAATATAAAATGCACTTTTAGGTCTTTTGACCTGTCATTTTCTTTGTTGACAATTCACTTTTTAGAGCTTTGGTGAGACAACAACAATTGCAGTTTTAGAAGATACCTATGTCAAGGATATGGTTGTGTAGGGTGAGGTATTAGCTACTGGAGGAGCTGGAGCTTCTCGGGTATTCTTTCAAACCCTAAACTCTTTTTTTTTTGGATAAAATTGAACCTCACTAAGTAACTGTATCGCTCCAAATTTTTTGCATCCTTACCTTCAGGCTAAAGGATCCGTGCCAGGAAGGAGGATGGGAAAAGGATGGGACAGTACCTCGGACTGAGAGGCCCTTTGAAGGTCCCGCCTCTCGGGGGAGGGGTATTGAGGTGATTTTTCGACGGATGGTGGGGTTCACCGGGAAACATTTAGTGGCAGTTTCCACGCCTAGGTTGGGAATGAGTTTAATGTGTTAAATTTTAGCTTTAAACATCCAAATCCTAGGTTTGGCCAAATGAATCTAAGCTAAGCTATATGAAATGCTGATTATATGAATACATAAAATAGATTTGAACATAAAATAGAGAGAATAAGCTAGATTAAAGAGCCATACCTGATCTAGATGTCTGATGGAGATTTTGATTTTTGAAGCAGTCCAGATCGTTTGGAATTTGACAGGATCATCTCTGATCTGACAGGATCGTCTGAGATCTGATGAATTCGTTTGAAGACCTGCAATTGCAGAAATGGATACCAAAAACAAAAAATACAATTGCAAAAGCAAGGGAAAATGATAGAAATGAAAGTATGAATGCTAGAATGACAACTTTAGATAACAAATTAAGTAAAATGCATGGTTTTAATGACTAAATTTGACTTTATTATGCATCTAGGCTACATGAGGTGAACTCCAAGATGCAAAGCAGTAATAAGCTTAACTAATGCAAAGCAAAACAACAAAAAAGAGTAAAGAAATGCAAAATTTGGGCACTGATTGCCCCCAATGTTGACTGCAATCGAAATCGTCTCGGATTGGTACAAAATAATTTTGAATTGGACAGGATCATCTGCGACGATCTAAGCTTTGCTCTGGCTGAAGAATAATAAAGTTCTTGCAAGAAAACTCTAGAAGGGACAAAAGCAAACGATAGTCTAAGATATCCTGAAGCATGTAAAACTTAAAGTATAAAAAAATTTAGCCAGGGGAATGTTAAGGGGAGGGCCTAATATTAAATAGGCATAGGAAAGAGGTTGGGAGGTTGGAGATCATCCCATTTTGGGAGATCTCCAATGGGGGGAGACTCTAACGGTGCAGACGCGTCTCTGCCCGAGTTAGAGAAGCTGTTGAAACATAAGCTAATTATGAAAAATCAATTTTGGGACAAGATCGTCTGGACGTTCTGCTCCAGACGAAATCATTCGACCTGAGGTGATGTCGTCTGATCGGAGATGATATCATCCAATGGACGAAACAAACTCTAAAAATGGCATGAAAAATGAGGAAACGGGTAGCAGGCGGTTTGGGAGCGGTTTTGGGGTTGAAATTTGAATTTGAATTATTTACTAAGGTAATTTTAATTATTTACTAAGTTTTACTATGCCAATTTTAGGGTGCTACATTTTTCCCCCTCTTTAGCAATTTTTTCGAAGAAAATGCGTTAAATATGAGTTCTTCTCGACTTACGAGAAAACAAAAATTATTTCCATTTTTAGGTGACGATTCTTGGTCAAATCGTACGATAGCTTACTATGATGCCCCCTTCGTGTTTTTACCCAAATCAAATGTTTGAGGTAAAAACATGGAAAAGCAAAAAATTAAAATGTTTTTAATTGTTTTTGAATAAAAAAAAAAAAGGGAAAAACCCTAATTCATTGTTACTTTTCATTTTCATGGTTTCTAGAGCTCTGCAAACAAAATGGTCGAGACAGCGCACAGATCGAAAGAGGTCCGGCGCGGGCTATGGGTAAGAGTCTAAACTTAGTTTAGAATGCTTGAATTTTGATTTTCTATGCTTTTTAGATTAAATTTTGATGATTTTTGAGCATCGTGGCCGTTTTTGGGCCGTCGAAATCATCGGGACAAAATCGTCTCGATTTTGTCGAAATCATCTCGATATCATCGATTTCGTCCAAGGGCGAAATCAGCAAAATGGGGACGATTCCATCAAAAAAAGGGACGATTTCGGCTTGTGAAATCGGAGATGAATTTGCTCAAATTTTGGACGATATCATCATTGATGAAATTGAACTTGCTTTACTTGCATTTTTAATCACTGTTTTATTAATGATTTTTTTTGTTTTGTTGTTTATATTGCAAAGAGGATTACTAAAGAGCAGAGAATGGAAATACGACGGGCTGAGGGATGACTTGGCCGCTCTATCTCAGGCAGAGCAAGATCAGTTGACACAAGTCGGCTTGCAGCATGTGGCAGAGATGCCACAGGTTTCTACAGATATGGGGCTATTGATAGCCCTAGCAAAGAGGTGGTATCTAGGTTCTTCCTATTTTTGGTTATCGACAGTGGAGATGACTCCCACACTAGAGGATGTATGGAGTATTTTGAGGATCTCCATACAAGAACGGTTGATAAATCTCGTCGCCAATCAGGGCCACACGATGATGCGACTATGTGGAGATCCGAGCTTTGCCCTAGAGAAGGGTGGAGTGAACATCGAGTCACTACACCAGATGCCTGGGGCATCTAGACTGACACAGATTTTGGCTGGGGTTTTAGGTGGTCTGTTACTATGCCATCAGAGTGGATGTAGAGTACCATGGCTACTGACAGATGTGGTCTGCGACATGAGAGACAACAAATATAGGTTTGCTTAGGGGAGTTATGTACTATGTCGATTGTATAGGATCCTACATGGGGTCATATACAAGGGTGGCCAATGTTTGGTCATGACATCACTACTACAGGTTTGGTGCTGGGAGCACATCATGGTGCGAAGACTGGTAGGGCTCCCACTGATAAGGATTGATGGAGAGACGCCCCGAGCTTTCTACTGGTGGCTCCAAAGAGGGTCACAACGGTGGATAGATCTGCCAATGTCTCGAAGACTACTTGATGACCTTGTCTTCGACTAGATCACCTTGAGGCCTTGGAGAGATCATCCAGGGTGGGTCGAGGATGGACAAGAGCTGGCTCACGTTAGGTGAACCTGCTAGCTGAGGATGGAGAGGGGAGAGGTGGAGCTCCACCGCTATGACCAAGTTTTGAGGCAGTTAGGTCTATAGCATGGGATCCCATCTCTCAGAGACTATGAGTTTTCTTGAACTATCTAGGATAACACTATAGTTAGTGGGGCTCTAGATATGCAGCGCTTTTAGAGTCAGGACGTAGATGATGCCCCCATTCAGCCAGTGGATGGGGACGACATAGGGGTAGCCGATGGCTACAATGCCTGGTACACAAGCATCCACCCTCCTCGAATGACGAGGGCTCAGGGTCTGATTCACGCAGTTGTACATCGGATGGGGAGGTGACACCAAGTGGCCATTGAGGTGGCACAAGGTCACAGAGGGAGAGAGCAGAGGAGACCATAGGCTCAGCAGAGGTCGCAACAGTAGGAGAGGAGGGAGGAGAGACCCCCTTCTCCATAGAGAGATAGGCCACCATCGCCCGATAAGGGCAAGGGTGTGGACATAGGAGAGAGTAGTGAAATGGCTACTCTCTGGGTGGAGACTATTCATCTCCAAGAATAGGTGCAGATTCTACAAGATAAGGCTACACACCACTGAGTGGAGGCTACATAACTCAGAGATGAGGTTGCATGCCTTAGAGCACAAAGCGGAGGAGCGAGCGCTTAGGAGCTAGTGCGATCGATTTCTCAGACCGTGTTCTATTAGGGTATCTACTTCTAGATGGTGCCAAAGGGCCATAGGGTACAACCACCAGTCGACATTACGGATCCGATTAGGGTTGGGTCATCGAGGACTTCATTTTGATCGATGACTAGGACTTGCAGTACCACACATACTGCGATGGGGCCACCTCATCCACCTCAGGGTTGGGGAGGAGATGAGGCTAAGAGCTCGAGGGGTTCTCAAGGCTAGGGTGCTGCACTGCACAGACTGATTATATGATTGAGAGGATTGAGTATGCCAAGATGTAGATTGTGGCATACCAATCTAGTTTTAATATGATGTACATATATTGTTGAGATATATATATATATATATATATATATATATATATATATATATATATATATATATATATATATATGATATTTTTGATCATATGACTTGTCTTATGTGTGTGTATGATGCTTTATTGTTGTGGTGTGATTGATTTGATGATTCATGTAATTATGTCAATTGGAAATATTATGGTTTGAATGTCATGTTTTTAAAATTTAAATGAAATAATTTGATATAAACAAATTGGTTTTTTGTGATGTGATTTGATAAAAAATAAAAGGGACTTCTAATAATAATTTCAAAGGACATTGTCGCTATTATAGACCATTTCATGGAGTTGCCGTTCACTCGATCGTCAAGCTAATCCCAGTATAGAAATATTGTTAAAAGTAAAAGAGTGCTTAAGATACTGTCTTAAGACTTTGTTGTGATGATGCAAATGATGATGATGATGATGATTTTTTTTCAGATTTCTATGAAAATATTATGCATGAAATATTTTAAAATGACTTTTGCTAGGCATAAATTCCTAAGTGTGATAAATTTTTTGGATAATTCCCTAGGAATTATACCATCATTGCAAAATTGAAGTTTGACATAATGACATGAAAATAGAGTAAGTGTTTATTTTGTTTTTAAAGCATAATTGTGTAACATAATGATTTAAGTCATATGTTTTTATGATTTTGAATAAATGGGAAATAAAATTAGTACAATGGTTTGCGCTAGGCATAGAATATTTAGGTATAGACTTATACCATCATTGCGAAATCCAAAGAAGAAAATAATAGATTTATTGCATGGTTGATTTTTAATTTTTGAAATAGTCAAAAAATATGAAGATGAGGACTTGCGCTAGGCATAAAATTCCAATTTTGGTTTTGGAACTATACCATCGTCGTGAAAGTCAAAAGTTATATATAAAAATGTAACTTGATTGCATGTTTTGAAAATGATTTTGATTTTTGATAATGCATATAGTTGTCTTTATACTAAACAACTGTTCTTCAAAGAGGAAAATGAATTTATTCCAAACAATTTGCAAAAAAATATTTCAAAGTATTTTAAAGACAAAAGTTAGATTTATAAGGAATCCCATGTGTGTAGGTGAGTTCATTACCAATCTTGATTTATCATAATGATACACAAAATCTCTCAAATACAAAATGTGTGTGCAATTGCATTGTTCATTTACCAGGTTTGAGCAAGATAATATGATACAAGTGATTTGAATTAACCAAATAAGTGTTCATTAACCATGATTTAGATGCATATAACCATACCAGGACTACTATGTAAGTCGGGTTATCAAGAGCTAGCTAATCCATAAGCAGACATAGGTCTGTACAAAAGAAGGTCACTAATGTGACAGACATATCACCACGCTAGGGATTACCAAAGGCCAAACGGGTTGGGCACAAACCACCTGTTATGGGGCTTACCTCACAGTTTTCGAATAATTGAGAATTCCAAGGATTCAATCTCATCAACCCTTATTTTATTTTAAATGGGTAGGGAAAGGGATTTTATTGCTTTTGCTTTTCTTTTTCTCTTTTTTTTTTTGTATTTTTGTATTTTGGCTTGATATTTGAGATAGTGCTGAAATAAATTGTTTCTTTTTCTCTTTTTCTTGAACTTTTCTTTTCTTCCTATACTAGGGATACTTGCTCAAATTAGCTGTAGAGCAAGGGATTTTTATTCCGGGTAGGGGTGAGCTTGTCATTTTGTCAATTCTCAAAGATTCTAGACCATGTGCATGATAGGATAGCAGGGGAAACTTTTCACTCAAGAAACCACTTCTACTATGTAGCATAGCATGGACATTACAAATATAATCATTTTATTGTGAAAAGATATGCTTGGTTTAAGTAAATAACAAGATCAATTCTCTGTGCTCAAAATTTATTTAATTAAATTTTGTGGACTTTGATATGAGAGACATTAGTAATCATGCTAGATAAAATCAAGATATTTATTTTTGTGTTTGTGATAGTGGGGGATTCCAAATAAATGCTAATTTATCAAAAATAATTTTGAAAATATAACTGCAATGCTTGAAGAAGAAATATATACAACAAATATTTTTGAGGAGTTTGATAATTTTGACTCTCTCTTTCTTCTTTAGTTTTTTTTTGGGTTTCAAAAGAGTCAGTAATATTGCTGTTTTGACTTTTATTTTTTATTTTTTTTCATTTTTTTGTTTGTTTTTGTTTAAAGAGTTTTATATATATTTTTAAAATGATACAACATGCAAAATATGTACAAATGATGAAATGACCAAATTTTATGCATAATATCGCTTAAGATGCATAATATTCATAGGTTCTTTTAAATCTTTACCATCTAAGGTTGCTAATTTGTATGATCCTGATTCAAATTTAGCAGTGACAATATATGGTCCAAGCCAGTTGGGCTCAAATTTACCTTTAAGGTCTTTAGTTGTATTAGTATTTTTTTTATTTTCTTTTAAAACAAGGTTGTCGACCTCAAAGGATCGATGACGAACATTCTTGGCATATGCTTTTAAGCTTGTTTTGGTAAGCACAAAGATGCTCCAAAGCATTGATTCGCTTTTCATCTAGGAGTTCCAGCTGACTAAGTCTGCCAACTCGATATTCATATCCTACTTCGGTATCTTGAAGTAGTAGAGCCAAAGAAGGAACTTCTAATTCAAAAGGAAAAACGGCTTCAACGCCATAAACCAAGACAAAAGGTGAAGTTCCAGTGGGAGTTCGAACACTAGTTCGATAGGCCCACAAAGCTGGATATAATTGAATGTGCCAGTCACGGCCAGATTTATTGACCAATATTTTAAGAATTTTGATTAAGGTTTTGTTAGATGCTTCTACTTGGCCATTACCCTAAGGATAATAGGGAGTGGACCAGCAATGTTGAATCTTATATTTTTGGCATAATTTCTTGACATCTTTATTTTTGAAACAAGTTCCATTGTTTGAGATGAGATTTGCAGGAATTATGAACCTACAAATGATTTGATTAAAAATAAATTTGGAGACTTGTGTTCCAGTGAAGGAAGCTAAAGGCATAGCTTCAACCCACTTCGTGAAATATTCAGTGGCGGTTATGATGAATTTGTGTCCATCAGATGACACAGGATTAATTTTGCTAATAATGTATAAGCCCCATTTTGAAAAGGGCCAAGGAGAGGAAATAGCCTGTAGCTCTTGTGCAGGCGCATGGACAAGGTCAGCATGTTTCTAGCACTTTTTGCAATGGCGCACATAATCATGTGCATCCTTTTCCATGGTAGGCCAAAAGTAGCCTATCCTAAGGAGATTTTTAGCAATGACACTACCACTGAAGTGTCCTCCACAAGATCCATTGTGAACTTCACTTAAAGCTGATTCGTATTTTTCTAGATTCAAACATCTCAATAGGATACCTTCAAAATATCTCCTATATAAATTATTGCCAATTATTACAAATTGACTTGCTCGTCTACGTAATAACCGACGCTGGTTTCTATTAGAATTGGTAGGGAAAGTCCCATTTTGAAGAAAATCAACTATATCTGTATACCAAGGGTCAGGAGTAGTTTCATTGATTAGAAACACATCCAAAGGTTCTAAACATGACTTATTTGAAGCGGGTTCCTGGAGTCGAAGAATAATGATGGTGGCATATTTGTCATCTAACTCCAAGGGCAGAAGAGATGCAGCTACGACCATAACGTCAGCCACACGGTTGCTAGTTCGTGGAATAGATTCATGAAGTAACTTTATCAAACAAGGATAACAATTGCAAAAAATATGCTTTATATGGGCGCAATTTATCATCTCTAGTCTGATAAACTTCATTAATTTGATTTATGACAAGTTGGGAGTCACCAAAAACTAGTAGATGTTTGATTTTTAATGCCAAGGCAGCTCGTAATCCAAGGATTAGAGCCTCATATTCGACAGTATTATTGGTGCAAGCAAATGTTAATTTGAAGGATAGAGGAATGATGTGTTTTTGTGAGGATATTAAAATAATACCCGCACCAGCCCCACTCATGCATCGGGCTCCATCAAAGTATAAGGACCATTGTTCAATATGGTCTGCCTCTAATTTAAGGCATTCATCAGGAGACTCAATGATGAGGGGATGGGTAGACTCTAAGGGTGCAACAGCTAACTGATATGCTATGATTTGACCCTTAACAAACTTTTGTCCTATGAATGTGAGTTTAAATCGCTTAGAGAAAGAACCCACTTGGCTGTGCGACCCGATAAATGAGGTCGACTCATAAGATACCACAAGGGATCATATTTAGCAATGACATATGTTTTTTGACTAAGCATATAATGTCATAATTTCTGTGTAGAAAATACGACTACTAGACATAATTTTTCTAATGAGGTATAACGAGTTTATTAACTGATTAAAGTTCGGCTAATGTAATAATTAGCACGTTCTTTCTTCTCATCATCAAGTTGAGCTAACATAGCTCCTAAAGCAAAATCTGAAGCTAAAATATATAGGAGAAACGGGCGATCAGGTCTAGGCGATGAAAGCATAGGTGGGTTAAGGAGGTATTGTTTGATAAGTTCAAAAGCTTCTTTACATTCGTCGTCCTAGTTAAAAGGGACATCCTTCTTAAGGAGCTTAAGAAAGGGAGTGGTTTTGTCCGCCAGCTTATCGATGAAGCGACGGATGGCTTGAAGCTTACCTTGTAAACTTCGTAACTCAAATATATTGGTAGGTGCGGGCATATCAGTGATAGCCGCAATCTTGAGAGGGTCGATTTCAATACCACATAAAGAAACTAAAACCCCTAATAGTTTACCGGAATTAACTCCGAATATGCATTTGGCTAGATTTAATTGAATAAGGTATTCTCTTAACCGATTAAATACTATTCTCAAATCATTTAAATGATCATATTCTTTAATAGAGCAAGCTATAATATCATCTACATAATCATGTAGGATATCATGCATCATATCATGAAATATATAAGTCATAGCTCATTGATATGTTGCGCCTGCATTCTTTAAACCAAATGGCATCACTTTCCAACAAAAGGTACCCCAAGGGGTAATAAATGCTATTTTAGCCTGATCTTCAGGAGCTATCCTGATCTGATTATAGCCAGAAAATCCATCCATTAGGGACATCATTCCACTCCCGATCATAAATTCAATGATTTGGTCCATTTTTGGAAGAGGAAAATCATCTTTAAGGCATGCAGCATTAATATCTCTAAAGTCCGTGCAAACCCTAACTTTAGTAACTTCTTTGTTGGTAACTGGAACTACATTCAAGATCCATTTAGCATAATCAATAGCTTGTATGAAAATAACATTTAGGAGTTTTTCTAACTCCCATTTGACTAGCAGGGCCACTTTGGGATGCATTTTTCTAAGTTTTTTTTTAACAGGTTTAGCATCCGGATGAACTACTAGATGATGCATGACTACAGAAGGGTCCAGACCTGGCATATCTTCATATGTCCAAGCGAAGACATCTTCATATTCTTTAAGGAATTAATGCTGATCCAATATTGATTATGTGAGGATTATCCTCAGTTCCAATGTTAACTTTAAGGACATTTTCTACTTCCATGTGTAGATCTCTTTTAAAATTAGGTGGGGCGGGTGAAACGCCCAATTCTTGTAATTATTTAAAGGTTAAGTTGGATAATTCGTCTTGATGAGTGGTGGCCTCAATTTGGGCTATAGTTGGTATAGAACCATCAAAATAAAAACCATTGTGTAACAACTCTTCAACGGAGACATCATGGAAAATATCTCCTTCCAACTCCTCATCGGATTCAACAATCAATTCAGGGTAAGCTATGGATAGCATATTGCAAGTAAAGGGATTATTCTTTGAAGAGAAAGAATCTTGTTTATCTAGATAATCTTGATAACATATGATTTGATCATCATCTTCAAAAGGGAAGGGTTGACCCTTATTAAGAAATAGGCCCACACCACATCGGGCGGGCCATGGCTCTACCTCAATAGGTTCTTTCATACCATTTTGGAAAGGTCCCAAGCCTTTCCCTTTATAGCCCATTTTAAGCATGATGGGTTTAGCTTTAATATATTCATTAGTAAAATAACATCGGGCATATCCCTCATGATGAGTTTTGATATTTCAGGGTATTCTTCCCCAATCATATCCTTTATAAATAAAAGCACAACTCTCAACTTGGTAAGTACTTCCCATAGGTTGTGGGAGGCCCAAAGTACAAGGATATGGTGGCAAGTTGTTTAAAAGAATTGAATCTTGCATAAAAGCATTTGTTTTTTCTGATATTAAAATTGTGGATAAATCTGGTAAAAGTTTATTAGAAAGAGCATAAGATGTAGAAAGATCATTCCCTATATCTTTATATGTGGAAGGTATGATAGATGTTGATAATGTGGAGGTGTCAATAAATGGGTCTATAGGTTTTGAAATTATAGGGATAGAACATGAAGGATTGGTTGTGGATTGAAGATATTTTTGAGGTTTTAGTGTGGTTTGTTTAGAAGATGGTTGAGTTAAATGTATAGGTGTAGTTGATGGAGTAGATGATGTTATGTGTGTGTTTTTCACATGTTTAGATGAAAAATAAGAATTAGGATGTGTGGATGATAGAGTGGGGCAAAATTGCACTCCAACAGGTTCTGCCAAGCACACATATCAAAGGGTCTAGGGTCACCATGGATAGTGACCAACTAATTTTTAAATTCAAATTTAACACACTGATGTAAAGTGGAGGGAACCGCTCGCATTGCATTGATCCAAGGGCAACCCAAAAGTATATTGTATGATGCTAGGCAATGTACAATAAACACGGTTGTATCTAGGGTTCTAGGACCAACTTGCAAGGGTAAGGTAATGACTCCACACATTTCTTGTGTCTCATCATTGAAAGCTTTGATAATCATGTCAGTTTTCTTCATTTCATCACTTCTAAAGCCAAATATTTGGTAGAAGTCAAAAGTGCAAATGTTTAGAGATGAACCATTATCAATCAAGACTCTTTTAACAGCTACATCTCCAATTAGAGCAGTAATATATAAGGGGTTATCCTTATGTAAACTATGTTGTGGGATATCTTTATCCCGGAAGTCAATACAATCAACTTCTCGAGTGATGATAGTATTGGACATGGCTTCGGGTTGAATATTTTGAGGTACCATCATTTGGCTTAATGTAAGCATTAATTCATCCCTATGGGTAGGAGAAGATCTTAACAAGTCCAAAAGGGAAATTCTGGCTGTAGTATTGGATAATTGTTCATTAATATTGTAAGGAGGTTTAGGTTGAACATTAGACATATGATTCCCTTTATTGGGATTTTTCAAAATAAATGGAACTGATCCATCATTCTGAGTTTGATCTTTTTGAAAGTTTTGAGCCTGTTGTCTGGTAAAAACTCTGATGGTACCTACAATGTTATATTGAAGACACTGAACTAGTCTTGGTTGAGCGTTTATGGCTTGTTCATTAGGAAGGAACTGATTAGAAGAGGGTTGAGTAGTAATTATTTGAGGAAATGGTTCTTCTAGAACCATAGCATCTGTGATGGGTTGAATAGGATCTGATTCATTTTTAGAACTATTCGATTGATTTGAGGTGATGTCTACTTCACTTTTAGTATCTGATTCTACATCACTAGGATTGGGAGTTTGAATATTATGTAGGGGTCTAGTCGTGACCATGGATAATGTTGTGCCAAATATTTGAGGATCCTGAACAGATAATCGTCCGCTAATAGTTCCTACATATTGGGTAGGAGGGGGAACATTATGATGTTCGATTTTATTGGCCACTTCTTTACCATGGTTTGGTAAAGGATGTTGAAATATATCCAATGATTGATTAGCATTTTGATTTTGATTTTGGGGAATGGTATTTTGAGCATTATTAGGAGCATTTTGTTTAGGTTGGAAAGCTTGCACCTCCATTTCATTATTATCAATCAGGTATTGTATTTTATGTTTCAATATTTTACAAGAGTTTGTAGCATGTCCAGGTCCTCTATGAAAATCACAATGTAAATCAGCTCTGTATCCGGGTATAGTTGGATCAGGTTCCTGGATAGCTAGTAATTGAATCAAGCCTCGTGCTAATAATTGAGGAAGAATGGTTGATAAAGGTTGATTCAATCTAGTAAATTCTCGAGGAGGTTTATCAGGAGGTTTTAATATAAATTTTTTTGTTGTCTTCGTTGTATTGATATTAGCAATGTTTCTACTATCAGTGACTCCATCACCTACAACTTGTTTGTTTTTATACTGATTTCTAGATGTTTTCTCATCATCTTTCTTTTTGAGCTGACCTCTTCTAATGAGAGCATCTTCTACCCTTCAAGCTAAGTCTATAGCTTGATCGAAGGTAGTTAAGGTGGCAGTTGATAACTCATAAGATATTTGTTCTTGTAAATTATTAATAAAAATGTCCAACATTTCCCTATAAGGTAGCACAAAGTGCAGTTTTCTGTCAAGCTGCCTCCATCTAGCTAAGAAATCAGCAAAACATTCATCTTTTTCTTGTTTTAAGTTGTACAAATCTTTAATGGTGACATGCCTCTCGATGTAGGCACTAAATTGATGGACAAACGATTCAGCTGTTTCTTCAAAATTTCTCAAAGAATGAGTGGGAAATTGATAGTACCACTCTAATGCCATTCCTCCTAAGCTTTTTGGGAACATTTTTAGTAATAGCAAGTCATCATGTGATATATCATGACATGCTATCCTAAACATGCGAAGATGCTCTATGGGATCTTTAGTTCCTTTATATATAGGCAGGAGGGGCATGGGAAAGTTTTTAGGGTATGGTTGTGCTACAACTATGGGATCCAGAGGTTGACTACATATCTCTCGATAATTGTACGAGGGACGGTAGGGATCTATCTGGTCCATGCGCGAAGCTAACTGTTTCACCATGGCTTCTAGATTACTGGTTTGCCCACCATATTGGTTCGGTAGGGAATTAATATGGGATTTGTGAGCATATGATGGAGGGACATGAAGATTAGATGCTATATTGTTATTGTGTAAATTGTTGGTAGGAAGGGTGTTATGAAGAAATTTTGAAGTTGTATTATGTTGTATGCCCAATTGTTGAAAATTGGTGTTTGGATTCATTTTAGGTTTTTGTCTACTTGAAGCATATTGATCAATAGT
Organism: Wollemia nobilis; assembly: GCA_028583015.1. Classification (NCBI taxonomy): domain Eukaryota; kingdom Viridiplantae; phylum Streptophyta; class Pinopsida; order Araucariales; family Araucariaceae; genus Wollemia; species Wollemia nobilis. The sequence continues at coordinate 3,314,266 of JAQPPZ010015005.1, read as the reverse complement.
TTGGCAAAGTAAAGCAGTGAAGGAAGGTTTCTTTTTTGTGGGAATGATTTTAGGCTCAATAACAGGTTCCTTAGGGGGTTGGGTAACTTGTTGTTTTGGCATGTTTTGAATCATAGTGACCATATCTCTATTGGATGGTCCAACTTTATCACTTTCTTGATCAATGAAAGACAAGGGATTAGTGTGTATGTCAAACATATGTTCCATGGCTGCTTGAGTGTCACTAATTTGTCCTTTATCAATACGAACTGCCATATTAAGAGCACCAATGTTATTATTGAAAAATTTCTAGAAATGATCTAAGTTATCAAAAGCAATAGTTCCATCTGGAGCTATTCTAGGGGATGAGGATCCTTCCTCTTTAAGATTTTCTTGTTGTTCATTTTCTTCAGCCAGCTCATCTTCTAGATGTTCTAGAGTTTCTCCTTCTGGAATTGATTCCTTAGGAAGGACATTTGGATTTTTTGTTTTGTCTCCTAACCAATCTTCTTCTTCTTGTTCAGTTTGTTTACCATTCCTAAGTTTAGGCATTGTGCTTAAATTTAGATTTTAGAATATATATATATATATATATATATATGCAACAAGCTTAAGAGGTATATATTTTAATTATATACCTACTATAGTATTTGAAATAAAATGTTTTTGGTTTTTGTTATGTTTTGGTTTTTCTTGTTTTTGTAACAATATTATAAAGATAACAAACATCACACTAAATGCAAGAAATAATAATAATGAAAGCAATGATCTAGTTTTCTATAAACAATTTATAAATATCATTAATGGGCTCAAGTTCTTTAGGAGTCATGAAGTGTTCTTCTTCAAATTGAAAATTTTCTTTCAAGAATTTAATGAAAAGTGCTATAGTGATATTATCTATCTTAGATTCTGGTTGGTAGAAATAAATTTCATGGCAATACTCTCGATATAACACAGCCCTAGGAACTCTATTCCATCTTTCCCTATCCGTAAGAATGACCTCTTGATCTTCTACACGACCTAGGAATTGGTGTATAAAAGCTGCGTTCTCGAGGTATTCCTCGAAGGTGAACAATTCTGAAGACACAAGAGCTCTCCTATAAGCTAACCACCTATGGCGAGGCTCTCCGAAGTTCATGATAAACAATGAGTTGATGAGGATCCAGGATCCTATCTAGGGTAAACCTCTTGATTTGTCTAAGTTCGGTTGATCTAGATGAAATGACACCTAGCCTCCTATCCAGTTCTTTCCACAGAAGTTGGTTTCTATCTTTTTCAAGCACACTAAGAACATAATTAACTTCTATGGCTATTAATTGGTTTTCAACATTTATAGTAATTGCTAGTCTTTTCTTAGGAGCTACCATCTAGACATGATATGCAACTTAGCATTTTTCTAATGATTTAAAATGCATCTATATTTTTGTTTTGTTTTTTTCAAAAGGTTTTAGTTTCACGTCGGGTTCACCAAAATGTATCGCTCCAAATTTTTCACATCCTTACCTTCAGGCTAAAGGATCCATGCCCGAAAGGAGGATGGGAAAAGGATGGGACAGTACCTCATACTGAGAGGCGCTTTGAAGGTCCCGCCTCTCGGGGGAGGGGTATTAAGGTGATTATTCGATAGATGGTGGGGTTCACCAGGAAACATTTAGTGGAAGTTTCCATGCCTAGGTTGGGAATGAGTTTAATGTGTTTAATTTTAGCTTTAAACATCCAAATCCTATGTTTGGCCAAATGAATCTAAGCTAAGCTATATGAAATGCTGATTATATGAATACAAAAAATAGATTTGAATAGAAAACAGAGAGAATAAGCTAGATTAAAGAGCCATACCCGATTTGGATGTCTGATGGAGATTCTGATTTTTGAAGTAGTCCAGATCATCTGGAATTTGACAAGATCGTCTCTGATCTGACAGGATCGTCTGAGATCTGACGAATTCGTTAGACAAATTCATCGGAGACCTGCAATTGCAGAAATGGATACCAAGAACAAAAAATACAATTGCAAAAGCAAGGGAAAATGATAGAAATGAAAGTATGAATGCTAGAATGACAACTTTAGATAACAAATTAAGTAAAATGCATGGTTTTAATGACTAACTTTGACTTTATTATGCATATAGGCTACATGAGGTGAACTCCAAGATGCAAAGCAGTAATAAGCTTAACTAATGCAAAGCAAAACAACAAAAAAGAGTAAAGAAACACAAACTTTGGGCACTGATTGCCCCCAATGTTGACTGTAGTCGAAATCATCTCGGATTGGTACAAAATCATCTCGAATTGGACAGGATCATCTGCGACGATCTGAGATTTGCTTCGGCTGAAGAATAATAAAGTTCTTGCAAGAAAACTCAAGAAGGGACAAAGGCAAATGATAGTCTAAGATATCCTGAAGCATGTAAAACTTAAAGTACAGAAAAATTCAGCTAGGGGAATGTTAAGGGGAGGGCCTAAGATTAAATAGGCATAGGAAAGAGGTTGGGAGGTTGGAGATCATCCCATTTTGGGAGATATCCAATGGGGGGAGACTCTAACGGTGCAGATGCGTCTCTACCCGAGTTAGAGAAGCTGTTGAAACAGAAGCTAATTATGAAAAATTAGTTTTGGGACAAGATCGTCTAGACGTTCTGCTCCAGACGAAATCGTCCGACCTAAGGCGATGTCGTCTGATCGGAGATGATATCGTCCAATGGATGAAACAAACTCTAAAAATTGCACAAAAAATGAGGAAATGGGTAGCAGGCAGTTTGGGAGCGGTTTTGGGGTTGAAATTTGAATTTGAATTATTTACTAAGTTTTACTACGCCAATTTTAGGGTGCTACAGTAACTGGTAAATGAACCTCACTAAACCTGTTGGTAATGAATGCAATCCATAGCGAGGCTTAGTATAGGTTTTTATGTGGTGGGTTGGTCCCAATTTTTTATGTTTTTAATTTTTTTTTTGTATTTTATGGCCTAGGGTTCATAGGTTTTTCATGTCGCCTTTCGGCCATTGTCACTCAGAGCGGTAGAAATTTGGTCATTGTTGCTCAGAGTAGCTAGGTTTGAATCCCAACGATCAAAAATTTGATCATTGGGCTTTGGCCACTACTATCTCCAGTGGCTAGATTCTAGCCGCTATGGGCGACAATAGCTAAATCCTTTAGCCAATTTTGCAAAAAAAACAAAATTGGATTTTTCTGAGATAGTTTTTAATTTTTTTAGAATTTTGAACTACTCTTTAGCATGTGTTGCATGCCTAGGTGTATTTATCCCCCTCTTGATAAGATTTAAAAGAGTATAATATTTTTCATGTTTTATTGGGATTTATGCCTTAGATGCACTATAGTTATGTTTCATCTTTCTTTCATTTTTCTTAGATCCTTACTGCTTAGGCTCAGGACCCGAAGCTCATGAATGAACTTCTACCTCTTCTGGATGACATGGATTGGAGGTGGTTTAAGGCTCGTGGGCTTCAGTATGTTACCAAAATACCTCACATAATGTCAGATTAGGCTTACATTATGGCTTTAGGCCATTGCTGGGACCCTTAAACTAATACCTTCCACCTCTCGAGATGATCATTACACCAGAGGATGTGTACAGGATATTTCAGATCCCTTTTTATGGAGTGGCCATCATTTCTTTGGCCACTAATTATCAAGTGGCTGTTTTCACTTAGGTGTTCAAAGGATGCTCTCTGATGGCCCTCAAGGACACCAATTCTAGGGGAGTGTCCATTATTCACTGGTATTGATGGCAGGTTTTCATAGTGAGGCATGCGGTATTGCTGATGGGCATCAGCAACATCCTCATCCTAGACTACTCAGACTTGAGGTTCCCTTGGAACCTCATTATGATGGTTCAAGACTTTATGGATAGCGAGGAGCCTATCAGATATGTGTGGGGTAGGTCTCTATTGGCTCAGTGTTACAAAAAGTTGTACCACATCCATCAGAGGGGTCGTGTTAGCATTGCATGCAGTTGGATTTTGTAGATTTGGGGATGGGAGCATATTAAGGTAGATCATCCCAAGGGTCTTCCTATTGAGATCATAACTGTGGATGAGCGGATGTAGTTTTGTGCCACTATATGGTCTAGAGAGAGCAAGGAGCGCAAGAGCCACACTTTTACAAAGGAGTTATCTCATTATGATACTACTTTCACTGGATTCCAAATTGGAGATGTCATATGGCGATAGTATCATGAGTATCCCGCTTGGGATGACCCATAAATTTTTACTTCTAGGATGTGGCATGAGCGATGGCTCATCGGCCACAATATTAGCATCCAATAGCACTTATTCTACTCTCAGGTTCTTCACTAGTATGAGTTGTAGTAGGATGTGTCACTAGTACCATTTTTGTTTAGGTGCATCGAAGCAGAGAGACCTCCCTCCCCGATAGGTCACAAAGTTAACTAATGAGGAGGATGCCCTAGTTGTTGATCCTGAAGTGGCTAGGGGAGTCACAGATACATTTGTACAATGGTGGGGTGACCTGATGTGGCATGGTGAGGGTAGTCTAGGCTAAGAGGATGATGGCAGAGATGGGGCAGATCCATCAGGGTGCAGGGTTCATGCTAGGACTATGGCATGGGGCCAGTAGGCAGAGCAAGTGGTAGTGGAGGAGCAGGAGGCTCCTAAGGAGATGGATGAGGATATGGAGCCTAAGGAGAGATATTATCCTCTCAAGGCATAGCTGAATTATGTGGAGGCCAATCTCCATTCAACCAAGATACAGGTACAACAATGTGATGCCATCATAGCTCAATGGGATACCACTATAGCATAAATTTTAGACTAGATACATGCTTTGTAGGAAACTATGGGAGGATCTGCCTAGATTTAGGTTATTTTTGCTCCTCCTACTCCTGAGGATCCTTCATGGGTAGCTCTCAAGGATGAGATTAGGTATCTATAGGGTTTTTTGGATGAGAGTGATGTACAGATTATTGATGATGCAGCCCATATTACTACTCTCTTGAGGCAGATCAGGAGACTAGGAGCTATCCCTAGGGAGATAGGAGCATCCATAGTTCTACATCAGGGCAATATTTCATTCGGCTTGGTCATGGGGCCCGAACTCATACTGAGAGACCAACAGGGGCCAATTCACACCATTCTCCCAAATATCTGACCATAGGGGGTGGTGTTGTAGGGGGCGCAGGCCTAGTATTTTATTGATGGTGCACTTGGTTTTGTTTTTGAGGTCAGCTAACCTATATGACTATAGCTCATGGGAATTTTTGTATACAATGGACTTGACACACATACTTTTATGATATCTTTGCATTATGACTCATTATGTGTATTGTTTATTGTTCATGTTTTTATTGTTATTTTGTTTTATGATGTGGTGTGATGATGGCATTATGATGACTTGATGTATATGTTAGATGATAGATGATATTGTAGATGATTATATGATTTGATGATATGATGTGATGTATTTTGAGTTAATAAATGATGAATTTATGATTGTATGCAAATGGATATTGCCTATATATTTTATGATGTGCTTTATGATGTAATTATGGGTGATTTATTTTTTGTGTTTATGGATGCGATGTTATTGTTAAATGCATGTTTAATTTTTCTTTAATTGTATGCATCTAACTTATGTGATGGGATGGTATAAATGAACCTGTATGCTCTAATCACTTAAAAATATGGAATGCATATGACCTTGAAAATATTAATGGGTGATACCACATAAAGTAAAAAATTAATCATGAATTTAAATAATCACTCTTATCATAAGAATTGATTAAGCATTCATATATGAGATGTAATGGTGTGAGATGTATTTTCTTGATAAGTTTCTATAAATTAAAATATATAAAGTAGTTAGTGGTCATCTATATACTATTTCTAACATATATGCGGTATTTGTACTACTATGTTGATACCCCCTAATTTATAGAATATTATAAATAAAGTGATGGTGTGAATGATTATATGATTTGTTGCTATGTAAGAATTTTCAGGATTTTCAGAGATCCAAACACTCTAGTTACCCTATCAATGACTGTGTACTGATCATTTAAGGCTTTTGAAAATTAGGCTTTCATGATGGTCCTAGATACTCATTCTCCCTGTGTGTGCAAATGAATATATTTAGATAGAACTCATGCATTTCCTCTGATTTTAGGCAGGATTATTTTGGCCCATTGCTAATATCGGGCATCCTCAAGTGTTCATCTTATTCTTATGTTGGACTCAATTGGACTATACCACTAGGCAATTTTGGATTACCTAAAGCTAGCTCATACACATTCAAGCATTGGTATATACAAATGTATAGCTTTTGTGATAGACATATCGTCATGCATAAGGATTTCTCCTTCCAATCCTATATAGTGTCGATAATTCTAGGGATTCAAGCTCCAATCCCTTCTTTTCTTCATTTTGACTTGGGATACTTGCTCGTATTTAGTGATAAAAATCACTGTTTATTTTTTACTAGTATTTTTTTTCTTTTTGAGCAAGGGATTCTTGTAGTGATGATAATCACTGTTTATTTTTCTTTTGATTTTTTGAGCTATGAATATGGGTGTTTATGTGCAAATTTTGAAGATTTTGAACTTTGAACCTAGGATTTTTTCTTGTTGACTTAAGCAAGGGATTTCTAGGTAGGGTGGAGTTTGTCCTTTTGTCAATTATCAGTATTTTTGAATTGGTTGCATAGGGGGATAAGCAAGGATGTACCTTTTTACTTTATGTAACCTAACAACTTTACGACTTTCATCTTCCCATGTACCAACTAGAATTTAGTGTTGTAATTAGTTATGGGATCCTAAGATATGCTAGGATTTGTCACCACTAGACCTTATTCTCTACTAACCAAGATGGTTTTCCATAAAAGTTTATAAGATCACTAGGTGTGGTTGAATAACCGAAAAACCTTAGTATATTATGTATAGCAACAGATAATGGTTGTGTTGAAAAACACAATTACACACATGTGTTGATGGAGGTATGGATTTGAATGGTTTTTGAGACAAATTGTGGTATCACTATGTGAATTTAATGGATATGAAAATGTAATGCAATTATGTGGATGCAAGATGTGAGATGCAATTGTTTTTGTATTTTTGATTTTTATGTTGTTTTTGTATTTTTGCTTAATTTGACCAAAGGGCTTATTGTGCCTTTGGGAATTTTTTATTTTTGACCAAGTAGCATGAATTACCCTTGGAGATTTTTTATTTTGACCAAGTGGCATGAATTACCCTTGGAGCATTTTTTATTGGAGTTGACCAAGCGGTTTGAATACCCTTGGAGCATTTTTTATTGGAGTTGACCAAGCGGTTTGAATACCCTTGGAGCATTTTGATTTGATTTTGACCAAGTGGCTTGGATGCCCTTGGAGCATTTTGATTTGAATTTTGACCAAGCGGCTTGAGTGCCCTCGAAGCATTTTGATTTGAATTTTGACCAAGCGACTTGGATGCCCTTGGAGCATTTTAATTTAAATTTTGACCAAGCGGCTTGAGTTTCCTCTATAACATAGCGGTGGAGTATTCTTGGTGGGGATGTGTTTTATATAGGTAAGAATGATTCCTAGGCCAAGCCTATCTCAATGACCAAATTGGACAGTCTTCTAATCACCCGAACTACCCTGGTACAAACTATCAATTCCTTGTATGGTCCCTATTTACATACACTGTATGATCTGAGATCATACAGTGGCCAATATGGTATGATATTACACTCAATAAAACTGATAGATGTTTTTTTGTAGGCTTCTATATGAGGTTTTTTAATTGTTCAAGCCAATTCACCAAAACTACCAAATCGGGTAAGTTCTTGTCAATCGCTTGTTTTACCAAATCGGGTAACAATCTCTTGTATGATTTGTACGATGTATGATATTTACAAACTAAAGGTACAAAAAGGTATTAATTTCTATGATCTTCTACTCCAATATCTCTCCAGGATGTTTTGTAAAGGTTTAACAGCCTAAAAAAGACAATATATTTCATAAACAAATCATTCAAACTGGGCTGGTGAGAGATTCTATACAAGTAATTCCATCCAAGAATTATACAGTCTACTTCAACATATATTTACCAATGTCACTAAGCTCCTAAATCATTCCCCATGATTAACCAGTGATAATATTCTCCACAAAGTTGCAACAAGGCTAAAACTAACATATAACAGTAAGGTAGAAACTCAATTACACAATGTTAATCCATAGTGCATTATCTATTCACAACAAGATCGTACACTGTCATCCACAACACATGTTATTCTCATTAATGGTTGTAAATTCAGTTACAATGTGGAAAAATCTTTCAAGGTAATTGCAATAACTTAGAAATATGTCTATATCTCTATTATAGCAACTAATAACCAGTAAACTAGTAGCCAAACCTAAAAATTTGAAAATGGGGCCTTATATAACGTTGCCCAGGTCATTCCAAAGTGGTTTATGATAAAATACATTATTCACAACTGCCCATCTACAACTGAATACATTATTTTGGCATTTTCCTAAGTTTACACCTTAGTTTAGCAAATCCATGCAACATTTCATCCTGAAATTACATTTCCTTTTCATCTGAGTGAATTTCAATGTGCCCTATATGATTTCCTACTACTCTGTACAGTTTGCCAATCCAGCTATACAATTTTTCCTACCACTGTATGATTTTCTCCAACTATAAGGTTTTACAAAACTTGAGGAAATTATTCCTAAAACTATCAAAATCTAGCAAATCACTTTTTCTTCTTCTAGGAGGTGGATTCGCTACATACATCCGCCCTTCCCTTTACTTTAGTCAACATCCTTGACGACTCATTCTTCTTCTTCTACTCATATTCTAGTCTATCTACTTCAGCCTCCAAGTCCTTGACTTGTGTCTTGTACATTTCTCATTCATTTCTTAGCTTGGTTGTGTAGCTCCCCATTTCAATGGCTTTGGCTTCGTGAAGGTTAGCCTTATTCTCAGTGGCTTTCATGAAGTCCATCATTTGTTTTTTCCATTCAGAGGCACTCTTTTTCAATTTCTCCTTCCAGTGAGCTTATGCTCGAGTAGTTGCCTAAAGTTCCTCATTCTTCTCTATAATGATCTCCAAGTGATATTTGATATCAGCTTCTAGAGCTTGAACCTAGTCTTTTGTGATCCTCATATGATCTTGCTTCTCCAAGACCATATCATTCAAATTCTTACTATATTTTGTTAGCTCCTCTATCTACTTGGATTGTGTAGCCATTTTCTCACTCTTTTCGGTCAACTAAGTTGTCATCTGCTCATCCTTTGCTTTGAGTTGTGCCTCCAACTCCTTAATCTTGTCCTCTATCATCTAGAAAATCTGACGCTTTCCTCTTCAAGTGTGGTAACTCTAGCTTCAGAATCTGCTCTAAGGCCTAACAGATCCTCCTCTAGTTTCTTTATTTTCTCTTTTTCTATAGTTATACTTTTCTACAGTTCATCTTCCATTGTGGCCAATTCCTTTTGAGCGGTTGTAGTCTCTTCCTGTTGTGCCTCCTTGATCCGATGGATTTCCTCCAATCCAATGCTCACCCACTCTATCCATTATGTTAGGAAGTTCAACTCCCATAGGGTAATGGAAACTCATGTAGCAACCCTCCTATATCAACTTCTACCATATTGATGGGGCAGGTTGGATGACTCACTCGATCCAAATATATCCTTGGGTACTTCCTGTAATTCATGATCATTCCTTCTGGCAAGTATTCTCTTCCTAACATAATTTTTACCTCTTCCCTAGGTAATCTCCATGGATTTTGTATGTGAATATTCGTTATCCTCTCTATACACTCTGCACTACTCACCCATTATATTATCCTCTCCAACTTGAGAGATACTTTTTTCTCCCATAGCTTCAGTTCTCCCACGTGGCCAATGCAAAATTCCATTCTATAACTATTCATCACATGGCATAACTGAGCAAAGAAGTGTTCTACCTTGTTCTCTATTCGACTTGCCTCCTCTTCCATTGTGATTCTCTGAAACTACGATATTTCCAAAAGATAATTGGATTGCATTCCCCGTCGTTTTTCCTCTATAGGAGTTATTAATTCTTCTTCTTCCCTGAGGTGGCTAGAGCTTCCTCCAAGATCTCTAAGTACTATCTCGATATCTATATTTTCCTGAGGTGGGGATTGTTTTACTACTTTCTCCTTCCCCTCGCTATCCATAATATTTATGATCTCCTCTTGAGATCACCGCTCAACTTGATCCTAAGCCTTTTCTACTTCAGTTGATCCCTCCTATTGCTCCTCCGTATTTTCTCAAGCTACTTCATGTTCCCTACTGTCCACTTGTTGTTCCTCCATCACCCCATCTTCTAGGATCTACTATGCATCCCCAAGTGTGACCTATTGAGTAAAAAGTGCTTCTTTATCTTGTGGCACTTCTATATTCTTTGGGACCTCTTGCTTACTGGAGCCTCATGTTATAATTTTGTAACAAATCTTCATCTTGGACTCTTCTACCAGGGTACTTGGTCCAATTCTTGCTTCATCCTGGATAGTGGTTACTCCATCATGCCTTATATCAATTCCTTTAAAAAAATCAAAGGCGTCCATATTATCAAAATGGTCAAAGATATCCAAATATTACACTATATTCTCTGCCTCTATCCAATATAACTCCTCCAGTTCCATTGCTTCTAAGTCCAACTGTTCCTTCGTCTATACTTTTGGAACTAGTTTATTTGCCATTCTTTCTTGATGTCTTCTCCTCCTTATTTTTACTGGACTACTCTCCCTTTCTTGATTGAGAGGCTACTCCTACTGCCTTTGTGTAGGTACTTGTTGTTCTAGTTCTGGATCCAACCGTATAGAACACTTTCTCTGATGATGTACATCAGCATCTTCCTCCGAAGAGGTATCTCTCTGAGCTTCACTCTTGTGCTACACACTCCTTGTGCATGGTTTCTCTAGAGTACTCTTTTCTATGGGTACAACCTTTACCCATATCAATATCATCGGTTGGTCTGACATGATTTCTCTAGGTGAAATCAACCCTAGGAATTACATTCTTGCTTCTATGACTGCATTCAGTAGTAATCCAATTGCCTAAAAGACTATCCCAAAGTTCTTTGGTCTTTTCATCAAGGCCTCATGCATTATTCTCTCCAGAAAGGTACCCCAATCATATGGAATTACCTAGGTAATACCTTCTAAGTACTGTACCATCCACATTGGCACCTCTATTGCCCTTGTATCATCAAACAATAGATCCATGACTGTGTTCATTGTACATGCCCAATTATCACTTTGCAAATGGATGTGCTTTATTTCGTGTATTTCTATGCTAGAAATCTTTGTGTCTATCATTGATTTGATAGTGGTCAAGGTGGTAACTAGGCAGTGTGCTTCTATTGGGTCTACCAATTTCTTGACTATCTTCATGCCTTCCGTCAGCAACCCAAATGTTCTTCAGAATGCCTCCGTCGAAACTTCCACCCTTACTGACCTCTTGCCCACATTGATGTAGAATGTCCTTGTAGCTGCATTATATGCCTAAACTATATGTAAAAGATAGTTCTAGAAGAATATCCATTGAAATGGTGGGATTTGTGCAATGACAGACACTTGCACATTTTTGAATGTCTTCCTCCATGGATGAGACCTATTTTTCTCATCACTCCACCATTTCCTGCATGCTTCCGCTTCGTGCTATACAAATGTGATTTTCGATAATTCCACCTAGCATTCCTCCTATTCACTACTTAGGTGTTCTTCTCATTCTTATACATGTACCTCACTCCTCAACTCCCTCAGTGAGGTAGCTTCTTGGGCAATCCTTCCCTCTCTATGCCTCGATGGTGTTCTATCCAGGTGTGCTCGCTAATGGCTCTATCTCCTCCATGGCCTATATCCTCATATCCTCCATGGATGATAAAATAACACCCATGGTACTGTCATGATTATGCCTCTCTCTTGTGTAGTGGACCTGGTGATCTCTCCACCCGATTCATTGCAATCTACCTCAATTTACGTCCAAATTCTTTTGTTGAGATCATTCCTCCAACATCTCGCTGATTAACTCAACCTTCTCCTCCAAAATTAGAAATGTAATAAAAATTGTACTGTCTCTTGTAAAAACATACAATGTACGATTTTGGGTCCCTTGTATGGTTTCACCTTTCTCTGTCGCTTCCAGATCGTACACTTATTTTGTTGTTTTTCCCTTTACCTCGTTAATATTCAAACGGTTAAATCTCATCTAAATTGTATGGCTGCAACCTGAAATCATACAGGGTACTAGTACTCTGTACTCTACTACTTGTTGGCTGCTCTCCCCTTTTAAATTTGTATGATTCCATACAATTTCATGCGATATCTTAAAAACTGCCAAAAATAGAAAAAAACTGCACTTTTCTTCCTGGAAATCATACAACCTACCTCCAAATCATACAATATGACTTCTATAACCTTCACTACTATAAAATACCAGGATTTTTGTCTCCTTGGATAAATATACCATCGACCCAGTTTTCAGATTGTCTCGATCTACTCTTGAGTGCTTTTTCTCAACCAATATTTCACTCCTTCACTCCTAGAGCAATTTTCTTTAATTTGATGAATTGTTGGATGCAATGTATGGCTGTACAGACTGTACTTTTCTCTCTTCACATTTCCCAACTCACTTTTTTCTAGATTTTTCAGTTCTTAGGATTTCAATCTTCCATCCCCTTACAATTTCCCCAATTCCAACCACCAATATCTGCTCCCTCCAACTCTAATCAACAATTTCTCTGTCCAAAATACGTACAATGATGTATTCTAACATATTTTTCTATAATATAAAAATAAAATTTGAATTATCCTTTTTGGTGGAGAAAAACCCCAATTCTTCTTTCCTGGGTTGATTCCTTGAAGTTGAAAAGAACTCCCTGGTACAAATTTAATAATGGGTCTGCAAATTTAGAGTGCTGGTGAATAATTTTTGCCCATGTAGTCCTCTGTTATCAAATGTATGATTTTCCCCTTCAATCTCCTGAAGATTTTGAATTTTTCTTGGTGATTGAAAAAAATGGTCACTTTACTTTCCTTTTAAAGCAAGTTTTCAAAAACCCTAAATCCTAACTGTGTAAAAAGTGCCAAGTTGCATGTTTTTTCCATCTCCATTGCTAGATGACTGCCAACTCAGTAGTTGGTTTTAAAAAAATTGTCTTTTTCCCTTCAACTGTTGCTTTTCGACATGTCGCATTAATTATTTAGTTGTCAAATCGTACACTGTACGATCCAAATCTTACAATATGACTTTATGTATGATTTGCATGTCAATATTACCTTGTACGAATCTCTTTTGTAAAATTTCCATCTTCTACCTTTTCATTGTACGATTTCATAACTTAGAGAAAATTTTGCTTTCTTTTTCTCTGGAGAGGTTGTCGTTTCCGGTTTTCAACCTCGCCCTTCCTAATTGCGTCCCGAGGGATTTTCACAACTAAGGCACAATTTTTTTTTTCATTTTTTTTTATTTTCATCCTAGTCTAATTATACTTACCTCCTTGGTAATCGCACAATGAAATTCACATGTATGACCCCATCCCAATCTTGACCTCGAGGTTCAACCGTAACATTCCAATTAGTGGTATCCTCTTATATATCTACTTGGCTGGTCTCTGCCTGTGATCTTGCCTGTTCATTTCCCCTCCTACAATGTGTATAGTTCAAAATTATACATCGGAAAGTTGGAGTCTCATCTCCTGGTAGGCCTTCTTCTTGTTGTGCAAGTGATTGATCCCATGGTGGTGGTGTCCTCACCACTCTACTATTATTTGAGTGACTTCTTCGCCTATCTTCATGGATCATTTTTGGATCCAAACTTGGTGATCGAGTCTATTTTTGGCCTAGGTTTCCACCATCTACGAAGTGTACCCTTCCTCTACCAAAAAATGTTTGACCCCGTGGGTATCTCCCCATTCCATTCCTTCTAGGCATGACATTTTCCCATACTATTGATGACTCTTCTATTACTCGGGGTAACTGCCAATTACCTACTTCTCATTGGTTTCCTTGTTAGTTTAGGGGTGGTCGCCCCCCTCTGCGTCTTTGTAGCACATTTTGTAACATGCCTCTTAGTCTATGTATATTTTTATTGGTTTCTTACCCAATTCATACATGGTAATGGGTTATCTCCTGGCCATCTAGGAGTAGGGATTCAGAATCTTCCTCATCCTCTATCTCCTCTAATTACAACATCACTAAAATTCCCATCATTTTTTGGTCGTCTACCTCTTCCTCTTCCTATTAGAGGTCCTTGTCCAATTATTCCTCTTATTCTTCGATCATCAGGAGTAATATCTACCAATTTGATATTAGCCAGTGGACTCTAGTTTGGTGACAACTGTTGCAAGGTTCTGACTCTTCTATCAGCCCTTACCAAGCGACACCTCCATATTATTTCCTCAAATGATCTTTGGGGTGATGAAGATGCCAATACTTCCCTATAATCATTAGAAAAGTCTATCTTAGAACTAGAGTTAGTTCAAACCTCTTATCTCTGTTATTCCCTATATTGCTCCAAATTTTTTGCATCCCTACCTTTAGGCTATTGGATCCATGCCAGAAATGAGGATGGGAAAAGGATGATGCGGTACCTCGGACGAGAGGACTTTACGAAGGTCTTGCCTCTCAAGGGAAGTGTATTTTGGTGATTTTTTGATGGATGGTGGGTTCACCAGGAAACATTTAAGGGCAGTTTCCACGCATAGGTTTGGAATGTGTTTTGATGTGTTCGTTTTTAGTCTTAAGCATTCAAGTCCTAGGTTTGGCCAAAATGCATCTAAGCTATGCTATATGAAGATGCAGATTAAATGAATACAGAAAACAAAATTAAACATAAAACACAGAAAATATGCTAGATGAGAAAATCCATACCTGATTTCGGATGTTTGATGGAGATTCCGATTTTTGAAGCAGTCCAGATCATCTGGAATTTGACAGGATCATCTCTGATCTGACAGGATCGTCCCTGATCTACTGATCTGACAAGATCGTCTCTAATATGACAAGATCGTCTCTAATCTGACGATATCGTCTCTAATTTTACAAGATCGTCTCTAATTTGATGAAATCGTCTGACGATTTCGTCAGAAACCTGCAACTACAGAAATGGATACCAAGAACAAAAAATACAATTGCAAAAGCAAGGGAAAATGATAGAAATGAAAGTATGAATGTTAGAATGACAACTTTAGATAACATATTAAGTAAAATGCATTGTTTTAATGATTAACTTTGACTTTATTATGCATCTAGGCTACATGAGGTGAACTCCAAGATGCAAAGCAGTAATAATCTTAACTAATGCAAAGCAAAAACAGTAGATAATGGACATAGAATGCAAACTTAGGGCACGGATTGCCCCCAACATTGGCTACAGTCGAAATCTTCTGCAAAATGAAGAATCGTCTTGAATTGTGGCGTGATCGTCCAAGATTGTACAAGATCGTCTGAGACGAACTGAGCTTGCTCCGGCTGAAAAACAATGAAGTTCCTGCAAACAAACTTGAAAAAATGCAAATGCAAACAGTGATTTAAGATGGTCTAGTGCGTGTAGAATTCGAGTTACAGGGAATTTCAGCCAGGGGTTGGGAAGGGAAGGTCCTAATGATTAAATAGGCTTAGGGGAGTAGTTAGGAGGTTGGAGATCATCCCAATTTGGGAGATATCCAATGGGGGAGGGTCCCAACGACGCAGACACGCTTCTACCCGGATTGGAGACCCGTTGGAACGGATTCCAACTATGCAAATTCAGTTTTGCGACAAAATCGTCTGGACGTTCTAGTCCAGATGAAATCGTCAAATCTAGGGCGATATCGTCTGATCGGAGACGATATCGTCAAACAGTCAAAACAACTGCTAAAAATGGCACGAAAAAAGAGGAAACGGGTTTCTCGATGGTTAATGGGCGGTTTGGGAGGTTAAATTTGAATTTAAATTTATTTACTAAGGTGAATGTAATTATTCCAATTTTACTGCGCCAATTTTAGGGTGCTACATTTTGCCCCCTCTTTAGCGAATTTTCCGAAGAAAATGCGTTAAAGATGAGTTCTTCTCGATCTACGAGAAAGCAAAAAATTATTCCCATTTTTAGGCGACGATTCTTGCTCAAATCGTACGACAGCTTACTATGGTGCCCCCTCCGTGTTTTTACCCAAATCGAACGTTTGAGGTAAAAACGCGAAAAAGAAAAATTAATTTGAATTATTTTTGAATGAAATTATGTTTGATATATGATATGTTTTTGATCATATGACTTGTGTTATGTGTATGTTTATGATGCTTTTATGTTTGATTTATTGATTTGATAATTGGATTGATGATTCATGAAATTATGTCGTTGGAAATATGATTTGGATGTCATGCTATAAAATTTTAAATGAAATAATCTGATGTAACAAAGTGGTTGTATGTGATGCAATAATTTGATAAAAATAAAAGGGGAATTTTAACAATAATTTCAAAGGACATTGTCGCTATTATAGACCATTTCATGGAGTCGCCGCTCACTCGATCGTCAAGCTAATCCCAGTATAGAAATATTGCGAAAATTAAGAGTGCTTAAGAGACTGTCTTAAGACTTTGGTGCAATAGTGCAAATGATGATGATGATGATGATTTGTTTTCAGATTTCCATGAAAATATTATGCATGAAATATTTTAAAATGATTTTCGCTAGGCATAAATTCCTAAGTGTGATAAAATTTGTGAATAATTCCTTAGGAATCATACCATCATTGCAAAGTTGAAGGTTGACCTAATGACATAAAAATAGTGAAAAAATGGGTTTGCTTTTGAAAAGCATAATTTGTGTAAAATGAAGTCATATGGTTTTTATGATTTTTGATAAAATGGGGAACAAAAATTGTTACAATGGTTTGCGCTAGTCATAGAATATGTAGGTATAGACTTATACCATCATCGCGAAAATCAAAGAAATAGTTTTATTGCATGGTTGATTTTTTGATGAACAGAAAAGATGAAAATGAGGACTTGCGCTAGGCATAAAATTCCAATTTTGGTTTTGAAACTATACCATCGTCGCGAAAGTCAACCAGATATACAGGATTTGATTTGTGTAATTTGGAAGGAATTTTTGATTTTTCTAATTCTATAGTTGTCTTTGTGAAAAATAATTGTACTTGATTATTCCAAACAAGTTGCAAAAATAATATTTCAAAGTATTTTGAAGACAAAAGTTAGATTTATAAGGAATCCCATGTGCATATGTGAATTCATTGCCAATATTGATTTATCATAATGATAGAAAAAATCTCTCAAATACAAATGTGTGTGCAATTGCATTGGTCATTTACCAGTTTTGAGCAAGATACTATGATACAAGTGATTTGAAGAAACCAAATAAGTGTTCATTGACCATGATGTAGATGCATATAACCATACTAGGCTACTATGTAGATCGGATTATCAAGAGCTAGCTAATCCATAAGCAGACATAGGTCTGTACAAAAGAAGGTCGCTAATGTGACAGACATATCGCCATGCTAGGAGTTACCCAAGGCCAAGCGGGTTGGGCACAAACCACCTGTTATGGGGCTTACCTCACGGTTTTTGAATAATTGAGAATTCCAGGGATTCAAGCTCATCAACCCTTCTTTTCTTTTCAAAGGGTAGGGAAAGGGATTTTATTGCTTTCTTGCTTTCTTTTGAACTTTGCTTATTTTTCTTTTTGTATTTCTTTTGCTTGAGAATACTTGGAACATTGCTGAAATAACATTTTTCTTTTCTCTTCTTTCTTTGCTAGGGATACTTGCTCGGATTAGCTGTAGAGCAAGGGATTTTTATTCTGGGTAGGGGTGAGCTTGTCCTTTTGCCAATTCTCAAATATTCTAGACCATGTGCATGATAGGATAGCAAGGGAAACTTTTCACTCAAGAAATCAGTTCTACTATGTAGAAAAACATGGAAATTACAAATATAATCATTTTATTGTGAAAAGATGTGCTTGGTTTAGGTAAATAACAAGATCAATTCTCTATGCTCAAACTTTATTTAATTGAAATTTGTGAACTTTGATATAAGAGAGATTAGTAATCATGCCAGATAAAAGCAAGATATTTATTGTTGTGAGTGTGCAAGTGAGGGATTCAAAATAAATGCTAATTTATCCAAAATAAGTTGAAACATATAATTGCAATAATTGTAAGAAAATATATATAAATGATTTGTGAGAAAGTTTTTGAGAATGTTGACTCTCTCTTTCTTCTGTATATTGTTTTGGTTTCGAAAGAGTCAAGCATATAGCTGTTTTTAGATTTTGTATTTTGATTTTAGTTTTTGAGCAAACAATTTGACAAGTGCTTTAAATAAATGCAATAGATAGTTTTTGAAGATTTTTGGAGATTTATGAATGTTTTTGAGGTTTTTGAATAAATTGAAAGAAATACAAGATAATGATTTTGAACAAATATATACATGGATGAAATGACCAAATTTATGCATAGTAACGTTTGAGATGTAAAATATTCATGGGTTCTTTAAGTTCTTTACCATCTAAGGTAGATAATTTATATGCTCCTGATTCAAATTTTGCAGTAATGATGTATGGTCCGAGCCAGTTGGGCTCAAATTTACCTTTAAGTTCCTTAGTTGCATTTGTATTTTTTTGAAGATTTTGATTTTTTTTTGTATTTTGATTTTAATTTATGAATTGAAATTGATGGTATATACAAGATGATCTATATACACTATACAAGGTTATTTGAGTATAGCATGTCTAAGGTTGCTTCAAAATCAAAGGAGGTTTTGAAGGATAATCTGGTTGTGTTGAAGGTAAGAACAAAAGGTGATGAGTAAAAGATAGTGATAACAAAAGCTTTGTTATAATGTAAAATAATGTAGAAAAAGATTTGACTTTTATATGTGGAAAATTGATCATGTTACAAAATAAAATGTCAGAAGGATAAGAAGGTTCTTCATTCTTATTATTATCTTCCAAGTCTTGATAAGATGGAGAAAGTATATGTGGAAGATATGCATGAGTGTTATTTGGTAAACAAGGATGATCATATATGGATGAAGAAAAGTGATGGATAAAAAATAATTGTGACAATAGAGAATGTATAGAACTTGATGTTTCAACCGTTAAATATTCTTCAAATGGTGTTGGGTCACCATGTATGGTAACAATTTTATTTACAATTTCAAACTTCAAACATTGGTGAAGAGTGGAAGGGACAACTCTCACCGTATGAATCCAAGGACTTCTGAGAAGTAGGTTGTAAGGTGAAGGGCAATATCCTACATAGAATAAAGTATCCAGGATCTTGGTTCCAATATTAAGGGGAAGAATTATAGTACCTTGACAATCTTGAATTTCATTGTTAAAATATTTTATAATAACATTTGATTCATTAAGATCTTGTTCCTTTGTTTTGAAATTTTGGAATAATTGATAAGTGTATAAATTAAGAGAGAAGCCATTATCTTCCATGATAGTTCTAACAAGTTTTTCTTTACTAGATCCTGTAATGTATAGATAAGAGTCTTCTTGTGGAGCAGAGGAAGGAATATCTTCATCATAGAATGAAATATGGTTAACCTCAAGAGGGTTTACACCATTAATTATGTTCTTAGAGAAAATATGATGAGGATCAAATTGTTGGCTAGGTATTTTGAGCAAAATTTCCTTGTGATAAATTTGTAATACTTCTAAAAGGGATATCTTTGTTTGAGGATTAATCACTTGTTGTTGGCTATCAAAGGGGATTTCAAATTGAAATTTTGATTTTGAATATGAGCTTGCTATGCTTACATTACATTTTGTATCATTCTCTAGAGCCAAAGATAGTTTTGAAAGTTGGTCAAATGAGGAATCCATATCTTGAATATCGGATTGAGTTGATTGAACTTGAGGTTGCTCATTTGTAGTTTTTGTTACAATATTAGTAATATCATCATGATTGAACACATTAACATGCAATATTTGATTGGTTTCTTGTTGTTGATAATTGAATAGGGGTTCTTGGGAGATCTCCATGTCTTGATTGATTATTGGTATTTGTTGTGTAGGAGTTTGATTGTTTACTGGAGGTTTATCATCAGTTGTAGATTGTAATTCCTTTATATTAAAAAGACCCTTATCAATCAAATCTTGAATTGCACATCTTAAATCTTTACAATTTTGTGTCATATGTCCATCTACTCTATGATATTCACAATGTAGCTGAGGTTTAAACCAATCTGATGTGGTATCAGGTTGTCTTATGGAAGGAAGTTCAATCTTATTTGTGTCAAGTAAATACTTTAGAATTATATCCATTGGTTGATGGAGCTTAGTAAATTTACGTGATGAAGGTTTTTGAGAGGTTTTTGATAAATGCCTTAGGAATTTTGTCATAAAATGACCTAATGGTTTCTCACCTCTACTTTCTTTATTATGGGTAGAATGATGACAGGAATATTGGGTTGTAGGAGGTGAGTGCACGGTAGAATTGGAAGAATAAGTATTTTCTTGTTGAAATGGATGTGTTGTATTGAAAGAAGAGTTTTGAAAAGGTGGCGGAGGATTATATGTGGATTGATAGACATAATATGGATATATGGGAGAATAGATAATATCATTATGAAGAGGATTGGCAAAGGGATTGTTTTGTTGGGTTATGGATGAAAAATAAGAAGAGTGTGATGGAGGTGGTGTTGAATAGGGATGAGGTTGGTCATAATCAACAAATGTATTTAGCTGAATTCTTCCAACATTACTGATGGACTCATATTGATTTGAGTAAAAACTCATGGTTTCTTTAGTACTTCTAAAAGTAATATTTAGCATCTACTATTTAGGATTGAATATAAAACATACAAACTTGAAATGATGATTTTGTTTTTGTTTTTCTTGTATATATATATTTTTTTGTTTTTGTTATTTTTGTTTTCAAAAGGTTATGATGCATTCACGTCGGGTTCACCAAAATGTATCGCTCCAAATTTTTCGCATCCCTACCTTCAGGCTATTGGATCCGTGCCTGGAAGGAGGATGGGAAAAGGATGATGCGGTACCTCGGACGAGAGGACTTTACGAAGGTCCCGCCTCTCAAGGGAAGTGTATTTTGGTGATTTTTTGATGGATGGTGGGTTCACCAAGAAACATTTAAGGGCAGTTTCCACGCCTAGGTTTGGAATGTGTTTTGATGTGTTTATTTTTAGTCTTAAGCATTCAAGTCCTAGGTTTGGCCAAAATGCGTGTAAGCTATGCTATATGAAGATGCAGATTAAATGAATACAGAAAACAAAATTAAACATAAAACACAAAAAATATGCTAGATGAGAAAAGCCATACCTGATTTCGGATGTTTGATGGAGATTCTAATTTTTGAAGCAGTCCAGATCATCTGGAATTTGACAGGATCATCTCTGATCTGACAGGATCGTCCCTGATCTACTGATCTGACAAGATCGTCTCTAATCTGACAAGATCGTCTCTAATCTGACGATATCGTCTCTAATTTTACAAGATCGTCTCTAATTTGACGAAATCATCTGATGATTTCATCAGAAACCTAAAACTACAAAAATGGATACCAAGAACAAAAAATACAATTGCAAAAGCAAGGGAAAATTATAAATGAAAGTATGAATGTTAGAATGACAACTTTAGATAACATATTAAGTAAAATGCATTGTTTTAATGATTAAATTTGACTTTATTATGCATCTAGGCTACATGAGGTGAACTTCAAGATGCAAAGCAGTAATAATCTTAACTAATGCAAAGCAAAAACAGTAGATAATGGACATAGAATGCAAACTCAGGGCACGGATTGCCCCCAACATTGGCTACAGTCGAAATCGTCTGCAAAATGAAGAATCGTCTTGAATTATGGCGTGATCATCCAAGATTGTACGAGCTCGTCTGAGACGAACTGAGCTCCGGCTAAAAAACAATGAAGTTCCTGCAAACAAACTTGAAAAAATGCAAATGCAAATAGTGATTTAAGATGGTCTAGTGCATGTAGAATTCGAGTTACAGGGAATTTCAGCCAGGGGTTGGGAAGGGAAGGTCCTAATGATTAAATAGGATTAGGGGAGTAGTTAGGAGGTTGGAGATCATCCCAATTTGGGAGATCTCCAATGGGGGAGGGTCCCAATGGCGCAGACACGCTTCTTCCCGGATTGGAGACCCGTTGGAACGAATTCCAACTATGCAAATTTAGTTTTGCGACAAAATCGTCTGGATGTTCTAGTCCAGACGAAATCGTCAAATCTGGGGCGATATCGTCTGATCGGAGACAATATCTTCAAACGGTCAAAACAACTGCTAAAAATGGCACAAAAAAAGAGGAAACGGGTTTCTCGGCGGTTAACAGGCGGTTTGGGAGGTTAAATTTGAATTTAAATTTATTTACTAAGGTGAATGTAATTATTCCAATTTTATTGCACCAATTTTAGGGTGCTACATTCCCAGTCATGTGATAAATTCGTCACTCTTTCCAATTGTCAAACTTCACTTCTTAGTATTCTTAGCTGCTCGTGAGCTATTGCATATGCCTGTGTATCATTCTTGGGTCTGTCCTCTTGAACTCTCCCGACTTATCTTGGTCCCAATGCTCTAATTGGAATACTTCAATCCCTTTGAGGATTATGAGGATTCTCTGGTTCATCATCATCTGTACTAGGGTCTCTTACCAACCATGGCATTCCTTCATCACTAGAATATGTCATACCTACTACATTGTGGTGCAATTCAGGTGATGTGGTGGTCTCCTCTAAATATTTCCAAAGTACTTTTGTGCCATCATTTATCATAGGCTACTTTCTTGGTGGGGGTGGTGAACTTGTACTTGTACCTTCCACCATTTCTTGGAGTAAAGTATTCAACTTCATTAGGTTCACTTCCAATCTATTGTAATCTAACTATCCTTTGTTCATCCAATATTTGTATGGTACCATCCAATTATTAGATTACTTGCGATCTCAATCTCGTATTGTAACCTCACAGTTTTTGATACTCTTCCTACAATTGTTGAGTTTGCATTCTCATCCTCTGCTGCAATAGCCCTATCTAATACAATGGGGAAATTTTCACTAGTTCTTCTATCCTTTCTTCCCTAGCATCCTCCAAAATTTCCATCTCAAATGTATCCACTCTATCCTCATTGTGCACTGTCAGCCTTACCTGTATTCGTTCTTCTGTCTGTCGAGGTAGTTCCCTATGTTCTATCTGTGGGTACCTCTTGTTTGAAGCTCATGGTAACAATGCCCTCTCTTGATATTCTTTTGTTTTTGGATGGATCCAATATTCTCCCTCTCTTATGTTTCCATTCGCCCATTTGATATGTACTCGCACCCTTCTTATTTCATCGGGTCTAGGTGCCAAATCTTGTTGTTCAATTATTGGTTGTCTCCTCCCATTCGAAAAATAGCAAAATTTGGCTCGTCTTGTGATGGACCTGGATCACGATGAGCCTCATTTTGAGCGTCTACTCATCTTCTCCATTCAATATCTTTTGAAGCAATGAATAGACACTATACTTTGTAAGGCTTCAACTTTGAGCCATTTACAGTGTTGGGTACCTCCATCCCATTCAGGTTCTACAACCTGGCCACTCAATTATCTAATACTTCAATAAATTTATAAGGGCCAAGCCATAACGTCTTCAATTTACCTAGCTTTATCTCCCTATTTCTGTTAAATTTGAGAACTAAGTCCCTCGGACTAAGTTCCAACTTCCTCAAATGCTTGTCATGCCACACCTTTCATCTTTTCTGGGCTATCTCAATCGCCCACTGTGCCATGAATCTTATTTCATCTATTTTGGTCAGCATCATCAGTCGTTCCTCCAAACTTTCCTAATCTCCCAAGTGATGCTCTACTGTAACTCTCAAGCTTGGTATCAAGAACTCGACTGGCACCACCGCTTCTTGACCATACATCAATTGGAAAGGGGTATGTTCTGTTTTTGGTTTTTATGTTGTTCTATATGCCCACAAAATGGATGGTAACCTTTCCTCCTAGTCTACTCCTTCTATCCCATAGGTTTTATACAAAGTTGATACTAAGACTTTATTAGTCACTTTTGCCTACCCATTTGCTCCCAGGTAGTACAGACTAGAAAATGAGTGTAAAATATTAAACTCTGTTGTCAACATCTTGATAATATCGTTAACGAAGTGTCCCCCATGGTCACTCATTATACGTAATGGAATCCTGAATATTATGATTACCTACTCGTACAAAAATCATGTTGTACTTTTAGTAGAATTATTAGGTAATGCTCTTGCTTCTACCCATTTTTTGAGGTATTTTGTTGCCACTACAATATATCTACATTTCCATATTTGAGATGTCTTCAATGGTCCCATGAAGTCTAAGCCCCAATTTTCAAAAAAATCCTATCGCTGTAATGGGTGTAATGGTATAAAGTCCCTCCTGATTGGTTTACCTACTCTTTGGTAAGTATCACAAGATTTCATGTGTTCTTTTGCATCATTGTACAATGTGGGCCACCATAGACCTATTAACAATATTTTTTGCATAGTCGCATATGGTCCCATGTGTCCCCCTACTAAGCCTACATGGGCTTCTTTAAATGCTACCTTAAATTCTTCCTCCATTACACATCTCAGCAAGATATCATCACTTCCTATCTTGTATAGCAATCTAGCTATTATTTGGAAAGGTGATGACTTCATAATTATTCTCTTATTTTTGGTTGTTTTCATATCTTGTGGAAACTCCCCTGTGGATAGGTACTGGCCAACCAACTTATACCATGATGGCACAAAACTGATGGCAAATAATTGCGCATCTAGAAATTCATCAGGAACTCCTGTTCTTGATGGCTCCCTTGATCGTATTCAAGAAAACTGGTATGCAATAACATGCTTCTTGCCAGGTCTCACCACAACTCAGAATACAAACTCTTGGAGCGTAACGAGGCATCGACTAACTCGCCCTTGTATTAATGGTTTGTTTATTAAGTACAACAACACCTGATGATCGACGTAGAATGCAAAGGGGTTTTCTAGTAGGTAATGCCTAAACTTTTGGACTGCATATACCATCCCCAAGGCTTCCCTTTATGTTGTACTACAATTTCTTTTTGGCCTTGACAAAATGCAACTAGCAAAGAAAATTGGCTAATCCAAATTAAACTATCCTTCTTGTGCCAACGCACACCCAATTACAAAATTCAAGTCATCGACATGGACATGGAATTCCTTATCCCAAATAGGAAACACCAAAATTGGACTCCTGACCAACTTAGCCTTTAACTCCTCAAAGGCTCCTTGGTGCTCCTCTGTCCATCTAAAAGGAATATTATTTTTTGTCAAAGAATCTAATGGATAGGATACATGTGCATAATTTTGGATAAACCTTCGGTAATATCCTATTTATCCAAGGAATATTTTGAGTGAACCCATGTCAAAGGGTTTTTCCATGTATAATATCACCCAAATTTTATCCGGATTTGTCTTCAATCCTTCGCTGCACACAATGTGTCATAAGAATTTTCCATATGGTACCATCATAAAACACTTTGTTGGGTTTAATGATATTTGTGCATTTCCGCACCTACTCATACATTCACTAAGATATGGAAGATGCTCCTTGATCTTCCTATAAATGGACCAATCATCCAAAAATGCCTTGAAATTCCCTGTCGCCAATTGGTCAAATATATACAGTATGATTCACTAAAACATAGCTGGGGCATTACAGAGCCCAAATGGCATTCGATTATACATGTAAATTCCATTATCCACAATAAATGTGGTCTTCAGCTTATCCTCCTCAGCGATGTTGATATGATTGTATCCTCATAATCCATCCAAAAATGAATAGATCTCATGTCCTGCAACTTCTTCCAAGATAGAATCTATGAATGGAATAAGAAATGGATCCTTAAAGGTTACTAATTTTATACTCCTGAAGTCTACGCATATCCTTATATTATCGAATTCCTTCTTCAAGGTGATTACTATAGGTGAAATCTATTCACTGTTCGTCACCCTGAATATAATTCCTACTTCCAACATCTTTTCTATCTCCGTATTTACCAATTTTGCATACTTTGGATTAATTCTATATGGCCTATTGATAGGTTGAGCGCCAGGTATTATTGTAATCTTATGGACACATAATTCGGGTGGGATTCCTTTCAAATTATTATATGTCCATGCGAAGACATCCTTGTACTCCAAGAATATCTTGAAAGCTGTTGCCTTCAATACAAGATTCCAATCATTGCCATAATGGACCATCATAGGTTCCTCCTCCATTCCTAGATTGATATCCACTATATTGGGTCCTTCATACTTGATATTTTTTGGCTCACTCATAGCTTTCATTATGTTCTCAGGGTGTGTCATTTTTGTATCAATATTTGCATCTCCTACTGTATACTCCGCAAACCTTTTTGGAAACGTCCACTTCTCTTATGTTTCCTTCTTAGTGTCTTTACTAGCTTTTAGTTCGTCTTGTTTTTCCTTGATATTTTCTAACTCAATACAGAGGCAATTGTGTTGAAACACCTTGTAATCCTCCATTTTCCAATGAATAAGTCCACTATCAGATCAAGCTTCATCCTAGCTACATTCATCTATGTACAACATTCCTTCTCCATAAGGTTCATGTCCTTCATGCCCTGATGAGTTTTCTGATTTTTTAGTTGTAGCTACATCCTCACTAACTCTCTGATTAGCTAAATTGATCATGTATTTATGTTGTCCCTTCTTGAAGGTGATCTGATTCTTTCCCTAATTGTTATTAAATTTGGCTACTCATAGCCATCCTCTCCCCAATAGGGCGTCATATGCAGGGTTCTGCATTGCAATCACAACAAATTCCAAGATAAAATCTTGCTCAACTATCATTACTTGTTGTGTAGTCAAAACTCATTTTATGTTAATATCATTATGGTTAGCCCCATACAGTTATAAGCTTGGTGCCCATAGGATGGAGCACCTAGTTCTAGACAAGTTCTTTCTGGTAGCACATTAACAATAGATCCTTTGTCCATGATCACTTGCATCAATTTGTACCCCAAAATATCCATATGCATTAATGCAGGCTTCTTTCCCACATCAATCATTAGTATAGTAGGATCCATAAACTGGTCTTTCTATCTTTCCTCTATAACTGGTTGGATCTCTACTTCCATCACCTTCTGTGGTTACATTTCTTCCATAATTTCTTTTTGTAATTATGGGATAGCTTCTAGTAAGTCAGATACTTTAAGTTCCACTATGGTATCCAATACCTGTGCTGCCATATTCTGCACAACTGTCTCCTGTTCTAATGATTTTCGTATTTCCTTTCGAGTGCTCGACTCTCCTTGCTTAGTTTTCTCAGTTTCTTCTTGCACTATTTTCTTTGCTACTTGCCATAATTGCTTTTCTTTTGTTGGCTTTGGATAATTATCCTTTTTAGCCTGATTCCTTGTCATGAATAACACTTCCTGAGTTTCCTCTTTAAATTGAGGAGCTTCGATGTCCAAATAGCTCACATTTTACGGGTTTCTTGAACTCGCCTACTTTGGACAATTCTCCTCCTTGTGGTTCCTTGGACCACACCATCTACACATGTGTATAGTGCCCGTTTGTGGTGCTCCTTGCATTGGAGGTGCAAGACAATTCTTCACAAAATGCCCCTACTCTTGGCAATTGCGACATTGTATGATCGGTCTACCTTTCGATTCATACTGTAAGTGAGTTTATCCTCCTTGTTGATTACCTTGGTTTTGTCTACCACCTCTTCTACTATTTCTGTAACCGCCACTCGTTGCTTGTTGGCCGCTCCCTTGGGCCTCTGGTTTTTCTTCCTGCTCCTAGATTGATAGTACCTATGGATGGATTATTGCATTGTAGGGACAGAGAATTACTCCATGTCCCATAACATTAAAAATATAGTCATTCTTCAGACACTTCATATTTTTATGTCCCTCTATCTTGCATTTTGTGCACCATAGTTCCTTCCTGTCTAGTTTGATCTTCTGTTCTTTAACCATCTTATCAAACTCCTTGTGGAATGATGCTAGCATCCTCTGTATAGTATCTTCTTCTTCACTATATGAATCTTTTGACTTAGGATGAGACAAGATTCCTGTGTACATCTATTTTTATTCACTCTCAAAGGTCTTTGCATGTTTGAATTCTTCCTTATATGTTTCAGATGGTACTCCCTTCATATTTTTCTTATATTTCGGTAGTAACCCATATACAAACCATTATTTTATTAGCACATACACCAGTGGCATTTGCATATTATTGACTAACTTCTTTAGTCGATGGTTGAAGGATTTTACATCCTCGTATGCTTTCTATTTTGTCACGCAAAGCTTGGTGGCTATGTCTCCATCATATTTTAAAGGTCAGAATTCTTCAATGAACTTGTCCTTTATTTGATTCTAAATTTGAAAATCAATGTTATTTTCTCTATTTAGGTACCAGTATATTGCCAATCCTCTCAAGGTGGTAGGAAATAGGACTATCCAATCCTCCAGTCTGTCTACACCATTTGCTCTCCAAATAGTTATGCAAGTTCCTACATGTCGTGTGGGGTCTTCCTTACCCTCACTTGAAAATGATGGACATATTTGTTTGGCTGCTTTGTTAGCCATCTTAGGGGATTCCTCACTCTCACTTGAGGTATCTCATGGATTCTCAAATGGATTCCTCCTAGGGGGTGTCTTACTCCTATTGTCGTTAGAAGTGTCAATTAGAGGTATCTTGTTTTGTCCCACCACTCGATGACCAAATTCTCGTGCATCCATACTCTATAAAATTCTTCGCTGATGTTATGGAGATGATCTTGGTCTATCCTTATAAGTCCCCATGTCTTGTTGCCCTGGTGCCTAACTCCCATCCTCTACACCCTCTCAAAACCCTACTACCACTTCCTCGGGTCTTACCATCCACTCTTCGTCATCATGCAATTTCTCTTTGTCATATGTATCCTCTATGTTTGGTGGTTCTCCTCATCTTCTATCTCAATCAACAACATCTCAAAGTCTCTCTCTTCAGATGTCCAAACTTACTCTATCTCTGGTTCGTACGTACTCTGATATGAGTTACTCGTGTTTCCTCTTTGAGCAATCCTTGTGCTCCTTCTTACTGGAATGTTGTCTCATGGTTCCCTTCTCCCATGCCTTTGTGTACTGGTGTCCGTCATAAAAATCACCTCCAGTTTTTAGTCAAATTCGACCCATTTTAACAAGAATGCCATATTCGATAAGGCAACGATGCCAAATGTAACACACTTTGGTGCTACCTAATCGATCAATGGATCCATCCAACTACGGAAATGGTGCCAAAATGTAACACAACGATGGATTATTCCCAGTGGGGAGGTATTTTCTAGAGGTAATAATGATTCCTAGACCAAGCCTATCTCAATGACCAAATCGGACAATCTTCTAATCACCCGAACTACCCTTGTACGAACTATCAATTCCTTGTATGGACCCTAATTACATACATTGTACAATATCAGATCATACAATGACCAATATGGTATGATATTACACTCAGAAAAATTGATAGATGTTATTTTGTAGGTTGTCATACATAGTTTTGTAATCATTCAAGACAATTCATCAAAACTGCCAAATTGGTAAGTTCCTGCCAATCGCCTGTTTTACCAAATCAGATAACAATCTCTTGTATGATTTGTACGATGTACGATGTACAATCTATATGAACTACAGGTACAACAAGGTTTTAATTATTATGCTCTTCTTCTCCAATATCTCTTCGAGATGTTTTGTAAAGGTTTAACAACCTAAACAAAATAATATTGTTCACAAACAAAGCATTCAAACCGGGCAGGTGAGATATTCTATACAAGAAATTCCATCCAAGAATTGTACAGACTACTTCAACACAAATTTACCAACATCACTAAGCTCCTAAATCATTCCCCATGATTCACCAGTGATCATATTCTCCACAAAGCTGCAACAAGGCTAAAACTAACATATAATAGTAAGGTAGAAACTCAATTACACAATGTTAATCCACAATGCATTATCCATTCACAACAAGACCATACACTGTCATCCACAATGTCTATTATTCTCATTAATGGTTTTCAATTTAGTTACAATGTGGAAAACTCTTTCAAGGTAATTGCAATAACTCAGAAATATGTCTATATCTCTATTCTAGCAACTAATAACCAGTAAACTAGTAGCCAGACCTACAAATTTGAAAATGGGGCCTTACATAACATTGCCTAGGCCATTCCAAAGATGTTCCTAAGAAAATCCATTATTCACAACTTCCCATATACAATTGAATACATTATTTTGGCATTTTCCTAAGTTTACACCTTAGTTTAGCGAATCCATGCGATATTTCATCCTGAAATTACATTTCCTTTGCATCTGAGTGAATTTCAGTGTACCTTGTACGATTTGCTACTGCTCTGTATAGTTTGCCAATCCAGGTTGTATTATTTTGCCTACCACTATACGATTTGCTCCAACTGTATGGTTTTACAAAACTTGAGCAAATTATTCCCAAAACTATCAAAATCTAGTAAATCACATTTTCTTCTTCTGGGAGATGGATTTGTTGCCTACACCCTCAAAACATTTTGATTGAATTTGACCAATCAGCTTGGATGTCGTTAGATCATTTTGATTGGATTTGAATTTTTATGTTTTTATGATTTGTTTGTATTTTTGACATATTTGATTTTTTTTGTATTTTTGACGTATTTGAATGTTTTTGTATTTTTGACATATTTGAATGTTTTTGTATTTTTGACATATTTGAATGTTTTTGTATTTTTGACATATTTGAATGTTTTTGTATTTTTGACATATTTGATTTTTTTTTGTGTTTTACGATGTATTTGAATATTTTTGTATTTTTGACATATTTGATTTTTTTTTGTATTTTTGACGTATTTGAATGTTGTATTTTTGACATATTTAATTTTTTTTGTGTTTTATGTGTAGAATCCCTTCAAGTGAATGATATTGAGAGGTTCAGACTCTTCAACACCATCTAATTATATAAGTCGATATGCTCCAGGTCCAACTCTTTGTAAAATCATGTACGGGCCTATCCAATTTGTCACAAACTTGTCTCGCAGGTGCGGTGGCAGATTCGAATTCTCTTGGTTTTCTTTGGGCACTAGATATCCAAATTTGAATTATCTTAAGTGGACTTTACTATTGTAACCTCGTGCAAGGTGATCTTGGTAAATGTGAGGATGCTCTAAAGCATTGAATAAGCATTCATCAAGAAGCATCAACTGATCAAGGCGGCCTTGCCGTGTGGCATCATCATCTATGAAGTCCTTTAATTCTATGCATAGAGTTGGAATTTCCAACTCTAGTGGCATGATGGCCTCAATGCCATATACTAGTGAAAATGGTGTTGCCCCAGTGGGTGTCCATATACTAGTCCTATATGCCCATAGTGCAAGAGGCAACTGCATGTGCCAATCCTTGTGATTCTCTTGCACCATCTTCCCCAAGATGGAGACTATTGTTTTTTTTGAGACATCTGCTTGCGAATAATAGGGCATTGAAAAACTATTTTGAATATGGTATTTTTTCATTAAAGCATACACATTTTTATTCTTGAAATATGGCCCATTATCCAATATTATCTTCGAAGGGACCCCAAAACAACTTATGATATTGTGGAGTATAAACTCCGCAATCCTCGGTCTAGTTGTCGATGTTAAGGGGATCACTTCAACCCATTTAGTGAAGTATTTAGTGGCCATTATTATGAGTGTGTGTCAGCCTAAGGATGGAGGTGAGATCTTCCTAATCAATTCTAGTCCCCACTATGAGAATGGCCATGCTTCCTGGATGGGTTGCAAGGCTTGCGATGGTAAGTGCATTAGATTTGCATGATGCTAGAACTTAATTCATTTCTTAACATACTCGCAGCAGTCCTTTTACATTGTGGGCCAATAGTAACCCATTCTTAATATGCACTTAATGATGGCCATGCCACTGAAATGCCCTCCACATGTGCCATTTTGAGCTTGCAAAATTGCCCAGGATGCTTCTTGGGGCTCAAGACAATGGAGTACTCCATCATATCCTTGTCTATAGAGGATTTCTCCTAGCAAGATGTATCTTGTTGTTTTCTGTTTGAACATTCACCTTTTATTATGTGACAGACCTTGAGGTACTATTCCTAGCTTTAGGAAATCTTGTAGTTGGTAAAGCCAATCTTGATAATCCATGACTTCTATAGAAAATACGGCTTGCTTTTTCTGTATTTCCAAGTTGGTGAACACAGATTGAGGAACAACTCTATGGTGTATGGTTGTGCCACACTCCACAGTTCCTTGGGAGATCAAAGATCCCCAAGGTGCCATTTGCAAGAAATATCTAGCTGTGAAGGACCAATCCTGATTTGGTTTGATGTTGATCATGTTGATTGGTTCTTGATTATCAAAAGCTTCATGGTGTATTACTGAGTGTGAAAGTAATTTCACATGAATGGTTGTAAAATTAGCATATGGATTCTGAGGGATTAAGGATCCCAAAGAGGCCATGGTGTCTAAAAATCTATTTGACGTACGAGGGATTGCCTCGATATCATACCATTCCAACCGGGCTACGTAGGTGTCAACAAGTTCCTTGTAAGCCTTCAGGAGTAGGCACCTACATTTAAATAGTCCTTTGACTTGGTTTACTATGATAAAGAAGTCACCAAAGATATTTAATCTTTTAATACCCATTGCTATGGATGTTTGGAGTCCCAATATCAATGCCTCATATTTTGTATTGTTGTTTGTGCAAGAGAAGCCTATTTTGAATGATAAGGGCAATGGAGCACCCTGCAGTGTGATAAAGACAATCCCTGCTCCACCCCCTTGTTCACACTTTGAACCATCAAAGAATAATGACATATATATTTCTTTCTCAGGTTCTTTGAGTTCAGGTAGATCCGATAATGCAAATACCACATCATTAGGTAATTCTATGGTGGGAGGCTTGCTATCCTAAAGAGGTGCCTCTGCTAATTGATCTGCTATGACTTTTCCCTTGATGGACTTTTGGCTTGTGAACTATAGATCAAATTCTATCAATATCATGATCCACTTTGCGGTACGTATATTGTGATATGTCTTGCTCATCATGTACTCCAAAGTATTTTGTTTTGATATGACATAGGTCGTATTTCTCAACATGTAGTATCGCAACTTT
Source organism: Wollemia nobilis (assembly GCA_028583015.1). Classification (NCBI taxonomy): domain Eukaryota; kingdom Viridiplantae; phylum Streptophyta; class Pinopsida; order Araucariales; family Araucariaceae; genus Wollemia; species Wollemia nobilis. The sequence goes on along the minus strand of JAQPPZ010015005.1, from coordinate 3,281,160 downwards.
CGAGTTGCAAAGACCACTGCTAAACACAACTTTTAAACATACGCATATCCTAGCTCATAACTCACCAAGGTGCGAATAATGTAATATATGGCTTGCTCTTTGTCTTGTGCATTATTTTGGGCTAGCATGGTGCCCAATGAAAAATCAATAGTTGATATATTGTAAAAACGGTATGTCTGGCCTTGGTGGAGCCAATACTAGCGATGTTGCCAGATAAGTTTTGATCTCTGCAAAGGCTTGATGGCATTATTTGTCCCAATGAAAGGGGACCTCCTTGCATAACAACCGATTCATGGGTCGGCATTTGTATGATAATTGCACGATGAATCTTTTGATGGATGTTATCTTGCCTTGTAGGCTCCTTAGCTCTCTAATGTTGGTAGGGGTGGCCATTTCCAATATAGCCTTTACCTTTGCAGGATCGACTTCAATGCCTTTCTTGGATACGATGAATCCCAAAAGCTTGTCAGAAGTTACTCCAAATACGCACTTCTTAGGATTCAGTCAGACATTCCACTCAATGAGGCTATAAAATACTTTTCTAATGACTTCAGTGTGCTCTTGCTACAATAGGGACTTGGCCAGTAGGTCATCCATGTAATCCTCTAAGGTATTATGCATATAGTCATGGAATATGTATTTCATGCCCCGCTGATATGTGGCACCAACATTTTTGAGACCAAATGGCATCACTTTGTAATAGAATATTCCCCACGGAGTAATGAAAGCATTTTTATGTTTATATTTGGGTTTAATCCAGATCTGGTTGTATCCAAGAAAACCATCCATTAGGGAGAGCATCTTTTGACCTGCAGTTTCATCTACAAGAGAATCTATGTTTGGCAATGGGAATGAATATTTTGGTGTTGCCCTATTTAAATATCTAAAGTTTGTGTAGATACAGACTCTTCTATTGGATTTCCCCATGGGTACCATGTTCGACACCCACTCAGGGTAGTCAATAGGAACTATGAACAATGCCTCTAGTATTTTTTGCAATTCATTCTTCATCATCAAAGCGACGGTTGGATGCATTTTCCTTAGATTTTTCTTGAATGGATTCTTCTTGGGATTTAATGAAAGGTTGTGAATGACTAACTTTGGATCTATCCCTGGCATGTCTTTGTAAGTCCAAGAAAAAATATTTGACCTCTCTTTGAGGAGAGGAATTAGGATAGCTTGTTCCTCTAGAGATAGAATTTCTCCGAACTTGACTTTCCTTGGTTGGGTAGGATCATCGCTGATGTCCATCTTGAAAGTTGCTTCTATAGCCATATGTGACCTATCATCTAGTGGATGAGACGTGGGTATCAAATGAATGTCATCAGCAGGATTTATAGGTCCTACTCACTCAGGATCCAAACCAGCATAGAATACGTCATATGCACAACCTGATGCAAAATGGAACGGTTGTAACATCTCTTCATTGGGGGAGAGATCTTTAGGCTCTATGGGCAAATCAACACAATCCCAATCAATAGCCTCTACATCAAGATGTAATGATTTGGTAGGATCTACTAGATTATGAAGTGGAGTGGCCAAATAAATGGAGATCATGTTGATGAATGGGATGAAATCTCCAGGACCACATGGGTGTAATCTTGTTTTAGGGGTTTTCCTTCCATACTCGTGATGAGGTTCTGGTGGTTTGGGGATGAATGGGTCCTCCTTATGTAGCATGTGAGTGGTTGGATTCTATCTATGCACAAACTATAGAATGGGGTCATTTGGCTCAAGGATATCTTGAAATGCGGGTGGAGGGGATTGACCATGCGGTGAATAGCCCCTAAGTCAATATGTCTTCTGAGGAACCTTAATCTAGGATCTATGGCACATAGTGCCATATCTCTTTCTACTAGCTCGTTGAATTGTCACAAGTTGTGAGGCCTAAGATAAGCCATATCGTTCTCATCCTCAAAGTCATCATAACTTATCCAAAAAATTTTAGTACTGGTATGTGGCCCTAGAATAGAAGGCTCATGTATTGGCCCCAAGTAGGTCATATCTATTTCATATTCATATTCTTAATCACTTATGAATAATCCATTTATATTTATATCTTTCCCCAAATTTTGGGTTGATGGCTCAGGCCTAAGTAGGATATTTTTGTTGAGCCCTCTGATTCATAGTCACTTTCATCCGATATGTACCCACTCTCATTGTGGATGGACCATGTGAATATTTTTAAATAGTGAGGCCCATGGTAGGCTAAGACAAGTTGTGCCTCATCATCACTTGCTTCATATCCATTCTCTTCATCCCATGAGTTGTACCCTATTGGGGTGGAATCAATTAAGATGTTTGAATGATAAATTTTTGGTGGCAGTACGTTCACTGTGGCCACTTGTCTGTTGCTCATATTTCTTGTTCTTAGGGGTGATAAGGAATGAAATTGATGTCTTATCCTAACTGTAAGCTTAATATGTCCAGTGCTACTACAAGAAAGTTATATCGACCTCCAATATAATAGCCTAACCCAAACCTATCAGAGGGAAGCTGATATTGTGGCTCGTATGGTCATTTGCACCCTTACTTATAATGTACTAAGGTCATAGCCATGCCAATGGTAACGCTCAAAGTAGCTTAGAGGAAACTCAAGATTAGAAAGATAACTAACATTGACCATAAATAATTCATCATAATCCTCTTCTATGTTTGAATAATTATGGACGTAGTCCAGGTCGGCATAGACAAAATTGATTTAGTTGGGAGGGATTCCAAGTGGAACCACTATTCCCACTGGCAGTCTCAAGTCCTTAGGTCTTACCATGTCTTATGCAAACTCAATGATAGGCTTAAAGGTAATGTTATGCACAAGGTACTCCCATATTCCTGTGCTTTCCAAGTGTATTGATGCATGCGATGTGGATGACCCTACGGATGACACTGGTGAAGCAGGATGGTAATCACTATCTTCATCTTGATCTTGGAGATCTTCTTCCATAGGACTTGGCATTTCAGCAATGGCTATAGTTGGCACTTCCTTGGGCCTTTCTTCCTTGACTAAGGGCACCTTTAGCTTCTGATTAGCTTGTGGTTTTGATTTTTATGGTACTTTAGAAGCATTGACTATTTTAAGTGCACCATGAGGTGTTGATGTGCATGGGTCTTTTCTTACCCCTTTACCTTTGTTATCCAATTATGTGGTTGGAGATGAAGGTGCTACATACAGGTGGGTAGAAGAAATTATGAATTCTCTTGAAATGACCACATAATGCATGTATTTGAATGGCTCTTCATCAACCAGAACCACATAGACTTTGTTTTCATGCACATACTTGACACACTAGTGCAATATCGAAGGAACACACTTCATGTACCTTATCCAAGGATTCCCTAGGAGGATGTTGTATTGCATAGCCCCTTCCAAGACATGACACATCACAAGGATGGTCTTATGCCCCACCTTGATGGGTAGGACTATCGTTCCCATAGTATTGCATAAAGCATCATTAAAATCTCTCAATATGTAAGCTCCTAGAATGATATTGGACTTGGGAATCTTAAGGTGCTCCATTGTTGTTCTTGTAATGATGTTTATTGATGAACCTGTATTGATAAAGACCCGTTTGAAAGGTAAGTTATTAACTAATGCTACTATGTATAGTGGAGGGTCTGGTAAGGTAGTAGGTACTACCTTAATCTGATTATCATAGAATTATATTATAGGTTCCTGGCATTGTTGTACTTGTCCCATAAAATGAGTGAATGCATTCACATCTTGTGGTTGGAGCTCAATTGTTCTTAAAATTTCCATTAAAGTCTCCCTATGCTTTGGGGACTATTGTATGAGCTCATAGATGGATAGCTTAGCTAGAGTCATATATAGGTTTTGCTCCAATCTACTTCGGATAGTTACCACAGGTTGTGTTGATGGACCTGGAATGTTGTCTTGCCCTTACCTCTATCTTGGTGTAGCTAGGACATTCATGGGAGCTACAGGAGGTTGTGGTTGACCATACCGTCTAGTCCTGGTTGCTATGTTAACAATATCAACCATCCCAATGCATCCATGGGTAGGTGCATCCACTCGAACTTGATTGACTTGGGTGTCCTGCCCTTTAGGAGCCTCATGATTGGGCAACAAGTTTTTGTATATGCCCATGTCTCTATTATCGGGAGCCAGTGGATTGTCAACTTTGAGTTATACCACCTCAATAATGTTTTGTACTTGATGCTTAAAACCAATGCAAGCCTCAATGTCATGCCCCGGTATCCTATGATAAGAGAAAAATTGATCTTCCCTATATCCTTTTGGCTTAGGATGGTTGGAATCTATAAGAGGTATATCAAGAAATTTGATCCTCTTGGCCTCGCTCAGCTGATTTAAGATTGATTGCATTGATTCTGTCAAGGGCATGAAATAGTGAGGTGGCTTGCATTATTTTTTTGCCCTTGATTGTTCCTTTGATTGTAATTGGCTGGCAGGTGATGTGCTTGATAGTTTTGAGGTTGTTGTGCACCCCCATCATTAGATGTAGCCAATATGACTTGATTGACTAGATTAGGGTTGCCTTGCTTCTTCTTGTACTTTTCATTCTTACCATTCTTGTTCCACTCCTTTTTATTTCAGATTTTAATGGTTCCCTCATATACTTTTATGTCTTTGATGAGTTTGGCTTGTGCCAAAGCTTTTTCAAATGAAGGATACTGCTAAAGTTGTAGCAAGAGGGATATGTTTTTAGAACAACTTTTGGTGAACATGCGAATGATCTCTTCTATGGAAATGAAGAATGATAACTTCACCATGAATTTTCTCCATCTATTTCCATAATCCATTACTGGATCATCATCATATTATTTCAAGTTGGCTAGGTCTGAAAGGTTCACCTTATTCTTAGAACCAAAGGAGAAACATTTTAGGAATGCGTTTACTAGTTGTTCAAAGTTGGTTATGATATTATTAGGTAGTTGGTTGAACCATTGAATGGCAACACTTGAAAATATCATTATGAATGTTCTTAGCATGAGAGTGTCATTGTCTTCAAGATGAAAACATGCATTGATAAAATTGGTGATTTGCTCTTGTGCATCCTCTCCACCCTTAAATTTTTCCAACCTAGGCATATCAAAGTGCTTAGGATATGGAGGGCAAGGGATTGATGGGCACAATGGTTGGTTGTGTATTTTGCTCAATGTTGTTGAGTTCCCAGTTGCCTCTTATTTCTCAAAGGCTTTCATCTTTTTAGCAAGCTCTTGAAATGTCTTTGATACACAAATTTCCTCCTCTTGTAGGCCTACTCGTAGTTGTAATGGAGGTAACTCTCTATCCATTTGATTTGTTATGTTTTCCTCCATCCTATGAGGAGACTTAGGATTGTGATCCTGGTTTGTTATGTTTACCCTTTCCCCACTAGTTGGATTTTTTTCATGGTTTGGTGGGTGGTTTCATTGTGGGCTATCTTGTCTAGTTCAAATCTCCTTAGGTGAGTCAACACATATAGTTATTTGGTGGTCACCACCATTTGTTTGTAGACTACTAAGAGCTAGCCACTCAGCCTGCTCTCTTAAGAACTACTCATGTTGGCGCAAGAGTCTTTCTCTTTGTTTATCTTGTTTAAGAGCTTCCACTAGCTCTCATTCCTTATGTAATGCATTTTCTAACTGTATCATACAGTCAGTTTGTATTATCACAGAAGACTCATGTTTATCTGACTCTGTTCTTTTTGTCTTGACTCACAAATTCCTCAAGGAGATTTTTGTTGTACCTGTACTCTTGCTAGCTAATGTGACTTGTTCAATGTACTATTGAGTATCTCTATGATCATAATTTGTACGTTTACTATGGGGTCACTTTGAGGTACCCCAAACTGAGAGGTGTGCTTAGAAGTCACAGTTTGTGAGATTTCAGATGTAGAGTTCTTAGTAGCTACAATTATTTGAGTTGGTGATGTAAGAAACCGATCCAACTCGTCTAGTTATCATGTTTTCCATGGCTGGTCTCGTGGGGTGCCATTAACTCCTATGAGGTCATAGTCTATGGGAATATTTCCTTTTGTGTGAAGGTTTTATTCTATATGATTCCGATTACTAGATGTAGCTCTATTTTCTTGCCCTTTAGTGGGTAGACCTTTTTCATATTTTTCTTGTGAATCTTGAGGTGTTGCAACTCTTGCTTGCCTTCTTGATGAAGAAGGCTTTGTGGTGACATGTTTTCTCCATGTGGATGGAGATGTAGCAGTCTCATCATACCTATGTGAAGAATGATTTTTAGAACCTTATTTATGTCCATGTGAGGAGGAAGCCCTTGAAGCTTCCTCATGTCTTTGAGATGTTTTTGTGTGTTTAGAGGAGGCCCTTGAGGTCTCCTCATGTCTCCTTGATGAGGATGGTTGTGAAGCCTCTTTTTGTTTATGTGAATTTGTTCCATGATGTGGTTCCCTACTTGGGGTTTCTCGAGGAGATCCTCCAAGGGTTGAGTTATCACCCCTTAGGCTCACGGAGCTACATCTCATGGTCTTACGGGTAGGTTGCTACATGTTACTATGACTTCACCTATGGGTATGAGTTTCAGTCTCTCCCTTGGTATCATACTGAGGGTGTTTAATTCTTGTTTTGACCATTTTATCTATGAATTGATCTTTTGAGTTGTAATTTAGGAATAGCCACACAATACCAAACAAATGTTTATCTTTATTATCAATTTAAGTGTGCCCTAAATTGTTTGGTGTGTTTTGATGTGTTGTTATTTGCTTTCTTGCTCTTGTTTTGATTTAGAATGAGGATACTCATTCATAGTGGTAATCAAGAACACCCATGCCAAACATGATTTTCTCAAAAGAAGCTAGGGTACACCATTGAAGTCCTAGTGGGGGGTTCACCTAGCTCTTCCACTCTAAACCAATGATAGTTCCATCAGTGGGAGATAGTTTGAACATGAGTATATTAGTGCCAATATGAATAAGTTATTCAATCTATTTCTAGGATACTCTAGGGGTAAAACTGATGGAAGGAGATGAATTCCAATGTTACTGGATTGAATTGAGGGTTGGTGATGAAATCCAACTCCCCAATGTTTAAATTATACGTGTGTTGGTTCGACTTTTATACACACCCTATGAAGAATGAGCATGAAATCTCGATAACACTTATAAGGGATAAATCCCACTCACTTTAGGATCTTGTTGGATATCCAAGGTGTGAGTTACAGAGTTGGGTCGAATGTCTATTCACTCTTTTTCACTTCTGCAATAGTTTCAAGTGGACCGTCTGTTACCTTACAACGGGTTCTAGACTTGTTCAGTAATGCTTTTGGAATTGGTTATCTTTGTGGACACTCAGATTTACAATCAGTTCTTTGATCTAGCTCTTTATGTTTTAGCAGTTTTAAATAAAAGAAAAATTCTAAAGAAAATAAAAATGGATCATTCAATCGATGGAACAGAGAGAGTAGAGTAGGGCAGAAAGATAAGTTTACCTAATTTAGCTACAAAACCAAAACTACCAATTTTAGTTATACTAGTTAGCTTCACAATAGAACAAATCAAAGAGGAAAGTGTCCAACTTTCTAAGATAACTTTCCACTAAGAGCATAAGACAGAGACAAAACAGATCTGAAAGAAAATCACAAACAGAAGGAAAGTTAGTTGAAATTGGTATCTCTCACCAGCAGCTTAGCTTGCATAGTGAGGAAAAAGCAATTAGAACAGGCCTGAACCTTAAATATATAATTTTCCCTAGCATACAATAAAAAGAATGAAGCCTAATAGCATACCCAATATTTGATAACACAGATCTATAGCATAAATTAAATAAACCTTAATGAAACGAAAAAAAAATAAGATGAACTTATCACAGTATAAAAGAGATTAGGCTCCTGGCTATGCTATCATAGAAAAATGAAACTACACCAACTCTATGGTTAGGCTCCTGGCTATGCTATCATAGAAAAATGAAACTACACCAACTCTAGGTCCATAACAAAGCATTCAAACAAGATTTGCAGGAAATTGCTCCAGTAGCCTTTTATTCTAAGTTTTCGCCTCTGGAATTTACATTCAGAAGAAGTATTTATAGACTCAGGATAGACCCTGATATTTTTAGAAATATCTTCTTCTCAAACCCTAAATCTTATCCTCTAAACCTTACTACCCAAGTTTTACAATATAAGGCCATTTAAAAATAGAGTTTTTAATAAATCTTAACCACTCTACAAATCTTAGTGCAGTTACTTGCCATAAATGGAGAAGGCATGATCTGATATTATTCTCATCCATCCGTAACTATAAGTAAATATCTTTATTTTCTGGTCGGTCACCGATATATTCCATAAATGGGCACTGCATAAGTAAATATCTTCATCTTTCTGGTGCACTTTTCGGGAGTGTCTCATTAATTCCTCAGAGAAATTTGGATGAGTCACCGGTTTCTCTGAAATTTTATCTTCACAGAGCCACTTCTGAGTTGAAATTCTCCACATGCCATTACTTTCACCATAAATTCTTCTGTTAAATGCGTCCATCGGCAAATTCCGATAACTGTGTGTAGATATTTTCATTTTTCGGTCAATTGTCAACATATTCCATTAAATGGGCAGCTACTTAGTCATCGTAAAGTCTCTTTGCGGCCAGATCCGTAAAATCTGGATGGACCAAAAATTCTTGGCATCTCATATTTCCATCTAACGGCATTTTCTTGATCCACGCTTATTTTTGTCTTTTCCGCAATTACTTCCACTAGTATGCAACTTCCAGATGGATTTTTGCAAAAGACAAAAAAGGATTAGTATTTTAATATTATTAATTTAAAACCCTAATGTTCATTATATGTCAGCTTTATTTATTTTGACACGTGTCATGAAATCGCGACGCTTCATCACTTTGTTCTTCCAAGCTCTTCTACCACAAAACCACGACATGTCACGATTTCGCGACATGTCGTGAAGTCGCGACGTTCCCTTTTTACTTTGCGTCTCTTTCTCTTTCTCCGTCACGAAACCGTGACATGTCACGAAATCGCAACGATCTCTATGCCTTGGCCTTTTCTTTAAAATGTGTCGTAATTTCGTGACGCTTCTATGCCTTAGGCCTCTTCTTTGAAATGTGTCACGATTTCGTGACATCACGATTTCGCAATGCTTTTATGCCTTGGCCTCTTCTTTGAAATGCGTCACGATTTCACGATGCTTTTATGCCTTGGCCTCTTCTTTGAAATGCGTCACGATTTTGCGACGTCACAATTTCATGACGCTTTTATGCCTTGGCCTCTTTTTGTCTAAACCATGTCGTGATATCACAACGTTTCCATGGCCTGGATTTTTCTACCAATATATGTCATGAAATCGTGACCTTTTTATCACTTGGCACTTTCTTTCTAAAACCTGTCGCGATATCGCGATGTTTTCACGTTGACTCTTCCTCTTGCTGCGTTGACCGCGAAAATGGAATAGGTCATGAAAATATGACATGTCGTGATATCACGACATTTTCATCAAGCTTTTCCTTCACTTCAAATGTGTCATGAAATCGCGACATTTTCCATACTTAGCCTCTTTCAAGCTTATTATTTCCAAAAATGGAATATGTCGCGAAATCGTGACTTTTTTGAAACTAGAATGTTTCGTGAAATCGCGACATTTCCAAAACTCGGCTCTTTCAACCAAAACACGTCACGAAATTGTGACCCTTTTATCACTTGCATTCTAGTCCAAATATGTCGCGATATCGCGACGTTTTCTACAAGCTTTCCTTTTGGTCCAAACCTGTCATGATATCGCGACGTTCTCATCACTTGGTTCTTTTAGTCCAAATATGTCACGATATCATGACGTTTTCTACAAGCTTTGCTTTCAACCAAAATATGTCACGATATCGCGACGTTTCCAAAAATGGAAATGTCGCGAAATCATGATGTTTCCAAAAATAGAAATGTCACGAAATCGCGACGTTTCCAAAAATGGAAAGGTCACGAAATCGTGACACTTCCATAAATGGAAATGTCATGAAATCGCGACGTTTTCATTACTTAGCAAATTTTTCAGAAATTGTAGGTTGACTCCCATGGATTCATTCATCTGTATTCTGCATTTTTTTTTACATATTAGTGAAAGATCTTCTTTACTCAGAAATGATTCTAACATTTGAAAAAAATGAATTCTAAAATAAATCAAAGCCAGATGCAAGCCTACTTGGATATTTTGATGTAAGCAAAACTTTGAAAAGGAGGCAAGCAAAAATTGGAATTAAAACCAGGAAAACATCAAGAGGGTCCCTACGGCAAAATGAAAGCTAAATATTTTCAAAGAATGGAATTTCATTTTTTTAGTGGGGGTGTGTTGCTTCTCAACAAATAGTGATATATGTAGGTAAAATAGTAGCACTATTTTAGAATCCAAGACTCTAGTTTCAAAACAATATAGACCATGTACCATGCTTTGCCACAAATATTCTTCAAAATATTTTAACTACTACCTGATAGTTGTTAAAATTTCCCAAGGACATACTAGGTTGAATCACTTAAGGAATATTTATGATGTGGAATTGTAAGCGTATAAAACTTTCCTCAAGAATGATTGGACCTTCGAATGTTGTACTCTAGATTGATCAGCTTTTCTAGATTGTGAAAGGGGAAACCGAGTAGGGCTCTGTTTACTAGTTTAGCCTTTTACAGCCCCGACAGAGTTACTCTTTAGATTTTCATGACCCTAATCCACAACTGTGAGGTGGTATCTACAACTTGGTAAAAGAAAACATCTTATGAAGCCTTGGCTATCTCTTTCATTACATAACTTTTTCCTTCCCCCTTTTTTTTTTTGTGGGAAATAAAAGAGTGCCAGTTTTATGTTGCCTTGCTCAACTTTCACCTTTTCTCTCTCTCTTGAAATATACCAAAATCTGGAAAGCCCTGCTAAAAACAAAAAAAAAATTATTCTTCATCGATCTGGAAACTGCTTCAGCCTAGCCTCTATGGATACTCAAATAATTTCACAAATCAGAGTCCCCTCTTATGACCAACTTTTCTTGGATTCCCTAGGAGTTCTTCAACCCAACAGTATAGTAGTTTCTTTATAATTAAAATAATTGTGGCAAGCAAGACACAAAATCCAATTATCTTTCTACTGTTGTTCTGAATAAAAAAATAGTTCCACTGTTCAGTTTAAGCAGACTATCTCTTATTTAAAATAAAACAAAATGAACACAGGATTTTGAACTCAGAATAAAACAGTTTTTTTTTTTAAAGGTTGATTCTTTCTTTTCTGCCCAGGCAAAACCTTAAAAAAAAACAAAGCTTTAAAAGCTAAAAGAAATTTGTACAGACCCCAAAGGATAAAACACAAAACTTTAAAAATCAAACAAAACAAAAATAAAATAAAACTACTTTGTACAGACCCCAAAGGATAAAACACAGAAATTTAAAATCAAACAAAATAAAATAAAAACAAACTACTTCAAAGCTTATTTGCAATATATACACATGTTACAACATCTTTGTGATTTACCCAAATGATGCATTGGATGGAAAAGCTGAGAAATAATGCTTTAGGTATTGACCATTAATAGGAAGGTTCAAAAAATTACCCTCAAGGTCCTGTAGATGAAATGCATTATTACCTAGGATCTCGGAAATCTGGTATGGCCCTATCCACAGAGGTTGCAGCTTTGTGTATTTACCTTTCTTTTCTTGGGATTTGTCCCATAGAAGCACCAGGTCTACACGATTGAAGGCACTCACCCTGGCCTTTTCGTCAAGCCAACGCTTGACTATCTCTTGGTGTCGACTAAAATGCTCTACGACTTGAAGTCGTCCACCCTACAAATCAACCAAGTCCAACACACGAGCTTTCGTATCTGCATGATCAAAGTAATGTGAAGCAAATTTTAATCCTGGTACTAATGCTTCATATTTTGCCAAATTATTTGTGTAGGGAAACTACAAGCAATAAGACATAAAATCGGTCTGATTTTTTGGTCCTTTAAGAACAACCCCTATACCGAAACCTTGCTTAGATCTAGCTCCATCAATATGAAGCATTCCAATTTCATTATTGTGATCTTGGTGAGCTTTAACCGGTTTCTCCTTTTGAGTAGTTGTCAAATTATAAACCCCGATATAACAACCCTCAGCAAGATTAACCCTGATATAACAGCCCTCAACAAGATTAACAGTCTCATTCTTGGCATTATACTCTATGATCATGAGTTTATATCTTGGTTCTCTGTTGATTCTTAATTGATTTGCAAAACTATTCCAGGGTAACCACATATGCGAGAAATCAATAGCCAAATACCCATTCAAGGATTTTGACCAATCCCTGCTCAGAAGCATTCCGTATCCTACAAGAATATCCACCACTTGAATGTCAATTCTGTGTTGCGCTCTCTACTCAGATGCTAGCTGGATGTGTATATTCTGAAGTTCACCTACCACTTTAACCTCATACTTATACAATTGGACGACTCTCATCTCAAAGTTCATGGGGGTCAAACCCAACTACTGACAGATGGCTAGAGGCATGACATTGGCTGAAGCACCTGAATCTACCAGACAGTTGTGTAAATTTTTCTCAAATATTCGGATAGTTAGTAGAAAAGGCAAAAATTTAGTCTTCTCTTTATACATGGCCATATTTGCATTTGCCATCTTCTTTCCCTTTTCCAAAGGTTTGGTAGTAGGTTCAGAATATGTTTTGATCAAGTTATCCCTTTGTTCAAAAATTTGGGCTAACTCATGGAGAGTGATATTAGCTTTGATCTTCTTCATGTCCTCCACTATATTATATCCCTTATTGAGTGGAGGGACAAATGCATCTGGTCCTCTCGGATTTCCTCCCTTGGGTGGGGATGGGTTATTGCTTGAAGATGGATCTAGAGGAACACTATGGGAGTTGTCCAGAGGGGTAGATGTAGTGTTGGGCTTCAAATTTATATTTCTAAGGTTGTAGTTGTCCCTCCTGTACTATTGAAAGGCTTGCACTTCATCCATGGGTAGCTCCACAACATTATCTGATTCTTTTGGGAAAGTGAAAGAATCTAACACCATAGCTGCACTATGTTTGGATGAACTTGGAGCATCCGTAGTTCTTTGATGTTTAGGAGAAACCAACTCATCAGATAGAGCTTCAAAGGCATTACAGAACTCCAAGAAATCCAATTCTCTATGCTGATAAGTGGCATGCATCTTGCACCAGTTAGGCAAAGCCAAGTCACAAATATTTACATCATGCCCTTTACCTTTATAATCCTTATTGGGTTCATATGGGGGCCGAGTAAATATATTATACTGATAAGAAAATCTGTTTGGGTTTTCGCTGGTGGACACTTGCCTTTTGAAAGTCAAAAAGTCATTTGCCAACTTTTGGACCACCCTTGAAACTTCCTCAACTCTTGTGTTATCAGATTCTTTATCTGAATTCTATACATTTTCAGCAAGTGTTACAGCCAATGGATTTCCTGATGGTGGAGTTTGATGTATTGGAAACATCATCTGATGTGGTATGGGATTGAATACAGGGGTACCTTATGTGACCAAAGGAATTTGATGAGCATTCAGAGGTTGAGGTCCCAACTGTATTTCCAGAACCAAAGCTTCTTTGTAAGCCTCTATTAGATTGGTAATAGAGGCATCTCTTTTCAAGAAAATAGAAGTCATTAGATCTAGAGAATTCCTAAAAATTTCTAATGCCAGGTCGACATTTGGCACATAATAACCAGTTAGTCTACCATAAGCCTTATGAAATCTAACATTGTAAGATCTGACAGATTCATTTATTTCTCTTTTAATACCAGAAAATTGCTGATATAATACACTGGGATCTATCACTTCACCAAACTGTGATACAAAAACATTTTCCAAGTCATTCCAACTGGTAATAGAATCATTAGTGAGATTTAGAAACCAGTCGTAAGCTCCCTCCTAGAGAGTGAACGGGAACAATCTGCAAGCCACATCTTCATGCTGTACATTTAACAATTTTAGAGCATTCTTGAATGCTACTAGGTGTTCTTCTGCTATCCTAGTTCCATCATGCTTGTATCTAGGAAGATATCTCTTAGGATTTTTGGGCAGGTCATGGGCTACACCTAGGATATTTAAAGCAGTGGAACCCAACCAGTTTGCCATTACTACTTGATTGATGATGATACTTTCAGTTGTAGTTGGAGTAACTACAAGTGGTGATAAAACTATTTCAGACAAGGACTTGGCCCTTCTGAGGCTGCTTCTTTAGGGGGTTTCTAACTCAGGCACAAGGAGCTCTCCAGCTCTGGAGTGGGACCTTGTTACTCTATAAGTGGAATCCAGCTTTTCACAAGCAACTTATAATCTTACAATCCTTAACAAACTACTGAACTTCAAGCCCTCCTTCTAGTGCCAATTTTAAATGTTGGTGTTGAGTTCCGCTATTTAGGCAAAAACTCAAACAAAAAAGTTTTAAAAGGCTGAGGAGGAGGGAAAAAGGCTACCAGAATCTGGATAAAGAATAGTATTTGTTAAATACCACATACAATCATATTTCTCAACCCAAGCACACTAAGAACATAAGTTTGGGCCCTCCTTCTAGCACCAATTTTAAATGTTGGTTCGAATTTTATACACACCCCGTGAAGAATGAGCATGAAATACTGATAACACTTATAAGGGATAAATCCCACTCACTTTAGGATCTTGCTGGATATCCAAGGTGTGAGTTACAGAGTTGGGTCGAATGTCTATTCACTCTTTTTCGCTTCTGAAATAGTTTCAAGTGGACTGTCTGTTACCTTACAACGGGTTCTGGACTTGTTCAGTAATGCTTTTGGAATTGGTTATCTTTGTGGACACTCAGATTTACAATCAGTTCTTTGATCTAGCTCTTTATGTTTTAGCAATTTTAAATAAAAGACAAATTCTAAAGAAAATAAAAATGGATCATTCAATCGATGGAACAGAGAGAGTAGAGTAGGGCAGAAAGAGAAGTTTACCTAATTTAGCTGCAAAACCAAAACTACCAATTTTAGTTATACTAGTTAGCTTCACAATAGAACAAATCAAAGAGGAAAGTGTCCAGCTTTCTAAGATCACTTTCCACTAAGAGCATAAGATAGAGACAAAACAAATCTGAAAGAAAATCACAAATAGAAGGAAAGTCAGTTGAAATTGGTATCTCTCACCAGCAGCTTAGCTCACACAGTGAGGACAGAGCAATTAGAATAGGCCTGAACCTTAAATCTATAATTTTCCCTAGCATACAATAAAAAGAATGAAGCCTAATAGCATACCCAATCTTTGATAACATAGATCTACAACATAAATTAAATAAACCTTAATAAAACAAAAAAAAAGATGAACTTATCGCAGTCTGAAAGAGATTAGGCTCCTGGCCATTCTATCACAAAAAAATGAAACTACACCAACTCTAGGTCCAGAACAAAGCATTCAAACAAGATTTGCAGGAAATTGCTCCAATAGCCTTTTATTCTAAGTTTTTGCCTCCAAAATTTACATTCATAAGAAGTATTTATAGACTCAGGACAGACCTTGATCTTTTTAGAAATATCTTCTTCTCAAACCCTAAATCTTATCTTCTAAACCTTACTACCTAGGTTTTACAATATAAGGCCCTTTAAAAATAGAGTTTTTTATAAATCTTAACCACTCTGCAAATCTTAGTGCAGTTACTTGCCATAAATGGAGAAGACATGATCTGATATTATTCTCATCCATCCGTAACTACAAGTAAATATCTTTGTTTTCTAGCCGATCGTCGATATATTCCATAAATGGGCATTGCATAAGTAAATATCTTCATATTTCTGGTGCACTTGTCGGGAGCGTCTCATTAATTCCTCAGAGAAATTCGGATGAGTCATCGGTTTCTTTGATATTTTATCTTCGCAGAGCCGCTTCTGAGTTGAAATTCTCCGCACGCCATTACTTTCACCATAAATTCTTCTGTTAAATGCGTCCATTGGCAAATTCCGATAACTGTGTGTAGATATTTTCATTTTTTGGTCAATTGCCGACATATTCCATTAAATGGGTAGTTGCTTAGTCATCGTAAAGTCTCTTTGCATCCAGATCTATAAAATCTAGATGGACCAAAAATTCCTGGCATCTCATATTTCCATCTAATGGCCTTTGCTTGATCCGCACTTATTTTTTTCTTTTTCGCCATTACTTCCGCTAGTATGCAACTGCCAGATGGCTTTCTGCAAAAGACAAAAAAGGATTAGTATTTTAATATTATTAATTTAAAACCCTAATGTTCATTATATGTCAGCTTTATTTATTTTGACACATGTCACGAAATCATGACGCTTCATCACTTTGTTCTTCCAAGCTCTTCTGCCACGAAATCGCGACATGTCACGATTTCGTGACATGTCGTGAAGTCGCGACATTCCCTTTTTACTTTGCATCTCTTTCTCTTTCTCCGTCGTGAAACCGTGACATGTCATGATTTCGCGACATGTCACAAAATTGCGACAGTCTCTATGCCTTGGCATTTTCTTTAAAACGTGTCACGATTTCGTGACGTCACGATTTTGCGATGCTTCTACGCCTTTGGCCTCTTTGAAATTGTGATGTCGCAATTTCACAACGTCGCGATTTTGCGACACTTTTATGCCTTGGCCTCTTCTTTTAAATGCATCACGATTTCACAACGTCACGATTTCACGACATTTTTATGCCTTGGCCTCTTCTTTGAAACGTGTCGCAATTTCACGACGCTTTTATGCCTTGGCCTCTTTCTGTCTAAACCATGTCGCGATATCGCGATGTTTTCGTGGCCTGGCTTTTTCTACCAATATATGTCACGAAATTGTGACCTTTTTATCACTTGGCACTTTCTTTCCAAAACCTGTCGCGATATCGCGACGTTTTCACGTTGAATCTTCCCCTTGTTGCGTTGACCACAAAAATGGAACAGGTCACGAAAATACGACATGTCGCGATATCGCAATGTTTTCATCAAGCTTTTCCTTCACTTCAAATGTGTCACAAAATCATGACGTTTTCCATACTTAGCCTCTTTCAAGATTATTATTTCAAAAAATGGAATATGTCACGAAACTGTGACTTTTTCGAAACTGGAATGTGTCGTGAAATCACGACATTTTCGAAACTCGACTCTTTCAACCAAAATACGTTGCGAAATCGCGACCCTTTCATCACTTGCATTCTAGTCCAAATATGTCACGATATCGTAACATTTTCTACAAGCTTTCCTTTTGGTCCAAACCTATCGCGATATCGCGACGTTCTCATCACTTGGTTCTTTTAGTCCAAATATGTCGCGATATCGCAACGTTTTCTACAAGCTTTTCTTTCAACCAAAAAATGTCGCGATATCGCGATGTTTCCAAAAACGAAAATGTCACGAAATCGTGACATTTCCAAAAATGGAAATGTCACAAAATCGCGATGTTTCCAAAAATAAAAAGGTCACGAAATCACGACGCTTCCATAAATGGAAATGTCATGAAATCACGACGTTTTCATTACTTAGAAAATTTTCTAGAAATTGTAGGTTGACTCCCATGGATTCATTCATCTGTATTCTGCACTTTTTTTTACATATTAGTGAAAGATCTTCTTTACTCAGAAATGATTCTAACATTTGAAAAAAATGAATTCTAAAATAAATCAAAGCCAGATGCAAGCCTACTTGGATATTTTTATGTAAGCAAAACTTTGAAAAGGAGGCAAGCATAATTTGGAATTAAAACTAGGAAAACATTAAGAGTGTCCCTATGGCAAAATGAGAGTTAAATATTTTCAAAGAATGGAATTTCATTTTTTTAGTGGCGGTGTGTTTCTTCTCAACAACGTGCATGTGTGGTTTTCATTTTAATATTGTGTAACATAAAGTGCATCATATAGCAGCAATGAGTCTTTCCTATATGCCTAAGTGCAAAATATGTTTCAATATTCGGAAAGATGCATGAACTACTATGATTTGTATGAGCACACTTTATTTCATGCAAATATGGCCTCTTGCAAGGCCTCAAAGCAAGCAAACAATATACAATGTCTAGCACTTTGGATTGTAGGGTAAACTTTTTAGGTATAAGTCATTGTTCCTAGCAACGCCTAGTGGAAATCTAAAAGAAGATCTAAGATATGCAAAATGCTTAATTCTTTCTCCTTTTATTATTTCAATTTATAAACATAAATGTGCTTTAAGTTCTTTATTTTAGACACAAAAGCAAACATAAAGTTGTAAAATATCAGAGAGGCTGTACCAACCTCTAATCCAGCTTAGAGAACCTTGTTTATGTCCTCAACTGCTCTCCAGTTCTGGCTATTGACTAGAGTGGTTGGTTCTTGGCCGTCGTTAGTGGGAGAAACTAAGGCTCTATTGGTCGTTGTAGCTTAGAGCGGCTGATTTTTGGCCACTGTGGCTCAGAGCAGCTAGACCTACACACAAAACAAAGTTAGTATTCAGGCAAAAAAAAAAAATCAGTGGAGGTCCCATCATGATCGCCATCTGTAGCAACCTCGGGATGCATGCACCACTCATTTTACTCTACTTGCAATGTATTAAAATCCAAAATGAAATTGAAGACAATGAAAATCATATAACACAGAAATAACAAAGATAGATCTATTTATTTGGATTAAAACCTAGTTACATTTTGGTCCCTCTTAGGGATACCCATTTTGATACAATAAGGTTACAAACAGGCAAAGAGTGCCCCTTTCACAAAGAGGTGGTGCACTTTGAAAAACTTCCCGGTTTCGCACAAATAAATGTATGAGGGATTACAGATGCCTCCTTCTCTAGTATTGTTTTCTAGAGGGATCCCTTTTGCTCTCATATGTTGTAGATTCTCTCCAATGAACCCTCTGATTTTTTATTTTCAAAGCACTAAATCAGTGGAGGGTTTTGCTTTGCTCAGTATGTTGAATACGTTGTATGCAGTAAAACCCTCAAATGGACTCTCCAAAGGGGAACTCTTCAAGTCTTGAAAAGCTCTCCTAATGCTCTAGAATAATTGTCTCTCTCATTATAGCTCAAATAAAATTTGATATCGGGTCTCCAATGATAGAAATACCATCTGATCGATAAAATATGGACCCCTTTTGGTGCTCTCAGGCTTGCACCTTTTAAAGTGTGAAACCCTAGGTCTATGTCCAAGCCCTAGGAATGAATTCCTCATGCGTAGTGAGAGTTAACATGATAAGATTTTTGTCTTTTATATGTTTAAATACCAGTTAACTAAAGTCTAAATGCAAACTCAAGTCTCCCATGTGAACTGGTCATGAAAGGGAATGCAAAGTTACTCCCACTCACATTTATTACATGTAGACTGCCACTTTCGCCTGTGATTAGGCATGTTTGTCAATAAAACTACTTTTATGGTTTAGTCACTATCGTCTGTAGCGACTAAGATCTGGCCGCTATCCTCTATAGTGGCTAAGGTTTGGCCACTCTAGGCTTGAACGACTAAGATATGGTTGCTCTAGGCTTGAGAAGTTAGGCTTGGATGGCTTGAAAAAACCTCAAATAAGTGGTGAGAACCACTATTGATGCTTGGAAAGTCCAATATTATGTCATATGATCTTATGAATGTGTCTATGTGAGTAGCTCCCCTAAGAATGACATGTTTTAGGTGTCTACACAATTAAATTTAGATCAATTCCTGACATGTCTTTGTAAGTCCAAGAAAAAATATTTAGCCTCTCTTTAAGGAGAGGGATTATGATGGATTGTTCCTCAGGAGATATATTTTCTTCAAACTTGACTTTCTTTGGTTGAGTAGGATCATCACTGATGTCCATCTCGAAATTCACTTCTATAGCCATATGTGAACCATCCTCAAACTTATGAGGCATGGGTATCAAATTAATGTCATTGGCAAGATTTACAGGTCCTACTGAATCAAGATCCAAACCGACATGGAATACGTCATAATCATAGCTTGTCGCAAAATGAAATAGTTGTAACACCTTATCGCTAGGAAAAATGTCCTTAGGCTCTATGGGTGAATCAATGCGATCCCAATAAATAGCCTCTATGTCAATACACAGTGGTTTAGTAGGATCTATTGGGTTATGAAGTGGAGTGGCCAAATCAATGGAGATCATATTTATGGATGAAATGAAATCTCCAAGACCACATGGGTGAAACATTGTGTCAGAGGTTTCCCATCCATACTCATGTTGAGGCTCTAGAGGAAAAGGAATCTATGGATCTGACCTATGAGAAGGTCTTATAATAGGATCATTAGGTTCTAAGAGCTCCCTAAATGTAGGAGGAGGGGGATTGACCGCATAGTGAATGACAACTAAGTCGATAGGTCTCCCTAAAAACTACAAGCCAGGGTCTATGGCATGAAGTGTCACTTCTATCTCAACCAATATGTTGACTTACCAAAATTGGTGAGGCCCAAGATAAGCCATCTCAGTCTTATCATCAAAATCATCATCGCTTATCCAAAAACCATTAGAATTGGTATGCGATCCCAAGATAAGGGGCACATCTCTTGGTCCCAAGTAGGCCATATCTATTTCATCCTCATATTATTTGTCACTTATGAAAATGCCATTTACATTAGTATGTTGCCCCAAGTCATGTGGCCATTGCCTTACCCATAGGTAGGCTCTCTCTATTAAGTCCTCTAACTCATAGCCACTTTCATCCGATATGTACCCACTCTCATTATGGCTAGACTAGGTAAGGCTTTATAAATAGCAAGGCCCATGATAGGCTAAGTTGGCTTGTACTTCATCATCACTTGCCTCATATCCATTTTCTTCTCACTCTTCATCCCATGAGTTGTAACGTATTGGGATGGCATCAATTGTGAAGCTTGGATTATAAGTCTTGGGTGGTGGTATATTTACCACGTCCACTTGTATGCTACTTGGATGTCTTGTAATTGGTGGGTGATAAGGAATAAAAGTGATGTCTTCTCCTAACCCTAATATTAATCTATCCAAGGCTGCTACTAGAGAGTCATCTCAACCTCTGATGTGATAGCCTAACCCAAAACTGTCAGAGGGAAGCTAGTATTGTGGCTCGAATGACTGCCTACACCCTTGCTCATATATACCAAGACCATAGCCATGCCAATGGCAACGTTCAAAGTAGCTTAGAGAAAACTCAAGATTAGAGAGGTAACAAACATTAATAGTGAATAGCTCATCATTATCCTATATTATGTCCATAGAATTATGGGCATAGTCCAACCCAGCATAGACAAAGATGGTCTGGTTGGGAGGGATTCCAAGCGGTACCACTATTTCCACTGGTGGTCTCAGGTATTTCGACCATCCCATGTCCTGTGTAGACTCTATTATGGGTGTGAATTTTATGTTCTACACAAGATACTCTCTTATCCCTATACTTTCCAAGTGTATTATCGCATGTGATGTGGATGATTCTATAGATGACACTGGCAAAGCGAGTTCTAGTATCTCCTCAGCTTGATCTTGGATATCTTCTTCTTCCATGGGACTTGGACTTTACTCAATGGCTATGGTTAGTGCTTCCTTGGGATTTCCTTCCTCCACTAAGTGCACCTTTAGCTTCTGATTGTCCTTTAGTTTATATTTTTATGGTCTCTTAGAATCATCAGTCATTTTAGGCTGCAATATGAGGTGCTGATGTTGATGGGTCTTTTTGTACCCATTTGTCCCCATCGTCTAGTTGTGTAGTTGGAGATGAAGGTCATACATATAGGTGGGTATAAGGAATAACAAACTTCCCTATAAAATCCACTTGATGGACATATTTGAATGGCTCTTCATTAGCCAACACCACATAGAATTTGTCATCATGCACATACTTGACACATTGGTGTAAAATCGAGGGAACACACTTCATATATTTTATCCAAGGGTGCCCTATGAGGATGTATTTTATGGCCCCTTCCAAGATATGACACATCACAAGGATGGTCTTATGCCCCACCTTGATGGGTAGGACTATCATTCCCACAATATTGCATAAAGCATCATTGAAAGCTCTTAATGTGTAGGCTCCTGGAATGATATTTGACTTGGGGATCTTAAGGTGTTCTATTGCTGTCATTGTGATGATATTGATTTATGAACCTATATCGATCAAGACCCACTTAAAAGGTAAATCATTGACTGACACAATAATATGTAGTAGAGGGTTTTGTAAGGTAGTAGGCACTGTATTAATATCATGATCATAGAATCAAATTACAAGTTCTTGGCACTCTTTTACTTGTACCAAAAATGCATGAATGCATTGGGATCTTGTGTTTGGAGCTCAATCGATCTCAAAATCTCCATCAAAGTCTCCTTGTGCTTTGGGGACTTTTGTATGGGATCATATATAGATAGCTTGTATGGAGTCGTTTGTAATTTTTGCTCTAGTCTACTCTAAACAGTTACCATAGGTCAATTTTGTGGACCTAGAAAGTTTTTCTACACCTACCTCTACCTAGGTGCAGCCAAGACATTGATTGGAGCCACGGGAGGTTGTGGTTGATCATATCATCTAGTCCTAGTAGCTATATTGACAATTTCAACCATCCCAATGCACCCGTGGGTAGGCGTATCAATTCAAACTTGATTGACTTGGGAACCTTGCCCTCTAGGGACCTCATGGTTTGGTAGTGGGTTTGTGTTTATGCCCACATCTCTGTTATTAGGAGCCAATGGGTTGTCAACTTTAAGTTCTCCCACCTCAATCATGTTTTGTATATTGTGCTTGAAACCAATGCAAAATTCAATGTTATGCCCCGATATCCTATGATAATGGTAAAATTTATCTTCCCTATATCCTTTTCTCTTAGTATGGTTGGTATCTATAAGAGGTACATCAGGAAATCTGATATTCCCAACCTTGCTCAGTTGGTTGAAAATCGATTGCATTGATTTTGATAGAGGTGTAAAATAGCGAGGTGGCTTGTGTTCTCTATTTTTCCCCTGATTGTTATTTTGATCATAATTGGCTAGTCGGGGCTGTGCTTGATAATTATAGGGTTGTTGAATAGCCCCATACTTAGGTGCAGCCAATACTACTTGATTAATTAGAGCTGGTTTGGCCTGTTTCTGCTTATACTTGTTATTCTTGCCATTTTTGTT
The DNA here is from genome assembly GCA_028583015.1 of Wollemia nobilis. NCBI lineage: Eukaryota > Viridiplantae > Streptophyta > Pinopsida > Araucariales > Araucariaceae > Wollemia > Wollemia nobilis. Next base: position 3,258,177 of record JAQPPZ010015005.1, on the reverse strand, counting down.
CCACTCCTTGTTTCGAAGATTAATGGTTCCCTCATCTAATTTTATGTCTTGAATGAGTTTGGCATGTGCTAAGGCTTCCTCAAATGATAGATAATTTTGAAGTTGCAGTAAGAGGAAAATGTGTCTAGAACAACTCTTGGTGAACATGCGGATGATTTCTTCTATGGGGACCGAGAATGATAACTTTGCCATGACTTTTCTCCATATATCCCCATATTCCATTACTGGCTCATCGTCATGATTTTTAAGTTGGCCAAGTTTGAAAGGTTCACCTTTATTTTAGCACCAAAGGATAAATTCTTTAGGAATGCATTTACTAGTTGCTCAAAACTAGATATGCTATGCTTAGGCAGTTGGTTGAACCATTGAATGACAGCGCCCAAAAATGTCATAATGAAAGTCCTTAGCATATGAGCATAATTTTCTTCAAGATGAAAACATGCATTGATGAAATTGGTAACATTCTCTTGTGCATCCTCTTCACCCTTAAAATTTTCTGACCTAGGCATCCCAAAATGCTTAGGATATGTAGGGCTAGGGACTGATGGGCATAATGGCTGATTTTGTATTTTACTCAATGTTGGTTGGCTCCCTACCATTTATTGTTTCTCAAAGGACTTCATATTTTTAGTGAGTGCCTAAAATGCCTTTGAGGCAAGGATTTCCTCTTCTTGTAGCCCCCCTCATGGTGGTAATGTAGGTAACCCTATGTGCACTTGACTTGTTCTATTCTCTTCCCTCCTATGAGGGGATTCAAGATGTGTTTGATCCTTATTTATCATGTTTACCCTTTCTCCACCAGTTTGATGTTGTTTATGATTTGAGTGGTGGTTTTTTTGTGGGATTTCTTCTTTTCTGGTGCACCCCTCTCTTGGTGAGTCAGCTCATTTATCTCTTTTATGATCATTGTCATTGGCTTGTAAATTGATACGAACTAGTTGCTTAGCTTATTCTCTAAGATGTTGCTCATGTTGGCGCAAAAGCCTTTCTCTTTGTTTGTCATGCTCGAGAGCTTCCACTAGCTCTCGCTCTTTTTGTAACACATTTTCTAACCATCGCACATGGTCAAATTGCACTGTTAAAGAAGACTCATGTTTGTATGACTCTGTTCTTGTTTTAATTCACATATTCCTCGAGGAGGTCTCTATTGTTTCTTTGCTCTTGCTAGATACTGTAATTTGTTTTATGTGTTGATAAGTGTCTCTATGGTCAGACTCTACATGATACTTGCATAGTCACTTTGAAGCATCCTTATATTGAGAGGTGCAATTAAAAGTAATAGTTCATGAACTTCTAGATGTAGAATTTCTGTGGTTACGATTCTGGGAGGTGGCCTCGGATGGAACCGATCCAACTCATCTAACTATCTTGTTTTCCATGGCTGATCCCTTGGGGTGCCATTGACTCCAATAAGGTTATGGTCTATTGGAATCCTTCCTCATGTGTGATGGGTATCTTCTGTTTGTTTTTTATGATTGGATGTGACTCTAGTTTCTTACCCTTAAGTAGGCAGACATGTTCTTAATGTTTCATGTGAATTTTGAGATGTTGTGACTCTTGTGTGTCTTTTTGGTGATGAGGTATTTGTGGCACTATATATCCTCCATGAGGATGGATATGGAGAAATCTCATCATACCTATGTGAATAATGGGGTCTAGAACCCTTCTTATGTCCATGTGGAGAGGAAGCTCTTGAATCCTCCTCATATATTTGAGAAGTTTTTGTGTGTTTAGAGGAATACCTTGAGGCTTCCTCATGTCTTCTTGATGATGATGGTCATGAAACCTCTTTGTGTTGTTATGATTTAGTTCCATGATTTGATTCTCTATTTGGGTTTTCTTGAGGAGAACCTCCAAGGGTTGAATTATCACCCCTTAGACTCATGGAACTACGTCTCATGGTCTTATGGGCATGTGTTTCAATGTTACTATGACTTCACCTATGAGTATGTGTTGCTTCATATTCTCCCTCGTTATTGGACTGAGGATGTTTACTTCTAGTTTTGACCATTATTTTTATGAATTATTCTTTTGGATTGCAATTTAGAGATAACCAAACAATATCAAGCAAGTTTTTATCTTGATTACCAATTTATGTGTGCCCTATATTGTTTGATGTGTTTTTTATGCATTTTTCTTGTTTATTGCTCTTGTTTTGGATTTAGAATAAGGAGACTCATCCATAGGGGGAATCAAGAACACCCATTCCAAACATGATTTTTTGAAAAAGAGACTAGGGTACACTGCTTAAATCCCGGTGGGGGGTTCACCTAGCTCTCCCACCCTAAACCAATTATTCCAATAGTGGGATATAGTTTGAACATGAGTAACTTAGTACCACTATAAAGAAGTTTCCAATTCCATTCTAAGAAGTTCTAGGGGACAAGCTGGTGTAAGGAGATGAATGCCAATGTCACTGGATTGAATTGAAGGTTTGTGATGAAATCCAAATCCCCAATGTTTAAAACATGCGTGTGTGTGTGGGGTTCATTTTAATTTTGTATAAAATAAAATGCATCATACAACAGAAATGTATCTTTCCTATATGCCTAATATGAATTACGTTTCACTTTTTAGAAATATGTATAACTAGTATGAGATTCATGAATGCACTCTATTTTATGCAAATATGGCCTCTAGTAGGGCCTCAAAGCAAGCAAACCAACACATGATTTCTAGAACGCTGGATTCTAGGGCAGAATTTACAAGCATAAGTTATTGTTCCTAGCAATACCTAGTGGAAATATAAAAAACTCTAAGAGGCACAAGATGCAAGTTATTTCCTTTACATTCCTTGATTTCCTAAATTAAAATGTGTCTTAATGTTCACTTTTTTAGGAAAAAAAGTATATAAAAGAACATAAATCATTAAAAAAGTTGTACCAACCTCTAATCCAGCTTAGATAATTAGTATTTTGACCTCTACTACACTCCAATTTCGGCTGCTGTCGACCAAGGCAATTGATTCCTTGCTACTATAGACTAGAGCGGCTGATTTCTGGCCAATGTAGACTAGAGCAAATGATTTCTAGCCATTGTATACTAGAGTGGCTAAACCTGCACACAAAAACAAGGATCAATAAAGCAGTAGAAAATAAAAACTAGGCAGGGGTCCCACCGTGATCGCCATTTGTAGTGACCCCGAGGAAGCAATGCACTGTCCACTCACTCTATTTGCAATTATTATTGAATTTTTTGACGTTTAACATGCATTAAATGAAAATGCATAAAAGGGAGAGACATAGCCTAAGTATGAAGAAATAAATGAATGAATTCTTTGTATTGATATTTCCAATATTCGGTTACATATAAATCCCTTTACAGGATACCCTTCATTTGATACATGATTTTACACAAAGAGGTAGCAGATGTATAAAATATCCCCTTGCAAAGGGAGATGTGCTTTTCTAAGCTTCCTGGTGATTCACTCAGAACTGTATGAGGGCTTATAGATGCCTCCTTCTCTAGGTCTAATTCCTAGAGATATCCTCTTGCTTTCGTATGTTGTGGATTTTTTTGATGAACCCATAGCCCTGCAAGTAATGAAACAACAACACACGCTTAGATATTCGAGATTGCCTCCCCATATGAGGTTGTTAGCGATAAAAAAAAATGCAATGAAACTAGTACTATGAATGCCAATAAATAAATTAAATCTAATGCTAATGATATGAAAGCATGGAAAAAGCAGAATAAAAGAAACTAACACCTATACCCTAGACTAGGTTGTGGACCACTTTCCAGGACAGTGGTCACTAAGGTGAAACGTATCTCTATTGATCCAAAGGTTGTGGGCTTAAGTCTGCTACTAATGTTAAATGATTATTGTATGTGCATGAATGATTAACTCTTAGTTTTCTAGCACTTCATTGCTCCTCAAGGGTGCTCATATTTGCTCTCCAATACAATAGAACTTCACTATAAAATGATCTCCAAGGGAAGCTCTCCAAGTCTCCAGAAGCTCTCCTCAATGGTTCAACTTGTTAAAAGTTTTGATATGTGATATATGATGTTATCTCTCTATTGATTCATAAAAGAAGGTCCACTAGTGCTTTTAGGTTTATTCCTTATAAAGTGTTCAAAACCCTAGGTCAATGTTCAAACCCTAGGACTAAATCTCTCATGCGCACTACATGTTAGCATGAGAATTCGAGATTTTGTCTACCCTTGAGGGGTAGTTAACTGATGTCTAAATCCCAACTTGAGTCCTTCATGTAGACTGGATGTGAGGAGGAATGCAAAGTTATTCTTGCTCAGCCTTATTTCATACAAACTACCACTTCTGCCCGAGATTAGGCAAGATTGGTAGCAAAATGTATTTTAAGTTTTAGCCGATGTCATCTATAGTGGCTAGGATCCAACCACTCTGGTCCATAGTGACTAGTCTTGGATGGGATGAAAATGCTCCAAATGAGTGGTAGAAACCACTTTTGATACTTGAAAGGTCCCAAGGTTTAGTCACATGATCTATGAGTGTGCCCATGTGAGTAGTCTCCCTAAACATGACATGTTTTAGGTGTCTACATTGTGAAAATATCATATCCAACATAGCTTCTTAAAACCCTATTATCATCAGGGTAATGGCCAAGACAAAGTGTCAAATAATTTTATTTGTGCAATCTTGCACAAGATGGTCCAATAAAATCATAATGTTTGGCACATTCAAATTCCCTTAGCACTTTGGGATTATCATATGATAATTCACACTCCTACTAGGGCAACACCATTTTATTTGGTTTATGGTGTTGAATTCATTATGCCCCCTGAGCTCAAAATTCCATCCTTACAGATCTCATTTCAATAGTTCATAAATGAGGACACCACATGACAAACTCATTTAGACCAACTTACTCTCCTATATGAATGTTGAATTAAGATCCTAGAGCATCTCTATATCTCTCAAGATCATATTAACCATTCTTATGATAATAAGGTCCCTCCATGAGAATTCCAAGTTGGCAATCTTGTTTTAAAGGAGAACCAACATAATTCTAATCTTCCTAGCCACTTACACCATAAAACATTTTCCAGTTGGCTTGGCCCATACATTGTCAAACAAAATTATGGTTCTAGTGCTAACAAGCTTGGTAATATTGAAGAGATACAGGAACTTGAGCCAATCAACATACTGCACTTGTGTGCCTTTTACACCTAGCCAATTTTGTTGTTAACCCTTTCTTATTGTATATACTTATATATAGCTAAAAAAACAAAAGATAAAAATCATGATCAAAATCCTTGGAATTTGTATATAAATCCATATCATCATTTATGAGCCATTACTTGTATTTCAATTTCCCATAATTTATTTTCTTTGTCATTATTCTTCATTCCTATTATCTTTTTATTTTCTTACATTTGGCTCATCATGTGTTTATTTTATTACTTTTTGAACTTGTAGTTATGTGTTTTCTAAAATCGATTAGTTTTCTCAGTCTATGATATTATACAATCGTACATACTTGTACATTAGATCTCCATTCACATATATTATATTAGATTCTCTTCTTCCATTTTGATGTGTATCTTTATACATTATCATATTGTTCAGTCAAATTTTGTTCTTGCTATATACTTTTCACTTGTACTCATCCTATTATCCTAGGTTGTTTAGTCATAGTGGTTGTTTTGGTTATTCAACCATACCTAGTGTGCACACCAAACTTTATCTAATATCATTATAGTTCCAAGGAGATATTGACCTCCCTTGATTATCTAGGGTTCTATATTAGACCTTGCACATCTCATACACTTTAATTAAATTTTAAGTCTAGGGAAGATGAAGCCATGCATAACTCTAGCTATAAAGTGAATGGTTTTCTTTTCTCATCCTATTATGCACATAATTTGAACCTAAGGATCCAATGTGCATGTTCAAAAAAATGATGATGATAATCAATAAAAGAGTAAAAACACTAGTTCCTCGAGAATATTAAACATCTTCATCGAGGCTATGGATGTCCGACCAATAGTGGAGCAACATCTAAGTATTATGGGGATAATCTACATTGGGGCTATAGACAACTAGCTATAAGTGGAGTATACCCTCTATGTGGTGACATGTTTATCACATTAATGACCTTCTTTTTTATAGAATTCTAACCACTCCTAAGTGAGATAGCTTTTATTAGAATATTCTATAATTGGTTAATCCAATATTACTCAAAATTTGATAATATATTACACAATACACACACATTGATTCAAGAATGGCTTGACATTTTTTAGGATTATCTTAGTCTTTAAGGGATAACGATTGGCTAATATATGAACTTGATTGATATAACTAGGGTAATTGAGTAGGTCTTAACAATCCTAGATCATTTTGGACAACATATTTTCTATACTACTCATTATCCACTTAGCTTCATGTTTTTATCCATATCATATCCCATTCGATATTTTTCCTAGTCTTTTTTATTTACATTTTATTTTTGTTCATCTCCCTTGTTACTTGTCCCTTGTTTTTACCATATTTTTGTGACTCTGTCCATTTTATTGTGTTTATCATGGATTAATTCAATTAATTGTTGCTAGTAATATGCATACATATATTTTTTGAAATGCAATCACATAAGCACCTATGAGTATAAATAATCACATCATATCCTATCTATGCATCTAATCTACAACATCCCATCAACAAAAATTCATAATAAATATAATCAATAACGTTAACCATCATTCATATAATTTTTACCATAAACTATAATAAACTCATATATCTATATGGCATCCATAAATTTACATATACATTAATACCTGCCCATAGGCTACATCAAATTTACCCTCAGGCATATCATAATCATGATCATCACATATATAAAAAATAACAAAAAAAAAGAGGGTGACTTCTCAAGCCATAACCAGATCCAAATCACTATTATCTACATGTTTTCTCCCCACTACCCTCCTCCTAGTCCTTTTGCTCATCCATGACTCTCTCTACTCCCCTCTATCTACTCTCACTACTCCTCTACTATCTCTTGCTATCTTGAGAAGATCTATCCCCTGATATTTGTGATGGGGTAGATGTTATACATTGGAGCATGAGTGGCACAACTGATGGTGTGCTCCTTTGACTCAAACTTTATTGTAACATTAATAATAAGGGAATTAGTACCTGTACTATCAACATCATTTCCTCCAACATAAAAATCCCATATCGTGCCTCCTTCTAACTAGCCATAATTTTTTTCTTGCTATACATGTAATATTTATATCTTGGCTCTACTCCCAACTATTGGGGGTTATACCCTCAACTAATCCATCTCCTCTACAAGACTATACCTCTTGGTATTCAATGTATCAAGGTTTTCCTACCACTAAGACCTTTCCATTTCATATATCTTACTATTTTATCTTGATCCTCTTATAGGTTGGTCAATTATGTCTACAATATTGCATGCTCCTACCACCTTTGTCTCTCCACCCACCAACCATATCTCTCCTCTATGAAGGTAGTCTCCATGACTATCCTCTAGGAATCCAATATTTAGACCTTCTCCTCTAACTTTTCTATGTGGCTCCTATTGTCTATCATCTCCTCATAATCAAAATTTCATCTCTATATCATCCACTACCCTCTATATCTACCTCTATAGTTAGTTTCTATGATGGGATTGCTATGCTATATACTAAATTTTGAACCCATTGCCTCCCAAGAGTCTTAATTTATACCTCATCCCTTCCTCATATCACACCCTCCCTGACAACTCCCTCGATGCATATTTTCTCTACATCCATGACCTCCTCTACTCCTCCACCTAGTTGTCCCTATTGTGTCATCCACCATGCATCATACTCAGGTGTGGTCCCCATGAAATCCTCTCATTGGCCTTAGGACTCATTGGTTTAACTTATGGTATTACGGTCATCTCAGCTCCTCTCTACCTATACAACACTAGTGGATTTGGCACTCCTTATCTAATCCCAAACCATCTAAGCACTCGTGAGTACTAAAAATACTCACACTATGTACTAAATCTCTCCACCACATATCTATTGTACACATGCTAACTACTCTCCATCCTCATCCCATATTGACCTACCTCTCCATGGCCTCCATATGTTGGAAATTTTGAGTAATTATGTTGTCATTCATGTCAAGTGTTATTTCATCTCAGTGCAAGGGAATTGATAAAAAGAGGGTTAAAATATTTATATTTTAAGACCAAGATATTTGGTACAAAGCTCCACATGATTGGCCAAAATGTGGTCTCAATATCCCAAAGGAAGAAAATGTCTAGGCCCAAAAGGAAATAATATTATAATATTTATTATTATAATATTAAAGTTATAAATTTAAGCCTAAGGTTCAATTATAAAATAATTATAATATTTATATTATAATATTTTATAACCCTAAGTGGGTTTGGTGCCAAATTTTTTTTTAATTCTTAAAGCTCTGTCGACGTATTAGCAATGGAGGTAATTCATATTTATATGGTAAAGTCTAGTGGCTTAAGTGAATGATTTGAAGTGTGAATAAAAGGTTAAATGTGAATTTTGGATGCACAAATCATGAGTAACTGAGAAAAAAAATTATTTAAAAAGAGAAAAATTTGATGGGAATAAGGATAAGATTGTGAAATCCTATCACGATCCAGGTGGTTGGCCTAGCCATAGGCTTGGTAGGGTAAAGGCTCTAATGGACAGTAGGTACTGCATTCGAATCTGGGTGGCAAAATTTTATTCATCATTTTGAAGATAATAAGGTTAAGTAGATAATAAGCAGTGCATCATGGCCTTTTATCCTTGTGTGGGCTATTGGCCTAGCGGTGGCCCAAATGAAGCTAGTGTGCTATTAGGCAGAAGGTGATGTGTTCAAATCTCCTGCAACAGATTTTTGGTAAGGATTAATTAAGGTTTAAATTGTCTAAGGTTGAGAGTTAGGTGTGTGTGGTATATTTGATTGTTTGATCGTTGTGGACTTAGGAGGTATAAGGGGAAATAATTTTTTAATTATTTCTTGCAATTTTAGTTTGAGGAAAAATATTATGGAATATCTTTTTTTTGAGAAGTAATTTTATGGAGAAATAAGGATTTTTTATAATTCTTTTGATGAATTTTTTAGAAATAATAGGGAGTTAAAAGGTGTATGAAATATTTCTATTGATTGTATTTTGACTCATTTTTAAGGGCTTTATGTTATGTTTTAATGCTCTAGTTTGAGAAACCAAGAGATTTGGTTTGAAATTTAACTATGCACATTTGTTGAGAGAGGTCTCCAAATATATAAAAATATGTGCTAAATTTTATACTTACAAAATATATTGTGTGTAAGATATATTTTTTAAGACATATCTCCATAAGAAAAAGCTAAGAGGTATGGGCACATCTTTCCTTATTTAAGGTGTTTTATTGAGTGAATATTTCTGAACATAAGGTGGAGTGAAAAGGATTGTTTGATAAGCATTGTTGGAAATATTTGAGTTAGGATTTATGCTTCATGGTTGAATGATTTTGGAATCATTTGAGATAGAGTTTGAGAATAATATTCTATTTGCATTGTTGAAAGAATTTGAGATATTTTTACTAGATATTGTGAACTACTTGTAACAGGGTTGAATATAAGTTTATGCATCTTTGAGCATGTGTTATAAATAATTATGAGCATGTCTTAAAGTAGATTTGAGATAGAATTAAGAGCAATATTATTCAAGATTTGTGTTAAGGCTTGAGGGTGTAGACACTAAAATAATGTAAATCATATAATACTGCCAATGTGCCACTTGCGCCACTCTTATAGACATCATATGGTCCCATTGGGTAACCTTCTAGGGTAACATAAGGCTCCATAGCACTTTTGGGAAGGTTCCTATCAGTTTTGGGAGGTTTAGGATCATATCCTTATGACCGTCCCACCTTGGGATGGTCATAGATAGTGACCATCCCACCCAAGGATGGCCACTCCTAACCGTACCTAGGTGGGATGATCCCTTAAAAAACCCTCCAAAATTCAAAGGAGTAGAGAAATGGCAATTAATTACTACCGTATTCTCCATCCAATCATCATAAATTGATTAGGAGTCTGTCTTGGAGACCAGAAACTCTAAATTGGAGGCCCCAAATGGGCAACCTCTTCCACCCAATCATAGCAAAGGTTTTGACAACTGATAGCACCTGCATTGCATGCCAGGACTTGCCCCTTTTCCCTAGATGACCTATTTGGGCTATAAATTGAGGTGTGCTCAACCCAATTTCAAGAGAGAAGAGTTGAAGCATAGACCATGAAGTGCTACCTAATTCTACCCTCACCTTTGGTTATCATATTTGCCCTCACATTTTCTTGAAACTCTCTTCATTCGAAGGTGCTTTCAGGGGCATCCCAAATCCACTAAATACATTCCAAAACTGGTCAAATTTGAGAGTAATCAAATCAGATCCCTTTGGAATTGGTGACAAATTCCATTCAAATTTGTAACCATCCCACCTGGGGACGGTTAGTAGTAGGTAGTTGCACCTGTTAGGTACGGTTAAAAAACAACAAGGAAATTTGATTCAATTCCACCATAGGTCATTTAGTAATGTTTATATTAGCCTTTTATTCAAATTTGGTGAGATTTGGAGTTGTTTTGATGGTCTAATTAGAGGTTTCATTGTTGCAGGTCTAGTTGTCCTTGTCAGGGATGGTCATAGTTTATGCTAACAATTTCCCTTATATTTATGCTTAGATATTTCCAAAACCATATATATAACATCATGCTTAAATTATAGATCATTTGGAGTTGTTTTTATTTACTGCAAATAAGTTTTGTTATTTCTAGATTTATGCTTTCTATGTTTTCAAGGTTTTCTATCAATAAACACATATGCTATTAACCATTTTCAATCTCTTGTGTGTAGGTACAGATATGGTAGACATGAGGGAGGAGCTAAGAGGTATAGAAGTATAGACCCAAGACTAGATCTCAAGTGTGGGATGCAAAAGTAATTTTGGAGCATGCCATTAAGCCTTTGAAGGGATTAGGTCCCTTGTATCTTGTACTGTTGAAAAATATCAAAGAAAAGCTCTCAAAGGGGGATGTATTATAATTGCATTGAATATATGAATAAATTAATACAAGGATAAATCCACCCTCTTTATTGCACATTATTCTTCATTTCAGTATATTACATCTTTATGCATCTTTCCCTTTGAACACATGCTTTAATCATGCTTTACATTCAATAAAGAACACATAAGGTGTGCCATAAATTTTGCTTCTTCAGTGGCAGTCATAGTATTTAATATTATTCATCCACCCCCTTTGAATGTGTTAATTTTGACCTCCATTTTATATTTTTGATGTTGCAGGTTTTGATTATTTGGAGCAAAAACAACCCCTTCTCTGCTAGTTGAACCTGCCAAGGATGGCCAGCTAGGTGACACTTCTAGGGATGGAACCCAAAATGCTAACCATACCTACCTGGGATGGTTACAAAACCAAAGGTTTTCTACAAAAATTTGTAGAAATAAAAAGTTACAGGTCAAAAAATACACCTTTTCCAACCTTCAATTTGCATGTATACTATTTAAAATACTAAAATTTTAAAGTTTTCTTGTCCTCTTTGTGCATGTGAAGGTTAGATGTCATATTTCCCAATTTTGCATTAATCATATCAAGAAAAATAGGAAAAATAATAGTACTTTATATGCTTTTTTTTTGTTTGCCTACTTGAAACTTACCAAAAAGGGTTAATTTCATAATTGGTGTCAATTTTATAGCTTCCTGTAGCATCAAAAAAGGCTTGCACCTAATATTGAAATTGCTGAAAATGATACAAATAGGCATACACAAATTGACAAGAATGAAAAGAAAGAAAATGCAAAGATATTTTATTAATTTCAAATCAATCAAGTTACAAATCCATCCCTCTTAGGGATACCCATTTCATACAACAATTACAATAGTTTGAAATCCCCCTCAAGGGTAGGTGCATTCCAAATATCTTTTAAAATGATACGAACTGCTCCAAGGTGTCGATGGCCTTCTTCTCCATGATTAGAGGTATTTTTTTCCTTGCATCCCAAAAGCCTGTTGATCCTGCGTGCAATAAACAACAAGAAGCATTAGTAATAAAGGATGCCTCTCTTAATGAGGCTTTTTGAGAAAATTGTATGAACACATGATGTTACTAGCATATAATCAAGAAAATGCAAGAAAGCTAATAAACCTGTGAAAAACATGAAAAAATGCTATGAATCATGTATAGAAAAAGCATATGTATCTATCTAATGGCCTAATTATGAATTTGAATACATGGAAGCATGAAAAAGATTCATTAATATCCTAATTGCAATATTGAAAGCAAGACTACTAAACAAGCTAATTCTACCGGTCAAAAGTCTCTATCAAAGAAAATAAACATGAATTAAACCTAATATAATAACATTGAAAATATCTATGATGATAAAATAGGGAAATTAATGATAGTACCCTAACCATGGCTCTGTGGCACGATGAGCACTGTTAGCCATGGCTAATCCTGAGATAAGTTTATCCTCCAATTCAGGGGCTAAATCATTGAATCTCTCTGCCAAATTTATGGTCAAGGGTCACCTCTATGTCCTCTAATATATTTGGTGGTTGAATTGCTCTGATAGTGCATGAAATGGGTGTAATTGAGTTTCTTGGCTCTCCTAGCCTCCTAGGGCCTCCATGGATTGAATTACTATTTTGATCTCTCAATTGCAATGACAAAGCTTTCTCTCAAAGAACACAAGTGAATGTCTATCTCAATAGGGCTTCATCGTATACAAATGAAAACTTCTCTATATATTTTTCCCAATTTGGATGGGGTTCTTATAGCACTTGCCAAGGGCTAGGGTAGCTTCATGAGGAAGCCAAGATCAATATTGGGCAATTGAGTTTGTTGGATGGAAAGATCTAGAATCTTTCTCACTCAAACTTCTCCAATCTATAACCAATTGACTGTTGCAACCAATTTTGGGTTGGATGAATACCAACTGATTCTGAGGCCTAAAAACCACTGACAAGCGTGGTCAGCTCTACTAACTACAGGTTTCATTTCAGAGTGGCTAGAACTGACTAGGTAAAGGTGCCCCAAATGAGTGGTTAAAACCACAGCTATACCTTGGTGTTTGTCCAAGGTCTTCCATATGGTCTTCTAGCATGTCCCATATGAGTAGTCACCTTAACATGATGCATTTTAGGTGTCTATCAATTTCCCTTTTGATATGCATTATGAGATCAAACAATGCTAAGAAAAAATAGACCTCCTAAAATGATGCCATAGGTTGGATGATGATCATTAGTCTGATCAACATTAGATGCCCAGGGTCCAGCAAAAGGACGCGCATCCTAGAATCATTGCTTCCATTTGGATGGAAGGTTTAAATTTGTAAAATATTGCACTCGTCCTTAGACATTCGGGTAGCTTTGGTGCTACCATAGGAGTTCGAGCCTATATAACCAAAATGAAGAGAGCTACAAACTAAACTATCATATTTGCTTTTTGCCCCAGCAAAAGGGTAAGCTTATGATAGTCGTTGGCAATGATTCATAAGACGAATGCAATTTTAACAAGATCAAGGGATATTCTATTGACTTTGATTATGATTATGATATAATGACTACCCCCTCAAGCGATGAGTCGATGAGGGTAATGACAATTAAATTAAGTGATGAGTCACTTGACCACTATGAATGACTTTAAAAAAATAATATTTAGCATTTAATAATTGATTAGGCCTAATCAGCTATGATTGCAATTGTTAAGAGTAATTGTACATCTCTATCCCATGGAGTGGTCTAGCCTCGATGGCCTTCTTAGGGAATCAAGATGATAATAATTTCAATTAGGCATGTATTGAATCATATTGTTTGATGATCTTATGAAATTTCATAGAATAATTGATATGAATACCTCATTACTATGGAGTAGTTCGACTGTATAGGCCTTCTTAGGGATTGAAATGAAACATAACAATTCAGCGATGACTAATTTACCCCAAATGTACTTAGGGTAATATACTCATCTTGCCATATTGCATGGAGCACAAGTCACTACAACAACCAAGTGTATAGGGTAAATTACTAGATACGAGGTGCATTTGGCTTTGATTTTATCTGATTTTTTTGTTATTGTAAATTTTTTTACAATTTTGATTAGGTGGGTATTTTTAATTTGGCATTTTATAACTCCTCACAGTGGAATTTTTCCACATTTATTGTGATTTGCTAGCTGTGCTTGTCAAAAACAGCTAGGTTTTCAAATTTTTCTAGCCGTGGGTGTCAAATATGGTCGGTAAACCCTAGTTCTGCACCCGCGGGTGTCAACTATGGTCAAGCAAAAAATAAGAAATATTTAAAAAATTTCCTATCATTTTTTATGTCATTTTCAATTTGATAGCTTGCAAATCTTAAGTGCTCTGAGAGGTGATTCAACAATTTTGATGCGAAGTGCTACTAAAAACTTGACCTCACTACCACTTGGACCAATGGCAGCCCAACCTGGAGGAGCCAGTGCAATTAAGGTAGAAGCATACAAAACCCCTGACCATTTTTATTTTACAGGTTTTAAAATTAACCTCATTAATTAATGGGTTGAATGAAACTCATTACTACGTCGATAATGAACCTCACCCTAGTTAGGTTTAGCTTATGTTAGCTTAAGGGGAGGGGTAAAATTAATTTGTTTTATTATTATTTTATTATTTTTTTTGGGGGTCTCGGGATGAGGAAGGACCTTGAAAAGACCTTCCCTCCTGACCGCGGCAGGCAAGCACAGTCCCCAATTGGAAAATTGGGGGCCACGACTGTCAGTCGTGATAGGATTTAAATCCCAATGGTAAAAATTTTGACTACCATCCCGACCACGGGTCTGAGCCACAATTCACGACTTTAGAAAAAATATTTTATTTTTTTCAATTTTTTACATTTTTAATTGTTTTTTTTATTTTTTTGATTGATTTTATTTTGAAGTGCATTTTCCATTTTACGAATTTTTTGGGTACATTTTTTTATTTTTATGTGCTTTTATGATTTTTTTTGTTATTTTTAAGTCATTTTTTATGTATTTTTGGTTGATTTTTAATTCATTTTTCCCTTATAACTGCCATCGTCCAGACTTTGATCGGGAGGGTGAGGAAATAAGAGATCCTTCATAACCTACATGGTGCCTTGACTTTGGAGGAGCAGGATTGATTTACAGCTATGGAATTTAGCTACATCTTGCACCTTCCCACCATTAGGGCTGATTAGACCTACATGAATGCATTGGATTGATGTTGGGATGTGCGGACCAACACCTTTCACTTGCTGATAGGTGAGATGACCGTTACACTGGAGGATGTCTATCGTATCTTCTGACTCCCTCTAGATGGCGAGGCAATCACATATTCACCAATATATTCAAATAATGCAGTGTTCACCATGATCTTTGACAGTCACAACAAGGCAACATAGTGACAATCAAACCATGGAGGGGTCCATATTGAGCATTGGTACACCCAATGGGTCTTCTCCCAATGAGCAACAGTCTTCATGCACCTGATCATGCAGATTATCCAGCCCGACTCATCTGGAGTGAGGTTCCCTTGGAACCTCCTGGCTAGGATGCAGGATGTCTTAGTGAGCCCTACTGTTCAGCCCCTAATCCTATCCTGGGGGAGTTCCCTACTAGCATAGCTCTATAGTGAGCTATATCAAATCACTCAGAGGAGTAGAGTGGGTATCGACTATAGATTATTAATTCAGATCTAGGGGTGGTAGTACATCAAGATTGAGCATCCCATTGGTCTACCCCTTGATATTGACACCATTGAGGAGGTATGCTAGTATTATGCAACATGTTGGCCTCATGAGCAAGAGATATTTTGGAGTAGGTCTCACATAGGGGACTTGGTGCACTACATCAGATGGTTTATAGGACTACAGGTAGATCATATTGACAAGTGCCCATACCTAGACTACCCTCCATGGATAGAGGTTGATGACTGACTATGTAAGGCATGTAGAGATATATGGCTTCTTGAACACAAGTATAAGGTATGGTAGTTCTTCTACTTCTCTCGTGTTACCTGATAGTTTAGGATCAAGAAGGACATTCTAGAGTTGCCTACCATATATTGTCACCTCACTTTAGAGAGGGACTTGACCTGGCCTAGGGTGACTCCATTGGGTGATGAGGATGATGATTTTTAGGAGTTGGGTTTGATAGATGCAGGGAAAAATCCTAACTTTGACACTTGGTGGACCCTTAGGATATGGCGAGGCTTTGATATCCCCTTGGATAGTGTAGCACCCTAAAATTGGCGCAATAAAATTACAATAATTACATTCACCTTAGTAAATAATTTAAAATTCAAATTTAACCTCCCAAACCGCCCGTTAACCGTCGAGAAATCCGTTTCCCCCTTTTTCGTGCCATTTTTAGAGGTTGTTTTGACCGTTTGACGATATCGTCGCCGATCAGACGATATCGCCCCAGATTTGACGATTTCATCTGGACTAGGACGTCCAGACGATCTTGTCGCAAAACTAATTTTGCAAAGTTGGATTCTGTTCCAACGGGTCTCCAATCTGGGCAGAAGCGTGTCTGCACCATTGGGACCCTCCCCCATTGGAGATCTCCCAAATTGGGATGATCTCCAACCTCCTAACTACTCCCCTAAGCCTATTTAATCCTAAACTATTCCTTTAGCACCCCCCTGGTCGAAATTCTCTGCAAGTTAACTCCATTCACGTTAAATCATCCCTATTCTTCATTTGCACTAGTTCCATATCAATTTTGTTGTAGGTACATCACTGTTCTTCAACCGGAGCCAGCACCTATCATCGTCGACGAACCTGTTCAGATCGGAGGTGAACCTGTCGAATTCGAGGCGATTTCGTACTGATGCGAGACGATCTCGACTGCAGTCCGTATTAAGGCAATCAGTGCCTGAAGTTTGCCTTTCTCAACCTTTTCTCTGTCATTTTATTCTGCAAATTAGATAGTCTATTCAGTGTTTTATGTTATTTTGCATTTGGAGTTCACCCATTTAGATTAAGTGCATAATTAAATCCTAATTATCATCTAATTAGCATGATTCATTTCTGTCTCTGTGTTTAAGTTTTAGTTTGATAACATTGCTACCATTTTATATCATTTCCCTCTGTTAGCACTGTAGTACTTTTTGTATTTTGCATCTATTTTCGGTTTTGCAGGTCTCTGACGAATTCGTCTGACGAATTCGTCAGATCTCAGACGATCTTGTCTGATTGCAGATGATTCTGTCGAATCTCAGACGATCCAGACTGCTTCAACATCAGAATCTTCTTCAGACATCCGGATCAGGTATTCCTCATTTGCATTCTGTAATCTCTCTGTTTTTTGTCTTTAAACTTGTTTTCTGTATTCATGGAATTTGCATTTTCATATAGATTAATCTAGATTCATTCGGCCAAACCTAGGATATGAATGCTTAAGGTTAAAAATGAACACACTAAAACACATTCCAAAACCTAGGCGTGGAAGTTGTCGTTAAATGTTTCCTGGTGAACCCACCATCCGTCGAAAAATCATCAAAATACACCTCCCTTGAGAGGCGGGACCTTCGCAAAGTCCTCTCAGTCCGAGGTACCACGACATCCTTTTCCCATCCTCCTTCCGGGCATGGATCCAATAGCCTGAAGGTAGGGATGCGAAAAATTTGGAGCGATACATTTTGGTGAACCCGACGTGAATGCATCATAACCTTTTGAAAAAAAAACAAAAAAAACAAAAACAAAAACATATATAGAACAACTAAAACATAGATGCATTTTAAAACATTTAAGTTTGAAAACATGTTTAGATGGTAGCTCCTAAGAAAAGGTTAGCGGTTACTATAAACGTAGAAAATCAATTGGCAGCCATAGAAGTCAATTCTGTCCTTAGTGTGCCTGAAACAAGTAGAAATCAATTCCTGTGGAACGAACTTGATAGAAGACTTAGTCTCATCTCATCTAGGTCCACACAACTTAAGCAAATCAAGAGGCTAGTCCTAGATAGAATCCTGGATCCTCACCAACTAGTTTTTTATCATGAACTTCAGAGAGCCTGCCATAGATGGTTAGCCTATAGGAGAGCTCTAGTATCTTCAGAGTTGTTCACCTTCGAGGAATACCTCGAGAACGCAGCCATTGTGCACCAGTTCCTAGGTTGTGTAGAAGACCAAGAGGTTGTTCTTACAGATAGGGAAATATGGAATAGAGTTCCGCGAGCTGTGTTATATCGAGAGTATTGCCACGAGCTTTACTTTTATCAACCAACATCTGAAACAGACAACATCACTATAGCTCTTTTCATCAAATTTTTAAAAGAAAACTTTCAATTTGAAGAAGAACACTTCATGACTCCTGAACAACTCGAACCTATTAATGATATTCATAAATTGTTTATAGAAAACTAGATTATTACTTCAGTATTATTTCTTGCATTTATTGTGTTATTTGTTGTCTTTATTATATTGTTTCAAAAAAACTAAAAAACTAAAAAATCAAAAACTTAGCAAAAAACTTAAACATTTCATTTTTCAAATATTGTAGTAGGTATATAGTAAATATATACCTCTTAATTTGTTGCATATATATATATATATATATATATATATATATATATTTTGCTGAAATCAAAACTTAGCACCATGCCTAAACTTAGGAATGGTAAAGAAACTTTAGGAGAAGGAGAAGATTGGTTACAAGATACAACTAAAGACCCAAATGTCCTTCTTGGAGATTCAAATCCGGAAGGAGAAACTCTAGGTCAATCAGACGAAGACTTAGGTGAAGATAAGGAACAAGAAGGAAGTGTTAAAGAGGATGGACCCTCATCCCCTAGAGTAGCTCCAAATGGAACTATTGCCTTTGACAATGCAGAGCATTTCAAGAAATTTCTCATGGATAACATTGATGACCTTAATGTGGCAATTCGCCTTGATAAAGGGCAAATTAGTAACACTCAAGCAGCCATGGAATATATGTGCAATATGCGCACTAATCCCTTGTCTTTCATTGATCAAGAAAGTGACAAGGCTGGACCATCCAATACGGATATGGTCACTATGGCTCAAAACATGTCAAAACAACAGGTTACCCAACCTCCTAAGGAACCTGTTATTCAACCTAAAATCACTCCCATACAAAAGAAACCTTCCTTCACTACTTTGTTCCGCCAAACTATTGAGCAATATGCTTCAAGTAAGCAAAAACCTAAAACAAAGCCAAATACAAACTTTCAACAATCCGGAATACAACATAATCCAACTTCAAAATTCCTCCATAATACTTTTCCTACCAATATTTTACACAACAGTAACATGGCATCTAATCTTCATGTTCCTCCATCATATGCCCATAACACTCATGTCAATGCCCTACCGAACCAATATGGGGGGCAAACTAGTAATCTGGAAGCCATGGTGAAACAATTAGCTTCACGTATGGACCAGATAGATCCCTACCGCCCCTCGTATAATTATCGAGAGATCTGTAGTCAACCTTTGGATCCCATAGTTGTAGCTCAACCATACCCTAAGCATTTTCCCATGCCCGTCCTGCCTATATATAAAGGAACCGAAGATCCCATAGAGCATCTTCGCATGTTTAGGATAGCATGTCACGACATATCGCATGACGACTTGCTATTACTAAAAATGTTCCCCAAAAGTTTAGGTGGAATGGCATTAGAGTGGTACTATCAATTGCCCACTCATTCTTTGAGAAACTTCGAAGAAACAACGAAATCATTTGTCCATCAATTTAGTGCCTACATCGAGAGGCATGTAACTATTAAAGACCTATACAATTTAAAACAAGACAAGGATGAATGCTTTGCCGATTTCTTAGCTAGATGGAGGCAATTGATAGGAAAACTGCACTTTGTGCTGCCTTATAGGGAAATGTTGGACATTTTCATCAACAATTTACAAGAACAGATATCTTATGAGCTATCGACTGCTACTTTAACTACCTTCGATCAAGCTATAGATTTAGCTCGAAGAGTAGAAGATGCCCTCATTAGGAGAGGCCAACTCAGGAAGAAGGATGATGAGAAAACATCCAGAAATCAATATAAAAACAAACAAGTTGTCGGTGACGGAGTCACTGACAGCAGAAACGTTGCTAATATCAATGCAACGAAGACAACAAAAAAATTCATATTGAAACCTCCTGACAAGCCTCCTCGAGAATTCACTAGATTAAACCAACCCTTATCAACTATTTTACCTCAATTACTCGAAAGAGGTTTGATCCAATTACCAGCCATCCGGGAACCTGATCCAACTATACCCGGATATAGAGCTGACTTGCACTGTGATTTCCATAGAGGACCTGGACATTCTACCAATGCTTGTAAAATATTGAAACATAAAATACAAGATTTGATTGACAATAATGAAATGGAAGTGCAAGCCTTCCAACCTAAACAAAACCCTCCTAATAATACTCAAAAGACCATTCCTCAAAATCAAAATCAAAATGCCAATCAAACTCTAGACATATTTCAACACCCTTTACCAAGACATGGTAAAGAGGTAGCCAATCAAATCGAACATCATAATGTTCCCCCTCCTACCCGATATGTAGGAACCATTAGCGGACAATTACCTATTCAGGATCCTCAAATATTTGACACGACCTTATCCCTGGTTACGACCAGGCCCTTACATAATTTTCAAACTTCTGATTCTAGTGATATAGAATCAGATAGTGAAAGTGAACTAGACATTACTTCAAACCAATCAAATAGTTCTGAAAATGAATCAGACCCTATTCAACCCGTCACAGATGCTATGGTTCCAGAAGAACCATTTCCTAGAAGAGTCACTACTCGACCCTCTTCTAATATATTCCTTTCTAATGAAGAAGCCATTAATGCTCAACCGAGACCAGTTCAACGTCTTCACTATAACATTGTAGGTACCATTGGAGTCGTTACTCGACAACAAGCTCAAAACTCTCAACAAGAACCAAACCAGAATGATGGATCAGCTCCATTCATTTTGAAAAACCCCAATAAAGGGAATCATGTTCCTACTGTTCAATCTAAACCCCCTTACAATATTAATGAGCAATTGTCCAATACTACGGCCAAAATTTCCCTCTTAGATTTATTAAGATCCTCTCCCACCCATAGGGATGAGTTGATGCTTACATTGAGCCAAATGATGGTACCTCAAAACATTCAACCTGAAGCTATGGCTAATACTATCATCACTCGAGAGATTGATTGTATTGACTTCCGGGATAAAGATATCCCACAACACAGTTTACATAAGGACAATCCCTTATACATTACTGCTTTAATTGGAGATGTAGCCATCAAAAGAGTTTTGATTGATAATGGCTCATCTCTAAACATTTGCACCTTTGACTTCTACCAACGATTTGGCTTTAGAAGTGATGAAATGAAGAAAACTGATATGATTATCAAAGCTTTTAATGACGAAACACAAGAAACGTGTGGAGTTATTACCCTCCCATTGCAAGTTGGCCCTAGAACCCTAGAAACAACCGTGTTTATTGTACATTGTCCAAGCATCGTACAATATACTTTTGGGTCGCCCTTGGATCAACGCCATGCGAGCGGTCCCCTCAACTTTACACCAATGTGTTAAATTTGAGTTTAAAAATTAGTTGGTCACTATTCATGGTGACCCTAGACCTTTTGATATGTGTGCTTTGGCAGAACCCGTTGGAGTGCAATTTTGCCCTACCCTGTCATCCACACATCCTAGTTCTTATTTTTCATCCAAAACTGTGAAACATAAACCCATAACTTCACCTATTTCCCCTCCATTAATTTCATCCTCCTATATAGACCAACAACCCTCTAAACAAATCATTTTAGAACCTCAAAAAGATTTTAAATCTACAACCAATCCTTCAAGTTCTATCCCTATAAATTCAAAACCTGTAGACACATCTATCATACCTTCCACAGCTAAAGACATAGGTAATAAGCCTTCTACATCTTATGCCCTTTCTGATGAACTCTTACCAGATTTATCTACAACCTTAATATCAGAAAAGACAAATGTTTTCATGCAAGATTCAAACCTTTTAAATAACTTACCGCCATCTCCTCGTACTTTGGGCCTCCCACAACCTATGGGAAGTACTTACCAAGTCGGGAGTTGTGCCTTCATTTATAAAGGATATGACTGGGGAAGAATCCCTCGAAATATCAAAACTCATCATGAAGGATATGCTCGGTGTTATTTTACCAATGATTATATTAAAGCTAAACCCATGATGCTTAAAATGGGATATGAAGGGAAAGGCTTGGGACCTTCCCAAAATGGCATGAAAGAACCTTTCGAGGTAGAACCATGGCCTGCCCGCTGTGGCGTGGGCCTATTTCCTAGTAAGGGTCAACCCTTTCCTTTTGAGGATGATGATCATCTCATATGCTATCAAGATTATATGGATAGGCATGTTGATTTGCCTATTAAAAATCAGTCGTTTTCATGCAACATGCTGTCCATAGCATACCCTGAAATGATTGTTGACCCCGATGAAGAGTTGGAAGGAGATATCTTCCATGATGTCTCGTTGAAGAGATGTTACACAATGGATTTTATTTTGATGGTTCTATACCAACTATAGCCCAACTTGAAGCCACTAATCCTCAGAATGACTTATCTAAATTAACCTTACAAGAATTACAAGAATTGGGCGTTTCACCCGCCCCACCTAACTTTGAAAGAGATCTACACATGGAGGTAGAAAACGTCATTAAAATTAATATTGGAACTGAGGATAATCCTCACATAATCAATATTGGATCAGAATTAAGCCAAGAAAAACAAGAACAATACATTGCATTCCTTAAAGAGTATGAAGATGTCTTCGCTTGGACATACGAAGATATGCCAGGTCTAGACCCTTCTGTAGTCATGCATCATCTAGTAGGAGATACCGAAGTAGGAGATGAATATCGTGCTGGCAGACTCAGTCAGCTGGAACTCTTAGCTTTGGAGCATCTCCGTGCTTACCAAAACAAGCTTAAAAGATCATATGCTAAAAAAGTTCGTCATCGCTCCTTTGAGATCGGTGACCTTGTTTTAAAAGAAAATCAAAAAAATACAAATGCAACTAAGGACATTAAAGGTAAATTCGAGCCCAATTGGCTTGGACCATACATTATTACTGCTAAATTTGAATCAAGAGCATACAAATTATCTACCTTAGATGGTAAAGAACTTAAAGAACCCATGAATATTTTGCATCTTAAACGTTACTATGCATAAATTTGGTCATTCTTCATCCTTGTATATATTTGTTTTCAAAATTTTTTATATTTCTTTCAAATTTATAAAAATCCAAAAACATCAAAAATATTCATAATCTTCAAAACTATCTATTGCATTTATTTAAAGCACTTGTTAAATTTTTTATGCTCAAAATCAAAAAAATAAAACCAAAAATCAAAATAATGATAAAAATATAATAACAACTATATGCTTGACTCTTTCGAAACCCAAATAAAGAAGAAAGCGAGAGTCAATAGTCTCAAAACTTCTCAAAAGTGTTTATATATATTTTCTTACAATTATTGCAGTTATATGTTTTAAATTATTTTTGGATAAATTAGCATTTATTTGGCATCCCTCACTTGCACACTCACAACAATAAATATCTTGATTTTATCTGGCATGATTACTAATCTCTCTTATATCAAAGTTCACAAAATTCAATTAAATAAAGTTTGAGCATAGAGAATTGATCTTGTTATTTACTTAAACCAAGCACATCTTTTCACAATAAAATGATTATATTTGTAATTTCCATGTTTTGCTACATAGTAGAACTGATTTCTTGAGCGAAAAGTTTCCCCTGCTATCCTATCATGCACATGGTCTAGAATCTTTGAGAATTGGCAAAAGGACAAGCTCACCCCTACCCGAAATAAAAATCCCTTGCTCTACAGCTAATCCGAGCAAGTATCCCTAGCAAAGAAAAAGAAAAGAAAAGTTCAAGAAAAAGAAAAGAGAAAAGAAAAATGTTATTTCAGCAATGTTCCAAGCATTATCAAGCAAAAGAAATACAAAAAGAAAAATAAGCAAAGTTCAAAAGAAAGCAAGAAAGCAATAAAATCCCTTTCCCTACCCTTTGAAAAGAAAAGAAGGGTTGATGAGCTTGAATCCCTGGAATTCTCAATTATTCGAAAACTGTGAGGTAAGCCCCATAACAGGTGGTTTGTGCCCAACCTGCTTGGCCTTGGGTAACTCCTAGCGTGGTGATATGTCTGTCACATTAGCGACCTTCTTTTGTACAGACCTATGTCTGCTTATGGATTAGCTAGCTCTTGATAATCCGACCTACATAGTAGCCTAGTATGGTTATATGCATCTACATCATGGATAATGAACACTTATTTGGTTTCTTCAAATCACTTGTATCATAGTACCTTGCTCAAAACTGGTAAAAGAACAATGCAATTGCACACACATTTGTATTTGAGAGATTTTGTGTATCATTATGATAAATCAAGATCGGAAATGAATTCACATATGCACATGGGATTCCTTATAAATCTAACTTTTGTCTTCAAAATAATTTGAAATATTATTTTTTGCAACTTGTTTGGAATAAATCAAGTACAATTGTTTACCATACAGACAACTATATAATACAAAAATCAAAAATTTCTTTCAAAATATACAATAAAAAACATATACATATATATCTGGTTGACTTTCGTGACGATGGTATAGTTTCAAAACCAAAATTGGAATTTTATGCCTAGCGCAAGTCCTCATTTTCATATTTTCTGTTCATCAAAAATCAACCATGCAATAAAACTATCTTTTTTGGATTTTCACGATGATGGTATGAGTCTATACCTACATATTCTATGCCTAGCGCAAACCATTGTAACAATTTTATTCCCCATTTATTAAAAATCATGAAAACCATATGACTTAATTCATTATGTTACACAAATTATGCTTTTCAAAAGCAAACACATTTTCATTATTTCATGTCATTATGTCAACCTTCAATTTTGCAATGATGGTATAATTCCTAAAGAATTATCCAAAAATTTTATCATACTTAGGAATTTATGCCTAGCAAAAATCATTTTAAAACATTATTTCATGCACAAATATTTTTTATAAAAATCTGAAAACAAACCATCATCATCACCATTTGCACTATTGCACCAAAGTCTTAAGACAGTTTCTTAAGCACTCTTTTACTTTTTAACAATATTTCTATAAATGGGACTAGCTTGACGACCGAGTGAGCAGCGACTCCATGAAATGGTCTATAATAGCGACAATGTCCTTTGAAATTATTGTTAGAAGTCTCTTTTTATTTTTACATTTCATTACAACAAATCAAATTGTTACATCAGATTATTTCATTTAAAATATTACACGCATGACATTCAAATTATAATATTCCCAATGACATAATTACATCCAATTATCAAATCAATCAATCAAAACATTAAAAGCATCATAAAAATACATAAGACAAGTCATATGATCAAAAATATCTCATCTATATATATCACAAATATATGTACATCATCAAAACTGGATTGGTATGCCACAATCTGTACCTCGGCATACTCAATCCTCTATCAACAAAAACAAATATAATACAATGTCAGTGTCCAACCCTCTAGCCTCGAGAGCCCCTCGAGCTCTCTACCTCATCTCCTCCCCCGCCCTGAGGTGGACGAGGTGGCCCCATCGCCGTCTGTGTAGTCCTCGTCCTCGACCGGGACGTGGTCCTCGATGACCCGATCCTGATCGGATCTACGATGTTAGCTGGCAGGGGTAGTCTATCCGCCTCTAGCACCAGCTGGAAGTATAATGTCTGGTAAAATGTCAGCTGGGCGATAGCCCGTGTCAACTCCCCAGAGCTCGCCCCTCCGCCCCGTGCCCTGAGGCATGCAATCTCATCCCGTAGCTGTGACACCTCAGCCCGGTGTCGTGCAGCCGCATCCTGTAGCGTCTGCACCTGGGCCTACAGACGATCTCTCTCCGCCCGGAGAGTAGCCATCTCGCTACTCTCTCCTGTGTCCACACCCTTGCCCTTATCGAGCGATGGTGGCCTCTGTGGAGATGGGGGTCTCGCCTCCCTCCTCTCCCTCTCTCTCTGTCGTGGCCGCTCCTGTGCCTGTGGCCTCCTCGCCTCTCTCCCACCGTGACCCTGGGCTACCTCCATCACCGCCTGGCACCGCCTCCCTATCCGATGCACAACCACATGGATCGGACCCTATGCCCTCATCATCCGAGGAGGGCGGATGCCTACGTACCAGGCATCGTAGCCATCGGCTACTCTTGCGTCGTCCCCATCCACTGGCTGGATGGGGGCATCATCTGTGTCCTGGCTCCAGAACCGCTGCATGTCGGGAGCCCCGCTAACCGTAGTGTTATCCCAGACAGTCCAGGAAAACTCGTAATCTCTGAGGGATGGGATCCCCTGCTGTAGACCGAACTACCTCAAAACTCGGTCGTACCTATGGAGCTCCACCTCTCCCCTCTCCATCCTCAGCCAGCAAACTCGCCTAACGTGAGCCAACTCCTGTCCATCCTCTGGCCACCCTGGATGCTCCCTCCATGGCCTCCAGGTGATCTGGTCCGGGACTAGGTCATCCAATAGCCTCCGGGACATCGACAGGTCGATCCGTCATTGTGCCCCTCTCCGGAGCCACCAGTAGAAGACTCGGGGCCTCTCCCCGTCAACCCCTATCAGAGGAAGCCCTACCGGCCTCCGCACCGCAATGTGCTCCCAGCACCAAACCTGTAGTAGCGATGTCATAACTAGACATCGACCGCCCTTGTACACGACCCCATACAGGATCTTGTACAATCGGCATAGTACAAAACTGCCCCATGAGAACCTGTACCCATGGTCCCGCATATCGTAGATCACATCTACGAGCATCCACGACACCCTGCACCCACTCTGGTGGCATAGCAGAAGTCCACCAACTACTCCAGCTAGAACCCGTGTGAGTGTAGATGCCCCAGGCATCTGGTGCAGTGCCTCGATGTTAACTCCGCCCTTCTCTAGGGCGAAGCTCGGGTCACCGCACAGCCGTCCCATAGCGCGGCCCTGATTGGCCGTAGGAGTAATCAGCCGTCCTTGTATGGGGATTCTCAGAATCCTCCATACATCCTCCAAAGTGGGAGTCATCTCCCCTGTAGGTAGCCAAAAACATGAAGAGCCCGGATACCACCTCTCTGCTAGGGCCGTCAGTAGCCCCATGTCTGTAGAAACTTGTGGCATTTCTGCCACATGCAGTAAGCCGGCCTGTGCCAGCTGATCCCGCTCTGCCTGTGTAAGAGCGGCCAAGTCATCTCTCAACCCGCCGTATTTCCATTCTCTGCTCTTTAGTAATCCTCTCTGCAAACATAAACAACAAAACAACAAGCAATCATTAATAAACAATTCAAGTAATCAATAATGCAAGTTAAAAGTTCAATTTTGTACAATTGATGATATCGCCCACTATTGGACGATATCGTCCCAAATTTGAGCATAATCGTCTCCGATTTCGCAGTTCGAAATCGTCCCTAATTTGATGAAATCGTCCCCCTTTCGACGATTTCGCCCTCGGGAGAAATTGCCGAAATTGAGACGATTTCGTCGAAATCGGGACGATTTCGTCCCGACGACGTCGACGGCCCAAAAATGGCCGCGATGCTCAAAAATCATCTAAAAATTACCTACAAAGCATGTAAAGTTAAATTAAAGCATCATAGATCAGTCTGGACTCTTACCCGTAGACCGCGTCGGACCTCTGTCGATCTGTGCGTCGTCTCCACCATTTTTGCTTCAGAGCTCCAAAAACCCAGAAAATGAACAGTAAAAATGAATTAGGGTTTTACCCTATTTTTTTAATTTTATTCAAAAATAATATTTTGCTTTTTCGCGTTTTTACCTCAAACGTTCGATTTGGGTAAAAACACGGAGGGGGCACCATAGTAAGTTGTCGTACGATTCGACCAAGAATCGTCGCCTAAAAATGGGAATAATTTTTGCTTTCTCGTAGATTGAGAAGAACTCATCTTTAACGCATTTTCTTCGAAAAATTCGCTAAAGAGGGGGCAAAATGTAGCACCCTAAAATTGGCGCAGTAAAATTACAATAATTACATTCACCTTAGTAAATAATTTAAAATTCAAATTTAACCTCCCAAACCGCCCGTTAACCGTCGGAAATCCGTTTCCCCCTTTTTTGTGCCATTTTTAGAGGTTGTTTTGACCGTTTGATGATATCGTCGTCGATCGGACGATATCGCCCCGGATTTGACGATTTCGTCCGGACTAGGACGTCCGGACGATCTTGTCGCAAAACTGATTTTGCAAAGTTGGATTCTGTTCCAACGGGTCTCCAATCCGGGCAGAAGCGTGTACGCACCGTTGGGACCCTCCCCGTTGGAGATCTCCCAAATTGGGATGATCTCCAACCTCCTAACTACTCCCCTAAGCCTATTTAATCCTAAACTATTCCTTTAGCACCCCCCTGGCCGAAATTCTCTGCAAGTTAACTCCATTCACGTTAAATCATCCCTATTCTTCATTTGCACTAGTTCCATATCAATTTTGTTGTAGGTACATCACTGTTCTTCAGCCGGAGCCAACACCTATCGTCGTCGACGAACCTGTTCAGATCGGAGGCGAACCTGTCGAATTCGAGGCGATTTCGTACTGATGCGAGATGATCTCGACTGCAGTCCGTATTAAGGCAATCAGTGCCTGAAGTTTGCCTTTCTCAACCTTTTCTCTGTCATTTTATTCTGCAAATTAGATAGTCTATTCAGTGTTTTATGTTATTTTGCATTTGGAGTTCACCCATTTAGATTAAGTGCATAATTAAATCCTAATTATCATCTAATTAGCACGATTCATTTTTGTCTCTGTGTTTAAGTTTCAGTTTGATAACATTGCTGCCATTTTATATCATTTCCCTCTGTTAGCACTGTAGTACTTTTTGTATTTTGCATCTATTTTCGGTTTTGCAGGTCTCTGATGAATTCGTCTAATGAATTCGTCAGATCTCGAACGATCTTGTCTGATTGCAGATGATTCTGTCGAATCTCAGACGATCCAGACTGCTTCAACATCAGAATCTTCTTCAGACATCCGGATCAGGTATTCCTCATTTGCATTCTGTAATCTCTCTGTTTTCTGTCTTTAAACTTGTTTTCTGTATTCATGGAATTTGCATTTTCATATAGATTAATCTAGATTCATTCGGCCAAACCTAGGATATGAATGCTTAAGGTTAAAAACGAACACACTAAAACACATTCCAAAACCTAGGCGTGGAAGCTGCCGTTAAATGTTTCCTGGTGAACCCACCATCCGTCGAAAAATCATCAAAATACACCTCCCTTGAGAGGCGGGACCTTCGCAAAGTCCTCTCAGTCCGAGGTACCGCGACATCCTTTTCCCATCCTCCTTTCGGGCGCGGATCCAATAGCCTGAAGGTAGGGATGCAAAAAATTTGGAGCGATACAGATAGGATAGCAAATGATTTTATGGAGGGTACAGAGGGAGTCAAGATAGACCCTCATAATCATCGAGTCCATAAGAAGACTGAGGGTGAATGGGGTGAGGGAGCTACAGAGGAGGCACCTCCAACTGAGGAGTAAGGTGATCCTCTTGAGGAGGGTGAGGCCACACACCTGACAGTGAGGTCAAATAGCTTAGGGCCTAGGTTTGCAGCCTACAAACTCAGGTAGGATCTCTATAGACACAACTCTTACATCGGGATACCACATTATAGGCAAAGGTGGAGGATATATAGCCTCGAATTACAATAGGGCAAGCTCAATGGTGTAGCTATAAGGAGGAGAAGACCACTATGAAGGCTAATATTACCATATCAGATAAAGAGATATAGCAGGTTACAGGCCATCACATCTTCTTGTAGTCTTATCTTGATGCTCTCAAGGTATAGTATGATGCACTACGGGCTAGGAGAGAGGATCCCTCCTCTTCATAGGTTGCTTTATCACATCTTGCTGCTCCAACAACTCAATAAGTGTAGGGTTTAGTAGGGCTAGATCTAGGTGCAGACATCAGGAGACTCTAGGCTCTAGTGCAGTAGCACATTGATGATAGAGCATGAGATTCTACCTACATCACATACTTGAGAGGAGTGATCCAGCTGCATGAGGGTGAGGTTTCGAATATTCCCATGTCTTCATGCTCATAGAGGACTCACACTCACAAGATAGGCCAATATTCATCTCTATCCAGCCACTGGATTTATAGATCAGAGAGGACCTCGGGTGCCAGCTCCAGACATAGGGATTACGAAGGTGAGGATGGAGCCTCACATACTAGGGGTCCATGCCCTGCTTAGTATAGATCTAGATAGATGCTATTGTACCATTTTTGTGTGTAAGGTCGAGGACCTACACAGATGTAGCCTATGGGTATTTTTGACACATGCCAATGTACTGCTTATTATGTATATTTTTTATACACACGCACACAAATATATATATGATTTGACTTTGAGACTCATTATATGTGCAGTTTATTATTTTATTTTTTTTATATTTTATGATATGTATAAGGATGCAAAGCTTATATGTGATGTTTATTTTACACTATATAATGTGATGTATGGATGACATGCACTAGCTGTATAGTAAATATATGATTTTATATGCAATCATATATGTGTAGATGGAATACTTATGAGGAATGTATATGAGTGCAATGTTTGCTATTAAATGCATGTTTAATTTATTGTACTTGTATGCATTTGTAGACACCTAAATCATGTAAATCAGATAAGACTATCAGTGCATCACATATGCCCTCTTATTGACAACATATGGCCCTATGGGGCACCCCTCTAGGCTAGAAAAAGGCTTCCAAAAGGCTCCAAAACTCAGTTTGGAGGGTTCCTAGGAGTTTAGGGTAGATTTTGGGCACTTCCTGGTGACATTCCCACTAAGGGATGATCAAAGTTGGTGACCATCCCACTAAGGGATGGTCACATTTTGTAGGTCCCCAATCAATTTGGGATGATTGGATACGTTAATGGCAGTATTTTATTTCCATTTAGTGCATCCTTTGAATTTTTCAAGGGTCTAGTTAGGGGTGGTCCCACCCAAGGATATTTATGGATGGCCATCCTTGGGTGGGATGGTCACCAACTGTGAGCATCCTTTAGTGGGACGACCATCCATAACTGTCTCTGTGTGGGACCACCCCTAACTAGACCCTTGAAAAATTCAAAGGATGCACTAAATGGAAATCAAAGACTGCCATTAACATATCCAATCACACCAAATTGATTGGGGACCTACAAATGTGTAGTGAGATAGTAGATTGGGAGCCCCAAAGGGGAAACCTTCCCTCACTAATCAAGGACAAGATTAGGACACATGGCGACACCTACCTCACATGGCCAAACATGCCAGTTTTCCCTAGATGCCATTTAGGGCTATCAAAGGGGGTCCAAACCCTCATTTCAAAATAGGAAGACTTTGATGATTTATGCAATGAAGTGTTGCACAAATCAACCTTCACTATTTACAAACCAAAACTCAACCTTTCCTTAGCCTTGAAATCCTCTTTATCCAAAGGTGATTTTTGGGGCAATAGGCTCAATCCATCAATCCCAAACTGGCAAAATTAAAGTATTCTTTGGCCCCATCTACTGAAAACACCCCTACCTAAGTTTTGGACCAATTTCCATAGGCATAGGTGACAAAACTAACATATTTTTATGACCGCCCCACCTGGGGACGGTGAGTAGTCTATGTATATCACACCTAGGTATGGTCACTAAATTGATTGTAATTTTAGATAAATTCCTCCACAAACCCCTTGGGAATGTCTAGAGGAACCTCTGGTCCAAATTTTAAGTAATTTGGAGGAGTTTTGATGTAGGATTTGAGGTCCTCAAGATTGCAGGTTTATCTGGCTCACCTAGGAATGGTCATCATTTATGCATTGTTTCACCTTTGATCTTGCTTCCAAATTTCCTTGTTTGCATTTATAATAGCTTAAAATATGTTTATGCTTAATGTAGATTAGTTTCCATGTATGTATATCACTTTTTATGGTTGTAGAATATGCTCCCTTTTCATGGTTTAATGGCTTTATTCTATAACACAGATGCTTTTAATCCCCTTTCAATCCCTTGTCTTCAAGAATAGGAATTCTAGGTGAGAGGAGGAGCTAAGGAGGCACAATCTTATCATCCCAAAAATAGCTCTTGAGTGTGGTAAGCAGGAATTCACAACACTATTATTTATCACCTTAAAGGCTTCCTTCCAAGGGACTAGATACCTTGGAAAATTGTAATGGAAATTATCACATTTGCAAAGCCCTCAAGGGGATGTCTTGTAATATGGTTTTGAAGCTATTTATAAATTAATAGAGAGAGAATTTTGATCATTTGTATTGCCTATGATGTTTCATTTCACTAGATTATAATTTTATATCATCTTCCCTTTTTAATGCTTTATAACTGATATACATTGCAAGTAAATGCCCTTAAGGCGATATCGTGAATTTCACTTCTTCAGTGGTGATCATGGTATCTAATTTTATTTCAAATCTCCCCTTGGATTGTGCTAATTTGGACCTTTATTTTTGGTTTTATTTGTTGTAGGTACTGACCATTCTGAGCAAAAATGACCCCTTTGCTACTAGGTGGCACTAGGTGAGATGACCAACTACATGGCACTGGGTGGGATGGCCCCCAATATGCCATCATACCTGATAGGTATGGCCACAAAACTAGAGGGTTTTTGCAAAATTTACAGAAACAACTTTCAGGTTCAATTTTACACCTTTATGCATTGAAAATTTAACTTTTTACTGCTTAAAATTGCTCAATTTTATGTTTTTCTCGCTTCTTATTTGCATAGAAATGTTAGAATTTTTATTTCCAAAATCAGGCATTAATTAGTTCAAAAATATATAGGAAAAAACAGTAGAAGTCACCGTTTTTGTCTAGTTTTCCTTTTGGAACCTTTCCCACGAAGGTTAAGGTCATATAGGCTTTGCATTTTTTTTTTGGATTTCCTTTTATGCTACTAATGCTTCTGAAATAAAAATATCATTACATGCATTTAGTGAATCATAATTGAGTGCTCTCTTGTTTTATTTCAATATTTAAAAGGAACCACACACACCACGAGGTATTTTAACATCAGCAAAAATAGTGGATGTAATTACCACTTGACTGGCTAGCTTGAAAGAGTTTCATCGAGACCCGAGATAACTAGCCAATACCGAATCTAAGATCTGTCCTAACCATGCAAAATAGAATGCATTCATCTTAGGAGGGATGTATCACTGCGCATGGGATGCTGGATGAGGATCGACAAGACCTATGCTCCCTAATTAGTATATGGAATTAATAACTGTATCTTAGATTGGTTTATGTGACCAAAATAATATGGAATTTATCACCATACCGGTTGTCGAGCTATGAGTATATAGGTGAAATCCCTTAAAATTTGATAATATCATCCAAAAAAATATCAAACATGAGAAAAGTATTTAATTTACAAAGCAACACATCTTGAAACACATCAAACAGTTTAGGATTCACACTTAAAAGATTTAAAATGAGATAATCACTTTTATGCTTGTGTGTCTCTATTGTTTGTTTGTTTCAAATTCATAGAAATTGTAAAGAAGATAAACACATAGTAGTTAGAGTACATAGCTATGGTACATACCCATAGCCAAGCCCATTTAGGAGTAGAAGCTATGGGCAATAGAGAAGAGGATATAGAACATCCTCATGTTGAGACTAGGGATAGGATAATTCCTCCCTGGTAATCAACTACTCTCCCTAGTTGTAGACCAACTGATGAGTGGATGGTTACTCCTAGAGATTCAACTCAAAGGTCTAGTTTATAAGGTACTCCTTCGTAGGGTACTCCTATAGGTCATAGTCCTGGTTTGGGAAAATATCTCCCTAATTCATATGCTACAAATACCTTCTTTCGAGAAGAGTCACCACGCAATGAGGCACCTCCACATAGAGTAATACCACATGTTCATGTGCCTGCTCAATCCTCTACTCCTGTTCATACATAGGAGTAAGAGCATGCACCTCAAGTAGGGTTGAACGATCATCTCAAGATTTCAAGTCACCCTACTCCAAAGTATCAAAAATCACAATGAATATGATACTCATCAAATTAGGCAACCTTATTTCACCTTACCTTACCTTGTTTATGAGGGAAGACCTGAGGAACATCTAGATTATCCTCATGAAAATGTGTCAATGCAATCACATTGTGCCTCTATGCCAGTATTCTCTCAGAAAGACTTGTTTAGGAGAGAACCTCAAGTCAATGCGACTGACCTCAATCAAGGGAATCACATAATTGATCTCACATATCCTCCTAAACATGATAGACAATAAGGCAATAGTGCTAAGGCACTTAGACCTAATACAGTAGATCAAATTAATAATTTGGTCCAGAGATATGCTGACCGCTAGGCTGAGTTTAATTGACTTAGGTCGGATAAACATTGCTTAGATCTCTTAGAGCAGTGGCAGCAAATAGAGAAATAAAAGCTTGAACGACAAATTCAAGAAACTTTGCATCATGGAGCTGTAACTCTAGGAACATGTAGACAAGAGGCTCATCCGAGGCAACCAAACTTCCAACAAGATAGGTCTCCTACACCTAATCCTATGTTGCATCCTAGACCTCGTAGGCCTAAATAGAATGCATATGATAGACCAAACATAGATCACCTTCAACATGAATTTGTTCCTCCTTGTAGGCACATACCTAAAACACCTTATGGGCTTATGATGATTTGGAATAGAATTAGGATTATGTAGAAGCACCTTATGGAGTAGTGGTTGATGTCAATAAACCACCCCAACCTAGGCTTAATATTCTTTGTCCACCTCTATGAGTTCAAAGCAAGGAAGAGGAGATCAAATCCTTATATGCATATCAATATTTTCTTGGATGCTTAGAAACTGTAGAAGGTAAGACAACTAGAAATGGGCTTCAAAATCCTACCTTGCATTAGCTAAATAACCAACTATTACACCCATCCATTCCTTCCCTAGTCTATCTTGAGCATTTCAAAATGCCCAAATTTGATAGATTCAAGGGCAAAGAAGATTCTCCAGAGCACATCACTAGATTTCTAAATTTGTGCTACAACATACAGGACAATGATGCATTTATCCTAAGAACTTTCTTGAGTACCCTCACTGGTCCAGCCATTAAGTGGTTAAACCAACTTCCAAAACATTGCATCTACACATTTGAACAATTGGTTGATGCATTTTGGAATGTTTCTCCTTCAACACCAAAAGGAAGGCAACATTAACTGACCTCATGAGGATGAAAAAAACTGAGGACGAGTCGATTAATGACTATGGAAATAGGTGGTGAAAACTTTTGGCTAGGCTACCCTATCTATTTTCAGTTACTGAATTAACTCATTTGTTTTCAAAGAGTTTCTTGAAACCCATCTCTTTGACATTGCAATTATAACAATACCCTACCTTGGAAGAAGCTCTAGCACAGACTATAAACATAGAGGAAATCAAAATCCAAGAGGGAGAAATAACAAAACCTTGTAAGGAGTGGAAAAAGAATCCTAAGAATAGATTGGCACCTACAAAACCAGCTACGATCAATCAAGTGGCCATAAATTTCCCTAAACCTCCTCAAGTTACGCCTCCCCAAAAGGCAAACTATCAGGTCCAACATCCTCCTGCGAGTTATAAAAATAATGCTACAACAAACCAGGGACAAAAATAATGTCACCCTTAGCGACAATTTACTCCCATTTTTGAATCCATGGATTCTCTTTTCAATCGATTGTGGGCTACAAATATGGTTAATATACCAGATATTAAACCCAATGATCCAAAAATAGGCAAACCCAAGCCTATGGGACGTCGATAGGATCAATATTGTAAGTTTCATCGACAATGTAGCCATGATTTATAATCGTGCTATGGTTTTAAACACATAGTACAAGATATGATTTAGAGGAATGAGCTTCAATTGGATGCTCCATTAGCTCCTACAAATTAGTATATGGGTATATATAAATACCCTTTACCAACTCATGAGGTATAGATAGCACCTGCTAAACCAATGAATGAGGTGAAGCAACAACACCCTGTGCAAGGGTATGTTGGGATGGTGAGTATTGTGACCAGGAACAAGAGATATCCAAGTCAAGTTGCACAGCCTGCATCTTCGAATGATGTTCCAACTATGTCACAAACTACACCACCTATAGTATAGGGCATTCCTTCTAGGCCAACAATGAAAATTAAGAGCAAGCTTGCACAAAGCTTGAGGACCATATTAGCACAATTATCCATCTATGAGTTGATCCAACAATCACCTCCTCATCAGGATGCCTTGATGGACATTCTAAAAAAAATAGAGTTGCAACCACAGGAGTCCAACTCCTTCATAGATTTTGTGGGTCATGTGAAATAGTGCAAGGAACCAGTCATAAAATTTCATGACCATGAGCTTAAGAAAATAGCTAATGACATGGTAGATTCTCCTTTACACATCATTGCATGTATAAATAAGATACCATACAAAAGATTTCTCACAGACACTGGTTCCTGAAGTAATATCATAACAACTAAAGCACTAAATCACCTTAAATTGTTAGCATCTCATGTTGTGGTGTCAACTTACACTCTTTATGCTTTTAATGACACAATATTCTCTACTGTTGGTACCATATTTTTACCCATTCATGTGGGATAAAAGACTATATCAACATTGTGCCATGTGATATAAGGTGATATGGCCTATAAAATTTTTCTAGGTAGACCTTGGATATGGGATATGAAGTGTGTCCCCTTCATTGTGCATTAATTTCTTAAATACACCCATGAAGGGCAAGTGCATGTAGTTTCTGCCGATATAGAGCCCTTCAAATACTGCAACATGTTGCAGTAGATGCTAGAGTTGATATTACCTTCGAATCATGTAGACTTTTGACTGAATACACCTATTCATAGTCTACCCATTCCACCACCTTCATCATCATCCACTTCATCCTCATCATCACCACCTTCAAATAAGGCTTCGACGTCGTCAAACCCTCCATAAAGGAACACATCGTAGAGGTCTATTGATGAGAACCCGCCATTAGTTTCCACCATATCCATGGAGGAGGTTCCTTATGTCATTAATGAGGAATTACCTCCAGAGGTAAGCACTAAATCACCTCAAACATCCATTCCATCTCATCCATATTCACCATCCTATGTCACAGTCCATATTTCTAGTACATGGATAGGAGAATATCTGGTGAGAAATGTCATGACAGTTCCATCGCTGGAGACAGTGCAAGATATGGGGAGACCTCATCTTCCCATAGGTAGCTGATGGGGGACAAGGAAAGTCATTCACAACATTTACGTAAACAGAGTTCAGCCCAAAGTCACAAAACTCTCGTAAATGCACAAAATATCTTGATTTAAATCTGTTACGTTTACATTCACTGATAAAACATCCCATAGGCATACAATAACCAGAGATCCCCTGGTATTTTCCTCGCACACTCTCTCTCTATTTCTCGACCTTCCAGTACACCGTCCCCAAAAATACATTAAAACGAGTTTTTATCGAGGTCTCGACCCTCTAGCAATTAATGCCCCCACCTAACAAAATCTCAAATGCATTTTCCCTCTAGTCGAGTTTTCAAATTTTCTGCCATAAATGGGCAACTACCCAATCCACCATGAAGCTCACATTAATGACCTCCCTTGACCTGCAACTGCTGTCTTGGTCAGATTGTTATTCTGTACCACTGTCTCCTCCATAATGTCCATCGCCTGTATCTGTTCCATTACCTGTAACTATTATTTTTCTATAAATTAATAATACGTGCGGTCGTGGCCCTCATATTTGTTTTAATACACGTAGCTATCCGCGTGCATACTTGGCTATGCCTTCTTCTTGTTGCAATATCTTTAATACACGTGCCCCTCACAACTGTCTTGATACACGTGGCTATCCACGTGTCAAATTTGGCCTTGCCTGGCCATCCGCTTGTTCACATTTGGCTGTGCCTTCACCTGGCCGTGATATCGCGACAGGTCATGAAATCGTGACATGTCGTGATATCGCGACCAAAAGTGCCTTCTTTTTGTCGTAGCCCTTTGAGGTCACGATTTTGTGACATGTCACGAAATCGTGACATGTCATGATTTCGTGACCTCCCCCCTCTGCCTTCACTTTGTCATGCCCTTTGCTTTGTTCTCCGCCTTGCTTTAGCTTTTGAAGCTATCTCAAAACCATGCCATGTGGCAGCCTACTACTAGTCGCGATATCACGACAGGTCACGAAATCATGACCTATCACGATATCACGACGGGACTTCCCCCTCGCCTCAGTTTAGAAATACCATCATGATATCGTGACATCGTGATATCGCGACGTCACGATATCATGACAACACAACCGCTTCACTCTGCACTCCCAATGATGTCGTGACATCGCAATGTCGCTATATCACGACGTCGTGATATCGCGACGTCGCGATATCATGACGAAACACCCTCCAAGCCTCATCCTCCATAAAACGTCATGATATCGTGACGTCGCGATATCGCGACAAAAACGCTGACTTACCTTAACTTCCCTGAGACGCCGTGACTTTGCGACAAAATTTTTGCCTTGATGCAAGATTACCTTGTTAACGCCGGATGCTCCTGCATCAGACACCCAGGGTAAAAAGGAGAAGTGACCTTCACTTCTATGTTGTTCTGTCCGCGTCTTCTATAACACCTCCAAACAGTCATCTACCTTTGCAACCTGCTCAAATTCCATCTCCTGGCAAAAAAATTTTTGCCCTCTACCAGACAAATTCTGGAATTGTTGCACACCTTCTCATCCACTGTCTGTAATGGCTTCAACTTGTGTCGCACTCCATCTTTCATCAAGGAGTACATATTTGCACGACCATCATGCACTGCACTCCGATCAAACTGCCATGGCCTTCCCAATAGCAAATGGCAAGCATCCATGGGAAAAACATCACACAGGACTTCATCCTAGTATCTCCCAATCTGGAACATGACTAAACACTGTTCATGGACCCACGCTCTGTGGTACTTCCACAACAACGCAATCCAGTATGGATGTGAGTGTCTCCTTCTCTCCATTTGTAACTTAGCAACCATCTCCTTGGAGACTAAGTTATCTATACTCCCATTGTCTATAATAACATTACAGACTTTGCCTACACTTTTGCACCATGTGCAAAATAGGCTCCTCCTCTGTTCTAGTTTGTCTTCATCAACCAACATGGTTCTCCTCACTATCATTGCTTCTCCTTTCTCAACTTCTTTAGAATGTTCTGAGTCAACATCTTTCGCTGCCACAATAGCTCTGGCAGGACCCACTTGTTTCTTGTTCACTCTCTCGGGGTTCTGGGGACACTCATATGCCCGATGCCCCTCTTCTCCACAGTGGAAACATGTTCCCCGAAACACTCCTCTTCCATACCCGTGTCCAGATCTACCTCTTCCTCTTGGGTAGCCATTATTCTAAACTTGCGATTTGGGTTCTTCATCTTCCTTCTGATCCCGACTGCTGCTAGCCTCTTATTTCTTCTCCTCATTTCCTTCCTCTTTTCTTCCACCAATCTTTCCTCCATGCCCTCTTCCTCTTTTCTTGCTCTCAAACTTCCTGTTCAGTTTTTCTTCAACTTTCAGAGAAAACTGGTAAGCATCTTCAATGGTGCTCACCCAAACTAAGCTCATCTCTTCCTGAATACTAGGTCTCAACCCATTAATATAATGGGCCACCTTTTCCTTGCTTGCTTCTAAATGGCCAGTTCTGATGGAGATTTTATAAAATTCCTCCGTATATTCTCAGACATTTTTATTCATCTGCCTCAAACCCTACATTTTTCTTAGCAGATCCAACTTGTAATCTGTCGAAATAAACTGTCTTTTTAATTTTTCTGCCATCCGTTCCCATCTTGTTATCCGTTCTTTTCCTCTTCGGTTCTGTTCCAGCTATACCCCCTTCCACCATATGCTGGCATGACCTTTTAATTTGGTTTTGGAAAATCTGACCCTCTCGGGATCTTCAACTTCATCATACTCGAAGTATTCTTCCAGGTCATTTATCCAGTCAATCAATTCCTTCGAATCCAGGTTCCCAGAATACGTGGAAACTTCCATCTTCGGCCTCTTCCCAATCTGAGATATGGCCCTGTATAGCCTGGTTTGTGTCGGATCTACAACTTCTTCTTCTTCTTCTTCTTCATCTACTTCATCTTCACTGTCTACATCTCTTCTTGGTTCATGTCCTCTGTGTAGTTCTTCTTGTAGGGCCTGAAATTGCCACTACAAAGCTCGGAAATCTGCTGCTGCCATGCCTCTCCCACCAATGGGGTTTCTTCTCAAAGGCATCTTCTCACTTTTCATGAGCCTTCCCATAGATCCTGGTGTGACTGCCTCATGTCTAGTGATCTGTCACACACTTAGGAATTTCCTGCTCTGATACCACTTACGGGGGACAAGGAAAGTCATTCACAACATTTACGTAAACAGAGTTTAGCCCAAAGTCACAAAACACTCGTAAATGCACAAAATATCTTGATTTAAATCTGTTACATTTACATTCACTGATAAAATAGCCCGTAGGCATACAATAACCAGAGATCCCCTGGTATTTTCCTCGCACACTCTCTCTCTCTTTCTCGACCTTCCAGTCCACCGTCCCCAAAAATACATTAAAACGAGTTTTTATCGAGGTCTCGACCCTCTAGCAATTAATGCCCCCGCCTAACAAAATCTCAAATTTGTTTTCCCTCCGGCCGAGTTTTCAAATTTTTTGCCATAAATGGGCAACTGCTCGATCCACCATGAAGCTCGCATTAATGACCTCCCTTGACCTGCAACCACCGTCTTGGTCAGATTGTTCTTCTGTACCGTTGTCTCCTCCATAATGTCCATCGCCTGTATCTGTTCCATCGCCTGTATCTGTTATTTTGCCAAAAATTAATAATACGCACGACCGTGGCCCTCATCTTTGTTTTAATACACGTAGCTGTCCGCGTGCATACTTGGCTATGCCTTCTTCTTGTCACAATATCTTTAATACACGTGCCCCTCACAACTGTCTTGATACACGTGGCTATCCACGTGTCAAATTTGGCCTTGCCTGGCCATCCGCTTGTTCACATTTGGCTGTGCCTTCACCTGGCCGTGATATCGCGACAGGTCACAAAATCGTGACATGTTGTGATATCGCAACCAAAAGCGTCTTCTTTTTGTCGTAGCCCTTTGAGGTCACAATTTTGTGGCCCCCCCCTCTGCCTTCACTTTGCCGTGCCCTTTGCTTTGTTCTCCACCTTGCTTTAGCTTTTGAAGCTGTCTTGAAACCATGCCACATGGCAGCCTACTACTGGTCGTGATATCATGACAGGTCATGAAATCATGTCGCGATATCGCGACGGGACTTCCCCCTCACCTTAGTTTTGAAATACCATCATGATATCGCAATGTCGTGATATCGTGACAACACAGCCGCTTCACTCTGCACTCCCAATGACATCGCGATATCGCGACGTCTTGATATCACGACGAAACACCCTCCAAGCCTCAGCCTCTAGAAAACATAGCGATATTGCGACGTCGCGATATCGTGACAAAAACGCTGACTTACCTTAACTTCCTTGAGATGTTGTGACTTTGCGACAAAATTTTTGCCTTGATGCAAGATTACCTTGTTAACGTCGGATGCTCCTGCATCAATAGCATTGTACCTCTTGGTCTACCTCCTAATCAAATGAATTTCATATATGGAGGTTTAGAGTATGGATCTCTGCCCATTCCTCAGAAGGAAGATGATGATGAACCCTTTTCTGAGGATGTAAATTATTTGTCAAATCTAGACTATGCATTGCGGTACTTAGATCATTGCAATTGGCATGGGTTTGGTCTCGGCTTATATGAGCAGGGTAACCGTGTTCCATGTCAACCCCAATATCAACTTTCGTATGATAGATCTGGGTTGGGACACAATAAACCGATACCATTGGATGTCCTCATCGAGAGTCTCGAACACCTATGCCTAGGTTATCAGGCTAAGCTCACCCATGACCCATATGCTAATCCGAATCATGTTCATTCCTTGGGAGATCATTTCCCCATAGAAATGATAGATCAAGGTCTTTCTAGTGATGTCACCCAACCCCATGAAGTGGGGGAGAGCTCACACACCTTGCAATATGATAGTGAGGAACAAGACCAAGGTCCTCCTCATGAATGGATGAGTGATGATGAAGATGATTATGGCATCGCACCCATTAACTGCCCTAGCTCAGATGATGAATACGAGCATGTGTTCCCTTTGGATGATGAGGATGAATATTATCTTCGTATGTTATTCCCCATCCAAGGACCCATCTGATGCTAGTTGCCTCATGAAGAGCAGGCTCACCCTCTTCCGCATAGGCCACCGCCAGTTATTCCACTTCCACCCGAGCCACACCCACGAGTTATGAGACAACATCAGGTCTCTAGACCCACTCACCCTAGAGCAGGAGATCATGTATCCATCAACATGATTTCCATATATTTAATGACACCATTGGTGAATCCGAATAACCCATCCAAGCTATTGCATCTTGATTTAGAGGCAATTGACTTTGATCGAGGAGATTCTTCTCCATCGCCCTCAGAGTATTGGCCTTGTGAGGAAATGTTACAACCATTTAACTTTTCTTCAAGAACTACTCAGGATGTTTTTCAAGCTGAGGTTGACCCTAAATTTCCTATGGAAGAAGCAAACCTAGCTGATGACATTCACTTAATTCCCACCCCACATCAGTTGGAGGATGGGTCTCACATGTCAATTGAGCCAACAATTGATAGGGATATTGGTACAGATCCCGATAATCCCCATACCATTAAATTAGGGGAAGGTCTCTCCCTAAGTTGAACAAGATGATTTCACAACTGCATTGAAAGCAAGGATTAAAGCTTTTGCTTGGTCATATAAAGATATGCCAGGACTAGACCCAAATATAGTCATGCATAATCTTACATTAGACCCCAAGATCAAACCTGTTAAGCAAAAGTTACAAAAAATGCACCCAACAGTAGCCTTAATGGTGAAAGATGAATTACAAAAGTTGTTGGACACTGATATCATCATCTTAGTAGATTATCCACCATGGGTTTCAAACATGGTTCCCATAAAAAATCCTGATGGGAGGATTCACATTTGCATCGACTTTCGAGATCTTAACAAAGCGAGTCCTAAGGATGAATTTCCCTTACCTAACATCGATGCATTGGTAGACGCAACAGCAGGACATGAAATGCTATCCCTAATGGATGGATTTTCTGGATATAATCA
Source organism: Wollemia nobilis (assembly GCA_028583015.1). NCBI lineage: Eukaryota > Viridiplantae > Streptophyta > Pinopsida > Araucariales > Araucariaceae > Wollemia > Wollemia nobilis. The sequence goes on along the minus strand of JAQPPZ010015005.1, from coordinate 3,214,854 downwards.
GATTCGTATTAATCCAGAAGACCAAATCAAAATGGCATTCACAATGCCTTGGGGGACATTCTATTACAAGGTCATGCCTTTTGGCCTTAAGAACGCTGGTGCCACCTACCAACGAGCCATGACATATATCTTCCATGACTACATGCACAAGATTTTGGAAGATTACATGGATGATTTATTGGAAAAATATTTATTACGCCATGAACATCTCGATGTATTGTGTAAGATCCTAGATCGCCTCATAGAGCACAATGTTAGACTTAATCCCAAAAAGTGTGTCTTTGGTGTCACATCTGGTAAAATTTTGGGATTCATAGTCTCCAAGCGAGGCATAGAGGTAGATCCAAACAAGGTCAAGGTAATATTAGAAATGCCTCCCCCCACAACCATTAAGCAACTACGTAGTTTGCAAGGAAAGGTCACATCCATAAAATGCTTTATAGCGCAATTATCGGATAAGTGTCGACCCATGAATAGGTTGCTACACAAGGGGGTCTCATTTCATTGGGATGAAGAATGTCAAAATGCCTTTGACAAAATTAAACAATACCTAGCTTCGCCACCTGTATTGGCTCCACCATGACCAGGAGTGTCATTCTATTTATACATCTCAGCTATTGAGTTGGCTTTGGGCACCATGTTGTCCCAAAAGAATGAATTCCACAAAGAACAGGCTACTTATTACATTAGCCACACACTGGTCAGCTATGAAATTAGATATGCATACGTTGAGAAGCTATGCTTAGCAGTGGTCTTTGCCACCAAAAAGCTATGCCATTATATGCTTAATCATACCACGTATGTCGTATCTAAAGAAAATCCATTGCGCTACATGATGAGTCGAACATATCATAATAGTCGCATGATAAAATGGATAATGTTGTTGATGGAATTTGACCTAGAGTTCATTGGACAAAAATCTATCAAAGGATAGGTCATAGCCGATCAACTAGCAGAGGCTCCTCTACAGGATGATCAACCTCTAAATATAGAACTTCTCGATGATGGAGTATTTCATATCTTAGAATCACCTGATTCTGTCGAGCTTGAGTCACAGGTGGACATAACTCTATTCTTCGATGGTTCTAAATGTGAGCAAGGTGGTGGTGCAGGTATCATGTTTTTCACACCGCAAGGGGCTCCCATACCTCTTTCATTTAAACTTAATTTTCCTTGTACTAACAACAATGTCGAGTATGAAGCTCTCATCATAGGACTTCAAATGACAATCGCCATGAACATAACAAAGTTGAACATTTTTGATGATTCCTTGCTCATAGTAAATCAGGTTAAAGGGATATTCCAGTGTAGGTGTCCTATCTTGCAAGCCTACAAAGCCCTAGTGGACAAAATCCTGGTCAAATTTGAATGGTATGATATAGAGGCACTCCCTCGCTCATCTAATCATTTTGTGGATACAATGGCTTCCTTAGGGTCGCTAATCCCGCATGACCCTTCAGATGATATCACAACTATCCAAGTAAAAATGCTAGCGCAATCTGCGACTGAGCGTGAAGAGCATAATGCTATACCAGTTGTTCACATGATTCAGATTGAGCCTTCCCATGAAAGGTTCTCTCAACTACACCAATATTTGAATAACGCTAACTGGGGGCTTTGTTCCCTCATACTCCTTTTGATACTAGCACAATGCTATATCTCCAAGTTCACTCTCAATCAGCATTCGCACGAGACAAACATCAAAAGGATAGCATGATTCATAATATTGAGGCTTCTTCAAAGCAATATTGGGCCATCTAGATTAAATATTATCTTAAGCTGGGTAATATTCCACCTGGATTGTCGCATGCCACAAAGCGAGCATTCAAACAAAAGGTGGCAAAATATGTCTTATTAGGAGACATAATGTATCATCGGAGTTATGAAGGTATCCTCCTTCATTGCTTAGACTCACAGGAGTCAGCTTGGGCCATCACCCAAGCACACGATGGTACATGTGGTGGCCACTTTAGCGGCATGGCCATCGCTAAGCGCATTCTTTGCATGGGCTATTATTGGCCAACTTTAGAGCAATATTGTTGTGCTTATGTTAAGAAGTGCATGAAGTGTCAACATCATGCAAATTTGACACACGTACCTTCATAGGCCTTACAACCGATTCAATCGGTCTGGCCATTTGCACAATGGGGGTTTGATTTAATTGGGAAAATCTCACCTGCCTCATCGGGCCATCACACGTTTATCATAATGGCAACCGAGTACTTCACAAAATGGGTGGAAGCAATTCCCCTTACCACAATGACTGGACCTCGCATTGCGGAGTTCATGCTACATAATATCATATGTCATTTTGGTATTCCATCCAAAATAATATCGGATAATGGAACACCCTTTAAAAATAAGGATGTGCATGCGTTAACAACAAAGTATAACATAAAGCATAGCTTTTCCATGCCCTATTATCCGTAAGCCAATGGGCAAGCAGAGGCATCAAATAAGATAGTAGTAGCCATCTTGAAGAAAACCATCAAGGAAAATCATAAATATTGGCATAATCAATTACCTCTTGCCCTTTGGGCTTATCGCACTAGCATTCGGACACCCACTGGGGCAACTCCATTTTCACTAGTGTATGGTGCTGAAGCCATCATGCCTCTGGAGTTAGAGATTCTATCATTGCGCATTTCCATGCAGGAATTCATCGACGATGATACAACTAGACAAGCTCATTTAGATCAGTTAACGTTGCTTGATGAACGACGTGTAAATGCCCTCGAGCATCTACGTGTTTATCAAGAACATCTTAAGAGAGCTTACAACTTGAAAGTACATCAAAGAGACTTTCAAGTAGGTGATTTAGTTCTAAAAGAGAACCAACAAAACTCAAATTTGCCCTCCAATTTGTGAGACAAATTTGTAGCAAACTAGTTAGGTCCATTCATCATTACAAGCCATATTGGACCTAGAACTTATCACTTAGCATCCATAGAAGGAAGTGAAGAGCTTGAACCCATGAATATAAGTCATTTGTGACCATTTCATGCTTAGAGCACCATCCAAATACCCCTAGGTAGTCGTAGACACTTTCTAAGTGTCATTGACCGTCTAGGTCACCTAAAATGCTCCTAGCGGTCTTTGACCATCTAGGTCAAATAAAAAATCCCCTAGACTATCTACGATCATCTAGGTCAACCTTAAAATCTCCAAAGGCATCTATAAGCCCTTTGGTCACAATCAAATACCCCTAGGTAGTCGTAGACACTTTCTAAGTGTCGTTGACCGTCTAGGTCACCTAAAATGCTCCTAGCGGTCTTTGACCATCTAGGTCAAATAAAAAATCCCCTAGACTATCTACGATCATCTAGGTCAACCTTAAATTCTCCAAAGGCATCTATAAGCCCTTTGGTCACAATCAAATGCCCCTAGGTAGTCGTAGACACTTTCTAAGTGTCATTGACCATCTAGGTCACCTAAAATGCTCCTAGCGGTCTTTGACCATCTAGGTCAAATAAAAATCTCCTAGACTATCTATGATCATCTAGGTCAACCTTAAATGCTCCAAAGGCATCTATAAGCCCTTTGGTCACAATAAAATACCCCTAGGTAGTCGTAGACACTTTCTAAGTGTCATTGACCATCTAGGTCACCTAAAATGCTCCTAGTGGTCTTTGACCATCTAGGTCAAATAAAAAGATCCTAGACTATCTATGATCATCTAGGTCAACCTTAAATGCTCCAAAGGCATCTATAAGCCCTTTGGTCACAATCAAATACCCCTAGGTAGTCTATAAAATTTTATTAGTGTCAATGACCGTCTAGGTCACCCAAAATGCTCCTAGGTCTATGACCATCTAGGTCAAATAAAAATGCTCCTAGACTATCTACGATCATCTAGGTCAATCCAAAAGCTCCAAAGGCATCTATAAGCCCTTTGGTCCCCATCAAATATCCCTAGGTGGTCTATTGACCATCTAGGTCAAACTAAAATATTCCTAGGTAGTCTACGATTGCCTAGGTCATCCCAAAATGCTCCAAAGGCATCTATAAGCCCTTTGGTCACCCAAAAGCCCCAATGGCATTCATTAAGCCCATTGGTCAACATGTATATACATATATATCAAAAATTTCAAAAACATCATTAAAATCATCAAAATACAAAAATATTGCTTCATTGCACTTCATATAAATTGCATTAGGCATTCTCATCATTGCATTATGCATCATTCCAAATTGATCATACATGTCTAGCACCAGGTCTGTACACTAGGCATCTATTAAAATCATTGTTATTATGAGTCAATATTACCACCTATTTACATTACATATACCATTTACATTTACATTATATGTCTGTTTCCCGTCACTTAGCCATTGTTAGTAAAGCATAGTTAAAGTTTTTGGTCACTCAACCATATCTAGTTGTCTTCTCAGATTTTGTAGAAAGCTATCATGATCTTTAGAAGGTAGAATCCTATTTGGATAATGCTTGGTATACATCAAAATCCCAACACATTTTCACATTAATATATCCAAGTCTAGCACAAGGAAAGATGAAAACTATAAAGTAGTCTAGGTTACTTTCAAGTGAAAAGGTTATCTTGCTCATCCCCCTATGCGAATGGTTCAAAGATGCTAAGAATTGACAAAAGGACAAGTTCCTCCTTACCCATAAATCCCTTGCCCTACACTGGGGCAAGTATCCCAAAGAGAAAATTCAATAGTGATTATTATCCCTTCAAAGTACTCCAACAAGAAATAGTGATTATCATCACTTCAAAATATGTATAAAGAAACAATGATTATTATCACTAGGAAAAGCAAAAAGAAATAGTGGTTCTCACCACTACAAAAATCCCTTGCTCATCAAATCAAAATGAGCAACTCCCTTGAGAAAGTCAAAGTTAAAAGAAAATAAGGGAGTCTTGAACTTGAATCCCTAGAATTCTCAGCATTAGAGAACCATAAGGTGATCCTCATTACAGGTTTGGTGGATAGCCTACTTGTCAATGGTGGTAGCCTCCCACATGATGATATGTCTATCACTTAAGCAACTTGTTTAGGTATAGACCAATGTTTGAATGTGGATGAGCTAGCTTGTTGTAACCTAGGTTATATAGTGGTCTAATCCAACTAAGTACAAAACTCAGGATAATGAGACTCGCAGAATGATCTCTAGTGCCGATGGGCTGAATAAATCCCATTTGCACTAGGGTAATCTTATGTGTTATCATGGTAATGAACTCACGTGCACACACAGGGATATTGATTATCTTGGTTATCTTAGTAGGTGCATACTTTGTCAAAAGTATCTTGTATAGTTAGTATATGACTTTTGATTAGGTAACTAGAGTGTTTGAGTCTCTTCAAAACTATCAAATAATATCATATCACATTACATTATCCATTTCATTTTACATCATGTTGTCACATGTTTGTCAAAATTACAAAGTCCATTAAATAAAGTGTTATAATAACATGAAAATAACAAAGATACATTTTGTACAGTCTATGGTGCTAGCATATAATGCATCAAAATAGTCATCACAAATCCATCATACAAAATTAAATCTAATCAATCATTACTTCCAATCATACACATTTACACTTTTGTTCATTAAGTGATGTTCATGAGCTAGGATAGATACCGGTTAAATATTAGCAATAATATTTAGATGACCACTGACTATTTTATGCATATATTTTAATTTACAAAAGCATATAAATAAAGCATCCACATCTACATATCATCAAATCACATCATCGGATAAATACATGCATCCATGTTAGATATCCATCATAACATCATAAAGCAAATATAAGCATTGCATTCATATCATAAAGCAATAAAATATGACATAATGATAAAAGCAAAGTCATACATATATATATCTATATGTAAAATCCAAAAGCTACATCATAGTCCATAAACTGCCCATAGGCTACAATAAAAGTGAGTCATCCGACTTCGCAACCCAAAAAGTCCAAAAAGAACCATCAGAGTCTATTGACCATGGTCACGCAGGACCGGTACCTCGACTCTCTCCTCTGCTCTCAGTATGAGTCCATCATGAGCTCCTAGACCTGCTACCCCCTGATCTGCTACCTCTAGATACCTCCATCCTCTGAGAAGTGCTCGGAGCCCTCATCCGAGCAGATGAGTATCCCATCCCGCTCCCCTGGCTACGTTGTGATCCAATGGCTAATGCTCGATCTGGTATGCACCCCTTACAATGCACTATCTCATCCTCCATCATATCCATATAGGTGCACTCCTCTCGACACCTAGTCTGATAGGTCACCACCAAACCCTGGAGATGTGCTATCTCCTCCTGCATCCTGGCTAGATCACCACTATTGGACTCCCCATGGCTAGGGCCCTATCCACCGACCTATGCCTAAAGTGTAGCTATCACTACTACCTACCTCTCCATCTCAACCTATGCACTCTACACCTATACCTATAGTAATGCTTGATCACTCTATAGCTCCACAATCATAGCATCTCATGCTGCTAGCTGTGCCTACATACCCTGATCCCCCAAGTCTCCCTCATCAAAGCCCACTAGATCCTGTACATCTATCAGCTCCACCCTATCCACTGACACATACTGATGCATGACTCACTCACCTGTGTCTATCTCCTCATCATCAGGAGACTCACCAATACCCTCCTCATCTAGAGCACCCCTAGCTGCATCCACTACCCTAGTAGCTGCATCCCCTCCTAGTGGTCCCTCCCCTCACCACTACCATATGACCCACCATGCATCATACTCCTCTGTAGTGCCCACATCATCTAAATCAGAAACTACCACCTCAGGATCTGACTCATCTCCCAAGTCCTCTACCATAGGCCATACTAGAGTCCTCTCATCCCCATGATGATGGTAGACCATCGGCTCCCTAGGAAACCCCTGGCATAGCCTAAACTATCATAGCACATGATCATAATGGAAGTACTCTCACTCTATGCCATGTCATCCTATCAACCATCTACCTCACCAAACTCGACGTAGATGTGTCTCAGCCTCCCTCTAGTCAAGACAATCCCTATAGGGTCTCCACTCGATGTCTACTACCCTGAGCCATGCAAAAGCCTCTGCATAGTGCTCTACCTCCCCAACATATCATCAGCTATGCCCTGACTCCTATGACCTCTTCCATAGCTCCCCATAGCCAATATCCCTATCTGGTAGCTCTACTCGAGAGGTCCATGGTAGTCCCCATGGTCTCTCCACTACAATATGCTACCAAGCCCAAGCCTATAGTAGGAAGCTACAACCCAAACCCTTCCACCCATGAGAGTGGATCTCATACAGCTCATCATATAGTTGTGCCAATAAAGTAGGACCCCAAGCCATAACTATGGGCTCGTCCTCTATGCAATCCACCAGAGTAAAAACTAGCTCTATTAGGTTCCATGGGAACCTAGCTCCTGAAGAGTTAGGTAGCAACATGTTGCTGATCAAGGTCATCAACAAAGTGTGCCTAATTCCAAGCACACCACCTTGGTACCATCTCGCCACTAGAATCCCTCCATTGAGAAGATCAATCAATACATCCTCCCAGCGCGCTCTGAAGTACCTCCATACTATGACCTCTCATCGCTCTATCGAAGAAGATACTATCTGGCACCCCTCTATAGGAATACGTAGTATCTAATATACATCCTCTAGTGTCACTATCATCTCCCCCATAGCTAAATGGAAAGTATTAGTATGAGGGTCCCATAGGTCTATCAATGTAGTCAGATAGGCGTGGTCTCCCACCATGGGATCTAACCGTGTAACTTGCTTCAGATCGATGGCATCGAGCCAATGCTATTATGTAGTATTAAAATGGTCTCTAGTGACCTGAAAGAGACTCGGTACCCTGTACCGACTCCTAACTATCTGCTCATGCAAAGTAGGGTGTCAAAAATACCCTAAAAATGCAAAATTTTGCTTTAAAAACACCAAAAAAATGCATAGAAATGGGCCCTTTTTGGCCTAGTTTTTGGCCGTCCCACCTAGGGACGGCCCCCAATTTGGTAGCCATCCCACCTAGGGATGGCCACTAGTGACCATCCCTTATAGGGACGGTCCCCAAATAGGGGTAAAATAGGGTCAATTTGACCCCTAAAAATGCCCTAAAAACCCTAAAAAACATAAAAAATTGGTATTTACTCCTAATTTTTTGCAAATAAAACATAAATAAAAGCTAAATTTCATAAATTTTAGTCCTCCTAGGGTTTCTTAACCTTTTGTATGGCTGTAGTCATGAAATTATAGCAGAAATTGCAAAAACATAATAAAATAGGGCAGAGAAAAGCATGTAATCCATACCCGTTTCGCATCGGCTCCACCGCCCGATGCATCCGCTGGTTGGCTCATGTTGTAGGTTGATATTTTTATAGAACCCTACTTCATAACTCCCTCTCCTACTCCTCTCCTCTCCAACTTCTCCAAGTAGCATGCACAAATGAGCTAAAATGGCCCTTTTTGGCCTTTTATAGCTCTAAAAGAAGCCGACCGCCCCTGGGTGGGATGAGCACACTTTTGGCTGGATGTCCCACCCTAGGATGGTCATTAATTCTGTCCTCATCCCCCCAGGGATGGCCACAAGAAAATTGCACTAAAAAACATTAAAAAACTCAAAAAATGGGCCAAAAACCCACCAAAAACAAGGCAGAATGGGCAAGAAAATTGGAGGGATCAAGACTGAACCTATAATAATTTTGGATGCATAATAAGACTCTATTTTAGTCCCCAAGAAGGCCTCCATGGCTGGACCACTCCACAGGAATGAGATATTTGGCCTTTTGCTTCCAAAACTATTCATCAAAATAGTCAAAAATCACCTCCAAATAGGTATTTAGTACCATGGGCAAAACAAAGAGTTACCCCAATTAAGTCATATGTGTCAAGTGACTCATCACTTTAGAATTTTTCATGCCCTCATCGACTCATCACTTGAGGGGGTAGTCATAATAATGAATTCAAAAATTGAATCAACATTAAAACACTCAGAAGTGTAAATTCCATGCATTCAAAAGAATCTTGGCTAAAGATAAATTTTCAAGCCCATGTTGGGGCAAAGAAATAGCATAAGAAGCAAATTAAATAGGCTTGACCTCCTTGAAACCTTAGGAATTGACCCATGTAAAGGTTTACAAGAATACAAGGCACCAAGACCTAGTATGCCCTAAGCCCCATAAGATTGTCATTACAACATGACTGAAAGGTATACCTACAATCGATCCTTCGACTATGTCAATAGAAAGGATTCTAAGAATGTATGCTCTTTCCATAATGGAGGCATCCAAAGTTGATTAGGTTAATGAAAAACCTTGATCATTCGATGATTTAGTGATCTATTTTTTCTCAACGCTTTGTTTCACATCATGCATCCCAAAAATGGGGTATCTATAGACACCTAAATCACGTAAATCAGATAAGACTATCAGTGCATCACATATGCCCTCTTATCGACAACATATGGCCCTATTGGGCACCCCTCTAGGCTAGAAAAAGGCTTCCAAAAGGCTCCAAAACTTAGTTTGGAGGGTTCCTAGCAGTTTAGGGCAGTTTTGGGGCACCTCCTGGTGACCGTCCCACCAAGGGATGGTCATAGTTGGTGACCGTCCCACCTAGGGATGACCATCCATAACCATCCCTGGGTGGGATGACCCCTAACTGGACCCTTGAAAAATTCAAAGGATGCACTAAATGGCAATCAAAGACTACCATTAATGCATCCAATCACCCCAAATTTATTGGGGACCTACAAATGGATAGTGAGGTAGTATATTGGGAGCCCCAAAGGGGTAACCTTCCCCTCATCAATCAATGATAAGATTAGGACATATGGCATCACCTGCCTCACATGGCCAAAGATGCCATTTTTCCCTAGATGCCCTTTTGGGCTATAAAAGGAGGTCCAAACCCTCATTTCAAAGGAGGAGACTTTGATGATTTATGCAATGAAGTGCTACACAAATCAACCCTCACTATTTGCAAACCAAAACTCGCCCTTTCCTTAGCCTTGAAACCCTCTTCATTCGAAGGTGATTTTAGGGGAAATAGGCTCGATCCATCAATCCCAAACTAGCCAAATTGAAGCATTCTTTGGCCCCATCTATCGACAACACCCCTACCCAAGTTTTGGACCAATTTCCATAGGCATAGGTGACAAAACTAAGGCAGTTTTGTGACCGCCCCACCTGGGGATGGTGAGCAGTCTGTGTATGTCACACCTAGGGATGGTCACCAAATAGATTGGAATTTTAGATAAATTCCTCCATAGACCCCTTGGGAATGTCTAGAGGAACCTCTGGTCCAAATTTGAGGTAATTTGGAGGAGTTTTGATGCAGGATTTGAGGTCCCCAAGATTGCAGGTTTATCTGGCTCACCCAGGAATGGTCACCATTTCTGCATTGTTTCACCTTTGATCTTGCTTCCAAATTTCCTTGTTTGCATTTAGAATAGCTTAAAATATGTTTATGCTTAATGTAGATCAGTTTCCATGCATGTAGATCACTTTTTATGGTTGTAGAATATGCTCCCTTTTCATGGTTTAATGGCTTTATTCTATAACGCAGATGCTTTTAATCCCCTTTCAATCCCTTGTCTTCAGGAACAGGAATGCTAGGCAAGAGGAGGAGCTAAGGAGGCACAAGCTTATCAGCCCAACAATAGCTCTCGAGTGTGGGAAGCAGGAATTCACAACACTATTATTTATCGCCTTAAAGGCCTCCTTCCAAGGGACTAGATCCCTTGGAAAATTGTAATGGAAATGTATCAAATTTGTAAAGCCCTCAAGGGGATGTCTTGTAATCTGGTTTTGAAGCTATTTATGAATGAATAGATAGAGAATTTGATTATCTTTATTGTCTATGTTGTCTCATTTCAGTAGATTACATGCTTATGCCATCTTTCCTTTTTAATGCTTTATAATTGATATACATTGCAAGTAAATGCCCTTAAGGCGATATCGTGAATTTCACTTATATGTGCAGTTTATTATTTTATTGTTTTTAGATTTTATGATATGAATATGGATGCACAGCTTAGATGTGATGTTTATTTTATGCTATATGATGTGATGTATGAATGACATGCACTATTTGTATAGTAGATATATGGTTTTAAATGTAATGATTTATATGTGTAGATGGACTACTTATGAGGAATGTATATGAGTGCAATATTTGCTATTAAATGCATGTTTTATTTACTATACTTGTATGCATTTAACTTATGTTGTTATGAATGCAATGTATGCCATGTATGTATTGCATAATTTTTTTCTATGATGAATGCTATGTAAATGAACATGTATGTTTTAATCACTTAAACCATAGTGTATGAATACAATATGAATTTAACAATCTAATGGATGACACCACAAAATGTATAACAATCATGAATTTAATTGCTATATATTTTTATACAAATTGATAAATTGTACACCCCTATGTGAGATGAAATGATGAATGGTTTCTATTCATGAGCTTTTTTTAATTAAAATAATGTGAATAACATAGTCAATGGTTGTTTAAATGTCATTTTTAACATCCATTCGGTATCTAACCTATATTACAAATATCTCTTAATAAACAAAATCTCATAAAATAAATTGACATTTGATGATTGCATTAAAAATTGATTGTTTCTATTTGGGAATTTTTTAGGTATTCCATGAGACTCAAACACCCTAGTTGACTTATCAAAAGTTGTATACTGACCATACAAGACTTATCAAAAATAAAGCTTTCACTAGGATAGACCTTAACTATTCATTATCCCTGTGTGTACAAATGAGTATATTAGATAAGGCATAAGCATACCTCGATGTTAGGCGGGATTATTTTAGCCTATTGCTAATATTGGAGATCCTCAAATTTCTATCTAATCCTAGGTTTGGATTTAGTCAGACTAGACCACTAGACAATCCAGGCCACCTAAAGCTAGCTCACTTGTAAATTGCTTAGAACTACCCCGTCAATGACAGGCGAGATTATTTTAGCCCATTGTTGAGATTGAGGATCACTCTATGGCTTTCAAGCATTGATAATTCCAAGGATTCAAGCTCAACCCCTTGCTCATATATAGTGACAAAAATCACTATTTTTTTTGTATATAATCTTTTTTTTTCTCTATTTTTTATTTTTTTCTTGAGCAAGGGATTTGATACTGATTTTATTTTATTTTTTAGTATTTTACTTTATAATTTCACTCAAGGATTTTTCTCCTTCATTTATAAGCAAGGGATTTATTCGCGTAGGAGGTAAAATTATCCTTTTATCAATGACCACTACTCTAGACCATTACTCCTTACAAAATAGGCAAGTAACAAAACCTTTCGCTGAAGGTGACCCAAACCACTTTTGTAGTGTTCATCCTTCCTTACCCTAATTAGGATTGTTTAGTTTGGATATTAGTGATAGGATTATGATATGCTAAGGGCTATCAAAACTAGACCTTATCTACAAAATAAAAGCAATATTTCTACCAAACTCTTGAGAAGATCACTAGGTATGGTTGAATGACCGAAAAACCCTAGTATATTCTTCATAGCAACAGGAAGGGTTATGTTGAAAAACACAATTATTCACAATGGTGATGAATGATGATGATAGTGCAAATATGCATGATTGAAATACAAATGTGGTGTCATTTGTAATATTGTAGATATAAACTATCCTAATGTAATCATTATGGATGGATATGCCTAATGCAATGCAATTAAATGAAATGCAAATGCAAAATGAAATGCATGATGCAAATGAAATGTAATGTGCAATTGTTTTTTTTATGGATTTTATAACTTTTTGACTTGACCAAAGGGCTCACAGATGCCTTTAGACAAAAATGGATCCTACCTTATATCTACAATTAGGTAAAATTAGACAAAAATGGATCCTACCTTATATCCTCATTCTATTAAGATTTTTCTATCTGTTTTATGGCCTGTTAGATGTTGATTGTAACTTTGTGGCATGGCTGTGACTGTTGCTCATGGGTGTCAACCATGATGAAAACTTTTGACCATGACTATCAATCATGACTAGAACCTATCATCAAAAAACTTAAAAGTCAATTATTTGTGGCATTTAATATGGGTTTCCCATCGTGATCACCTTCTGTAGCATTGAAAACATCTTGCACCTAATATTAAAATTGCTAAAAATGATACAAATAGGCATACACAAATTGAAAAGAATGAAAAGAAATAAAATGCAAAGATCTTTTATTAATTTCAAATATTCATTAATGTCCTAATTGGAATATTGAAAGCAAGACTACTAAACAAGCTAATTCCACCAACCATAAGTCTCTATCAAAGCAAATAAACATGAATTAAACCTAATATAATAAAATTGAAAAGATCTATAGTGATAAAATAGGGAAATTAGTGATAGTACCCTAACCACGGATCTGTGGCACAGTGAACACTGTTAGCTGCAACTGAGCTTGATATAAGTTTATCCTCTAATTTAGGGGCTAAATAACTAAATCTCTTTGCCAAATTGATAGTCAAGGGTCACCTCTATGTCCTCTGATAGATATGGTGGTTTAATTACTCTGATCATGCATGAAATGGGCATAATTGAGTTTCTTGGCTCTCCTAGCCTCCTAGGGCCTCCATGACTTGAATTACTATTTTGATCTCTCAATTGCAATGACAAAGCTTTCTCTCAAAGAACACAAGTGAGTGTCTATCTTGACAAGGCTTCACTGTATACAAATGAAAACTTCTCTATATATTTTTCCTAATTTGGATGGGGTTCTTATAGCACTTGCCAAGGGCTAGGGGTAGCTTCATGAGGAAGCCAAGATCAAGATTGGGCAGTTGAGTTTGTTGGATGGAAAGATCTAGAACCTTCCTCGCTCAAACCACTCCAATATGCAACCAATTGGTTGTTGCAACTAATTTTGGGTTAGATTAAGGACAACTAATTCTAAGTCCTGATCACGATTGACAAACATGGTCAGATCTGCTAATTGTGGGTGTCAACAGTGACTAGCACTAACTAGGCAAAGGTGCCCCAAATGATTGGTTGAAACCACTGCTATACCTTGGTGTTTGTCCAAGGTCTTCCATATGGTCTTCTAACATGTCCCATATGAGTAGTCATCTCGACATGAGGTATTTTAGGTGTCTACACTTCCTTTTATACATACTAATGATTCTAAAATTAAAATGTACTTTCATGCATTTAGTGAATCATCATTGAATGTTGTATTGTTTTATTTCAATATTTTAAAAGGAACACACACACACCATGATCTTCTTAAATGTTGGTGAGTTGGACTTCATTCCCAACCACTGATAGAGTTCAATGATGGTGGGTTTCATCTCCATCCATTGACTCAAATCCCACGTACCCTATTTTATTGGCCAATACCGACTCCAAGATCTATCCTAACCATGCAAAATAGCATGCATCCCTCTTCGGAGGGGTGTATCACTATGCACGGGGTGCTGGGTGAGGATCGGTAGGACCTATGCTCCCTGATCGGGTATGGACTTCATCACCATACTTTGGTTGGTTTACGTGACCAGAATTTCATTGCCGGTTGTCGAGCTATGAGTGTATAGGTGAAAACCACTTAAAATTTTGAGTATTACATCAACAAAATCAAACACGACAAGTATTTTCTTTACAAAGCAACACATCTTGAAACAACAACAAACAGTTTAGGGATTCACATCTAAAAGACTTAAAAGAGATAATCACTTCTATGCTTGTGTGTTTCTATTGTTTGTTTGTTTCAAATTCATAAAAATTGTAAAGGAGATAAGCATATAGCAGTCTAGAGTACATAGCTATGGTACATACCCATAGCCAAGCCCATTTAAGGGTGGACATTATAGGGAGTAGGGAAGAGGACATACAACATCTTCGCCTTGATCCCAAGGACATGGTCATACCTCCTTGGAGACCACCTACTCTTCCTGGCCCTAGAGGGGCTGAAAGGAGACCTAGCCAACAAGGGACCCCTACACGGGGCACCCCCATAGGCGATGGTCTCAACTTAGGAAATCATATCCCTAATCATCGAGTGGTAGATGAATGGATGGTTAGTCCTAGAGTAGCAAGAAGGGGACCTAGCCAACAAGGGACTCCTACATGGGGTACCCCCATAGGAAATAGTCCCACTTTAGGGAATCATTTCCCTAATATAGATGTGTCTAATGCCTTCTTTCGAGAAGAGTCACCATGCAATGGGGCACTTCCCAATAGAGCAATCCCACGCATTCACGTGCCTACTCGGTCTACTCCTCACATTGCTGTATAGGAGTATGACTTTTCACCTAAGGTAGGGTTGAATGATCATCTTATGATTTCAAACCACCCTTCCCCAAGGTGCCATAATCATGATGAGTATGATACTCATCACCATAGGTGACCTAATTCCACCTTACCTTTCCTTGTTTATGAGGGAAGACCTGAGGAGGATCCAGATTATCCTCATTCAAATGTGTCAATGCAAGCATGTTGTGCCTCTACACCAGTAGATTATCAAGAACATCTATTTAGGGGTGAGCCTCAAGTCAACGCAGCCTCCCTCAATCGAGGGAAAGTTGTAATAGATCTCATGAACCCCCTTGAACAAGATAGATATCAGGGTAATAGTGCTAAGGCACTTAGACCTAATATAGTTGATCAGATCAATCAGTTGGTAAAGAAGTATGTTGACCACTAGGCCAAGTTTAATCAACTTAGGTCTGATAAACATCACTTAGATCTCTTAGAGTAGTGGTAATAGTTAGAGAAAGAAAGACTTGAATGACAAATTCAAGATACTTTGTGTAATGGAGCTTCTACTCCAAATACGTGTAGATAGGAGGCTCACCCAAGGCAACCAAATTTCCAACAAGATAGGTCTCCTAGACCTAATCCAATGTTACCTCCTAGACCTCCTAGGCCTAAACAGAATGTATATGATAGGCCAAACATAGATCACCTTCAAGAGGCGTTTGTTCCTCCTTGTAGGCCCATACCTGATACACCTTATGGGGCTTATGATGACTTGGAATAAAATGAGGATTATGTAGAAGCACCTTATGGAGGCATGGATGATGTCAATCAACCACCCCAACCTATGCTTAATATTCCTCATCCCCCTCTAAGAGTTCAAAATAAATAAGAGGAAATCAAATCCTCGGATGCGTATCAAGCTTTGCTTGAACGCTTAGAAACTGTAGAAGGTAAGACAACTAGGAATGGGCTTCAAAAACCCACTTTGCATCAGCTAAAGAGTCAACCATTACACCCATCCATTCCTTCCTCGATATACCCTGAGCATTTCAAAATGCCAAAATTGGATAGATTCAAGGGGGAAGAAGATGCTCAAGAGCACGTTACTAGATTTTTAAATTTGTGCTTTAACATACAGGACAATGATGCATTGCTCCTAAGAAATTTTCTAAGTACCCTCTCTGGTCTTACCATTGAGTGGTTCAACCAACTTCCAAAACATAGCATCTACACATTTGAACAATTTGTTGATGCATTTTTGGAATGTTTCACCTTTAACACCAAAAGGAAGGTGACATTAATAGACCTCACGGGGTTAAAGTAGTATGATGATGAGTCGATTACTGATTATGGAAATAGGTGGTGGATACTTCTAGCTAAGTTACCATATCTATTGCCAACATCTGAATTAACTTGGCTATTTTCAAAGAGTTTCTTGAAACCCATCTCTTTAATATTGCAACTACAACAATACCCCACCTTGGAAGAAGCTCTAGCATAGGCTAGAAATATAGAGGAAATAAAAATCCAAGAGGGAGAAATAGCCAAGCCTCACAAAAAGGAGTGGACAAAGAACCCTAAAAGTAGCTCGACACCTACAAAGCTAACAATGGTCAATCAAGTGGCCATAAATGTCCCTGGGCCTACACAAGTGATGCCTCCTCAAAAGGTGAACTATCAGGCCCAACCTCCTCCTATGAGTTATAATAGTAATGGTCAAGCGAATCAGGGATAAAACCAACAACGTCACTCTAAGCGATAATTTACTCCCTTCGTTGAATCCATGGATTCTCTATTCGATCGATTATGGGTTGCAAAAATGATTAATCTTCCAGATATCAAACCCATCGATCTGGATACAGGTAAACCCAAGCCTATGGGATACCGAGAGGATCAATATTGCAAATATCATCAATAGAGTGGCCATGATTTACCAATATGCTATGGTTTTAAACACCTAGTACAAGACATGATTGAGAGGAATGAGCTTCAAGTAGATGCTCCACTAGCCCCTAACAATCAGTATATGGGTATATACAAGGACCCATTACCAACTCATGAGGTACAGGCAATGCCTACTAAACCGATGAATGAGGTGAAGACAACACCCCCTTTGCAAGGGTATGTTGGGATGGTGAGTATTATGACCAGGAATAGAAGATATCCAAGCCAAGTTGCACCACCTACAGCTTCGAGTGATGTTCCCACTACATCGTAACCTACACCACCTATAGTATAAGGCCTTCCACCTAGGCCAACATTAACAATAAAGAACAAGCTTGCATAGAGCTTGAGGACAACATCAATGAGATTGTCCATCTATGAGCTAATTCAACAATCCCCTCCACATAGGGATGCTTTGATGGATATTCTAAAGTCAATAGAGTTGCAACCATAGGATTCTAACTCCTTCATTGATTTTATGGGTCATGTGCAATAGTGCAAGGAACCAATAATAACATTTCATGAGCATGAGCTTAAGGAAATAGCAAGTGATATGGTAGATCCTCCTTTGCACATCATTGCATGTGTAAATGATGTACCATACAAGAGAGTGCTCATAGACACTGGTTCCTCGAGTAATATCATCACAACTAAAGCATTAAAACACCTAGGATTACTAGCATCTCATGTTGTTGCATCCACTTACACTCTTCATGCATTCAATGACACAATATGCTCTATCATCGGTACCATAGTCTTACCCATCCAGGTGGGGTGCAAGACCATATCGACATTGTGTCATGTGTTGGAAGGTGAGATGGCCTATAACATATTTCTAGGTAGACCTTGGATACGGGATATGAAGTGTGTCCCATCCATTGTGCATCAATGTCTCAAATACACTCATGAAGGGTAGGTGCACGTAGTCTCTACAGATCTAGAGCCCTTTAAGTACTACAATATGGTGCAGTAGATGCCAGAGTCGATATTACCTTTGACTCATGTAGAATTTTAACTGAATGCACCTATTCAGGGTCTACCCATTTCACCATCACCTTCCATTTCACCATCTACATCTTCATCCATGCCATCCTCATCATTGGCAGCTTCAGAGATGCCTTCGACATCGTCAGATCCTCCATCGAGGAACATGTCGAAGAGGCCAATTGATGAGAGCCCACCTCTAGTTTCCACCATATCCATGGAAGAGATTCCTTGTTTAGTAAATGAGGAATCATCTCAAGAGGTTCACATTGAGTCACCTCAAACCTCACTTCCATCTCATCCACCTTCGCCATCCCAGGTCATAGTGCATATGTCTAGTATAGGGATAGGAGAATATCTAGTAAGAAATGTCACAATGGTTCCATCTATAGAGATAGTGCAAGATATGGGGTGACCTCATCTTCCCATAGGTAGCATCGTGCCTCTTGGTCTACCACCCAATCAAACTAATTTTATATATGGGGGTTTAGAGTATGGAGCTCTACCAATTCCTCAGAAAGAAGAAGATGATGAACCTTTTTCTGAGGATGTAAACTATTTGTCAAATCTAGATTATGCATTATGGTATTTAGATCATTGTAATTGGTATGGTTTTGGTTTAGGCTTATATGAGTAGGGTACTCATGTTCCATGTCAGCCCCAATATCAGCTACCTTATGATAAATCTAGGTTGGGACACAATAAGCCAGTACCATTGGATGTTCTCATAGATAGTCTAGAACACCTATGTCTAGGTTATCAGGATAAGCTTGCACATGATCCATATGCCAATCCAAATCATATTCATTCCTTGGGAGATTATTTCCCCATAGACATGATAGATCAAGGGTTATCTAGTGATGTTTCTCAACCTCATGAAGTGGGGGAGAGCTCACATACCTTGAAATATGATAGTGAGGAAGAGGATCAAGGTCCTCCTCATGAATGGATGAGTGATGATGAAGATGATTATGGCATCACACCCATAAACTATCCTAGCTCAGATGATGAACATGAGAGAGTGTTCCCCTTGGATGATGAGGATGAGTATTATCTTCACATGTTATTCCCCATCCAAGGCCCTATCTGATGCCAACTTTTGCCATGTGAAGAGCAAGCTCACCCTCTTCCACCGTGACCACCACCATTCATTCCACTTCCACTAGAGCCACCCCCATGAGTTATGAGACAACATCAGGTCTCTAGACCCACTCACCCTTGGATGGGAGATCATGTATCCATCAACATGATTTCCATAGATTTAACTACACCATTGATAGATCTGAATAACCCATCAAAGTCATTGCATCTCGACCTTGAGGTAATTGAATTTGATTGGGGAGATTCTCCCCCATCACCATCAGAGTATTGGCCTTGCGAGGAAATGTTACAACCATTTCAATTTTCTCCAAGAACTACTCAGGATGTTTTTCAGGCTGAGGTTGACCCTAAATTTCCTATGGAAGAAGCAAACCTAGCTGATGACATTCACTTGATTCCCACTCCACATCAGTTGGAATATGGGTCTCATATGTCAATTGAGCCAACAATTGATAAGGATATCGGTACAGATCTTGATAATCCCCATATTATCAAGCTAGGAGAAGGTCTATCTCCAGTTGAACAAGATGATTTCACAAAAGCATTGAAAGCAAGGATAAAAGCTTTTTCTTGGTCTTATAAAGATATGCCAGGACTGGACCCAAATCTAGTCATGCATAATCTTACATTGGACCCAAAGATCAAACCAGTTAAGCAAAAGTTATGTAAGATGCACCCAATAGTAGCCTTAATGGTGAAATATGAATTGCAAAAGTTGTTGGATGCTGATTTCATCATCTCAGTAGACTATCCACCATGGGTTTCAAACATGGTACCCATCAAAAAACTTGATGGGAGGATTCACATTTGCACTGACTTTAGAGATCTCAACAAAGTGAGTCCTAAGGATGAGTTTCCCTTACCAAACATTGATGCATTGGTAGATGCTACAATAGGACATGAAATGCTATCCCTTATGGATGGTTTCTCTGGATATAATCAAATTCGTATTAATCTAGAAGACCAAATCAAAATGGTATTCACAATGCCTTGGGGGACATTCTGTTATAAGGTCATGCCTTTTGGCCTTAAGAACGTTGGCGCCACCTACCAATGAGCCATGACATATATCTTCCATGACTACATGCATAAGATTTTGGAAGATTACATGGATGACTTATTGGCAAAATCTCTATTGCACCATGAGCATATCAATGTATTGTGCAAGGTTCTAGACCACCTCATTGAGCATAATGTTAGGCTTAATCCCAAGAAGTGTGTCTTCGGTGTCACATCTGGTAAACTCTTGGGATTCATAGTCTCTAAGCGAGGCATAGAAGTAGATCCAAACAAGGTCAAGGTAATATTAGAAATGCCTCCCCCACAACCATTAAGCAGCTACGCAGCTTGCAAGGAAAGGTCGCATCCATAAAATGCTTCATAGCGCAATTATCGGATAAGTGTCGACCCATGAATAGGTTGCTACACAAGGGGGTCTCATTTCATTGGGATGAAGAATGTCAAGATGCCTTTGATGAAATTAAGCAATACCTAGCTTCACCACCCGTATTGGCTCCTCCATGACTAGGAGTGTCATTCTATTTATACATCTCAGCTACTGAGTTGGCATTGGGCACCATGTTGTCCCAAAAGAATGAATTTCATAAAGAATAGGCTACATATTATATTAGCCGCACACTAGTTAGCTATGAAATAAAGTATGCATACATTGAGAAGCTATGCTTAGCAGTGGTATTTACCACTAAAAATCTATGCCATTACATGCTCAATCATACCACGTATGTAATATCTAAGGAAAATCCATTGTGATATATGATGAGTCGAACATATCACAATAGTCACATGATGAAATGGATAATGTTGTTGATGGAATTTGACCTAGAGTTCATTGGATAGAAATCAATCAAAGGATAGGTCATAGCCGATCAACTAGTAGAGGCTCCTCTCTAGGATGACCAACCTCTGAATGTAGAACTTCCTAATGATGGAGTGTTTCATATCTCAGAATCACCTGATTCTATAGAGCTTGAGTCATAGGCGGACATAACTCTATTCTTTGATGGTTCTAAATGTGAGCAAGGGGTGGCATAGGTATCATGTTTTTCACACCATAAGGGGCTCCAATACCTCTTTCATTTAAACTTGATTTCCCATGCACCAATAACAATGTTGAGTATGAAGCCCTCATCATAGGCCTTCAAATGACAATCACCATGAAAATCACTAAGCTAAATATTTTTGGTGATTCCTTGCTCATAGTTAATCAGGTTAAAGGGATATTCTAGTGTAGGTGTCCCATATTGCAAGCCTATAAAGCCCTAGTGGACAAAATTTTGGTAAAATTTGAATGGTATGATATTGAGGCACTCCCTCATTCATCTAATCATTTTGTAGATATAATGGCTTCCTTAGGGTCGCTAATCCCATAAAACCCTTTAGATGATATCATGACTATTCAAGTAAAAATGCTAGCACAATCTATGACTGAGCGTGATGAGCATAATGCCACACTAGATGTTCACATGATTTATATTGAACCTTCACATGAATGGTTCTCTCAACTACATAATTATTTGAATAACGTTAGATGGGGGACTTTGTTCCCTCATAATTATTTTGATACTAGCACAATGCTATATCTTCAAGTTCATTCTCAATCAACATTTGCATGAGATGAATATCAAAAGGATTATATGATTCATAAAATTGAGGCTTCTTCAAAGCAATATTGGGCCATACAAATTAAATATTATTTAAAATTAGGAAATATTCTTCTTGGATTGTCGCATGCTATAAAGCGAGCATTTAAGAAAAAGGTGGCAAAGTATGTCTTATTAGGAGACATAATGTATCATCGAAGCTATGAGGGTATCCTCCTTCATTGCTTAGACTCACAAGAGTCAGCTTGGGCCATTGCCCAAGCACATGATGGTACATGTGGTGGCCACTTTAGTGGTATGGCCATCGCTAAGTGCATTCTTCGCATGGGCTATTATTGGCCAAATTTAGAGCAATATTGCTGCGCTTATGTAAAGAAGTGCATGAAGTGTCAACATCATGCAAATTTGACACATGTACCTTCATAGGCCTTACAACCGATTCAATCGGTTTGGCCATTTGCACAATGGGGGTTTGATTTAATTGGGAAAATCTCACTTGCCTCCTTAGGCCATCACACGTTTATCATAATGGTAATTGAGTACTTCACAAAATGGGTGGAAGCAATTCCCCTTACCACTACGACTGGACCTCACATCATGGAGTTCATGCTACATAACATCATATGTCATTTTGGTATTCCATCCAAAATAATATTGGATAATGGAACACCCTTCAAAAATAAGGATGTGCATGCGTTAACAACAAAGTATAACATAAAGCATAACTTTTCCATGCCCTATTATCCATAAGCCAATGGGCAAGTAGAGGCATCAAATAAGATAGTAGTAGCCATATTGAAGAAAATCATTAAGGAAAATCATAAATATTGGCATAATCAATTACCTCTTGCCCTTTGGGCCTATCACACTAGCATTCGGATGCCCACTGGGGCAACTCCATTTTCACTAGTGTATGGTGTTGAAGCTATTATGCCTCTAGAGTTAGATATTTCATCGTTGCACATTTCCATGTAAGAATTCATCGATGATGATACCGCTAGGCAAGCTCATTTAGATCAATTAATGTTGCTTTATGAATGATGTGTCAATGCTCTTGAGCATCTACGTGTTTATCAAGAATGCCTTAAGAGAGCTTATAACTTGAAAGTACACCAGAGAGACTTTTAGGTTGGTGATTTAGTTCTAAAAGAGAACCAACAAAATTCAAATTTGCCACCCAATCTGTGGGATAAATTTATGGTAAACTGGTTAGGTCCATTCATCATTACAAGTCATATTGGACCTAGAACTTATCGCTTAGCATCCATCGAAGGAAGTGAAGAGCCTGAACCAATGAATATTAGTCATCTATGGCCTTTCCATGCTTAGAGCACCATAAAATACTCCTAGGTGGTCTATGACCATCTAGGTCAATAAAATTTATTATGATCTAGGTCAACCTAAAATACCCTAGGTGGTCTATGACCATCTAGGTCAAAATAAAATGCTCCTAGGTAGTCTACGATTGTCTAGGTCAATCCAAAAAGCCCCAAAGGTATCTATAAGCCCTTTGGTCACCATAAAATACTCCTAGGTGGTCTATGACCATCTAGGTCAACCTAAAATACCCCTAGGTGGTCTATGACCATCTAGGTCAAAATAAAATGCTCCTAGGTAGTCTACGATTGTCTAGGTCAATCCAAAAATCCCCAAAGGTATCTATAAGCCCTTTGGTCACCATAAAATACCCCTAGGTGGTCTATGACCATCTAGGTCAACCTAAAATGCTCCTAGGTAGTCTATGACCATCTAGGTCAACCTAAAATCCCTAGGTGGTCTATGACCATCTAGGTCAAACTAAAATGCTCCTAGGTAGTCTATGATTGTCTAGGTCAATCCAAAAACCCCAAAGGTATCTATAAGCCCTTTGGTCACCATAAAATACCCCTAGGTGGTCTATGACCATCTAGGTCAACCTAAAATGTCCCTAGGTGGTCTATGACCATCTAGGTCAAAATAAAATGCTCCTAGGTAGTCTACGATTGTCTAGGTCAATCCAAAAATCCCAAAGGTATCTATAAGCCCTTTGGTCACCATAAAATGTCCCTAGGTGGTCTATGACCATCTAGGTCAAACTAAAATATTCCTAGGTAGTCTATGATTGTCTAGGTCATCCCAAAATGCCCCAAAGGTATCTATAAGCCCTTTGGTCACCCAAAAATCCCCAATGGCATTCATTAAGCCCATTGGTCAACCTGTATATACATATATCAAAAATACAAAAACATCATTATAATCATCAAAAACACAAAAATATTGCTTCATTGCACTTCATATAAATTGCATTAGGCATACTCATCATTGCATTATGCATCATTCAAAATTGATCATACATGTCTAGCACCAGGTCTGTACACTAGGCATCTATTAAAATCATTGTTATTATATGTCAATATTACCACCTATTTACATTACATATACCATTTACATTTACACTCCATATTATATGTCTGTTTCCCGTCACTTAGCCATTGTTTGTAAAACATAGTTAAGGTTTTTGGTCACTCAACCATATCTAGTTTTCTTTTCAGATTTTGTAGAAAGCTATCATGATTTTTTATAAGGTAGAATCCTACTTAGATTATACCTTGTATACATCAAAATCCCAACATATTTTCACATTAATAAATCCAAGTCTAGCACAAGGAAAGATGAAATTATAAAGTGGTCTAGGTTACTTTAAGTAAAAAAGGTTATCTTGCTCATCCCCCTATGTGAATGGTTCAAATATGTTGAGAATTGAAAAAAGGACAAGTTCCTCCTTACCCAAAAATCCCTTGCCTCACACTGGGGCAAGTATCCAAAAGAGAAAAATCAAATAGTGATTATTATCACTTCAAAATATGCAAAAAGAAATAGTGATTATTATCATTAGAAAAAGAAAAATAAATAGTGGTTCTCACCACTACCAAAATCCCTTGCTCAACAAATAAAAATGAGCAACTCCCTTGAAAAATTCAAAATTAAAAGAAAATAAGGGAGTCTTGAACTTGAATCCCTAGAATTCTCAGCATTAGAGAACCATAAGGTGATCCTCATTACAGGTTTGGTGGATAGCCTACTTGTCAATGGTGGTATCCTTACGCATGATGATATGTCTATCACATAAGCAACTTGCTTATGTACAGACCAATGTTTGAATGTGGATGAGCTAGCTTGTTGTAGCCTATATTACCTAGTAGTCTAATCTAACTAAGTACAAAACTCAGGATAATGAGACTCATAGGGTGATCTCTAGTACATATGGGCTGAGTGAATCCCATTTGGCACTAGGGTAACTTTATGCGTTATCATAGTAATGAACTCACATGCACACACAAGGATGTTGATTATCTTGGTTATCTTAGTAGATGTATACTTTGTCAAAAAGTCTTGCATAGTTATTATACAACTTTTGATTAGGTAACTAGAGTGTTTGAGTCTCCTAAAAATTCCTAAACATATCATATCACATTACATTATTCATTCCATTTTACATCATGTTGTCACATGTTTGTCAAAATTACAAAATCCATTACATAGTGTCATAATAACATGAAAATAATAAAGATACATTTTGTATAGTCTATGGTGCTAGCATATAATGTGTCAAATAGTCATCATAAATCCATCATATAAAATTAAATCAAATCATCCATTTCATTATGCATTTACATTGCATCTCATATCATTAAATCACATCATAGGAAAAAATATATGCATACATGATAGGCATTCATCAAAAGCATCATAAAGCATAGCATAGCATACATATCATAAAGTAGTAAAATATTACATAATGATCAAAGCAAAGTCATACATATATATATCCATATGTAAGAATCCAAAAGCTACATCATAGTCCATAAGATGCCCGTAGGCTACAATAAATGTGAGTCCTCAGACTTCACACTCCAAAAAGCAAAAATCTAAAAAGAACTATCAGAGTCTACTAGCCATGGTCATGTAGGACCGACACCATGACTCTCTCCTCTACCCTCAGTAGGAGTCCATCATGAGCTCCCAGACCTACTCTCCCTAAAACTATCCATCCTCCATGTAGAACTAGGAGCCCTCATCCATGTAGATGACTATCCTGTCTCACTCCTCTGACTATGCTGTGATCCAATGGCCAATGCTTGATCTAGTATGCACCCCTTAAGGTGCACTATCTCATCCTCCATCATATCAATATAGGTTTGATCCTCTCGCATCAAGTCTGATAGGTCACCACTAAACCTTGGAGATGTACCATCTCCTCTTACATCATGGCTACCTCACCACTATTGGACTCCCCATGGCTAGGGCTCTATACTCCAACCTATGCCTAAAGAGTAGCTATCAAAGCTGCCTACCTCTCCATCTCAGTCTATGCACTCTACACCTATGCCTATAGTAGAGCTCTCTCCTCTATAAAATCCTATCACACCCTACTGAGATCACCTTGTAGCTCTATAATCATAGCATCTCATGCTGCTAACTATACCTGCATACCCTGATCTCTAGGGTCCTCCCCATCAAATTCTAGTGGATCTTGTACATCAATCAGCTCCACCCTATCCTCTACCACATGATGATGCACATACGCTCACCTATGTCTACCTCCTCATCATCTAGAGACTCATCCTAACCCTCCTCATCTGGAGCACCCCTAGCTACATCCGTTACTCTAGTAGTTGCATCCCCTCCTAGTGGTCCCTCTCCTCACCACTATCGTATAACCCACCAAGCGTCATACTCCTCTATCATACCAACATCATCCAACTTAGAAACTACCACCATAGGATCTGACTCCTCTCCTAGTGCCTCCATAATAGGCCATGCTAGAGTCTTCTCATCCCCATGATGATGATAGATCATCGGCTCCCTAGGCAACCCTTGGCATAGCCTAAACTATCATAGGATATGATCATAAGGGAAGTACTCTCACTCTATCCCATGTCACCCTATCAACCACCTACCTCATCGAACTCGATGTAGTTGTGTCTCAACATCACTCCATGTGGGACAATCCCTATAGGGCCTCCATAAAATTTCTATCACTCTAAGCCATGCAAAAGCCTCTACATAGTGCTCAACCTCCCTAACATGTCGATGGCTCTAGCCTATCTCATGTGACCTCTACCATAGCACCCCATAACCAATCTCCCTATCTGGTAGCTCTACTCGAGTAGTCCATGGTAGTCCTCATGGTCGCTCCATAATAATATGCTACCAACCCCAAACCTATAGTAGGAATCTATAGCCCAATCCCTTCCACCCATGAGAGTGGATCTCATATAACTCCTCATATAGCTGAGCTAACAATGTAGGACCCCAAGCCATCACTATAGGCTCATCCTCTGTACACTCCATAAGAGTGAACACCAACTCTATAAGGTTCCATGGGAACCTGGCACCTAAAGAGTCTAGTAGTAACATGTTTCTGATCAATTTCATCAATAAAGCATGCTTAATCTTAAGCACATCATCCTCAAACCATGATACCACTAATATCCCTCCATTGAGAATATCAATCATTGCATCCTCCTAGTGCACCCCAAAGTACCTCCGTAGTATGACCTCTCATCACTCTGTAGGAGTAGATACTATAGGATGCCCCTCTATCGGAATACGTAGTATCTAATATACATCCTCTAAAGTCACTATCATCTCCCCTATAGCTATATGGAAAGTATTAGTATGAGGGTCCCATAAATCTATCAATGCAGTCAGATAGGCATGGTCGCTCACCATGGGATCTAACCATGTAACATGCTTCAGGCCAATGGCATCAAGCCATCACCATTATATAGTATTAAATAGGTCTCTAGTGACCTGAAAGAGATTTATAACCCTATACCGACTCTTCACTATCTGATAAAGTGAACAACTTGTCAAAAATGCACTAAAAATGCATAAAAAGAGTCTAAAAATACCAAAAAAATGACTAACAAAGGGCACTTTTTGCCCATTTTTGGCCGTCCCACCTAGGGATGGCCCCAATTTGGTAACCTTCCCACCCAGGGATGGCCACTAGTGACCATCCCACCTAGGGATGGTCCCCAAAAATGGCTAAAATAGGGTCATTTTGACCCCTAAAATAGCCCTAAAAAACCCTAAAAACATAAAAAATAGCATAAAATCTAAATTTAAAGCATTTAAATCACAAATAAAAGCTAAATTTCATACATTACACTATTATTAAGGTTCCTTAACCATGATTTAGTGTGTATTATGAAAATTGTAGCAGAAATTACGATTTCACAATAAAATAGAGAAGAGAAGGAAATGTGTTCCATACCCGTTTCGCACCGGCTCCACCACCTGTCACATCCTTTGGCTGGATCATGTTTTTGGGTAGATATTTTTGTAGTTCTCCACTTCATAAAATCACCCTCCTACCTCTCACCTCTCCAACTCCTCCAAGCACAATGCACAAATGAGCCTATTTGCCCCATTTTGGGCTTATATAGCTCCAAAAGAAGTCGACCACCCCTAGGTGGGATGAGCACATAATTGGCTGGCTGTCCCACCCTAGGATGGTTATAAAATGTGTACTCATCCCCCCTAGGATGGTCACCAAAAATTTACCAAAACAACTCAAAAACATCAAAAATAGGGTCCAAAACCCACCAAAAATAAGGTAAAATGGTCTAAAAATTAGTAGGGATCAAGATTGAATCAACAATATTTATGGATGCTTTAAAAGTATTTATTTTATTCCCCAAGAAGGCCTCTATGGCTGGACCACTCCATGGGAATGAATTTTTTAGCCTTTTGCTTCCATAAATGCTCATCAAAATGATCAAAAATCTCCTCAAAATAGGTATATAGTACCATGGGTAAAATAGAGAGTTATCCCAATTCAGTCATATGTGTCAAGTGACTCATCAATTTATCATTTGTCATGCCCTCATTGACTCATCTCTTGAGGGGGTAGTCATAATAATGATTTCATAAATCAAATCAACACTAAAACACTCAAAAGTGCAATTTTCATACATTCAAAAGAATCTTTGCTAAAGATAAATTTTCAAGCCCATGCTAGGGCAAACAATCAGCATAAGCAAAAAAATAGGTCTTGACCTCCTTGAAGCCTTAGGAATCCACCCATGTAAAGGCTTACAAGAACACAAGGCATCAAAACCTAGTATACCTTAAGCCCCTAAAATTGTCATTACAGTGCGTGAAAGGTATACCCAATTAATCCTTCGACTATGTCAAAAGCAAGGATTCCAAGAATGTATGCTCTTTCCATAATGGAGGCATCTAAATTTGGTTAGGTTAATGAATAACCTTAATAATTTAATGATTTAGTCATCTATTTTTGCTCAACGCTTTGTTGCACATAGCGCATCCCAAAAAGGGGCATCTATAGACACTAAAATCATGTAAATCGGATAATACTACCAATGCACCACTTGTGCCACTCTTATCAACATCATATGGCCCCATTGGGAAACCCTCTAGGGTAATATAAGGCTCCATAGCACTTTTGGGAAGGTTTCCTATTAGTTTTTGGAGGTTTTGGGTCATATCCTTATGACCATCCCACCCTGGGATGGTCATAGATGGTGACCATCCCACCTAGGGATGACCACTCATAACCATCCCTGGGTGGGATGGTCCCTAAATAGACCCTCCAAAATTCAAATGGGTGGATAAATGATAATAAATTACTACCATATTCTCCACCCAATCATCAAAAATTGATTGGAGACTATCATGGAGACTAGAAACTCCAAATTAGAGGCCCCAAATGGGCAACCTCTTCCACCCAATGCATGGCAAAGGTTTTGACAAGTGGCAGCACTTGCCTTGCATGCCAAAACTTGCCCCTTTGCCCCAGATGCCCTATTTGGGCTATAAATTGAGGTGTGCTCACCCAATTTCAAGAGAGAAGAGTTGAAGCATAGACCATGAAGTGCTGCCCAATTCTACCCTCGCCTTTTGCTATCACATTTGCCCTCACATTTCCTTGAAACCCTCTTCATTCGAAGGTACTTTTAGGGGCATCCCAAATCCACTAAATCCATTCCAAAACTGGTCAAATTGGAGAGTAATTTGACCACATTTTCTGACACAACATTTAGGAGAGTTTTAGACTAGATCCCTTTGGAATTGGTGGTAAATTCCACTCAGATTTGTAACCGTCCCACCTGGGGATGGTTAGTAGTTGGTAGTTGCACCTGTTAGGGATGGTTAGAAAATAGTAAGGAATTTTGATTCAATTCCACCATAGATCATTTAGAAATGTTTATATTAGCCTTGCATTCAATTTTGGTGAGATTTGGAGTTGTTTTGATGGGTCAATTAGAAAAATTATGGTTGTAGGTCTAGTTGTCCCTGTCAGGGATGGTCACTATTTTTGCTAACAATTTCCTTTAAATTTATGCTTATATATTTCCAAAACCATCTAAATAATATCATATTAAATTTTAGATCATTTGGAGTTGTTTTGATTTATTATAAATAAGTTTTATTATTTCTAGATGCATGCTTTCTATGTTTTCAAGGTTTTATATCTATAAATGCATATGCTATTAATCATTTTCAATCTCTTGTGTGTAGGTGCAGGTATGCTAGACATGAGGGAGGAGCTAAGAGGCATATAAGGATAGGCCCAAGACTAGCTCTCGAGTGTGGGATGCGAAATGAACATTGGAACACGCCATCAAGCCTTTGAAGGGATTAGATCCCTTGTATCTTGTAGTATTGAAATGTATCAAAGAAAAGCCCTCAAGGGGATGTATTGTAATCTTATTGAATCTATGAATAAATAAATATAAGGAGAAATCTACCTCTTTTATTGCACATTATTCTTCATTTTAGTAGATTACATATTGTGCATCTTTCCCTTTGAATGCTTGCTTTAATCATGCTTTACATTTCAATAAAGAACCCTTAAGGCATGTCGTAAATTTTGCTTCTTCAGAGGGAAGAATTGAGAAAATATTTGAGAAGGCTTGGGGGCAATTTTGAGCAAGTCTTTTGTTAAGAATTGAGATATATTTAAGACAGATTTTAGTACAAATTTGTAAGCAGAGTTAGAGCAGATTTGTGATAGATTTGTGAGGGCATTTTGCTTCTTCCATAGTTGAGTTGATTGATTGGTTTTCTGAAAATAAGTTTGGAGTGAAAAGGAATTGATTAGGGCTTCCTTATTGAGTGTGTTTGAGTTAATGCTTCAAGGTTTTCTGGAATAAAGAGTTGTTATTGAAACCTTGTTTTATAAGCATTGTTGTTGAAACCATTGGTTGAGCAAAGAACTAGGGTTTGAAAAGAACATGAGTATCATTGTTATGTGAGAGTTGTTTTATGAGCATTATTGTTGAAGTGAGTTGTTGAGCAAAGAACTTGAACTAGGGTTATCATTGTTATGTGAGATTTGTTGTTGAGCATTGTTGGAAATATTTTGAGTGAAGGATCATATGCTTGGACTAGGGTTTGTGAGCAAGAATTATTTCATTGAGAGATTGGTTGAGTAGAGTTGGTTGAGCCTAGTCAAGTGGATGTGTGAAGTGATTGTTCAAGTTCCATAAAACAAACTATTCTATATTATGAATTGAATTGAGAAAGTGATTGAGTTGAAGCATATTGAGTCTCTAACAATTCTTTGTATGTTTCTGAAAGAGTGATTGAAAGTTTTTGAGCATTGTGATGAGTATAGAGCATATTGAGTCTCTAACAATTCTCTTTATGTTTCTATGAGATTGGACAAGTTCTAGTGTGGACTTGTTGAGTAGATTTGAGGCAAGTCTTTGAGAAGACTTGTGGACAGATTTGAGTAAGCTTTTGTGGAAGCTTACAATACAGATTGAGAGCAGATTTGGTTAAGTTCTTGAGAGGACTTATTGAGTATATTTGGTTAAGTTCTTGAGAGGACTTATTGAGCAGATTTGGTTAAGTTCTTGAGAGGACTTATTGAGCAGATTTGGTTAAGTTCTTGAGAGGACTTATTGAGCAGATTGGACAAGTTCTAGAGAGGACTTGTAGATAGATTTGGTGTGAGATTTTGTGGAAGCTTACAAGGTAGAGTTGAGATAAGTCTTTGAGAAGGCTTGGAGAGTAGAGTTGATTGATTGATTTGTTCAAACCTTGAGTTAAGGTTTGGGGTAGATCTAGCAGAGTTGATTTGAGATTGAGTCAAGCTTTGAGTTAAGGCTTGAGGATAGATATTGAGGACTGATTTGTGCTAGATCGAAGGATTATGTTTAGTACATATTTGAGGATAGATTTTGGTGCATATTTGAGGATAGATTTGTGCTAGACTAGAGATAGAGATTGAGGATAGATTTGTGCTAGACCGACGGACTATGTTTAGTATATATTTGAGATAGAGATTTGGAGGTGATAGAGTATAGAGGATGATAGTATCTAGTGGATAGAGATCCATTAGCCAGGGTAGTGAGGATAGGTCTTCTGAGTGAGGACAAGAGTCTTTAGTGGATAGAGATCCATTAGCCAGGGTAGTGGAGGTAGCAGTTCTTCTAGAAGATCACCAGCTAGAGCAAGAGGAGAAAGGAGTTCTCCTATGGATAGAGATCCATGAACTTGATTAAGGGGATTGGTATCTCCTTTGGATAGAGATCCATAAACATTGTAATAGGGAAAGGATTCCTAAGAGATTTATTGAGAAAATATTAGTAAAATATTTTCTCCGTGGAGTAGCCCACATTGGGTGAACCACGTTAAATTGGTGTCTCTATTGTGTGTGATGATTTATGCATTGCTTTGGTTACTGCTATTGATATTGCTATCTTTACATTGCATAATATTGATTGGAAAGAAAAGTAAAAAGTGATCTTATACTGTTCACCCCCCTCTCAGTATAAGCTTGTGTTCTTCAATTGGTATCAGAGTTGGTTCCTTCGAAAAAGGTTTAACATCTTGAAGGAAGATCTTACAAGAACACAAATGGCAAAGAAAGGCAAAGGTAAAACCATGAGACACAAGAAGAAAAGAACACACATGGTCATGAAAGAAAAATAAGATGAATTTGATATTGTTGTTTTGGGAGGAAAAGTGGAAATAGATTCAAGAGATGAATCAAGCAGTGGAGAAAAGATCATATGGATAAATTTTTGTACCAGATGTAGGAATACAGGTCACCATGCAGCTTATTGTCCACAAGAAGGTGAAGAATGTTTTGTTTGTGGTCAACTCGGTCATGATGCAAGTTATTGCAATGGGTTTAGTAGCAGTGAAGATGAAGATGATATTCTTAGAAATGAAATCCTAGAGGTTGGTTCAAGAAATGATAATAGGGACAATCAAAATAGGTATGAAGAAAAAACTCTACTTTCAGTATTAGAAGAAAATACTCCTATTGAAGACCAATTAAAAGAAGAGGAAGATTCAAAAAAAGAAAAGGAGGAAGCCACTCTTAAGGAACTTGTTGAATTGAAAAGGCATAATTTAGAATTGAAGGCTCAAATACAAGAAGATGAGAGATGTAAGACAAAGCTTCTACAAGATCTCTCTGACTTGAGAGATAAGGTTGAAAAGGCAAGAAGAGTTGAAGAAGGTATGATTGAATAGTCAAAGGTAAAAGAGATAGAATGTGAAAGACTTATGGTTACTCTTGAAGAATTAAAAAGGGAGAACTTGGGATTAAGGGTTCAAGCTCAAGAAGATGAGAAAGCAAAAGCAAAGTTTCTACAGGAACTCACCAACTTCAAAATCAAGGTTGAAGAGGCAAGAAAATTTGAAGAAGGTATGGCCAAAAAATTAAAGATAAAATATCTAGAGTGTGAAAGATTAGAGCATGAGATAGTTTCACTAAGGATGGAAGTAAAAGGCTCTAAGGACAAGCTGCACAAGTTTGAGGAAAATCCAAAGACTTTGGACAGGATTATCAATGCACAAAAGTCATCAATCACCAAAACAGGACTTAGTTCTAAATAAGAACAAAGGAAACAGGAAGCAGAAAAAGGAGAGTCAAGCTCAAACACCAGAAAAGAAGAAGCATCAAAAGAAGTAAGTAAAAGAGAGAGTGAGACTTCTAAGGATATGTTGGACAATAGAAAGTTCAACAGGGAAAGGAACAATACACAAGTAAGGAACATATGGAATAGGAAACAGGACAAGGTAGAAGAGACTAAGAGACCAATGGGGTCTAGGCAAAGTTTCTTCAATGGATGATGCTTCTCATGTCATAGGTTTGGGCACATAGCTTCACAGTGTAGGACACATGAAATATAGGAATATGGGAACAGACAACTTTTCCATGGGTATTGCTACTCATGTAATCAGTTTGGTCACAAGGCAATGAATTGCAGGGTTCATGACAAAAGAGGATATGGCTTCACTAGGAGAAATCCTAAGACATTTGCACCTCCAAGGAATAATAACATTAAGTGTTATAAGTGCAATAATGATGGTCACACAACAAAGTGGTGTAGAGCAGACATTCCAGAATCAAGTATGAACAGAAATAGGAACATGGATATGAACAAGAACAAGAATATGGATATGAACAAGAACATGAACATGAATATGAATAGGAACAAGAATATGGATATGAACAAGAATAGGAACATGGACATGGAAAGGAATAATCAAAGGAATCAGAAGGATCAGATGAGAAGAAAAGAGGATAAAGGTAAAGAATAGTGCTTTATGGGAGTAGAAATACTCCCACCCCAAAATTAACCACCTCAAGAGGAGGTGGGGGAGGGGCTAAGCTAAGAGGCTCATTCTTAGCCCCGAGCCCCAAAGGTGACCCTTTTCCATTGATGTCAAAGGGGGAGAGATTTGAGTAAGGGGGAGAGATTTGGTATTTGAGCAAAGAGGAGAGATTTGAGCCAGGGGGAGCAAAGTCCCAAGGGGAGCAGAACCCAGAAAAGGTTAAGTTTCTGGTATAAAGAGTTTGGGTTGCCATCAATGACAAAGGGGGAGATTGTTGGACATTTTGAGGAATATTAGTTGTCATTGATGTCAAAAGGTTCTAAGAAGGATTGCATCTTGATTGGTTCCAAAAGAGCTTTATGTAAAGCATGATTTAAATGGTTTTTCTCAAAACCATTGATGGCAAAATAAAAGGTTTTTTCTTAAAACCTATGGAGAGGCCTAAGGAATTAAATTAATTATAATTAATTATAATAATTTAATTATATATTAATTTGTAATTTAATTTAATAATCCTTTTGGTTATTAAATTAATTATAACTTAATTATATTAATTAATATTATTATTAATTAATTTATAATTTAATTAAATTACCTTATGGTAAGGTTGGCAAAGTTTAAATTTAAATTGCAATTGTCTTTTCCCCATCGACATCATCAAATTTAGTGGAGCACCGATGTCTAAGTCAAATGGTGGATTTCGTGTATAAATGCCATGCCAAAGGGGCATTCAAACCTTACCTTCATCGATTAATATTCAAGCGACCGAGCAAAGTTTATTTCGTGCAAATCGTTGAGGAAGAAGACAAGAATCATTTTGTCTTTTAGCGCCAAGAAGAAGACTAGTGGGGAGGGCTTAAGGCCTCACTCCCATTGGACAGTGTGGTCCATTGGCAGTGCACATTTCGTGAGAGCGTTTGGAGTGGAAGTGACCACGATCGATTCACGTGGAGGTTGTTGGCATGTTTGTCTTGAGCGCCAAGGTGGAAATATTTTGGCACGCACTTTTTAGAGCACCAGGCTTGGGAAGAAAGAGCACGTGGTGCTCTTAGCCTTCCAAGCATGTGCCTAGCGCACACGGTGGTCAAGCCCACGGCTAGGGCGCACGAGGAGGCGGTGGTTGTGGGTTCGAATCCCACAAGTGGCAAAGGTACTTTTAATTAAATATTTTTATTTGCCTAATGTTTTCTTAAGGTGTTATTTGGAGTTATAAGGGTATATGAAAGGTTGCTTGCTTGGTAATTAATTTATGTTATTGGAGTTATAAGGAAAGTGGATTTGATTTTTTCCAAAGTTATTTTTGCCATTAAATCTAATTAAAGAGGTTTTTGAGTTAATTTTGGTGGATGTTAAATTTATTTTAATTGGGAGATTATAAGGTGTTATTGGATAAATATTTTATGTATGTTGATGGTTGTTTTTAAATATGGAGTGATAAGGTGTAATTGAGTTTTTGCATTACATTGTGAGAGAGATTTATCTTCTAACCTCTTTGAGTTTGGCATAGAAGTGTTTGTGGTTGTGGCAGATATTTGAGGTTCCTTCATCATCAAGAAAAGGTATGAGCACATTCTTCCATAGTTGAGTTGATTGATTGGTTTTCTAAAAATAAGTTTGGAGTGAAAAGGAATTGATTAGGGCTTCCTTATTGAGTGTGTTTGAGTTAATGCTTCAAGGTTTTCTGGAATAAAGAGTTGTTATTGAAACCTTATTTTATAAGCATTGTTGTTGAAGCCATTGGTTGAGCAAAGAACTAGGGTTTGAAAAGAACATGAGTATCATTGTTATGTGAGAGTTGTTTTATGAGCATTGTTGTTGAAGTGAGTTGTTGAGCAAAGAACTTGAACTAGGGTTATCATTGTTATGTGAGATTTGTTGTTGAGCATTGTTGGAAATATTTTGAGTGAAGGATCATATGCTTGGACTAGGGTTTGTGAGCAAGGATTATTTCATTGAGTGATTGGTTGAGTAGAGTTGGTTGAGCCTAGTCAAGTGGATGTGTGAAGTGATTGTTCAAGTTCCATAAAACAAACTATTCTATATTCTGAATTGAATTGAGAAAGTGATTGAGTTGAAGCATATTGAGTCTCTAACAATTATCTGTATGTTTCTGAAAGAGTGATTGAAAGTGTTTGAGCATTGTGATGAGTATAGAGCATATTGAGTCTCTAACAATTCTCTTTATGTTTCTATGAGATTGGACAAGTTCTAGTGTGGACTTGTTGAGCAGATTTGAGGTAAGTCTTTGAGAAGACTTGTGGATAGATTTGAGTAAGATTTTGTGGAAGCTTACAATACATATTGAGAGTAGATTTGGTTAAGTTCTTGAGAGGACTTATTGAGCAGATTTGGTTAAGTTCTTGAGAGGAATTATTGAGCAGATTTGGTTAAGTTCTTGAGAGGACTTATTGAGTAGATTTGGTTAAGTTATTGAGAGGACTTATTGAGCAGATTTGGTTAAGTTCTTGAGAGGACTTATTGAGCAGATTTGGTTAAGTTCTTGAGAGGACTTATTGAGAAGATTGGACAAGTTCTAGAGAGGACTTGTAGATATATTTGGTGTGAGATTTTGTGGAAGATTACAAGGTAGATTTGAGATAAGTCTTTGAGAAGGCTTGGAGAGCAGAGTTGATTGATTGATTTGTTCAAACCTTGAGTTAAGGTTTGGGGTAGATCCAACAGAGTTGATTTGAGATTGAGTCAAGCTTTGAGTTAAGGCTTGAGGATAGAGATTGAGGACTGATTTGTGCTAGACCGAAGGACTATGTTTAGTATAGATTCGAGGATAGAGTTTGGTGTATATTTGAGGACAAATTTGTGCTAGACCAGAGATAGAGATTGAGGATAGATTTGTGCTAGACCGACGGACTATGTTTAGTACAGATTTGAGATAGAGTTGAGTGCAATATTTGGAGGTGATAGAGTATAGAGGATGATAGTCTCTAGTGGATAGAGATCCATTAGCTAGGGTAGTGAGGATAGGTATTCTAAGTGAGGACAAGAGTCTTCAGTGGATAGAGATCCATTAGCCAGGGTAGTGGAGGCAATAGTTCTTCTAGAAGATCACCAGCCAGAGCAAGAGGAGAAAGGAGTTCTCCTATGGATAGAGATCCACGAACTTGATTAAGGGGATTGGTATCTCCTTTGGATAGAGGTCCATAAACATTGTAATAGGGAAAGGATTCCCAAGAGATTTATTGAGAAAATATTAGTGAAATATTTTCTCCGTGGAGTAGCCCACATTGGGTGAACCACGTTAAATTGGTGTCTCTATTGTGTGTGATGATTTGTGCATTGCTTTGGTTACTGCTATTGATATTGCTATCTTTACATTGCATAATATTGATTGGAAAGAAAAGTAAAAAGTGGTCTTATACTGTTCACCCCCCTCTCAGTATAAGCTTGTGTTCTTCAAGAAGTCCATAAACATTGTAATAGGGATTGGATTCCCAAAATATTCATTGAGAAAAGTTTATGAGAAATATTTTCTTCATGGATTAGCCCACATTGGGTGAACCATGTTAAATCATGTCTCTCATGTGTGTGATGATGTGTGCATTGATATCTACTTTGATATTATTGTTGTTATAATTTGGATTGAAAAGTAAAAGGTTTTATCTTATACTATTCACCCCCTCATCTTAGTATAATATTATGTTATTCAATTGGTATTAGAGTAGGTTCCTTCATGAAAATCCTAAAATATTGAAGGAAGACCCCACAAGAACATACATAACCTCAAAAAATGGAGAAGAGGCCATGATCAACATAAAAGAGGAATTTTTTATTGCTCTTAGAAACCTAGAAAATTTTAGAAGGAAGAATTCAAATTTGAAGGATCAAATCCAAGAGGATGAAGAAGCAAATATGGAACTTCTACAAAACCTCACAAAGCTCAAGGTAAAATTTGAAGAGGGAAAGAAAATTGAACAGGATATGGCAAAACAGTTAAAGGTAAAAGAGTTGGAATATGAAATATTGGAATTAGAATTTGTCTTTCTAAGAAAGGAAGTTTAAAAGACTATGGGTAGGTTACAACAAGACATAAATTTAGGGAAACAGAAAGAGAATTCGAGCTCCCAACAAACAAATATATCAATAGAAGAATATCCCATGACCTATGCTAATGCATTGAAATGCAAAAACATCAAAAATGAAGAAGGCAAAAATGATCCATGGATACAAGTCAATTATAGGAACAACAAAAGAAGAAGCATATGACCATATTATTCATGATACTCAAATAGGTTAAAAAATCTCTTCTATGGCTATTGTTTTTCTTATAACAAATATGGTCATAGAGTTGTACGTTGCACTAGTTATGTGAGGGATCATGTTGATAGAAATTTCAATTCTTTTGCACCTCTCATGAATGATAATATCATATGTTACAAATGCAATAACTTTGGGCACAAGGCCAAATGGTGTAAAATGGTATTTCCTTAAGTAATAAAAAAGAAAGAGGATAAGAAGGCTCAAAATAATACAACCTCAACAATTATAAGAAAGAGAAAAGAGCAAGAAAAAGTGAAGTCAATGTTGGTAAAAATAGCTCTTCATGTGCAAGATAAGAGAAAATAGTGGTTTCTTGATAGTGGTTGTTCAAGTCATATGACAAGGGATAAGAGTAAATTTATAGTACTTAAATAAATAAATGGAGGATCAGTAAAATTTGGTGACAATGGTTCAACAAAAATCTATTGGAAAGGAACCTTGAGTTTATATAATGGAAAGAAAAAGACCAAAAAAAATTCTATGTCAAGGGATTAAGGCACAATATATTAAGTGTAAGCCAACTTTGTGATCAGGGGTACATGGTAACTTTTCATCCAAATAGATGTGAGATCAGAAATATAAAACTAGAAAGCTCATTACAAATGCCAATAGAACCACAAACAATCTCTACATGCTAAGTGATATTAAGGGAGAAAAGTGTTTCTTATCACAATAAGATGAGAGTTGGTTATGGCATAGAAGAATGGGTCATCTGAATTTTGACAACATAGTAAAAATAAGAAACAAGCAAGCATTCAGAGATTTACCCAAGATAAAAAGGCTACAAAACACAATTTGTGCACAATGTCAGCACGAAAAGCAAATAAGAACAAGTTTTATGTCAAAAAAAATTACGTCATATGAACCATTGAAACTAGTTCACACTGATCTTTGTGGTCCTAAGGACAAAGAGTATACTACGTGAAAGTTACTTCATGTTATTTATATATGACTTATCTAGAATGACTTGGGTAGCCTTCTTAAAAGAAAATTTAGAAGCCTTTGAGAAGTTCAAGGTATTCAAAGAATTAGTAGAAAATGAAATAGGTAGAAGGATTAAGTGTTTAAGATCAGATGGAGGAGGAGAATTTACTTCAAGTGAATTCATAGATTTTTGTGAACAACATGGGATCAAAAAAGAATATGTAGTAGCAAGAACTCCTCAACAAAATGGAGTAGTTGAAAGGAAAAATATGACTATTGAAAATATAGCTAGAGCCATGTTGAATGAATCTAATATTTTAGATGGATTTTGAAGATATGTAGTTCATACAACAATGTATATCATCAATAGAGCTCAAGTAAGAATAAATCATCACAAAACCCCTTATGAGCTCTGGAAAGGGAGACCAGCTACTATAAAATATTTTTAATTTTTTGGAAGCAAATGCTACATAAGACAGGAAGAATTTTTTTTTGGCAAGTTTGATTCAAGATGTGATGAGGGTATTTTCCTTGGCTATTCCACTAAGAGAAAATCCTATAGGTGATATAATAAGAGGACACATATAATTGTGGAAAGTATAAATGTTATAGTTGATGAACAGACAGGGTCAAAAGGACAAATTCAAGAAATTGAAGAAGAAAGTTGCCAAGAAGAATTAGGTGAAGAATCAGAAGAAGAAGAAACTCAAGGAATACTACCTAAGACTCCATCCAGGTATGTGCAGAAAAATCATCCAAGAGAAATAAATATTGGGAATCCAGATGAAATACAGACAAGGAGGAAGATAATAGGAACTACTGAGCATGTAAATATTTCCTTGTTATCTAAAATAGAGCCCAAGGATTTAAATGAGGCAAGAGAGGATAAGTTTTGGGTCAAGTATTTTGTTCCATATTTGCTTCTATTCGGGTTCTCCTACGTGGGATGCTTGTTTTCCTTTAGCTATTTTTTTCCCAAGGGTGGTTTCTAGTTTTCTCGCCCTTGGGATGTTTCAAATTTTAAATTTCTAGCTTTGTTTCTTTTCCCACCTGTGGGAAAGGTTCAAATTGATTTTAGTGGTTGGGGTGGTCTGGCGCTTTCTCCTACTATTTTTTTGCTTCAAATTCTTGTTTGGAACCTTTTGATTCAAATTTGGTTTTTGGATGGCCTTCCCTTCTTTCCCGTTTTTCCTTTGGCACAAAGGAAGCTGTATTCCTCTGGCGCAAAGGAAAGCACCTTCCCATGGTGCAAAGGTTGGAACCTTCCTTTTTTGGTCCTCTAGTGTGTTCCTTTTTTGTTCCTTTTGGTTGTCCTTGCCTTGATTTAATCTGATGTATTATGTTGCAATATGATCCATTGTAATCAAGTTTTGGGATCCTTGACAAAAACCCATTTTTAATCTACAAAAAAAATGTTTTGGGTCAAGGCAATGGATGAGGAATTGGATCAAATAGAAAAAAGTGAGACTTAAGAATTTATCCCATGACCAAAAGATAAGAATATAATGATATTCTCACAATGACACTGAGAGGGGGGGGGTGAATCGGTGTTGCTAAAAATCTAATCTGCAACTCTTAAAACTGAAACAACCAGAACTTGAAAATAGATAAAACAATAAACACAAGAGAGCACACCACAACACACAATGTAACGAGGTTCACCAATTTGGCTACTCCTCAAGAATGACTTGCTTGGACTACGGTCCAAATCCAGCCTTTGCAAAACACCGATTTTACAATCTGTTTACCAGCACCCACTGGAAGGAGCACCAACCCCTGATT
Source organism: Wollemia nobilis (assembly GCA_028583015.1). Classification (NCBI taxonomy): domain Eukaryota; kingdom Viridiplantae; phylum Streptophyta; class Pinopsida; order Araucariales; family Araucariaceae; genus Wollemia; species Wollemia nobilis. Next base: position 3,173,423 of record JAQPPZ010015005.1, on the reverse strand, counting down.
TATCTGCACCAACAGAAAGGAGCACCAACCCCTATCCAAGCACCTACTTGGATCCCTGTTTTGAAAGATATATTACTGACATACAAATGCCTTCACTTTTTCAAGACCCTGACTGGTCTCCAATTTATCAAAATACAGTAAATACTCACTGCTCAGCCTGTCGCTCTCTTACAGCACTCTTCTCACCCTCTTTTGGCAGCACTTTCACATATTCAGCAGCAACATTATTCTTCACGCAGACCTATTTTTATAACATATTATTCTCTATTTTTAACTTCCATTTTTACGCATGCAACCCGTAACTGTTTCTTAATGTAACTCCTTTTGCGTATTTAGAGTGGGCATTTCATTAAATACGTTACATGCAATATATACCTCTTCCATGACTGTTCGTCCTCTCGGTCATGACTGTTCGTGTTCTTTTCTGTTCATGCATGCATATTCGATTCTATTTATACGACTGTTAGATTTCTCCTTTTTCGACTTTACTAAAAAGCTGCATGATTTCTATCTGTAACTACCGCACTAACTTCAGTTAACTCTACTTATTTTCACTGCATGATTTTTCTCTGCAACTGCCCCTGTAACTGTCATTCTGCTTTCAGTTGACTGTCAGTAAGCGTGTTGTTGCGACCTGTCGCGAAATCGTGACACTTCTGTCTCTTTCTGCCCTTCTCGCCTTTTACCCGCGAAAATACAGCATGTCACGAAATCATGACATTCTCGGCCTCCTTGTTCACTTCTTCGCTTGCAACCATAAAAACCAGACATGTCATGAAATCATGACACATTCTCCCTCTCGCTACTCTACTTGGCTTGCTCTAGCGAAAACAAAACATGTCACGAAATCGTGACATCTTTCTCTGCCTTGTGCCTTTTCTGTCGTTCACCTGCGAAATCGAAACATGTCATGAAATTGTGACATCTTCGCTGCCTTGTCTCTTTTCTGTCTTTGGCCAGAAAATGAACATGTCACGAAATTGCGACACTTCTCTTGCCTTATGTCCTTTTTTTGCTCCTGAAACCGAACATGTCACGAAATCGTGACATCTTCTGCCTTGTATCTTTTCGCTTTGGCCCTGAAAACGAACATGTCAAAATCGTGACACTTCTCTCTTGCCTTATGCCTTTTGTCTTTGGCCATGAAAACACATGTCACGATATCGTGACAAATTTCTCCTTGCCTTTGAAAATTTTTGAAAGTGACACTTTTTTCCTTATGCTTTTTCTTAAACTTGGAAAGTGACACTTGTCTTTAAATGAAACTTTTCTCTTGCTTTAAATGAAATGACACTTTCTCCTTAGCTTTTCTTCAAACGAACATGTCATGAAATCATGACACTTTTTCTCCTTGGCACTTTCTCTTTGAACCTATCATGAAATCGTGACACTTTTCATCCTTAGCGCTTTCTCTTCGAACCTGTCATGAAATCGTGACACTTTTCATCCTTAGCACTTTCTCTTCGAACCTGTCGTGAAATCGTGACACTTTTCATCCTTGGCACTTTCTCTTCGAACCTGTCACGAAATCGTGACACTTTTCATCCTTGGCGCTTTCTCTTCGAACCTGTCGTAAAATCATGACACTTTTCATCCTTGGCGCTTTCTCTTCGAACATGTCATGAAATCGTGACAGTTTTCCTTGCAAGCGCTTCTTCTTCGAACATGTCACGAAATCGTGACAGTTTTCCTTGCAAGCGCTTCTTCTCCGAACATGTCATGAAATCATGACAGTTTTCTTACTTGCCTTCTTTGCTTCCAACATGTCATGAAATCATGACAGTTTTCTTACTTGCCTTCTTTGCTTCCAACATGTCATGAAATCATGATAGTTTTCTTACTTGCCTTCTTTGCTTCTTTCTCAACATGTCGTGAAATCATGACAGTTTTGTTTGCGCCTTCTCTCTCCTCGTCCATGTCATGAAATCATGACAATTTTGCTTGTGCCTTCTCTCTCCTCGTCCATGTCATGAAATCATGACGTTTTTCTTTCTGCCTTCTTTCTTCTCAACCTGTCATGATATCGCGACAGAAAACATGTCGCGATATCGCGATAGTTTTCTTACTTGTCTTTTTCTTTGATTTTTTGAATCTGGGTCACTTCTGTTTTCTTGGAATTTCATTGAACATGATCTGACTGACCTCTGAACTCCTGTCCACTGCTTCAACTGATCTGTCTATCTGTGTTGACAACAATGACAATACTTTTGCTGCACCTTGCTCAACAATCTCCCCCTTTGGAATTGTTGGCAACACTCATGCACTCTTCTGTAATTCTTCTCCCCCTTTGACAATAATACCAAAGGGCTGCTGCAGACTCCCCCTGAGTCTATACACAACATTCTCAGATACACATTGTTATAGTTAGCAAAAATCATGAATATGAGCAAAACTATAAACATAGGTATAAATACTCCCCCTGAGAATGTGATCCCAGTTGATAGTCAGTTCTTGTGAAATGTGACTACTCCCAACTTACTCCGAAGGTACTCAAAAACTTCCTTGGGCAATGGTTTTGTGAATATATCTGCTACTTGCTCTGTAGTCGGAACAAAGTCTAATTTGACCTCACCTTCTGCAACTTTATCCTTCAAGAAGTGATACCGGATTGCAATATGTTTGGTTCGAGAATGCATAACCGGATTCTTTGATATGTTTATAGCACTGGTGTTATCACATTTTACTGAAATTGGCTCTTTGAAGTGAATACCAAGATCTTTCAGTGTTTGTCTCATCCATAATATCTGTGTACAGCATGTTGTTGCTGCAATATATTCTGCCTCTGTTGTGGATAAAGAGATTGATTCTTGTTTCTTGTTGTGCCATGCTACCAGTCTGTCTCCAAGATAAAATGCTCCTCCACTAGTACTCTTTCTGTCATCAATACATCCTGCCCAATCTGCATCAGAATATGCAATAAGAGTGAAGTCCTTACCTTTTGGGTACCACAACCCATACTCCATAGTACCCTTGAGGTACCTAAAAATCCTCTTTATGAGCTGTCACATGAGTCTCTTTGGGACTAGCCTGGAAATCTTGCTACCATGCATACTTCCTGTAATATATCTGGTCTAGTGGCTATCAAATACAGTAGGCTTCCAATCATAGACCTGTACATGGTTTGATCTACATCTGGAGATTTGTCATCCTTGCTCAACTTGCAACCTGTTGTCATGGGAGTGCTGACAGGTTTACTATCCTCCATTGTGAACTTTTTTAGCATTTCTTTCACATATTTTACTTGGGAGATAAAAATGCCCTTTTCACTTTGATTGACTTGCAGTCCGAGGAAATAAGAAAGTTCACCAATCATTGACATCTCAAATTCTGTCTTCATTTTATTTGCTATGTCTTTACAAGACTTATCATGACTGCTGCCAAAAATGATATCATCTACATAAACAACAAGGACAATAAGATTGCCATTTTCTATTTTAACATATAGATTGTTGTCCACCAAACCTTTCTTGAACCCTTGTTTAATAAGATAGTTATCCGACCTTGCATACCATGCTCTGGGTGCCTGCTTCAGACCATACAACGCTTTCTTTAACCTGTAAACAAAATCGGGATTGTCACCGAGTTGGAAGCCATCTGGTTGTTCAATGTATACCTCTTCTTCCAGTTTTCCATTCAAAAATGCTGATTTTACGTCCATTTGATATACTTTGAAATTTTTATGGACTGCTAAAGCCAGAAACATTCTAATTGCTTCTAGTCTGGCTACTGGTGCAAAGGTTTCCTCAAAATCAATGCCTTCAACCTGAGCATAGCCTTTACAGACCAATCTTGCCTTATTTCTGACAACTTTTCCATCTTCATTTAATTTATTTCGAAAAATCCATTTAGTACCGATTATGTTTTTATTTCTTGGTCGTGGTACTAATTCCCAGGTTTTGTTTTTCTCAATCTGATCTAGTTCTTCATTAATTGCCTTCATCCAACTTTCATCTGTGTTGGCTTCAGCAATATTTTTGGGTTCAATGCTTTGGATAATAAAGAGTAGTTCCTTATTACTGCTCTTCTTGTCTGAATACCAATAGTTGGGTCCCCAATAATCTGTTCTTTGGGATGATTTTTCTGCAATTACTTGTTTTGAATTTCTTGTTCTCTTCTTCTTCGAGTCAATTCTTAAATCAGTTGAGTCAATTTTTTGATTTTCTTCTGTTCTTATTTCTTCATCTCCTTCAATGACTTCTTCATAAATGGGGTAGTTTTCTTGATACGTAGCTTCTCTTTCTCTACCTTCATCAACTTTAACATCAGCACTCTCAATAATTTTCTTTAGCCGCTTGTTGTAACATGTGTAGGCTTTGCTTTTAGTTGAGTAACCGAGAAAAATACCTTCGTCAGCTCTATCTTTGAACTTACCGAGATTATCTTCAGTTCGTTTGATATAACACTTACTGCCGAACACTTTGAAGTATCTTGTTGTTGCTTTCTGCTCGAACCACAGTTCATACGGTGTTTTGCTTTCATGTGTTCTTAGCATGCACCTATTTTGAATGTAAACTGCAGTATGTACTGCCTCTTTCCAGAATCTATCGGCTATTTTGTTCTCAGCCAACATTGTCCGTGCCATTTCTTGCACAGTCTTGTTCTTCCTTTCAACAACACCATTCTGCTGAGGTGTCCTTGTTGCTAAAAACTGTCTTCTAATCCCATATTTTTGATAGTATTCTGCAAACTCCTCTGAGATAAACTCTCCTCCTCTGTCTGATCTTAGGCATTTAATTCTTTTTCCAATCCGATTCTCAACCTGCTTTTTAAAAATCTTGAACATCTCAAAGGCATCTGATTTAAGCTTTAAAAATAATACCCATGTCATTCTGGAGTAGTCATCTATGAACAACATAAAATATTTGTCACCATTTATGCTTTGTGTTCTCATGGGTCCACATAAATCAGTATGTATCAGCTCTAACGGTTTTTTGGTGAAATATTCCTTTGCTTTAAATGTGGATCTGGTTTGCTTCCCTTTTTGGCATGAAGCACAGATGCTATTTACTGGTTTGCCAATGGTAGGTATATCTCTTACTGCTCTTTTTGAACTTATTTTTACCAGATTGTCAAAGCTAATATGACCGAGCCTCTTGTGCCACAACCAATTTTCATCTTCTTGTCCAATCAAGCATGATCCTTCTGAAGTTTCTGAGAGAGTATATAGATTTCTAGAAGTCCTCGATCTAGTGGCTATTAGCTTTCCACTGTGAGCTTTTCTGACTTCACAGCCCTGCTTCTTAAAAGTGACTTCATGACCTCTGTCATAGATTTGACTTACACTCAGTAAGTTGTGTTTCAAACCAATCACAAACAGAACTTCTTTGGAACTGATCTTTCCATCATTTATCTTGATTGATCCTTTGCCAACTATCTTGGCTCCATCATTATTTCCAAACTTTACTGAGCCCCCTTCATATTTCTGAAGCTTTTCAAATTTTTGTTTATCTCCTGTCATGTGACTGGAGCATCCACTATCCAATATCCATGGTGCAGATTTGTTCTGTGCTTTGAATGTTGTCTGTACAATCAATGATTCCTTTTCTTCTTTGAGTTGCTCTTTTTCTTTCCATTCTGATTTGACTGTAGTTTTGGTCACTTGTTTAGACTTTTCTTTGTCAGTGGCCTGTGCATGTTTATCTGGGAATTTTTTGTTTTGCCTTAAACTGTTTGGTTGAGTTCTTCTTCCTTGATATTTATTTGCTGCATATGTGCTTCTACAGTTTCTTGCAATGTGACCAAAGTTATGACAGTTATAACATTCTACTGCATAATCCATCAAAGGTGCAAAGACATTTCTACTGGTAAAATTTCTTTGTCCTATATTATAAATGCAGTCTGAAATCTTATGACCGTAAGTATTGCATTTAAAACAATAACCAGAAAAGGAATGATTGAATCTGGGAGTTGGTCTTTGCCAATTTGTAGTAGGAGCCACAAATTTTCTTCTCCTTTGATGTATGACTTTTGTGAATCCCTCATTGTCAACAGTCTTCTCGTGCCTGGCATTGTTGCTTTCTTTTGCAAGATTCATTTTTCTTTGATCAACCTTGATTTTATCCTCTTTCTTTACTGGTTCTATAGTTATGACCTTTGATTCACTTGATGATTCTCCTTCGACAAACCCCAAGCCAAACTTGATGCCTGTAGTCCTCTGACTATTTATAATCTTTTCAAGCTTTGCAGAACTTCCTTCAAGTTTGTGATAGCAGCTCAATTTTTGATTCTTTTCTTCTAGCCGCATTCTTAAAACAACAATCTCTTCTTCTAGTTTGCTGCACTCATCTATTCTCATGGTTAACTGTACTTCAAGTTCTTCAGACATTTTCTTAAATTCTTCTATCTGTACTTTCAAACTATTTATAATGTCATTCGCATCCTCAAGCTTTCTTGAGACCTTATTATTCTTTTTCCTTTCTGACTTCAACTCTTTAAGTGCAGCAACCAACTCACCTTCCAGATAAACTTCAACCTCATCCTTATTTTTTGTATCACCTTCCTATTTTTCTTCTGTTTTTGCTTCTTCAAATGCCATGAACAGAGCTTCACCTGTTTCTTCTTTAGAATCTTCACCTGAGCTATCTTCAGAAGAGCTGACATTCTTGGATATGAAACTTTTCTTTTTGAAATTGCTTTTTCTAAAATTTGGTTTCTTCTTCCAGTCACTTCTTTCTTGGTGTGACCCTTCATCACTTTTGGTTTTCTCATTCATTGGACACTTAGCTGCAAAGTGACCGACCCCTCCATAATTGAAACACTTAAACGGCAACTTTCCTCTATATTTTCCTTTTCCTTTTGTAAGTTTTCGAACAAAGTTGGCTTCCATTTCATCCGATGTCTCTTCAACCTTAGATTCTTGTTCAGCTTTTGTATTCTTGTGTGCTTTAAAAGTAGCTTCTTTGTCTATGGGCTTAGTTTGTCCTATTCTCATTTCGTATGCAGTCAAGGAACCATGCATCTCGTCCATGCTAAAATTGTTTAGATCTTTAGCCTCTTCTATTGTAGAAACTTTAGAATTAAATCTTTTGTGAAGAGTTCTAAGTACCTTTTTCATGACAACTGCATCTTCGATCTCTTCGTCGAGTCCTCTGATTGCATTAATGACTCCATTGACTCTCAGCATATAGGTCTCTATGTTCTCTTCGTCATTCATTTGTAATGCCTCGAACTGAGCTCGATGAGTTTGCAGTTTGGCTTCCTTGATCTTGTTGTCTCCTTCATGAATGCTTTTCAGTTTGTCCCATATGTCTTTTGCCGATTTACAGCTCATGACCCTTATCAGTTCACTGTCTACTAGCCCACACATTATTGCATTCTTTGCTTTGGAGTTATTCTCAGATAGTTTCTTATCGACAGCATCTGTTGGAGGAGTAGTGGGTGCTGTGTATCCACTTTCTACTGACTCCCAAATGTCGTATCCTAAAGCACTCAGATATGTCTGCATCCTGAGTCTCTAGAATGAGTAATTAGTTCCATTGAACAAAGGAGCTTTGTTTGATGAAAATCCTTCACTACCCGCCATTGTGTTCCTTCCAAGATCACCTTAGCTGATTAAGCTTGTTCAGGAACCTTGCTCTGATACCAATTGATATTCTCACAATGACACTGAGAGGGGGGGTGAATCGGTGTTGCTAAAAATCTAATCTGCAACTCTTAAAACTGAAACAACCAGAACTTGAAAATAGATAAAACAATAAACACAAGAGAGCACACCACAACACACAATGTAACGAGGTTCACCAATTTGGCTACTCCTCAAGAATGACTGCTTGGACTACGGTCCAAATCTAGCCTTTGCAAAACACCGATTTTACAATCTGTTTACCAGCACCCACTGGAAGGAGCACCAACCCCTGATTTATCTGCACCAACAGAAAGGAGCACCAACCCCTATCCAAGCACCTACTTGGATCCCTATTTTGAAAGATATATTACTGACATACAAATGCCTTCACTTTTTCAAGACCCTGATTGGTCTCCAATTTATCAAAATACAGTAAATACTCACTGCTCAACCTGTCGCTCTCTTACAACACTCTTCTCACCCTCTTTCGGTAGCACTTTCACATATTCAGCAGCAACATTATTCTTCACGTAGACCTATTTTTATAACATATTATTCTCTATTTTTAACTTCCATTTTTACGCATGCAACCCGTAACTGTTTCTTAATGTAACTCCTTTTGCGTATTTAGAGTGGGCATTTCATTAAATACGTTACATGCAATATATACCTCTTCCATGACTGTTTGTCCTCTCGGTCATGATTGTTCATGTTCTTTTCTGTTCATGCATGCATATTCGATTCTATTTATACGACTGTTAGATTTCTCCTTTTTTGACTTTACTAAAAAGCTGCATGATTTCTATCTGTAACTGCCGCACTAACTTCAGTTAACTCTACTTATTTTCACTGCATGATTTTTCTCTGCAACTGCCCCTGTAACTGTCGTTCTGCTTTCAGTTGACTGTCAGTAAGCGTGCTGTTGCGACCTATCATGAAATCATGACACTTCTGTCTCTTTCTACCCTTCTCACCTTTTACCCATGAAAATATAGCATGTCACAAAATCATGACATTCTCGGCCTCCTTGTTCACTTCTTCGCTTGCAACCGCGAAAACCAGACATGTCATGAAATCATGACATTCTCGGCCTCCTTGCTACTCTACTTCGCTTGCTTTAGCGAAAACAAAACATGTCACGAAATCGTGCACATCTTTCTCCCTTGTGCCTTTTTCGTTCACCGGAAAGAACATGTCGACGAAATCATGACATCTTTGCTCCTTGTCTCTTTTCTGTCTTTGGCCCGTGAAAACTAAACATGTCATGAAATCGTGACACTTCTCTTGCCTTATGCCTTTTCTATCTTTGGCCCACGAAACTGGAACATGTCACGAAATCGTGACATCTTCATCCTTGTCTCTTTTCTGTCTTTGACGTGAAACTAAACATGTCACGAAATCATGACATTTCTCTTGCCTTATGCCTTTTCTGTCTTTGGCCCATGAAAATAGAACATGTCATGAAATCGTGACACTTCTCTTGCTTACTTCTCCGTTACCTTGAAATGACTTTTCCTTGCTTTCCTTAAAACATGTCATGAAATCGTGACACTTTTTCTCCTTGGCACTTTCTCTTCGAACCTGTCATGAAATCATGACACTTTTCATCCTTAGCGCTTTCTCTTTGAACCTATCATGAAATCATGACACTTTTCATCCTTAGCGCTTTCTCTTCGAACCTGTCATGAAATCGTGACACTTTTCATCCTTGGCGCTTTCTCTTCGAACCTGTCATGAAATCGTGACACTTTTCATCCTTAGCGCTTTCTCTTCGAACCTGTCATGAAATCATGACACTTTTCATCCTTGGCGCTTTCTCTTCGAACATGTCATGAAATCGTGACACTTTTCCTTGCAAGCACTTCTTCTTCGAACATGTCACGAAATCATGACAGTTTTCCTTGCAAGCGCTTCTTCTCCGAACATGTCACGAAATCATGACAGTTTTCTTACTTGCCTTCTTTCTCCAACATGTTGTGAAATCATGACAGTTTTCTTACTTGCCTTCTTTGCTTCCAACATGTCACGAAATCATGACAGTTTTCTTACTTGCCTTCTTTGCTTCCAACATGTCACAAAATTGAGGTGTTCCCACTTGGCTTCTTTGCCTGCAACATGTCACGAAATCATGACAGTTTTGTTTGTGCCTTCTCTCTCCTCGTCCATGTCACGAAATCATGACAATTTTGCTTGTGCCTTCTCTCTCCTCGTCCATGTCATGAAATCGTGACGTTTTTCTTTCTGCCTTCTTTCTTCTCAACCTGTCGCGATATCGCGACAGAAAACATGTCGCGATATCGCGACAGTTTTCTTACTTGTCTTTTTCTTTGATTTTTTGAATCTGGGTCACTTCTGTTTTCTTGGAATTTCACTGAACATGATCTGACTGACCTCTGAACTCCTGTCCACTGCTTCAACTGATCTGTCTGTCTATGTTGACAACAATGACAATACTTTTGCTGCACCTTGCTCAACATATAATTGGCACCAAATGGATTTTCAGAAACAAGTTAAATGAAGAGGGTCAGGTAGTTAGAAATAAAGCAATATTGGTATGCAAAGGTTATAGCACAGGTTGAAGGGATTGATTTTGATGAAACATTTTCTCTTGTTGCATGACTTGAGGCCATAAGAATGTTTTTAGCTTTCTCAAGTTTAAATAATTTCAAAGTATATAAAATGGATGTTAAATCATTGTTTCTCAATGGTGTCTTGGAATAAGAGGTCTAAATTGAGCAACCTGAGGGGTTCAACCTAAATGATAAGCCAAAATATGTATGAATATTAAAGAAGGATTTTTTATGGACTAAATCAAGCTCCTAGAGTTTAGTATTCAAGGTTGGATAAGTATCTTTAGGAATAGGGTTTTATGAAAGGAATAATGGATAGTAACTTATACATCAAAAATGAAGGAAATGACTTACTAATTGTGGTTTTTTATGTGGATAATATCATTTTTTGAGGTAATAATGATAGTATGTGTCAAAAATTTGAAATTTCAATGCTTGGTGAGTTGTCCTTCTTTCTTGAACTATAGATTTCATAATCAGAAAAGAGTGTATTTCTCTCACAAACCAAGTACATAATGTAGACACCTAAAATGCATCATTTTTAGGAGACTACTCATATGGGCACATCAAAAGACAATATGAATGATCTTGGACCTTTCCAAGAGCTAAAAATGGCCCTAAACACTCATAAGGGGTAGTTTTAGCCCATTCAGGCTCAACCACTATCGACCATAGCGACTGCCAACTCAGGCTACTAAAGCTGAGAGTGGTCATGACTAGCCACTACTCTGGATAGTGACTAGCACTAAAATGCAAATTGGCCATGAATGTAGGTCAGAATCACACAGTCTGACTACACTTGCATTGGATTCGAGCAGTTTCTAGCATGGATCTCCTAGATCTCCTCCTGACTGCCCCTTCCATACAAATTTGTGATTGAGCCTTCCCCTCTAATGGTCAGTTACATGTAGATCTAGCTCTTGGCTTCTCCAGGAAGCCAAGATCTGGATCTGGGAGGTCTACATATTCATCCTCCCAAGAATAAGAAATATCTAGAAATATTTGAGTTTTTATGGAATGAAACCCTAGCAAAATGGAGAGCTATTTCATTTCCCTTTGAGGAGTAATGAAGTGTTGTTCGATTGAGAAATGACAAAGCACCATTCAAGCATTCAGTTCCACATGAGCATCATCACCAATCCATATTTGGACATGAAGGTGACCCTTGAACATCAATTTAGATGAAGTATTGAGTGTCACAGCCCCTGGTTTGCGAGGTAAAAAAATTTAGTTCACGACTGCTATCTTTGACAACGGCTTACAGGCATAGCCTAGGGTTTGAGACATTATTTCCTAATTTGTAGCACAGTTTTATTATTTCTTCATATGATATTACCATAGATCTATATTTTACATTATATTTGCATGGTATTTTCTTAATTATTAATGCATTTCTACTTTTATTTATATTTTTATGCTTTCATCATGTTTATATGTCATTTCATGCAGATCTTCAAAAGAAGCCTCATCATGAGGGGCCGCATATGCTACTGATTATTCTCTATTAGTTCTTATACGTAGATCACAGGTTCTTGGACCAGTTCAAAGCATCTTTGGCATCATATCCCTCTGAGCAAGTGATAAGAAGGCATCAGTAAGCCCTTGAAAAAACTTGTGTATGAATCTGGTAGGCCTATGAAGTGCACCATCCCCATTTAGGGGCTATTTCATTTCATTTGTAATCATTGTATCAATAAATTGGTATCCCTAATAGGTACCTATCTATAAATGAAGTTTCAAATGAATTAATAAAAGAGATCTTGTATTTTTCTTGTTAATTCTCTATTCTTCATGCTTTAATGGTTTCATATTTGATATTATGCTACAAGTAGATTAGGTTTAATACTTCATGGGGTCGTACAAATGGTGATCACGATGGGACTCCCACTTGGTTTTATTTATTTTTATTGATTTACTAATATTTTATGTGTTTTCTAGGTGCAGTTCTATTCGATCTTAGTGATAGCGACTAACAGGTAGAGGCTACTTTTGAAGACAGTGGCCAGGAGTAGCCACTCTAGTCGACAACGACCAGCAAAAAAAATGCAATAGAGGTGAGCCTGTGCTTCATCACTTGTGGATTTTAGGTTGGGACAACTCTCTACTATTTTTCCTTTATTTGTCTGTAGTTTTTTTCTAGAATACAATAGAGAAAATATCATATAATTAGAAAAAAGTAGAAAAAAAAAAAAAAAAAATGCATAAAGCTTCTTAGTTTTCTTAGTTTTATTCTAGTCGCTGCTAGGAACAGTGGACCTCTAGTTTTAGATCCAGCCTTGTATCTAGCGGTCTAGGTTTATTTTTAAATATTTCTTGATTGGGATCCAGCTAGAGGCCAATGCTTCATAAAGTAGCAATGCATTCTGTAAAAAGCATAGAATTAGTTAAATATGTATTTTTCTGAAAATAAAACATTTCTTTTTAGGTATATAGGAAAGTGTTGAGCAAGGTGCAGCAACAGTATTGTCATTATTGTCAACACAGTCAGACAGATCGGTTGATGCAGTGAACAGGAGTTAAGAGGTTCTTCAGAGTATGTACAGTGATTTTCCAAAAGATCGAAGTGGCCCATATACAAAAAATCAAAAGAAAATCACAAGGAAGAAAACTATCACGATATCATGACATGTTGAGCAAGAAAGAAAAACTGTCACGATATCGCGACATGTTGAGGAAGAAAGAAAAAATGTGACGATATCGCGACATGTTGAGCAAGAAAGAAAAACTGTTGCGATATCGTGACATGTTGAGAAGAAAGAAAAATTGTCATGATTTCACGACATGTTCGGAGAGAAAATGCAAGCAAGCAAAACTGTTGCAATTTTGTGACATGTTCGGAGAGAAAGCACAAGCAAGCAAAACTGTCATGATTTCGTAACATGTTCGGAGAGCAAGTGCAAGCAAGCAAAACTGTCATGATTTTGTGACATTTTTGGAGAGAAAGCGCAAGCAAGCAAAACTATCATGATTTCGCGACATGTTCGGAGAGAAAGCACAAGCAAGCAAAACTATCGTGATTTTGCGACATGTTGGAAGAGAGAAAGGCAAGTAGAAAAAGTGTCACGATTTCATGACATATTGCAAGAGAGAGAGTCCGAAAGAAAAAGTGTCGCAATTTCATGACATATTGCAAGAGATATTATACGGAAGAAAAAGTGTCATGATTTCATGACATATTGCAAGAGAGAGAGTCCGAAAGAAAAAGTGTCACGATTTTGCGACATATTGCAAGAGAGATTGTATGGAAGAAAAAGTGTCACGATTTCATGACATATTGCAAGAGAGAGAGTCCAAAAGAAAAAGTGTCATGATTTCGTGACATATTGCAAGAGAGATTGTACGGAAGAAAAAGTGTCACGATTTTGTGACATATTGCAAGAGAAAGAGACTAGGAGAAAAAGTGTCACGATATCGTGACATGTCGGGTTTTCGTGACCCGAAGGCAAGAGAAAGAGCAAAGGAGAAAAAGTGTCGCGATATCACAACATGTTGGGTTTTCATGACCCGAAGGCAAGAGAAAGACCAAATGAGAAAAAGTGTCACGATATCGCGACATGTCGGGTTTTCATGACCCGAAGGCAAGAGAAAGAGCAAAGGAGAAAAAGTGTCACGATATCGCGACATGTCGGGTTTTCGTGAACCAAAGGCAAGAGAAAGAGCAAAGGAGAGAAAGTGTCATGATTTCACGACATGTCGCATTTTCACGACTAAAGGAGGAGAGAGAAAGTAAGAAGGTAGAAGTGTCATGATATCATGACAAAAGTAAAGAGGAAGAGTACAAGGAGGCGAAAGTGTCGCGATATCGTGACATGTTGTGTTTTTGCTGGTACAAGCCAAGAAGAGTAGCAAGGAGGCAAAAGTGTCATGATATCGTGACATGTTGTGTTTTCATGAGTACAAGCAAACAAAAGAAGCAAGGAGGTGAAAGTGTCCCAATATTGCGACATGTTATGTTTTCATGGGTACAAGCCAAGAAAAGAAGCAAGGAGGTGAAAGTGTCATGATATCGCGACATGTGTTTTCATGGGCAAAGTCCGAGAAGAGGACAAAGAGGTAGAAGTGTCATGATTTCATGATAGGTCACTTTGGCGTGAGCTAAGAAGAGAACCCAGCTGAAATAAGATATGTGACAGTTAACTGAAGTTATACGGCAGTTACAAATGCAGTTGCAAAATAAAATCATGCAGCTAAAATAAGAAGAGTTAACTGAAGTCATACGGTAGTTACAGGTGCAGTTGCAGAATAAAATCATGCAGCTAAAATAAGAAGAGTTAACTGAAGTCAGTACATCCATTACAGGTGCAGTTACAGAGAAAAATCATGCACATAAAATAAGAAAAGTGAACTAAAGTCAGAATGACAATTACAAGGCCAATTATGGAGTGAAATCATCGAGCGATGGTTAAACTAAAAGTCATCAGTCAAAGACCAAACAAAGAGCCGTAACTATTAATAGAATGCATGAGATAATACTGTGTGATAAAGGAGTTACATATAGAAGTTTCTATTAATAAGTTGCATGCAAAAATATGGAAGTTAAAAATAGAATCAGAACTTTGTTATAAAAGGAGGTCTGCGTGGAGAATTACAGTACTGCTGAAACAGTGGGAAAGTGCTACAAAAAGGAGTGTCGTAAGAGAGCGTTTAGCAGAGCCATGAGATCCATAAGAGTGTAGTAAGAAGCACAGCAAGAGGGTTGTAAGAGGGTCATAAAATTGCAGTAAGAAGAGTCTTAAGTGTGTATGGTGTTTTGGTGAATAGCGAGAGAGGTTGGGTTAGCAATAGACCAGTCAGGGTCTTGTATAAGTGAAGGTATGTTTATGTCAATCTAATAGTTTCAAAATTGCAGTCCAAGTTGGTTCTTGGAATTAGGGGTTGGTGCTCCTTTCTGTTGGTGCAGATAAATTAGGGGTTGGTGCTCCTTTCTGTTGGTGCATATAAATTAAGGGTTGGTGCTCCTTTTTGTTGGTGCAGATAAATCAGGGGTTGGTGCTTTTTCCAGTGGGTGCTGGTAAATTGATTATAAAATTGATATTTTATAAAGGCTAGATTTGGATGGGAGTCCAAACAGTCAATTTTTTATGAGTAGCCAAAACTGGTGAACCTCGGTACATATTGTGTTGTGTGATGCTCTCTTGTTATATTTGCTTTATGTGGTTTTAATTTTTCATTTTTTTGGCTTTAAGAGTTGAAGTTTTTAAGTTTTAAAGAGCCACACTGATTCACCCCCCCTCTTAGTGTCATTGTGAAACTAACAATTGGTATCAGAGCCAAGTTCTTGAACAAAGCTTAACCAGCTAGGGTGATCTTGGATTAGTACGCAATGGCAGGTGGTGAAGGCTTCTCATCAAACAAAGCACCATTGTTGGACAAAACTAATTACACATTTTGGAAACTCAGGGTGTATACATATATTTGTGCTTTGGGATACGACATTTTGGATTCAGTAGATAGTGGATACACAATACCCACCACTCCTCCAATCGATGTTGTCGGTAAGAAACTGTTTGAGAATAACTCTAAAGCAAAGAATGCTATCATGTGTGGTTTAGTGGACAACAAACTGATAAATATTATGAGTTGTAAAATGGCAAAAGACATGTGGGACAAACTAAGGAGCATTCATGAAGGAGACGACAAGATCAAGGAGGCCAAGTTACAAATGCATTGAGCTCAGTTCAAAGCATTAAATATGAATGACAATGAGAACATAGAGGCATACATGCTAAGAGTTAATGGAATCATTAATGCGATTAGAGGACTTGGTGAGGAAATGGAAGATGTTGTTGTCATGAAAAAGGTACTAAGATCTCTTCTCCAAATATTTGATTCTAAAGTTTCAGCAATAGAAGAAGCTAAAGATCTAAATACTTTTAGTATGGATGAGATGCATGGTTTTTTGACTGCATATGAGATGAGAATAGGAAAATCTAAACCCATAGACAGAGAAGCTGCTTTCAAAGCCCATAAAAATATGAAAGCAAAACAAGAATCCGAGGAAGAAGAAACATCAGATGAAATGGAAGCAAACTTTGTTTGAAAACTAAAAATGGGAAAAGGAAAATACAGAGGAAAGTTACCGTTTAAATGTTTCAATTATGGAGGCATTGGGCATCTTGCAGCTAAATGTCCACTTAATGAGAAGAACATAAGTGATGAAGGATCACACCAAGAAAGAAGTGACTGGAAGAACAAAACAAATTTTAGAAAAGGCAACTTCAAGAAGAACAGTTTCATCTCCAAGAATTTTAGTTCATTAGAAGACAGCTGTAGTGAGGATTCTGAAGAGGAAATAGGTGAAGTTCTTTATATGGCACTCAAAGAAGAAAAAATAGAAAAAGAACATGTGATGAAAACCTAGAGGTTGAAGTAGATCTAGAAGGTGAGTTGATCGTTGCACTTGAAGAGTTGGGTTTAGAAAGGAAAAAGAACAAAATATTGTCCAAGAATTTGGAAGAATATGAGGATAATATTGAAGATCTCTTCTTACAAATTCATAAATCCAAGAAACTAGAAGAAGCCTTGAAGTCACAGATCAATGAGAAAGAGATTGTTTGCTGCAAACAAGAAGAGGAGATTGTGTTATTGAGGAAACAACTAGAAGAGGCCAATACAAATCTCAAATTTGAGAAGAGCACAGAGCTGCTAGATAAAATGATAAGGCAACAAAGAAGACCCATGTGTAAGCTTGATCTTGGATGTGAAGTTGAACAACCTTCATCTTTTAAATCTACAGAGAAGAAGAAATCCACTACTGAAGGATCAAAGCAAGAAAATCTTGAAGTTGAATCCTCAAAAGGAAGAAAATCTCAAAGGAGATCTATAGCAAAGCGACCACAACAAAAGAGGTTCTATCACTCTCACTTTATTCATAATAACGCTTTTAATAGCTATTGTTTTAGATGCAACCATTATGGTCACAAGGCAATTTATTGTGGATTGAATAATAGATCAAAGAGTTATGCTGGTAGAAATACATCTATTATTCCAGTTGAAAACCATGTGCAATGTTTTAAATGTAATGGTCATGGGCACATAGCAAGGTCTTTTCCAAGAAATTTTGTATCTAATCTAAGGCAAGACGGTAGATTTCATCAGACATAAAGAATGCAACACAGAAGAAATCATGTGCATCAAAGAAAGGAAAATAATCATCCATCAAGGATGCACAAGAGACAACCACCCAAGAGAAATGTTCAAGTTCATGAAAAGGTTCAAAATAGGGATGCAGTTGAAAAACTCAAGCCCAAGTTCAAGAAATATTGGAGAAAGAAAGAAGAGAGGAAATCATGTCTCCTTGGACTAAAGGAGACTACTCCTCTATTGCACTAAGTAGCTCTAGGTAGCACATCTTCAAGGGGAGCAATCTTAAAGTTTTATTTTAAATCTCCTATGTTGTTTGGTTATCTGAGGATGAAAGGCAAGTAGTCAGGGGGATTTGTCGTATAGTTGTCAAAATGTGTTTCAGTTCATGTAGATATTTGTGGAGGTAATAAGTAGGAGCATGAGATGTTGGCTTGAAAGAGTCATCTTTTTATTATTGTAAAATCTCTCTGGTGATGGCGGTTACAATAGTAGATAGTGTCAAACTGATGTGCTTTAGTAGAACAACATGGTGAATAGCTAGGTTTTTGATGTAGCAACGGATAGGTGTTATCTGAGATAAAACATTTAGCACAGGTCGACGTTTCATGGAAGCATAAGCTGGTAGGTGCTAGTTTTGAAGCCTGTAACATTCCCAATCTATAGATAAAATAGAATCTATGTTGTGAGTACGTCTCAATTCATCTACCAATATCAAGGGAGGACTATGTTAAATCTCTTCATGATCATTATGAAAATTACTGCCAACGTGTATGTGGAAAGCGTGAGGTTCTTAACCAAAAATACAACACATTGTTTGGTATAAGAGAGCATCAATTTTCTCTAAAGAAATAGCCGTTATCAAAGAGATGCCATAGTCAAAGCAAATAGTGGTACTAGCACCCAGTTGGTCAAGAGTGCAAAATGGCACATGAAATGCAAAGACATTGAGTAGCCCTGACATATGCCCTAGCAAGAAGTAGAATATCGAGTGTTGATGACTGCATGCAAATTGAGGTTCTAATGCTAGATGTAACGGTCCATTGTCAATACCTGCATAGGTGATGAAAACATTCATGGTAGCCATTAGAAACCAGAGAAATTTAGTTGCACAATGGATGTGAAGCAAAGTCGTTAGTCACGAAGGAGGTGGCAGTCAAAAGGCTAAAGAAATTATGCACAAGGCTGCCTGGAGAGTCGGTCACTTTTGATTTGGGAGTAACTTTTGCGTAGCTGAGAGTTGCGTGTTGATCAAACTATGCTAAAAAGTTCACAATGGAGGATTGTAAGCCAGTTAGCACTCCCATGACGACAGGTTGCAAGTTGAGCAAGGATGAAAAATCTCCAGATGTTGATCAAACCATGTATAGATCTAAGATTGGGAGCCTACTGTATTTGACAGCTACCAGACCAGATATCTTGCAGGCAGTTTGCATGGTAGCATGATTTTAGGCTAATCCCAAGGAGACTCATGTGACAACATTATGGTGGTTGATTTTTGAAATATCATTGGAAGGAAAATGATTGTTTGTGGTTTCCTTTTCGAACGTGGTTGGTTGAATGCATCAAGGTTTTCTGAATTGAGAGTTATGTTTAAACCTTGTGTTATAAGCATAGTGTTTGAAGCCCATTGGTTGTGAAAGAACTTGAGTTAGAAAATAACATGAGTATCATTGTTATGTGATATTTATGGCTGAGCATTGTTGGAAATATTTGAGTTGGTTGATACATACTTGGACTAGGGTTGTGTGAGAGAGATTTGTCCCTTGTGATGATTGATTGAGTTGATTTGATTGGGCCTAGTCAAGTTATGTGTGAAGTGATTTTTAAAGTTCTATGAAATAAATTATTCCATCACTCATTGTTGAGTTCATTTTGAGTACTACTTGAGCTTGTTATTCAACATTGGACAAGTTCTGTGTGAGCTTGTTATTCAGCATTGGACAAGTTCTATGTGAGTTTGTTAAGCAAGTTCTGTGTGAGCCTATTGAAAGAGTACAGAGGACAAATTATCAATGGATAGAGATCCAGCATCCAACACAGTTGAAGATAGATCTGAGTGAGGATTCTTCAAGTTGAGAGAGGTCCACCAGTAAGTGCAGTAGAGAGATAGAGTCTTCTATAATATAACAATTGGAGAGATTTCCACCAGTTAGTAGTGGATACCTTCGCAATAAATTGGGAGTGGTCATGCTTCCCAAGAACTGACTAGCTATCGAGACCACATTCTCAGGGGGAGAATTTATATATTTGATTATCTTTTTGCTCATGTTTGTAATTTTTTCTAACTGTAATAATTTGTGCCTGAGAATGTTGTGCATGGACTCAGGGGGAGTCTGCAGTAGCCCTTTGGTATTATTTTCAAATGGGGAGAAGAATTACAGGAAATTGCACGTGTTGCCAACAATTCCAAAGGGGGAGATTGTTGAGCAAGGTGCAGCAACAATATTGTCATTGTTGTCAACACAGTCAGACAGATCGGCTGATGTACTGAACAAGAGTTAAGAGGTTCTTCAGAGTATGTACAGTGATTTTCCAAAAGATCAAAGTGGCCCATATACTAAAAATCAAAAGAAAATCACAAGGAAGAAAATTGTCACGATATCACGACATGTTGAGCAAGAAAGAAAAACTGTCATGATATTGCGATATGTTGAGCAAGAAAGAAAAACTGTCATGATATCGCGACATGTTGAGCAAGAAAGAAAAACTGTCATGATATTGTGACATGTTGAGAAGAAAGAAAAACTATCACGATTTCATGACATGTTCGGAGAGAAAGCGCAAGCAAGAAAAACTATCACGATTTCGTGACATGTTTGGAGAGAAAGCGCAAGCAAGCAAAACTGTCATGATTTCATGACATGTTCGGAGAGAAAGTGCAAGCAAGCAAAACTGTCACAATTTCATGACATGTTCGAAGAGAAAGCACAAGCAAGCAAAACTATCATGATTTCATGACATGTTCGGAGAGAAAGCGCAAGCAAAAAAAATTGTCACGATTTCACGACATGGAAGAGAGAAAGGCAAATAGAAAAAGTGTCACGATTTTGCGACATATTGCAAGAGAAAGAGTCCAAAAGAAAAAGTGTCGCGATTTCATGACATATTGCAAGAGAGATTGTACGAAAGAAAAAGTGTCGTGATTTATGACATATTGCAGGAGAGAGAGTCTAAAATAAAAAGTGTCACGATTTCACGACATATTGCAAGAGATATTGTACGAAAGAAAAAGTGTCACGATTTCGCAACATATTGCAAGAGAGAGAGTCCGAAAGAAAAAGTGTCACGATTTCACGACATATTGCAAGAGAGATTGTACGAAAGAAAAAGTGTCATGATTTCGTGACATATTGCAAGAGAGAGATACCAGGAGAAAAAGTGTCGTGATATCACGACATGTCACGTTTTCGTGACCCGAAGGCAAGAGAAAGAGCAAAGGAGAAAAAGTGTCACGATATCACGACATGTCGGGTTTTCATGACCCGAAGGCAAGAGAAAGAGCAAAGGAGAAAAAGTGTCGCGATATTGTGACATGTCGAGTTTTCGTGACCCGAAGGCAAGAGAAAGAGCAAAGGATAAAAAGTGTCACGATATCGTGACATGTTGGGTTTTCACAAACCAAAGGCAAGAGAAAGGGAAAAGGAGAGAAAGTGTCACGATTTCGTGACATGTCGCATTTTCGTGACTAAAGGAGGAGAGAGAAAGTAAGAAGGTAGAAGTGTCACGATATCATGACAAAAGTACAGAGGAAGAGTACGGAGGTGAAAGTGTCGCAATATCGTGACATGTTGTGTTTTTTCTAGTACAAGCCAAGAAGAGTAGCAAGGAGGTGAAAGTGTCACGATATCATGACATGTTGTGTTTTCGTGGGTACAAGCAAAAAAAATAAGCAAGGAGGTGAAAGTGTCATGATATCGCGACATGTTGTGTTTTTGTGGATACAAGCCAAGAAAAGAAGCAAGGAGGTGAAAGTGTCACGATATCGCGACATGTGTTTTTGCGAGCGAAGTCCAAGAAGAGGACAAAGAGGCAAAAGTGTCATGATTTTGTGATAGGTCACTTTGGTGCGAGCTAAGAAGAGAACCTAGCAAAAATAAGATATGTGAAAGTTAACTGAAGTTATACTACAGTTACAGGTGCAGTTGCAAAAGAAAATCATGCAGCTAAAATAAGAAGAGTTAACTAAAGTTATACGACAATTACAGGTGCAGTTGCAGAAGAAAATCATGCAACTAAAATAATAAGAGTTAACTGAAGTCAGTACGACAGTTACAGGTGCAGTTCTGAGAGAAAAATCATGTAGCTAAAATAAGAACAATGAACTGAAGTCAGAACGATAGTTACAAGGCCAGTTATAGAGTGAAAGCATCGAGCAGTGGTTAAACTAAAAGTCATCAGTCAAAGACCAAACAAAGAGCCGTAACTATTAATAGAATGCATGAGATAATACTTTGTGATAAAGGAGTTACATATAGAAGTTTCTATTAATAATTTTCATGCAAAAATATGGAAGTTAAAAATAGAATCATAACTTTGTTATAAAAGGAGGTCTACGTGGAGAATTACAGTGTTGCTGAAATGATGGGAAAGTGCTGCAAAAAGGAGTGTCGTAAGAGAGCGTTTAGTAGAGCCATGAGAGCCGTAAGAGTGCAGTAAGAAGCATAGTAACACGACTGTAAGAGGGCCATAAAAGTGCAGTAAGTAGAGTCTTAAGTGTGTATGGTTTTTTGGTGAATAGCGAGAGATGTTGGGTTAGCAATAGACCAGTCAGGGTCTTGTATAAGGGAAGGTATGTTTATGTCAATCTAATAGTTTCAAAATTGTAGTCCAAGTTGGTGCTTGGAATTAGAGGTTGGTGCTCCTTTCTATTGGTGCAGATAAATTAGGGGTTGGTGCTTCTTTCTATTGGTGCAGATAAATTAGGGGTTGGTGCTCCTTTTTGTTGGTGCAGATAAATCATGGGTTGGTGCTCCTTCCAGTGGGTGCTGGTAAATTGATTGTAAAATTGATATTTTGCAAATGTTGGATTTGGATGGGAGTCCAAACAGTCAATTTTTTAGGAGTAGCCAAAACTGGTGAACCTCGGTACATCTTGTGTTGTGTGATGCTCTCTTGTTATATTTGCTTTATGTGGTTTTAAGTTTTCATTGTTTTGGCTTTAAGAGTTGAAGTTTTTAAGTTTTAAAGAGCCACACGGATTCACCCCCCATCTCAGTGTCATTGTGAAACTAACAAAAAGAGCATGAGTGCTTCATGATGCATCTTTTTCTTCGTGCAAAAATTTAAAAGGAACACTCACACATCACATTTCATCTAAATGCTAGTGAGGTGGACTTCATCACCATCCACTAGTAGAGTCCAATGATAGTGGCTTTCATCTCCATCCACTGGCTCAAATCCCATGGACCCTTTTATATTGACCAATACCAAATCCAAGAACTAATGTAGCCTAGAAAATTTACATGTACTTATCTTCAAAGGGTATGACACTGACCGGGTGAGACTGGATGAGGATCTGGTAGGACCTGTGCTCCCTAATTGGGTGTGGGTTTCATATCCACACTTTGGTGGGTTTACATGACCAAAATTTCTCTATTGGTTGTCGAGTTATGAGCATACAGGTGAAATCCACTTAAAAAATCTGAGTATATCATCAACAAAATGCAAAACACAATGAGAATTAGATTGTAGCTATCAATAAATTTGAAAACACACAGAACCAGATTAGGAACACCAAGAATATTTAAGAAAGATAAACACTTGTTTACTTTGTTTGTGTGTTATAAAATCTACCTAAGAGATAATTCACAATTGTCATGGTCTTTACACGGAGAAAAAAACCTCGGTCTAACACTGATATGGAGACTGACACTCCATGCAATCACAATCATAGTCATAATGATGTTGAGTCACCCACACACAATACCGCTAGAGAAAGTTCATTAAGCCTTAGGGGTTATAACTCAACCTGTGGGGGTGCTCCTCAAGAAACTCTAGCTAGAGAACCATATCTAGGTTCTTATTATGGTAGGCATGAGGGGGCCTCAAGGCCCCAATATTCACATAGATATAAGGAGGCTTCAAGGCCTCAATATTCACACAAACATGAGGGGGCTTTAAGGCCCCAATCTTCACATGACAGACTTAGATTAGATCAGCTCACTGAGGTACAAGACACAAGGGTTGCATCTAGTCACAAACTCGTAGCAGCTCATGGCCTCCCTAAATATGGGAGGATAGTCATAGATCATAATATCATTGGTTCTAATGGAACCCCATGAGATCGGTCATGGGAATCTAGACAAATTGATGAGTTGGATTGGTTTATCTCTAGACCAACTCAAATAAGTATTGCTACTACACGTTCTATTTTAGGAAGTTCACGTATCCATCAAATGACTAGGTACACTAATGAACTAGGGGAAGCTTCAAAGAAAACCCATAGTATGCACACTACCTCCGAGCATGGGGTTACAAAATATAGGTCACTGTGTATAGACTAGGTCACCTTGATAAAAAATGGCAAGAGCATAGTAGGTACCTCTCAAAGAGGCATCTCCATTAGGACTCCTCATTTGAAGTTATAAAATCATGGACCTTCAGTGGAAGATCAATATGACTGCGTATGTAGGTTAAAGGAAACACTGTGCACAGAACAAGAGTGATTAGAAATCCTTGAGCAAAGGAAACACAGAGAAAGAGGTATTTGCACCTAAATGAGCAATTCTTGAGAGAGGAGCAAATAGAGCATGAAGAACAAGATAATAGGTTGTCTCAGGCCAACTTACATATGGATATATGTGTTGATTCTCAGTATGAGAGACATACTAGATCATGAGATGAGCGTACTCACCACACATCACATCATTCTATGAAGCATCAACAATGTCTAGATCTATAATAGGTACAACATAATCAATAACATGCATGAATGGAGGATTAGGAGCAAATATATCCTGAACCCTCATCCATAGTCATGGGGGATGAATATAGATGCCCAAACTAGGTATAAGTAGGATTACCTCCCCGACCACCATGAGTAAACCTTAACGAACAAGAGATAATTTATTCGAAGGCATATAAGATACTCACTAAGAGAGTCAAATCTCTCAAGAAACATGATGTGGTTGGGAAAAATGCAACCTTGAGTAAGATACACAATCAACCTCTGTGCCCTTCGGTACCAAAACTTGCATATCCTATGCACTTCGATATACCTAGGTTAGATAAATTCAAAGGAGAGGAAGATGCACAAGAACATGTCACCAATTTCTTGAATGCGTGCTTCTAACTTGAACATAATAACACCCTAATGCTAAGAACGTTCATAATTACATTATCGGGTGCAACAACTGAATAGTTCAATCAACTACCTAAGCACAACATCATCAATTTTGAGCAACTGGTGAATGCATTTCTTGAACGATTTTATTTTGGTGTCAATAAGAAAGTAAACTTGTCCAACTTGGAAAACTTAAAGCAATACGATGATGATCCAGTCATGAACTATGGGAACATATGGAGAAAAGTAATGGCAAAAATACCATTTTCTGTTCCCACTTCTGAGCTCACCTGAATTTTTACTAAGATTTACGCTAAGCACATCTCATTTCTCTTGAAACTACAAAAATACAAAATATTTGAGGAAGCCTTGGCTCAAGCCAAGCTGATAGAAGACATCAAGGTTAAATAAGGATATCTTAAGCTCCAAAATAAAAAATACTGGAACAAAAAGAACTGCAATAACAAAAATCAACAAAAGTAGGCCAACCCTACTCCAGTTAATCAGGTTGTGTTAAACATGCCAAATGGAGGGAATATCCAAAAACCATAGAATTATTAGGCTCAACCCACACTGACCAATTACAACCCAAATAATAATCGAGATCAAAATAAGTAATTTCGATCGCCTCGCTATTACACACCTTTTTCAGAATCAATGCAATCGATATTCAGTCAACTAAGTGTTGAGCAAAGGTTGAGGAACAGTATTGTCATTGTTGTCAACATAGTCAGATAGATCGGTTGATGCAGGTGATAGGAGTTAAGAGATTCTTCAGAATATGTACAGTGATTCTCCAAAAGATCGAAGTTGCCCATATGCTAAAAATCCAAAGAAAATCACAAGGAAGAAAACTGTCGTGATATCGCGACATGTTGAGCATGAAAGAAAAACTGTCATGATATCACGACATGTTGAGAAGAAAGCAAAACTATCACGATTTCATGACATGTTCGGAGAGAAAGCGCAAGCAAGAAAAACTATCACGATTTTGTGACATGTTGGAAGAAAAAGAGAAAGCAGGAAGAAGTGTCGTGATTTCGCGACAAGTTCGAAGGAAAAAGAACAAGGAAAGTGTCGTGATTTCGCGACATATTGCAAGAGAGATAGTAAGGAAGAAAAAGTGTCACGATTTTGCGACATGTTGGAAGAAAGAAAGGCAAGTAGAAAAAGTGTTGTGATTTCGTGACACATTGCAAGAGATATTGTACGGAGGAAAAAGTGTCACGATCTTGCAACATATTGCAAGAAAAAGAGCAAAGGAAAGAAAGTGTCACGATATCGCGACATGTCGCATTTTCACGACCAGAAGGCAAGAGAAAGAGCAAAGGAAAGAAAGCATCATGATATCGCGACATGTCACATTTTCATGACCCGAAGGCAAGAGAAAGAGCAAAGGAGACAAAGTGTCGCGATATCACGACACGTCGGGTTTTCGTGACCCGAAGCCAAGGAAAGAGCAAAGGAGACAAAGTGTCACGATATCGTGACACGTTGGGTTTTCATGACCCGAAGCCAAGGAAAGAGAAAAGGAGACAAAGTGTCGTGATATCGCGACACGTCAAGTTTTCATGACCTGAATCCAAGGAAAGAGCAAAGGAGACAAAGTGTCACGATATCGCAACACGTTGGGTTTTCGTGACCCGAAGCCAAGGAAAGAGGCAAGGAGGCAAAAGTGTCATGATTTCATGACACGTCGGGTTTTCACTGGCACAAGCCAAGAAAAGAGACAAGGAGGTGAAAGTGTCATGATTTCATGACATGCTAAGTTTTTGCGGGTACAAGCCAAGAAGAGAAGCGAGGAGGCGGAAGTGTTGCGATATCGTGACATGTTGTAGTTTCGTGATCCAAAGTAAGGAGAAAGAGAGAGTAAGCAAAAGTTTCACGATATCGCGACATGTTTCTTTTTCATGATTGAGTTGAAGCCGATGAAGGCCTATGACAACCAATTAAAATTAGGGTTTGTAGCTAACTAATATTAGGGTTGGCAGCCGACTAAGATCAGGGTTTATAGCCGACTAAGATTAGGGTTTTTGATCATGAAAATGTTGTTATAAAAGGAAGGTTGTTTGAAGAATTAAATGTGTCAATGTGTGTGAAGTTCGATCATGAGTGCAGAGTGCGAGTCGTGTCAAATCATGCTAAGTGTGAAATTCACAAAGGAAGCAGAGTGCACAAAAGGGAGAAGATGATCATTCGACTATGATGCAATAGATTGGGTGAAGTGATTTCACAAAGAGAGCAGAGTGTGCAGATATCGCAAAGGTGAAGCAGACTAGTCGAGGTGTGGTAAATGCAAAGGTATATCTCTGTTAATCTTCTAGATTCATAATTCAAGTCCAGGTTGTAGCTTGGCATCAGGGGTTGGTGTTCCTTCTAGCAGGTGCTGGTAAATCAAAGGGTTGGTGCTCATTTCTATTGGTGCAGATAAATAAGGGGTTGGTGCTCCTTCCAGTGGGTGCTGGTAAAGTGTTTGTAAAGTTGTTGCTTTGCAAAGGATGGATTTGGATGGTAGTCCAAACAGTCATTTTTGAGGAGTAGCCACATTGGTGAACCTCGTTAAATCTTGTGTTGTGTGATGCTCTTTTGTGATTCTTGTTGTATCTTGTAATAAGTGTTAATTGCTATTGTATTAAGATCTGTAAATTCAAGTTTAAAAAGCTACACTGATTCACCCCCCCTCTCAGTGTCATTGTAAGACTAACACTAAGTGAGGCACAAATAATCAGGTTACCTGAGAAACAACTTCTTGACCCTAACCATCCCAAGCCCAAGGGATATAGGGAGGATCATTATTACCCTTACCATAGAAAATAGGGACATGATATAGAAGCATGCATTAGTTTCAATAATGTTGTGCAAAACATGATCGAGAAGGATGAGCTAAAAGTTGATAATCCATTAGCACCCAAAAATAGAGACATGGGTATATTTAGAAACCCATTTTCTAATCATGATATCCCAAGAGATCAGGGCTCTCAAGTAAACCAAGTCCAAGTTTAACCTCCCACTCAAGGATTTATTAGAATGGTTGAAATAGTCAACGTGGTGACAAGAAGTTTATGATACAACCAACCAGAGCCTCCAGTGGCTTCTATTTGTATCCCAGTTGCACCTTGACAGAGATAGGTGTAGAATAATTCTCCAGGTCTACCAACGTGACCTATGATAACTGTTCATAGCATAATTATGTAGAATATCCAAACAACACTAGCCAAGTTATCAATCTATGAGCTCATTCAATAGTCTCCTAGGCATAGGGAAACTCTAATGGAAATCCTAAGATGAATTGAGCTATAGCCCTAGAATGTGGATGCATTCACAAAATTTATAGGGCAAGTGTAGCAGTGTCAAGAGCCTATGATTCATTTTTACGATCATGAAATAAATGTATTCCCACTATTATAGCAGACCCACATTTACACATAATCGCTTCTATCTATACGCTTAAAATTTTTACACTCCTTTCCTCTAGGCTAATGGATCCACGCCTCAGAGGGGAATGGGAAAATGGTAAAGCTACACCTCGGATGAGAGACACTTGAGTCGTGTCCTCTTTGGTGATTTGTCGATGGATGGTGGGTTCACCAGGAAGCGTTTTGCGGTAGCTTCTGAGCCTAGGTTGAAGATGTGTTTGATGAATTCATTTTAATTTCAATCACCTAGGTTGGCCAAAATGAAACTAAACTATTCTATATGTGATTTTTGATTTATATGCAAACATCAGATGGAAATGAATCCTAAATACATCTAAATGCAGGATATTAAAGAAATGGAAAGATCTCACCCGATTCGGGTGTCTGATGCAAATTTTAGAGCCTACTTCAGTCCAGATCATCTTAGATTTGCTGAAATCACCTGTAATTGAACATGATCACCTGCAATTTTGTAGGTTCGTCTGTAATTGCATAGAATCATCCGAAATTGGACGATATCATCTACAATCAAATGAAATCATCTGAGACGATTTCATCAAAAACCTACAACTGAACAGATGGATGCCAAAACAGAGGGAATATAGTGCAAAATATGATAAAATGAATATAATAACTCTGATTGAATGCTTAATTGGTCTTAGAAATTGAATTTGATCTAAATTGATCTAAATGCCCTTATGTGCTAAAACGAAATTGATCATAAAATGCAAACTATCGCTAACATGAGGTGAACACCAGATGCATTACAAAATATAAATTAAACTAATGCAATTTGAATAAACAAAGTAGTAGAAAATGCAAACTATGGATCTTGATTGCCCCCAAGAGGAGTGCAGTCAAGATCATCTAGAATCGTACAAGATCATCTCGGATCTGTACGAGATCATCTCTGATTGAAACAGGATCGCCTGAGGTGATCCGAGCTTCCTCCGACTGATGCACAATGAAAAACCTGCAAATTGATCTGAAGAAATCATGCAAAGGAATGAAATTCAGGGTATTCTAACAGGATATGCAGCTTGGATTGCAGGAATTCGATCAGCCAGGATGGTTCAATAGGAAAACTAGATTTAAATAGGACTAAGGGGAGGTTAGAAGGTTGGGATCCATCCCAATCTGGGAGATCTCCAGTGGGATGATAGCCAACAACGCAAACACGCTTATTCTAAGCTGGGAGAAGGAGTTGGAACTAATTTGATTGCACTTCTATTCTTGCAAATTTTTGTTTTTGGATGAAATCGTCTAGACATTTCCAGTAGATGATTTCATTCAATTAGGGACGATATCATCAAATCGACGATGATATCGTCCAATGGTCAAAACAAAGCCTATTTGTGGCATGAAAATCGAGGCAAGTTGTTTAAAATGTGGTTTTGGGGTAAATTTTGGATTTTTAACCTTATGATAAATTAGGTGCATCAAATTTAAGGTGTTACATTTTGCCCCCTCTTTAGCGAATTTTTTGAGGAAAATGCGTTAAAGAAGAGATCATCATGCTTTACGAAAAAGAAAAAATTTATTCCGATTTTTAGGCGACGATTCTAAGTCGAATCGTGCAACTGATTACTGTGGTGCCCCCTCGAGTTTTTACACCAAATTCTACGTTTGGTGGAAAACTCGAATTTTGATCTTCTTTGTTTTATGTGACTTTGTGTGATTTGATTGGATGATTCATTACATTTGCTTATGATGGTTGTGTTACATAATTTCTTGTAATCATGCTTTGATTTTTAAATATAATTTTGATCATGCTTAAATAAATGATTTTGAATAATGTGTTGAATGATAGAAAGACAATAAATGTTGTTGTGATGTTTTGTAAAAGAAGATTTTGATAAACTTAGCAATGAACCTCTAAAGGAAGTTGTGTTGTGATGTGACCATTGTGGAGATCGTTGCTCGCTAGGTCGAAAAGCACATCCTGTTGTGAGGGAGTTTTGTATTGCTAATACCAAAATATTGTGTGCTTAAGAATAATCTTAAGGCTTTATGATGAGAAAGAAATGTTTGATGTTGTTTTGGGATAGGATGTTTGAGAGATTCTAGCAATAAACCTCAAAGGATGTTGTGTTGTTATGAGACTGTTGTGGAGATCGTTGCTCGCTAAGTCTCGAAGCTAATCCTATTTGTGAGGAATGTTTTTGATATTGCTAAGAATGGTTGTATGCTTAAGAATAATCTTAAGGCTTTTATGGTAATAGGAATATGTGTGATGTTTGTGAAATATATTGAGTAAAGCATGAAAAATTTGAAGGATGATTTACGCTAAGCATAGAATTCCTAAGTGTGAAATTATATGAAATAATTACTTAGGAATTATACCATCATCACGAAAATAAAAATGAATTGCATGATAATATGAAATTATTTGTTCTTTTTAAAATGCAAAGTAATGTAAGATAAATCATTGTGTCACATGTTCCAAAAATATTATGTAGTTTTTATGAAAATATATGGACTAATTTTGGGCATGAAAAATTAGAAAGATGTTATGCGCTAGGTATAGAATTCCTAGTGTGAAAATTGAGCAGAATAATTCCTAGGAATTATACCATCATTGCGAAGTCATGAATGCTATGTATGATAAGTGATTTTGAACTACATGTTATTTTTGCAATAAGTTGTTTTTGAGATTTTTTGAAATTTTGGAAATATCTATGTAATGTGTTAATATGAAAGTGATGATAACTAATGTTGTCCGACAAATTTCAAAGAAATATTTTAACTTATTTCTAAGACAAATTCAAATTTATCAAGAACCAGTGTGTGATAAGTGAGTTCATTATCCATCTTGATTTGACACAATGATACAAAATCTCTCAAGGATCAAATGTGTGTGCTTTGTAATGTTCATTTACCAATTTTGAGTAAGGTAGTGATGCAAGCGAACTTGAATGAACCAATGTGTGTGCAAGTGAAGGGTTCATTAACCATGATTTTTGTGCATGAAACCGTACCAAACTACTATGTAAGTCAAGTCATCAAAAGCTAGCTAATCCACAAGTGGACATAGGTCTATACAAAATAAGGTCGCTAATGTGACAGACATGTCGCCACATGAAAATGAATTACCCAATGTCAAGCAAGTTGGGCACAAATCACCTGTTATGGGGCTTACCTCATGATTTTCGAATAATTGAGAATTCCAGGGATTCAAGCTCATTCACCCTTCTTTTCTTTCAAAGGGTAGGGGGGAAATTTTATTGCTTTTCTTGTTCTCTTTTCTTTCTCTTTTTGATTCTTCTCTTTCTAATTTTTCTTGAATTTTTCTATGATCTTTTGATTTTTTTGGATTTCTGCATTTTCTTGGATTTTGAACATTTCTCTTTTCTTTCTTTTCATGCTTTTTCTGATTTTCTTCTTTTCTTCCTAGTCTAGGGATACTTGCTCAGCTTAGATGTGGAGCAAGGGATTTTTATTCCGGGTAGGGGTGAGCTTGTCCTTTTGCCAATTCTCAAAAAATTCTAGACCATGCGCATGATAGGATAGCAGGGGAAACTTTTCGCTCAAGAGACTAAGACTACTATGTAGTATCATTTTTCGAATTTGCAACAAATCATTTTAATGTGTAAAAGTGTACTTGGTTCAAGAAGTAGCAAGATCATTTCCCAAAACTCAAAATATTATTTAGTGAAATAGTGATCTTCGATACAAGAGAGATTTATAATCATAGTGATAAAATCAAAATAATTAATTTGTGAAATTAAGTGTATGGTTCAAGATAATTTTTGAATTAATCCGAAATAAAGGAAAATATAGCTTCAAAATTTTGAAATACAACAATGAATAACAATGCAGAATAATTTGAAATATTTTTGAGATTTTGATACTTTTTTATTTTTTTAGTTGTTTTATTTGATTTTTATTTTTATTTTTTATTTTTATTTTTTACTTTTAATGATGGAATTGGTGGTATATACAAGATGATCTATATACACTATACAAGGTGATTTGAGTATATCATGTCTAAGGTTGCTTCAAAATCAAAGGAGGTTTTGAAGGATAATTTGGTTGTGGTGGAGGTAAGAACAAAAGGTGATGAATAAAAGGTAGCGATAACAAAAGCTTTGTTATAATGTAGAATAATGTAGCAAAATATTTGACTTTTATATGTGTAAAATTGATCATGTTACAAAACAAAATGTCAGAAGGATAAGAAGGTTCTTCATTCTTATCACTATCTTCCAAGTCTTGATAAGATGGAGAGAGCATATGTGATAGATATGCATGGGTGTTATTTGGTAAACAAGGATGATCAGATATGGATAAAGAAAAGTGATTGATAGGATGTAATTGTGATAATGGAGAATGTATAGAACTTGATGTTTCAACCGTTAAATATTCTTCAAATAATGTTGGGTCACCATGTATGGTAACAATTTTATTTGCAAGTTTAAACTTCAAACATTGATGAAGAGTGGAAGGGACAACCCTCATCGTATGAATTCAAGGACTTCTGAGAAGTAGGTTGTAAGGTGAAGGGCAAGATGTTACATAAAATAAAGTATCCAGGATCTTGGGTCCGCTCTTAAGGGGAAGAATTATAGTGCCTGGAGTTTCTTGAACTTCATTGTTAAAATATTTTATAATAACATTTGATTCATTGAGATCTTCTTCTTTTAATTCGAGTTTTTGGAGTAATTGATAAGTGCATAAATTAAGAGAGGAGCCATTATCTACCATGATAGTTTTAATAGATGTTTCTTTAATAACTCCTGTAATGTAAAGAGAGGATTCTTCTTGTGGAGTAGAGGAAGGAATCTCCTCATCATAGAATGAAATATGATTAACCTCAAGAGGGCTTACATCATTAATTGTGTTCTTAGGGAAAATATTATGAGGAACAAATTGTTGGCTAGGTATCTTGAACAAAGTTTCCCTATGAGAACTTTGTAATACTTCTAAAAGAGATATCTTTGCTTGAGGATTAATCACTTGTTGTTGGCTATCAAAGTGGATTTCAGATTGAGATTTTGATGTTAAAGATGGGCTTTCTATGCTTACATTCCATTTTGGATCATTCTCTAGAGCCAAGGATAGTTTTGAAGGTTGGTCAAATGAGGAATCCATCTCTTGAATATCAAATTGAGTTGATTGAACCTGAGGTTGCTCATTTGTAGTTTCTATTACAATATTAGTGATATCATTGTGATGGGACATATTAAGATGCAATATTTGATTGGTTTCCTATTGTTGATAATTGAATGGGGGTTCTTGGGAGATCCCCATGTCTTGATTGATTATGGATATTTGTTGTGTAGGAGTTTGATTGTTTATTGGAGATTTATAATCAGTTGTAGATTGTAATTCCTTTATAGTGAAAAGACCCTCATCAATCAAATCTTGAATTGCACATCTTAAATTTCTACATTTTTGTGTCATATGTCCATCCACTCTATGATATTCACAATGTAGCTCAGGTTTATACCAATCTGTTGTGGTATCAGGTTGTCTTATGGGAGGTAACTCAATCCTATTTGTATCAAGTAAATGCTTGAGAATTATATCCATTGGTTGATTGAGCTTAGTAAATTTACGTGATGAAGGTTTTCGAGAGGTTTTTGATAATTGCCTTAGGAATTCAGTCATAAAAGGACCTAATGGTTTCTTACCTCTTTTTTCTTTATTATGGGTAGAATGATGATAGGAAGATTGTGAAGTATGATGTGAGTGCATGGTAGGATTGGAAGAATAAGTATCTTCTTGTTGAAATGGATGGGTTGTGTTGAAAGAAGAATATTGAAATGGTGGAGAAGGATTGTATGTGGATCGATAGGCATAATATGGATATGTGGGATAATAGATAATATCATTATGAAGAGGTGTATCACTCCAAATTTTTTGCATCCTTACCTTCAGGCTATAGGATCCGCACCCGAAAGGGGGATGCGAGAAGGATGGGACAATACCTTAGACTGAGAGGCCCTTTGAAGGTCCCGCATCTCGGGGGAGGGGTATAAGGGTGAATTTTTGACAGATGGTGGGTTCACCAGGAAACTTTTGAGTGGTAGTTTCCATGCCTAGGTTGATAGTAGGTTTGATGTGTTCATTTTGTGCTTTAATCATTCAATTCCTAGGTTTGGCCAAGATGAATCTAAACTATTCTATATGCCAATGCTAATTTTTTTATAAATACAAAAAACATGAATAAATGCTAAACATAGATAATATGCTAAATAGGACAGAATATACCTAATTTCGGATGTTTGATGAAGATTCTGAGGTTTGTAGAAGTCCAAATTGTCTCAAATCGTATGTAATCATCTGTAATTATACAGAATCATCTCAGATCTTAGTCGGTCATCTGAGATTAGACAATATCATCATCGATTTGATGAATTCATCAGACGAATTCGTCAAAAACCTGCAATCATAGAAACAGATACAAAATACCAAAAATGCAACTACAAAAGCAAGGGGAAATGATAGAAATAATAGTAAACTTGCCCAAATGATAAATCCATATAGCAATTAAAAGGAAATGCATCAATTTGATAATTTATTTTGACTTTATCATGCATCTATACTAAATGAGGTGAACTCCAAGATGCATAAATATAATAACTAAGATAATGCATAAATAAATGTATAGAAACGACAAGAAAATGCAAACTCTGGGCTCTGATTGCCCCCAATCTGGACTACAGTCAAGATCACCTCCAATCGTACAAGATTGTTGTCGATCTGCGACAGGATCGTCTAAAATTGTCTGGCATTGCCTGTGATGATCCAAGCTTGCTCCAGCTGAAAAATAGTAATATTCCTACAAGAAAACTTGAAATACATAATGCAAATAAAAGTATGAAGGTGTTCTAAGGCACAAGGAACTAAATTTGTAGGGAAATCAATCAGCTCGGGGTTCAGGGGGATAAACTGAGAAAGTCCCAGTTTATATAGGAATAGGGAGAGGTTAGGATGTTGGATATCATCCCAATTTGGGAGATCTCCAACAGGGGAGACTCTAATTGCGCAGACACACTTTCTGCCCAAGTTAAAGAAGCTGTTGAAACATAAGCTAATTATGAAAATTCGGTTTTGGGACGAAATCTTCTGGATGTTCTATTCCAAATGAATTCATCAGATCTAGGATTATTTCGTCTGATCGTTGATGATATCGTCTAACGGTCAAAACAAATCCTAAAAATGGCACGAAAAATAAGGAAAGCGGGTAACGAGCGATTAACGGGCGGTTTGGGTTAAAATTCAAATTTTTATCTTTTTACTAAGGTTTAACTGTGCCAATTTTAGGGTGCTACATTTTGCCCCCTCTTTAGCGAATTTTCCAAAGAAAATGTGTTAAAGATGAGTTTTTACCATTTTACGAGAAAGCAAAAATTTACTCAATGTTTTAGATGACGATTCTAGGTCGAATCGTACAACTGCTTACTATGTTGCCCCCTCCGTGTTTTTATCCAAATCGAACGTTTGAGGTAAAAGCGCAAAAAAGCAAAATTTTAAAAAATGTTGTTGATTTTAAATAAAATTAAGAAAATAGGGTAAAACCCTAATTCATTTTTACTATTCAATTTTACTGGTTTTAGAGCTCTATAGAGAAAAAAATGGTGGACACAGCCCAAACCTCTATGGGACCACCTCCTCCACATCAGGGCAGGGGAGGAGATGAGGCTGAGAGCTCGAGGGCTTCTCGAGGCTAGCTGCTACAGAGTGCATATTGTATTATTATTACTTTTTGAGGGGATTGAGTATGTCAGTGTTTTGATTGTGGCATACCAATCGAGATGATGTACATAATTGATTGAGATATATAGATTGTATTTTTGATAATATGACTTGTGTATATGTTGTATGATGCTTTAATATTGAATTTTGTGATTGATTATTTATGTAATTATGTCATTGGAAATAAATTATAATGTTATGTCATGGCATATAATTGTAAATGAAATAATCTGATGTGAATAAATTGGTTGTTTTGTGGTGTGATTTGATGAAAAATAAAGAGACTTCTAACAATAATTTCAAAGGACATTGTCGCTGTTATAGACCATTTCATGGAGTTGTCACTCGCTAGGTCGTCAAGCTAATCCCAGTATAGAAATATTGCTAAAATTAAAAGAGTGCTTAAGAGACTGTCTTAAGACTTTGTGTTGTGATGATGGAAATGATGATGGTGATGATTTGTTTTTAGATTTTCATAAAAAAAATATTATGCATGACATATTAAAGAAATATGATTTTTGCTAGGCATAAATTCCTAAGTGTGATAAATTTTTTGAATAAGTCCCTAGGAACTATACCATCATTGCAAAATTGAATGTTGACATAATGACATAAAATAGAATAAGTGTTCGTTCATTTTAAAGCTCAATTTTGTAACATAATGATGTAAGTCATATGTTTTTATAAATTTAAAATGACTGGGAAAATAAAATTAGAACAATGGTTTGCGCTAGGCATAGAATTAGAGGTATAGACTTATACCATCATCGTGAAATCCAAAGAAGGAATTGATATTTTAGTTTTATTGCATGATGGATTTTTGATTTTGAGATAAACAAAAAATAAACATGACTTTATTTGCGAGGTTTTTTGAAGATGTGAAAGAAAAATTTTGTTTGTTTGGAAAAACATATATTTGATTGTTTTTATGCTAAGCAAATGTTCTTAAATAAGAAGATGAAATGATGCGAAAAGAATTGCAGAGATATTTTAAATTATCTCAAAGACAAAAATGTAGATTTATAAGGAACCCTCATGTGCAAATGTGAGTTCATTACTGATCTTGATTTATCATAATGATACAAAATCTCTCAAATACAAATGTGTATGCAATTGTATTGTTCATTCACCAATTTTGAGCAAGAAAATTTGATGCAAGTAATTTGACTTAACCAAATAAGGGTTCATTGACCATGATTTATATGCATGTAACCATACCAGAGTACTATGTAAGTCGGGTTATCAAGAGCTAGCTAATCCATAAGCCGACATAGGTCTGTACAAAATAAGGTCACTAATGTGACAGATATATCACCATGCTAGGAATTACCCAAGGCCAAGTGGGTTGGGCACAAACCACCTGTTATGGGGCTTACCTCACAGTTTTTCAATAATTGAGAATTCCAAGGATTCAAGCTCATTCACCCTTATTTTCTTTTCAAGGGGTAGGGAAAGGGATTTTATTTGTTGTTTGCTTTTGCTTTTTCTTGTTTGCTTCTTTTCTCTTTTTTTTTTGTGTATTTTTTTGTATTTTTTTTTTGGAACTGAGACAATGCTGAAATATTGCTGCGATGGTACAAAATAATATTTTTCTTTTTCTCTTTTGCTTTGACTTTTTCTTTTGCTTCCTATACTAGGGATACTTGCTCGGATTGGCTATAGAGCAAGGGATTTTTATTCTGGGTAGGGGTGAGCTTGTCCTTTTTTCAATTCTCAAAGATTCTAGACCATATGCATGATCGGATAGTAGGGGGAACTTTTCACTCAAGAAACCACTTCTACTATGTAGCATCATATCAAATTTGCAATGAAATCATTTTAATGTGAAGAGATGTACTTGGTTTAAGGAAATAGCAAGATCAATTCTTCTATGCTCAAAACTTTATTTAATTCAATTGTGGACTTTGATATGAGAGAGATTAATAATCATACCAAATAAAGTCAATATATTTATGCATGTGAAAGTGAAAGTGCGGGATTCCAAATAAATACTAATTTATCCAAAATAATTGAAAATATAACTGCAATACTTCAAGAATTGATAGGTAGGAAAATAAAAAAATGTTTTATTATTTTTTTTTTTGAAGATTTTGATGGTTTTAAAGCTTTTATATTTTGATTTTGATTTATGAATTGAGAAGATACACAATGTGATTGTTTTTGAATTTTTTTTATATAAATGACTAAAATGAAACAATATGCAAAATAAAATATATATACAAATGATGAAATGACCAAATTTTATGCATAATAACGCTTAAGATGCATAATGTTTATAGGTTCTTTAAGATCTTTACCATCTAAGGTAGCTAATTGGTATGCTCCCGATCCAAATTTAGTAGTGATGATATACGGTCCAAGCTAGTTGGGCTCAAATTTACCTTTAAGGTCTTTAGTTGCATTAGTATTTTTTTGATTTTCTTTTAAGACAAGGTCGCCGATCTCAAAGGATCGATGATGAACTTTCTTGAGGTATGCTCTCTTAAGCTTGTTTTGGTAGGCATGAAGATGCTCCAAAGCATTGATGCGCTTCCAGCTGACTAAATCTGCCAGCATGATATTCATATCCTACTTCAGTATCTTGAAGTAGTAGAGCCAAAGAAGGAACTTCTAATTCAAAGGGAAAAACAGCTTTGACACCATAAACCAAAACAAAAGGTGAAGTACCTGTGGGGGTGCGAACGCTAGTTCGATAAGCCAACAAAGCAGGATATAGTTAGATATGCCAATCTCGGCCAGATTTATTGACCAATCTTTTGAGGATTTTGATTAATGTTTTATTATATGCTTTTGCTTGGCCATTACCTTGAGGATAATAGGGGGTGGACCAACGATGTTGAATTTTATATTTTTGACATAATTTCTTGACATATTTATTTTTGAAACAAGTTCCATTATTCGAGATGAGATTTGTAGGAATTTCGAACCTACAAATAATTTGATTAAAAATAAACTTGGAAACTTGGGTTCCAGTGCAAGAAGCTAAGGGCATAGCTGCAACCCATTTCGTGAAATACTCAGTGGTGGTTATGATGAATTTGTGTCCATCAGATGACACGGGGTTGATTTTTCCAATGATGTCTAAGACCCATTTTGAGAAGGGCCAAGGAGATGAAATAGCCTACAGTTCTTGTGCAGGCGCATGGACAAGGTCAGCGTGTTTCTGGAACTTGTCACAATGGTGCACATAATCATGTGCATCATTTTCCATGGTAGGCCAAAAATATCCTATCCTAAGGAGTTTCTTAGCAATGGTGCTACCACTAAAATGCCCCCCACAAGATCCATTGTGGGCTTCACTCAAAGCTGATCTAGATTCTGCTAGATTTAAACATCTCAGTAGGATGCCTTCAAAAGATCTCATATACAAGGTATTACCAATAATTATGAAGCGACTTGCTCGTCTACGTAATAACTGGTGTTGGTTTCTATTACAACCTTCGGGAAAGGTCGCATTTTGAAGAAAATTAAATATATCAGTGTACCATTGTTCAAGAGTAGTTTCATTTATTAGAAACACATCCAAAGGTTCTAAGATTGATTTGCTTGAAGCGGGTTCCTGGAGTCAGTGAATAATGATGGTAGCATATTCATCATCTAACTCCAAGGGCAAAAGAGATGCAACTACAGCCATAGCGTCAGTCGCATGGTTGCTAGTGCGAGGAATAGCTTCCAAGGTAACTTGATCAAATAAATATAATAATTGTAAGACATATGTTTTATATGGACATAATTTATCATCTTTGGTCTGATAAACATCATTGATTTTATTAATGACAAGTTGAGAATAATCGAAAACCAATAAATTTTTAATTTTCAGTGCCAAGGCGGCTCGTAATCCAAGGATTAGAGCCTCATATTTAGCAGTGTTATTAGTGCAAGCAAATGTTAGTTTGAAGGACAGAGGTATAAGATGTTTCTATGGAGATATTAAAATAATACCTACACCAGCCCCACTCATGCATCGGGCTCCATCAAAGTATAGGGACCATTGCTCTGGATGGTCTACTTCTAGTTTAAGGCATTCATCAGGAAACTCAATGATGAGGGGATGAGTAAACTCTAAGGGTGCAGCAGCTAATTGATCTGCTATGATTTGACCTTTAACAGACTTCTATACTTTAAACATGAGTTCAAACTCGCTTATCGCAAGAACCCACTTTATTGTGCAACCAGATAAATAAGGTCGACTCATGAGATATCGCAAAGGGTCGAATTTAGCAATAACATACGTTTTTTGACTGAGCATATAATGGCATAGTTTTTGTGTAGAAAATGACTGCAAGACATAACTTCTCTAATACTGTATAGTGAGTTTAATAACTGATTAAGGTTCTTCTAATGTAATAATTAGCATGTTCTTTCTTCTCATCGTCAAGTTGAGCTAACATAGATCCTAAGGAAAATTTTGAAGCAAAAATGTACAAGATAAATGGACGATCAGATCTGGGTGGTGAAATCACCGATGGTTTAAGGAGATATTGTTTGAGGAGTTTGAATGCTTCCTAACATTTGTCGTCCCAATGAAAAGAGACATATTTCTTAAGAATCTTAAGAAAGGGTCCAGTTTTGTCCGCCAACTTATCAATGAAGCGGCCAATAGCTTGAAGCTTACCTTGTAGACTTCTTAATTCAGATATATTTGTGGGTGGAGGCATATCAGTGATAGATGCAATCTTGAGAGGATAAATTTCAATGCCACGTAAAGAAACTATGACCCCCAATAATTTACCGG
Source organism: Wollemia nobilis (assembly GCA_028583015.1). Classification (NCBI taxonomy): domain Eukaryota; kingdom Viridiplantae; phylum Streptophyta; class Pinopsida; order Araucariales; family Araucariaceae; genus Wollemia; species Wollemia nobilis. Next base: position 3,133,069 of record JAQPPZ010015005.1, on the reverse strand, counting down.
ACTTAACTTCGAATATACATTTGGCTAGATTTAGTCGGATAAGATATTCCCTTAACCGATATACTTTTATCAAGTCATCTAAATGATCATCTTCTTTGATGGAATGAGCTATAATATCGTCTACATAATCATGTAGAATATCATGCATCATATCATGAAAAATATAATTCATAGCTCGTTGATAGGTTGAACCTGCATTCTTCAAACCGAATGACATCACTTTCCAACAAAAAGTTCCCCAAGGGGTAATAAAGGTTGTTTTAGCCTGATCTTCAGGAGCTATCCTGATCTTATTATAACTAGATAATCCATCCATTAGGGATATCATTCCGCTCCCAACAGTAAAATCAATGATCTGATCCATGTTGGGAAGAGGAAAATCATATTTAGGACATGTAGCATTAATATCTCTAAATTTTGTGCAAACCCTAACTTTGGTAGCTTCTTTCTTATTCACTGGAACTACATTCGAGATCCATTTAGCATAATCAATGGCTTGTATAAAAATAACCTTCAAGATTTTTTCTAATTCTCCTTTGACTAGTAAGGCCACTTTAGGATGCATTTTTCTAAGTTTATGTTTAACAGGTTTAGCATCCGGATGGACTACTAGGTGATGCATAACTATAGAAGGGTCTAATCCTGGCATATCTTCATATGTCCAAGCAAAAATGTCTTCATATTTTTTAAGTAATGCAATGTATTTATCTTGTTTTTCTTGACTCGATTCTGGTCCAATGTTGATTATGTGAGGGTTATCTTCAGTTCCAATGTTAATTTTTATAACGTTTTCAACTTCCATATGTACATCTCTCTCAAAATTAGATGGGGTGGGTGAAACACCTAATTGTTGTAATTCTTCCAATGTTAGCTTGGATAATTCGTCTTGAGGATTCGTGGCCTCAAGTTGGGCTATACTAGGTATAAAGCCATCAAAATAAAATCCGTCATGTAACAATTCTTCAACGGAGACATCATGGAAGATATCCCCCTCCAACTCATCATCGGATTCAGTAATCATCTTAGGGTAAGCTATGGATAGCATATTACATGTAAATGTATTATCCCTTAAATGCAAAGCATCATGTTTATCCAAATAATCTTGGTAACATATGAGATGGTCATCATCCTCAAATGGGAAGGACTAACCTTTACTAGGAAATAGGCCCACACCACATCGGGCAGGCCATGGTTCTACATCAAAAGGTTCTTTCATACCATTTTGGGAAGGTCCAAAACCTTTCCCTTTATATCCCAATTTAAGCATTATAGGCTTAGCTTTAACATACTCATTAGCAAAATAACATCGAGCATACCCATCATAATGAGTCTTGATGTTTCTAGGTATTCTTCCCCAGTCATATCCCTTATAAATAAAAGCACAGCTCCCGAATTGGTAGATACTTCCCATAGGTTATGGGAGGCCCAAGGTACGAGGAGAGGGTGGCAATTTATTTAAAATATGGGAATCTTGCATAGCAACGTTTGTTTTTTTTTATACAAGAATTTTAGATAAATCGGGTAAGAGCTCATCAGTAAGAGCGTAAGAGGTAGAAGGATCATTTCCTGTGTTTTTGGATGCGAAAAAAATGCCTATGATAGGTGTAGACATTGTAGATATGTCTATGGACGGATCTATAGGTATGGAAGTTATAGGAGTAAAACAAAAAGCATTGGTTGTGGGTTTAGGATCTTTTTGAGGTCCTAATGTGGTTTGTTCGGAAGATGGTTGAACTATATGTAGAGGTGTAGTTGGTGGGGAAAATGTAGATGATGTTATGAGTGTGTGTTTCACACGTTTAGACATATGATTAGAATTAGGATGTGTGGATGACAGAACAGGGCAAAATTGAACTCCAATAGGTTCTGCCAAAGCACACATATCAAAGGGTCTAGGATCACCATGAATGGTAACCAACTGATTCTTAAATTTGAATTTAACACACTGATGTAAATTTGAGGGAACAACTCGCATCACGTTGATCCAAGGGTGACCCAAGAGTATATTGTATGATGCAGGGCAATGTACAATAAACACGGTCATGTATAAGGTTCTTGGACCAACTTGCAATGGGATAGTAATAACTCCACATGTTTCTTGTGTTTCGTCATTGAAGGCTTTTATGATCATACAAGTTCTTTTCATTTCATCACTTCTAAACCCAAATATTTGATAGAAGTCAAAAGTGCATATGTTTAAAGATGAACCATTATCAATCAAGACTCGTTTAACTACTACATCTCCAATTAGGGAAGTAATATATAAGGGGTTATCCTTATGTAAACTATGTTGCGGTATATCTCTATCTTGAAAGTCAATACAATCGACTTCTCGAGTTATGATAGTATTGGACATGGTGTTAGGTTGAATATTTTGTGGTACCATCATTTGGATTAATGTGAGCATTAATTCATCCCTATGGGTAGAAGAAGATCTTAAAAGGTCAAAAAGGGAAATTCCAGTTGTAGTATTTGATAATTGTTCATTAATATTATAAGGAGGTCTAGATTGAACATTAGTGGCATGATTCCATTTATTAGGAATTTTCAAAACAAATTTAGCTGATCCATCGTTCTGAGTCTGATATTTTTGAGAATTTTGAGCCTGTTGTCGAGTAACAGCTCCGATGGTACCTACAATATTATTTTGTAGATGATGAATGGGTCTTGGTCTAGCATTTATGGCTTGTTCATTAGAAAGTAATTGGTGAGACGATGGTCGAGTAGTGACTCTTCTTGGAAATGGTTCTTTTGGAACCATAGAACTTGTGATAGGTTGAATAGGATATGATTCATCTTTAGAACTATTCAATTGATTTGAGGTGATTTCCATGTCACTTTCAGTATCGTATTTGGTATCACTAAGATCGGGTGTTTGAATATTATATAGAGGTCTGGTCGTAACCATGGATAAATTTGTGTCAAATACTTCCACATCATGAGTAGGTGAATGTCCACTAATAGTTCCTACATATCGAGTAGGAGGGGGAACATTATGGTGCTCAATTTGATTAGCCACCTCTTTACCATGCTTTGGTAAAGGATTTTGAAATATGTCCAGTGATTGATTGGCATTCTGATTCTGATTTTGAGGGATGTTCTTTAGAGCATTATTAGGAGGATTTTGTTTAGGTTGAAATGCTTGCAAATCCATCTCATTATTATCAATCAGGTCTTGTATTTTATGTTTTAATATTTTACAAGATTTGGTAGCGTTTCCAGGTCCTCTATGGAAATCACAGTGTAAATAAACTCTGTATCTGGGTATAGTTGGATCAGGTTCCCAGATATTTGGTAATTGGATCAATCCTCATGCTAGTAATTACGGGAGAATGGTTTATAAAGGTTGATTTAAACTAGTAAATTCTCAGTGTGGTTTATCAGGAGGTTTCAGTATAAATTTCTCTGTTGTTTTCGTAGCATTAACAGTAGCGATATTTCTACTATCAGTGACTCCATCACCCACAAATTGTTTATTTTTATATTGATTTTTGGATGTTTTCTCATCATCTTTCTTTTTAAGTTGACCTCTCCTAACAAGATCATCTTCCACTCTTCGAGCTAAATCTATAGCTTGATCGAAGGTGGTCAAGGTAGTAGTTGATAACTCATAGGATAGTTGTTCTTGTAAATTATTGATAAAAATATCCAGCATTTCTCGATAAGGTAACACAAAGTGCAATTTTCCTATCAACTGTCTCCATCGAGCTAGGAAATAAGAAAAACATTCACCTTTGTCTTGTTTTAGGTTTTACAAATATTTAATAGTTACATGCATTTCAATGTAGACGCTAAATTGATGCACAAAAGACAGTGGTTTCTTCGAAATTCCTCAAAAAATGAGTGGGTAGTTGATAATACCATTCCAATGCCATTCCTCCTAAAATTTTTGGGAACATTTTTAGTAATAACAAATCATCATGTGATATATCATGACATGCTATCGTAAACATAAATATGCTCTATGGGATCTTCAGTTCCTTTGTATATAGGTAGGACAGGCATAGGAAACTGTTTAGGGTATGGTTGTGCTACAACTATAGGATCTAGAGGCTGACTACACATCTCTCGATAATTGTACGAGGGATGGTAGGGATCTATCTGGTCCATGCGGGAGACTAACTATTTTACCATGGCTTCCAGATTACTATTTTGTCCACCATATTGGTTCGGTGGTATATGAATATGGGATTTGTGAGCGTAGGATGGTGTGACGTAAGTATTGGATGCTATATTGCTATTATGCAAATGGTTGGTAGGAAGAGTATTATGAAGAAGTTTATTGTAGCATTATGTTGTATCCCAATTTGTTGGAAATTGGTGTTTGGTTTTGTTTTAGACTTTTGTTGATTTGAGGTATGTTGATCAATAACTTGGCAAAATAGAGCAGTGAATGAAGGTTTATTTTGTGTGGGAATAACCCTAGGCTTGGTAACAGGCACTCTAGATGGTTGTGTAACCTATTGTTGTTGCATGTTCTGGATTATAGCGGCCATATCCAAATTGGATGGTCCAGCTTGATCACTTTCTTAATCAATGAAGGACAAGGGATTAGTGCGTGTGTGATATATGTCTTCTAGGGTTGCTTGAGTGTCACTAATTTGATCCTTGTCCATATGGACTGCTCTATTAAGAGTGCCAATATTAGTATTGAGGAACTTCTAGAAATGTTCTATGTTCTCAAAAGTAATAGCTCCTTTCGGAGATATTTTAGGAGATGAGGATCCTTCCTCTCTAAAAATTTCTCTTTGTTAATTTCCTTCAAAAAATTCTTCTTCTTGTTGGTCTAGTGTTCCTTATTCCTGAATTGGGTCTTTAGGAAGGACATATGGTTTATTTATTGGTTTTCCTAACCAATCTTCTTCTACTTCAGTCTGTTTTCCATTCCTAAGTCTAATCATTATGCTTAAATTTAGATTTTAGCAAATATATATTAATATATTTGCAACAAATTTGGGAGGTATATATTTTAATTATATACCTACTATAATACTTAAAAGAAAATGTTTTGATTTTTTGTTATGTTTTTGTTTTGTTTTTCATTTTTTATGTTTTGATGATTATAAAGACAACAAACAACACACTAAATGCAAGAAATAATAATAATAAAAGAATGGCTTAGTTTTCTATAAATAGTTTATAGATGTCATTAATAGGATCAAGTTCATCATGAGTCATGAAATGCTCCTCTTCAAATTAAAAATGGTTTATACAGGAATTTGACAAAGTGTGCTATGGTGATGTTATCTATTTCTGACTCTAACTTGTAAAAATAAATCTCATGGCAATACTCTCGATATAACACAACTCTAGGAACTCTATTCCATCTCTTTCTATCCTTAAGTATGACCTCTTGATCCTCTATACAAGATAGAAATTTATGTACTACAATTGCATTGTCAAGGTATTCCTCAAAGGTGTACAACTCGGAAGACACAAGGGCTCTTTTATCTGCTAACCACCTATGGCAAGCTCTCTGAAGCTCATGATACAAGGTCACTTGATCAGGATCCAGGATTCTATCTAGGACAAACCTCTTGATTTGCCTAAGTTTGGTTGATCTAGATTCAATGATATTCAATCTCCTATTAAGTTCATCCCATAAAGGTTGAACCCTATTTGTTTGAGGTACTCTAAGTACATAAGTAATATCTATAGCTGTTAATTGATTCTCAACATTAATGGTGACATCTCGTCTTTTATTATAATCTACCATCTAAATATGATATGCAATCTTTGATTCTAAATGCATTTATGTTTTGTTGTTTTTTTTTTTGGATTGTTTTCAAAAGGTTTTTAGTTTTCATGTCGGGTTCACCAAAATGTATCTCTCCAAATTTTTTGCATCCTTACCTTCAAGCTATAGGATCCACGCCCGAAAAGGGGATGCGAGAAGGATGGGTCAATACCTCAGACTGAGAGGCCCTTTGAAGGTCTCGCCTCTCGAGGGAGGGGTATAAGGGTGAATTTTTTATGGATGATGGGTTCACCAGAAAACTTTTGAGTGGCAGTTTCCATGCCTAGGTTGATAGTAGGTTTGATGTGTTCATTTTGTGCTTTAATCATTCAATTCCTAGGTTTGGCCAAGATGAATCTAAACTATTCTATATGCCAATACTGATTTTTTTATGAATACAGAAAACATGAATAAATGCTAAACACAGAGAATATGCTAAATAGGATAGAATATACCTAATTTGGGATATCTGATGAATATTATGAGGTTTGTAGAAGTCCAAATCATCTCAAATCGTACGTAATCATTTGGAATTGTATAGAATCATCTCAGATCTTAGTCGGTCATCTAATATCAGACAAGATCGTCGTTGATCTGACGAATTCGTTAGACGAATTCATCAGAAACCTACAATCACAAAAAAAGATACAAAATACCAAAAATGCAACTAGAAAAGCAAGGGGAAATGATAGAAATAATAGTAAACTTTCCCAAATGATAAATCCAAATAGAAATTAAAAGGAAATGCATCAATTTGATAATTTATTTTGACTTTATCATGCATCTATACTAAATGAGGTGAACTCCAGGATGCATAAATATAATAACTAAGATAATGCATAAAGAAATGTAGAGAAATGACAAGAAAATGCAAAATCTAGGCTTTGATTGCCCCCAATCTGGACTACAGTCGAGATCGCCTCCAATCGTATGAGATCATCGTCGATCTGTGATAGGATCGTTCGAAATTGTTTGGAATTGTCTGCGATGATCCAAGCTTGCTCCATCTAAAAAATAGTAAGATTCCTACAAGAAAACTTGAAATACACAATGCAAACAAAAGTATGAAGGTGTTCTAAGGCACAAGGAACTAAATTTGTAGGGAAATCAATCAGCTAGGGGGTTCAGGGGGATAAACTAAGAAAGTCCCAATTTATATAGGATTAGGGAGAGGTTAGGATGTTGGAGATCATCCCAATTTGGGAAATCTCCAATGGGGGAGACTCTAACTACACAGACATGCTTTCTACCCAAGTTAGAGAAGCTGTTGAAATAGAAGCTAATTATGAAAATTTGGTTTTGGGATGAAATCGTCTGGACGTTCTATTCCAAAAAAAATCATCAAATCTAGGACCATTTCATCTGATCATCGACGATATTGTCCAACGATCAAAACAAATCCTAAAAATGGCATGGAAACAAGGAAAATGGGTAACGAGCGGTTAACGGGCGGTTTGGGTTAAAATTCAAATTTTTATCTTTTTACTAAGGTTTAATCGTGCCAATTTTAGGGTGCTACAAGAGGATTGGAAAAGGAATTGTCTTGTTGGGGTAAGGATGAAAAATGAGAAAAGTGTGATAAAGGTGATGTTGAATATGGATGAGGTTGGTCATAATCAACAAATGCATTTGGAAAAATTTTCCCAACATTACTGATGGGCTCATATTGATTTGAGTTAAAATTCATGGTTTCTTTAGTACTTCTAAAAGTAATATTTGGTATCTACTATTTAGAAAAACATACAAATTTGAAATGATGATTTTTTTGTTGTTTTTCTTGTATATATATATATATATTTTGTTTTTGAAATCAGAAGAAATGCCTATGTAGTTCACGTCGGGTTCACCAAAGAATGTAGGCTTAAAATTTTTGCACTCCTTTCCTCTAGGCTAATGGATCCGCGCCTTAGATGGGAATGGGAAAATGGTAAAGCTACACCTCGGATGAGAGAGACACTTGAGTCGTGTCCTCTTTGGCAATTTGTCGATGGATGGTGGGTTCACTAGGAAGCATTTTGTGGAAGCTTTCGAGCCTAGGTTGAAGATGTGTTTGATGAATTCATTTTAATTTCAATCACTTAGGTTGTCCAGAATGAAACTAAACTATTCTATATGCGATTTTTGCAATTTATATGAAGACAATAAATAGAGAGATAATTAAATGTAGCTAATAGAGTATTTTAAAGAAATTGGAAATGACTTATTCAGTTCTGGATGTCTGAAGAAAGTTCTACTTTTGAAGCAGTCCAGAACGTCTACAATTTGCAATTCGATAAAATTATTTGCAATTGTGTAGGATCATCTAAAATCAGGTGAAATCATCTAACGATTTCGTCTGAAACTTGCAACTGCACAATTTGATGCCAAAACATAGAGAAATATCACAAAATATAGTAGAATCTATTTAACAATATGTAAATGAACATTTTTGATGACTTAGAAATGGATTTTTAGATTTAATCGAGAATAATGGCTTATACTAATAGGAAAAAGGATAACAAATTGTTACCTATTGACAACATGAGGTGAACACCAGATGCATTATAAATAATAAACTAATCTAATGCAATTTAACTAAAGAAAAGGGAGAAAATGCAAAACTATAGATTGTAATTGCCCTCAAGAGGGCTGCAAATAGTATCATCTCTAATCCAGCAAGATCACCTCCAATAAACACATGAATGTCTGTAATCGAGACAAGATCATATGAGATGATCTAAGATTCTTCTGACTGATGCATAGTGAAAAACCTACAAGTGAGCTGATAAAAACTATGAAAAATGATAGTGCTTAGGATGCTCTTGAAACTAGTAGGATTTGGGTTGTAGGTACTTGATCAGCTAGGATGGTTCAATAGGAAAACTAGATTTAAATAGGACTAAGGGGAGGTTATAATGTTGGGATCCATACCAATCTAGGGTATCTCCAATGGGATGATAGCCAACAATACAAACATGTTTATTCTAAGTTAGGAGAAGGAGTTTGAATAGTTTTTGTCATATTTCTAATTAGGAAAATTTGATTTTTGGACGAAATCATCTGGATGTTTGGTGCCAGAAAATTTCATTCAATTCGGGACGATATCTACAAATCAATGATGATATCATCTAAAGATCATAACTGACTCTATTATTGGCATGAAAATTGAGGCAGGTTGTTTAAAATGCGATTTTAAGGTGAAATTTTGAATTTTAACCTATGGTAAATTAGGTGCATCAAATTTAAGGTGTTACACTATCAATGACATACCATTCAAGCGGGTTCTAATCGACACAAGTTTTTCAATCAATATTATCACAAAAAAATCTATGGGTTAGTTAAAAATCCCTAGGATAAACATCGTCCCAACCTCATACACACTAAGATATTTCAATGATATACTTTGCTCCATAGTGGGTACAATCATCCTACCTATAAAGGTAGGGCATAATACCATCCTTGTGATGTGTCATGTATTGGAAGTGGCTATGCAGTATAATATCCTCCTAGGGCATCCTTGGATAAGGGGCATGCAATGTGTTCCTTTGATCTTACACCAATGCATTAAGTATGTGCATGAGGGCCAAGTATATATGGTACCATCGGATGAAAAGCCTTTAAAATATGTGCATCTAGTTCACTTACCAAGGGATTTTGTCCTTTTGTCCATGCACCTGTACATTAGGCCATCATACCTAACCACATAGCTAGGAAGAAAATCCTAATCAATGCAAGGTGACCCATCCACATAGGCACCACCTCCAGCTCCCAAAGCTATTGGTACTTCTAATAAACCATCAACATCTAAAGCAAAATACTCTTAAAATCTAAAAGCATCCTTCACAGAGAAAAGACCTAAGGAAGTCCCTACCATAGCAACAACAAAAATTCCAAGTCCCATGGAGGAGGAATATACACAAGTTATAGTCAAGGAGGTACCTCAACCTACCTTACCTACATCATCATCAGCATCATCTGTACCACAAGTGACAGTTCACCTAGCTAACATAGATGAGTATCTTGTGAAGAATATGACTTTCACACCCATTATCAAGTCTACACAAGACATGGGATGGCCAAAAGTCCTAAACTTGCCAATTGGGATAGTGGTTCCATTATAGATGCCCCCTAACCAAACCAAATTCACCTATGCTTGTTTGGATTGTTCCCATAATGCTTCATACATTGAAGAATATGAGTATGAGTCGTTCACATCGAATACTCATTACTTGTTTAATCCTGAGTTTTCTCTAAGATACTTCGAGCAAAATCATTTGCATGACTATGGTTTGGGTCTATACGAGCAAGGGCAATAGAACCTACTTGAACCACGCTATCAGTTACCTATTGATAGATCTAGTCTAGGATATCATATCTAAAGCTGTGATGACTCATTAGTTGCATCCCTAGATAGGATGAGGTTAGGGTTCAAGGAATACATTGAATGGAATCCTTACCAATCGTGTAGAAGCTACTTGAGTGATAGGTGGGTGGCTAAGATCAATATAGGACCACCCGATGAGTATCATCAAGATTTATCTCTCGAGGCAAACCCATAAGAAATCATCCTATGGGAGGATGAACCAGGCTATGGTTATGAGCAAGAAGAGAATGATTACATCACAAGTGAGTTTGAGGATGAATCTAGATTGGCCTATCATGGTCCTTGGTATTTACAACACCTCGCTTGGTCAGGTAACATAGAAGGTGGATACATTATGGATGAGAGTGAATATGAGTCATAGGACTCAACTAAGATGGCCTACCTTGGGCCTAGACATGCACACCACTTCGCAAGGCCAGTGGAAATAGACAATAGATTCTTCATAGATGATAATGACTATGAAGATGATATCGAAATGGCCTATATTGGGCCTCAAGAATCAAGTCACCATCTAGTTCCAATAGGTAGGAATTAGGGGTTCTTCATAGATAACAATGACTATGAAGACAAGATTTAGATGTTTTATCTTGGGTCTCGTCATTTACGTCAAGTTAATTAGATTGTTGAAATAGAGGAGATACTCCCCACAATATATCCTAGCCTTCACTTCAGGGGAAGAACAATCAATTCAAATACGATCTATCACATGGTCTTCCTCAATCCGCATACATTTAGAGAGTTACTTTAGCCAAATGATCCCATATTCTTATCTATCCATATCCTGAGATCCCCATACCCCTAGAGCCACATCTTGAGTATGGAAGGCAAGTCAGCAATCCAGAGTCACACATGCGTGATCCTAGAGATTTTGTTCCATCCATAAACATGATCTCCATTGATTTGAACACTCCACTCCAAAACCCATCTGATCTCTCTAAACTAGTGTGTCTTAACTTAGATGCTATTAATTGGGACCATGTTGATTCACCCTTGGAACTTGATTATTTCTTTCTCAATGAATAAATTCTACAACCATTCCATTTTGCACTAGGCTATGCACATGATGTTTATCACAATGGTTTTGACCAATATTCATTGGAACCTTTAAACCTAGCATATGACATCCACTTGATCCCCAATCCTCACTAGCTTTAGGATGGGTTACATATGGCAATAGAGGAGAATTTTGAAGTGGACATCAAAAATGATCCTTCTAATCCAAAGAAATTCAAGTTCAGGGAAAAATTATCTCTAGAAGAATAGGCTATCATCATTCCTCTATTGAAAGAGAGATCAAATCTCTTTTCTTGGACCTACAAAGACATGCCGGGTTTAGATCTAAAATTGGTTGTCCACAACCTTTCACTAGACCCTGCAAATAAATTAGTCAAGCATAAGCTCAGTAATATGCATCTGAACGTTGACTTGATGGTAAAGAATGAGTTACAAAAGCTATTGGATGTAGTCTTTTTTGTACCCATCGACTATCTATAATGGGTATCAAACATGGTGCCTATAAGAAAACTTGATGGAAGGATTCATATTTTCATGGATTTCAGAGATATCAATAAGGCAACACCGAAGGATTCATTTCCATTGCCCAACATAGATGCTCTTGTAGATGCAACTGCAAGTCATGAGATGCTCTCCCTCATGGATAGATTTTCTAGTTACAATCATATTTAGATTAAACCTGAAGACCACCATAAAACCGTATTCACCACTCCATGGAGGATATTTTATTACAAAGTAATGCCATTTGGTCTTAAAAATGTTGGTGCCACATATCAACGGGCTATGACATATATTTTCCATGACTACATGCATAAGATCTTAGAATATTATATCAATGACTTACTGGAAAATTTATTACTAAGTGAAGAGCATGTTGAGGTTCTAATAAAGGTCTTCAATCGTCTTATAGAACACAATGTCAGGTTGAACCCCAAGAAATGTGTCTTTGGTGTAACTTTAGGAAAACTCCTAGGATTCATCATTTCTAAATGAGGCATCAAATTTGACCCAAAAAAGATAAAGGCTATCATAGAAATGGCCCCACCCACTAACATCAAAGAGCTAAGAAGCCTACAGGGCAAAGTAGTGTCCATAAAGTGTTTCATCGTAAAACTATCGGAAAAGTGTTGACCCATGAATCGACTGCTACACAAGTGGATCCCATTCCACTGGGATGAAGAATATTAGAAAACCTTTTTTAAGATCAAGAAATACCTAGTGACCATGCCAATGCTAGCTCCACCAAGGCCAGAGGTGCTATTTCTACTTTATATATCCATTACAAATTTTGCTTTGGGCACCATGTTGGCTCAAAAGAACATGCAAGACAAAGAAAAAATGATATATTACATCAACCACATCTTAGTGAGTTATGAGCTAGGGTACGCATACATAGAGAAGCTATGCTTAGCAGTGGTCTTTGCGACTAAGAAGTTGTGCCACTACATGTTGAGCCATACAATGTATGTGATATCAAAATAAAATACTTTGTAGTATATGATGAACAAAACATATCATAATACACGTACTGCAAAGTGGATCATGCTACTCACAAAATTTGATCTGGAATTCATAAGTCAAAATTCCATCAAGAGATAAGTCATAACAGATCAACTAGCAGAGGTGCCACTTTAGGAGAGTAGGCCTCTCACCATTGAACTTCTTGATGATGTAGTATTTGCATTATTAGAAGCACCCAAACTTGAAGAATCAAAAATTAAAGCTAACATGACTTTGTTCTTCGATGGTTTGAAGTGTGAGCAATACAGTGGTGCAGGGATTATGTTTTTCATGTTGTAAGGTGCTCCAATGCTCTTGTCATTTAAGCTAGATTTATCTTGCATAAATAACAATGCTAAATACAAGGCCCTAATCCTGGGTCTCCAAAAAAACATTTCTATGAAGATAAAAAGGCTAAATATTTTTGGTGACTCCCTTATCATAGTCAATCAAGTTAAGGGATTATTTCAGTGCAGGTGTTCAATCCTGAAAGCTTACAAAAAACTCGTTGATACATACCTAACCTGACTATAATGGTACAACATCAAGGTAATCCCTCGCACATACAATATATTTGTAGATACTATGACATCTTTGGGATCCTTGATCCCTCAAAACCTGTCTAATGATTTCACTACCTCGCAATCAGTGATGCAGCATGAGGCTTTTGACAATAAAGAACCAGTCAACATGATTCATATATAACCAAAGCATGAGTGGTTCTAAAAATCCAGAGACTTTCTAAAGAAGGCACCTTGGGGGTATTTGACCTTACAGGGTCCTATGGGTAACAGTATCACCATTCACCACAAGGTTGTTTCTCAATCTACATTTGTGCATATCAATTTACAATGAGAACAAGTAATATTATCTGTCGAGGCTATAGCTTATTAGGATTGGATAGTCCAATTACAAGATTTCCTTAAGCTTGGAAGCATACCACAAGGATTATCATAAGCCACAAAATGAGCATTCAAACAAAAAGTGACCAAATATGTCTTGCTAGGAGACATATTGTATCATTGAATATTTGATGGAGTCCTCCTTCGTTGTCTTGAGCCCTAAGAATTAGCTTGGGTAATTTTACAAGCTCATGATGATACCTACAGTGGCTATTTCAATGGCATGGTCATCATCAAGTGCATTATCCAAATGAGTTATTATTGGCCCATCATGGAAAAGGATTATTGTGATTATGTCAGTAAGTGTGTTAAATGTCAACATCATGCAAATCTGATGCACCTACCATCACAGTCCTTACAACCCATTCATGCAGCTTGACCATTTTCTTAGTGGGGTTTTGATCTAATTAGAAATATCTCTCCCTCGTATTTGAGCTAACACACATTTATCTTAATGACCACTAAGTATTTCACAAAATGGGTGTAAGCAGTTCCCTTAACATCGACAATAGGATCTCGAGTTGTGGAGTTCATACTTTACAATATCATCAGTCACTTTGGGATCCAATTCAAAATAATTTTGGATAATGGTCCTTCATTTAAGAATAAAAATGTGTGGGCTCTAACGTACAAATATAACATTAAACACATTTTTGTGACACCATATTATCCACAAGCAAATGGGCAAGCATAATACTCTAACAAAACAATCATAGTCATCTTAAATAAAATGGTAAAAGCAAATCATAATGATTGGCATCTGTAGTTGCCTTAGGCATTATGGGCTTATATAACTAGCATGCAGATGCCCACTGGAATAACACCATTTTTGCTTGTATATGGTGCTAAGGCCATTATGCCCTTGGAGTTAGAAATTCCAATATTGTGCATCACATTGAAAGAATTCATCGATGATGACACTATGTGGTAAGCTCACCTTGATCAATTGACCCTTCTTGATGAACGTCACATCAATGATCTTAAGCATCTTTGCATTTTCCAAGATCATCTAACATGAGATTCTAACAATAAATTCCACCTACCAGAATTTAAGGTTAGGAATCTTGTGCTCAAAGAGAACCAACAAAATTCAAATCTATCGCTACACCTGCAAGACAAATTTACGACCAACTAGATAGGTCCTTATATCATCTCAGAGAATATTGTACCTGGGACATATCTCCTAAAATTTCTAGAAGGTGTTGAGGAGCCTGAGACTCTCAATATTCTCCATATAAAGGTATTTTACACATAAAACCAACAAAATCCAAAAACATACAAAATAGGCAAAAAGTAAAAAAAAAAACATAAAACATAAAAATCCAAACAAATCAAAAAGCTCCAAAGGCACCATAAGCTCTTTGTTCAACTCACAAAAGCTCCAAAGGCACCATAAACCCTTTGGTCAACTCACAAAAGCTCCAAAGGCACCTTAAGCCCTTTGGTCAACTCACAAAAAACCCCAAAGGTGCATTAAGCCCTTTGGTCAACTCACAAAAAGTTCCAAAGGCACATTAAGCCCTTTGGTCAGTTCATAAAAGCTCCAAACACATCACAAGATCTTTGGTCTACTCACACAAGCCACAAAGGTACATTAAGCCCTTTGGTCAACTCATAAAAAATCCCAAAGGTACATTAAGCCCTTTGGTCAATTCACAAAAAGCCCCAAAGGCACATTAAACCCTTTGGTCAACTCATAAAAGGCTCCAAATGCATCATAAGCCCTTTGGTCAACTCACAAAAGCTCCAAAGGTAGCACAAGAACTTTGGTCAGCTCACAAGAGGCTCCAAAGGTATCATAAGCCCTTTTGTCAACTCCTAAAAAAGCTCCAAAGGTACATTAAGCCCTTTGGTCAACTCACAAAAGTCCCAAAGGCACATTAATCCCTTTGATCAATTCACAAAAAGCCCCAAAGGCACATTAAGCCCTTTGGTCAACTCACAAAGGGCTCCAAAGGTATCATAAACCCTTCGGTCAACTCACAAAAATCCCCAAAGGTAGCATAAGCTCTTTTGTCAACTTACAAAAGGCTCCAAAGGTATCATAAGCCCTTTGGTCAACTCACAAAAGCCCCAAAGGCACATTAAGCCCTTTGGTCAAACCAAAAAGCTCCAAAGGTATCATAAGCCCTTTGGTCAACTCACAAAAGCCCCAAAGGCACATTAAGCCCTTTGGTCAACTCACAAAAATCCCCAAAGGCACATTAAGCCCTTTGGTCAACTCAAAAATGCTCCAAAGGCATCACAAGTCCTTTGGTCAACCCACGAAAATCCCCAAAGGAACATTGAGCCCTTTGGTCAACTCACAAAATGCCCCAAAGGTATTTAATACTTTTGGTCAAAATTAACACAAAAGCACAAAAATAATTTAAAAAGCAAAAATTCAAAAACATCCAAAATAATCAAAAGTCCAAAAACAATGGAAAATATCAAAAATCAAAAGCAATAAAACTCAAAAATATTACAAAAATACAAAAAATATTCATGTAATTGCATTGCATTTAGGCATGACCACCCATTACACTTGCATTAGGTTAGGTTGTGTTTGCAATATTACAAATGACACCATATTTGTACCTCAATCATGCATCTTCAAAATCCATCATCATCCATAACCCATGTGTGTAACTGTGTTTTTCAACACAACCCCTTATTGTCGCTATAAAGGAATATACTAGGGTTTTTCAGTCATTCAGCCATACCTAGCGATCTTCTCGGATGTTGTAGAAAACTATCTTTGCTTTTTTAGGTGAGGTCTAGTTTTGATAGCACCTATCTATATAAAAATCCCATCACGAATTAACACATTAACAATCCTAGTTGGACAAGGAAATATAAACACCACAAAGTGGTACTAGGCATCCTAAGCGAAAGGTTTTTACTTTTTTCATATTGTGATGCACGTGGTCTAGAGTGCTAGTCATTAACAAAAGGACAAGCTCCCCCCTACCCAAAGAAATTCCTCACTTTCATACAAAATGAGCAAAATCCCAAGATCAAATAAAATCCCTTTCTCAGAACAAAATAAAGTCAAAAATACAAAATAAACAATGATTTTCATCACTATGCATGAGCAAGTATCCCAATAAAAGTGAATAAAATAAGGGGGTGAAGAGCTTTAATCCCTGGAATGGTCACTACTTAAAACCATAAGGTGATCCCCATTACAACAATGGGCTGAATGAATCCTGCCTGGCATTGGGTAGTTCTAAGAAATTTGCAAAAAGAGCTAGCTTTAGGTGTCCTATATCGCCTAATAGTCTAATCCAACTGATTCTAACCTAGGATCATGATGAGCATTTGATGATACCCAATATAGCAATGGGCTGAATGAATCCCTCATAGCATTGGGGTAGGCTTATATCTCATCTAATATATTTATTTGCACACATAGGGATAATGAATATCTAGATATTTTATCACAAAAACCTTGTCTTTTAGAAGTCTGATATGGTCATTATACAACTTTTGATTAATAAACTAGGGTATTTGAGTTTCATGGAAAACCTCAAAAATCACCTCATAGCAACAAATCATGTCATCAATCAAATCATCAACTTTCTTTAGGAGGTTTTGTTCATTAAAGGGTGTTTATGAGATGGGATAGATACCGAATAAATGTTAGCAATAATGTTTATACAACCACTAACTATTTTGTACACATATTTTTAATTTACAAAAGCTTATAAAGAAAGCACATACAAACCACATCATCTCATCTCACATCTGGAAGTTTAAATGATTAATTATTATGATAAGAGTTATTATTTATTCATGATTTTTATACATTATGTGGTGTCATCCATTAGATTCTTTAACTCATATCATATTCATTTTGTATGTTTTAAGTGATGAAGGCATATAGGTTCATTTACATTAGATCATCATCATCTAAATAATGCATTACACACACCGCATTTACCATATCATAACATCATGAATTAGATGCATACAATTAAATCAAAATCAAACATACATTTAATGCAAAGCATTGCATCCATTAAGCATACATCACCATAGTACATCCATACAGGTAGATCAAAGCACCTAAAGAAATACATTCATTATCATAATGCATCCACATATCTAGATCATAGCATCTAAGCATCCATCCATAATATAGCTAGAGCATATCATCAATACATCACATCATATGTCATCCCTATGCATCTCACAAACATCATAATAAAACAATCACATAATACACATAGTAAAGTCTAAAACAAATAAAATCATATATATATGAGTGTATAGTGCGATAAAGTACATGGAGATACAAAATGTCTGCATACTACAATAGTGTAGGTACACCGATCTGAAACTCAAAAATAATACCAAAGCCATCATAATCATTAGACTATGCTTGTGCCCCCAGGCCCACCTCCACCCTCGGCTCCATCCCTGTGAGTATGTTAGGAGCTAGTCCTTACATTCTACTATGTTCGAGTTCTAGTTCTTTGGCTAGGCCTAACTTATGACTACCCTGACACACTCCACCTACTTTGTTGTGAGCCCCCTATAGTAGGTCTCTCACAAGGATTGACACCTAGCATCCAAATTTACAATTGTAAATATACAATGTACCCAACATCTCCTAACATCTGGGCATCACACTCCTCCAAGAGTCCCTATAGGCACCTAACCTCTACACCCAAATCTAAACCTATAGGTCCCTATACAGCTATAGTAGCTGGCACAACCTGCAGAGTAGCATCTAACTCTATAGTAAGTTGCTCTATCCTAAGATGCACTGAGTCAACCTATACCTGGAGAGTGATCCTCACCTCCTAAAAACCCCTAACTTGAGTCTGGAGTGTAGTAATAGTAGAGTCCTACTACAAAATCTGAATATGAGCTGCCTGAAGCTCAACCTCTATAATATGCAACTAAGCCTAGAGATGAGACTCCTACTCCTTTGGGTCTAACCCCTCCTCCTCCTCCTCCTCTAGAGCTACCTATTCCTCTATTTCCTACTCTGCTCTAGCCTACCTCCAGTTCTCAATTCGGACCCATACTTGATGCCTCTCTAGATCCTCAGTAGCAACCTCATCCTTAGTCTACCGTAGGTGACCACCACCATGCCACAACCACATAACCCACCACTGGGTATATGCCTCTATAACCCTGGTATATACTATATCAAAATCAACTACGAGAGGGTCCTCCTCCACTGAGACTACTACAACTTAGGGTGGTAGAATATCCCTCTCTATGGTGATCCACCTATACAAAACTAGCTCGAGAGGTACATCCTGCTGTATATCAAACTGGTGGAGCACCCGAGAGTACTGAAAGAACTCTCTAATATGACCCTTGTGATCGATCATGCATAGATCATGCCTAGTTCGAGCTATAAATTTGTCTAACTCTGGCCATACAGGGCACTCAAAATAAGGCCTCCATATAATATCCTGTGCTTGCAGGCCAGTTAGGGTAGTTGCATAATGTGTCAAGTTCCTTATGTAAGGTCAGATTTGACACTCCTCTCACTCCTAAGGCCACCTACATTCATAGAACCAAGCTACCTTGTCTATGGTAGTAATATTTACAGGTAATCCTCTTGGGTGGTCCACTTTGATATGCTCCCAATCCCAAATCTAAAGAAGTAGGTAGCAAGAAACACTAGCTCATCCACACCACTAAATCCTTTAGAGTTCATCATACATCAGGGCAGTAAGATAGACTTGGTCCAACATGATCATCAGAAGCCTCATGATGTACATGAGTCTTCGGGCATCAAACCAATCCTAATCTACATCATACATCAAAGTAAGAAGTCGCACGTGCAAAATGGGGTTCTGATACTACATAGACAAGAGCTAAAAGTGTAAAATATATGACTAATTAAATGCACTTAAAATAAAGAAACATCATAAGATACAAAAATGGTGCAAACATAGTTCAAAATCAAGTAGAATACAAACATGCTAAGCAAATGCACCAAGACATGCAAAAAAAATCATAATTTACACTTATAAAATTCAAAAAAATCAATTAAATCACTCAAAAATTAAAAAATAAAAATAAATTCTCTAAATTTGCATGGTCGCTCATGCTGATAGTGGCTGCCTGGAGGCCACTAACATCGATAGTGGCTAGCCACTAACGGTCAAAAAAAATAATCGTTGGAATTCAAACCAGCTGTTGTCGACATCAGTGGCCCCTTTTTGGTAAATTAAGGGCCACTCTAAGTGACAATGACTGTGATGTGGCATACCAACAATGTTTGCCCTCACCCAAAAATCTAAAAAATTTGGAAAAATTCTAAATCTAAATAAAACCCACTAAAATTGAACCTATTCTAAGCCTATCTACGGATGTTGTTCATTACCAATGAGTTTAATAGGGTTCATTTACCAAATTACTTATTATGGTTTATTTTACTGGTTAAATAACAAGTTAGGGTTTAGAGAAATACCCATGAAGCTCTGGCTCCTGCACTAGTATACACCTTGTTTTTCTCTACCATGGTGTCAAGTCTCATCAACGTTCTAGGTCACTAGCACTCTCTCTCACCTCAGAGCTCAAAAGTAAAAGATAGTTGGTAATAATGAAAGTCAAAACCCTAGAATTTTCTTTTATATTTACCTCTTTTTCCATGATTGCTGCTTGCATTAGTGGCCTACGCTTTCTGGCCACTAATGCTGACAACAACCATGAATTGCAATTGGGAGTCACTGCTGATGATAGAGGATAGAAAACAAAAATAAAAACACTAAATTTTTCATCATAAGGAACCTCAAAATGGGTAATTAAGCACATCTACCAATCCATAATCAGTAATAAATTCCAAAATCACAAAAAAATTCAAATAACATCAAAATCTCAAATGTGCCTTGTATTTAGTAATTTACTCTATACACTTGGCGATTGCAGCGACTTGTGCTCCATGCAATTCAATAAGATGAGTAAATTACCATAAGGCCATTTGGGGTAAATTAGTCATTATTGAATTGAAATGCTTCACTTCAATCCTGAAGAAGACCATGGTGGCCAGACTACCCCATGATAATGAGGTATTCATTTCATTTCTTCTATGACATTTTTAGCAAATCATCGAAGTGATTCAACACAAGTTAAAATGAATTGGTATCATATTGATTTCCTAATAAGTCCATTGTGGTTGGTCTGCCCCACGGGATAGAGATATACAATTACTATTAATGGTTGAAATCATGCCTATAATGGTACTTTACATGTAATATAAAGTAACTCTTAAATCATCCAAATCAATCATCTTGGTCAAGCAACTTGTCGCTTTATTCATTGTCCTTCCCTCATTGAATCATCGCTTAAGGAGGTAGTCATAATATCAATAATCGTAATCAAAATCAACAAAGGATCACTCGATCATGTCAAATTATCTTCATCCTACAAATCATTTCCAACAACTATCATAAGCTTACCCTTTTTTGGGGAAAAAAGGCAAATATGATGAGATAAGACTTTGTCGCTCCATCTATCGGTCCTAACTGATTATACCCAAAAGTGCCAAAGCACCAAATTTAAGTCTTCCATCCCATTGGAAGCAATAATTCTAAGATGTGTGCCTTTCTCATGGTTGCGGCATATAATTTTGATCAGATCAATGATCATCACACACCCTATAATATGGCCCTAGGTGGTCTATTTTTTCTTAGCATTGTGTTTTCCTACAATACATTCCAAAAAGAGGCATCTATAGACACCTAAAACATGTCATATTTAGGATACTACTCATATGGGCACATACAAAGACCATATGACTGATCTTAGACCTTTTCTAGAGCTAAAATAGTCCTAAGCACTCACAAGGGGTAGTTCTAGCCCATTCAGGCTCGACCACTATTGACCAAAGATATTACCAACTTGGGCTACTAAAGCTGAGAGAGGCCATGGCTAGCCGCTTCTTTGGATAGTGACTAGCATTGAAATGCAAACTGGCCATGAATGCAGGTCAAAATCATGCAGTTTGATTGCACTTGCATTGGATTTGAGCAGTTTATGACGTGGATCTCCCAAAGCTCCTATTGATTGCCCCTTCCATGCAAATATGTGACTGATCCTTCCCCTCCAACGGTTAGCTACATGCAGATCTGGATCTTGGCTTCTCCAGGAAGCCAAGATTTGGATCTGGGAGGTCTACATATGCATCCTCCCAAGAACAAGAAACATATAGAAACATTTAATTTTTTATGCAGTGAAGCCCTAGAAAATTGGAGAGCCATTTCATTCTCCTTGAGGAGTAACAAAGTGTTATATGATTGAGCAATGACAACACACCATTAAAGCATTCAATTCCACACAAGCATCACCACCAATCCATATTGGGATATGAAGGTGACCCTTGAACATCAATTCAGATGAAGGATTGAGTGTCACAACCCGTGGTCCACAAGGTAAAAAAAATTAGTTCACAACCGCTGCCTTTGATAGTGGCATGTAGGCATAACCTAGGGTTTGAGACATTATTTCTTGAGTTTTAGCATAGTTTTCTTATTACTTCAGATTATATTAGCATAGATCTATATTTTACATTTTTTTATGGTATTTTATTAATTATTAATGCATTTTTGCTTTTCTTTACATTTTTATGCTTTCATCATGTTTATACGTCATTTCATGCAGATCTTCAAAAGAAGCCTCATCATGAGAGGTTGCATATGCTACTAATTATTCTCTATTGTTTCTTGTACGTATATCATAAGTTCCTAGACTAGTTCAAAGCATCTTTGGCATCAGATCCCTCTGAGAAAGTGAGAAGAAGGCATCAGTAAGCCCTTAAGCAAACTCGTGTATGAATCTGGGAGGCCTGTAGAGTGCACCATCCCCATTCAGGGGCTATTTCATTCCATTTGTAATCATTGTATCAAGAAATCGATATCCCTAAGAGGGACCTATCTGTAACCAAAGTTTCAAATAAATTTAATAAAATATATCTCATATTTTTCTTGTTAATTCTCTATTTTTCATGCTTTAATGGTTTCAAGCTTGATATTATGCTGCAAGTATATTAGATGTATTGCTTCCTGGGGTCGTACACATAAAAGAGATGCTGAAAAAAATCAAATTAGAAGACTATAAACTAGTAAGTACCCCCATGATTATAGGATGCAAGTTGATTAAATATGATGACTCTCCTAAGGTAAATCATACATTGTATAGATCTATGATTGGTATCTTATTATATGTTACAGCTACAAGACTATATATAATGCAGGCAGTGGGACTGGTGGCAATATTTCAAGGAGCACCAAAGGAAATACAAGTAATGTTATTAAAGAGGATTCTTAGGTATTTAAAAGGGAATATGGATTTTGGACTCTGGTATCCCAGACGTGACAATTTCACTCTCATAGCATATATAGATGCAGATTTGGCAGGCAATATTGATAATAGAAAAAGCACAAGTCGAGGATCATTCTATCTTGGAGATTGTTTAGTCTCTTGGATAAGTAAGAAATAGGCATCAGTATCCTTATCCATAGTAGAGACATAGTACATTGCAGTGGTTGCTTGGTATACACAAGTGTTATGGATGAAGCAAACTCTAAAAGACTTCAAGATAGAGCATGATCATCCTATCTCCATACTATGTGATAATACAAGTGCTATAAACATTTCAAAGAATCCAGTAATGCAATCCAATACCAAGAACATTCTGATTAAATACCATTTTATAAGAGAACATGTGATGGATAAGCAAGTAAAATTGGAATATGGTACTATAAAGGAACAAATTTTGGATATTTTCAGTAAGCCACTTCCAAATGAAACTTTTGAGTACCTTAGAGGAAAATTGGGAGTAGTTCTACTCCCACCCCAAAATTAATCACCTCAAGGAAAGGAGGTGGGGAGGGAATTGATCTAAGAGTTTTATCTTTAGCCCCAAAGGAGTCTCTTTGTCATTGATGTCAAAGGGGGAGATATTTGAGTAAGGGGGAGAGCATTCAGTCAGGGGGGGTAGTTTCTTAGGGGGAGCAGATTTGGAATCAAATGATTTGAAAAAGGAATTTTTAGAAAAGTTTTAGAAAAGGGTTGCCATAAATGACAAAGGAGGAGATTGTTGGAAATTTTGAGTAATTATGTTGTCATTGATGTCAAGTGTTAGTTCATCTTAGTGCAAGGGAATTGATAAAAAGAGGGTTAAAATATTTATATTTTAAGCCCAAGAGATTTGGTACAAAGCTCCACATGGTTGGCCAAAAGGTTGTCTCAATATCCCGAAGGAAGAAAATGTCTAGGCCCAAAAGGAAATAATATTATAATATTTATTATTATAATATTAAAGTTATAAAGTTAAGCCTAAGGTTCAATTATAAAATAATTATAATATTTATATTATAATATTAAAGTTATAAAGTTAAGCCTAAGGTTCAATTATAAATTATTATAATATTTATATTATAATATTTTATAACCCTAAGTGGGTTTGGGACCAAGATGTTTTTTTAAATTCTTAAAGCTCTACCAACGTCTTAGCAATGAAGGTAATTCATATTTATATGGTAAAGTTTGGTGGCCTAAGTAAATGATTGGAAGCATGGATAAAATATTTAATGCAAATTTTGGATGCACAAATCGTAAGGAAGATGAAATTTTATTTTAAAATAGAGAAAAAATTTGACGGGAATTAGGATAAGATTGTGAAATTCTATCACCATACAGGAAGTTGGTCTAGCAGTAGGCTTGGCAGGGTAAAGGTGATAATGGACGGTAGGCCCTACATTTGAATTTGGGTGGCAACATTTTGTTCATAGTTTTGAAGATAAGAAGGTTAAGCATACAATAAGGAGCTCATCATGGCCTTTTGTATTTGTGTTGGCGGTTCACCTGGAAGTGGCCCAAAGGGTGCTAGCACGTTTGCAGGCGGTAGGTACTATGTTCGAATCTCCCATGATAGATTTTTGGTAAGTATTAATTAAGGTTTTAAATTGTATAAGGTTGAGAGTTAGGCGCATGTGGTATATTTGATTGTTTGAGTGTTGTGGACTTAGGAGGTATAAGGGGAAATAAATTTTTAATTATTTCTTGCAATTTTATTTTGAGGAAAAATATTATGGAATGTCTTTTTGTTGAAAAGTAATTTTGTGGAGTAATAAGGGTTTTTTATAGTTATTTTTATGAATTTTTCAGGAATAAGAGAAATTTAAAATGTTTATGAAATATTTCTATTGCTTGTATTTTATCTCAATTTGAATGGCTTGATGTTATATTTTAATGCTCTAGTTTGATAAACCAAGAGAGTTGGTTTTGAATTTAATTGTGCACATTTGTTGAGAGAGGTCTCCAAATATATGAAAATATGTTGTGCTAAATTTTATAGTTGTGAAAGATATTGTGTGTAAGATAGATTTTTGAAGACATATCTCCATAAGAACAAGCTAAGAGGTATGGGCACATATTTCCTTATTTAGGTATTTTGTTGAGTGAATTTTTCTAAACATAAGGTGGACTGAAAAGGATTGTTTGATAAGCATTGTTGGAAATATTTGAGTTAGGATTTATGCTTCATGGTTGAATGATTTTCGAATAATTTGAGATAGAGTTTGAGAATAAGATTTTATTTGCATTGTTGAAAGAATTTGAGATATTTTTATTAGATATTATGAACTACTTGTAATAGGATTGAAGATAAGTTTATGCATTTTTGAGCATGTGTTATAAACAATTATGAGCATTTCTTAGATAGATTTGAGATAAAATAAATATTGAGTTTATTCAAGCTTTGTGTTAAGGCTTAAGGGCAGAGTTGAGACTATATTTGAGAAGGCTTATGGGTAGTTTTGAGCAAGTATTTTGTTAATATTTGAGACATATTTGAGATAGAGTTTAGTATAGATTTGTGAGCAGATTTAGAGTATATTTGTGATAGATTTGAGATAGAGTTTGGTTCAAATTTATGAGCAAAATTTAGAGTAGATTTGTGACAGATTTGAGACAAATTTTGGTGTAAAATTAAGATAGATTTGAGATCATGCTTTGGAGATGACAGAGCAGAGAGTATAGTAGTCTCCAGTGGATAGAGATCCATTAGCTAGTGTCATGGGTACAGAGGTCTCCAGTGGAGATATATCCACAAGCCAGATCAGTGGAAGAATAAGTCTTCTAGAAGATCATAAGCCAGAGTAGAGGAGATAGAGTTCTCCTATGTAGAGAGATCCACAAATTAGAGAATAGGAGATTGGTGTCTCCTTTGGATAGAAGTTCATAAACATTGTAATAGGGATTGGATTCCCAAAAGATTCATTGAGAAAATTTTATAAGAAATATTTTCTTCATGGAGTAGCCCACATTGGGTGAACCATGTTAAATCATGTCTCTCATGTGTGTGATGATGTGTGCATTGATCTCTACTTTGATATTATTGCTATTATCATTTGGATTTAAAAGTAAAATGTTTTATCTTATATTGTTCACCCCCCTCTTAGTATAAGCTTATGTTCTTTACCACACTATATCCTCTAGCCTTAATCCTATCCATAATGCCTGATAATACTCACTATCTCTAGAATATGGATTTCTTACCTGGGGGTCTCTCTCATTCTATCATTTTGTCACATACAACAAATATGGTCCTATCTCTATTTGCATCTCAAATGGTAAGCCTCAGGATCTACCCACTTGCACATGTTCCCAAGTCCACACTTGAAGAAATAAACTACAACCCAATCCCACTTTCTATCACCTTTGTACCTCATAAATCTCACCATATATTTGGGCTAATAAGGTTGGTTCCCATGCGCACACTACTAGAGTTTCCACTAGATCCCACACTAATCCTAGTAGGTTCTATGGGAATAGTTCTCCTGACAATCTAGTAAGATAACATTGGATATCAATACCATAAAAATTGTATGCCTCTCCATGAAAAGCATCATTTCATAATGAAGCTCACACATCACACTACCACGATTAATATCTATATTCTACCATCTCTTCCCATTCACTCTCTATAATACTATGTCTATATGTGCAGTGCCAACCACTCAAATAGAAATACCCTCCATGGGTATAGAAAGTATTTGATAAACATCCTCCAATGTGATCATCATATCACCTATCAAAAAATAGAATATCCTTGTATCTTATTCCTAGTTCTCTACAAGTGTTGATATATACTAGTGATCTACATGAATGGGATCTAATTGTGTAACCTCTACTAGCCCAAGGTCCCTTAATCAATCCTAGTCAATTGGTGAAACTTCCCTCTAGCCTAGTAGAATTCCTTCTAATACCTATGTCTCAATCTCAATCTCTATAACTATCATTATCCACCATCACTCACATCATCATTTCATATATCTATTAAATGACCTCCAAACCCCTTGCAATCATCCTCGTAACTACCAGATCCCTAGTGGTCATATTCATGATCGCTAGACTCCTCGTGGTCTCCAAAAATAAATAAAACAAGGTCAATCCATATAATTTGTATGCTTGTACGAGGCTATTTATTAACCTATCTAAACCTATTTTGGGATATCCATTATCCTATAATACATGGAATACAAGATACCCATACCTAATAAGGCATCCTATCCTACATTTTTGCTATTATTTATATGTAAAATTATAGGACAAACAATTTAAATGTTAACTTATCATATTTTCTTACCCTCCAACTCCTCTAGCCATGCCACCCATCACTATCTTGTCATATTGACCCGTCAATTAGCAAGAGCTCTGCTACACACCTTCTCTCTCACCTCTCTCTTCCTCTTCTCTGCCATAATGCATGATGTAAATGAGCCCTCATGCATGATGGTAGGATATTTATCCTTGTGTGCCTAGTCACCATGGATGGTTGCATGACCACCTTGGGTAGTCACCAAATGACCACTAGGCCCCTGACGGTATTGCTATTTGCCTTCCCTTCCTTTCTCCTTATTTCTTCTTTCCATATTTTAACCTCTTTTTTTACCATTCCCATACATATTTTTTCCAACCACTTCATCGTTGTTGTCCATTTATTTCTCCATCAACTCAATGTTTTAGGGGGTACATATTACCCATAAAATTTTAACACAAAATAGGTTTAATACGTAAGCAACTAATCATGGAGTTATATTTGTCCAAAAGCATTCATTAGAAGATATCATTAACCTTTCTCTACTAGGGCAAAGAGAAAACCTTATTTTCTCAAATCAAATTCTAATTATTTCAATTTGGTATACCCTACACCTATGATTGTATTATTATTTACACATCAAACTTTACAAGTCAATTGAAGTATCATGAGGACACCTACCAAGGTATGGTTAGCTTACCACATCAAAATATCTCATAAATTCACCAAAGGTAAGGTTATAAGAACATATGTTCCCTTTATGGGGGCATCATATATTACCCCTAGTTTGAGAAAATGTTATATCTCCTCCATCTAGCCATTATTTTGGTGTACCAAAATTCATGGTTATTCATCATTAACAACCCTTGTCCACTCACTATCACTTGTCATCAATCCAATTA
Organism: Wollemia nobilis; assembly: GCA_028583015.1. NCBI lineage: Eukaryota > Viridiplantae > Streptophyta > Pinopsida > Araucariales > Araucariaceae > Wollemia > Wollemia nobilis. The sequence goes on along the minus strand of JAQPPZ010015005.1, from coordinate 3,105,102 downwards.
CTCGGTGTCATATATTTTTGCACTGCATTATGTTTGCACACAATGCAGTACAAAAAGAGGTAAATGTAGACACCCAAAAGGTATCACATTTTGTATAGGCACATGTCTCAATAAGTTTTGTAAAATTTTTAGTAAATTTTTCAAACCATTAAATTAATAATAATGCCAAATTCATAATTAGGGAGTTTAAAAATTAATATAATAATAAATTGAATTAATTCATTTTCCTAAGTCTCCATCACCTTATCCTAAGTCGACATCTCATCACTCACCTAATCAACCTACCCTTGCCATATCACTCACACATCTCATCCTAATCCACCTACCCTTTCCACCTCAGTCACACACCTCATCCTAATCACACCTACCTTTTGCCACCTCACTCCCATACCTCACCCTAGTCATACCTACCTATTTACCACCACTTATCTCATTTCTCCAAGTGGAAAATCTCTATATTTTTATCTTACCTACCCTTACCACTTGGCTATCCTTTATTTCCAAGTCATTTCCTTTCATAAACCATCCTCTAAGTCTATAAATCCCCCTATTTTTCCTCCATAGAAAGAGAAGAGAGATTGTAACTGTTATTGAAATTGATAGGCAAAAATGGTAATCTATAAAAATGTCGAGTCCTGTCTACTCATGTCAATCCAGGGGATCATAAAATTGTGATTGCCACACATATTATATTCCTATACCTCTATGCCTAATGGTTTGGTGGGATAAATAATTTTTTGTTTGTTTTAAATCTTAACCAAACATAGTAAAACTAATAATTTAAACAAAGTAGTTAAAAATAATGCAGGAAATTAAATACGTACAAGAAATAAATAACAAAATAAACACACTATAGATTTTAAAAATAACTAAAATGAAAATTGAATCAAAACTATGGAAAATAAATAAACTATGTATGAAATAAATAAACTACACATAAAATAAATAAAATATACATAGAATAAAATATAAAACTCTCTCTTACTAAAATTAGAAATAATGAAGAGGTAAGGATTACTACTTGGAGTGGGCTTGAGCTCCCACAGTTGATTCACATAGTTAACCATGAAGAAGAGCTTTTAAATTATGTGAATAATTGACACCAGAATCCTCGAGTCTCTATTAATTTAATTATAGAACAAATTATTTTGATAAAACTTAGACTAGACTCAAATAAAAACGTATCTCAGGGTCACCCTTTATATTTATATAGTATGCAAGTGACTCTTCTTACAACCACATACAATTGATAAACCCAAATTAAGGTACACTTTGTTGGTTTGATACAATGGCTATGTGTAGCCATGATTTTAACCACAGGAATGTTGATCATCCTTTGAACATTGGTGGTTCATAACAATACTTGTCTATATATTGCAATCGCTTTTGTAATTTTTTTGGAAATCATGTGGTCAACTACCAATAGTCAATATTTGGGATATAGGTTCTATATTTCTACTGAATGTAGGCACTACTTTGGAAAGGTGTAGTTGTCATATATTTCGATAGGTTGCACATGATTATTACAATCTACAGGATATAAGCATCATATTCTGAATGGAGTGTAGGAACTTTATTTAGTTTATGGGATGTAGGCACCTTCCTATATTTAGAATTTAGGTGCCTATAGGTCAAAAATTACTACATCAGGAGATATAAGGTGATGAAGGACCCCTAAATTTTTTGAAGTACCAAAAGAGGTCATGATTTCATGACATATCCTCATTCTTATGGCAAAGGGGTATCAAAAGAACCAAGTGCTGAGAAGTGTCACAGTTCTATGATATGACAGGTTTCCACTAGTGAGGGGTCATGAAAGACCAAACTAAAAAAAATGGTTGCAATTCCATGACATGATAGGTTTTTTCTTGCGAGGAGTAATAAAATGTTGAAGTGCCAAAAAGTGTTGCAATTCCATGACATGATAGGATTTCACTAGCGAGGGTTAACAAAAGACTATAGTGCTAAAAAGCATCATGATCCCGTGACATGATAGGTTTATAATGGCGAGGAGAAAAAAATACCAAAGTGCCAAAAAGTTTCACGATTCTATGACATGATAGGTTTTCCTGGTGAGGGGTAATGAAAGACCGAAGTATAAAAAAGTGTCACCATTCTGTGACATGATAGGTTTTTGTTGGTGAGGAGCAACAAAAGGCTATAGTGCTAGAAGTCATCATGATTTTATGATATGACACTTCCTACTAGCAAGGAACAACAAAATGCTTCAGTATTGGAAAGTGTCATGATTCCACGATGAGTCATGTTTCTGTAACAGATTCTGTTCACTATGGTCATTTTAAGATTGAAAAATATAAAGCACATCAGGAGAAGGACAGATGAATCAGATTCAAGAATCACCTCCACTACCTACCTATGCACATGGAGCAATCAAATTGCAGTTAGAGATTGAGTATTTTGTTCTATCTTTGAACCAATGATACTGCACAATGCTTGTACCTGATTGGCCACCTAGCATTTTGTTGTAACAACTTTTGAATAAGCTAATTTTTTATTTTGAAATATTGAACCATCAAGGGATTATAAATAAGAGTATTGACCTCTTGTCAAAGGGTCAGCTCTTAGGCATTTACAAGTTGTATGGGTTAAGACTTTTGGAAGGAGCAATGCAATAAAGATCTTTGTTTAACCTCTGGTTCAAATATCTTGCAGAACAAGTATGTATGAATGGATGAATGTTTCTAATTTGGCTAAGTAGATATGCATGACATTAATTCTATTTTTTGGATATTTTTGATGTTTTTTTCATTAGTTCTTGAACTATTAATCCGTAAAATCTAAGTAGTGATTAGACATATTCTATGTATGGTAAATAACTGGTTGGTCTATTAGGAGGTTGTAGTATTTTCTCCCTTGCATGGTTTTATCTCACTTCTTGTTGTTGCTTAATCTACACCATATCAAGTTCTAGCTTCGGCTACATTTACATCTCTTTCAAGCACTCTCTTCTTCCGCCCTGGTTACTTTTTAGCTAGTTAGAACTTCCCAAAGGAACCAACCTTCTTTGGAGATTGAACAAGTTAAACCTCATAGTTTAACTATTCATTCAATTTTGGTCATGTCTTGGGTCCAATAACCAACCATAGGTAGATTTTGGACCAACAATTTTTGGCATGCTTGGTGGGACCAAATCCCACTACATACACAGATTAAATATTTGGTGTTTGTCTTTGCTCTATTTAAATTTAAATCACTTGGTGACTCCATTTAAAATATCAAACCCAAAAAAGCTTTATATCCAATTTTTGGTTAAGTATTGAAATACATGAGAACTAGATCAAAAGCTAAAAATTTAGAAGAACCCATTGAGTTTTTGGAATTGCACCTTGGTAGTCTCAGAGTAAACCTTGTTTTATCTTCTAGATCAAACTCTTCCTCTACCATTACTACTAGGTCAACCAATGTTGTGAACCCTTCCCTTGCAATTCCTCCTAGTATGACTACCAGTGGATCTTCTAATACATCCAATCCTATGCTTGCAACTTCGGTCAACATAGTAGTTACAATGGCCACCAATCAAAACTAGAATGTCCAACCCTATCCTACGTGGAACAATGCGGGTCCCCTGAATCTGGTAGTTTAGAACCTCATTCCCCAAGTAGCTCTCAAAGCATTACCTAAGTACGATGGCACTAGAAAAACCGCTTATGAGCACTATCAGGATGTGGCATCACTAGCAGTAATTCATAATATCATAAAGGAAAATATCATGGTGAAATTATTGGTTATATCCTTAAGAGGAAAAATGTTATACTGGTATAGGACTATCCCAAACCAAACCATAACTACATGGGTAGAACTAACCAGTAAACTGATAGAAGCATTCAATGAATAGGCTGATCCTTTCTCCCTGCTCACTCAGTTTACTATTATGCAAAAACACCCATAAGAAGAGATAGTTGATTTCAATATTAGGTTCAGTCACACATGGAAAAGAGTACCTAATGGCCTTAGACCAATGCATGAGCAAGCAATGTACTATTACCTAAGAGCTTTTAACTTAGATCTAGGGATGGCAATAAGATAATCTCAAGTATTTACCTTCCCAAAAATATTTCAAGAAGCCTTGAAAGTAAAAAAATACCTTATTGCTATTGGAAGGTTACCCCCAAAAATTATAATACCCATATTCCTAGAATTTCCTCAGGTCCCCAATACAAATGCATCATACCCTACTTCAGCTTCTATAATAGATCTCTCAAAATGGTCTGGATTACCAACTCCCTTAGCTATACAAGCTCCCCCAGCATTCCCAACTTTACCTCTGATACCCGCCTTACCAACACCTGATCCTCAGATGGCAGTTCTCCTAGATATACAGATGACTATGAAAAATTTGACCAATGATATGACTTCAATGAAAAGGAAGGAAGTTGAAAGGAACTTTCAACCAAGAAGGTTCCCACAGGTAACAAAAGACCAAGCTTCAACAAGCAAGTACCCAAAAAATTTAGGAATAGTGTATGCTAATCAAGAAGATGAACCTTCTACATCTCTTGTTGAATCTGATTATTGGTGCTCCACATGTAATGATCCTCATGGGGAAATTTTGTGCATGGTTCACCAACATCATATGCAGATAGTAGCTATTGAGAAAGTAGAAAGAGCTCATAAAGGACAAGTTAATATGATTAGGGAAACTAGCCATAATTTTATGATGCCATTAGTAGAATAGGTTGCAATCTTAACTAGGTCAAGTAAAAATCCCCTTCAAGTTGATCCTAAGGAGCTCAATCCCCTAAAAGTGCCTTCAGTAGCAAAAATTTAGGTCAAAAAGGGAACCATCCATGAGGTTGTCCCCCCAAACCCTTTCAAAAGTAGAGGGTAGAAACAAACAAAAGTGATGCATCACTAAAAGAAACTAAGACTCAATAATAGGCAAGGGATAAATTGAGATACCCTTCCTTAACCAAGAGATAAATAATAGAGGTAACTCAAGGGTACAAGAATAGGTATGATCCACCTACAAGGAAGAAGGATAAACAACCCGATGTACCTACTTTTAGCATAGTCAAAGAATTGAAAAAGACTCCTTCAAAGGTAAGCATGTATGATGCACTACTGCTCCCAGGATAGATTGATTTGCTACAAGAATCTCTCAAAATAATAAAAAATAAAACCAAAGCTCACCCTTAGTTGAATCTAGCTCAAGGTAATCCAATATTGACCACAGGGAAAAATAGGCCTCCTCCCTTCTATTTGTCCTTGCAAATGGAAGGATGGATGGTACACAATTGTATGATAGACTCAGGTGCAGCAACTACAATTATTCCTAAAGTTGTGTGTGACATCATGGGAATGGAATACACCATGAGAAGTCTAGGAGTGCTATAGTTAGATGGTACACCCGAATAAAAACTATAGGAGTAATCAAAGATATACCCATAGTATTGAACAAAATACCCCAGATTATAGTTATACAAGAAGTAGTAGTGGTAGACCTGGAACCTTATTTTGGGATGTGTCTTTCAAGAGAGTTCATAGCCAAATTAGGAGGATATCTCTCACTTGACTACTCACATATGGAAATCCCATACAAGGGAAGGAGGATTAATATTTTCAATGAGAAACCTTCCTCTTTTCACATTGAGAAGATAGAAGAAGGTAACAAGCATACAAATAATGTGTCATTAATTATTGAAGAAATAGGGGAGATAGATTTGATGAATGAAGTTATAGAAGACCTTCAAACCGAAGACCAATTATCCTTGGAAGAATTTAACACCATGATTGAAATAAGGATAGAAACTTACTCAATTACTAAACCTAAAATCTCTAAAACTCTTGCTTTGAAAAAACAAGATCCCCCCACCAATCATATCTAAAATTTTCTTTGATGGTTCCAGATGCAAAAATGGGGCTAGAGAAGGTATAGTACTAATATTACCAATAGGGTATGAGAAGGTCTTCTCATATAGATTGAAATGGAGCTACACTAACAATGCAGCAAAATACAAAGAATTGTATTTAGGCTTGAGAAAAGATGAAAATATAGGAGTCAAACAACTGCAAATATATGGAGACTTAGATTTGACCATAAAACAGGTCATAGAAAAGTGTCAGCAAACAACACTACTTGAAGGCTTATAGAAACAAGGTATGGGATTTGTTTGAATATTTTGAGGCATTAAAATTTAAGTCTATTCCTAGAGAATGCAACACTCATGCTGATTTTCTAGTATCTATGGGAGCCAACTATTACCCTATAGCCAATGTTATACAAAATTCAAAAATAGTAAGGCTAATTTACAAACCTTCAGTCCTAGATAAAGATATATTTTGGTAGGTTTTCAAAAATGATGAACAAATATTAGACTTCTTGATACATGAGATGAATTGTTCAAGTGATCGAGCCCTAGAATATGAAGAATATGATGGGTTGATTCAACTTAAGAATAATCATATACCCAAAGGTCTAATAACTCTTGAAATATTATTCGATAGTAGTGATCGACCATCAGGTCACAAGATAAAATTTGACAAACAAAAGTACAAAGAGATGCAGATAGAACCAAAAAAAGTGCTAAAGGTGGGGGTTCAATGTTCTAAAAAGGAAGCTAACCAAGTTCAAAATATTATGTGAAGAGTTCAATGATATTGTGGCCTGGATATATGATGACCTCAAGGTATATAATAAAAAAATGATACAAAATACTATTGATCTTGAGCTAGGATCAAAGCCCTTTCGATAGAAACATCACCATTTAAACCCCAATATAGAAGCACTAATGAAACAAGAGTTGTTAAAACTACTCAATTCTAGGATAATCTATCCTCTCAAGCACTATACATGGGTTTCCAAGCTTGTACCAGTTAGGAAAAAGAACAAAGATATCAAAATATGTGTATATTTTAGGAACCTTAACAAAGCTTCACTAAAAGATAATTACCCCTTACATCAAATAGATCGGATATTACATACTATTGTAGGGGTAAAATAGGTTCTCACTATTGTATGGGTTCTCTAGTTACAACCAGGTCTAGGTCAATGATGAAGACCAACACAAAACTATGTTTACCACAAAATGGCAAACATTTGCATACTAGCAAATACCTTTTGGTTTGTCCAATGTAGGGTCTACTTTCCAAAGAGATTTGGACATATAATTTGAAGAACTTATAAATAAGTCATCTACTTGGATGACATGATAGTGTTCTCCCATATAAAAGACGATCACATTGAACATATTCAGATGGTTTTCAAAAATGTAGAGAGTTTGACATTTCCTTGAACCCAAAGAAATTAGTCTTTGGTATTGAGGAAGGGACCCTATTGGGATACATTATTTTTTAGAAATGGCTGGCAATTGACATGAAAATGGTAATGAATATCTTAAATATCCCTTTACCATTGAAGAAGAAATGTCTACAATATTTTTTTAGATAAATCAACTGTGTGGAAATTCATTATGGATTTTGCACAGATAATAAAGCCCATGACCGAACTACTAAAAAAGAATGTAGACTTTAGGTGGATAGACCTAAGAAAATAAGCATTCAAAAAGGTTAAATAAGCTATCTCTCAAGCACTTGTGCTCATAAATCCACATTACTCAAGATATTTCATATTGTATGCAGTTGATGAACAAGAAAGTTATGTCGTAGTTCTCACCCAAAAGGGAGAATACAAGGAAGAAAGATACATTGCTTTCCTAAGCCAAACTATGCAAAAACATGAAGAAAATATAAATTCAATGAGAAAAAAGTGTATACTATCATGAATTCCTTTAAAAAATTTAGGCATTTTTTATCCCAAAGGAAAACCATGGTATACGTGGTGCATCCTGATGTCAAAAATTTTAAAAATATAGGGAGAGCTTGGTGAAAAGAGAATTGGATGTGTGTCAAAAATCCAAGAATACGATGTGGAAATTCACCCCACTAATTTAGTTAGGGGTAGAGCATTGTGCCAAGAATTAGCAAGAAAGGCTAGAATAGACTATGTGGCTTTTCAAGCCCTAGAACCAATCCTAGATATCGGATAGTTAGATGAAGATCTAGATTAGGTTGATCAACTCAAAAATTACTACTCCAAACAGGAAAATGCCCAAAAAATTCAAGAAGGTATAGTTTTTAGGCCCTAAAATATGTCTTACTACCTGAAGGTTTGTACAAAAAAAAACTTGGATGGTGTCCTTTTGAGATGCATCAGATATGAATAAAAAGAAAATATCCTAGAATATTTTCATGAGGTTTATCAGGAGGACACTATTCGGGGCAGACTATCACATTAAAAATACTTAGAACAGGTTGTTACTAGACTAACATATTCTTTTATGCTTTCAAAATCATAAGAGCATGTGATGAATATCAAAGGTATGTACGGAGAAAAAAAAATGCTTCCTTACCTCTCAAGCCTATCCAAGTAGAAAAAAATTTTCAACAATGGGGTTTAGACTTCATAGGAGTAATAGAGTTGAATTCATAAATTGGACATAAGTACATTTTGATAGCAACAAACTACTTCATCAAATGGATTGAAGCAATACCCAAAAAAAGGTTGACCAATAAGTGGTGATTGAATTCATTGAAAGTCTGATTACAAGGTTTGACATACCAAATGCATTAGTCAGTGATAATGGCTCATCCTTCATCGAAGCAAATATGACAAATTTTACCATTAGATATGTAATCTACCTAAAAACTTCTTCCAACTATTACCCACAAGGAAATGGTCTGGAAGAATCAACTAACAAGAATTTTCTAAGGATCCTAAAAATAACCTTGAAGGAAACAAGAGGAGTTGGATTTCCTTGATCAATCAAGCACTATGGGCTGATAGAATCACCATAAATAAATCTATAAACACATTTACTTATGCTCTATTTTATGGAAAATAATCCATCCTTCCCATACACATAGAGATACTGACTTTAATATTGCTTGATAAAAAAAAAACATAAGAAGGTGACCCAGTAGGAAACGAACTGATGCAGCTATTACAATTGGAAGAAAAAAGGAGTAAGCTTATACACAATACTAGAAGCACCTGGGTGAAACCAAAGAATGGTTTGAAAAAAAGACTACCTTTAGAAAATTCAAGGTTGGAGACTTGGTCTTAAGGTGGAGCAAAAATAAAGAAAAACTGATATTGCCAAAAGTTTGACTCCTTTTGGGAAGGTCCATTTGAGATAATTGATGAAAAAAAGTATAATTATTTTCAGCTTAAATATGAACATGGAATAATACAACCTTTCATTAACAATGGTTTCCATATGAAATTATATTTTTATTAAAAAGATCCTCCATGTGTTGTATTTTACGTATTATATGTAACTTTAAGTGTTCTTTTGTAAGAATGTTGTGGTTATGTGATATATCCTAAGGTTGTGAGAAAATAAGAGGAAAGCACACATGATTATGTGACATGTCTCAAAATCATGGTGGTAGTCAATAGGAATCTCCAAAATAAATGAACAGAAGCAGTTCCATGACAACCCATCATTTAAGTGGCCCTATTGTGGAGAATTTTGATATCCTTAATAATAGTTGTCACACTATCAATTTTACTATTCACAAACATATATGCAAGATCTGGTGGACTTGCCTCTTTAACCTTAAATTGACAAATTCTAATAGGTCGGGTCAAGACACCCCAAAATAAGCCTATTTAATGATGTTTTATAAACATTATGCTCAACCAGATTCAAATGGATTTATTATGATTTAAATGATGACCAAGCATTAGTGAAGTTTGCCTAACTTAGAGAAAACCAGTTACTTTTCTATTGGGTGATTATAGCAAATTTTAATTGATTTCATGGAACAGAGAGAAATAGAAAGAAATAATTGATGTACCAACATTCATTCAAATATCATAATCAATGCAAATATTAAATCAATGCAATGCACAAATAAACAACACATACATAATGAGCCAAAATATTCCAAAGAGCAAAAACCAAATTTTTGTATTATATTCAATGCCTGATGGTTACAATAATATATCCTGGCAGTGTGCTCAAATCTCCCAAAGAACACAATACAATATTCACCTTGTTCAAATGTCGTACTAGGGGAATGTAATCTACTATCCTAATTGTAGTGACATATAGACTCTGGCTCCTCAAGAAGCTCCTAGAAATGATCTTAGGTAGCTAACTCAACTCTTGGTAGTACCTACACAAAGGTAAGAAGAATTGAGAAAATGGAAAAACAAAGATACATAAGGAATACAATCAACCCAGACAAAACACTCAGGATACCTCTCTTGCAAAATTTTGTAGTGGTTTCTTGATAATGAATTATGGCTGCTTCAAATCCTTATGTATCTTGGTTTTCCAAAATATGTTACAATTGCTTGGTTTTGGTTCTACCACATGTACGATTCTCAGCCTTGTGTATCTTCATATTCCTAAGTGCATTATAGCTAAAAACTAGTGGAGTCAAGCTATCAAAATTTCTATAAGACTATCTTTTGCTCGAGACTATGCCATTTTCTACTGTAGTTCCTTGCTTTAGTGCCCTTGGCTCTACTATTTTTTGTTTGAATGGATTTTTCAAATTATTGCGGGTGAGGTATGTGGTTATGCCTTATCTTGGTACAAAATATAATATTAGATATATGTAATTTTTGTTCTTGTTTGTCCTAGTCATATGTTTTTTTCTTTGGTTTAACCTTGGCAAGGTTTGATGCTAATAAAATTTTAAAGTGAAATAGAGGGGGACCCGACGTGATGGTGAAGAGAGAAAAGAGAAAATATGACACAATGAAATAGAATGAGAAATAATATGGATGGGTGTGGGAACAGTTGACCATAATGGACGTGGAAGACTACAAACAATGGTGGTGAGATGGCACTTTTGAGGATAAAATGTAACAACAATAAAGAGAGAATACCTAGAAAAAGAAGGGCGGTGGTGTATTTACAAGCGAAAATGTGGAAGTAGCACTATGGTACTGGGAATAGGATTTGGAGGTATGATAATGAATGGAACCACAAAAAATATAGTACCTCCATAACTATATTTCATCAAAGTGTTTCATTTGTAACTATATTCTATCAAGGTGTTATTATATTCTCAAAGTAGATAGATCTTTGAAGCTTCAGTATCTGCCTTCCTTTGCTATACATTTTGCATACTTTAGTGATGATATATAGGAACTTATTATAATATTCATGCTCTACTTTTTGCACACTTCGACCCATATTTATCACTACAATATTTATTTTGGTACTTTATTTCATATAGAGTCATGTTAGCAAGATGTATTTCATCAGCTAATGATAATATCATCATGTTTTTTATACATGGTAGGATTAGACTTACTTAAACCAACATTCTATTATTTGCATTGCTTGCTCCATGAGTCTGCTTTTCTTGGTACAGTCTGTGAGATCTCATTCTATGTGGTAAATTTTATTCATGTGATTCAATACTTTCCCCTTTGATCATCTTTTAGGTTTTGATAGCCTCTGTGTTTGGGTTTGCCTTTGCCGGTCCTCTTGAGCTGAAAATGTATGATGGCACAAATATAGTGAAGGAAAACAATTTCCTTTATGCATTGAAGCATCCATGGGAATTGTCTCCCTTTCATTTTTTGTGATCATAATTAATTTCTGTCAGTTTTATTTATTTATTGAGTAGTGATAACTGGTCACCCTTTTTCAACTTTTACTAACCACTGAGTGACATCGACATTGAATGGGCCAATAAGAAGCTCCCTCAGGTACTTTTAATAGGAGGCTTTGATTTCCTTTTATTTCATCATTTTTTGCTCAATCAATCACTAGCTTATGCTATAAACCAGTGGACTAATCACTAGCCAATGTTAAATTAAAAAGGGTCAGTCACAAATTCACCTTCTCTTTTATTATTTTCATTTACTGTTTGCCAGGTCACCAGGTTAAATTTCTATTATTGTGGTAAAAAAATTTCTTCTTTAGCACCATGATCCCCATTTATCTAGCCTTAAGTGGTAGTCAATAATCATTGATGGAGACATGCATGGGCATAATAGCCGATGAAATGAGAACAATATGACCTTGGATTTGGCGGTTGATTATTGGATGAGATGTCTACCTGACTTAATTCTACTAGATGAGTTATGCATTTAGCACTTAAGCATCATAAGGGACAACCGATGGAACCAAGGTATTGTTTGCCTACAATCGATAGAGTCATTGGTTAACCAAGGTTGGTCGAGACTAAATTCTTGGGCGAATGATATGGTTAATAAGAGTGGTTACTAAGGCATTACAATCGACAAACGTGACTTAAATGAGGAATTAGAAAAAATACCAATCATGCTTAGACAATGAGGTATTGGTGGGTGAAGGTATGGGCCAATGAATTCATAGTGGATGAAGTGGCCAACCAATGGAGTGCGAGCGAACGACTCACCAAATTTTACCCGCACTATTGATTATCCTTGCCAATCGAACAATGGTGGTTGAGACACCCGACCACTGGGGTATGAGAAAATATAACAGCTGACCAATAACTTTTAAATAATGGACTTAGAGGTGGTGCCAATTTATTATTTCAAAAGTAAAGAGGGGTAGTATTTTAATGTGGTGAAAACCCTTAACCAACTTAATATTATCCGACCAATGGGAGATTATCACTCATCTTGCCCGAACTCACTCACACTGTCGATTCTTCTAACCAATCAAATGGTATTGATTGAAAGAATCGACCAGTGGGAGATGAGTCCTTTGTATGTCCATGCCAATGGGGTTTAAGTGAGGATGATATTTGATGGAATAATAATCAGGTAATAAAATAACAATTGATGGCTTACTTAGAATTTTTTTAGACCAATGAGGTATTATCGGGTGAATGGGCCAACCAATCGGTTCCCAGTATAAGACTTAGGTGAAATAATTCATTATAATTATGAAGGGGGAGGACATAAATTATACCACTAAGACAATAAGGACCTAAGGATAAGCGAAATGATTTTATTTAAGTTGTTGGCCAATAAAGCATCGTTGGATGATTCATATGCATAAATAAAATAAAAGAGTGACCATCGTCTATGATATATGACATGACTTATATGGTTGAGCGAGTGAATGGGGCTATCAACTAGGTCAAGCGATGAGAAGGGTGAATCAGGAAAAAAGGCACTATGTGTATTTGGATCATGTGTGATGGTTGATGGACATATGGGTGATTAGGTGAGATAGTCATGACCTATTATTTAATTAAGTAAGATGATCGATGAGACTTTATCAGGTGGCTTAAATATTATTACGGGGGTGATCGGGTGTCTTGGACAATGAGGCTTTAGCTGGTGAAAGGTTTATGCAATGCTCTTTTTTTTGGTATGGAGACTAAGACACAAAACCTTGGGGAACTTTAACTTGTTATATTTACATAGGTTTAAAATGGGGATATTTATTACGTGATGATCACCCTCAAAATCTTAGGGGGAAATGAACAAATCAGTGGGTTGGCAACTATCACTAAGACTTAGGGGAAAATGTAAATTTATGGTGACCTTCTCATGGACTAAACTTAGGAAACATAGTTTAGGGCTATGGAATTTTAATTTCTTGGACAAATTAGATATACCATGAAAAATTAAAGGGACAAGACCTAATACAATGATATGATATGTAATTATGATGAATTATGAAGTGATAATGCATGGCATGGATAAAAATTATGAATGGATGAAGGTGGATGAATAATAAATGGAACTATGAAGTGAACGCTTAGATGGAGATGAATGGTAAAATGATAATATTATGGTTAAATGGAGATGATAGGAATGAATTTGTGAAGGATACTTTTGAATGAATTGAGCACAAAATGATCAAGACCTACACCTTCCATAACCATGGAGACCCTTTTGGATTATCATGACCCACCTAGGACTTTTCATTTTTGAAACTGACCACCACATCCTATAATCACCTAGACACCCAATCTTGACATCCTTTAAAAAATTAGGGGTGTAATATAAGTTGGGATTTTTTTGAAGCCCAACACAGGCTCTATCTAGGACAAGAGGAATATTTGACTTTCAAGGAGTAAGAATTCTCTTGAGAACCTCAGAATATCTGGTTGATGAATATCTGGTTGACTTGACTACACATGTTTACCTCTTGGTGTGATGTGATGGACTACCAACTTTAAGTTGACTACAACGATGTTCATTCTTCAAAATTTCATAATGGCACATAGAGAAAGACTCAAAACTTAGAATCTAACTAAATATTATCTAAAAATTCTTAGCCTAATCACCTAAAATAAAATAATTTTGTTTTCCTAATGACATAAGAAAAACAACGGAATCATAAAAAGAATGAGCAGAATTAAAAACCAAGACTATTGAAACGGACTAAAACATAACATACATATTTTTTTTAGTAGATAGAAATAGTTCAAGTGAATTGATCCTCCTCACAAGGGTGATATACTTTTAGATGCTGGCCATTTATCAAAAAATGTATTTCTTCTCCTTGCAATATCTACAACCTGTAAGTATGATGGCCTACTTTTTGGATGACCTGATAAGGGCCCAACCATTTTGGCTCCAAATTTCCTTTTTCACCTGGCTTATCATTCTTTGGATCCCAGTATAACACTATGTCTCCTTCAACAAATGGTTTTCCTCTAGCTTTCTTGTTAAAAACCTGTATTATCTTATGAGTTTCTTGACTTATCCTCATCAAAGCATCTCTTCTATCTTCTTCTAGCTGGACAATTTGATCCATTCTTCTTTGCAAGGCATCTAGCTTCTTATGATATTGAAGTAACAAGGCTAAAGTAGGCCTTTCTACCTGTGGAGGTAGTAGATATTTTCTCCATAAACTAGTTCATATGGTGTTTTTCCTATTGCTCTTTTAATAGAAATCCTGTCAGCCCATAAGGCAAATTTCAATTCATTGTCCCAACTTCTTTTATTTTTGCCAAGAGATCTCTTGATTCTTGTGATAAGATTTTTCTTTGAAGATTCTACCAAGCCATTTCCTTGGGGATAGTAATTGGCTGAGTGTGCTAATTCAATGCTATATTTATTATAGAATTCTACCATTTCATATGAAATAAATCCCTTGCCATTGTCAGTGACCAGCTTCTTGGGTACTCCAAATCTGGTGAGGATGCTTTCTTCCAAAAATTTGATAATCACTTTAGTGGTTGACCTCTTTAATGGAGTAACTTCTACCCACTTAGTAAAATAATCAATTGCAATTATTATCCATCTATGACCACCTGAAGAGTTAGGATTGATTTCACCAATTAGGTCAATACCCCACTGAGTAAATGGAGCTTCTACTACCACAGGTTTTAATGGCATAGCAGGAAACTTTTCTTACCATCAAATATTTGGTAGTTTTGGCACTTTCTTACAAATAGATGCACATATCTGAACATGGATGGCCAATAATAACCTACTCTCATTATGCTATCAATAGTTGCCTTGGGTGCAAAATACCCTCCACAAAAACCAATATGAAACTCTTCAATTATTCTAGGAACTTCCTTCTGAAAAAGGTAGAGTAATAACACTCCATTTGGATACCTCCAATACAATTTTTTATCTTGAATATAATACTTTTGTGCTTGTTGTTTAATGCTTCTCATTCTGTTCTGAGAAATACCAGTTGGAAATACCAGTGTCTGTAAGTAATTTACAATGTCTTTATACTAGTTATCTTCAAAACACTCTATCTCAACATTCTACTACACATTTATTGTTATAACTGTGTTGTTGAAGTCTTCTCCACCTTTGGTTACCATATACTTGGCCAAACCTTGTCCTTTAATAGTTTTCACAACCTTGAACTCAACATCATATTGCTGCAATTTAACCATCCACCTGGTTGAGCTACCTGTGGGTTCATTTTGAGTGAAAACATCTTTGACAGTTGTGTAAGGGATGTAGGCTATCACTTTGTTTGATCCAAAAATTCCTTTAAAATGCTCTAAAGATTTTATTAGTGAGTAGGCTTGTTTTTCTATCATAGTATACTTCAGTTGAGATCCTTTTAACCCTGAACTCATGAATGTTATTGGCCTTTCATTATTTTCTTGATATTTTTATGAAATAACAACAACAATAGTATCTTCTGAAGCAAAGGAGTATATATTAAAATCCCTGAGATAATCTAGATATGCTAATACAAGGGCCTGTGTAATTGCATCCTTTATTTTTTGAAAGGCCTCTAGGTTTTCCTCTGTCCATCTAATATTCCCATATTTTTTTATCATGTCATTTATTGGTTTTGCAATTTGAGCAAAGTTCAGGATGAACCTTCTAACAAAATTTATTTTCCCAAAAAATGACTTGACTCCTTTCAAGTTCTTTGGTGGAGGAACCTTTGCAATGGCTTCAGTTCTTTCAGGATCAATACTAATTCCTTCCTTAGAAACAATGTGTCCTAATAACTTTCCCTAGCTTGCTCCAAAAATACACTTCTTGGGATTTAATGAAATGCCAAATTCCTTACACCTTTCAAACACTTGAGTCAAATGTTCAAAATGATCTTCAAGATTCTTAGAGAAGATAGTTATATCATCCAAGTAGACTACCACTATTTTAAACATCAAGCCTTTGAATGCAAAGTCCATGGCCCTTTGAAAAGTGGCTCCTACATTCATCAAACCGAATGGCATCCTGAGGTATTCAAATGTTCCCCACGGGGTAGTAAATGTTATTTTGTGCCTATCCTTAGGGTTGACTTGAATCTGATTATAGCCTGAGAATCCATCAAGTAATGACATCCTAGTTGACCTACAATGCAACAACTGCTCCATATTGGGCAAGGGATAATTATCTTTTAAAGAATTTTTGTTCAGATTCCTAAAGTCCACACATAGCCTGATATCCCCATTTTTCTTTCTTACTGGCACTAGATTAGCTATCCAAGTAGAGAATCTCACTTTTCTGATAATCTTAGCATCTAGTAATTTTTGAACCTCCTTTTGCATTACAAGGTGTAAAGTAGGATTAAACTTTCTCTGTTTTTGCCTATGTGGCTTAGTGCCTTCTTTTAATGGGATAATGTGCTTCATTACCTCTGTGTTAAATGTTCTGAGATCTTCATAACTCCATGTGAAGGTATCTTTATGCTTCTTCAAATATTTTATATAATCTTTCTTTTCTTTTTCTGACATGGATTTTTCAACCTTCACCATCCTAGGCTCCTGTTCAGTTCCAATATTGATTTCCTCTACTTCTAATCCTTGGAGAGTAGGTTTGTGAGCTCTATAAAAATCATCAAAAAGGCTCTCTAATGAAATTAGACCTCTGGGTAGTTTATTAGTCTTCAATTGTATAACCTCTACAGGCTCTCCAATCATATTTTTTAATTTTTCTTCATCTTCCTCATCACATATAATATCAACATAATGATTTTGTAATGTCATAAAATCTTTGATATCCACATCATCTTGAAACACTTGTAAATACACTATGTTATCTGGGACATATGGATGATAGACTAAAATAGTTGGAAATATTTCTTGATACTCTATATCTATCTCTAGACTGTCTGAACCAGATGCATTTATAACTAACAAATTGGCTATATGATTCTCATCTTGAGGGATATATGATATATTAAAAGCTAGAAATTTATCAATTTCTTCTTGAACAACTTATTTGTATTGTTTCAACCTAGGATGTTTGGTTTGATATTTTCCTTTAATCTATTATATTATTAATTTTGCATCCCCATACATGATCAAGTAATTAATACCAAGCTCCTTAGCTTTTCTCAAACCTAATAACAAGGTCTCATATTCTGCTACATTATTAGTGCATGGAAACTATAATCTGTATGGTATGCCCAAGTAATTTCCATTTATATCAATCAAGTTAACTCCTACCCCTACTCCAGTATGTGATTTTGCTCCATAAAATGTCATGGTCCACATTTTAGATGTCAGTATTCTGGTAGACTCAACATCTACTTCTATTGTTGTTTGTGGGTCCATGTCTACTACCTCTGGTACCTCAGCTAGGAATGGTGAATGCCAAATGGAGTATACTCTTATTTATTTTTCTTCAAAATATTGATTTTTTTTTTTTGATTTCTTCAACTCTACTAAATACCTATGAAAGGGTTCTCTTCTGAGAGTAACCTGTTCTTTGGCTGTCAAGGGAATAGTGGCATAAGACCAATCTAACTGGATAGATCCTCCTAATTGTTCAACCCAATGTCTTGATAATAGTAATGAGAAGAAAGGATCTACATCAACAATGGCTACATCCATAACTATTCCTTTCTTTGGGTATTGGTCTAGATAAACTAACAACCCTATGATAATTCCAGCACAAGGTACTTGTCTACTATCCATGACTGATATTGGGGGAGAGTCTCTGGTACACATTAAACCAAGCTGGTCTGCTACTTGTTTAGGCATGATATTGTGTGATGCTCCACTATCTAACATACAATTATGAATCACATATTGATCCCCTAAGTCTGAATTATACCTTAGGGAGATATAAAAGGGTCTGACTGATGATGGATTCCTAGGAATAGGCTTGGGCTTTTCTATTGCTAAAACATTGCATACATGATTGCTTGGTTGCTCAACTAGACCAAAAGCTCAACACACTTGATCCCTGTATTTTGGGATGGTCATTAGTTCTCCAAAAGTGATATTGATTTTTTGTTTGGCCAACTCTTAACCAACATCAAATTCAACTTTCTTAACTTATGTGTTTCTATCAGAATCCAACTGTCTCTGATATTCATTTCCTATTTCAACCATAGGGGGTGCTTTGTTGTTTATTTTTATTCGATATTTTGGGAATCTTGTCCTTATTTTGGACTTGTTGACTTGTATCAATCTTGTCAGACTTATCAACCTTGTCAAGTATTGTTCTATTTCTTGAGATTAATGGCATGGATCTTTTCTAATGCTTCAATTTCCTCAATCGTTGGAGTGATCTTACTTTGCTTTGTATTTTCAAACCTATTGTCCTAGGGCTTTTTAAGATTTCCACATTTTCTAGGACAAAGGCTCTTGGCTATTTTTTTGACTTAGGTAGCTCATCCATTTCTTTCTCAAATTGTATTTCTCTTTCTTCATCATCCTTAGTCCAACAAGCATTGATCCTTATTTCTTCATCTGATTCTTCTTCTAAATTTACATTGGCATGTGTACTTAAATATATGTCGCAGCCAATTGGATTATGTGGGGCATCACAAGTAGAACAAAAGAATGGAAAATCAAAAACTATATTAGTTGTGGCCATGGGGTTAGGGACTAAATCTATATCTTTTGATCCTTCCTTTCTCTTCCAACCATTGTTGTTATTCCTATTTTTATTTCCTTCTTTTCCATTGTTTTTAACCCAGGTTATGTTAAAATTCCTCCTAAATTGAGACTTGTTTTCATTCTATAGTTGAGTAGGTGGCTCATGATTTATTGGTTTATCTCTTTCAATTCTAGATAGCCTACTAGATTTTTTGTTAAGTAAAATATTTTATTAAAATGGTTTTTGAAAGGATCCCAGAAACTTGTTACAAAAATAGCACATAGTCATGCTGGAAAAAGGGAATAGGAACAAGAAAGCGTAAAATGCCCAAAAAAGCAAAAACTCACCATAAAACCAAACACCTATAAAATACAGGCTTACAAAAATACCCTAAGACCCATCCCAAAGTGCATCCCCAAAACTATCCCCAATGGCAGTAGCTACTCTGCATCCTTGAATCCATCCTTGGTAGCATACTTGTGGTCATGTTTCATCATCGTAACATCCTTAAGTTTATCAGATATCATGGGTTCTTCTGTAGACATGCCCACAAACATATTATAGAAAAAACCAAGTTAAGGGTGTTACATATCTCCTTCAACATAGCTAAGAAATCCTCAAATTGGGAGATCACCATGGAAAAATTATAGATTACAAGTTTTTAGAGAGCCTCCATCATGTGATCGTCATAATTTTCATTAGAAATGACTTCCTGGTATGAGCTTTGGCTCCTGCACATTTTATTCCTAAGATAGATGGATGACCTTTTTGTTCTTATCAGTTCCTCAACTTTAATCTTCTTATCTTTTGAAGCCTCAACTTCCCTGTTAGAGCCTACATATTTCCTCTTCTTGGATATCAAACCAAGGAATAACATATAACAACTTGGGGACCAAAATAGGCATGTTACAAATTCTCAAAGCAAAGTTGATTGGAAGGCAGATATTGGCTTCATGGGATGTGAAGGATAGAACCTTTATCCGTATTGACCACATTGGATATTTTTGGGGGGAGAGAGTCATATCACGTGACAAGGCCATAAATTTTGGTGCCATGATTGTCCAAAATATCTACCACCTTGTTCACTTCCTTGAAAGTGTGTTGTATGATGACGTCCTCCATATACTCTATGATTTTCTTGGCTTATTTAATACAATTATTTACCTTCCAAGAGGGATTTTTGTTATTCTTTAAATAATTTATGATATTGAGAGAATCCCCTTCAATAATCACCCTATTAGAATTTGGTGGGAGTAAGGACAAACCTCTCCAAAGAGCTTTTGCTTCAAAAATATGATTAGTTTGAAGACCTAGAAATTCAGAAAAGGCCAAGATAATGTCCCTATTGTGATCTCTGAGAATACCACAACCTTCATCCAACCCAACATTTCCTTTGGTAGCACCATCAAATTTTAATTTTAACCATTCCACTGGTGACGAGATCCACTTGGTATTGATCCTGATATTGGGAGGGTAAGTGGATAAGGCATCCTGAATGGGAATGTTTAAGGAAGTCAATAAGGAGGCTTCAAAACTAGATATGGTGGGATTGGTGGCAGGAGAAAGCTAGGCATTTTATTTGGCAAAAGAAATAATTTTGTTTGTTAAGGAAGTAGGATTCTTGCAAACATTGGAAAACACCCTATTATTTCTTTCAAACCAAACTTACCATAAGAAATGATGGAGGTAAAATTTCCAGATGGACCTAATATAGGAATTAAGGAAGGGTGAAGGCCATTGGATGAAAATATCTAAAAAGTATTGTGGTTTGGCTTAAAGGATATGAAAGAACTAAAATAACTTATCGAGGATGGATGAAGAAAAAGAGCAACCCAAGAACAAATTATTAATATAATCCCAATATGATAGGTATAGGTGACAGCGGTTGGGAATCAAGTGCCTATTTTGATTAGATTATCGAAGGTGAGAATTTTGTCTTGAATGACCAACCAAGAAAAGAAAGCTATTTTGGGAGTAAGGAATTTGGTCCAAACAAGGTGATAGGGGAAAGAAACCTCAGAAGGTTGCATTTGAAGATGATATGTAGTCTTAATATAAAAATACCCACTTTTATATTACTCCCAAATAATATGATTTTAAGAATTACCAAAAGGGATGACCACATAATTGAGGAGAGAAATTAGGGATGCTGACTTAGAAGGATAAGAATCACTAGTGAATAATTTCTAGGTTAGCCTAGAATGGAAATGGGTTATAAAATAAAATAAAATTCATCCCAAAAAAGCATCAATAAATTTTTTGAGGACAAAAATGCTAGGATCTTCAATAATTGGTGCTCCTTTGATCCACTTTTCATACCAAAAGTCAATACTCTCTCCATTTCCAAGCTTCCATCTTAAAAATTTAAGTAGTAGAGGTCTGGTTTGAATCATGGATTTCTAGAAAGTTGATACATTGGTTGGAACCATCTCATCAAATTAAGCAATAGCCTTCATATACTTCCTCTTAACTATGGTGACCCATTCTGAATTATCAATACTGATAATTCTCAAATATTGTCTAGCCATAAAGGCAATGTTTAATATTTGTATTCTTTTAAGCCCAATTCCTCCTTGGATTTTGGATTTGCACACTTTATCCTAGGAAACCAAGTCGAATCTTTCTTTGTTTTTAGAACCTGACCAAAGAAATATTTTTTTGGATTTGCTCAATTTTAACCTGGATAGAAGCATGGGATTTAAAAATAGAAAGAAAGTAAACCGGTATGCTTTGTATGCAAGCCATAGTAAGAATGGCTTTGGCCACTTGGGATAGCAAAATTCCTTTCCACTCTACCAATTTATTTTGAATCCTTTCAATTACATTATTCCACATTGAGTTAGCTAGGTTTCCCATAAATAATGGGAGGCCTAAATAGGTGGTGGGCAAGGAAGCAACTGCACACTCAAGGATTTGGGCTATCTTAACTTGGCACTGATAAGGAGTTTTGAGAAAGTATACCTTGATTTTATGGAATTTTATCCTCTGAATTGTAGGTTGTTCATAAAGGAGTACAATGTGTTTGATGAATTTAGCCTCAAAAACTAAAGCATGAGTCACCACCAACGTATCATCCACAAATTGTTGGGGTGTCACTGGGTTGAGCTATGAAGCTGCTTTAATACCAGATATGAGACTTGTTCTACAAGCCACTTTTAGAGTTCTACCAAGATATTCAACTATAATAATTAAGAGAAGATGGGACAAGGGGTCTCCTTATCTTAATCCTCCAACACTCTAAAAGCACCCAATAGTAGACCCATTGACAAGGACATAAATCTGAGTAGAAATACATTCTTTTATGATATCAACCCAATTCATATGAAAACCAAACTTCAAGAGGATAGCAATGAGGAAATCCTAGCTAACTCTATCATAACCCTTTTTCATGTCCAATTTGATAATGAAAGCCGATTTCTTGGTTTGACATGAAGAACACAAAGTTTCATGGATGGTAATTATTCCATAAAAAATGGATCTACCTTTGACTAAAATTCCTTGAAATGGATTAATTATGTTGGGAATAATGTCCATTCTATTAGCCATTACTTTGGTAAGGATTGTATACACTACATTGCAAAGGCTTACAGGTCTAAAATTAGCTATTGATTTTGAAATAGGCCCTTTAGGAATCAAAGCAATGAAAGTAGAATTAAACTTGCGAGGGATAGCTTTTGAATCTTGGAACTCCTTGATAGCTGAACAAACATCAAGCCCTACAATATCCCAAAATTCTTGGAAAAGTTTTGATGGGAAGCCATCTGGACCAAGAGCTTTGTCAGTATGCATTGAGAAAAGGGCTTGCCTAATTTCATCCTTAGAAAAAGGGCAAATTAATCTGGAATTGACCTCAGGACAAATAGAGTTAGGAATGTGCTGAAGGAGGGACTCTTTGGTGAGGGTTAAACAAGGATCATAATTACCTAGGAGATAGTTGAAATAAGAAACAACCATTGATATGATTTCAAATATACCCTTAGAGGATGATCCATCCTCCTTCCAAAGATCTTTGATTCTTTTTGAGCTCCTGTTACGTAAGGTAGAAACGTAAAAAAAAATTGTATTAGAATATCCTTCTCTAAGCCAAATTGCTCTAGATTTCTATCACAAAAAAAATTCTTCGCACTTTAGAAGGTTAAGGAACTCAAATAGCAGTTGTCTTTCTTCCTCTATGGTTTGGTCATCAGCCTGCCTATTTTAGAATTTTACTTTGATTACCACCAGTATATCCTTTATGAATTGCTTGTTTTCAAATATGTTGCCAAAGACATCCTAGTTCCAGATCCTGAGTTTCTCCTTAATGATACTATTTTTTTGGCATAGCTTGAAAGAATAAGTTCCTTAAATATCTTACTACTACCAATCAAAAATTCTATTTTTGAGGCCATGATGATGAAGCTACATGCTTTCAAATATTAAAGAGGTTTTGAAAGTGTGTTTCCTCTCAGCTTCTAGGATAAGAGGATTATGATCAAAACCAATTTTTAGTAGGGCCTGGAGGCTTGCATCCCCAAACAACATAGTCACTTCCTTAGAGAAGAAAAATCTATCCAATTTTACTTGGATGAGATGGTGGTTGCTTCTTCTATTGCTCCATGTGAATTTGGTCCCCTTGATATTAACATCCATGAGTTCATTGGAATTGATGAAGTCATTGAATTCTTCCATACTTTTAAAGGGGATACCATTTCCCAATTTTTTATTTGAAGGATAGAGGGGAGTGTTAAAATCTTCTGTTAGGATCCAAGGTATGTTAGACAAGGAATTATTTAATCTGCTTAACAACTCCCATATATGTGCTCTACCTTGAAGGGTGTTGGGAGCATAAATATTGGTCATTATCCATGAGGTGTCAAGATCCTTATCATGGAATAGGATACTAGTTAATCTATCGGTTAAATGGATAAATCTACCTTCAAGCTTGCTTGGATCCCATATACACATTAGACTTCCAGAAGAGCCTCTGGCATGGCTAAAAACTACCTCCCCTTTTTCCAAATTCTCTTTGAAACTTTAATAGATTCATTCTCATCAACTTTTATTTCTTGCATAATAAAAGCAATAGATTTTAATTCTTTCCTCAATGAACTAGAAAGTCTTTGTCTAGCTAGTCCATTAAGTCCTCTCACATTCCATAAGAGAACTTTCATTTGGAATATTTGGATGTTCTTTTACCTTCCCTTCGTTGATATTGGGGAGGTTTGGTACATTTACTTTCATCTTTTGGATGACTTAGCACTATTGGAAAGAGCATTTTCTATATTCCATTTGCAATATCCTCCTCAGTGTCTTTTCTTCTTTGTTTAGTAGCTGACATTTTCCCTATTTTTTTATCACTTCCAAAATTAATGGGAGACTTTTTGGATTTTTTTTTTTTTTAGGGCTAAACTTGTAAGGAGAAATTTGTTCTAAAATGGGACTAGCTATATCAGATATGACCTGTGTAGGGATAAGACAAGGACTCTCGAATGTGAATTTCATATGATTTCTAGAGGGAGACTCTAAAGGAGGATGATATGGGCTAGACCTTGATAGAGAATCATCTATGTTGGTTCTATCCTGGTAGGGATGTTCTGATTCAGGGAATAGAAGGCTATCCCTATCTTATTGGTCAAGGTTATTAGATTCAAAAAGAATATGGAATCTATTAGGGAAGGCAAATAGTGAGCATACCTTTTCTTGATCATTTGTTGAAGGAGATGTGATGACCTACTTCCCTTTATTAGTGGATTTGAGAGGGATTTGGTTACCCATACTTGTGGTTTATTATCGATGACCCTTGTTGTTGAAAGCCTACCCAGTTCTATTCTATCTAATAAACTCTTTACGTGGCAGATTTCTATTCCTTTGGAAATTATTAGGATGGACTTCCTTATTGGAAATGTATTTTCCTTGCTATTTATTGATATCTCTCTTTTTAGAATTTAGATATTTAAGAACTAGGTACTAATTTTTGAGGTGCCCTTGAGTGTGGAATTCCATGAAAAAAGTGGGTTTATTCTTATATTCCAAGGGTTGATGATGGCAGAAATACCTATACTCAAGATCAAAAAAATTAGGGAGTTCAGACTCAAGGGTTGTATTAACATAAATCCTAGCATGAATCATTCGAGTCCAAGCTAAAGTCACAGGGTCAATAGAAACTAGCTCTCCAACAACCCTAGCAATTCCTTGGAGGATATCCTTATTCTAGAACTAAAATCGTAGGTCAGGCATACAAACCCAAATAGGAGAAAAATTAATGATCTAAGTGTCAGGTTTGAAATCTTCCACCCACCTGCATAGAAAAAGGCTTCTTCTACCAAGAAACCATGGTCCTACAAATAGGATGTGATTAAAATCATCCTGATTGCTTAATATAATAGTAAAAAACCCTTTGGATGGAGCCATAATCTCCATGCTACCAAAAACTTTGCATTTACCAAAGACCCACCTTTGAATGGTTTCCATGTCAGGTCTTTTGCCTATGAATTTCTCGATGAGAGAAAAAGTCTCCATTTAGAGATAGTTATAAATTATACTCTCAGGTATGGATAATTTATTGCCTTCAATAATAATTTTTGAAGAATATTTCTTAGTGTGAAATCATCTGGTAGTGACAGCTTTCACGAATGATAAAGCCTTGGTATGCTCAATAGTGAGCTCCTCATAAATGGGTCCCTCACCTGTAGCTTATGGTAGGGATACTTTATCAGGTGGTTCCTATCCCTAGAGACCTTTAGCACTTTTAGAACCCTTTTCCTGATTATCTCATGCATCCTCTGGATCCCTTGACTCGATCCCTAAACCCGGTTCCTCAAGACCATCCTTCCCACCTTTGAAATTTTAAATTTCATACTTCCCATTCGGACTATTCCTACTCTTATTCATTTTGTACAACCTACTATTAATTGTGTTGAATATATCAGTAAATTGGCTAGATAATTTCTTTATGAGATCTATTTTAGATTTTTTAACAGTGAAAATTCAACTTTTTTAGGCTTTTTATTCATTTGACTAGAGCTTGATTCTGATGTCTATGGCTTCATATTTCCACTATGTATCATATTTCTCTCAATATCTAGGGCTTTTACCATACATTCATCAATGGAGTTAATTCTAAACTATCTTAACTCATAGATAAATTCTCTAGGAAAAGAATTTTTATAGAAACATATAGCTCGATGATCAGTGGACCTCACAGTTGTGGGGATCTTATTTCTGATCTTGAAGAATCGTCTGTTAAAATCCTCTACTGATTCATTTTCTCTCTTCTTCACTGTTGAAAGGTCTTAAATAAGGATTTTTCATTCTTTATTTCCTTATATTTTTTAGAAAAACTTCTTCCATAGTCTGAAAATCAGGAATCTAATCAACTAGGATATAATTAGACCAATCCTTCACATCTTTTTCTAGTGTTTGCAGGAACCATATAAGAACCACATATTCATGTTCAACCTCAAGGTTATCTAGTGCATATAAAAATATCTTTATATAATCTTCCCTAGTAATGGCGGTATTCCCTTGGAATTTGGGCAGGTACTTATGAGCCTTACTAGGTAAGTCATGCAAATTTTGGGGTAATCTGAAGGGTTTATACCTATTGGTCCTCTAGGTTTGAAGGTTTTGGTTCTAGTTCTAGTTAGGTTGAGCCATATTGACTACAGGAGTAATAATGATAGGATGGATAGAGGTGTTAACAACAGGTGTAGTGGTTGAATTATTTTGAAAAGAATTATCTATAGGGGTATACTTTCTAGAAGGTTTCTTACTAGAAAAATAATATTTACTTTCACACACAAATTTTTTAGGAACTGGAACTTTTTGAGTGTGGGTAAATACCTCTAGGACTTCAAATTTTTGGAAGAGCTCTTTACCACTTCATCTGGTATGCGCTAGTTCAAATTATTCTTCTTCTATATTTCAGGTTCATTCAGAGTCACTAGCACTGTGAGTGCAATAGAATCTCACTCTAGCCAAGATTGCTCAACTTTTTAAACCTTTCAATCTCTCAGATATGCATGGAGGTATCCTAGGACATAGAAATTCTTAGAAAATTATGGTGATTATGTCGTAAGGAGACAAACTAGGGTACTCACAGATAGTAAATAAAACTATCAACGGTTCTAGGAAATCATGGCATAAGTTGATAGGCTAGTATGAATAGCCAGTAATAAAAATGTCATGGAATTCTAGGTTTAAAATCTTAAATATTATATCCCTGGAAATAGCAACAAAAATGGTGGCGTAAGTTGACGGGTAAAGAATTTTCGTATGGAGAACCTAAAAAATATATAAAAAATTGTAGAAGGCTATCCTCGACAACAATGCCAAAAAACTATTGTGGGAAAATTTTATATCCTTAATAATTGTTGTCACACTATCAAATTTTATTATTTACAAACAAATATGCAAGCTTTGGTGGACTTGCCTCTTTAACCTTAAATTAATAAATTCTAACAGGTCAGGTCAAGACACCCCAAAATGAGCCTATTCAATGATGTTCTATAAACATTATGCTCAACCAAATTCAAATGGATTTATTATGATTTAAATGGTGACCAATTATTAGTGAAGCCTACCTATTTTAGAAAATATCGATGCCTTGTCTATTGGGTGATTATAGCATATTTTAATTGATTTCATGGAATAGAGAGAAAGAGAAAGAAACAATCAATGTACCATCATTCATTCGAATATCATAATAAATTAAGGAATTAAATTAGTGTAGACACCTAAAACGCATCATGTCGAGGTGACTACTCATATGGGACATGCTAGAAGACCATATGAAAGATCTTGGATAGATTCCAAGGTATAGCAGTGGTTCTAACCACTCATTTAGGCATTTTGGCCTAATCAGTGTTGGCCATGGTTGACACCCATGGTTAATAGAGCTGACCATGCCTCAGAGCCATGGCTAGCCTCAAAAATTAGTTGGACCTTGGCCGACCCAAAATCGGTTACAACGGCCAATTGGTTGAAGATCCGAGTGGTTAGAGGGCGAAAAGTTCCAGAAGCTTCCATCCAACTGCCCCAACTGCCCCTTCTTGATCTTGGCTTCTCCATGAAGCTAAGACATGGCCTTCCCAAGTGCTATAAAACCCCCTCCAAATTGGGAAATAGATAGATGAATCTCGAGTTGAAAAGCAATGAAGCCCTATCGAATTGCATACTCACTTGCATCCATTGAGAGGAACACTTTTGCTGCCCAATTGGAGATCAAATGGCATTTGGAACCAAGAAGGCTATGGAGGGCTAGGAGAAATCAAGAAATACAATTGAGCCCATTCCATCACCAATCTGAGCAATTCAACCACCAAATCTATCAGAGGACATCATGGCGACCCTTGATCATCAATTCATCAAGGTGAATTGAGGAATCAAGCCTTGATTTGGAGAGCAAGGACATTCACGCCTCAGCCATGACTGTCAGCCATGGCTAACAGTGCCAACCACTTCATAGACCCACGATCAAGGTTTAATCCTCATTTTCCCTGGTTTTAGCAATAGTTTTACATTTCTATTTGTTCATTTAGGCATATTAATATAGATTTACTTTATTAGATATAATTAGATTGGTAGAATCATGAATTTAGGTATATTCCTTTCATTTTCAAGTATTAAGAAATTCTAGATTAGATGTTATTATTTCTCATGCATTTATGCTTTCAATTGTTTAATTAGGACATTAGATGGATTGATCTATGTTTCCTTTACATTTCTTGATGGTCAATTATCATGTTTAGTGTAGATTACTATGCTTCTTGCACTTTCTTGATTTCAAGCTTTCATGACAATATTTTGTATAATTTCCTCTAAAAGCCTCATTAAGAGAGGCCTCCTTTGCTTTTAATTGCTTCTTGTTGTTTCTTGAATGCAGGGTTAATAGGGTCTTGTCATTCAAAGCAACAAATACCTCTAATCATGGAGAAGAAGGCTACATTTGCCTTGGAGCAGTTCATGTCAACCTAGGAAGCCTATGGATTACACCTACCCTTGCATGGGGATTTTCTATGATTGTAATAATTGTATCACATTGGGTATCCCTAAGAGGGATGGATTTGTAATCGATTTTCATTGGAAATTTAATAAAGGAAGCCCTTCTTTGTGGTTATTTGCAAATTCATCTATCTTTTATGCTTTATGTGATGTTTCAATTATTATTAGCTTAGGTGTATGCATCCTAGATTGCTATAGAAGGTGATCACGATGGAACTCCATAATTTAAGCGATCTAAAATCTAACTTACTATGTTTTGTGATGATAGGCCTTAGCCATGGTTGACAACCATGGTTAACAGTTGTCATCGCACCATAGAGCCATGGGCAATAGTTGTAGCCATGCATGATAGACATGATCAGTAAAAAATAGAATATACAATAAGCAGCCAGATCTCCATCAGACTTGGATCTGAGGTAGGAGCATTTTTCTATCTCTGTATTTTCTGTCTATGTTTTTTTTGAAGAATGCAAAAATGTTAGGTTAATTAGAAAACATAGCAAAAGGTAGAATGGGAAATTCCTAGATGCTTTTTTAGTTTTCTACTAGTCATTGCTAGGAATAGCGGATCTCTGATTGTAGTCCACCCTAGTCTCTAGTGGTCTAGGCCATTCTATGTTTTGATTTTGCATGTATGAGGCCCAATCAGTGGCCATTTTCTTCATAGATAGTTGCATTCTCTAAAAAATCATCTAGCATAGTCATGCATTCTCTTAAAATCAAACGTTCTTTTGAAAAGCATGTAGGGAAAATCATTTGAATGTTGTTTTATGCATTTTATTTTCATGCAAAGTAAAAAGAACCACACACACCATGACACATTGTAAATGCTAGTGAGTTGGAAGTCACATCCAACCACTAGTAGGGTTCAACGATGGTGGCAGTGATTTCCATCCGTTGGCCCAACTCCCTCGATCCTTTTGTTACTAGACCAATACTAGATCCAAGATGCCATCATAGCCCATGGAAAATTTGCACGTATCTCTCTTCGGAGAGGTATATCACTATGCACGGGTGAACAGGGTGAGGACCGGGAGGACCTGTGCTCCTTGACCGAGTGTGGACTTCATCACCACAATTATAGGTGGGATTACGTGACCTTGACTTTCATTGCCGGTTGTCGAGCTACGAGTATATAGGTGAAAACCCTTAAACAATTGAGTATATCATCAACTTATTGAAAACACGATGAGAGTTACTTTTTGATACAACAAATCTCAAAACACATCAAACTAGTTTAGGGCTCACAAATAAAAATTTAAAAGAGATAATCATCATTGTTTACTTTGTTTGCCTTAAAACTTACATACAAGATAATATAATATCATGGTGCATACACGGAGAGGCCGATCCAGGCATAGACCCGAGGTCAAGGCCGAAGCTCCACCCAATGCACAATAAGATGTGCAGAGACCCTCAACCATAGAATCCTCTCGAATGTCGTTCGATGAGTATTAGAGGGGATAATTCTACATGCGGGGATCCTATTGAGAATACCTCAATTAGAGGAGCCACTAGACACTCCTCGAGACATAGATTAGAGCATGGGGCTTCCCAGCATGGGGGTCCTAAATATGTTAGCATTTACCATGATCACATTCTATGTGGTTCCATGGGATCTATTAAAGAGTATGTCATAGAGGGATCCAGATTGGTACCCCTTCGACCTATATCTAAGGGAGGCTTAAGGCCCCCACCATCTGAGTATAGATAAGTTCAAGATCCACCCATTTAGGGGTAAATAGATAGGGCCACTTTCGAGCGTAGACCCATGCAAACTCCCAATAGAAGTGAACCTTGTAGGATCACCATAGACATGTCTAAAGTGGGAGCAAATGGTATGCCACCTCATGAGCCATGGCATAGTAGATAGTTAGATGGTCTAGATAGAGTCTTAGGATAGCTAGGTTATAAACCTTCACCTACGCCTTCTCATTCTGTGAGTGTGCATAGTGGTAGTACAATTAGGACCATCAGAGAACCTAGAGAATGCTCCAAGCATTCTCATGATATGCATGCCCTTGCATCCCATGCGGGCATAGAGTATAGGTGATCATTGAATGCAAATGTCATCTTCACAGATAAGGGCAAGAGCATAGCAAATTAGTCTATTGGGGACACACCCACAAAGTTGCTCGAATAGAGTGCACACACCAGAGGCCTCATATGACTGATCACATAGATAGATCTCACAAGCTGGTGTTAGAGTAGAGATGTCAGATCCTCCAAGACCAATTGGAAGATGTTCATGTAGAGTAGGAATACCTCAAAAATGAGGACACTCAGAGGCAAAGGTTCATAAGACAACGCTTATATGAATAATGCATGCATGAGCAATGCATCCTTGATCAAAAGGAGTATGTTGAGAGGGAGGACCGATTGGCTAGTGTCGGTTTACCTCCCTATAGTGAGTATAGGGAGAGCATTGATAGATGAGCTGCTTCGTAGCCTGAGTTGCACCTTGAGTATATAGACACCCATACTCACCATACGACCCAACATAGAGATCGATGTCTTACATCTGAATATCATGGGCATAGGTAGTATGAAGAAGAAGTGGGAGATGAATTAGATCAAGAATATCCTAAAATATCCCAAGTCAAAGTGGATGATGAGCCTAGTCCTCCACCTCGATCGAAGAGGAATGTGCCTCCAAAGGTGCCTCAAAGGCAATCTAGAGAAGAGGAGTTCCTATCTTCGTAGGCCTATAAGGCCTTGGTAGAAAAGGTTAAAGCTATCGAGAAGCAAGGAATGACTTATCAAAATCCTACCTTGAATAAGATTCATAATGAACCTTTATGCCCATCAGTGCCTATTCTGGCCTATCCTGAGCATTTTGAGATGCCTAGGCTAGAAAAGTTTAAAGGAGAGGAGGATGCTCAGGAGCATGTCATAAGTTTTCTAGACATGTGCTTTCAGATCGAGAGCAATGATGCCTTGCTCCTATGGACCTTCATTACAACCCTCTCGAGCCCAGCCCATGAGTGGTTTAATCAACTCAAGAGGCACAACATCACCAATTTTGAGCAACTGGTCGATGCATTTCTTGAACGCTTCTCCTTCGACATCAAGAAAAAGGTGAACCTATCCGATCTGGCTACTTTAATGCAACATGATGATGAGCCAGTTATGGATTATGGGAAATGATGGAGAAAGATGATGGTAAAGTTGCCATTCTCCATCCCTACTTCTGAATTAACTCGAATGTTTATGAAAATTTGTGCAAAGCACATTTTTTTATTATTATAGTTGCAACAATATCAAACCTTTGAAGAGGCTTTGGCGCAAGCCAAAGTGATAGAGGATATCAAGTTATAGGAGGGTAACTTGAAACTCAGAAACAAGAAGGAATGGAATAAGAAGAGCATCAAGAAACAATAGGCCAAGCTAGCCCACGTTAATCAGGTGGTTCTAAACCTTCAAAAATGGGATAAGGGGTAGCAACAATGAAATTATCAAGCCCAACCTCCTCCTATGTAGTATGAGTAGTGCAACAACAATCATAAGGGTAAGGATAAAGAAAGATGCCCTCCTCACATATTCACTCAATTATTGGAATCGTTGACATCGATTTTCCATCAATTGTGTGAGGCAAAGGCAATAAACTTACCAGAAATCAAATTATTGGACCCTAATCAACCCAAGCCTAAGGGGTATAAGGATGATCAATATTGCATATTTCATCGAATGAAAGGTCATGACATAGAGGTATGTTGGTCTTTCAAACATTTAGTGCAAAATATGATCGAAAGAGGTACGCTTCTTGTGGACAACCCGCAAGCACTAGATAATCAGAATATGGGGATTTACAAAAATCCTCTACCCAACCATGAGGTACCAAGGAATAATGTTGGCCAAGTCAATCAAGTACGCATCGAACCACCAACCCATGGGTTCATCAAAATGGTCAACATCATCACAAGACATGCGAGGTATGAAAGACCAAATCAACCTCCATTTCCTATTAGGGTCCAAGTTGCACCTCCTCCAAGGCCAACCTAAAATGTGCCAGGCCCACCAACTAGATCGGTGGTGACAATCAGGAGTAGGTTAGTTCAAAATCTATAGATGACTCCAGTGAAGTTGTCAATTTATGAGTTGATTCAGTAGTCTCCCAAGCATAGGGAGATGCTTATGGATATTCTAAGGTCCATAGAAGTGTAGTCCTAGGATCTTAAAGCATTCACACACTTTGTGGGACATGTGCAATAGTGTCAAGAACCGATTATACAATTTTATGATCATGAAATCAAGATGGTTTCCACTATCATAGTGGACCCACCGCTCCATATCATTGCATGTGTAAATCACATACCTTTCAAGTAGGTTTTGATTGATATAGGATCATCAATCAATATAATCATGACCAAGGCATTGACATACCTGAAGTTACCAAAGATGCATATCATACCTTCTGCCTTCACGTTGAGAGCTTTTAATGATGCATTATGCTCAACTATCGACACTATAGTCTTACCTATTTAGGTGGGACTGAAGACCATCTCGATGATGTGTCATGTGATTGAAGGTGCTATGCAATACAATATACTTCTAGGATGGCCTTGGATAAGATAAATGCATTGTGTCCCTTCCATTCTCCATCAATGTATTAAATACGTGCATGAGGGATAGGTTCACGTGGTACCTTCAGATGAAGAACCATTCAAATATATGAATTTAGCAGATTTTCTAGGGGACTTCGTGCTCCCCTCAATGCACCTGGACATATGACCAATGTCATCGATCAAAGAGCTAGGAGGTAAAATGAAATAAGTGTGTGCCAAACCTACAACATCCGTATCTCAACGATCGAAGCACACGACAATTGCTTCTACTAAATCATCTACATCCATAATGTATTGGGATGATAGGAAGCTAAAAGTAAATATGGGTGAAAAAGAGATAAAGCAAGCACCCAAACTAGTTTTTATTGAGGTCCCTACTCCCATGGAAGTAGAGGATGCTCAAGGAGAAGTTGAAGAGGCACCTCAACTTGCTTCACCTGCATCTTCAGTAGGGTCATCTACACCATAGGTGACCATTCA
Source organism: Wollemia nobilis (assembly GCA_028583015.1). Taxonomy (NCBI): domain Eukaryota; kingdom Viridiplantae; phylum Streptophyta; class Pinopsida; order Araucariales; family Araucariaceae; genus Wollemia; species Wollemia nobilis. The sequence continues at coordinate 3,070,887 of JAQPPZ010015005.1, read as the reverse complement.
TTTGGTTAATCCTAGATTAGGGGAATATATTATGTAGAATGTGACATTTATGTTGATCATCGAGACTACATAGGATATGGGCCGACCACAAGCCCATCACCTTCCCATAGGGATGGTGGTACCACTAGGGGTACCTCCTAATCAAACCAATTTCATCTATGGAGGGCTCGACCAACTTGCATCTCGCACTCCCATGGATGAGGATGATGATGAACCATTCATTATGAATGTTCATTATCTCTCTAACTTAGAATATACCTTATGATATTTTGAGCATTACCATTGGCATGGTTATGGTCTCAGATTATTCGAGTAGGGGTGTAGGAGGCCTTATGAACCATAGTATCAGTTGCCTACTGATAGGTTTGGGTTAGGATATTATATTAGAGGATAGGATGAACTCCTCATGACATATTTAGACCACCTGTACCTTAGTCTGGGGGTGAAGTTGACTTCAATCCTTATCACCCCAATCCCTCTACTTTTCAAGGGATAATTAGTTAGTGTCTTACGTCACTATAGAACCACCTAAGATATATCATGAAGACATCTTGGTGGAGACCGATCTAGAGCACATCCCAAGAGACAACTTGGATGAACAAATCTATGAGGGAGCTGATGACATAGGCCTACAAGTTTAGAATGTTAGCATAGCAGAAGATTTTGAGTTAGAGGATCATTCTGATGAGGATATAGTAGAGTCCATATCTGAGATAGGTGGACCGAGTTGCATGTATGAGAGTGATGATGATGATGAGTCCTCGAATAATGAGTAATATGAGGATGATATTGAGTTGGCTTACTTAGGCCCTCTAAATTTATATCATCTGTTACCTTTGGAGATAGTCATCGAGGATGAGCAATCCTCCATTGATGATAGTAGCTATCGAGAGTGGGCTTACATGGGGCCCCATCTTCTTGATCTCCCAGTTCTAGTAGGTAGCGGTGAAGGTTTTTATTATGATAGTGATGATGAAGATGAAATAGAGAGAGCCTATTTGGGGCCTCCCTACTTGCATCATCATAATGCACCATACACTATAGAGGATATGTATAGAGATATCAATCTCCACCCTTGCCTCAGAGGAAGACCACCTAATTTGGATAGGATTTATCATATGGTCTTCCCTGATCCATTAACATTTAGAGAGCTCCTTGAGCCTAGCGATCCTATTTTTGAGTCTATCCATAGATCGGATCCAGAGATCCCCATACCCCTAGAACCACATCTCGGGGATGGAAGTTATATAAATGTAGAGTCACATGCATGTGGTCCTAGAGATATGATCCATTCCATCAATATGATCTCCATTGATTTGACCACTCCACTTCACAATCCAACCGATCCCTCCAAACCATTGTATCTTAATGTAGATGCTATTGATTGGGATCATGTTGACTCACCACTAGAGCCTGAAGATTTCTTCCCTAATGAAGAAATGTTGCAACCTTTTCATTTTATGCTAGGCTATGCACATGATGTTTATCATGTTGAGGATGCTTCCAATGTGGAACCCATAAACCTAGTAGATGACATCCACTTGATCCCTATGCCTCACCAACTTGAGGAGGGATCCCACATGTCAGTAGAGGAAACCTTTGAAGTGGATATCAGCAATGATCCCACGAATCCTAAGAAGGTTAAATTTGGAGAAATTTTATCTCCTGATGAGCATGCCAACCTCATCCCTCTACTGAAAGAGAGACCTGATCTCTTTGCTTGGACTTATAAGGACATGTCGGGTCTAGATCCAAAATTGGTTACTCATAACCTTTCGCTAGATCTCTCAAAAAATCCAGTCAAGCAGAAACTCAGGAAGATGCATCCAATAGTAGCCTTAATGGTTAAAGATGAATTGCAAAAGTTGTTGGATGTAGAGTTTGTCATTTCCATCGACTATCCAGAATGGGTATCAAACATGGTGCCTATAGGAAAACCTGATGGAAGGATCCGTATCTGTATGGATTTTAGAGACCTCAATAGGGCAACACCAAAGGATTCATTTCCATTTCCGAACATAGATGCTCTCGTAGATGCAACTACGGGTCATGAAATGCTCTCCCTAATGGATGGTTTTTTTGGTTACAACCAAATTTGGATTAAGCCCGAAGACCAGCATAAGACCACATTCATAATGCCATGGGGGACATTTTGTTATAAGGTTATGCCATTCGGCCTTAAGAATGTTGGTGCTACATATCAACGGGCTATGACATATATCTTTCATGACTACATGCATAAGATCTTGGAAGATTATATCGATGACTTGTTGGCAAAGTCATTGCTACGTTCAGAGCATGCAGAGGTCCTGAGGAAGGTCTTCGATCACCTGATAGAGCATAATGTCAGGTTGAATCCTAAGAAGTGCGTATTTGGTATAACTTCAAGAAAGCTCTTGGGATTCATCATTTCAAAATGAGGGATCGAAGTTGATCCAACAAAGGTCAAGGCTATTTTAGAAATGCATCCTCCCATGAATATCAAGGAATTAAGAAGCCTTCAGGGCAAAGTAGCATCCATAAAGTGATTTATCACACAATTATCAGATAAATGTCGACCCATGAATCGACTGCTACACAAGGGGGTCCCATTCAATTGGGATGAGGACTATCAAGCAACCTTTGCTGAGATTAAGCAATACCTAGTGATGCCACCAGTACTAGCTCCACCAAGACTAGATGTACCATTCTTGCTATATATATTGGCAACTAACTTTGCATTAGGGACCATGTTAGCCCAAAAGAATGTGCAAGACAAAGAGCAAGCCATATATTACATTAGCCGAACCTTGGTGAGTTACGAGCTAGGATATGCCTACGTGGAAAAGTTATGTTTAGCAGTAGTGTTCACTACAAAGAAATTATGGCATTATATGTTAAGTCATATGATGTATGTCATATCAAAACAAAATCCTTTGTAGTATATGATGAGCAAGATGTATCATAATACACGTACTACAAAGTGGATCATGCTATTGATAGAATTTGATTTGGAATTCATTAGCCAAAAGTCCATCAAGGGATAGGTCATAGTTGATCAACTGGTTGAGGCACCTCTAGAGAATAGTAGGCCTCTCACCATAGAGCTACCTGATGATGTAATCTTTGCATTATCAGAAGCACCTAAACCCAAAGAACTAGATAACAAAGCTGATATGACCTTGTTCTTCGATGGTTCAAAGTGTGAGCAAGGGGTGGTGCAGGAATAGTGTTGTTCATGCCACAAGGTGCTCCCATGCCCTTGTCATTTAAGTTGGACTTTCCTTGCACTAACAATAATGTTGAATATGAAGCCCTAATCTTGGGCCTCCAAATAGCTATCGCCATGAAGATCAAAAGGTTAAATATCTTTGGTGATTCCCTTCTCATTGTCAACCAAGTGAAGGGACTTTTTCAATGTAGGTGTCCTATCCTAAAGGCCTACAAAGATCTTGTTGATACTTATCTAGCTCAGTTGGAGTGGTATGACATCGAGGCAATCCCTCATTCATCAAATATATTTGTAGACACTATGGCATCTTTGGGATCCTTAATCCCTCAGAATCCATCTACCAATTTTACTACCATCCACGTAAAAATATTGTCACACTCTATCGTGCAGTATAAAGCTTTGGATAACAAAGAGTCAATCAACATGATTCATATAGAACCAAACCATGAATGGTTCTATAGAGCCAGAGACTTTCTCAAGAGGGCGTCCTAGGGGTCATTGATCTCGTAGGGTCCTATGGGGAATGGTACTACCATTCACCATAAGGTTGTTTCCCAGTCTGCATTTGTGAATGTTAAACCATAGGGGGAACATGTTGTCTTGTCAGTTGAGGTTGAGGTCTATCAGAATTGGATGTCACAAATACATGACTTCCTAAAGCTTGGTGTAATCCCTCAGGGATTATTGTGTCATGAAATGCACATTTAAATAGAAAGTGATAAAGTATGTCTTGTTAGGAGATATTTTGTATCATTGAAGTTATGATGGAGTTCTCCTTCATTGTCTTGAGCCCCAAGAATCATCTTGGGCAATTTTGCAAGCTCACGATGGTACGTGCGGTGGCCATTTCAGTGGCATGGCTATCATCAAGCGCATCCTTCGCATGGGCTATTATTGGCCTACTATGGAGAAGGATTACAATGTGTATGTCAAGAAATGCATTAAATGTCAGCATCATGCTAATCTTGCACACTTGCCATCATAGGCCTTACAACCCATTCAAGCGGCTTGGCCATTTGCTCAGTGGGGTTTGGATCTAATTGGTAAGATCTCTCCTCCATCATCGGGTCGACATACATTCATTATTATGGCTACTGAGTATTTTACTAAGTGGGTGGAAGCAATCCCATTAACAATGACAACTAGAGCACGTATTGTTGAGTTCATACTCACCAATATCATAAGTCATTTTGGGATACCATCCAAAATAATTTTGGATAATGGAACATCATTCAAGAACAAAACTGTGAGGGCTTTGACATCCAAGTATAGGATCAAACATAGTTTTGTGACTCCATATTATCCATAGGAAAATGGGCAAGCTGAGGCTTCAAATAAGATAATGGTATCCATCTTGAAAAATATGGTACAAGAGCACCACAAATATTGGCACATCTAGCTACCCCTTGCATTATGGGCTTATAGGACTAGCATTCAGACACCCATTAGGGCAACTCCATTTTCACTAGTATATGGTACTGAGGCCATTATGCCCTTAGAGTTGGAGATTCCAATGCTGCGCATCACATTGAAAGAGTTCATTGATGATGACACTACATGGCAAGCTCACCTAGATCAATTGATGCTACTTGATGAACATCACGTGAATGCTCTTGAGCATCTTCACGTTTATCAAGAGCACTTAAAATGAGCTTACAATAACAAAGTCCATCTGAGAGACTTTGAGGTTGGTGATCTTGTGCTGAAAGAGAACCAATAGAACTCAAATCTACCATTAGAATTGTGAGATAAATTTATGGCTAATTGGTTAGGTCCTTATATAATCTCTAAGAAGATTGGACCTGGGACATATCGCTTAACATCGCTTGAAGGTGTTGAAGAGCCTGAACCTCTCAACATCCTTCATCTTAAAGCGTTCTATGCCTAAAACCATTAAAAGGCTCCAAAGGCATCTGTAAGCCCTTTGGTCATCCCATAAAAGGCTCCAAAGGTATTTGTAAGCCCTTTGGTCAAATCAAAATTTCAAAAATCCATAAAAATTAAAAAGCAATAAAATCTAAAAAAATTGAAAAATATCAAAAATTCAAAAACATTTGCATCATTGCATTTAAATTTGCATCATTGCATTCCATTTGCATCATGCATTTCATTTTGCACATGCATTTCATTTTGCATTGCATTAGGCATTTCCATCCATTGCACTTGCATTAGGATAGGTTGTGTTTACAATCTTACAAATGACACCACGTTTGTATTTCAATCATGCATCTATGCACTATCATTATCATCCATCACCCTTGTGAGTAATTGTGTTTTTCAACACAACCCTTCCTGTTGCTATGAAGAATATACTAAGGTTTTTCGGTCATTCAACCATACCTAGTGGTCTTCTCAAGAGTTGGTAGAAAGCTTGCTTTGCTTTTGTAGATGAAGTCTAGTTTTGATAGCACTTAGCATATCAGAATCCTATCACTAATCAACAAATTAAACAATCCTAATTAGGACAAGGGAAATATGAACGCTATGAAGCGGGACCAGGTATCCTGAGGTGAAAAGTTTATCTTGCTTATCCCCCTGTGTAGACGGTCTAGGAAATGCTGACAATTGGCAAAAGGACAAGTTTCCCCTACCCAAATAAATCCCTTGCTTACATCAAAAGAAGAAAATCCCAAAAAAATAAATCCTAAAATCAAGTCAAATCAAGATCAAATTCAAAATAAAATCAAATCAGTATCAAATCCCTTGCTCAAAGAAAAAAAAAGTATATGAAAATAAATAGTGATTTTTATCACTATATATGAGCAAGTATCCCGATAAATTGAAGAAAATAAGGGAGTGAACTTGAATCCCTAGAATTGTCAGCACTACCAAACCTTACGCATGATGATATGTCTGATACAATAGCATCTTGCTTTTGTGCAGACCAATGTTTGAATGTGGAAGAGCTAGCTTCAGGTGTCCTGTATCGCCTAGTGGTCTAAGTCCAACTGAAATCCAAACCTAGGATTGGATAGACATTTGAGGATCCCCAATACAACAATGGGCTGAATGAATCCCACCTGGCACTGGGGTATGCTTATGCCTTATCTAATATATTCATTTGCACACATAGGGATAATGAATAGTTGGGTCTATCCTAGCGAAAATTTTATTTTTCAGAAGTCTAGTATAGTCATTATACAACTTTTGATAAGTCAACTAGGGTGTTTGAGTCTCATGGAAAACCTCAAAAATTCCCAAATAGCAACAACCAATCAAATCGCAATCATCAAATATCAATTTCTTTTATGAGATTTTGTTTATTAGAAATGTTCATAATATAGGTTAGATACCGGATGGATGTCAGAAATGATATTTAAATGACCACTGACTATGTTATCCATATTATTTTAATTTACAAAAGCTTATGAATAGAAACAATATATCATTTCATAGCACACATGGGTGTTTAATTGATAAATTATTATGATAAGATACATCAATTATAGTTCATGATTATTATACATTTTGTGGTGTCATCCATTAGATTGTTAAACTCATATTGCATTCATACATTATGTTTTAAGTGATTAAAGCATACATGTCCATTTACAGAAAATCATCATCATGAAAATTATGCAATACATACATAGTATGAAGCATGTCATAACATCATAAATTAAATGCATACAAGTACTATAAATTAAACATGCATTTAACATCAAACATTGCATTCATATACATTCATCATAAGTAGTCCATCTACACATGTATATCACTGCATCTAATCATACATCACATAGCTATCTATATCATGTCATACATACATCACATCATATAGCATAAAATAAACATAACACATCAGCATTGCATCCATATGCATCTCATAAACATAAAATAAATAATAAATTGCACATATAATAAGTCTCAAATGTCAGATCATATAGATATATGTGTATCAAAAATAAAGAGTACATCGACATATGTCAAAAATACTCATAGGCTACAATTGTGTAGGTCCTCGACCTTACACTCAAAAATGGTATAACATCTAGCATAGATCTGTACTAAGCAATGCCTACACCCCTAGTCTATGAGGATCCACCATCACCTCCACCCTCCTTGTGAGTCCATCTGGAGCTGGCACTTGAGGTCCTCTCAGTCCTGTGTGACCTATGACTAGAGTGAGCTGAGGACTGACCTATCTCCCTGGTCTGAGTCCTCTAAGATCCTAGAGCTATGGACCTCTTAGGAACCTCACCCTCGAGTAGCTCAATCTCTCCCCTCAAGGTAGATATGTAGGCAACATCTGATGATCTATCACTGATGTGCTGCTACACTAGAGCCTATAGTCTCCTGATCTCTACCATCGGGTCCATCATTGCTAGTCCCTACACTACTAGTACTGGGTACTATTGGAGCTACTAGAGCAGCTGGAGCTACTAGAACAACCTATGAAGTTGAGGGGTCTCCCCTCGTAGCCTTGAGCGAGTCACGCTCTATGGTCATAGCATCTAGCTAGGATTGTAGGAGGATGCGCTACCCTGTGACCCTCTAGATCTCTATTTGTGCTATGGTAATCTGTGCCTAGAGAGTAGTCTTCTCCTTCATACTCGCACCATTGAGACTACCCTACTGTGAGCTATGATTGTAGGTCACTAACCCATGCTTGTAAGGTAGCTATGGAGGTGTCTCTCCCTAGCATCTACATCTGGAGTGTGCCTACCTGAGTCTGTAGGCTAGCCACCTAAGCCTTGAGCTATCCAATATCATTGTCAAGAGGTGCCTCACCCTCCTCTAGAGCCTCGTACTCCTCCTCAATCTGGGGGGCCTCCTCTATAGCTACTCCCTCACCCCATCCTCCCTCAGTTCTTTGATGGACTCGATGCCCATGAGGATCGACCTCGACTCCCTCTGCACCCTCTATTGTAGTCTCATCTATTGTCCTACCCAAGGGGCCCTCCATGCCCCACCATACCCTAGTCATCCACCAGGTGTCATAGTCAGGTGTAGTCCCTATATCTGCTAGGCTTGACTCCTAAAATTATCATCCTCATCACCCAGTGGAGTCACCCTAGGCCATGTCAAGTCCCTCTCTAGAGTGAGATGATGATAGATGGTAGGAAGCTCTAGGATGTCCTACCTGATACCAAACTATCTGGTGATGCGAGAGAAGTAGAAGAACTCCTATACCTCAGACTTGCATTCGAGGAGCCATCTATCTCTATGTGCCCATCGTAGGTATCTATCAGCCTCTATCCATGGAGGGTAGTCTAGGTATGGGTACCACTCAATCTGATCCACCTATAGCCATGCAAACTACTCTATGTAATAGCTCAAGTCTCCTATGTGAGACCTACTCTGAAAGCCCTCCTACTCTTGGGGCCAACATGCTGCATAGCATTGGTGATCCTCATCCTTAATGTCTATGATCTTGAGTGGTAAGCTAGTAGGGTGCTCAATCTTGATGTGCTACCACCCCTATATCTGAAGTAGTAAGCTACAATCGATGCCCACTCTACTCCTCTGAGTGATCTGATACAACTCATTATAGAGCTACGCTAATAGGGCACTCCCCTAGGATAGGATCAGGGGCTGGTGAATGGTGCTCGCTAGGACATCTCGCGTCCTAGCTAGGAGGTTCCAAGGGAACCTCACTCTAGAAGTTTCGGGAGCATGATCTACACAATCAAGTGCATGAAGATGGTCGCTCATCGAGAGAAGACCTGCTGAGTGTACCAATGCTCAATGTGGACCCCTCCATGGTCCGAGTGCTGTTGTGCTATGGTTCTATTGCATCCAAAGATCTGATCAAAGACTGCCTTCTTCACCTCTATCGATGAATATGTGATGGCCTCACCATCTAGAGGGAGTCGAAAGATGTGATATACATCCTCTAGTGTCACAGTCATCTCACCTATCGACAGGTGAAAGGTATTGGTCCATGCATCCCAACGTCGGGCCAATGCAGTCATGTAGGCTTGATCGACTCGGATAGTGGGGAGGCGCAAGATGTAGCCAAAGCCCATGACCCTGAACCAATCCTCCTCTACCTGTGTCAGGGCACCATGTAGGTTATGAAGGATCTCTGATTCCCTCGCCCTCATAGTCAGAGTCTGGTCGAAAGCAGAATAATAAGGCAAAAATAATTAAAAATCAACCAAAAACATCAAAAAATGACTTAAAAATGTCAAACAAAATCATAAAATCTTCAAAAACACATAAAAATCAAAAAATGCACTCAAAAATTTAAAAAAAATGGACAAAGCACTTCAAAAAAGTCAAAAAAATCAATTAATTCCTTTAAAAATTCAAAAAAATTGAAAAATTTTAAAATTTTCCTAAGGTTGTCGAACCGCGGTTCAGACCCGTGGTCGGGATGGCGGTCAACTTTATGACCATTGGGATTTGAATCTCATCATGGTTGATAGCTATGGCCCCCAATTTTCCAATTGGGGACCGTGCTTTCTAGCCGCGACTAGAGGGATGACCTTTTTAAGGTCATTTCCTATCCCGAGACCCTCAAAAAATTAAATAAACCCTCCCCTTTAATCTAACCTAAGCTAAACCTATCTAGGGTGAGGTTCATTATCGATAGTTTAATGATGTTAATTTAGCCCATTACTTAATGAGGTTCAATTTTTAAAATCGGTAAAGCAAATAAATGGTCAAGGGTTTTGTGTGCTTCTACCTTAGTAGCACCGACTCCTCCAGACCATCATTCCAGGTGGTAGTGAGGTCGAGTTTGCAGCAATGTTTCGCATCAAATTTGGTAACTCACCTCTCAGAGCACTCAGGTTTTGCAAAGTTGTCAATTGGAAAATGACGTCAAAAATGATAGATTTTTCTTAAATATTTTCTATTTTGCTCCTGACCATGGCTGACACCCGTGGGTGCAGAATTAGGGTTTTCCGACCATGGGTCGGAGCCATGGCTAAGAAAATTTGAAAAATTGGTTGCGTTTGACAAGCGCGGCTAGCAACCTGCAATAAATGCTCCAAAATCTGACCGTGAGGAGTTTCAAAAGGCAAAATTAAAAATATCCACCTGACCAAAATTATCAAAAATATTAAAAATAACAAAAAAATTAGATAATTCAAAAGCCAAATGCGCCTCGTATCTAGTTATTTACCCTATACACTTGGCGGTTGCAACGACTTGCACTCCATGCAATCCGAAAAGATGAGTAAATTACCATAAGGACATTTGGGGCAAATTCATCATCATCGAATTGATATGCTTCATTTCAATCTCGAAGAAGGCCTTGGAGGCGGGACCGCCCCACGGGAACGAAGCAATCATGTCAATTCTTCTATGACATTTTTAGCAGATCATCGACAATATGATTCAACACATGCCTAATTGGAATTGTTATCATTTTGATTCCCTAAGAAGGCCTTCATGGCTGGACCGCTCCATGGGATAGAAATATACAATTACTATTAACAGTTGTAATCATAGCTGATTAGGCCTAATCAAGTATCAAATGCTAAACCTTAAATTGTTCAAGTCATTCATAGTGGTCAAGCGACTCGTCGCTTCATTTAATTGTCATTACCCTCATCGACTCGTCGCTTGAGGGGGTAGTCATAATGTCATAATCATAATCAAAGTCAACAGAAGATCCCTTGATCTTGTCAAAATTACGTTCATCTTATGAATCATTGCCAACGACTATCATAAGCTTACCCTTTGTTGGGGCAAAAAGCAAATATGATAGTTTAGTTAGTAGCTCTCCTCCTTTCGGATATATATGGCACAAAAGCCTATAGTAGCACTGAAGCTACCCGAATGTCTGATGATGAGTGCAAGCTCTTTCAATTTAAGCCTTCCATCTAGTTGGATATTTTGAGGAATGTTATTGTCATTGATGTCAAAAGCATTGTTGAGCAATGTTTGTCATTTTTGAGGACATTAGGAGAGCTCATAAAATAAATATCAAGTTAAACGATATCAAGGACAAAGTTGAAAAGACCCACATGTTAATTTAAATTAAAGTATTTTAATCTCTAATTAAATTTTTAATTTAAATATTGATAAGTGCTAAGGTTAATTTAAATATTTATTTAATGTTTAAAATTAACTTTATTACAGATCTAGTTTAAATTAAAGTATTTTTTTTAACATGGTGGAATCGATAGTCGCCACGAATCCGAGTAGACTTTCTAGCTTTTATGGGCACCACAGTATTCTGCTTTGTCCACCCCGAAATCCGCCACACAGATATTCGCGTAGTCCACCCCTATAACCACCATGCCACAATCATTTTAAACCTTTTACGCCACTAAAAGCACCAGGAAAGGAACAAGCGTTCAGTTTGGCGAGGCCCGAGATTTAAACCTTGGACCTCTGCCCCCCTTATGGGGTTTGGATGAATAAATTAAAGTATTTTAATTATTGATTAAAACTTTAATTTATTAATGTTGGGTGCTAAAGTTAAGTTAAATATTTATTTAATATTTAATTTTAACTTTCCAAATCAAATTTGAATTGGAAATTCGAAATGTGCCGATGTTGAAGGAAGCAAAACCCTATGTATAAATATGCCAAAATATTGGCATTTGAAATTATCCATGTGACTTATTGTTGGCTCGTGAAAAGAGAAGGGAATTTTGCATGTGAAAATCGAACAAGGGAAAAAGACAAAAGTTTGGCATCCTCTAAAAAATACACGAAGTACTTGCAGCTTAGTTGGCAGCCAAGGGCTATGTAAGACGTTGGTGGATAGTTGAGGCAGGTTTGAAATCTACGCACAATGATTTTTAGGAAGAAGGTTTGTGTTTGTCTTTTGCGTTGAACATGGGGAGAAGGTAAAGGCAACGAAGTACCTTTTGACTCTTGTGGAGCCACACAGTCCAAGCGGTGGGTGCTAGCGCTGTGAAAGTGCTTGGGGGAGAAACAACGAGGGTTCAAATCCCACCAAGACCCTTTTGAGTGCATTGAGGTATGTGATTTAATTTGGTTGTCTTGCCTGCGAAAATATAAAATGAAAACTAATGTTTTTATTTTTCTAAAGTAATTTTAATTAAAGTACTTTGCATATTATTTGGTGTATAAATTATTAGGGAGTTAAAAGGAAGTGCAAAGATTTAATTTTTGAGTTGGAATTTTAGAGGCTAAGGAGTTATAAGGAATGTTGAATTTTATATTTTGAAATTGAAGAATGTTGAATATTATTTACTTCAAGTTGGAGATTATAAAAAGTAATTAAGTGCTAACTTTTGTATTGAAGAAAAGTTTTGAAGAAGAGTTAGAATGATATTTTTGTCATCTAACCTTGGTGTTTGGTAAGGTAAGTGGTTATACTTGAGATAGGTTTTAAAGGCTATTCTTCATCAAGAAAAAGGTATGGGAACATTCTTCCATAGTTGAGTTGATTGATTGTTTTATGGAAAACAAGTTTGGAGTGAAAAGGATTTAATTAGGTTTCCTTATTGAGTTGTTGAGCTATATGTGAGATTGGTTTATAAGCATTGTTGTTGAAGTGATTTATTGAGTAAATAACTTGAACTAGGGCTTGCAAATATCATGAGTATCATTGTTATGTGAGATTGGTTGATAAGAATTTTTGGGAATATTTTGAGTGAGTGTTCATATGCTTGGACTAGGATTTGTAAGAAAAAATTGTTTCATCGAGTGATTGGTTGAGTAGAATTGGTTGAGCCTAGTCAAGTGGATGTGTGAAGTGATAGCTCAAGTTCTATAAAATAAATTATTATATATTCTAAATTGATTTAAGAAAAAATATGAGAGTTGATGAGTGTGAAACATATTGAGTCTCTAACAATTATCCATATATTTCTATGATAAAAGAGATATTGAAAGTGATTGATATTTTGTGAGTGTGAAGCATATTGAGTCTCTAAAAATTATCTATATGTTTCTAAAAGAATGATTGAAATTAATTGAGCATTGAAGTGAATGTGAAGCATATTGAGTCTCTAACAATTCTCTATATGTTTCTTAAAGAGTGATTGAAAGTGATTGAGCATTGTGATGTATGTAGAGCATATTGAGTCTCTAACAATTCTCTTTATGTTTCTATGAGATTGGACAAGTTCTAGTGTGGACTTGTTGAGCAGATTTGAGGTAAGTCTTTGAGAAGACTAGTGGACAGATTTGTGTGAGCTTTGTGGAAGCTTACAATACATATTGAGAGCAGATTTGGATAAGTTCTTGTGAGGAATTATTGAACAGATTTGGACAAGTTCTAGAGAGAACTTGTGGATATATTGGTATGAGATTTTGTGGAAGCTTACAAGGCAAATTTGAGACAAGTCTTTGAGTAGACTTGTGAGCAGAGTTGATTGATTGATTTGTTCAAACCTTGAGTTAAGGTTTGGTGCAGATCCAACAGAGTTGATTTGATATTGAGTCAAGCTTTGATTTAAGGCTTGAGGATAGATATTGAGGATAAATTTGTGCTAGACCGAAGGACTATGTTTAGTATAGATTCAAGGATAGAGTTTGGTGTATATTTGAGGATAGGTTTGTGCAAAACCAGAGACTGAGACTGAGAAAATTTGTGCTAGACTAAAGGATTTTTTTTAGTACAAATTTGAGATAGAGCTTTAGAGATGACAGAGTATAAAGGATGACAGTATCTAGTGGATAGAGATCCATTAGCTAGGGCAATGAGGATAGATATCTTTAGTGGATAGAGATCTATTAGCCAGAGTGGTGGGGGAAACAGTTCTTCTAGAAGATCACCAACTAGAAGAGGAGAAAGGAGTTCTCCTATGGATAGAGATCCACAAAATTTGATTAGGGGATTGTTGTCTCCTTTGGATAGAGATCCATAAACATTGTAATAGGGAAATGATTCCCAAGAGATTGATTGAGAAAATTTTAGTGAAATATTTTCTCCGTGGAGTAGCCCACATTGGGTGAACCACGTAAATTTTGGTGTCACTATTGTGTGTGGTTATTTATGCATTGCTTTAATTACTACTATTGATATTTCTATCTATACATTAGATAATATTTATTAAGAAAGAAAAGTAAAAAGTGGTCTTATACTGTTCAACCCCCATCTCAGTATAAGCTTGTGTTCTTCACCATCCAATTGGAAGCAATGATCCTAGGATGCGCAACCTTTTGTATGACCTTGGGCATCTAATGTTGATCAGACTAATGATCATAATCCAACCTACGACATCATTTTAGGAGGTCTATTTTTTCTCAGTATTTTTTGATCTCACAAAACATATCAAAAGGGCATTTGTAGACACCTAAAATGCATCATGTTGAGGCAACTACTCATATGGGACATGTTAGAAGACCATATGGAAGATCTTGGACAGATTCCAAGGTATAGCAGTGGTTCTAACCACTCATATAGGTAGTTTGGCCTAATTAGTATTGGTCACGGCTGACACCCATGGTTAACTGAGCTAATCGCATCTCAGAGCCATGGCTAGCCTCAAAAATCAATTGGACCTTGGTCAACCCAAAAACGATTTCAAGGACCAATTGGTTATGGATCAAAGCAGTTTGAGAGCGAAAAGATTCATAAACTTCCCTCCAACTATCTCAATTTCCATTTCTTGATATTGGATTCTCCATGAAGCTAAGACATGGCCTTCCAAAATTCTATAAGAACCCCCTCTAAATTGGTAAATAGATAGATGAATCTTGAGTTGAGAAGCGGTGAAGCCCTATTGAATTGCATACTCACTTGCATGCATTGATAGGAACACTTTTGTTGTCCAATTGGAGATCACATGGTACTTGGAACCAAGAAGGCTATGGAGGGCTAGGAGGAATCAAGAAATGCAATCAAGCCCATTTCATCACCGATCTGAGCAATTCAACCACCAATTCATGGTGACCCTTGATCATAAATTCATCAAAGTGAATTATTGAATCAAGCCTTGATTTGGAGAACAAGGACATTTATGCCTCAGCCATGGTTGTTACTCATGGCTAACAGTACCAACCGTACAATGGACCCACGATCAAGGTTTAATTCTCATTTTATCTAGTTTTAGTGATATATTTCCCTTTGTATTTGTTCATTTAGGCATAGTTAATATAGATTGATTTTATGTGTTATCATTAGATTGTTAGAATCATTAATATTAGGTAGATTCCTTTCAATTTCAAGTTTTAGGCAATTCTATATTAGATGTCATTATTTCATGCATTTATGCTCTCAATTGTTAATTAGGGTATTAGAGGATTTGATCCATGCTTCTTTTACATTTCTTGATGGTCAATTATCATGTTTAGTGTAGTTTACTATGTTTCTTGCACTTTCTTGATTTCAAGATTTCATGGCATATTTCGTATAATTTCCTCCAAAAGCCTCATCAAGAGAGGCCTCCTTTGTGTTTAATTATTTCTTGTTGTTTCTTGAATGCAGGATTAATAGGGTTTTGCCATTCAATGCAAAAAATGCCTCTAATCATGGAGAAGAAGGCTACATTTGCCTTGGAGCAGTTCATGACAATCTAGGAAGTCTTTGGATTACACCTACCCTTTCGTGGGGATTTTCCTATTATTGTAATAATTGTATCACATTGGGTATCCCTAAGAGGGATGGATTTGTAACCAAGTTTAAATGGAAATTTAATAAATGAAACCCTTATTTATGTTCATTTGCAAATTTTTCTATCTTTCATGCATTATGTTGATTTTTCGGTTGTTATTAGCTTAGGTATATGCTTTTCGGGTTGCCACAATTAGTGAGAGAAGTTATTATTTTTGGATTCAAATAATGCAATGCACATATAAACACATACACAATGAGCCAAAATATTCCAAAGAGAAAAAACCATATTGTTGTATTATATTTAATGTCTGGCACTATGCTCAGGTCTCCCAAAGAACACAATGTAATATTCACCCTATTCAAATATCGTAACAGGGTGTAACCAAAGAACTGAACACAATTTATTTAAATAAAAATAAAGAGAGAGAGAGAAGTAATTTTGCCAAAATGCCCCTTTTGTATTAATGGTGATACAGTGTGTTACAAAAGGATTTTTGAATTGCCCCAAGCGTGTTGGGAGCAATGTTACAATGCTTCTTCCTGTCTATCTGATATCCAATGCTTTCATGGAGGAGGGGAGATCTTTCGACTCTTCCATAGGGTGTGGTGTTCTTCGTTCCTTCATCACAACTTCAAGGGGTGAGTGGGCTTTGGTATCCAACAAGGGACCACTCCAGCTTCAGCAGCTTATCCAAGATACCTGTTACCTGCACACATACAAAACCAACAAAGAGGATTAATAGCACCTGTATAGTCAAGCGGTAAACCCAATGCTACATATAAACCTATCACTGATATATATATGAAAAGCATATAACATAAAATATTTAATAAATAAAAGCCTTGCTCAACATTTTCAATTGCTTATCTCTGTCAATAAAATGTACTCGGGACTGCGGAACCATGGAAACGCGGTTGTGGGCTGGAAACCGTGGACCTACGGTTGTGAAACCATGGATTTGCATTTTTGACTGTAGAACCATGGCGAGCGATTTCGGCTGAGATGATAGGTCACCTCGGGATGCATGCCAATGATCAAATTCGAGCTCGTGCTCTCAGTTTCTCGTCGGGTCTAGGTGTATTTTGGTAGCCTGTCGGTATGCAAATTCAGCTCCCTTTTCTTGATGGATTAATGGTGCTTTTATAGGCTCCTTGGGGTTTTGGAGGGAAGTGAGAGGTGGCAAGCCTGGTTTGCCAAGTGGCAAATCTGGGTTGTTAAGTGGAAGGGGCAGTTAGAGTGAGTCATCCAGTGTGGCTCAGTTAACTGGGGTGATGTGGCTGCAAGTGGAGTGGGATATGGGATCTTGTCCTATGTGAAGGGACAAGGGAGACAAAGTAAGGATTTGTGGCATGGGTGTTGGGAATCTGTCCTATGTGCAAGGACAAGGGGGACAAGAGTGGGTGAGATGTGGCAGAGATGTTGGGTGAGGTGTCCAGGACACATGTCCAATGTGTGGACAAGGTATCCTAGGGTGATTTTCCTAATTAAATAAATTAGGAAAATATAATGATGTGCAGGATTTTATATCCCTAAGTTAGAACTTAGGCATATATCTTTATTATGCAGGATTTGATGGTGAGGTGGTGAATGTGAACTAGAGGGTGCCAGATTTTGGTGTCTACAGTTGCCCCTTTTTGTACTGCGTTGTGTACAACACAATGCGGTGCAAAAACTAATGACATCTAACTTTATTGGATGAATGGATTCATTT
This sequence comes from Wollemia nobilis, assembly GCA_028583015.1. Lineage (NCBI taxonomy): Eukaryota > Viridiplantae > Streptophyta > Pinopsida > Araucariales > Araucariaceae > Wollemia > Wollemia nobilis. The sequence continues at coordinate 3,053,531 of JAQPPZ010015005.1, read as the reverse complement.
CTCCTTGACACATAGAATGAATGAATTTAAAATTTTTGATTTGTTTGCTTACCCCCTCAATTGACGATTGGGTAAAGGTTGACACCCATAAGCCAATTGACGAAATACGAATGTTGAAAGTGGGTTGTTTATTGAATGATGTTGATGTGATGTTAATGAATTTTGTCTTGATTTTCTTTGTGCCCCAAGCTTGGGATTATTTGTGTTCTTGCAATTTTGCTTTTGGTTTCATTAATGTGTAGAATACATGGTAAAATTTTTGACCACTCTTTTGAGTTTTCGTCCACTATGACTTTAGCAATTCCTTCCAAATGATGGGTTTAAGGAACCAGTCATCGAGGATTTGATGCTCAAGCGGTTTTTGATTATTACCAAATTGTTGTTTGTTGTTCCGCTTTTGACCCAACGGAAGGTGTTGTAGGATTACCTTGGCAAATCTATTTTTGAACACATTTAAGCTCATAGATTTAGGGACCTACCCGACTTGATTCATTGTTGTTTGTGGTGAATGTCTGAATGAGTTTCCTTATGGTGATTTACCCATCCAACCGGATTGCATGGATTGCTAGTCGCTGCAACCGCTAGGTGTATAGGATAATCCACTAGATACGAGTTTCACTCCAGATGATTATGAGTGTTGATGATTATTTGGAGATTTGGTGATGTTTTGATTGTTATTTTTTTTGAAACCGCTGACTTGCGGTTATTGTGGTGAAAAACACGGATTTGTGTTTTATTTTATGAAACCGCATTTTTGGCCTCAAAACGCGGGTTTGCATGTTTGGCCTAGAAAATATGGGGGTTTTGTGCAGCTAAAAAGCGGCTATTTAAAGGTTGTTGGCTTTCAAAACCATTCTACCAGTTGTCATTGATTGAGTGGTTGAAGTGATGAGTGAGATGGAGGTTGGCGAGACGAGCGGTGATGGTGGCTTGGTTGGAGTGGAAGTTGGCAGCTGGTTTGTCGAGGTAGGCGATTTATCCTTTTATTGTTTGCGTTTGTGTTGTTCGTTTGATAATTATATTTTTATATTTTTTTTTTTTTTATTATTAGAGTAATTTTTTTTTTTTTTATTACCTAGGGTAGGTAAAATTTTTTTTTGTTTTATTACCTAGGAGTAGGTAAATTTTTTTTTTTTGTTTTATTACCTAGGGTAGGTAAAAATTTTTTTTTGTTTTTATTACCTAGGGTAGGTAAAAAATTTTTTTTTTTTATTACCTAGGGTAGGTAAAAATTTTTTTTTTGTTTTTATTACCTAGGGTAGGTAAAATTTTTTTTTTGTTTTTATTACCTAGGGTAGGTAAAAAATTTTTTTTTTTTGTTTTTATTACCTAGGGTAGGTAAAATAATTTTTTGTTTTTATTACCTAGGGTAGGTAAAAAAATTTTTTTGTTTTTATTACCTAGGGTAGGTAAAATTTTTGTTTGTGTTTTATACCAAGGGTAGGTAAAAATTTTGTTTGTGTTCTTTTTACCATGATTAGGTAAAATGTTTTTTTTATTACCTAGGGTAGGTAAAAATTTTTTGTTTTATTACCATGATTAGGTAAAATTTTTGTTTTGTTTTTATTTCTAGCATGTTGTGCTAATTTTTGTTTTTTTTATATGTTTTCTTTTCAGGTTAAGCTTCTTGATGCTCGACATAGGTGGTCGAGGACCATTCAAAAAGTGCGGAAAGCACTTTTTGATGATGATTGGACTTTGCTATAGACCATTGGTTTAGATGGTTGTGGGCGGTTAGGCACCGTCCGAGCTGATGAGGATCTCCTTTCGACACTTGTTGAGCATTGGGATCCAGATAGGGGCACATTTCAGCTCCCAACAGGGGAGCTGACTATCACTCTCGAGGATATCTATCGTATATTTCATGTTCCTATCGAGGGTCCTATTGTTCGAGTTGGCCTCGACAAAAAGGAGGCTTTATTCCCTTTGTTTGGTGAGATGTGGGACGTTGATTGCAGTAGGGGTGGCATTGCGTATTTGGATCTTTTTACAGCTGGTAGCTTGGGTGCATTACCTATTTTCATGATGTACATATTGAGCAACATGTTGTTGCCCAATTCCATGGGATCGAGGATCTCGTGGAACTAGGTGCCTATTGTTCTGGATTTGATAGTTGATCCTCGTCGGTTGGCTTGGGCTCCCGCTCTTCTCTGTGAGGTTTACAGTGAGCTTTATGAGGTGAAGAGGTAGGGGCGTAAGGGCTTGGGTTGTAGTTTTTTGCTCCAGATTTGGTGTTGGGAGCATATTATCATTGGTCGCCCTGTTGGTTTACCTTGTGGTATGGATGCCACTTCTCCTCGTGCATACATATGGTTACTTAGTGAGGAGGTTAGTCGATCTATTGTGAGCGCTTCGGAGTTCAGAGATATCTTGAGTTCTCTGACTAGGGACTTGATGTGCTGGCGGCCTTGGAGGGGTTTGGATTGGGTGATAGATGCAGTAGAGCTTCATCATGTTAGGCGAGGATGATGGGTTGTTGGCGCCCATCTGAGGGATATGGAGTTTATCTAGTTCTCTCATGTATTGCATCAGTTTGGGCTCGTTCAGGATGTTCTTGATGCGCCTGTTATGTACAGGTGATGGGGTGATGAGTTGGGGTTGCCTGTTGCTCCTGACTTTTGGTGAGTCGATGATCTTATTGATGACTCTGACTTGGAGGTGCTTGACTTGGATGATGTGGGCATGACTGCTGAGTATGATGTGTGGTTTGTGAGTCAGCCTCTATGGACTCCTAGTGTCATCGTAGATGATGATGGGAGTGGTGATGATGTAGATGTGGGTGGATGGGTTCCTTGGTCGGTGAAGCATCGATGTGGTAGCTCTTCGAGAGCTGACATGGGTACAGATGTTCAGCAGCCTGAGGAGGGTGGTGGTGATGATGATGAGGGTGCACCTCCTCGATGGTTAGAGGAGTGGGGGATTCTCTAGGCTGAGCGAGATAGCTTAGATTTGGAGTTGGGTCGAGTGAAGGCCGAGTTAGCATGGTATTAGGGTGAGGTGACTCATCTTCAAGCTGAGGTGGATGGGTTATGGGTTGGACCTAGCAACGATGCTCTTGCTGCTAAGGATGTAGAGATCACCAGACTTGGTAGTGAGATTACCCATTTATAGGGTGAGCTTTCTCGATTGTAGTCAGGTTCTAGAGGGGATGATTTTGCTTCGACTATTGCATCTTTATGGGCTGAGATTTCTTAGAGGGTCGCTCGTCAGGGTGCTGATTTGAGGAGCTTACGTAAGTAGGCTGTCTACATCGAGATGTTGGAGAACATTCTTCATGAGCATCAGATTCCTTTACCTATTCCTCCTTCATCATCTGTTGCCACTGCTACCCGAGGGACCGAGATGAGTCGTAGGACTCATCGTACTTCGAGCTCTCACGGGGCTTCTACAGCGTAGGGTCCACGGAGGGATCTTGCTGGCACTAGCTAGTTGTTTTATTGCATTATTTTTGTTTTTTGTATATTTTATCTTAGTATGAGCCTCAGTGCTCCGATGTATACTGCCTTCGGGCATTTTGTACTTTGTAGACTTTCGTATTTATATATATATATATACATGGCATTTTTATTTTGGTATTCACATGTGTTATTTGTATATGCATTCTTCTTGTTTATGCTTTGTAATGTTTATATTATGCAATCTAATATTTCTATGTTATTGCTATGATAATGAATGCAAATGAATATGTAAAATGCATTTTGATTTATATTCATGTAACTGAATGATGGTATGCATGGTGCTCATGTAATATTTTTTTTAGCTCAGAGTATTTGACCTTTACTTGTTCATATTTGCAATTGGGGGTATCCCACTTGATGATTCTTTGTTGATGAGGTATGTGGTGTGTATAAAGGGAATGTGGATGGTGATATGGATTATGGTTTGGTTTTTGATATGTAACTGCAATAGATTTTCAGAGACTCAAAGAACCTAGTAATGTCAACCATTTTTTCTTGATGTTATCTTACTTTCTTTAGGACCATATTGTGTGCAAGTGAAGTTCATTTACTAAATCTTGCGTGTCGATGACCCTAAGCAATCCAGAACTAGTGCATGTGATTGTGATGTTTATTGCCCCATCTTGAGTGATTTGGATGGTACCTTTTATTGGTTCTCCTTTTGGCTAGCTTACCCGTATGTGCGTTCAGAGGTCTCCCTCTTGAGAGAGAGACATGTCACCCTGCATGAGTTTACTCCACTGCCATTCAAGCGTCTATAGCCCCGGTGGAGGCTCACTCCATAGTCCAATGATTTGATCTTTAAGCCTTTGTGATGACTACATAACTTTCTGAGGGGAACATAGTACGATATTTTCAGCTTTAGAGATCTGTGGTGTGTGTTTGTAATTATTTTTGTATAGAGTTTTGGGGAATCAAATTCTCAACCGAAGTATGATGAGAATGTGACCCTATCCTTACTACTCTACATTTATTTATATTTGTTGTTTCATTGTGGTAGTGGTGATAACCACTATTTTTTGGACTATGTTGCGTGATAGGGTAAGCGAAGAATTTTACTTTTTTTGCTTCGAGGTTTACCCAAATTGGCATTATCTTTCTATCATTCAAGATGTTTTAAGATTTGTAAAAGTGTATTTGGTTCCAGATTGCTTTGGGTCAATCTACCATACTCAAGATTTTCTTAATGTGATAAAAGTGCTTTGGTCCTAAAGAAAATTGGACACTTCATGAAGTTTGGTTTTTTCACTAGACATGTTTGAGTGACTGAAAATTTTATGATATATGAGGATATGATGTGTTTGATTTTTGTGAGTTGCAAAGAATCTTAGTTGAATACCCCCAACTCTTGGAACTTGTTTTCTTGGTCGTATCATCACCACTATTAAAGATTACTGAGCAAGGGATGGGATGGATGCAACTATATTTTTTTTTTTTTTGTATGAACATATAATTGAAATGCAAATGCAATATGCAAAATGTAATTAAAAATATGTCTATTTACAATGTGAAATGCATGCAATGTTGTAAAATGAAATCTTTTTTTTTTTTAGCCATGTACATATATATACATATATTGCAAGTCGTTTTATGCATAAAATGCCTTTAGGTGCATAATGTTTAGTGGTTATGGCTCCAATTTCCCTTCTAAATTGGAAATTTTGTACGTTCCTTGTCCCAAATTTTGCTTTACAATATATGGGCCCAACCAATTTGCTACAAATTTATCCCTTAAGTGCGGTAAAGCATTGGTATTTTGTTGATTTTCTTTGAGCACTAGGTCCCCCACTTGAAATTCGTGAGGATGGACTTTTGCATTGTAAGCGCGTTTGACTCTATCTTGATATACTCGTAAATGCTCTAGAGCATTGATACGTTTCTCATCAATAATTGTCAATTGGTCAAGATGCGCTTGTCTAGTTGTATCATCATCCATGAATTCTTGTATTTCGATTCGCAAGGATGGTATCTCGAGCTCTAATGGTAATATAGCTTCTACATCGTAAACTAGTGAAAATGGTGTTGCTCCCGTTGGCGTTCTTATGCTTGTTCTGTAAGCCCATAGTGCTAAAGGGAGGTGAGTATGCCAATCTCGATGATTATCTTTTACCAATTTCTTGAGAATAGATATTATTGTCTTGTTGGTTGCTTCAGCTTGCCCGTTCGCTTGTGGGTAATAAGGTGTTGAGAAACTATGTAGAATTTTGAATTTGTTGCACAATGCTCTAACATCCTTATTCTTAAATGACTTTCCATTATCAAAAATTATTTTTGAGGGTATTCCAAAATGATAGATAATATGCTGAAGTATAAACTCCGCTATTCGAGGTCCAGTCGTAGTGGTCATTGGAATTGCTTCCACCCATTTTGTGAAGTATTCTGTAGTGGTTATGATGAATTTATGTTGTCTTGATGAAGCAGGTGTTATTTTACCAATCAAGTCAAGGCCCCATTGTGAAAATGGCCAAAGACTTTGAATTGGTTGCAAATTTTGTGATGGCACATGAGTCAAGTTTGCATGATGTTGGCACTTTTGGCATCTTTTGACGTATTTGCAATAGTCATTCTCCATTGTTGGCCAATAGTATCCCATGCACAATATTCTTTTTGCAATTGCCATTCCATTGAAGTGACCACCGCAAGTACCATCATGGGCTTCTGATATTGCTCTTTCTGCTTCAATTGGATTTAAACATCGTAGTAATATTCCATCATAACCACGTTTATATAACACATCTCCAAGTAAAGTGAAACGAATGGCTCTTTGTTTGAATGTTCTTTTTGCAGTTCGTGTCATTTCTATTGGTAGTGTGCCTGACTTGAGAAAGTCTTTTATCTCATCAAGGTAAGAATTGTAAGGTTCGACATGTATCAAACAAACATTCTTCTCACCTATAGATTCTGCTTTTTGAATTGATGGTTTAGACACTGTTGTTATGATTAGCGGTTGCACTTCTCCATGTTCATTTTTAGGGATGAGAGATCCCAAGGAAGCCATTGCATCCGCAAATCTATTTGTCGATCGTGGCAAGTTACTAATTTCATACCAGTCAAATTTTTCTAGCAACCTTATTGCTACTTCATGGTATTTCTTTAAGACTGGTTCTTTACATTGGTATTCTCCTTTTATTTGGTAGACAACCAATTGAGAATCACCAAAAATGCTTAATATTTTTATTCCCATTGCTATAGTTGAATGAAGACCTAGTATTAAGGCTTCATACTCTGCATTATTATTAGTGCATGTGAAGTCGAGTTTGAATGATAAGGGAATGGGTATTCCCTCAGGTGTGTAAAACACAACTCCTGCACCTTGCCCTTTTTTGCACTTGGATCCATCAAAGAACATTGTCATATCTGCTTCATCCTCAGGTGAAACTACTTCTTCTTGTTCTGTGACAGAAAATACTGAATCGTCGGGAAGCTCAATTATTAATGGTCTATCATTGTGTAGTGGAGCTTCCGCTAATTGATCAGCTATCACTTGCCCTTTTATGGATTTTTGACTTATGAATTCGAGGTCAAATTCTGTTAAAAGCATTATCCATTTAGCAGTGCGGGTGTTGTTGTAAGTGCGAGTCATCATGTATCGCAGAGGGTTTTCTCTAGCTATAACATAGGTGGTATTGCTTAGCATGTAATGTCTAAGTTTCTTAGTGGCGAAAACCACTGCTAAACATAACTTTTTGACATAAGCATATCTTGTTTCGTAACTTACCAATGTTCGACTGATGTAGTAAACTGCTTGTTCTTTATTTTTCTCATTCTTTTGTGCAAGCATTGTCCCTAAAGCAAAATCTGTTGCAAAAATGTATAGGTGAAATGGGACTCCTGTTCTAGGTGGCGTAAGAACTGGCGGTGAGGCCAGATATTTCTTTATATCATCAAATACCTCCTGACATTCAGTTGTCCAAGAAAATATCACTCCTTTTTGTAACAAGCAGTTAAAAGGCCTGCATTTATCTGAGAGTTGCGCAATGAATCATCGAATAGATTGGACTTTTCCTTGCAAACTTCGCAACTCTTTCAAGTTTTTGGGAGGTGACATTTCTAATATTGCTTTTACCTTGCCTGGGTCTACTTCAATGCCTCGCTTGGAAATAATGAATCCTAGAAGTTTTCTTGATGTGACACCAAATACACACTTCTTAGGATTTAACCTTACCTTATGTTCTATCAATCGATCAAATGCCTTTTCTAGCACATCTATGTGTTCAAGACGCATTTTTGATTTAGCAATAAGATCATCTACATAATCCTCGATTATCTTATGCATATAATCATGAAATATGTACGTCATGGCACGCTGATATGTAGCTCCTACATTCTTTAACCCAAAAGGCATCACTCTATAGCAGAATGTCCCCCAAGGCATTGTAAATGTTGTTTTATGTTGATCTTCGGGATTAATCCAAATTTGGTTGTATCCCGAGAAACCATCCATTAAGGAAAGCATTTCATGACCAGCACAGGAGTCTACTAATTGATCAATATTCAGCAAAGGAAAATCATCCTTGGGACACGCTTTGTTTAAGTCTCAAAAATCAGTGCATACGTGTATCCCCCCATTCGGTTTGCGAATGGGTACCATGTTTGAAAGCCATTCAGGATAATCGATTGGTACTATAAAGTGTACATCCAATAACTTTTGCAGCTCTTCTTTCACAATTAATGTGACTGTTGGATGGACTTTCCTAAGCTTCTGCTTGAACGACTTGGCATCATGTGCTAGAGTAAGGTTGTGGACTACCAAGTCTGGATCTAAGCCAGGCATGTCTTTGTAGGACCATGCGAACACTTCTTTATTTTTGATAAGCATGTTTATGATGCACTCTTTTTCTTCTACGGATAATTCTTTTGCTATTTTGACAATCTAGGGATTATCCGCATCTTCACTAAGGTTCACGTCTATAGACTCTTCAATTAACATGTGAGAACCTTCCTCTAGCTGATGTGGAGTTGGGATGAGGTGGATATCATCTACCACATTTTCAAATGTGTCTGGGGTTTCCCCCTCTATCTCAGTTTGAAAAACTGAATTGTTTGATGATGAAGGTTGTTGTGGAATATAAGCGTTTGAAGCGCGCAACAACTCTTCGGATAGGATGAATTCAGTAGTGGATGGTGGGGATGAAATCCTATCCATGGCTATGAGACTGGTGTCGATATGGATCGGTTTTGTCTCATCATATGGATTACGGAGTGGGGTGAGCAAATCAACAGAAATCATGTTGACTTGATGGAAATGAGGTGGCTACGATTCAAGAATTGATGACTCATATTCTCTAGGTTGCAACTGACCTAATGTGTGTGATTGGTTGTGTTGCATGCTTTGCCAATGTGATGGAGGAGGTTCTAGTTCAGGACCCTCACGCTCTTTGTTTAGCCAAAAAAGTGTGCGGTCTATTGGAAACTTCTTTTGATACCAGTTATCTCTTTGCATGGTTTCTCCATATATTATCTCTTCTTGAGGCTCTTCTTCTTCTTGATTAAGCCATTCAGGATGTGCTTCAGCTTGGAGCATTCTCCTGGCTTGTATCTCAAGAGCATGGTTGATGAAAATCATTTTAGTTTCATCGGGTTCATCATTGTCACTCATCCAGAAGCCATTAGCATTTGTATGAGGTCCTAGTATTAGTGGCTCAGGGTCTTGCCTAAGGTATGCCAACTCAGTAGGATCTTCATAATCTGCTTCTCATTGTAAGGCTTGCTCTTGAGGGTAAAAATTGTAGATTTGGTATCTACTTTCTATTTGTTCATCCTCATCATTAGGTTCATCCTCCTCATCACTCTTTTCCTCTTCTTCTTCACATTCTATGTCAAGTTCTTGGAAAGCTTGATTCAAAGAGGAACTTGCGATGGAAGGTTTGTAGCCTAAACCGGAGCGGTCACTTGGCTCTCTATATTCTGGTTCAATTATGTGGTGAGGACCTTGTTCATGTCTTCCAAGTCCATATCCTTGCCAATTAACCCTTCAAAAATATCTCACTGGGAAACTTGGGTTAGACAAATAATCAATGTTTTCATTAAACTCTTGTAAAGAGTTGTCGTCTTGAGGAGGTGGGTCAGATGAAGAATCTACCCCTCCATATATGAAATTGATTGCATTTGTTTGAGAACCCATTCTATATATATCACCTATAGCTAAAGGTGGGTCACGAGGGTGACCGTAATCCTTGACTGACTCAATAGGTGGTGTAACTATGACACTTTCAATAATGTACTCACCAATACTTGGATTGGCGAGATGTACTACAACTCTAGATGGTTGTGTGGCTAATGGCTCAGTGGATGAAGAGGGTTCTTGAGCATTAGCTCTTGGCTCTACTGGTGGTGGTGGATTATCTCTAATAGGTGGCCCTATTTGTGAGACTACGGGTTCTAATGACTGTGAAGTAGTGGTTGATGATGTGGGTTGTGCTTTGAATGTGAATGGTTGCTTTGGATCTGGAAGTGTACTAGATGGAGTTGGCAATTGATTAGCAGGATGGGTGGGTGTAATTTGAAAATGAAATGTGGTGTTTGAAGGATGCACTGAGCTAACACTTTTGGATGCAAAATTTGGGTCAACTATAGGCAACTCTTCTGGAATGGGTGCTTTTGATGATGTGGTGCTGGATGGAATGGTTCTAATGACTAGTGGTTGGATGGTTAGATGTGTTGATGGAAGCAATGGCTCATATGGGTTTGAAATAAAGTTGCAGTACTTGAAAGGTTCAGTGTCAGTTGGTATGCAATGTACCTTACCTTCATGCACATATTTTAAGCATTGATGCAATGTTGAAGGCACACACTTCATTTCCCTAATCCAAGGGCATCCAAGAAGTATGTTATATTGCATTTCCCCTTCCAAGATGTGAAAGAGAACATGTATTGTTTTCACCCCCATGGTGACGGGAAGAACAACATTCCCTACAGTTGAGCATAAAGCATCATTAAAGGCCCTAAGAGTGAATGTGGATGTTGTGATGTGAGATGATGGGACGTTGAGCTTCATCATGGCAGGTGTGGTAATGAGGTTGATTGAAGAACCAGTATCAATAAGCACTCTCTTGAAGGGTTTCCTATCAATGTGAGCTACTATGTGCAGTGGTGGATCAGGTGAATCTGTTGATATTTGTTTTTCCTCAAAGTCATAGAATACTATCGAGGGTTCCATGCACTTTTGCACACTACCCACAAAGGAATTGAATGCATTGGGGTCTTCTGATTGTACTTGAATAGACTTTAAAATTTCCATCAATGCTTCCCTATGAGGTGTTGATTGTTGTATTAGCTCATAAATTGACAATTTTGCTGAAGCCATTTTCAAACTCTGTGTTAACCGGTTGTTCAGTGTAACAACAGGGTGGTTGTGGAAAGGTGGTGGTGGCCCACTCGATCCAAGTTGTATGGGCACATTGGTTGGTGATGTTGTCGGAGCTTGAGTTGTGCGATTAGCTTACCTTTGTCCATGGGTAACTATACTGATAGCCCCTACAAAACCTTGTGGTAGTTGAGACACATAATTAACCTGATTGGGAGGAACTGTAGAAGTTGATGCTCCCATCGGTTGTTGATTTACCTCTCGATGTGGCAAAGGTGTCTGATATATGCCTAGGTTTTGGTTATTTTGGGCTAGTGGGTTGTCAACTTTGATTGTACCTACTTCCAATAAATCTTGCACAATTCCTTTAAATCCATGACAACCTTCAATATCATGTCCTCTTTGTCTATGATAGATGCAAAAGAGGTGTTCTTTGTAACCTTTTGTCTTTGGTTTGTTAGGATCATCAGGTTTCATTTTTGGCAAATTAAAAAGTTTTGCCGCATACAACTTCTGAAATACTAATGAATATGGCTCTTGTACTGGTGTGTAATTTCTTTTTGGCTTAAAATGACGTTGTTGCCTTTCCGTAGGTTGTGTCTAATTTTGTGCCTATTGTGGGGGTGGAACCACTTGATAATTTGATTGTTGCGGTTGTTGTTGTTGTTGGGGTTGTTGGATTTGTGTTTGAGCCGGTTGATTTGACTGTGGTTGGCTCAAAACTATCTGATTAACTTGTGCGGTCTTGGACTGACCATGGTTATTCCCCTTTTGATTCTTATTGTGCCACTCTTTCTTCTTAGGCTTAATCTCACCTTCTTGAATTTTGATTTCTTCAATCAGTTTTGCTTGGGCGAGTGCCTCATCGAATGTTCTATACTATTGTAGCTATAGCAATGAAGAGATGGGTCTACCAAAACTCTTCGTGAACATTCATATTATCTCTGGCATAGGGAGTGAAAATGGTAACTTGATCATGAATGATCTCCATCTATTGCCAAAGTCATAGACTGATTCATCGTCATATTGTTTTAGATAAATCAAATCAGTCAATGTTGTTTGTTTTCTAACATTTAGGGTGAATATTTCCAGGAACTGGTCTGCTAGTTGTTCAAAGGTAAAAATACTTTGATGTGGCAGGTGGTTGTACCAATCTTGGGCTTCTCCCCCTAATGTTTGAGGAAATGTATGTAATAGTAATGCATCATTGCTTTTGATTCTGAAGCATGCATTCACAAATCTTGTTATGTGCTCATGGGGATCCTCTTCCCCTTTAAATTCAAGCTTCGGTATTTGAAAATCATGTGGATATGGTGGCTCTGGTACCGAAGCATGAATAGGGTGATTGAGTAGTTACCTCAAAGTTGGATTTTGGTATTGCAAACCTGGAGTTTGCATGGCAAGACTATCAATCTGACTCTGTAGAAACTGGTATCTAGGGTCATCTACAGGACTGACACTCGAATGTACTTGATGTTGTTGGTAATGGGGTGGATTGTATGTAGGTTGTGGGTGATAAGACATGGGTGGCTGAAATGTGTTATGGTATGGATGTTGAGGGATGTTATGATATGGATGGGGTGATGGAGGTATGATATTATGCTGACCTACTGCGTTAGCATATGGGTGTGGTGGTTGATTATGAACCATAGTGGTAGAGGGAGGATGCATTACCCAAGATGGATCTTGGATAAAGGCATTAGGTTGATGAGATGTAGGTGGAAGATTTTTCTCAATCCCTTGCAAATGCTGGTTAGGGTCAGGGTTCATGCTACGGTTAGCATTATCTAAAATCATTTGCTACAACTGTAAGAAAGCTTGTTGCATAGCAATTGCATTTGACGTAGGGACTGCTACCTGTGATGTGGTGGACTGAGTTGGTTGTGAAACAACCATGGTAGTGGAGGTAGATGGGGGGTAAGTAGCAAAGGGTATCGCTACTGACTATGGAATGGTATGAGACGTATGTCCTACAAGTGTGGATGGAGGAATGGATGTTGGGGCTTGCGAAACAATAGGAATTGTTTCATACAAGGGATTAGTGGTAATGGTCATTTGTTGTGATAATGTGGGGGAATTTGGTTGGATGACGATGGTTGATTGGCCAATGCTACAACAGCCAACTCAAAGAGAGGATTGGTGAAAACCTGTTTTGACTACTATGGATAGGTGAATATGGATTCTTGTTGTGATGAGGGTATGACACGTGATGGGATGGAGAGTGGTGGTAATTATGGGAAGACCATTCCAGCTGCATTCAAGTACATTCTAATAGTATCCATATCTATCATGGTGACCTGACTGTCTACCACCGTAGGAGGTTCACTCCTAGGTGTCTCAGGTATGGTTGTGTGAGTAGCTCTATGCATAATGTCTATGTCCATGTTGGGGGCATTATTAGAAGGCCCTACATCAAGACTCTGGGACATAGAAAGGGGTATACCTACTTGTCCCACCACCGAAGTGTGAGGGACATTGCTAGACTGAGAGGCCATAGGGGAAGACCACTGACTTTGGTTTGACACTAGTTTCTTAGCTTGATTATGAGTCACTACCATACACTACTATGTGGTAAGATGTGAAGTGAGACTATCTATGCAAGTAAAGTGACAATACAATGCAATACAACACACAAAGCAAATAAACACACAAAATTTTTGATGCTAGATTTTTGTATTTTTTTTTTTTTAAATTTGTTTGAAAAATGAAAAAGACGTGTGCTCAATGTTTTGCCCTAAATGAATCTAGGATTTCACCTGTATACTCATAGCTCGACAACCTGGCTATGAACTCTAGGTCATGTAATCCTACCTATAATGTGTGGTAATGAAGTCCACACATGACCAAGGAGCATAGGTCCTACCAATTCCTCACCCGATTTCACTTGGTCTGTGTATACTCTTCTAAGAGAGATGTATGCTATCATCCATGGGGTTATGATGGATCTTGGAATCGACCTTGGCTAAGAATAGGGTATAATTTTGGTGGTTCGGTGATGAAATCCAAACCCGATGGTGATGAAATCTAATCATTTTCCAATGTTTATGTGAGTGTGTGGTGGTTTTGTTTAACTAGGGTGTTATGCAAAATTACTATGCAATTCTGTTTCAATGGCCTAAATGTAGAAAAGCAAAAAATAGAGAATGAAAAATAGTAAATCAGGGGCAAAAGTACCAATTTTAGGTCTAATTTAATCAGATTATGTTTAATAGGGCTAACCGCAGATGCGTGGTTAGTTCTAGTAAACCACGGGTGCATGGTTTGCCAACCATGCATCTGTATTTGGGATATCCCAACCGTGGATGCATGGGTCCTTTTCTATATAAAAATATAAAATTATAGACCCAAACCTGAAATAAACACCTAAGTTATTCCTAACCCGGTGAATGCAAAATGATCTATTTTCTACTATGCAAATGCAGATTTTTTTTTTTTTTGTGAATGCAAAATTTTAAGTTCTTTCTCCTATCCCTAAGACCTAAGTGCACACAAAGGCATACCAGATTAGGACTCTTAATCTACTTAAATGCAATCTAAACTAGAACTAAAGAACAAAGATCAAAAGTATAGACCTGTGTTCCTTCTCCTTTTTTAACCATCGCCCTGTTTCCCATGCAACAACCATGCTTTACATTTTACTGTATCTATGTTTTCATTTCCATAGTAAATATTTGGTCGTAAGGTTTTTGAAAGTGTCGATCTAAGGTCGAATTTGTGTGCGTCTCGAATTCTCGAAACCTGTAGGTGTAGACAAAGATTAGTAAAATATTTAAAAGCAAGGCAAAACAAAATGGAACCCTTAGGGGGTCCCATCGTGATCACCATTTCTGTAACCAAAGAACTGAACATAATTTATTTAAATAAAAATAGAGAGAGAGAGAAGTAATTTTGCCAAAATGCCCCTTTTGTATTAATGGTGATACAGTGTGTTACAAAAGGATTTTTGAATTGCCCCAAGCATGTTGGGAGCAATGTTACAATGCTTCTTCTTGTCTATCTAATATCCAATGCTTTGATGGAGGAGGGGAGATCTTTCGACTCTTTCGTAGGGTGTGGTGTTCTTCGTTCCTTCGTCATAGCTTCAAAGGGGTGAGGGGGCTTTGGTATCCAGCAAGGGACCACTCCAGCTTCAGTAGCTCATTCAAGGTACCTGTTACCTGTACACATACAAAACTAGCAAGGGGGATTAATAGCACCTGTATAGTCAAGCGGTAAAACCAATACTATTTATAAACCTATCACTGATATATATATGAAAAGCATATAACATAAAATATTTAATTAATAAAAACCTTGCTCAACATGTTCGATTACTTATCTCTGTTTGGGACTGTGGAACCGTGGAAATATGGTTGCGGGATGGAAACCATGGACCTACGGTTGTGAAATCATGGATGCACATTTTTGACTATAGAACCATGGGTGGGCGGTTTTGGTTGAGATGATAGGTCACCTCGGGATGCATGCCAATGATCAGATTCGAGCTCGTGCTCTCAGTTTCTCATCGGGTCTAGGCGTATTTTGGTAGCCTATCGGTATGCAAATTTAGCTCCTCTTTTTTGGTGGATTAATGATGCTTTTATAGGCTCCTTGGGGTTTTGGAGGGAAGTGAGAGGTGGCAAGCCTGGTTTGCCAAGTGGTAAATCTGGGTTGTTAAGTGGAAGGGGCAGTTAGAGTGAGTCATCCAATGTGGCTCAGTTAACTGGGGTGATGTGGCTGCAAGTGGAGTGAAACATGGGATCCTGTCCTATGTGAAGGGACAAGAGGGACAAAGTGGATTAGATGTAGCATGGGTGTTGGGAATCTGTCCTATGTGCAAAGACAAAGGGGACAAGAGTGGGTGAGATGTGGCAGAGATTCTGGGTGAAGTGTCCAAGACACATGTCCAATGTGTGGACAAGGTATCCTAGGGTGATTTTCCTAATTAAATAAATTAGGAAAATAGGATGATGTGCAGGATTTTATATCCCTAAGTTAGAACTTAGGCATATATCTTTATTATGCAGGATTTGATGGTGAGGTGGTGAATGTGATCTAGAGGGTGCCAGATTTTGGTGTCTATATAGGGTAATGCAATATACTATCCTAATTGTAGTGACATATAGACTCTAGCTCCTCAAGCAGCTCCTAGAAATGATCTTAGGTAGCTAACTTAACTCTTGGTAGTACCTACACAAAGGTAAGAAGAACTAAGAAAATGAAAAAATAGAGACACATAAGAAATACAATCAACCTCAAACCAAACACTCAGGATACCTCTCTTGTAGAATTTTGTAGTGGTTGCTTGATAATGAATTCTGGCCACTTCAACTTCTTATGTAGCTTGGTTGTCCAAAATTTGTTACAATTTCTTGGTGTTGGTTTTTCCATGTGTGCGATTCTTAGCCTTGTATCTCTTTATATTCCTAGGTGCATTACAACTAAAAACCAATGGATGCAAGCTCTCAAAATTTTTGTTAGACTATCTTCTACTCAAGACTGTGCCATTTACTATTGTAGCTCCTTGTTTTAGTGTCCTCGGATCTCCTATTTTTGGTTTAAAGGGAGTTTTCAAATTGTGGTGGGCCAGGCATGTGGTTGTGCCTTATCTTGGTGTAAAATATAATATTACATATATAATTTTTTTTCTTGTTTGTCCTAGTTATCTTTTTTGTCCTTTAGCTGAACCTTGACCAGGTTTGACATAAATAAATTTTTAAAGTGAAACAGAATGTGAACCAATGTGAGGTGAAGAGAGAAAAGAGAAAATACGACATAATAAAATATAATGAGAAACAATATGGATGGGTGTGGGAAAAATTTAACACAATGGACGTGGAAAATTATAGACAATGGTGGAAAGATGACACTTCTGGGGATAAAATGCAACAATATTAAAGAGAGAATACCCATAAAAATGAGGGCATCAATGTATTTATAGGCAAGAAGGTGGAAGCAACACTATGGTGCTGGGAACGGGAAGAAAAATGAAATGAAAAATGAGATTTGGAGGTATGATAATGAATGGAACCATAAAAAACATAGTACCTCCATAACTATATTTCTTTGAAGTGTTTCATCTGTAACTATATTCTGTCGAGGTGCTATTATCTTCTCAAAGTAGATATATTGTTGTTGGCAATTTTGGGTACCTTGGGTACATTGCCTTTGCTCAAGTGTAGATGTTGTCATTGATGTCAAGAAGTTCTTGAAGCAATTTGATTTGATGTCAAGGAATTTGTTTTATTGAAGGTTATTTAGAGCATGATCAGTGAGTTTCCAGGAAGTTCTTAGTAGCCCATTTGCAAAATATCAAGAAAAATACAAGTAAGAAAAAGTATGCAGCAGGTTGGAAAAACTATCACGATTTTGAGACATGTTTGAGGAGAGAGAAAGTGCTGGCAAAACTGTCACAATTTCATGACATGTTTGAGGAGAGAGAAAGTGCTAGCAAAACTATCATGATTTCGTGACATGTTTGAGGAGAGAGAAATTTTTGGCAAAACTGTCATGATTTCATGACATGTTGGAAGAGAAGGAGAGCAAGATGGAAAGTGTCATGATTTCATGACATGTCACATTTTCGTGACTCAAAAAGTGCAGGAAGGCAGAGAAGGAAAAGTGTCACGATTTTGTGACACATTGCCAAGAAAGTTGTACGAACGAAAAGGTGTCACGATTTTGTGACATATTGTAGAAGAGAGAGTCCACAGTGTGAGCTGTCGTGATTTCGCGACAAGATCGAAGAGAGAGAAAGTTATTCAGGAACTGTCACAATTTTGCGACATGATGCAAAGTTCCAAGTAAGGACTGTCATGATTTTGTGACATGCTAAAAATCTTGAAGTGAAAACTGTCACGATTTCATGACATGCAGCTAAGGAAAGTGTTTGAAATGTGAAGCATCACGATTTTGCGATAGGTTGCAAAGAAAGCTTTCGGATGCAGAAAGTGTCACGATTTCATGACAAGCAGAAGTGAAGAAACCGGCAGATGAAGATGTAACGATTTTGTGACAGGTAGTAGAGAAAGTTTACAGAAGCTGAAAGCATCACGATTTCGTGACAGGATGAAGGAACAGCTTATGGATGCAGAAAATGTCACGATTTCGTGACAGGTTGAGAAGGCAGCATTTAGTTGGAGAAAGTATCACAATTTCATGACAAAAATAGGAAGCATGTCTTCAACAGAAGAAGCATCATGATTTCATGATGAATTCAAGAAAGAAGAGCTCGAAGGTGAAAGCGTCGTGATTTCATGACATGTTTTGTTTTCACTGGTGCAAGCCGAGAAAAGGTTGAAGAAGCGAGAAATGTCATGATTTTGCGACAGAGTTGAAGATGACGTCAACAGAAGTAGATGTGTCACGATTTCATGACAAAAGCAGAGAAGAAGGCAATGAAGACTAAAGTGTCATGTTTTTGTGACAAGAGTGAAGATGACGTCAGCAAAAGTTAGAAGTGTCACGATTTCGTGACAAGGATGTTGTCAAGGCAGACAAAAGAAAAAGTGTCACGATATCGCGACAATAGCCAAAAGAATGTGTACGGCTACAAAAATGTCACGATATCATGACATGTTGTAGTTTCACGACATAAGCTATAGGAGAGTTGTAGAGGCGGTTGAAGCCGACAGAGTTAACTTTGAGCCGACAAAGATTAGGGCATGTAGCCAACGGAGTTAGGGTTTGCATTTGCATAACAACCGACTAAGATCAAAGTTTTGATCTTAAAAGTATTGCTATAAAAAGAGGGTTGTTTGAGGAGATTAAGCATCGATCAAAGTGTGCATTCAAAGTGTGACTTTCATAGAAGCAGAGTGTGGGGAGAAGTTCGATCGTCGAGGAGCAGAGTGTGCGAAGATAGTGCTGCTATGATTGCGCAGGGGTGTAATTTTGAGGACATTAGTTCCAGACCAAAGGACTGTGTTTGGTGTAGATAAGAGGACCAGCTTTGTAGGTGAAAGAGTTGAGGACAGAGGTCTCCAGCCAGAGCAGGGAAGATAGGTGTCTTCTATGGATAGAGTTCCACTTGCTAAGGGTATAGGAGGCAGAGGTTCTCTAGAGGATCACCAGCCAGAGTAGAGCTAGGGGATTGGTGTCTCCTTTGGGTTGGTGCCCATAAACTTTGTAATCGGGAAAGGTTTCCCAGAATTTGAGGTGATAAAATTTAGTGAAACATTTTATCCGTGGAGTAGCCCGCATTGGGTGAACCACGTAAATTGTTGTGTCTCTTTTGTGAATGATATTTTGTGCATTGCTTTGATTTCTATTTTTGATACTATTGTCTATTCACTGCATAATATTAATTTGAAAGATTGAAGGCAAAAGTATAAAGTAGTCTTATACTGTTCACCCCCCTCCCCTCTCAGTATAAGCTTGTGTTCTTTAATTGGTATCAGAGCGGGTTCCTTCAGAAAGGTTTAACAGCTTGAAGGAATAATTGGTTAAGAACACAATAGATTATTCAAGTGGCAATGCAGCACCTATTCTTGATGGATAAGATTTCGGTCTGTGGAGTGCAAGAATGAAGGTTTATCTAATGGCACTTGGTAATGAGGTTTGGGAAGTGATTGAAGATGGGTACACTATTCCTAAAAATGGTCCTTATACTAAAGAAGACAGGCTCCTACATCACAACAATTCAAAAGCAATGAATGCAATCCTAAAGGGTTTACAGAAGGCAGATCTTACCAAGGTGATTCACTACAAGACAACTAGTGAAATGTGGAAACAGCTGCAGGTGGTTCACATAGGTGATGTAAATGTCCGAAAGGCCAAGTTGAGACATTTCAAAGGTATGTTTGAACAACTCAAGATGAATGATGATGAAAAGATTAGTGATTACATGCTTCGCATGGATGAAGTTGTTAACTCCATGAAAGACTTAGGACTTGAGCTTGCTGAAAATGATGTTTGTGATAAGATCTTAAGATCTCTTCCTAATAGATTTAGTGAAAAGATTTCTGCTATTGAGGAAGCTAAAGATTTGGATAAGCTAAAAAAGGATGAGCTTCATAGTATACTTGCAGCATTTGAGTTGAGAACTCAGGTGAAGGTTGATGTCAAGAAAGAGGCAGCTTAAAGTATACCAAGAAATCTAAGGGTAAACAACCTCAAGAAAGTGATGAGTCTTCTAGTGATGAAGAAGCATACTACAACAAGAAAGGGAAGTTCTCTAGGAAGAGCAAAAGCATGAAAAATATAAGATGTTTTAATTGTGGAAAGTTTGGTCATTATGCTACTGACTGTACTATTTCAAAGAATGAAAGTGATGAAGAGAAACAAGATGTTAAGAGCAAGGATTCTGAAAAACACAGGTATTATAGAAAGAAAAAATATGATCACAACAATCAAGGAAAGAGGTATTCACACAAGAACAAGAAGAGTTTCTACCTAGACAAAGCAAGTAAGTGTTCTAGCAGTGATAGTGAAAGCTCTTCAAGTGATGAGGAAAATGAGATGTTGTTCATATCAAAAAAAGAGGAAGAACCGAAACATAGATTCATTATTATGAAATGTCTTAGATGTGGAAATTTTGGTCACCTTGAGGATGACTATACAAATAATGATTTGGTTTCCAATATGTATAAGGATGCTTCAGAAAACTATCAAGAAGATGCTTGTATGGTTTTTGAAAAAGGTAGCACCTCTAGTGATAAGAAATCTGGAAAAGGCCTTGAGGATTCAGAAAGCAAACAAATAAAAGATCTTGAAAGTGAACTTAATAATGCTCTTAGTGTTTTGAAAAAGGAAAGAAAGAAGAATGATAGACTCAAGGATAAGTTAGATGAATGTTGTATGGAGAGAGATGATCTTATAGAAAGTCTTGACTTCTCTATAGCTAAAACACAGGAACTCAAGGATGAGTTAGAGTCTAAGATTCTTGAGTATAATAAGTTGGAACAAAAAATGGCTTCTCTGGAAGTGGAAATTAAAGAGTACAAGGATAAGTTGTACAAGTTTCAAGATAGCTCCAAAAGGGTTAAGTCTCTCATCAAAGGTCAAAGAAATCCAATAGATAAAACAGGTCTTGGTTTTGTTAAACCGAACAAAGAACAGGTTGGGGAATCTAGTAAGAGATTTTGAAAGGAAGAAAGTTCTGATGAAGAAAGTACTTCAGATCATGAGTCCGTGAGTGATAGATGCACAGAAACAGAAAACAAAATTTAGATTGAGAAGAAGTTTTTGGGACCCAAGAGGTCGAATAAAGGAAAATTTCACGACAGATGTTTTGCATGTCACAGGTTTGGTCACATGGTTGTACATTGCATGGCTCAAGTGAGGAAAGTAAATGATAGTTTCAGGGGCCGTAATTTCTTTCAAGGGTATTACTACTCTTGTAAATAGTTTGGGCATAAGGCAATTTTTTGCATGACTAATTATAGGAACACGGTTAGTCATAACAGGTAGTTTCAAATAACAGGTATGCTGAATAGAAATAACAGTATTACTTGTTATAAATGCAACAATGACGGTCACACAGCTAGACAGTGTAGAGCTGATCTTCCAAGGAACAAGAACAGTGGCATGATCAGGTCCAAGGATCAAGGCATGAAAAAGGATAGGGATGAGAACAAGAACAAGAACAGTGACAAAAATAGGAATGCATGCAAAAATATCAAGAAAATGCTAGGCAAGGAAATTGTAGACACTGATGATGATCAGTGCCTAATGGGAGTTTTACTCCCACCCCTATTTTAAATCACCTCATTAGGAGGTGGGGGAGGGACTAAGCTAAGAGGCTCATTCTTAGTCCCGAGCCCCAAAGGTGACCCTTTGCCATTGATGACAAAGGGGGAGAGAATTGAGTAAGGGGGAGAGATATGAGTAAGGGGGAGAGCTTCAATGTGAAGAGGAAAGCTTCAAGTCAGGGGGAGAAAAAACTTCAAAGGTAGAGTCTCAGTTATGGGCGTAATTTCTCAGCTGTTAACTCAGTTGGTTTCAGTTTTGGCTCCTAAGATGTGTTTCAGTAAAGGTTTGCCATCAATGACAAAGGGGGAGATTGTTGGCAATTTTGGGTACCTTGGGTACATTGCCTTTGCTCAAGTGTAGATGTTGTCATTGATGTCAAGAAGTTCTTGAAGCAATTTGATTTGATGTCAAGGAATTTGTTTTGTTGAAGGTTATTCAGAGCATGATCAGTGAGTTTCTAGGAAGTTCTTAGTAGCCCATTTGCAAAAGATCAAGAAAAAGACAAGTAAGAAAAAGTATGCAGCAGGCTGGAAAAACTGTCACGATTTCGCGACATGTTTGAGGAGAGAGAAAGTGCTGGCAAAACTATCATGATTTCGTGACATGTTTGAGGAGAGAGAAAGTGCTGACAAAACTGTCACAATTTCGTGACATGTTTGAGGAGAGAGAAAGTGCTGGAAAAACTATCGCAATTTCGTGACATGTTGGTAGAGAAGGAGAGCAAGATGGAAAGTGTCACGATTTCGTGACATGTCGCATTTTTGTGACTCAAAAAGTGTAGGAATGCAGAGAAGGAAAAGTGTCACGATTTCACGACACATTGCCAGGAAAGTTGTACGGACGAAAAGGTGTCATGATTTCGTGACATATTGCAGAAGAGAGAGTCCATAGTGTGAGCTGTCGCGATTTCGCGACAAGATCGAAGAGAGAGAAAGTTATTCAGGAACTATCACGATTTTGCGACATGATGCAAAGTTCCAAGTAAGTACTATTACAATTTTGTGACATGCTGAAAAGCTCAAAGTGACAACTGTCATGATTTCATGACATGCAGCTAAGGAAAGTGTTTGAAATGTGAAGCGTCATGATTTTGCGATAGGTTACAAAGAAAGCTTTTGGATGCAAAAAGTGTCACGATTTCATGATAGGTAGAAGTGAAGAAACCAGTGGATGAATATGTAGCGATTTCATGATAGGAAGTAGAGAAAGTGTATGGAAGCTGAAAGTGTCACGATTTCTCGACAGGATGAAGGAACAGCTTATGGATGTAGAAAATGTCACGATTTCATGACAGGTTGAGAAGGCAACATTCAGTTGGAGAAAGTGTCATGATTTCATGATAGAAATAGGAAGCATGTCTTCAATAGAAGAAGCATCATTATTTCATGACGAATTCAAGAAAGAAGAGCTCGAAGGCGAAAGCGTCATGATTTCATGACATGTTTCATTTTCACTGGTGCAAGCTGAGAAAATGTTGAAGAAGCAAGAAATGTCACGATTTCGTGATAGAGTTGAAGATGACGTCAGTAGAAGCAGATGTGTCATGATTTCATGACAAAAGCAAAGAAGAAGGCAATGAAGACTAAAGTGTCATGTTTTCATGACAGGAGTGAAGATGACATCAGCAAAAGTTAGAAGTGTCATGATTTCATGACAAGGACATTGTCAAGGCAGACAAAAGCAAAAGTGTCACGATATCGTGACAATAGCCAAACGAATGTGTACAACTACAAAAATGTCATGATATCACGATTTGTTGTAGTTTCACGATAGAAGCTATAGGGGAGTTGCAGAGGCGGTTGAAGCTGACAGAGTTAACTTTGAGCCGACGAAGATTAGGGCATGCAGTCGACGGAGTTAGGGTTTGCATTTGCATAACAACCGACTAAGATCAAAGTTTTGATCTTAAAAGTATTGCTATAAAAGGAGGGCTATTTGGAGAGATTAAGCATCGATCGAAGTGTGCGTTCGAAGTGTGACTTTCGTAGAAGCAGAGTGCGGGGAGAAGTTTAATCATCGAGGAGTAGAGTGTGCAAAGACAGTGCTGTTGTGATTGCACAGAGGTGCAATTTTGAGGACATTAGTGCCAGACCGAAGCACTATGTTTGGTGCAGATAAGAGGACCAGCTTTACAGGTGAAAGAGTTGAGGACAGAGGTCTCCAGCTAGAGCAGGGAAGACAGGTGTCTTCTGTGGATAGAGTTCCACTTGCTAAGGGCATAGGAGGCAGAGGTTCTCTAGAGGATCACCAGCCAGAGTAGAGATAGGGGATTGGTGTCTCCTTTGGGTTGGTGCCCATAAACTTTGTAATCGGGAAAGGTTTCCCATAATTTGAGGTGATAAAATTTAGTGAAAATTTTTATCCGTGGAGTAGCCCACGTTGGGTGAACCACGTAAATTGTTGTGTCTCTTTTGTGGATGATATTCTGTGCATTGCTTTGATTTCTATTTTTGATACTGTTATCTATTCATTGCATAATATTAATTTGAAATATTGAAGGAAAAAGTATAAAGTGGTCTTATATTGTTCACCCCCCCTCTCAGTATAAGCTTGTGTTCTTCAATTGCTGAAGATTTGGTATCTACATTCCTTTGCTACACATTTTACATATTTTATTTATGATATATAGCAACTTATTATATTGTTCATGCTCTGCTTGTTGCACACTTCAGCCCATATTTATTACTACAATATTCATTTTAGCAATCACCTTCATATAGAGTCGTGCTAGCAAGATGCATTTCATCATCTAACAATAATATCATCATGTTATATAGATATGGTAGAATTCAACTTGCTTGAACCAACTTTAAATTTGTTATTGGCATTGCTTGCTCCATGATTCTGCTTTTATTGGTATAGTTATGAGATCTCATTCTATGTGGTAAATTTTATTCACGTTATTCAATACTTTCCCCTTTGATCATCTTTCAGGTTCTGATAGCCTCTGTGTTTGGGTTTGCCTTTGTCGATCCTCTTGAGCTAAAAATGTGTGATGGCATAATGTACTGAAGTATATCAATTTCCTTTATGCACTAAAGCATTTGTGTGAAATGACTCCCTTTTATTTTTGGTGATCATAGTGAATTTTTTTCAACAATATTTATTTATTGAGTAGTGATAATTGGTCACCCTTTTTTGACTTTGACTAACCACTGAGTAACATCGAAATTGAATGAGCCAATAAGAAGCTCCCTTAGATAATCTTCATAGGAGGCTTTGATTTCCTTTTATTTCATAATTGTTTCTCATTTTATCATTGGCCTATGCTATAAACTAGTGGACCAGTCACTAGCCAGTATTGAATCAAGAAGGGCTAGTCACTAATTCACCTTCTCCTTTCTTATTTTCATTTACTTTTTGCCAGGTCACCAGGTTAAATTTCTCTTACCATGGTATAATTTGTTTTTCTTTAGCACCATGATGTCCATTTATCTATCCTCAAGTGGTAGCCAATAATCACTAATGAAGACACGCGCAGGTAAATTAGTTGATTACATGAGAACATTATGACCTTGGCTTTGGCAGTTGATTATTGGATGAGATGTCCACCTAAATTAATTCTATTGAATGAGTTATGCATTTGGAACTTAAGCATCAAAAGTACAACCGATGGAACCCGAGTGTTTTTTGGTTGTAATTGATAGAGTCATTGGTTAACCAAGGTCGATCGAGGCTAAATGCTTGGGCATATAGGTTAGCCAACAATGGGGGTTACTCAAGCGTTATGGCCAATGAACATGACTTAAATGAGAACTTAGGCAAAAAAACCAATCATGCTTATCCAATGAGGCATTGGCAGGTGAAGGGGTAGGCCAATGAATTCATAGAGGATGAAGCAATCGACCAATGGAGTGTGAGTGAATGGCTCACCCGACTTAACCCGCACCATTGATTATCCTTACGAATCGAATGATTATGGTTGAGACACCCGACCATTGGGGTATGAGCGGATATAATAGTTTACCAGTAGCTTTTAAGTAACGAACTTAGGGTTGGTTCCAATTTATTATTTTGGAAGTAAAGAGGGTAAGTAATTTAACATGGTGAAGACCCTTAACCAAATTAAGATCAGTCGACCAATGGGATATTATCACTCATCATTCTCGAACTCACCCACACTATTGATTATTTCAACCAATCAAATGATGTCGATTAAAAACTTGACTAGTGGGATATGAGTCCCTTGTATGACCATGCCAATGGGATTTAAGTGAGGATGGTAGTCGATGGAATAATAATTGGGTAATGAAATAACAATTAATGGCTTACTGAGGAAATTTTTGGACCAATGAGGTATCATCGAGCGAATGGGCTAACCAGTTGGTTCCTAGTAGAATACTTAGGTGAAATGGTTTATAATATTGATGAAGGGGGAAGACATCAATTACATTTCTAAGACATTAATGTCCTAGGAATAAGTAGAATTATTTATTGAAGTTTTTGGCAAATTAGGCATTGTCAAATGAGTCATCCACCTCGAGCACATAAAGGAGTGACCATCATCTATGATATATAACATGACTTATATGGTTGAGCAAGTGAATGAGGCTATTAGCTAGGTTGAATGATGAGAAGGGTAGATCAAGCGACAAGGTGTTAGGTGTCTTTGGATCATGTACAATGGCTGATGAACATATGGATGATCAGGTGAGACAAATATGGCCTTTTATTTAGTTGGGTAAGATGGCCGATGAGACTTTATCAGGTGGCTTAAATATTATTGTGCGGGAGATAAGGTGTCTTGGCCAATGAGGCTTTAGTAGGTGGAAGGTTTAGGTAATGCTCTTTTTTTTTGGGTGTGGAGACTAAGACACAAAACCTTGGGGAAATTTGACTTGTTGGATTTACATAGTTTTAAAATGGGGCCTATTGGAACCGATTCTTGCATCCATAGGATTTCAACTGTCACGCTACAAGAATCCATTTGAAACCAATGAGCTATTATAGGCTCTGGTCAACCTACCTCATTGTTCTGCTAAACAAAAATATTACTAAAGAAAACTATAGAATGGGTAAGGAAATCCCAATGGTAATTCTATGACTAAAAATCTAATTACATGCTCCATATTTATATTATATTATATGTATTAAAATGACCAAGAATGAAAACAACCATTTGTTATGCCTTATGTATACCAATGCCTAGATTTATTGGGCTGTTTTAGCAATTTAACAACAATTCTATCATGAAACAGAAAGAAGGGAAGGAGAAAAATTGGCGTTCTTAATCTTATTCTAATATTGCAATAAAACAAAGAGTTAACCAACGAGAGAAACGTATATAATGCGTTCAAATAATGTAACCCATTACACAGTGACACACAGAGCAAAGACAAGAGATATAATATAAAAGAGATTCATAATTGTATTAATTTCATAAAATTTACATTCAGAGTGGGCATAATGCCTTTTAACTCTATTTTTCTCAAAGAAAATATATCAATACAATGAAAAGATCATGTTCAAATAATGTAACAGGTATCTCCTACTATCCTTGTTCCAATATGGTAATAGAAAAGTCTCTAAATCTTAGGCTTAAAATGGTAGGAAATGATCTCAGCTTCTTGAAAACTTTCCTATCACAATCCTAAAAAGCAAAAGGAAGAATAAGAAATTATAAAGAAAAAATAGACACAGAAGGGGATACAACAACACAACTAACTAGGCCCTCAAGAATACATCTTAGCAAAAATGTTATTCCCTAATTTCTTGATGCAAAATATGAACCTGTCTGCTTCCTTTTATAGCTTATGGTTCTTGATTCTATTATTCTTGGTTTATTTCTAACCATACACCTATCAGCATCTGATTAGACTTTCAAAAATTGGTATAGCTAGCTTCCACTACCCTTACTATCTTGGTTATGTTTTTTCCTTTGAATTTTTCAAACAGTGATTCAATTTAACCAGTGATGGTGGTGTTGGGTGAACCTACTTCTATTCCTTCAATTGTTTCCTCTCCAACTATTTCTTTTTGGATCTCCTTCTCTTGAAATGCCTCCTTTACTATTTCAGGAACTTTTTATACAAGTGCAGGTTTCTTTTGTGATGAACTCACTTCTTTCTGTTGACTGTAGGTATTAACCTTTTTTCCATTTTGACTTTGCTGCAACCATTTTATATATTCATAAATAAATCTCCAAATTCTTGTATCAAATGTGGTTGCAATCCTCAACATGTTCATTTCTTGCAAAATTCTATTTTTTTGTACAAAAATAATAGGTTTGTTCCTTTCACATTGAAAAATTAACTAATGCGTAGTCGTTATACCATCATTAATTCTCAAAGAATCTGTCAATCTAGGGCAGTGTACAAGGCTATCTGTGGAAGAAGAAGTGAAACAACTATAACTTAGGTCAATCTAGGGCAACAAGTCTTTATTGGTGGAACCGGTTTTGTGGGGGGTTTTGGAGCATTCCTATCTCTAAATTGCATGAATTAAATCTTAATCTAAGTTGCGGAATTGGAAACTAATCATTAACTACAAAAATGAAGTCCTAATTACAATTGCAGAATGAGACCTAATTATCTTACTAGAATTAACGATTCTGAGAATTGAAAGTCTGATCCTAATTGCAGAAAGTAAATCTAATTACTTTTACAATAAAGAAAGTCTAGATCTAATGTGGAAATAAAACTATCAAAATTTTGTAACAGAAGGTTGTCAATCCTCTGTTCAGATTTTGACAGCAAAACACAAAAATGCAGGAAATTGCTAAAAAAATAGTAAATTCTGGAAATAACAGTTCTAAAAATAAAGTGAAAGCTTGGCTGAAAGTAAGATTGCAACTAAAAAATTAAGCACAATATTTATTTTAACATGAATGAACTAATACTGCAAATATTGTCAACTTATTCACAAGCAATTTACATAACAAGTTTTGCAACTCATTCTGCTGCAGCAAAATCAGAATAAAAACCTATTCTGTTAGTCCTCCTCCTAGGTCTGGAAGTGGCCAGCCTCTTTGTCCAGAAGAAGGTGTAAGTCTCTCTCTCTTTCTAAATATTAATCACATTCATTTACAAGTAAATTGAAATAGAAGCTGGTGCACTTTATTGATCAAAAGACATGATTACAAGAATTCTACTGAAAAACTGTTACAGGACTGAGTCAATTCCTAGTTATACTCTGTATTTAGCTTCCTTACTCTATTTTCTATCTATCTGTTATTTCTCTACCTCCTTTCTCTATAGCTCAACCTGAACGAGAGCAATATTTATAGCTATCCTATGATCTGATTACAAACAAAGAATATCTCAAAAGATCTAATCCTAAAATGCTGCAACAAATTATGGTTTTATCCTAGAAGAGGACTAAAACTTGATTTTTCCCTTAATGATGGATTTGGTCGGCAATGACGGCAAAAAAAGATGGCAGATATTTTTCTTTACTTTTTCCAACCTTTATTTCCCTTTTTTCGTCTTCAGAAATCGATCAAAAAGGTCAAAATCATATTCTGTTCTTCATTTCGAAGATAAGTGGCTTCATTCCGAAGACAGTGCAGTTTTCATTCTGAAGATCACTCATTCCGAAGATCACTCATTCCGAAGATACTGCATGCTTCATTCCGAATATCCGCTCATTCTAAAGACGCTGCATTCTTCATTCCGAAGATCCGCTCATTTCGAAGATGCTGTGTTTCTTCATTCCGAAGATATCTGTTCATTCCGAAGATGCTTCGGAATGAACAAATGTATGCTTTCCATTGGTTTCTTCTGCATCTCTCAGGTGGGTTATCTCCTAAGATCAAATTCTAATGGTCTCCATTCCTTTCCTCATGTGAATTCCATGCCTTGCTATTTATGGACAAGTGGCTGGAATTTATATGGGAAAGACCAGTTTTCTTTGCACGACAACGGTTTGCTTACCTTTGTTGCAGATTTAGGTGAAGTAAATGCTTGAAACAAATCATAATATGATTAGTGAAATGCTATTATTTATTCTAAGCATATCCCATTGTAGCAAATCATAACAAAAAAAACACAAAACTATGCAAAAATCTGTAAAATCAGCATATAATATCTCAAATACATTGATCATGCAAAATGGTTAATATACAACATATTAAATCAACTTAACTAACATATCAGATAAAACATAAGAGTTTATAGGCATTTTTAGTGTACAAAACATGTTATGATTGAGGCATTTCCAGGCCTCATCATTTTCCCCCAACTTATATTGATGCATGCCCTCATGCATTCTGTTGGGCTATGGAATCACAGATGTCCATGTTCAGATTCCATGACCTGTAGAATAACTTCTTGCCTATGTAATATCCTTTGTTTTCCTGAATGTTTCTAAGCCAATCTTCAAATTGTTCATTAGGTTGTTCATCTTCTTCAAAGTAAAATGGAACTGGAGTAATGATGGTTGGAGGCCTGAACCTGAGACCTATCCAGTTATGCTGCATGACTTGGATCAGTTGGACTACACCTTCTGCTCTTCTTCTGGACCACTCTATATTGATGGGGGAGATAGGTTCTCTTTTTATTAAAGACATGGAAAGTTCATTCCATCTGTCTCTACATACTGACAATGCTGGAAAGAAATTGTGATCATAGAAATTATTAAATCTAGTCACACAGTCCCTCAAATTGTTCAAGTACATTCTCTTAATATCATCCCTGTTCATCATTGAAAAGTGTTGCTGAGTGATATTTAGGTGATTTGGATGAATTGCTCTGACTAACAACTCAGCCCTTGTTTCAATCACTTTATTCTGCCTTTTCTCATGATCCCCATAAAGCTTATTTTGCAAGGTAGACATAAATGCTCTCAACTGAACATCTCCAATGTAGATTTGAGGATGAGAGTCAACTTCCTCTGGAATGAAGAAACTATGCAAAAATAGTTCACACAGGAGATTTTTCTGCTCAAAAGGACTGTCAAAATATGCCTCCAGAAAATCTTCAATAGTGTCCAATTTGTATGGAAGGTTTGAAGTAATCCTCATGACCTACCATCTAAGGTATTTCTCCTTCAAGATAAGGCTGTAAAATCTGGCTGGCCGTCTAAATTGGACTAAAAACTCAACAATTTTGCACAGGTCAGATACCTTTTCTTTCAATGCCTGAATTTTTGTGTCCTTGGCTTCTAGCTGTTTTGCTTCCAGTTTGAATTTTTTAGTTTTATTGGCACGCTGTTCATATCTAATCATCCAGCCAGCTATGTCTGCATTGTACTGCTCTAAGGACACAGTATTAGGTGGTCTTACTACAGGGGGGATCCTAGGCACCAAATTTGTCTAAACTCCTTTTTTTGCCACTTCCATTGGCTGTTCATCTGTCAATATCTCTACTTGCACCCCCTTATTTGCTATTTCTATGGGGTTATCATCAAATAGTATTTCTACTTGTACCCCCTTATCTGTTGTTTCTATTGGAAGTGTAACAAGTTGAAATGCAGGGACCTTAGTAGGAGTACTTGAACTTTTTCTTGTTGTTGGGACTGTTCTTGTGCTGGTGGCTCATTTTTAGCATCCTCTGCAATATTCTTCACCATTTTTGAAGCATCTTCAGAACAAGAAGGCACTACTTCAGAATGAACAGGCACTTCTTCAGAATGAAGGAGTGTTGTTTTAGGATGAACTTCTATGTCTGCCTCAACAGAATCATCTACTCTTGATAAACCCAGAAGTAATTGAGCCAAATTATCTTCATCATGGAACACAGCTGGCTGCTTTTCAGATTGTGCCAACAACTTTTTTAGTTCTGCCACTTTCTGCTGGAGTTCTGCAATTTTTCTTTCTTGCATCTCAATGATGCTTTCTTTCTCTGTGATCCATCTGGTCTGTGTCTTGAAAACACTCCTTGATGCCCTCAGCTGCTTAGTGATGTCTTCCACTTCTATTTCTGTTTCAGAAGCTAATGCAGACAAATCAGTTACAGTTGGCTGTTCAACCAAATTTTCCTCTTTTGCTGCAACATTCTGTTCTTGTTCAGGAGGCTCTGTGAGACTGTCTACAAGGACATCCACCATATCTGTAGCTTGTTGAATTGTAGCCTCTTCCAAACCAACTTGCTCAGTTTCTGCTTCAGCTATCTATTTAGGGAATTCTGGAAAATTGTCAGATGCTGGTTGTATCTCTGTGACATCTGGGCTACCTAGTCTATCTTCTTCCTCCATGACCTGTTCTGCAGTCTCTTTCAAATGGATTCTTGTAGACCTCCTAGTTCCAAATGCAAACTTCTTCTTTTTGCTTTGTTTTCTGGTGATAGCAGGGGTCATGGAGTCAGTTTTTGATGCCTCTGTTTCCCTTGTTTCACTTCTCTGTTCTGACAAGTCAGTTGCAGCTTCAGCAAACTGAACTCTCTTTTATTTTTCTGCTCTGCTACTAGTTCCAGATCCTCTTTTCTTTTGTCTCTTAGCCTATGAAGTTGAAGGCTCAGGAGCAAGTTCTGTAACAGCTTCAGGGGCATCTTCTGCAGCTTCTTCTGCAGCAACCTCTGCAACATTTTTTGTAGCAACTTCTGCAATATTTTTTGCAGCAACTGTTTCCTCTTCTGCAGCAACATCAGTAGTATTTGACTCCTCTTCTTCTTCACTTTCATCCCCAAAAATGACATCATTTAAATTATAGTAAAACCTGTCAAAACTCCTAGGGTTTCCTCTGAAATGATGTTGGCAAATTAATTTGATAAGGCCATGATGGCGAAGGCTCCCTTTACCCTCCTGATATATTTTTGCCATATTCTTTAATTCTTGATACAATTACAGGGGAATATTAACCCTAACTTCTGGTTGTTGTCTATCATATCTGAGATGGTTTAAAATTCGTAGATGATGCCCTGATAACAGCACATACTGCCCTTCACGGGTCAAAAACTTAATCACCCAGGTGGCTACTTCATCCCAGGGTTCTTGCAGGCTAGCCCTTTTTAACCCCTTGCATGTGTTGTTATGGGTTAAATATTCAGGTTCTCTATCATTCTCTTCTACAAACTGATTAACTACATTTGCCAATGTGTTCTTGCCGAGATCTAGTAATTGAAATTCCCTCTAATGGCAGCTCTGTAATTTGACTTAAAATTTTAGGGCTTACCTCAATAGACATGTCGTTGACATGTGCTCGGTTATTTCTGAACGTGTGGGCAAACATGCCAGCTAAATCTTCTGAAGACCCATTGAATTTTTCCAGAAATGTCATAAACCCTCCGTCTTCAAAAATTTGCACAACTGCCAGATTTTCTCGGAGGAAATTGGTATCTGCAGGTTCTATTCTAATCTTGCGTCCCATTTTTCTCTATTTAAAACTTGTACACTGCGGCTGCTGTCCTACTGCAGGATTTTTTGGCTGTTTCCTATTGCTAATTTGTAGAGTTTAGAACCTTCGTTGCCCTGTTTCTCCTTCTTCTTCGTCTTCTTCGAAATGAGCCGTATTCTGTGCACTGTACCTCGCAACAGGTCTTCGGAAAGAAGGATGGCACACATATCTACTTCTACACTATACACCTGTTCGTTGATAATTGCATGGATGTCCTTGTCGTCAGATCCACGTCATCAGTTTTGCAGATTCTCACGTGCATGTTAATTGACATTAAAAATTGGTGGCATATGGTTGCAGATTCTTCATATTTCCAATGAGTGCAAAAACAAACCATGTGTTGATTGACATGTGTCCCTTCTTCGCATGCAACTAAGAAAAAATATTAATTTTGTCGTATCTTATTTTCTTGGATGCCACATGGAAATGCTCTTTCCGAAAATGCAAACAAAATTTCATTCCGAAGATTATGACCTCATTCCGAAGACAAGTCTTCATTCCGAAGACAAATCCTCATTCCAAAGATTATGACCTCATTCCGAAGACAGGTCTTCATTCCGAAGACAAATCCTCTTTGCAGAATTTTCATTCCGAAGATAGATCTTCATTTCGAAGATCAATCCTGATTCCGAAGATTAATCCTCATTCCGAAGATCAAGCTGTATTTTGAAAGTAAATCGTCATTCCGAAGACAGACCTTCATTCCGAAGATAGATCTTCATTCCGAAGGCAAATCTTCATTCCGAAGATGATGTAGCAAATCGTCATTCTGAAGACCAAGTTTCATTCTGAAGACAAATTGTCATTCCGAAGACAAAGTTTCTTTCTGAAGATAAAGTGCAACATTCATTTTGCTGTCATTCTGAAGACAATTTCATTATGAAGATAATACAAGTATTGTTTTTGGCATTCTTATTCCAAAGATTAGGCAGAAATTAATATTATTATTCTTAAAAAAAAAATTTAAGTATGCCAACTCTTATGAATACCTTTTATGCTAATGGTTAATTGTCACATACTATATACCAATCATTTTACAATGAAGAAATGTAAGAAATATATACCTGATAAAAACAGTTAATTCTAGTTTTGAAGAATGACTTGCTTTTGTTGATATTCTGCTGAGATTTTCTGCAACATTTCAAAACAAGTGCACTAGGTGAATTTGTACAATGATGATTCAAAAATTTCTCAAGGTTATGCATGCCAGAAAACTGGTTTTCATGCATACCAACCCAGTAGTGCCTTAAAAATGTTTTCACTGCTGAGTTATTCATTTTTCTCTTTTTTTTTTTTTTTTTTTTTTGATTTTCCCCATTTTTTTTTTTTTTTTACCTCTCCTTTTCTCTCTTTTTTTTTTTCTTGATCCTGACTATGCCCATGAAGGAATTTCATGATTTCCCCTGAAACCATGCCCATGAAGGAATTCATACTCAGAATTTATTCATCTTTTTGTTTTCTTTTTTTTTGATTTTTTTGTATTTTCTATTTTCTTGAAATCCACTGATCATGTTGATTGTTTTGAAGTGGAAGAAGGATTCTCTTCCACCTACTGTCTATCCAAACTATCAATTTGCTGCAAGAATTATTCTTTAGTCAGAGGTGTATGGTATACCCTGAGGCGATGTCCATTCACTACCAACTTTCTTTGTGACCCATCAATGGGGGATAAACAAGCTGCTCCATTGTTGAATACCTCTTCAATCCAGTAAGGTCCCAACCATCTAGTTCTTAGTTTTCTAGGGAAGTCCTCATATTGAGAATCAAACAGTAAAGCCCAATCTCCTTGTTGGAGTTTCCTCTGCTGAATGTGACTGTCATGCCACAGCTTCCTCTGCTCTTGAATTACCTCAGTTTGGTGCAGAGCATCCAATCTAAGTTCATCCAATGCATTCAGCTACAGAATCTTGTCTATCTGTGCCTGCGATAAGTCAATTCCAATTTCCAGTGCTGTGCGCAATGTTAGTAGCTCAAATTCAATAGATAAGAGAGGCTTTTTACCAAATACTAGTTCATAAGGTGTGAATCCAGTAGTGGACTTCCAAGTAGTATTGTAGGCCCAAACTGCTTCAGGTAGTTTGTCTAGCCAATTTTTCCTATGAAAAGCTATTGTTTTTGTCAAGATGCGTTCTAGTTCTCTGTTTGTTACTTCAACCTGGCCATTTGCTTGTGGGTGGTAAGGTGATGATTTCCTATGTTTGATTTCATACAATTTTGTAAATACTTTTATGACTTTGGATGCAAATTGGGGTCCTTGGTCTGTGGTGATAGACCGTGGAGCTCCAAATCTCTAAAAAATCTGAGTATACAATAAATCAATGACCTTCTCTTCACGAGCATGTTTGAAAGCACGCACCTCTACCCACTTTGTCAAGTAATCAGTGCATACTAGAATATGCACCTTTCCTTGAGAAGGTGGATCAATAGGTCCTACAAAATCAAGCCCCCACCTCTCAAATGGTTCTAAAACCATTTTATGCTGTAGTGGCATCTCATTTGTATGAGTGGGTTTCCCCATTCTTTGGCATGCATCACAATGCCTGATGTACTTTTTCACATCCTTGTGAAGAGATGGCCAATAATATCCTATCCCTAAGATTTTTCTAACTGTGCTTTTTACGGGAATAGTGTCCACCTGAGGGTTCATCATGACAAGCTCTAAGGATATCATACACTTCATCCTTTCTAATGCACCTACGTAACACATGGTCAGGACTGCACTTAAAAAGCATACCCTTAATCCACTCAAAAGAAGAACTCTGTTTGATCAATTGTTTTTTCTGTTTTGAGGTGAAATGTGGAGGAACTTTCCCTGTGGCCAAATAATTGGCTATATCTGCAAACCAAGGTGATTGAACTGATATAGCAAATAGTTTTTCATCAGGAAAAGTGTCATCAACTAATTCCCCTTCATCTGTGTTCTGCAACCTGGACAAAAAATCTGCTACAACATTAGCTTTTCCTAGTTTGTTGATTATGGTAATATCAAATTCTTGCAGCAACAACAACCAACGAATAATTCTTGCACTTACCATAGGTTTATTCATCAAATACTTAATGGATGTATGATCTGTGTGAATAAATAATTGATAACCTGTGATATAATGCCTGAATTTGTTGATGGCATAAATTACTGCTAGGAATTCTTTTTCAGTTGTTGTATAATTTTTCTCTGCTCCTGTCAAGTTTTTGCTAATGTTGTAGATGGTATAATGTTCACCATTATCAATTTGCCCTAATGCTTCTCCAATTGCTATATTGGAGGCATCAGTCTAAATGTTAAATGGTAATGTCCAATTAGGTCCTCTAAGCACAGGTGGAGTTATCAATTTTTCTTTCAGAGCTTCAAATGCTTCCTGACACTTTGCAGTCCAGGAGAATTCATAATCTTTAGTCA
Organism: Wollemia nobilis; assembly: GCA_028583015.1. Taxonomy (NCBI): domain Eukaryota; kingdom Viridiplantae; phylum Streptophyta; class Pinopsida; order Araucariales; family Araucariaceae; genus Wollemia; species Wollemia nobilis. The sequence goes on along the minus strand of JAQPPZ010015005.1, from coordinate 3,017,430 downwards.
ATAAGACAAACATAGGACTGGCTATTGTACTAAAGTTGGGAATAAACCTGCGGTAAAAACCAATGTGTCCTAGGAAACTTCTGACATTAGTCTGAGTTTTAGGAGGAAGGAGTTTCTTGATAATTTCAACTTTCTTTGGATCAACTTGGATCCCTTTAGGAGAGATGTGATGACCAAGAACTATCCCTTCCTTCATCATCATGAAGCATTTATCTGGATTTAAGGATAAGTGGTATGTTTCACAGTGAGTTAAGACTTTGTCAAGATTTTCCAATGTAAAATCAAAAGTTTGTCCACATACTGTGAAATCATCCATGTAAATTTCAACACTTTTGGTGGTCAGATCAGCAAAAATTGCTAGGACTGCTCGTTGAAAAGTTGCTAGGGCATTACACAAACCAAAAGGTAAAACCCTATAGGCAAATGTTCCCCATGGACATGTAAAAGTTGTCTTTTCTTGATCTTCAGGTGCAATCTGAATTTGATTATACCCACTGAATCCATCAAGAAAACAAAAGTATCTTTTTCCGACGAAGAGTATCTAACACTTGATCTATGAAAGGTAATGGAAAATGGTCTTTGTATGTCACCTTATTCAATTCTCCGTAATCTACACATACTCTCATTTTTCCATTTTTCTTAGGAACTATTACCAATGGAGAAACACATTGACTATCAGAAATTGGGTAAATGAATCCTACTTCCAGGAGTTTTTCAATTTCTTCCTTCACAATATCTCTTAAGGCAGGATTCAATCTTCTTTGAAATTGTCTTACTGGCTTGACTTCTTCGGTATAGATCTTATGGGTACATATATCAGGATGAACTCCTGACATATGTTTGTAGTTCCAAGCAAAAGCATGAACATGCTTCTACAAAACAACTATCAATTTTTCTTCCTCTTCCCTAGTAAGCTGGTTGTAGATATTCAAAAATTTGCCTGGCTGGACTTCTATTTGTTTTGTATTTAGAAGGACTGAATTCACTCCTTCATACTTGGTGATTAAGGGATTAAGAGGACATTGCTGTGATTGGAGAAATGAAGCAGTTTTTGTTTCATTGTTGCTTGAGGGAAGCATTTCTTGTATGGAACAGTGAGAAGGAAAAATCAGATGATGGTGCCATCCATGTGATAGTGAAACAAAGTTTCCTTGTGATAGCATAGATGATTCATCTTCAGATTTTTGATTCTCCTCATTACTTATCAATTGTTGGATATTTGTTGCTTCCCCTTCTAAACTTTGTTCATGCAGAACATTCATCAGGATTGTTTCATTTTCTAAGTTTTCTATGTCACTGAGGTCTTCTGTGTGTTCTCTTACTACTAAGGTAGCTAGTGTAAAAATGACCTCTTCTGGTTCTTCATCTGAGTCGAGAAAACCATAACTGGCCTGAAAATTTGCTAGATGGTTTTGCAGGAGGATATAAAGAAATTTGTTTCATCTCAATACCATTTGAAATAGTCATATTTCCAGATCTGCAGTCTATAAAGGCTACTGCAGTTGCAAGCCAAGGTATTCCCAAAATAATGGGATATCCATGTGCTGAATTTCTTGGCTGTAAAACCAGAAAATCTGCAGGGAATTCCCAAGAAGAAACTTCTATAGGGACATCTTCAATGATTCCTTCGGGTTTTGCAAGCTGACCTATCGGCCATTTCTAAAGCTGTAAATGTGGGGCTGAGATGTTTGACCTGTAATTATTCCATTGTATCTTTAGTCATGACATTTATTGCAGCTCCTAGATCCACTAAAACATTTGATATTGGTACTGAACCTATGGTGACTATGATAACTGGGCTTCTTGGATCACTATACTTTGGAGGTAGTAGTTTTCCGGATAAGATATCAGCTATCTTCCCTTCAACCTGCACGAGTCTTGGGGAATGCTTTCTTCTTTCTTCCTGCTCTTTTAATGCACAAATTTCGGACAGTACTGTTGATTTCTAGTATTTCCTTAATGGCTTGCAATAAGGGCAATGAGATAGTCAACTTTTTGAGTTCTTTGACCAATTCTGACTAAGAAATTTCTGGTATTACATTAAGTCTTTCAGGATATGGAACTATCCTTGGTAATTTTTTTGCTTGTGTCTCTTTTTCTATTGTTGGATCCAATTTTTTTGTTTCTTTTGTTGGTTGAATTCTCTATGATTCTGATGATTATTGATCTTCATTATATTTGGTTTCCATTAAAATTGGTTCAGGTACAACTTTTCCTGAACGGAGTTGAATATCACTACAATCAAGAACATTAATTTTAATATTTTCTTCAGCTTCAGCCACATAGACAGGAGGTGTCTGTCTTACACTATTGGGATTAGTGATTGGCTGAGCTGGCAATTGAGGTTGCTTCACTTGCTGTGTTTGCTATTTTTCTTGAAAATTTTGATTAGGTGCAGGCAACAAATGCTGAGTTTGACCTTGATTCCTTTGCTGCCTTGGATAGGACTGGTATTGCTGATTCCATTGTGGTTGGTTTTGCACCCAATGTGGATTAGTCTGATTTTGATTCCATGAGGGGTTGTTTTGATTCTGATTCCATGAGGGGTTGTTTTGATTCTGATTCCAGGCTGGATTACTCCAATTTGATTGTGGCCATTCTTGGGAATTTGTCCATTGAGGATAATTCCAAGGACGTTGGGGTGGTTCTGATTGTCCCCAAGGCATAGTACCAGGATTATGCCCCCAATTTGTAGGAAAACGAGGGGGATTTTGATATTGAGAGAAATTCCCCCCTTGTTTTGGTCCAATATAGTTGAGTTCCTCAGTCTGGTTTTCTAACACAATTTTGAGTTGTGGTAGCAGGTGGCATTGATCAGTTGAATGCCTTTTTGAACAGATACTACAAATGGTTGAGATGGTTGTTTTATTCAAAGGACATTCTTGCAAAGCATGTTTACTTCTACATCTTGGGCAATAAATTGCCAAAGGTTCTGTGTTTTTAGCTTTTGCAAAGATTTCCCCTAAAGTAGTGTTTAAATGCACTAGGATATCAGTTTTGAAATTTGCAAGTTCCTCTATCAGGTCCTTTACATCAGTACCATTTGTGTGGCTTTTTCTTCTTCTCTGCTTAGTGCGAGAGTAATTCCTATAGAGATCCATAATCTCCTCATTACTGAGAGTGGTTACATCCCCTTTTCCCATTAAATCCAGAACTTCTCTGGATTCATCTTGCAATCCTCTCAAAAAGATAGTTTTACACAATTTTGGTTCTACTAGTCCACATATCCTTTGAACAAAGGAGAACCTATCAAGGTAATCTTCCAAGGTCTCATCATCTTCCTGCTTGATTCTAAATAACTCATCTTTTCTATTCCTTACACGGCAGTATTCACGATATTTGTCTAAAAAGACAGTCTCCATTTGATCCCAGGTTCTTATGGAATTTGGCTCTAAGCTCATGAACCAGCGTAATGCTGAATCCTTGAGAGTTGAGGGAAAAACCTTAAGTTTTTTATTGTCATTTATATAATTATAAGTCGACACACTACCTTGAATTCAAACAAAAACTGGTCGGGATCTTCGAGATACAACACCTCGAAAGGTGGGAAGTACTGAAGGTGAAATGGTCTTCATGGGAGAGTTTTGTGTTGGATTCAGATGAATAGGATATTCAAATGTTCTGGACGGTTGGAGTATATCCTGATCATCCCCTTAATTATGAACATAGCCATGTTTGCCATCTACATTGCCTCCTTCTGCCATAGTTTATTGTTTCTTAGGAGAAGTTAAAGCTTCCCAAATTGTTTTCTCAAGAGGTCCAAGCTTTTATGTTGATGAGTTTGATGAATTATCTTCCTTAAGATATTCTGTTGATACAATTGGTGATTTTCCTTTCTCAAAATGTTCTACTGATGGTGAGACTGGTGATTTTTCTATCGATATTTCGGGTAGTTCAAACACAGGTGATTCACCCCTTAGGCGTGAAGATCTCCTTAATGGGACAAGCCAGGGATCCTTTGGGGTCTCCCTATACTTACTCATTCATGTTTACTCCTAAATGACATAAATTAAGTCAATATTTGTTATCTTACTCTGCTGTTATATTCAGATTTTAACCTGAATGTTCACAGTTTAGTCTGATTACAGCTATTGGACTATTTGTTTTCTTCTGACAACACTATATCCCCGGAAATGACACCAAAATGATGCGTAGTCATTATACCATCATTAATTCTCAAAGAATCTGTCAATCCAGGGCAGTGTACAAGGCTATCTACGAAAGAATAAGTGAAACAGCTATAACTTAGGTCAATCTAGGGCAACAAGTCTTTATTGGTGGAACCGATTTTGTGGGGGATTTTGGAGCATTCCTATCTCTAAATTGCATGAATTAAATCTTAATCTAAGTTGCAAAATTGGAAACTAATCATTAACTGTAGAAATGAAGTCCTAATTACAATTGCAGAATGAGACCTAATTATACTGTAAAATTAACAATTGTAGAATTGAAAGTCTGATCCTAATTGCAGAAAGGAAATCTAATTAATTTTGTAGTAAAGAAAGTCTAGATATAATGTGGAAATAAAACTATCAAAATTCTGTAACAGAAGGTTGTCAATCCTCTATTCAGATTTTGACAGCAAAACACAAAAATGCAGGAAATTGCTGAAAAAAAAGTAAATTCTGGAAATAACAGTTCTGAAAATAAAGTGAAAGCTTGGCTGAAAGTAAGATTGCAACTAAAACATTAAGCACAATATTTATTTTAACATTAATGAACTAATGCTGCAAATATTTTCAACTTATTCACAAGCAATTTACATAACAAGTTCTGCAACTCATTCTGCTGCAGCAAAATCATAATAAAAACCTGTTCTGTTAGTCCTCCTCCTAGGTCTGGAAGTGGCCAGCCTCTTTGTCCAGAAGAAGGTGTAAGTCTCTATATCTTTCTAAATCTTAATCACACTCATTTACAAGTAAATTAAAATAGAACTGGTGCACTTTATTGATCAAAAGACATGATTACAAGAATTCTACTGAAAAACTGTTACAGGACTGTAACAGTCAATTCCTAGTTATACTCTGTATTTAGCTTCCTTACTCTATTTTCTATCTATATGCTATTTCTCTACCTCATTTCTCTATAGCTCAACCTGAACGGGAGCAATATTTATAGCTATCCTATGATCTGATTACAAACAAAGAATATCTCAAAAGATCTAATCCTAAAATGCTGCAACAAATTCTGGTTTTATCCTAGAAGAGGACTAAAACCTAATTTTTCCCTTAATGATGGATTTGGTCGGCAATGACGGCAAAAATAGATGGCAGATATTTCTCTTTACTTTTTCCAACCTTTATTTCCCTTTTTTCGTCTTCAAAAATCGGTCAAAAAGGTCAAAATCACATTCTGTTCTTCATTCCGAAGATAAGTGGCTTCATTTCGAAAACAGTGCAGTTTTCATTCTGAAGATCGCTCATTCTGAAGATCGTTCATTCCGAAGATACAGCATGCTTCATTTCGAATATCCACTCATTTTGAAGACGCTGCATTCTTCATTCCGAAGATCCCCTAATTTCGAAGATGCTGTGTTTCTTCATTTCAAAGATATCTATTCATTCCGAAGATGCTTCGGAATGAACAAATGTATGCTTTCCATTGGTTTCTTCTGCATCTCTCAGGTGGGTTATCTCCTAAGATCAAATTCTAATGGTCTTCATCCCTTTCCTCATGTGAATTCCATGCCTTGCTATTTACGGACAGCTGGCTGGAATTTATATGGGAAAGACCAGTTTTTGCTACACAACAATAGTTTGCTTGCACTGTTGCCAGATTTAGGTGAAGTAAATGCTTGAAACAAATCAGAATATGATTAGTGAAATGCTGCTATTTATTCTAAGCATATCCCATTGTAGCAAATCATAACAAAAAGAACACAAAACTATGCAAAAAGCTGTAAAATCAGCATATAATATCTCAAATACATTGATCATGCAAAATGGTTAATATACAGCATATTAAATCAACTTAACTAACATATCAGATAAAACATAAGATTTTATAGGCATTTTTAGTGTACAAAACATGTTATGATTGAGGCATTTCCAAGCCTCATCAGTAACATCTCCACAACATTCACCATAAGGGTAGTTTTCCTAATCATTTCTTCATCATAACCTAGTTCACACTCAAACCTATCAATGGTATCTTTGAATACCTCTTCTATGTCTAAGACCTCTAAGCATTGGTCTAAGGATAGTCCAATGTTTACCAATTTCCATGTAGCATCTTTTATCAGGTCATTCATTTCAGTCATAGAATTGATCCATCTCCTCCTATTTGCTCCAAACAGGGTTGCTTTAAAGAACTCAAAATTAATTTGAATATTGCTACCATCATGTATTATTATTTCTTATCCTTGCAATTCTTCAAAATGGTCTCCTATAAAATCCAGGGTAGGGTGAATGATTCCAAAATCCTCTTCTCTTTCTTGCATCAAGGTGAAAAATTCTTGAGCAGTTATTTGAATCACCCTTATTTTTCTGAACATTTCAGTAAAGCCCCTAGCATGAGATCTTATCTTTATTGATATATTTTTCTTCATTGTATTGAGATAATAAGCATGTTTTTGAATTTTTACCATCGAAGGGGAGTGGTACTTGAGGCATATCTTCGATTTAATTCTTCCTGTTGATTATTTATTAATGCCTTTAGCTCTGCGTTTTCCTTCCCCTCTTTCTCCAATTATTTCTTTAGATCTGTAATTGTTATCATGAATTGATGTATGGATTGATTTTGCATTGCTTTGACAAATTTGGTCATTTCACCTTCTTTCCCTAGTACTGATGAGCCCCTATTTATTCATTAACTCTGAATACTAGTGGGTCTTATAGAGCAGGAAGATGTATTTATGCTATATCTAATGCAGTTGCTTTTGATTGTGACCCTTCTAAAAATTGCTCTCCTATATTTTCTATTCCTGCTACTAACTGTAACTCTTGCTCGTCTACAACAGTGAAAGTAGTTTTCTCATATATTCTTTCCAAAACAACCTTTGTAAAGGGTAGAGATAATATGGGCTTATTATTTTTTATAGGAGTTATCTCTATTTGATTTCTCACTAGATGACTTATGAATAGACCAGCAAATCCACCAGTTCTCTTGCTATTCATTTGTATTACGGATGGGATTATAATATCTTGTCCTTTTATTTTTATAGTTGCAGGTACAGCCATGGGTGCCAATTTCTTTACACCTTTTATGGCTAGAACTCTATCAGAAATAGGAACTATGGTTTATTTTGAGAGGGAAGACTCTTGAGTAGGTATTGTCACAATCTCCTTCCCTTTTTTTGTACTCTAGTTTTTGGAAGCTTCCTGGAAAGTTCTTGGCACTGCTTCTATTTTGAGGTGATAACTTTTAGAAGGCCTAACCTAATGCTCTACTATATCTATAGTTTTAATAGTGACTTCCATTAGATCAATAACCTGTTCTATCAACTCCAATATGGGGTCTTCTTTAATTGCTTGGCCTGCTCTTGGTATAATATGTGCCACAACATCTACTAAACCTTCTCAAAGCCTCCTTAGTTCTTCAGGGTAATCATATTGTAGAAAATAAAATGTGGTAAATCTAATTAAGCACCCACAAACAAGGATCAAATTGACATCACATGGTTCCTTGGACAACCCTCAAGAGGCTCACAATGGTTCTAGCCACTCTGAAAAGTGTTTTGGAGGCTATCGACCCAATTTTGGGAGGTTTTGGCCCACAATTCACCATTGTCCCACCCTGGGATGATGGTATATTCCCATCATCCCACCCTGGGATGGTGGTGAGCCATCATCCCAGGGTGGGACGGTGAGCAAGTTTGACCCAAAAAAATTCAAATTTGGGCCAAGTGGCACCCAGAAACTACCATCTAGCATGCCATTTGGAGCACAAGGATCAGAGGGCACCGAGTCCTTATGACATGCTTCATAATGGAATGCCAAAATGGAGATTCTCTTCCCCCTCCAGTGCATGCCTCCCATTTGACAAGTGGCACCTCTTGCCATGCATGCCTTTGCATGTCTTTTTGCACATGAGCCCCTTTGGGCTATAAAATGGGTTCAATATCCACACAAAAATATATATAGGAGTTCTATGATATGCAACGGAGTTCTACCAATATTTCCCCTCACCTTATTGCACCTTTTTACCCTCGAAATCTCCCTTTTGCCAAGGAGGTTACTAGGTGACTTCAAGAAGGTAATCCGAGCATAACTTTCTCATCTGGGTGAATTTTTTCACCAAATTAAATTAAAACACACCCTAGACTATTTAGGAACATCTTCTAGTTATTTGGTAACAAAAAGTGGCCATATTTGGTGGGTATCCCCTCCTAGGGTGCCCTCCAAATAGTTGCAGTCACCATCGCCCCCCAGGATGAGGGTAAATTCTTAAACAATTTCATTACTATTTTTAATTGGTAATTTTATATATTTTCTCATGATGCTACAGTTCAAATTTCAAGTTATTTGGAGTTAAAATGAAAGAGTTATAGCATTATTAAGTTCTTGTAGGCTCGTAGGGCCCATCCGGGCACCCCAGTTTGATGCAAGTGGATACGGGATCAAATTTTAAAATATAATCATATGGGTTGTCTTGAAATATCACTTTATGCATACTGATAAAATTTCATGAGTTTTGGATAAGTGCAGGTTCAATATTTTGTTGTCTTCCTTTTCATAGGTTACAACTGGACGATGCTAAATAGAGGGGTATACGGATGCAACTTCCAATATATTTTGGGTGATATCCTCCCAAAACATCATATTTAATATCTCTAAAAATTTTCAAGTCATTTGAATGTAATTTGATGCATTTTTAATTTATATGCCATTTTCCCCCTATGGGGATTACATGTTTTCACCATACACCTTTGCTATTTGATCTCTTTTTGCTTCCTTGTGTGTAGGTGTAGGTCCTCATAAGGATTTTTGAAGAAATATCATACATTAGAGAACCTATATACAAGCAATGGTGGCATTGGCTCGCACACCTTGATTGTGGGTACGCGGAGAAACATTGGATGTGCACCCAGATTTCATGAAAAACTTGGTCTTTGGGCACCCAATATTGTAAAAATTGTATCACATTTTGAGTCCTCAAGGGGACTACTGTGTAACCTTGGATCTGATCCAAAAAATTAATGAGAAGAGACTTGCTTTAATTCATTTCCTTTTGTTTGGTATTATTTCCTTTTCACATGCATGCTTCCTTTTTGGTGATCATGAGCGAGATGGGGTAGATACACATATTTATTTACATAATTTGGTGCACCATTTTTCTTTACTTAACATAGGCTTCATAAACCTACGTGCTACCTCTTTTTTTTGGAGTAAATTTATCCCATACTACCTGCAAATATAATCCTTTCTCCTTGGCTTCTAACAAGATTTATTCAAAAGCATCTTCCCAGTGTTGTATTCGAGCATATTATCTCTTTTCCATAATTTTGCTATATGTTCCTTTTGGTTCATAGAATATCCAAGTTATTTCATCGAATCCCATGTTATCTAATTCGAACATTCCTTTGACCAAGGAAGGTTATCCAACAAATACAAAATCCCCAAAATTGCAGGGAACATCCAACCAGGGGACCTTACCATGCTTCTTTACCAGTCTCATATTAGCCTCTTCTACCACCTACCTGCATAATTCCAAAGCTACTAGGGATAACGAGCAGTACTATGGTAATATATTAGGAGGGATTTTAGCCCCATATAATCTGATTTAATTAAAACCTTCTATGAAGAAGAAGTCCCCAATTTCCTTCTCTTTAATAAAGGCTTTTACCCCTAGCCCTAATCTCTCAGGAACTAGCCCAGTTAAAGCCCAATGAATTTCTACCATGAAATGATCACAGAACCAGCCCATGTGAGTTCATCCTTCGTGTATTCTCTAAAATCTACTCTAAACATAGGGTCTGTCAATTGTTCATACTAGTTTACGAGCTTCTCCCAATTATCTCGTTATCAGATGGATAAAAATCAAGTATTGTGAAAAACGAGGCATATCTTACCTTTGTTCAAAAACTGCCTTCCTTAATTCTATCATTTATTTATGCATCTAGGTACTTAATTTTAATTCCTAGGCATAAATTGGGGTGTTATATGCCCTATTGCATTGTGCAGCTAAATACAAAACCCTTTTAGTTATTCTACTGAGATCCTGTACTCCCAAAACTATGTTTATCATATCACAGAAATCTTGGACCCATGGCCTAAGAGCATTTTTGTTGATTGGGAATTCCTTATCTATTATTGCATGCGTATCAAACAAAGTTTTAAAAACTTCCATGTATGTAAACATTCGAGATTGGTTTTTGATTACCTTGTCCACTAGAAAGGTGGTATAATATATCAATTTGAAAACTTCTTGAATATGCTCTACTTTGATGTTGAACATTGGCTGATTCTTATTATCTCGAAAGGTCCTCGTTCTTTCGTCATACGCTACTGCTATCCATGCCATCAAATCTAAGAAGTGTACTTTCAAACATATCAGCTTCCCAAGGTTACTGTTCCATCTATTATTTCTGGGGAAACCCTTGGACTATAACCTATGAGCTTTATGAAATAAGTTAGCCATTATCCATGGGGTTCTATTATCGCTTTCCATCACTTGGATGAAACTCTTGATACAAGCATTGTCGATCTCATACTGTTGGGCTGAGTTTGGTTTTTTATCTGCCCCACATTTTTGAGCAAATTCATACATGCTGCTATCGATAACAGGCGATCCAGATATTACAGAGTATGGTGACCTATCTGTGATGAATTTTATGGCCTCCCTAGTATCTTCAGGTATGAATATGTCTCCCCATGATGCCATTTGATCTCACAGTAGTCGATCGGGTCTTTCTATGACTATGTAGTTTGAAAATTTTCTTCTCTCTGTACTTCTGGTATATCAAATTTTGCTCCTAGCTTACCAGGGTAATAGCCTTGAATGGTTTCGTGAGTTCATATATACAGGATGGTGGAATGGGTTCGATAAATCTGCATGTTTATCATCAATATGATGCCTCCAAGTGCTGTTTAAAATCAACCAAAGAAATTTTTCCAACTCATCCTTTTTTGGAATTGAGCGTTTATGACAAGTAAAGTCCTTAATCCTACGTGCCTTGGGCCCTTTTGATTCATGTGCCTGTAATCATCAAGACTTCAGCTATTTTTCACTGGAACTCTTTTTATCTGACATGGAACTAAGATGTGTAATGGGGGTGATTTTCACTTTGAACCTCATGCCACATTGAACCCGAACGATAACTAAATATTTGGGATTGATTACACTTTGCTCAGGCAGAAATCACCCTCAAGATCTTTGTGAGATTCGGTCTTTGGTGTGAGTGTCTATTTTTATTATCTGGATGCCCTTAGCTTCCTTGAGTCAACCATGATTAAGTGCTACCATTGGATGTTCTTACTCTAGATGATGTGCTACCATTAGATCCCGATGGTTGATTCATCACTTAATTTTTTGATTCACGTGCCACCATTAGATCTTAAAAATAATTAGCGCAACCATTGATGTCTTAGGACCTGCATGATTGTTAGTATACCTTTTCTTATATAAATGTTTGAAATAATGTGGTGTATTAGTCCTTATTTAATCATGATTATCCAATGTTAACCCCATGATTTTTTATTCTTACAACTCGTATTAAGCATAAGTATCATATAATACGTTTACATTTTCTTGTGATCACTGTTAGATCATACCATGGTGGAGGCACGATCGTTGGATTTTTTGACCACGTGCTAGGTTTAACATAAGATAGAAGGGGCAGATTATAAAGTATTTAATTAACCAAAATAAAACCTTTAGATTAAACCTTGATCACTTTTACCAATGCACACCATCGGATTTGAGCGGTGATGAGCACTATCGTTGGATATTTGAATCACTTTATACATTTGTTTTGATTTTGATATTTTGCCACCATCATAGACCTTTATGTCCGTTGATCTTTGGGCTCGTTCGAGCGCCACCGTAGATCTCCTACAAGGTGCATATTAAATAACCAAAAAGGGCATAATATCATATTTGATTAGACTTAGTTTAAGTTGAAGGGGGAGGTAATTAGAAATGTATTACACCCTCACTAATACGTAATTAAATTTACCTTTGTCTTTATCTATTGTCTTACTATTCATAATTTCGATGCAGTCGTTGGATCTTTGATAGCTATTATCGTGGTCGTAGATTTTAATCAACCTGTAGGTGAGTTTCCAAGGGTTTCATAATGTTTAACCTTGATTAAGCTGAAAAGGGAGAGATTATCCAATGTGTTATACCCTTTTTAACCCTGTTTAATATTTTAATTAACCTCTTAGGGCTTTTACCTTTTTAATGCATCTGGTATAGGTGCACGACCGTTGGATTAGATTTGGATCAAACGTTGTCATCCAATTTTCCAAATTAGTTTGATGGTTATTCCAAAGGGGGCGCATACCCTTCAATAATTTTACCATAGCATTTTAATATGCGATTTAATTAAAATAAGCGCTACCATTGATCTTGAGTAAATTTGAGAGCTATCGTCCGATCCGACGAACTAGTTAGATTTTTATCCTGAAGCTTAAGCTCGAGTTGAATCGTTTAATATTGACTCTTTGGAGAATGTGCAACCATCGGATTAAGCTTATCTCAAGCACATTCATCCAGATTTGCAAAGTTGCACTGATTTTAATCACTTATGACCTTAGATTATTTTTTTTGATTGGTTGAAAGGGTGTTGAAAGGTCCCTAAACCTTGTACAAGAGGATTTACATGAATTCAAGATCGACCGAGATGGTCCAAGAAATAAATATCAAAGAGCGAGCAAACCTCCACACGAGGAAAGGTGTCGCAAAAACATGACCAGTTTGGTGATGTTGCGAAATCGTGACAAGTTGCACCGTTGCAGCCAAGAGAAGAAAGGATGTCACAAAATCATGACAAGAAGCGCCATCGGAGCCGAAGGAGGGAAGGTGTGATGATATCACGACATGTTGCAAGGTTGCTACCAGAAGAAAGGAAGTGTCACAATATCATGACATGTTGATAGGTTGGAGCCAAAAGAGAAGAAGAGTCATGAAATCGTGACATGAAGCAAAACCACGACCTGGCAGAAGAGGTGTCGTGAAATCACGACAAGAAGAGACATCGCGTCCATAAAAAAAGGGTGTCTCAAAATCGTGACAAGAAGTAAGACCACTGCCGAAGAGAAGAGATGTCGCGAAATCGTGACAAGATGGAAGACCACTGCCGAAGAGAAAAAGTGTCACGAAATCATGACATTTATGGAAGACTGCTGCCGAAGAGAAAAGGTGTCACGATATTGTGACATGATGGAAGACCGCTGCCAAAGAGAAAGGGTGTCGCGATATCATGACAAGATGGAAGACTGCAGCCGAAGAGAAAAAGTGTCACGAAATCATGACAAGATGGAAGACCACAGCCGAAGAGAAAAAGTGTCGCGATATCGCAACAAGATGGAAGACCGCAGTCGAAGAGAAAAGGTGTCGCGATATCGCGACAAGATGGAAGACCGTTGCCAAAGAGAAAAAATGTCATGATATCACGACAAGATGAAAGAACGCGCCCGAAGAGAAAAAGTGTCGCGATATCGTGACATGTTGCAAGAACGCGCCCGAAGAGAAAAAGTGTCGCGATGTCGTGACAAGTTGCAAAAATGCTCCCGAAGAGAAAAAGTGTCGTGATATCGTGACATGTTGCAAAAACGCAGCCAAAGAGGAAAAGTGTCACGATATCGCGACATGTTGCAAAATCGCAGCTGAAGAGAAAAAGTGTCGCTATATTGCGACATGTTGTAAAATCATGGTCGGAGAGAAAAAGTGTCACGATATTGCGACAAGTTGCAAAACCACGTCCGAAGGAGAATAAAGTGTCGCGATATTGTGACAAGAAGCAACATCATGGCCAGAGGGAAAATGGATGTCGCAATATCGCGACATGCTGAAATTTTGTTGCCAACGGTGAAAGGTGTCACGATATCGCGACAAGTTGCCAAAACGCGGTCGAAGGGGGAGAAGAAGGAAGAAAGACCGTGAAAACTCGACCAATTCCAAGAGCAAACAAACCCGGTCCCCTGCCAACCACTCACATTGTGCAGACATTGGTACTTGTAGAAGCATCCCTTAGGCCAATGGGAAAGGAGTCTCTCCAAACATGAATGTCAGATTCACCAACTCCCTTGTTAGCAAGCCAGTCAGCAACTTTGTTTCCTTCTCGGTATTGATGCTTAATGACTAATTGGGTAAATGCCAATTAGTGTCTTGCATTCTTGGAAGATCGAAGCAAGGGCCCAGGGAGGCACACCAGTCCCATTGAGCCAGTTGATACATTGCAGTGAGTCTCCTTATATGATAAGTTTATTGATGGTCAAGCCTTCCAAGAGGATCAAGCTTTGAAGCAGATCCCGAGCCTTTGCCATATTGTTAGATTGAGTTCCCAGGTTCTGGGCAAAGGCCAAAATTATTTCTCCTCTGTGATTATTGAGAATTCCTCCTCCGCTGACCATGCACAGGTTGCCTTTGGCCGCACCATCGAAATTAAGCTTGTGCCACCCGAGTAGGAGGTAAGACCCACTTGATAACGGACTCATCAACGAAGTACGGGGTGTGGCGGAGAAATTGGAAAGATTGAAAAATTTTGTTAGGTCCGATTCAAGGCCAGGAGGGGGGGTTTGGAAGACGAGACAAGAGAGGCATTCTCCACAGCAAGGGTCAAGATTTTGGCAACAATAATCTTCTTATCAGTGGCTTGGTTTTTGAAAATTCTAGCATTTCTCTCAAGCCAAATCTGCCACAGGAAGATGTGAAGGCAAGCTTGCCACATTAATTTAAGTTGATTGCTCTTGAAAGGTCGAGGCCATTGTTGAAAAAGGATGGGAATGGAATGAGGTAGGACTACGGAGATGTCGAAGATGTTAAGAACCTAGTTGAGCACTGCAAGAGAGAAGGGACATTCCAAAAAAACATGCGAAGTTGACTCACAAGCATTTTTACACAGGATGCACCAATTGGGGATGAGTAACCCTTTGATTATCAAGTTGTCAGTGGTGAGGATTCTATTTTGGATGGCCAACTAGTAAAAGAATTTGACCTTGGGAATGATCTTGGGAACCCAAACCTGATTACATAAGTCCCGACCATCATTGGGAGTTTCTTGACTATAGTAAGCTGATTTAACAGTGAAATTCCCTGAATCTTCAAGGTTCCAGACCATGGAATCATCTTTGTGAGAGCTGGGGATAATGCAAGTCCTCAGCAAGTTTTGTAACTGCCTGAGTGCCTTGGTGATATGCCTAGGCCCATTAAGATCCAGGTGTTTCCATTCAGGTCTTGTAATACCTGGGTTAATGAAATGACGCACCTTATCTCCAAAGGTGGCTACGGTAACCGTCTTGAGCACTGCAAGATGATGATATTGGCTGAGAGGTTTGTCATGGATCCACGGGTCATCCTAGAAATGAATGATTATAACTTTAATGGAATATTTGACTTTTGACTTAACCTTTAATCATTTTATCAAAGCGCAATCATCCGATTAAACTTGGATTGAGCGTGGCCTTCAGATTAGATCTTAGGTGCTCGTTTGTTAATTTAAATGGGATACGTGCCTTTGAGATTTTAATTAAGCTCTTCATTTTTAGATTTAAATTTTTTGGGTCTTATACCACGGTGTTGAATTATCTCCTAATTTTAGCACACCTTAGAACTTAAATATTTCTCATTTGATTTTAAGCCTAAGGGAGATTTGTTTTATGAGGTTCGGAGCTAGGCTTTTAAATATTTTATTAATAATAGCCTGCAATATCCTTTATTGAATACCATGGAGCTTTATTAAAGGGACACACATTATTAACAACCAAGGTTAGACTTCATCAAACCAACCAACAAAAAATTAAGATGCTCACACCAATTGAAGAAGTGACCAGTATTATTATCATTTTGATTGAAACCAAAAATTTAAATTTGGGGGTTTCTAAGATTGAGTCAAATTTGGCTCCAACATAGGCTCTGACTGGGACAATGTGTTGAAAATATGAAGCACTTGAGAACCACAGAATCTCCTAGTTTTATTTGCAAAAAATGAACAAAAATCCAAAGCTTCAAGGCTGATAAAAAAAACTTTAAAAACAACAAAACATTACAATTTTAAAACTGAAAAACTATTCTAGTGATCGAACATCAGGGTCTGAGAGTATTGAAAAACTGTAATTTCCTTTCATTCACTTTGGGAAAAGTAGGGTCAAAATTTTAGAAACATATAAGCTTTTGAAATTATTGTAATGTTTGTTCTAGCTAAGTTATACGATATGATTGAAGAACACAAGCTTATACTGAGAGGGGGGGTGAACAGTATAAGACCTCTTTTTACTTTTTCCTTTATACTTCAAAATAGTAAAGCAATATACCCAAAGCAATATCAAAACAATGCACAAAATCATCCACAAAGTGACACCAATTTTAACGTGGTTCACCCAGAATGGTTGGGCTACGTCCACAAAACTTTTCTCTAAAAGTTATCTCAAAGTTCTTTGGGAATCCTTCCCAATTACAATGTTTATGAGCCTCGGCCCAAAGGAGATACCTTCCCCCAATCTAAATTTATGAGCCTCTGCTCAAAGGAGATACCTTCCCTCAATCTGAATTTATGAGCCTCTGCTCAAAGGAGATACCTTCCCCTCTGCTCTGGAAATGATCCCTCAGAAGATCAACTGCCTCTACCTCTTGCCAGCATGTGGAACTCCTTTCCATCGAAGACCTCCTGTCCTCAATGCTTAGCCTAAGAGACCTCTGCCTTCTATGATCACGTCCACAATAGCTCTGCAACCTGTACCAAACACAGTCAGTCGGTCTAGTACAAGTCTTCCTCTGTCTGTCAGATCTGTTCAACACTTGAACAAATCAATCCTCTACACACAAGCCTTCTCAAAGACTTGCCAAATCTGTCCTCAGGTTCTTCTCAAAGAACCATTGCTCCTCTATCCTCAAGTTCTCTGATAGAACTAACAAACTCAGCTCACAAGTCCTCTGCTAGGACCTGTCCAAATCTGCTCACAAGTCCCCATCGAAACCTGTCCAAAACTGCTCACAAGTCCCCACTAAAACCTGTCCAAAACTTCTCACAAGTCCCCACTGGAACCTGTCCAAAACCTGCTCACAAGTCCCCATCGAAACCTGTCCAAAACCTCAGCAAGCTCACCAAGAAAAACTTTCTTAGTAGGAAATCACAAGGTGAATTGTTAGAGACCCAATGTGATTTTTCAAACTCATAGAAGCATAAAGAGAATTGTTAGAGACTCAATATGTTCTATACTCAACTCCCAATCTCAAAACTCAACTCAAATCAACTCAGCTCAATCTCAATCTCAAATCTGAAAACTCAACTCAATATCTGAAATGGATAGGATAGAATGCTTTCTTTCAAGAACATGAAACCCCAACAATTGCCAACTATGCAAAGAATCACATAACAATGATACTCATGTTCTTTTCACCATCAATTAGGGCTTCAACAATAATGCTCATCAAACAAGGTTCAATCAACACCATTCAACTCAAAACACAACCTTGAAGCATTTCACAATCAACATCAAAAAAGGAAACAAGTAGAACTCCTTTTCTCTCCAATATTGTTTGAACAAAAAGCATCCACCAACTCAACTCACAATAGCATAAAACAACTTTTCAATTCATCAACAAAGGAGTAAGCCCAACACTTTAACCAAGTAAAGAATAGCTTGATTATAACCAACTTAATGAAAGCAAATGTCAATCTCAAAGCTGTCCACTTAAGGTTTCATACTTTCACACAAGAAGCAATTAACCTTAACACATCATGCTTTCATTTCCATAATCAACCAAAAGCACTCTCAACATTACAAGAAAAATTTATCCATTATACACCTTATTTCTCCCTTATAGTCTTATCAAAAAATAAACTTTATCTCTCATAAGAATGCAATAAGATATTTCAACAACACTTTCAAAATAATATTTTATCAAAATAACAACAAGCTTTGAAACTCCTTATAACTCCTAAGCTATTTTTCTTTTAACAAACTTCCTCCATCCACAACATACACTTAGCAAAAGATTAATTTCAAAAATACCTTAGCCAACATCAAAAATCGCTTTGGAGAAATTTGTGCCCGAAATCTAACACCACCCGCTACGTCCACGACGAAAAACCCTTCTGCGTGATTCAAACGCGGAACCTCCCATTCGGGTAGCGCGCCAACAGCCTAGCCGCTACCGGTGCGCCAAAGGCACCCGATGAGGTTAAAACCTCATGCTGTTACACTTGTCCCTTCTGCATCAGGAAAAATAAAACACAGTCCTCTCTTCCTTCTGACACGAACTCATAGACGACAAGCTATACGGCGGATTCGATAAACGGTGAGACAAACGAACGAACAACGGATTACGAAAAATGGCGAAGACACACAAACGATCAGCGGATTACGAAAACCGATGAAGACACAAAATTATCAGTGAGCAACTCTTCAAAAATCGGATGGGATTCATCTTTGTTTTCATCGAGGGGTATTAATATGAATCCTTGCCATGAGCTCTTTGACGTCGGCGGGGAGTTTACCACGTCGGCGGAGGTCTTGGGCTAGCGCCCACCGAGTTTAAAACATAGTGCCCACCTAGACATTTGCGCCATGGATTAGGAGAACCCATTGCAAACCATAAATTAATATTTATTTAAAAATAATTAAAGGGAACCTTAGCAAGGTTTTAATTATTTAAATAAATATTTCCTCCTGGACCCAATTGCATTAAATTAATGCATCCACCTGAAATCTTTAAACCTGCCAACTTGGGGTTAACAAAAGACCTTTGAAACTGTCATGCCGAACCTTCATCAAAACAAGTTATTTGACATCAAACCAAATTCCTTCAAGAGCTTCTTGACATCAATGACAACTTATACACTTGAGCAAGGGCAATGTACCCAAAGTACCCAAAATTGCCAACAATCTCCCCCTTTGTCATTGATGGCAAACCTTTACTGAAAACACATCTCAAGAGCCAAAACTGAAACCAACTGTGCTAACAACTGACCAACTGTGCCCACAACTGAGAATCTTCCTTTGAAGTTTTGCTCCCCCTGACTTGAAGCTTTCCTCTTCACTTTGAAGCTCTCCCCCTTACTCATATCTCTCCCCCTTTGTCATCAATGGCAAAGGGCCACCTTTGGGGCTCGGGACTAAGAATGAGCCTCTTAGCTTAGTCCCTCCCCCACCTCCCGATGAGGTGATTAATTCTGGGGTGGGAGTAAAACTCCCATTAGGCACCGATCATCATCGGCGTCTATAACTTCCTTGTCGGGCCTTCTCTTGAACTCTTTGTCCATATTCCTATTCTTATCACTGTTCTTGTTCTTGTTCTTGTTCTTGTTCTTGTTCTTGTTCTCATCCCTGTTCTTGTCCATGCCTTGATCCTTGGACCTGATCATGCCACTTGTTCCTGTTCTGTATTCTAGAATTTCAGCTCTACACTGTCTGATTATGTGACCTTCATTGTTGCACTTGAAACACTTGATGATGTTGTTTCTCTGAGGTAAACCTGATCTTTGAATCCACCTGTTCTGACCAAACCTATTCTAGCCAAACCTATTAAACGGCCAAACCTATTTGACCAAATTAGACCAACCGTAACCAAACCTGTTCTGACCAAACCTGTTCCTATTATTTACCTTGCAATAGACTGCCTTGTGCCCAAACTATTGACAAGAGTAGCAATACCCTTGAAAGTAACTAGCACTTCTAAAATTGTCATTTACCTTCTTCACTTGAGCCATGCAATGTGAAGCCATGTGACCAAACCTGTGACAAGCAAAACATCTGCCTTGAAACTTTCCTTTATTTGACCTCTTGGGTCCTAAAAACTTCTTCTCATTCTGAATTCTATTTTCTATTTCTGTGCATCTATCATTCAAGGACTCATGATCTGAAATACTTTCCTCATAAGAACTCTCTTCCTTTTGGAGTCTCTTACTAGACTCTCCAACTTGTTCCTTGTGTGGCTTAACAAAACCAAGGCCTGTTTTATCTGTTGTCTTTCTTTGACCTTTGATGAGTGACTTAACCTTTTTGGAGCTATCTTGAAACCTGTAAAGCTTATCCTTGTACTCTTTAGTTTCCTCTTTCAAAGAAGCCATATTCTGTTCTAACTCACTATACTCAAGAACCTTAGACTCTAACTCATCCTTGAGTTCTTGTGTCTTAGCTATAGAGAAATCAAGATTTTCTATAAGATCATCTCTCTCCATACAACATTCATCTAACTTATCCTTGAGTCTAGCATTCTTCTTTCTTTCCTTTTTCAAAGCACTAAGAGCACTAATAAGTTCACTTTCAAGATCCTTTATTTGTTTGCTTTCTGAATCATCAAAGCCTTTTTCAGATTTCTTATCACTAGAGGTGCTACCTTTTTCAAAAACCATACATGCATCTTCCTTATAGTTTTCTGAAGCATCCTCATACATACTAGAAACCAAATCATTATTTGTGCAATCATCCTCAAGGTGACCAAAATTTCCACATCTAAGACATTTCATGATAATGAATCTATGTTTCGGTTCTTCCTCTTTTTCTGATATGAACAACATCTCATTTTCATTATCACTTGAAGAACTCTCACTATCACTACTAGAACACTTACTTGCTTTGTCTAGGTAGAAACTCTTCTTGTGCTTGTGAGAATACCTCTTTCCTTGATTGTTGTGCTCATCTTTGATCTTCCTGTGATGCTTGTGCTTTTCAGAATCCTTGCTCTTAGAATCCTGTTTATCTTCATCACTTTCATTCTTGGGAATAGTACAATTAGTAGCATAATGACCAAACTTTCCACAATTGAAACATCTTATATTTTTCATACTTTTGTGTTTTCTAGAGAACTTGCCTTTCTTGTTGTAATATGCCTCTTCATCACTAGAAGACTCATCACTATCTTGAAGTTGTTTACCCTTGGATTCCTTGGTAGCCTTGAAAGTTGCCTCTTTCTTGACATCAACCTTCACTTGAGTTCTCAACTCAAATGCTGCAAGTATACTATGGAGCTCATCCTTTTTTAACTTATCCAAATCTTTAGCTTCCTCAATAGCAGAAATATTTTCACTAAATCTATTAGGAAGAGATCTTAAAATCTTATCACAAACATCATTTTCAGCAAGCTCAAGACCTAAGTCTTTCATGGAGTTAACAACCTCATCCATACGAAGCATGTAGTCACTAATATTTTCATCATCATTCATCTTGAGTTGTTCAAACATACCTTTGAAGTGTCTCAACTTGGCCTTTCCGACATTTGTATCACCTGTATGAACCACCTTCAAGCTGTTTCCACATTTCACTAGTTGTCTTGCAGTGAATCACTTTGGTGAGATCTGCTTTCTGTAAGCCTTTCAGGATTGCATTCATTGCTTTTGAATTGTTGTGATGTAGGAGCCTTTCTTCTTTAGTATTAGGACCATGTACAGGAATAGTGTACTCATCTTCAATCACTTCCCATACCTCATTACCAAGTGCCATTAGATGAACCTTCATCCTTGCACTCCAAAGACCAAAATCTGACCCATCAAGAATAGGTGTTGCATTGCCACTTGAATGATCCATTGTGTTCTTTACTAGCTTTTCCTTCAAGTTGTTAAACTTTTTGAAGGCACCTTCTCTGATACCAATTGAAGAACACAAGCTTATATTGAGAGGGGGGGTGAACAGTATAAGACCTCTTTTACTTTTTCCTTTATACTTCAAAATAGTAAAGCAATATACCCAAAGCAATATCAAAACAATGCACAATATCATCCACAAAGTGACACCAATTTTAACGTGGTTCACCCAGAATGGTTGAGCTACGTCCACAAAACTTTTCTCTAAAAGTTATCTCAAAGTTCTTTGGGAATCCTTCCCAATTACAATGTTTATGAGCCTCGGCCCAAAGGAGATACCTTCCCCCAATCAGAATTTATGAGCCTCTGCTCAAAGGAGATACCTTCCCCCAATCTAAATTTATGAGCCTCTGCTCAAAGGAGATACCTTCCCCTCTGCTCTAGAAATGATCCCTCAAAAGATCAACTGCCTCTACCTCTTGCCAGCACGTGGAACTCCTTTCCATCTAAGACTTAGCCTAAGAGACCTCTACCTTCTATGATCACGTCCACTACAGCAACCTGTACCAAACACGATCAGTCGGTCTAGTACAAGTCTTCCTCTGTCTATCAGATCTGTTCAACACTTGAACAAATCAATCCTCTACACACAAGCCTTCTCAAAGACTTGCCAAATCTATCCTCAAGTTCTTCTCAAAGAACCAGTGCTCCTCTGTCCTCAAGTTCTCTGATAGAACTATCAAACTCAGCTCACAAGTCCTCTGCTAGGACCTATCCAAATCTGCTCACAAGTCCCCATCGAAACCTGTCCAAAACTGCTCACAAGTCCCCACTGAAACCTATCCAAAATTGCTCACAAGTCCCCACTGGAACCTATCCAAAACCTGCTCACAAGTCCCCACTGGAACCTGTCCAAAACCTCAGCAAGCTCACCAAGAAAAACTTTCTTAGTAGGAAATCACAAGGTGAATTGTTAGAGACCCAATGTGATTTTTCAAACTCATAGAAGCATAAAGAGAATTGTTAGAGACTCAATATGTTCTATACTCAACTCCCAATCTCAAAACTCAACTCAAATCAACTCAGCTCAATCTCAATCTCAAATCTGAAAACTCAACTCAATATCTGAAATGGATAGGATAGAATGCTTTCTTTCAAGAACATGAAACCCCAACAATTGCCAACTATGCAAAGAATCACATAACAATGATACTCATGTTCTTTTCACCATCAATTAGGGCTTCAACAATAATGCTCATCAAACAAGGTTCAATCAACACCATTCAACTCAAAACACAACCTTGAAGCATTTCACAATCAACATCAGAAAAAGGAAACAAGTAGAACTCCTTTTCTCTCCAATATTGTTTTAACAAAAGCATCCACCAACTCAACTCACAATAGCATAAAACAACTTTTCAATTCATCAACAAAGGAGTAAGCCCAACACTTTAACCAAGTAAAGAATAGCTTGATTATAACCAACTTAATGAAAGCAAATGTCAATCTCAAAGCTGTCCACTTAAGGTTTCATACTTTCACACAAGAAGCAATTAACCTTAACACATCATGCTTTCATTTCCATAATCAACCAAAAGCACTCTCAACATTACAAGAAAAATTTATCCATTATACACCTTATTTCTCCCTTATAGTCTTATCAAAAAATAAACTTTATCTCTCATAAGAATGCAATAAGATATTTCAACAACACTTTCAAAATAATATTTTATCAAAATAACAACAAGCTTTGAAACTCCTTATAACTCCTAAGCTGTTTTTCTTTTAACAAACTTCCTCCATCCACAACATACACTTAGCAAAAGATTAATTTCAAAAATACCTTAGCCAACATCAAAAATCGCTTTGGAGAAATTTGTGCCCGAAATCTAACACCACCCATTGCGTCCATGACGAAAAACCCTTCTGCGTGATTCAAACGTGGAACCTCCCATTCGGGTAGCGCGCCAACAGCCTAGCCGCTACCGGTGCGCCAAAGGCACCCGGTGAGGTTAAAACCTCACGTTGTTACACTTGTCCCTTCTGCGTCAGGAAAAATAAAACACAGTCCTCCCTTCCTTCTGACATGAACTCACAGACGACAAGCTATACGACGGATTCGATAAACGATGAGACAAACGAACGAACAACGGATTACGAAAACTGGCGAAGACACACAAACGATCAACGGATTACGAAAATCGGCGAAGACACAGAAATGATCAGCGAGCAACTCTTCAAAAATCGGATGGGATTCATCTTTGTTTTCATCGAGGGGTATTAATATGAATCCTTGCCATGAGCTCTTCGACGTCGACGGGGAGTTTACCACGTCGACGGAGGTCTTGGGCTAGCGCCCACCGAGTTTAAAACATAGTGCCCACCTAGACATTTGCGCCATGGATTAGGAGAACCCATTGCAAACCATAAATTAATATTTATTTAAAAATAATTAAAGGGAACCTTAACAAGGTTTTTAATTATTTAAATAAATATTTCCTCCTGGACCCAATTGCATTAAATTAATGCATCCACCTGAAATCTTTAAACCTGCCAACTTGGGGTTAACAAAAGACCTTTGAAACTGTCATGCCGAACCTTCATCAAAACAAGTTATTTGACATCAAACCAAATTCCTTCAAGAGCTTCTTGACATCAATGACAACTTATACACTTGAGCAAGGGCAATGTACCCAAAGTACCCAAAATTGCCAACAATGATTACACAAAATTTGTCAAAGCCTTTTGCTTCATCATGTTTAAGCCCATGTGTGTGTTTGTGTATTCATTTTTATTTCTAAGTCTTTCAGGACTTTGTCATAAATGAGCAAAACAATTAAGCCTAATATGTGATTTCACTCAAAAAAAAAATTGTCATTCTATAGGGCTCCACTGCCAGTCAAGCATCTATAGCCCCGGTGGAGTTGCTTCTAGTCCCATCTAGTTTTACCCTATTCCTAGTCAAGCGTCTATAGCCCCGATAGAGGTTTTCCAAGATATCTCAGGCAGTGACTCAATTTAACTTTGTTTTTTATTTTTCTTTCTCGTGAGAGAAGTACTAGGATATATAAGCAAATTGTGCAACGAGTATGCCTGAGTTGAGGATTAGTTTTTGGCTAAAAGGATGAGTGTAATGATTTTTAGCTTAACCACCCTCTCAAAGATAACTTGGTTCTTTGGACCTTTGAAGTCACTTTAAGTATCATTTGTAATGTGAGGCTTTAACATGATGTTTCAATCAGCTTTGTTTTCCTTCTGTTTTATTTCATATCAAACAACTATTGCATAAACACTCATATTTTGAAAATTGTAAAACTCATCAAAATCTAAAATAAATCTCCTTTTTCCTTATCGTTTTCGGTGGAATCAACAGTAATGCATACTCATCAAACTAAGAATATCAAGTGTACAGTAAACTCAACATTAAACTAAATAAGAAAAGAAAAGCTAAAAAGTAAAGCACTCTATTTTTGGGGTTTTCTCTTCTTTTTATTTTTTTCTTTTATTTTATTCACCTACAGTAGGGATTGTACATTTTGAGGTGTTGGCCATTAATAGGGATAGCCATCATTTCACCCTACAAGGTCTGCAACTTGTATGTATTCTGGATGATAACATGGGCTATTTGGTATGGACCAATCCATTTGGGTTCAAATTTACCTTTTTCACCATGTTTATCATTTTTAGGATCCCAATAGATGACTATATCTCCCTGAGAAAAAGGAGTACCCTTGGCTTTCTTATTAAATAATTTCATGGTTTTCTGTGTTTGTTCCATCATTCTATTAAGGGTCTCTCTTCTTTGTTCTTCCAATTGGACAATTTGGTCAAGCCTTCTTTGTATGGGGTTGGGGTTTTCATGGTCTTGCAATAAGAGGGAAAGTGCCAATTTTTCTATTTTTGAAGGTAATAGGGCTTTCTCTCCATAAACCATCTCATAGGGGGTTCTTCCTGTGTTTCTTTTAATAGAAAACCTATCGAGCCCATAAAGCAAATTTAAGTTCACTGTCCCATCCCCTTTTATTCTTGCCTAATGACTTTTTTATTCTTGTTATTACATTCTTATTTGATGACTCAACTAAACCATTTCCTTGGGGGTAATAATTAGCAGAATGGGATAATTCAATTCCATATTCAGCACAAAATTCTACCATTTCATATGAAACAAAATATTGTGCATTATCTGTAACTAGCTTTTGAGGAACCCCAAACCTGGTCAGAATGTTTTCTTCCAAGAATTTGATGACAGTTGCAGTATTGGATGTTCTCAATGGTGCAACTTCTACCCACTTGGTGAAGTAATCTATTGCAGTTATGATCCACTTGTGCTGGCCAGATGAATTAGGCTTGATCTCTCCAATTAGGTCAATACCCCATTGTGTGAATGGTGCTTCAATGATTACTGGCTTGAGGGGCATGGCAGCCAAATGCTTCTTTCCTACAAAAACCTTGCAGTTATGATAGTTCCTAACATGTTTATATACGTCTTTAAAAATGGAAGGCCAATAATATCCTGCTCTCATTATTTTATTAGTTGTAGCTCTTGGAGAAAAATGTCCTCCATAGAAACCATCATGAAATTCATTGATTATTTTTGGGACTTCGCTTTCATATAAACAGACTAATAATATTCCATCAGGGTGTTTCCAATATAGCACACCATCTTGTATGTAATATTTCTGAGCTTGAAGCTTGACTGACCTCATTCTATTTGTTGACATATCTTTAGGGAATGACAGAGTTTGTAAGTATGATAATATTTCTTCATACCATTTGCATTTGGTATTATTGATTCTTCTTACATCATATGCCTCATCTATTGTGAGAACATTTTCAAACCCTTCTTTTTTGGCCAACAATTTTGCTAAACCCTGTCCTTTGACAGTTTTAACTATCTTGAATTCAGCATCATATTGCAGAAGCTTTACCATCCACCTTGCTGGTCTTCCTAATGGCTCTGATTGGGAAAAAATATCCTTTATTGCTATAAAAGGAATACAACATTAAACTTTATTTGAGCCAAATATACCTTTGAAGTGTTCTAAAGATTGTATGACTGCATAAGCATGTTTTTCTAGCAAGGTGTATTTAATATGTGCTCCTTTTAGTCCTGAGCTCATGAAGGCTATTGGCCTTTCATTATTTTCATCATCTTTCTGTGAAATAACTGTAGCTATAGAATGTTCAGATGCATAAGAATAGATGTTAAAATCCTTTGCATAATCTGGGCAGCTTAGGGCTGGTGTGGTTGATATGGCTTCTTTAATTTTGTTAAATGCTTCCATATTTTCCACTGTCCATTTTATTTCTCCAGTTTTCTTAACCATGTCATTTATAGGTTTGGTCATCTCTGCAAAATTTGGGACAAATATTCTGATGAAATTTATCTTGCCAAAGAATGACCTGACTCCTTTTAAATTTCTAGGAGGGGGAATTTTGGAAATGGCTTCAATTCTATCTGGATCAATGCTTATTCCTTTTTCTAAAACTATGTGTCCTAACAACTTTCCTTGTGTAGTCCCAAATATGCATTTCTTGGGATTCAAAGAAATTCCAAATTCCTTGCACCGAGCAAAAACTATAGTTAAATGTTCTAGATGATCTTCTGGATTCTTAGAAAATACTATGATATCATCTAAGTATACAACTACAATTTTGAACATTAATCCTTTAAAGGCAAAGTCCATTGCTCTTTGAAAAGTAGCACCTGCATTCATTAGTCCAAAAGGTATCCTTAAATATTCAAATGTGCCCTAGGGTGTAGTGAATGTTGCTTTATGTCTATCTTCTAGATTTATCTGAATTTGATTGTACCCTAAAAATCCATCTAATAGAGACAATCTTGTTGAGCCAACTACTGCTTGCAATAATTGTTCCATGTTGGGTAATGGGTAATTATCTTTTAATGAACTCTTGTTTAAATTTCTAAAATCTACACAGAGTCTAATATCCCCATTCTTTTTTCTAACTGGTACTAAATTGGATATCCAGGAAGAAAATCTTACCTTTCTAATTATTTTGGAATCCAGTAACTTTTGTACCTCCTTTTGCATTATTGGGTGCAGAGTTGGATTGTATTTCCTTTGTTTTTGTCTGAATGGTTTGGAATCTTCTTTCAGGGGTATTATGTGTGTCATTACATCTATTTTGAATGTTTTTAGATCTTCATAAGTCCAGGAAAAATGTTCTTTGTTCTTTTTCAAGAAACTGATATATCCAACTTTTTCTTTAGCAGGTAAAGCCATGTCTACTTTCACTATTATGGGTTCTTTCATTGAACCAATATTAATATCCTCAGATATCACTTCTCTTCGTAAATGTTTATAGGCTTTGTCAAAATCATCAAATAGACTCTCTAGAGAAACTAATCCTTTGGGTATCCTATTAGTTTTCAACTGGATTACTTCTACTGGCTCTCCTATTTGGTCTTTTAGCTTTTCTTCATCTTTTTCATCATAGATTACATCTACATACTGATTTTGTAGAGTCATAAAATCTTTAATATCTATGTCATCTTGAAAGACCTGTAGATATACTATGTTATCTGGCATAGAAGGTTTATAAACTAAAATAGTTGGGAATCTATCCATATATTCTGTAGTTATCTCTGGGTGATCTAGACCTGAGGCATTTATAGCTAAAATATCTGCAACATGATTTTGTTCTCTAGGAATATATGAAATATTGAAATCTAAAAATTTATCAATTTCTTCCAATATTGCATTTCTATATTGCTTAAGCCTAGGATGTTTAGTCTAATATTTACCTTTGATCTGTAGTATAATAAGCTCTGCATCCCCTATTATAGTTAAGTAGTTAATGCCTAGCTCTTTTGCTTTCCTTAGCCCTAGTAGTAAGGCTTCGTACTCAGCTACATTATTTGTGCAAGGAAATTGCAATCTATAAGGAATACTAAGGTAGTTTCCTTTAATATCAGTCAAATTTACACCTGCACCTACTCCAGATTGGTATTTAGCTCCATCAAAAGACATGGTCCACATTTCTTGAGTCAAAACTCTATCTGATTCAGCATCTACTATTTTTATATCTTCTGGATCCATGTTCTTTGCATCTGGTACTTCCACCAGGAATGGGTTGTGCCATATTGAATAAACTCCCATCCCTTTTTCTTCCATAGAGTTAACTAAGTTAATCATGGTTTCATCTGTTTGAATTAACTCTACGAAATGTTTGTTGAATGGTTCCCTTCTCAAAATTATATTCTCCTTATCTGATATTGGGATTGTAGCATAGGACCAGTCCAATTGAATTGAACCTCCTAGTTGTTCTGCCCAATGTCTACTGAGTAATAATGAGAAAAATGGGTCAACATCAACTACTACAACATCCATGACAATGCCCTTTTTGGGGTGTTGATCTAGGAAAACTAACAATCCAGTTATCACCCCTACACAAGGAATTTTCCTACTATCCATTACAAAAATAGGGGCAGAATCTCTAGTATAGATTAATCCCATTTGGTCAGCTATTAACTTAGGCATGATATTATGTGAAGCTCCACTGTCTAGCATGCAATTATGAATCACATATCTTTCCCCTTCATCTGAATTATATCTTAATGACACATAGAAGGGTCTGACAGAGGATGGTGATCTTGTATCATGTTGATTTTGTCTAGCAACATGGCAAGTTGGGTCTTCTTTTTGTTCTACTAATCCAAATGCTCTGCAGACTTGTTCTCTGTACTGTTGAACTTTCATAAGTTCTCCAAATGTGATATTAACCTTTTGCTTACTGAGTTCTGACCCAAGATCAAATTCTATCTTCTTTATATCCAATGGTTTATTACTTTCTTATTTGGGAATCTCTTCCTCCGATTCTATTACTTCAAGAGTAATTTTTTTAGGGTCCCTATCAGTTTTCTCTTTACTGATATTTTTATTGGTGAAAGTTTATTTTCTTGTTTCACTTGTAGAGGCTTTCTCTGTCCTTTCAGGGACTGTTCTATTCCTTAAATTTAGAACATGGGTTGCCTCTAATTCCTCAACCTCTTGAGTAGTGGGGATTAATTTCCCTTGCTTCATCTTATCATATCTTGACTCATGTGATTTCTACAAGATTTTAGTTCCTTCAGTTACTAAAATTTGAGGATGATGATTTGAAGCATATTTATCCATGTCTTCTTCAAACAACCTTTCTCTGGATTCATCTTCAATAGACCAACATGCATTGATTCTTATATCCTCTTCTAATTCTGCATGCATATCTACATTACGCTGATCACTTAGGTGAATTCCACATGCATCGGGGTTATGGGGTGCATCACAAGTAGAGCAAAAATAGGGAAACCCTTCTGCTACATTAGCAGATGGTATAGGGTTAGGAACATTGTTCTGATCTCTATCAGAATCTCTGTTTTTCTAGTTATTGTTTCCATTACCTCTATTCCTATTTCCTTCTTCAAAACCATTGTTATTTCCCCAATTCTTATTATAATTTTTCTTAAAAGGAGGATGGTTGTCAACATGTGGTCGCTCTGTTTGTGAATATTCACCATTATTTCCATTTCTTTCAATTCTTGCTAACCTGTTGTTCATGTTATTGAACATCTCAGTCATTTGATTGGTCAATTTCTCCATTGGATCAATTTTAGCTCTTCTTTGTATATCAAATGCCACCCTTTTAGGTTTTCTCTCAGGTAGGTTGACCTCTAGAGAATAGGGCTTCATATTACCACTATCAAGCATATTTCTTTCTATATCCATTGCTTTTTCCATACAACCATCAATGGTAGTGGCTTGTTCTTGCCTTAATTCATAGTTAAACTCTCCTTGAAAAGCATTCTTATAAAAACAAATAGACTGAATATCACTAGGCCTGAGGTTGGTAGGGATTTTGTTCCTAGTCTTTGAAAATCTTGTGTTAAAGTCACTAACAACTTCATTTTCTTTTTTTCATAGTGGCTAGCTCAGTTAACAATGATTGTTCATTTTTCCTTTCACCATATTTCTTTAGAAACACCTCTTCCATTTTGGTGAAGTTTGGGATATCATTGTTAGGAAGGGAATTAAACCATTCTCTGGCATATTTTTCTAAAGTCTGTAGAAACAGTCTTAATACTACATCTTCATGTTCAACTTCCAGACTATCCATTGCATATAAGAAACTTTTGATATGATCCTCTCCAGTTACTGCATTGTTTCCTAAAAACTTAGGGAGGTATTTGTGAGCTTTACTGGGTAAGGCATTTAAATTTGTTGGTAATGCAAAAGGCCTATATCTGTTAGTTCTCCATAAATGAACATTAACCGGGCCATTGCTACTATAGAATTCAAATTTCTATCTACAGTAGAATTTAAATCATCTTCTACAGTGATATCAGTAGTAATAGTATTCTGAATTTTCTTTATGTACCTTTTACCGCTAGAATTTAATCTACTGCTATAAACAGTATTCTTAAAAAGTGGAGTTTTTTGGGTATGTATAAATACCTCTGGATTCTCGAGTTCTGGAAATAGCTCCTTACCACTTCTCCTGGTGTTAGCCAACACATTCTGCTCTCTCCTTTTTATTTTTTTCTTCTGGGTTCGTCCAACAGAGTCGCCAACACTGAGGTGCAGAAAGAACAACGTACGCTTTTATCAAGAATGCTTGATATTATCACTCATCCTCACAGGAGTCGGTTCTTGGGATAAATCAAGAAAATCAAGAAACCAAAATTTCAAGAAGATCAAGAAACGTAAAGAAAATAAGATTGAAAAACACGGGTAAAATAAAGAACGTAGAAAATGTAAAAATTAAGACAAACGTTCTCTATTCCAACTGGCCACCCATTGATTTAAAGATAATGTCATTCAGAGAAAAACTTTTAAGAAGGTCATTAACTCTTTCTATCAAGTCCTCCCCGGAAACGATGCCAAAAAACTATTGGAACCGATTCTTGCATCCGTAGGATTTCGACTGTCATGCTACAAGAATCCATTTGAAACCAACGAGCTATTACAGGCTCTGGTCAACCTGCCTCATTGTTCTGCTAAACACAAATATTGCTAAAGAAAACTACATAACGGGTAAGGAAACCCCAGCGGTAATTCTATGACTAAAACTCTAATTACACGCTCCAGATTTATATTATATTATATGTATTAAAATGACCAAGCATGAAAACAACCATTTGTTATGCCTTATGTAGACCGGTGCCTAGATTCATTGGGTTGTTATAGCAATTTAACAACAATTCTATCATGAAACAGAAAGAAGGGGAGGAGAAAAATTGGCGTTCTTAATCTTATTCGAATATCACAATAAAACCAAGAGTTAACCAATGAGAGAAACGTATATAATGCGTTCAAATAATGTAACCCATTACACAGTGACACACAGAGCTAAGACAAAAGATATAATAGAAAAGAGATTCAAAATTGTATTGATTTCATAAAATTTACATGCAAAGTGGGCAGAATGCCTTTTAACTCTATTTTTCTCAAAGAAAATATATCAATACAATGAAAATATCCTGTTCAAATAATGTAACAGGTCTCTCCTACTCTCCTTGTTCCAATCTAGTAACAACAGAGTCTCTAAATCTCAGGCTCAAAAAGGTAGGAAATGATCTCAGCTTCTTGAACACTTTCCTATCACAATCCTGCAAAGCAAAGGGAAGAATAAGAAATGATAAAGAAAAAATAGACACAGAAGGGGATACAACAACACAACTAACTGGGCACTCAAGAATACCTCTTAGAAAAAATGCTATTCTCTAATTGCTTGATGCAGAATCTGGACCTGCCTGCTTCCTTTTATAGCTGCTGGTACTTGATTCTATTATTTTTGGTTCACATCTGGCCTTACACTTGTCAGCATCTAGTCAAACTTCAAAAATTGGTACAGCTGGCTTCCACTGCCCTTACTGTCTTGGTTATGCTCTTTCCTTTTGACTTTTTCAAATAGTGATTCAATTTAACCGGTGATGGTGGTGTTGGGTGAACCTACTTCTATTCCTTCAATTGTTTCCTCTTCAACTATTTCTTTTTGGACCTCCTTCTCTTGAACTACCTCCTTTACTATTTTAAGAACTTTTTCTACAGGTGCAGGTTTCTATTGTGATGAACTCGCTTCCTGCTGTTGACTGTAGGTATTAACCTTTTTCCCCTTTTGACTTTGTTGCAGCCATTTTATATATTCATCAATCAATCTCCAAACTCCTGTATC
Organism: Wollemia nobilis; assembly: GCA_028583015.1. NCBI lineage: Eukaryota > Viridiplantae > Streptophyta > Pinopsida > Araucariales > Araucariaceae > Wollemia > Wollemia nobilis. The sequence continues at coordinate 2,984,633 of JAQPPZ010015005.1, read as the reverse complement.
GAATGTGGTTGCAATCCTCAACATGTTCATTTCCTGCAAAATTCTATTTTTTTGTACAACAATAATAGGCATGTTCCTTTCACATTGAAAAAGTAACATCTCCACAACATTCACCATAAGGGTAGTTTGCCTAATCATTTCTTCCTCATCACCTGGTTCACACTCAAACCTGTCAATGGTATCTTTGAATACCTCTTCTATGTCTGAGGCCTCTAAGCATTGGTCTAAGGATAGTCCAATGTCTGCCAATTTCCCTGTAGCATCTTTTATCAGGTCATTCATTTCAATCACAGAATTGATCCATCTCCCCCTATTTGCTCCAAACAGGGCTGCTTTAAAGAACTCAAAATTAATCTGAATCTTGCTACCATCATGTGTTATTATTTCTTGTCCTTGTAACTCTTCAAAATGGTTTCCTATAAAATCCAGGGTAGGGTGAATGATTCCAAAATCCTCTTCTCTTTCTTGCATCAAGGTGAGAATTTCTTGAGCAGTTATTTGAATCACCCTTATTTGTCTGAACATTTCAGTAAAGCCCTTGGCATGAGCTCTTATCTTTATTGACATATTTTTCTTCATTGTATCGAGATAATAAGCATGATCTTGAATTTTTACCATCGAAGGGGGCTGGGTACTTGAGGCATCTCTTCGGTTTAATTCTTCCTGTTGCTTATTTATTAATGCCTTTAGCTCTGCCTTTTCCTTCCCCTCTTTCTCCAATTGTTTCCTTAGCTCTGTAATTGTTCCCATGAATTGATCTATGGCTTGATTTTGCATTGCTTTGACAACTTTGGCCACTTCACCTTCTTTCCCTAGTATCGATGAGCCCCCTGTTTCTTCATTGACTCTGAATACTAGTGGGTCTTGCAGAGCAAGAAGATGTATTTCTGCTATATCTGATGCAATTGCTTTTGATTGTGACCCTTCTATAAACTGCTCTCCTATATTTCCCATCCCTGCTACTAATTGTAACTCTTGTTCGTCTGCAGCAGTGAAAGTAGTCTGCTCATCTGTTCTTTCCAAAACAACCTTTGTAGAGGGTAGAGATAATCTGGGCTTCTTCTTTTCTACAGGAGTTATCTCTGTTTTATTTCTCACTAGATGACTTCTGAATAGACCAACAAGTCCACCAGTTCTCCTGCTATTCATTTGTATTACTGATGGGATTATAACCTCCTGTCCTTTTATTTTTATAGTGGTAGGGACAACCATGGGTGCCAATTTATTTACACTTGTTACGGCTAGAACTCTGTCAAAAATAGGAACTATGGCTTGTTCTGGGAGGGAAGACTCCTGAGTAGGTATTGTCACAATCTCCTTCCCTTTTTTTGTACTCTGGTTTTTGGAAACTTCCTGGGAAGTGCTTGGCGCCGCTTCTATTCTGAGGTGAGCACTTTCAGAAGGCCTAACCTGTTGCTCTACTATATCTATAGTTTTGATAGTGACTTCCATTAGATCAATACCCTATTCTTCTATCAACTCCAACAAGGGGTCTTCTTTGACCACTTGTCCTGCTCCTGGTATAATAGGTGCCACAACATCTACTGAACCTTCTCGAAGCCTCCTTAGTTCTGCAGGGTAATCATAGGCTTCATAAACCTGCGTGCTACCTCTTTTTTCTGGAGGAAATTTATCCCATACTACCTACAAATCTAATCCTTTCTCCATAGCTTCTAACAAGATTTCTTCAAAAGCATCTTCCCGGTGTCGTATTCGAGCATATTCTCTCTTTTCCATCATTTTGTTGTACGTTCCTTTTGGGTCATAGAATCTCCAAGTTATTTCATCGAATCCCATGTTATCTAATTCGAACATTCCTTTGAGCAGGGAAGGATATCCAACAAATACAAAATCCCCAAAATGGCAGGGAACATCGAGCCAGGGGACCTTACCATGCTTCTTTACCAGTCTCATCTTAGCCTCTTCTGCCACCTGCCTGCATAATTCCAAAGCTGCTAGGGATAACGGGCAGTACTGTGGTAACATCTTAGGAGGGATTTTAGCCCCATATAATCTGATATAAGTAAAACCTTCTGTGAAGAAGAAGTCCCCAATTTCCTTCTCTTTAATAAAGGCTTTTACCCCTGGCCCTAATCTCTCAAGAACTAGCCCAGTTAAAGCCCAATGAATTTCTACCATGAAATGATCGTAGAACCAGCCCATGTGAGTTCGTCCTTCATGTATTCTCTAGAAGCTACTCTGAACATAGGGGTTGTCGATGGCCCATACTCATTTACGGGCTTCTTCTCCTAATTGTCCTGCTATCATATGGATAAAAATTGAGTATTGTGAAAAATGGGGCATCTCTTGCCTTTGTTCGAAAATTGCCTTCCTTAATTCTATCATTTCTTTATGCATCTGGGTACTTAATTCTAATTCCCAGGCATAAATTGGGGTGTTATATGCCCTATTGCATTGTGCAACTAAATACAAAACCCTTTTAGTTATCCTATTGAGATCCTGTACTCCCAAAACTATGTTTATCATATCATAGAAATCTTGGACCCATGGCCTAAGAGCATTTTTGTTGATTGGGAATTCCTTATCTATTCTTGCATGCGTATCAAACAAAGTTTTAAAAACTTCCATGTATGTAAACATTCGAGATTGGTGTTCGATTACCTTGTCCACCAGAAAGGTGGTATAATCTATCAATTTGAAAACTTCCTGGATATGCTCGACTTTGATGTTGAACACCGACCGATTCTTATTGTCTCAAAAGGTCCTCGTTCTTTCATCATACGCTACTGCTAGCCACACCATCAAATCTGAGGAGAAGTGTACTTTCAGACATACCAGCTTCCCAAGGTTACTGTTCCATCTATTATTTCTAGGGAAACCCCTGTACTGTAACCTATGAGCTTTATGAAATAAGTCAGCCATTATCCATGGGGTTCTATTATCGCTTTCCATCACTCGGGCGAAACTCTTGATACAAGTGTTGTTGATCTCGTATTGTTGGGCTGAGTTTGGTCTTTTATCCGCCCCATATTTTTGAGAAAATTCATACATGGTGCTATCGAGAATAGGCGGTCCAGATATTACAGAGTATGGTGACCTATCTATGATGAATTTTATGGCCTCCCTAGTGTCTTCAGGTATGAATACGTCTCCCCATGATGCCATTTGATCTTACAGTAGTCGGTCGGGTCTTTCTGTGACTATGCAGTTTGAAAATTTTCTTCTCTCTGTACTTTTGGTATATCAACTTCTGCTCTTAGCTTACCAGGGTAATAGCCTTGAATGGTTTCATGAGTTCATATATACAGGGTGGTGGAATGGGTTCGATAAATCCACATGTTTTGTCATCAATATGATGCCACCAACTATTGTTTAAAATCAACCAAAGAAATTTTGCCAACTCGTCCTTTTTTGGAATTGAGCGTTTATGATGGGTAAAGTCCTTCATCCTACGTGCCCTGGGCCCTTTTGATTCATGTGCCTGTAATCATCAAGACTTCAACTATTTGTCATTGGAACCCTTTTTATCTGACGTGGAACTAAGATGTGTAATGGGGGTGGTTTCCGCTTTGAACCTCATGCCACATCGAACCCGAATGATAACTAAATATTTGGGATTGATTATACTTCGCTCAGGTAACAATCACCCTCGGGATCTTCATGAGATTTGGTCTTTGGTGTGAGTGCCCACTGTTATTATCTGGATACCCTTAGCTTCCTTGAGTCAACCATGATTAAGCGCTACCATCGGATGTTCTTACTCTAGATGATGCACTGTCGTTAGATCCCGATGGTTGATTCATCACTTAATATTTTGATTCACGCGCTACCATTAGATCCTGAAAAGAATTAGCGCAACCGTTGATGTCTTGGGACCTGCATGATTGTTAGTATACCTTTTCTTATATAAACATTTGAAATAACATGGTGTATTAGTCCTTATTTAATCATGATTATCCAATGTTAACCCCATGATTTTTGACCCTAACAACTCGTATTAAGCATAAGTATCATATAATACGTTTACATTTTCTTGCGATCACCGTTAGATCATACCATGGTGGAGGCACGACCATTGGATTTTCCGACCATGTGCTAGGTTTAACATAAGATAGAAGGGGCAGATTATAAAGTATTTAATTAACCAAAAGAAAACCTTTAGATTAAACCTTGATCACTTTTACCGACATATCGGATCTTTGAATCGCTTTATACCTTTGTTTTGCTTTTGATCTTTCACCACCGTCATAGACCTTCGCGTCCGTTGATCTTTGGGCTCGTTCGAGCACCGTCGTAGATCTCCTGCAAGGTGCATATTAAATAACCAAAAAGGGCGTATTATCATATTTGATTAGACTTGGTTTAAGCCAAAGGGGGGGTAATTAGCAATGTATTACACCCTCACTAATACGTAATTAACTTTACCTTTGTCTTTATCTATCATCTTACCATCCATAATTTCGACGCGGCCATTGGATCTTCGATAGCTATTGTCACGGCCATAGATTTTAATCAACCTGCAGGTTAGTTTCCAAGGGGTTCATAATGTTTAACCTTGATTAAGCCAAAAAGGGGGAGATTAGCCAACGTGTTATACCCTTGTTAACCCTATTTAATATTTTAATTAACCTCTTAGGGCTTTTACCTTTTTAATGCATCTTGTATGGGTGCACGACCGTTGGATTAGATTTGGATCGAACGCTGTCGTCCGATTTTCCAAATTAGCTCGATGGTTATTCCAAAGGGGGCGCATACCCTTCAATCATTTTACCATAGCATTTTAATACGTGATTTAATTAAAACAAGCGCTACCATTGATCTTGAGTAAATTTGAGCGCTATCGTCCGATCCGACGGACTAGTTAGATTTTTATCTTGAAGCTTAAGCCCGAGTTGACTCGTTTAATACTTTGACTCTTTGGAGAATGTGCAACCATCGGATTAAGCTTATCTCAAGCGCATTCATCCAGATTTGCAAAGTTGCACTGATTTTAATCACTTATGACCTTAGGTTATAACTTTAATGGAATATTTGACTTTTGACTTAACCTTTAATCATTTTATCAAAGCGCAACCATCCGATTAAACTTGGATCGAGCGCAGCCCTCAGATTAGATCTTAGGTGCTCGTTTGTTAATTTAAATGGGATACGTGCCTTTGAGATTTTAATTAAGCTCTTCATTTTTAGATTTAAATTTTTTGGGTCTTAGACCACGGTGTTGAATTATTCTCCTAATTTTAGCACACCTTAGAACTTAAAGATTTATCATTTGATTTTAAGCTTAAGGGAGAGATTTTTTTTTATGAGGTTCGGAGCTAGGCTTTTAAACATTTGATTAATAATATCCTGCCATATCCTTTATTGAAGACCATGGAGCTTTATTAAAGGGACACACATTATTAACAACCAAGGTTAGACTTCATCAAACCAACCAACGAAAAATTAAGATACTCACACCAATTGAAGAAGTGACCAGTATTATTATCATTTTGATTGAAACCAAAAATTTAAATTTGGGGGTTTCAAAGTTTGAGTCAAATTTGGCTCCTAAAGGGCCATTTATTAAGTGACGATCACCCTCAAAACCTTAGGGAGAAATGAAAAATTGACAAGTTGGCAACTATCACTAAGACTTAGGGGAAAATGTAAAGTTGGACTAATCTTAGGAAACATAGTTTAGGGCTATGGAAATTTAATTTTTTAGATGACTTACGTGGACCATGAAAAATTAAAGGGGAAAGACCTAATACAATGACATGACATGGAATTACGATGAATTATGAAGAGATAATGCATGGTGTGGATAAAAATTATGAATGGATGAAGGTGGATAAATAATAAATGGAATTATGAAGTGGATTCTTAGATGGATATGGATGGTAAAATGATGATCTTATGGTTAAATGGAGATGATAGGAATGAATTTGTAAAGGATACTTTTAAATGAATTGAGCACAAAGGATCAAGACCTACATCTTCCATGACTATGGAGACCCTTTTGGATTATCATGACCCACCTAGAACTTTGCATTTTGGAAACTGACCATCACATCCTATAATTATCTAGACACCTAATATTGACTCCCTCTAAAATATTAGGGGTGTAATATAAGTTGGGATGTTTTTGAAGCCCAACAGGCCCAAACGATCTTAACATACTAAAGACCACAGTTGTGCAATAAGCAAGAAAATAAGTTTTGAATTTTAAAAAAATAAAGGGAAACATGATGCCATAAATGCAACACCAACCATCATTTGCTAATAAAATGTGGCACATGATTTGGGTTATATATGATGTACATTTTGATTTGATGACATAAGTGGCCAACTACTGGATTTATTGCATGTTGTCCTAATTCCTGCACAAACATTATATATGGTTGAGAAACCCTAAAAACTCCTATTTCTTCCATAAATTTCTCATAGAATTGCTCTCTTGCATCAATATTTTCCTTCATTGGGTGCTCTCAAAAAATTTACTACCAATAATCAGCCCATTCAAGTAAGAATATCAAAATGACATCTTCATACTCTATCACCAAAGTCGTAGTGTATGATGAAAATGATAAGAATATCCTATTTCACGATATAGATGCAAGAATCTTGGATACAGTAGTCACAACCAAGGAAGTGACATGGTTAAGTATGAACATTAAGAAAAGAGCTAAACTAGGTATTACTCCATCTAGTCCTTCAAATTTTGCTTTCCATTCTTTGTTGTCCTTTTATGTCTACAACCCAGTACATAATTTTCCTAAACTAGTGTGGGTAATTGCTAAAAACTAAACCAAAGCAAAAAGTTATCCAAAGTAAAATGGGTAGATGTCTTTTTACCCTCAGTGTAGAAGCTTTCATCACCGCATTTACTATGGGATATTTCCCAACTTTCAAACCCAAGGACTTCCATATGGAAGACCAGGCCAATTATTACACCCTGAGTAAAGCCATGAGGTATTTCCTAGAGCTATAATTGAAGAAAACACCATCAGGAAGGAATTTTCTTGAAACCCAAATCCCTCTCACTGATTTCAATAACCCAAAATTATACTCAATGTTAGAATTCATAGCAAGGATTCCTTCAAAAGAGTAGGTATATGGTTGGCAAATTGCAACCACTCAATGTATCTCTAACCCCAAGTTCTATGATACCTTCATTATGGACCAGAGCACCAGGATCATTTTCTTCAATTGGCTAGCCTTCATATATCATAAAATTCATGAACAATTGATCAAGATGAAAAAGGGCACCCAAATTTCCTTTTGATATTGCTCCCACTTATCCTAGGTTTTCTTTTATTTCAAGGCAAAATAAATGTATTTTATGGTAGTCATGTATGAATACGAGAAGGGGAGAAGGTTACCAATGTAGGAGTGGACCTCGGTACTTACCACTGTTGAGACCTATTATAACTTCAACGGGAAATTCTTGGGACCTACTTTGAATCTTATAGATGAAGAAATGGGTAGGCTACCCTCAATGATAAGGAATGTTCTACAAAACCCTCATGTAGAAGAAGGAGACTCATTTGTATTAACACAAGGCATGGTCATCTAATTATACGGGTTCACAGGAAAGCCATTCTTGCTCCTCATTATGTTACAAACTAAATGTTTGCACTAGAATATTGTAGATAAACTTATATATAAACAATAAATTTTTTTCAAGTGTAGGTAGAAAAGGGACTTGCCTCCTACCATTCAAATTTGAAGGTATAACCCTATCAAAAAATCAACACCATGAACAAGTTACTCAGGTTTTGAGGGACCTAGAGCTGGTAGACTTACCATAACAATGGAGGTATAACCCCATCAATAAATTTGCAAAAATACTGGAAATTCTTAATAGTGGTAAAAGAAAAAATTTTGAGAAGACAACCAGGGAACACATAGAGCAATAAAGAAACAATATCGAAGACGAAGAACTAGAGTGGCATATAGAGGAGATGCAGTCATAGCCCCCTTGGCATGATTTTTATGAGAAAATTTCAAATAATGATCCCAAGAATAACCAAGACCACTTCTTAGAATAAAAGACTATTCAAAGGATGTATAAGATCAAGAATGGATGAAATCCAAAATACACACTTTGTGGATCATGATATGTGATACTAACATAACCACTTCAAGATATAGCATCAAGAATGATGATGAATTATCCCTCAAAAATGACCAACACTTGAAGAATGATGAATTGGAGATAAAATTATCCTAATTTTTTGTAGTACTCGAAAGGAAGGAACTATTGTAGAGGGTATTTCTAAGGGAACAAATACAAAAAAGGGTAAAACAATTTTCCAAGTTCCACCACAAACCACCACAACTACATCACACTTCTCTTCTTCTAAAAAGGGAAAAACAAAGGTCTACATGCAATAACAAATAGAAAATTATGTAACAGCACTTGTTGTAATGTAAAAAATAGGTTATGAAGGATAAGGCCTTAGAATAGATGGCCAAGGGATCATTGAACCCATCCAAGTGCAACCAAGAATGAAAGATCTAGCCTTGGGAGTAATAACTACCAGAAGTAGGAGTTTGAGATCATCTAACCTAACTTTTGTAATACTAAGAGAATATGTAGTTCCTCTAACTAGGGCAACATAGGTGTAGACCCAATAGTTAGAATTAGATATAGACTCTGATGATATCCCCCTAATCAAAATATCTAAGAGAATAGTAGAATAGGCATCTTAAGAGAGCACAAAAGAAGAAAAATTAAGAATTTTTAGGATAAGTAATTACCCCTGAGCAAGAAGATAAATAAAATCCCCTCATCAGCTAGATGAAAGTATATCTAAATAAGAAGAGATAGTTGAACAACCATCAAACACTGAGAAAATGCTACATCCCCAATAGGAGGCTTCAGGTATGTCAATTTCTTCCTCCCCTCTTCTTTCTTCTACTAACCCCTCAAAGAAACTTCCTTCCCTTTCTAGTGAACAAGTTGAACAATCTCCTCTCCAGCGGTATCCATATTCACCCTTGTAGCATACATCTTCACCACCATCATCCCAACCACCTCCATCCATTCCAAATGAAACAATCCACACTTTACCTCTCCCAACAGAAATGATTATTGTCCCATTACTTCCATCTACGATATCGATTTAGGTCACCTCTATCCCCTCCATAGCAATGTTCATCACATCACCCACATGTGTAGTTTCCACACTTGTACTAGTCCCATTCTCCTTGGTTGGTTATTTCCTGTTATTATAGTTCCTCCCCACTGATTCAACCGATGCTCATCCTAATATGGCAAAGATCAAGAAATTCAAGAAAAAAATAAAAAAGCATATGACTGGTGGAATGATAAGTGTGCTCAGTCTTCTAAGAGGTCTACCTACTACACAAAAATTATGGCACTAGATCCAAGTACCATGCAAAGGACTAAAATGAAGATCACACCTCTGGAGGATAAGCCAGTGAAATACTTGACCATTAAATATTACCAGGTCAAAATGATAGTCGAATACATCATGCAGCTACCATTGCAAGATGAATTTGGATATGTAAGAGCTCATTTGAATATCATTTATGTCCATAGATACTACTTTAAAAAGAAGTGTAAATGAGTTGAGGAAATAATCAAAGAGCTCAAAGCAACACTAAGTGAACAAAGTAATGTTGAAAAGGCATTGAAGAACAAAGCCAATAAATGGTAGGACTGGTTTCAAGAGATGGCCAAATACAAATAGGAGGCAGAAGATGCCCACAAAAAAAATTAGGTCTTGACCAAACAGATCAAAGACCTCCAACAACAACTTCAAGAAGAAATAACCAAAGCCATGGGTTTCTCAAAGGATGGAGCTAAATAGGCGATAAGAGAAATGTTTGAAGATATCATGGAGATGAGCCTCAAAGCATGACCTGTAATAATATACCTGATAGAAGTAAAAAGGGTATTATAAATAGCATAAGATGAATTCAAATAAGTTGAAGGCTTCCTATAGCTCAAATTTTCTATAGCCACGAATATCCAAGCTCTAGACTAAAATAAAATATGGATGAATGGTAAGAAGAACCCCCAACCAAGAATGGTCTAACGCTAATATCATAGCCATATCCCTATTCAAAAGACATAGGCTTATGAATCAAGGTTGGCAAATCATACAAGACCTCAAAGTTGATACCAAAGGAATACTAAAACATGAGTCTGGTTGAGAAGTGTGGGTTCTTTGGATTATGGGATGAGGATTCTAACCTCTTGGGAGAGGAAAAACTCAAAACCACTTTGACAATAGCCATGGAGGATGAATCTAGAATAAATGAATGGCCAAAACCTATGCAGTAGGAACAGGTTTTTAAACTCCTACAAGATCTTAGATCAAATATTGCATAAATGAGTTGATATTGAAATCTAAGGACCTCTTCTATGAGAATATCTTTGAATTAGAATATATCCATCACCAACTCATAGAGACATCAAATCCCAATAGAGAAACATAGGAATAATCTTGCAAAGCTTACAACAACATCGCTACAAGGTTGCAAGATCAAAGAACTAATAGTAGAACTCAGGAAAATGAGGAGATTCAAGGAGGAGCAAAAGACAGAGCTAAAGGGAAAATAGAAGAAGAAGTTGGAGGAGGCACATCATTAGAGGAATAAAAAGATGTAGAAGGAGAGAAATCCTTGGGTAATCAAAGGAATGAATAATAAGGCCACTCATTCCTCCCTTTTTTTTGTCATCTCATCCATCCCCTTTCCATCTAGAAATTTTCTAGCTATGCATCAACCCCAATTTATCCTTTTTTTGTTATATTTTTTTCTAAGGGACTCCGCTCACCCAATGAATAAAGGCTCTGAATTCTAAATTTTTTCTAATAAACTACCCTAGGAGGAACCAATAATGTAGGTCATAAATAACTACATTAGGAGAAATAAGGTGATGAAGGACCCCTAAAAATTTTGAAGTACCAAAAGAGGTCACAATTCTGTGACATGTCCTCATTCCCTTGGTAAAGGGGCATCAAAAGGGCCAAGTTCCAAGAATTTTCATGGTTCCACAACATTATAGGTTTCCACTAGAGAGGGGTAAAGAAAGGTCTAAGTGTCAAAAAGTATCATGATTATGTGCCATGATAGGTTTTCATTGATGAGGGACAATGAAAGGCCAAAGTGTTGAAAAGTGTCACGATTATATGACATGATAAGTTTTTGCTGGTGAGGGGCAACAAAATATTGCAATGCCAAAAAGCGTCATGATCTCGTGACATGATAGGATTCATTGGCGAGGAGTAACAAAAGGCCAAAGTTTCAAAAGTGTCGTGATTCTATGACATGATAGGTTTACACTAGTGAGGGGTAACGAAAGGTTGAAGTACCAAAAAGTGTTATGATTTCATGACATGAAAGGTTTCCACTGACGAGGAGCAAAAAAAGGTTGCAGTACTAGAAAGTATCATGATTTTGTGACATGACATATTTTCACTGGCGAGGAACAAAAAAAGGGTACATCACCAAAAAGTTTCACAATTCCACGACGAGTCATGTTTCTATAATGGATTCGGTTCACCATGGCCATTGCAAGATCAGTGAAGATAAAACACATAAAAAGAAGGATAGAAAAATTATATTCAAGAATCACCTCCACTATCGACCCATGCACATGGAGAAATCAACTTGTAGATATAGATTGAGTATTTTATTCTTCTTCGGACCAATGATACTACACGATGCTTATACCAGATCGACCATCTATCATTTTGTTGTAACAACTTTAAAATAAATATAATTTTATATTTTGAAATATTGAACCATCGAGGGATTTTTTTTTTGGTAGATAAGATACTATAGCATTAATACCGGGTTTTACAGGTTGACCCAAAACCTTTTACAAAAATCAGCCCAAGGCTGTTGATGAACATGTCCTTACTAAGGATCCTATATATGTAAAATATACATGTCACCAAAGCCATTATATATTGTAAGACACATAGCCTGTTATCAAACAGAAACTTCCCATACAACATTTTGGGTATACCCTGAGAAAACACACCTGCATCATAATTACAAAAAAATAAACAGACACAGATCCCTTCCTTGAAACAGTGGAGAAACAAAAAGTTGCAGACACACATAGTAAAGTACTGAAAAAACTCCCACAAGCTCTGTATTGACAGTTACTCTTAATAATTCTTTGGTAATTGCTTTCTTCCGTATATGACATGCTTTGGGACCACATCTCATCTTGGCCAATCAGCCTTGGAGAAGTGAACCTGCTGGCTACATTTATGGCGATGGCTATCTGGTGGTCCACGTGGCTCTGGTTCAAAGTCTTATATTGTCATTTCTTTCATTCCCTATGATTATCAACCAACCTCAAATTACTAAGACAACTAGGAGCTATGTTATATGACATGTGACTATCCCCATTAGTCTTTGTGGTATTTCCAAGTAGCATCCACCAAGACTGATAGCTCAAATAATTTTTATTGTGAGTCCATTTCAAAAAAGAGACAGGAATACTCATAGCCTTCGAACTTACAGTGCCTTACCTGTTGGTAAATTTGACTATCATTCTTTGCATTCTTATTGAATTAGCTCCTCTACTTCACTCGGGAAACCGTGTTCCCATTTGAAAAGTCTATCACCATCGACACCCAAATTGGCTAGCTTATCAACAACTTTGTTAGCTTCCCAAAAGACATGTTGGGTTTTTCTATCATGTCTTCCCTAGAAAAGGATCCTAGCCTCTTCAACAATTGTTTTAATCCTCCAAGGAGGTGTTTTCCAATTATTGAGTAGATTTATAACATGCATATAGTCTCCTTCTACGATCAAATTGCCTTTTAAGTGTTGAGTCATTTGAAGGCCTCTCCACATAGCTTTAGCTTCAGCTTCATTGTTCATCCTTGTTCCCAAATATTCATAAAATGCAAGCATCATATTCCCATTATGATCTTGCACAATACCACCAGTGCCTACTCTTCTAGAATTTTCCTTAGCCACTCCATAAAAATTAAGCTTAAACCAACCCGTAGGAGGTGGGGACCACTTAACATTGGCTCTATGGTTGACTACCCTAGGCACAGACTCATCTAAAAAGGTTAAGCTTAAATATTTAGCAATCGTTGTCTCCTGTAGATGAGGTTTAAGGCTATCAAAAGGGATAAGGTTCACATTCTCATTGGCAAAGGATAGGATCCTGGCAATGATAGTTTGATGATCATGGATAGACTCATTAAAGACTCTATGGTTCCTTTCTAACCACACCTACCAAAGATAGTGATTGAGACAAATTTTCCACATGTATCTAAGTCTTTGGCTTGAAAAGGGGCAGGGCCACTGGATGAACAAATCAAGTACGGTGGCTGGTTTAACCTAGGAAATATTAAAGGCTTGAAAAACCCCACTTAGGACAGTCAAGAAAAAGGGCATGCAAAGAAAATGTGATAAATTGTCTCCCAATTAGCCCTACATAGATAACATCGATTAGTGATACAAATACCTTTACGCATGATATTATCAATGGTTAGAATTATTCCTTGGATAACCAACCATGAAAAGACTGCAATTTTTGGAATTAATTTTTTTATCCAAACTAAGTCTTTTTGGAGGACAAAATCCTCGTCATCAAGTAGAAGCTTGTAATATAATTTAAAAGTGAACTACCCATTTTTCGTAGGAGCCTAGGTCACTTGATATTCCTTGGGTCTCATGGGGATAAATTGTTGCTCAAGAATGTTACAAAGATATTATAAATAATAGTATCAACCTCTTATTTAAGGGTCAGCTCTTAGGTGTTTACAAGTTGTATGAGTTAATACTTTTAGAAGGAGCAATGCAATAAATATCTTTGTTTAACATTTGGTTTAAATATCTTGAGGACAAGTATGTATGAATGGATGAATGTTTCTAATATGGCTAAGTAGATGTGCATAACATTAATTATGATTTTTGGATTTTTGATGTTCATTTCATTAGTTCTACAACTATTAATTTTTAAAATATAAGTAGTGATTAAAAGTGTTATTTGTATGGTAAATAACTGGTTGGTCTATTAGGATATTGTAGTATTTAATCGCTTGCATGGTTTTCTCTCATTTCTTGTTATTTCTTAATCTACACCATATCAAGTTCTAGCTCCAACTATATTTACATTCCTTTCAAGCACTCTCTTATTTCCCCCTGGTTACTTTCTAGCTAGTTAGAACTTCTCAAAGGAACCAACCTTCTCTAGATATTGGACCAGTTAAACCTCATAGTTTAACCATTCATTCAATGTTGGACGTGTCTTGGCTGTAATAACCAATCATAGGTAGATATTGGACCAACAGTGTCTTTCTATGTTCAGGATGTAGGTACCTTCCTATGTTCAGGATTTAGGCACCTTATTGTATTTAAGATGTAGGCACCTCTTCCTTGTGGGAAGTAGGCACCCTACCCTTGGCACAGTGTAGGTGCCTCCTACACTCATCACGATCATCTTTAAAATATATTCATCCTTAAAAAATATTATTCTTTTCATACAATGCTAGGTCTATATGGGACCTTGACTTAAATGTATAAAAGGATGAGCAAAAATTTGTAGCTACACACATATTCAACTAAAAACACCAATCAAGTAGAGAAGCCTCATTTTTCATTAAATATATACAATAATCATACAAAATCTATTTCTAATGTTAATTATGCCAATGCAACATCCTCACAAATACAAATAATATGAGCATTTTCAGTTCTCATCATACCCCCATACCTAATAATTGTCATGTCCTCATATCATAGGTGATTAGTACTACCCTATTTTGACTATGCTACCTTTGGATCTAGGAATTATCCCTTGCTTAGTTTCTTGCTCATTTGTGTCTATTCTATCATATGGGAGCTTTTGGTAGTGGCTTCCAAGGGAGGGTGAATCTTCCCCATTGAAATTTTAGTTTAGCCTACTACCATAGGAAATGGTCCTCAGATAGACACACTGCTTCTTTAACCTCTAGAGTCTCCCACAACTAAAACTGAGATATGTCAACTAGTTGAAATTTTAGTAGGGCTACTACTTGTGGGTCTCCTACTGGTGCATATTTTTGTGTAGCTTCCTCTTTGGGATCCTTAGGCTCTTGAGGCAGTGTTTGCCCTTTATTTCCTAGTGGTGGCCACATAGGCTCTTTATCAAATAGTCCCATTCGATAAAAATACTTGATCATTGATGGTGTTATTAGGAATGATACTGGGACATCAATCAATAGGAATACCTAGTGTGATTATATATTATTTATTTGCTAGGTTGATATGGATGACTAATGCTCTCTCCATTTTCTTTGTGTAGATACCTAAAACACATCATGTCGAGGGTGACTACTCATATGGACATGCTACAAGATCATATGGAATATCTTGGACAAACTCCAAGATAGAGTAGCGGTTCTAACCACTCAATTTGGGATCCTTGGCCTAATAAGTCTGAACCACAGCCCAGACCTATGGTTTACAGCTGAACCATGACTGAGACCTATGGTTTATAGTCTAGACCATAGTTGTTATCTATGATCTTAACTGAAGTTCATTTGACCTTCAATCCGAGCCAAATAAGTTGAAACGACCATTGGATCTAGAAGAAGGTGGTTAGAGGGTGGAAGCTTCCATTCCAACTACCCTAATCACCCATTATTGATCTTGGATTCTCTAGGAAGCCACCCCTAGCCCTTGGGTAGTCCTATAAGTACCCCTCAAAATTAGGACAAATGATTAGAGAGAGCATTGGAGATTTGAGCAGCGGAGCCCTATCGAATTGTACACTCAATCGAGTATACTAAGAGAGAGCTATTGCACTTATCCCCTACCTACTTTTCAATATTCATGATGAATTACATTATGGATGCCCTAGGAGTCTAGGAGAGCTAAGAAATGCAAATATGAGAAAACAAAGGCCCATCAGAGTGATTCAACCGCTAAACCTATCATAAGGATACCAAAGGTGACCCTTGAAAATTAATTGGACAAGGAGGTGAAGCCCACTGCCCTTGGAATTGAGGGTAAGCCTATCAGAGTGCTAACCATGGTTGTCAGCCACGTTTTATAGTGTAAACCGTGCACCAAAGTTGTGGTTTGTAGTAGAGGTATAACCGCCTTCCTATTTCCATTTTTGTCCGGATAATTAGGTTAGATTAGTTGTTTTTATGGTTTAATAGCATTTTAGAAGACTTATGATCGTAGAACTAGGTTAGATTTACATTTTATGCTTATGCTTTAAATAGGGCTTAAATGCTTTCTTTATGCATGTCAATGCTTCACTTTTCATATCTGATCCATGCATAGTGTAGTTGCTACTTTCCTTTATGCTATTACATGAATCTTGATTCACTTTGCATAGCTTAGAAGCATTCTTTATATTTTCTTGATTATGCATGTTAATGGTGTCATTATGCAATTTACCTAAAAGGGCCTCATCATGAGAGGCTGCCTATCCTTTTGACATTCTTGTGTTGTTTCTTGACCGTAGGGAACAATTTCAAAGGAGAGAAAACCATCAAGTTCCTTCCCCATCATGAAGAAGAGGGCATCTCCACCCTAGAGCAGTTCATGCCATTCTGAAAGGCATTTGGAAATCACACCTCCCCTTAAGAGGGAAAAGAATTGTACACTCCTATTGTCATATTGTATAAAAATGAATATCCCTAATATGGATGTACTTGTAATAGGATTTTGGCTTTGAATACAATGGAATAAAGTGTTTTCTTTCTTGTTTCATTTGTTGTCAATTTTGTTTTCTTGTATGCATGCTATATCTTTACCATTTATCACAATAGGAGCCACCATTGGGTGTGACCCTTTTTGGTGGTTATAGAGGCGATCACGGTGGCACCCCACATTTTTAGGATTTGACTATGCTTTGTTGGATTTTGTATTTATAGGTATAGACCATAGCTATCAGCTGTGACCCAACAAGTGAACCACAGGTAGAAGGTGCAATTTACAATCATAATCGCAGGTCAGACCTACGGTTTCCTACTAACAACACAAACAACCAATTTTAGAATTCTAGACAGTGCAGGACATGAGGTAGGTCCTTTTTCTAGACCTCTGTCACTTTTTTGTTCTCTATGTTTTTATAGTAGGTCAAATTCGAATGCAAATTAGGAAAAGAACTAAAAAAAAATGGTAAATCAATTGTCCTAGTTTGCTTTCGTACTTTACTTTCACTAGAAAGGCACTGTTGGGAACAACAGACCTCTGATTGTAGTCCACCCTAGGCTATAGCATGCTTGATAGATATGTGTTGATGGTTTTCATGTGTGATGCACGATTAGTGTCCATTTAGCATCATAATTTGCATAGTATTAAAGAGCATCTAGAGTAACTTGCATTTTTTGAATCTAAAATGTCTTTCATTTGCATAGCATTTAGAAAATGAGCATGTGTGCTATATGATGCATTTCTTTTATGTACATTAAAAGGAACCACACACACCACAAAGCACTTAAATGCTAGTGAGTTGGGCTTGACATCCAACCACTAGTAGGGTTCAATGATGGTGGGCGTAACTTCCATCCGTTGGCCCAAATCCTACGAACCCTTGATATATAGACCAATACCGGATCTAGGAACCATTCGTAGCCTAAAAAATTTGCATGTACTCCTCTTCGGAGGGTATAACACTGACTGGGTGAGATTGAGTGAGGATCTGGCAGGACCTATGCTCCTTGTCCGGGTGTGGGCTTCATTACCACACATGGGGGATTTATGTGACTTGGAGTTCATAGCAAAGTTGTCGAGCTGTGAGCGTACAGGTGAAATCCATTAAAACAAAAATAAAATCCAACAAGTTTTGAAAAACACGATAAGAGTTTCTACAACTGATACAACATATGTTGAGAACACATCAAACAGTTTAGGGCTCAACTTTTAAAATATAAATGAGAGAATCACATTGTTTACTTTGCATGCTTCTTTATTGCTTAATACATCGAGATAAGGCCCTTGTTGAGGCCATAATTTTTAGTAAGAGAGGAAACCTCTCAAGTCTTGTTTAGTCGGTTCATCCTCACGACTAGGCATGATAGAGCTCAATCACGAGATAGTGAGTCAGAGAGTTCATGGAGGGGCTCTGAATGCTCCTGATGTTCTCCTGAGGATCTTTCAAACCTCATACACCTCCTTGCTAGGTGTCACACTCATTGTGCACCTAAGGATCCAATCCTCCAAGCACAACCTTCTGAGAGTCATCGCGAGCTCCCTTCATCACGCAGGGGGTTCACCCATACATATCATGGGGTCTCTTCACATATGGTGAGAACCCAAGTCAATAGATATTTGTCTAAGGAGATAGAGAGTCATAGATTGTACTCCACAAGTTAGTCCTATAGGGAATATGAGTCTCATGTAGCCCATGAGAGGCAACTACTCCAAGACCAATTGGAGAAGGCATGTCGTCAGCATAAATACCTAGAGCATGAGTCCATAGAAAGAAAGAGAGCACATCAACAAAGGTTGGATGAGCTCCAATGGCATGAAGAGAGGATTTACCAATAGAAAGCATGTGAAGAGCAATCATGTGAGGTGATTCTGAAAAGAATCTCATACCTAGAATGTTCAGGCAATAAGTCAATGCTACGCACCCAGTGCATCGTCAAGAGTTGCCACTTAAGAAAGTAGATAGACATGCTTATACATAGATAGACATACCTAGGGTTATTAAAGAACAACCAAAAGAGACATCTAGGGATCACATGCGTAAGCGTGAGGTAGAGAATAGTCAATTTTGATAGGTGAGAAGTATCAACGCTTGAAGGTCATCACAATCCTTAGGGCATATACAGTTTATTCCACCATATAATAAACCTATGATTACTTTCCATAAATAGGAAGTTAAACTTGTCCCTGTCAAGGAATCTAATCCTCCATTGCATATCATAGTGAGGATACAACATATTGTGTATAAGCAAGTGTTGGTAGATACAGGATCATTGATTAATATCATTACCACCTCAACATTCAAACATCTCAAAATTCCACTTTCTCACATCAAGGAAACAAATTTCATATTGCAAGCCTTTAATTATGTGGAATCCCCTACAGTAGGAACAATAGTCCTTCCCATAGAGGGGATAAAATATTATTCCTACATTGTGCTACGTTTTAGAGGGATCAAGACAGTATAATCTACTGCTTGGTAGACCATGGATAAGAGCCATGGAGTGCGTACCATCAATAGTGCATCAGTGCATTAAGTACACCCATGGATGTGAAGTTCATGTAGTTGAAGCAAACCCAGATCCCTTCAAGTATTATAAGCTTGAGGATAATCCACAGGAACCTGGTGAGGTGCCTATCCATATGCAAGCTAAATTGTATGAGCCTATCCAAAGTGTGGACGTAGCTTCGCAGACGGTGTTGGAATTACCATCCCCACTACTGTCACCTATGGAGTCACCTATAATTCCTGCACTCTCGACATCGCTTAGCAAGGAAGGATTAATGAATGCCCTTATGAAGTTGCTCACATTTGCTTCGAAGGTATCATTGGAAGATATTCATACTCCTGTCAAGGAGAAATAACCTAGCATGATCATGGAGGTACCTGAGTGTATCACACCCTCTTCATCCATCATGTCACCATATAGTTCTTACAAGGACTATGGTGAATACAAAGAGGTTATTGAGGCTAGTATTATGATGTTGTCCACCATAGAATCCACTAAAGATTTAGGTTAGTTATTTATCGAATCTCCACCTACGGATCTTATCCTAGAGACATCGTATGAGCATGAGGAAATTTCAGTTATCATGACTGAAGTAGAACAACCTTAGTATGTTGATGAATTACCCATGATGCATGCAGTTGTGGAGTTTTCTCACGAGTTTTTGGGGATGGTCGAAATTAGGACAGATGATAAAGTGATTCTTAACCACATAAAGCAGGAGATGGGGCAATGCAGTGGTGTTTCCATGTTTTCAAAGCCATAACTTTTGAAATTAGTCACTCTCGACTCATTTCTCATGGCACCATCTCGAGAGCACAAACAAGTAGGTTCCTCACATCATATTGGGGGTACTAAAAGTGACACAATTCAACACAACGAAGTGAAACAAGAGGTTGAGTTGAGTCATATGCATGAGCATGTGGGCAATATTGACGAAGTGTGTTATCAAGAATCATCCACATCAACTCAATTGAAGGAAAAATGTGATTTGCAATTACCTAATGGATCCATAGCATCTGCTTTTTTGTTTCCTTCAAATGACAAAGGTATTTCAAATCAGTCATTGGAAATACATATGAATTCTTTGTCAGTATTGCGATCCATTTTAAGCCATCTAGAATGGATGGAGCATCGAATGGATGAGCAAGATAAGTCATTGCATTTTATTAAGAACCAGATTGAAAATATGGAATTACAAAAACAACCCTTACCTGAGGAAGAATCGCTTCCTGTGTAAGTACAGGAAAAACCTTAGCGAAAACAAAAGCCCTTACAACCAACCCAACCATTGGATTCTCAAAGCAAACCAATGTGGGGCAAGAGCCCAAAACAGTCACAACATAATGGGACTTCGTTACAAGAGTCTATGTTTGATATCTTTCAAAAGCTGCAAGAGGCTAAGGTCATCACCTTGCCTAATGTTATCCCTTTGAACCCAAATAGATTCAAAATATGTGGGTTACAGGGAGCATCACTACTGTCTCTACCACCAAATAAAGGGTCATGGCATTCGATATTATCATGAATTTAAGAGTGTGGAGCAAAATTTGATAGACAAGGGGGTTTACCATGTAGATGGTTCACTTAGAATACCCCAATATGATGAAGAGGAGGTCACTTCTCCTCATGAGCATCCTCAGAGTAGTCAGTCGCCTCGTAGGCCCATTAGGTCGGTGCAACGAGTAGTTTCATTTCAGATGACTACTCTAACTTTGTTTCAAAAGTTACACGAGGCACAGACATTCATATTACCTGAAGTTAAGTGTAGGGCATCCGAAACTGGGTCACCTAATAGAGGTCCCTTTTGTGTGTATCATCGAGTGCATGGACATGACATTCGGAGTTGCCAGTCATTTAAGAGGGTTGTCGAAGACCTGTTGTGGCCATTCCACAACTAGCCCCAAATTTGGGGACCCACCTTAAAATTTTGTTTTTTGAGGAGTTTTAAATGTTATTTTTGGTAGATTTCACGGTTTAACACTGGCTAATGTTTTCTTGTTTTGCTAGTTTGCTAGTGTTTTAGGTTGATAGGTTTTGTTTATTTTGATTAGTTTTGAAGTTTTCCTTTATTGTGATTTTCAATGAGTAAATTTTTTAAATTAGTTATTTGATTGCTTTATTAAAAAAAAAAAATTATAATTCTAATAAGTATATATGTATATATATGTTTATTATAATTATGAAAATGAAACATTCAAAAATAATATATATAATATATATATATATATATTAATAAATAAATAAAATATATATATATAAAAAAAAAAAAAGAAGAAAAAAAAATTATATATATATATATATATATATATATATATATATATATATATTATAATCTAATAAATCAAAATAAAAGAAAAAGTAAAAAAATATATATAATAAACAAAGAAAGAAAAGATTATACTATATTATATTATATAATATAATAGAATCTAATCTTTGCATGCTTGTCTGACGGTTTTTGGCTTTAAAAGTAGTTAGTTTAAAATTTTATTTTAATTTTTTTCTTTCTTTAGCTTTTAGTTTTATTAAGTTTAAAAGCTAATTAAGTTTGTCTTTTGGTGCAGGTAGTCCACGTGATTGCAAAAGTGTTGAAAAGGAATGTGAAACAGTTTCTATAATAGGAGAGATTCCATGACAAGAAGGTGCCAAATGGCACCAACCTATTACATGCACAAAATAAAGTAGTGCCATCATGCTTTTGGCTATTACGTAGCCAAAGAAGAGGGAAAACTTTGGAAAATGAAACAAGAGAAAAAAAATAGAAACAAAAGGAAATGAAAGAGTTTTTCTCCCAAATTAAAAATGAAACGTAAGAAAGCAAATGAAGGGTTTTTCTCATCGAAGGAAAGGAAAAGTCATATTGAAAATCTGAAGAGTTGAAGAATGGAAACGAAGGGGCATTTTGGGAAATGGAAGAGTTGAACCAAAAATGTTAAATATGGCATTCAAACATTGAAACAGGGTTGGAAAATGGTTTTTGAAAACAATATTGCAGGAGTACTCTAGATTTGTTTTTGTTGAGCTGTTTTTCCTTCCATGGCTGGACCTTTTGAAGGCCACATGCTGCCGGAATGTAACAGAGGATATTTTTAATGCAAAAGCCTTTTCAGAAATTTGGATTTTGTTTGTCAAAATAGGAGGAGAAAATTTTCTGCATGCTGGATTTTCATTGTCTTATTTTTTTTGTTTTCAGATTTCGAATTTATAGATAATGTTAATGCCATTTTTTTTGGTTGCATTAGGCGAATATTTGGGATCTGAAATTTATGTTTGTACCTTAGGAGCTAGCACCTGTTTTATTTTGATTGTGTGAATGCAGGTTGGAATATAATAGGTTGCATGTAAGAGTTTCTCACAGCTTCGGTTTTGTAGGACGGGGTGCCATCAAACTGGAAATGCTTTGCATATGTCTGTTTTCAGCATTTAAATTTATTTTTAGATTTTATTTTCTGTTTTCAAAATTTTCATTTTGCATTTTTTTTTAAACTTTAGGCATTAAAATAAAAATCATAAAAAAATAAAATGATAAAAATAATTATATGGCTGTGAAGAATGATGTAAAATCTATCATACGCAACAGATTCGGACTCATTCCGAGATCATTTTGATTTTATATGAATTTTTGAAAATGACTGTTTGATGCAGATTTTTATAATTTCGAAAATTCATATTTTTTTTATTTTGAAGCCAAATCAGATTTTTTCAGCTTCATACGTTATTTGCAAGCCTATGATGACATATCCTTCATGAAAATTTCAATTTCATTGAAGGGGTAATGTTTTATGGCATTTCATAAGCTATCCATTTTGGGGTCCTAAATTGCCTTCTCTTTATAAAAATTCTGATTTTATGAAAGAGGGGTAATTTCTGCACTACATAGAAGATCATTATTTCAAAGCACTAAATTATTCATCTTTGTGAAAATTTAATTTCATTTAAGAAGGATAATTTGAAGTGACATTTTAAAGCCCTTATTTTAAGGCCATAAATTATTGCCTCTTTGTGAAAATCAATTTCACCAAAGAGGGATAGTTTATTGATCACATTGAAAGCTATCTTAATCTTCATGATAAGAAGCTACATTTGGAGCCTATTCATCATTTCGGATTTACATTCATAGATAGATTTTAATCTTTACTTTCATGTTTAAAGTAGGATTTAATGCAAGGTAAAACTTGATTAAAATCCACTTAATAAGGAAGATAAAATCTACCTTAAAATCCTCAAGATAAAAGGAACTAAGGCACTACATCGTGGTCATATGAGGGCCAATTCACATTTATTTTTTATTTTGGTTTCATGAACAATCATTAAAGTAGCATGGTAAAATAAACCAACATTGCCCCTTGTTTACAGTTACTTGCAATCACTAAGGTGTTCCAAGCATTTAAATTGATATATCTTTATTTGAGATTACTAATACACATATGCAAATGCTAATATAGCGGAGACCTTGGAGAAGTTGTTTGTTTAACTTCTTTGCAAGAGAGGGTTTTGGAATCCAAATCCTAAGGGAGAGTGTAATTTCACAATTGGGTGAAATTAACACTCAACATTTTGGCGCTAGAAGGAGGGCCTGAATTGGTTTATTTTAGTGTGATTTTAAATGCTATAGGGATTTAAATTTTGGAATATTTCATGCCCTATGATTTTCATCTTTAGCCCTCTTTTAACATACAACATTGTAGTGTTAAAAGGAGGACATGAATTGCTATGCATTGTTCTAACGCTTTTGAATTGGTCATACAGGAATGATGTGATTTGATTTAATTTTGAAAGTTTTGAATTGCTAAATATTTCAAGTTCATTTGATTAGCATCTTTGGTTTCCTCTAACACTCACATTTGGTAGAACTAGGAGGATCTGAATTGATTTATTTTATTGCCATTTAGATGCTAAATCATTCATGTCACTTGAAATATTTATTTGCAAAACATTGGTCTTGACTAACGAGGTTTTGTTTCCATATGATGACTTTCATTGATTCTAACATTCTCTATGTTTGATGATGCACTATTTCTAATCTATTTACAAATTTGAGAATGTTATTTGATTTCATGGTTAATGGATACATATCTCTTGGTTGATGCTAACATGATGATTCATATGTGAGATTGGTTAGTCATTTCATGCTTCTTTGTAAGGAATCATTTTTCCTAAAATGTATTTGTTTCCGGTATTATGCTCTTCACTTGCTTGTGATGGTGATCAACAACTCCCCCTAGGAGTATGCTCTTCACTTGGCATCTGTGATCTGGTGAATCGAAACTATTTTACATTTTTAGAGTCTCTTTGCCATGTTTTGTTTCCTTATTTTTATTGATGACTAACAAATTGGTTTTTGAAGTTATCCTTTGAGTTTCACTAATGGCTACAACTACTGGAAAGTGGTATGGGGTACATGGTAATCCTTTAAACATTAGTGGAGATGCTCATGACTTACCCAAGAACGTAGAGAAACTTTTGCCCAAGTTCAAGCACAATGGCACAACATTAGCCGAGGATCACATTCAAGCCTATGTGGATATCCTAGTTAGATGGAATGTCGAACATGAGGATGTGGCATGTAGATTGTTTCCTGGGAGCCTAGATGAGGTGGCATATGATTGGTACATCAATTTACCCACTAGCTCTATTACATCTTGGGCCCAATTGGAAAATGCTTTTATCAATCAATTTAGGTTGCCCATTGATCCTCTCACGATGTATCAACAATTTGCTTCTTGCAAGAGGGAACCTAATGAGCCAGTGAGAATTTTCAACATGAGATTTTCAAAGCTCTATGCGAGATTAATTGCCCCCTATACTATTGAGGAGAGTGGTGCTCTTCAAATATACTTTGGGGCATTGGATCCCTTGTTTTCCATGTTCATTAGGACAAATCCTTTGGTCACTAATCTTGCATCGGCCTACATGGAAGCTATGATTATAGATCAACAATTAAGGCCACAAGGTTATGGGATGGAGCAATTGCCTATGGTAGGACAACTAGGGGCTTGCAATCAAACCTCGATGGTAAATCAAGCATGGGCACAACAAAATTTGATATCAAACATTTTTCCCCACAATCAATTTTACCCTACCATACCCACTTATGCTCCCACATGTGCTTATATGAGTACATCTATCCATCCAACTACTCCATCATGGTTAGAGAATCATGTGGTCACTCATGGAACCATTACAACAAGTGTTCAGGCTTTGTCTGTTGATATCAATCCAACTAATCCTACTACTTCTACCACTCAACCCAAGAAGCTTGTATCGAAAGTAAAAGAGCAAAATAAGGTGGTTAAGAAGTTAGGTAGAGATGTGGTTCCATCACAAAAATGAGCACATCAATGTATGCATCCAAATCATCCTAGGAAGAAAATTCATAATGCTAATCTTAATGATGTTTCATGTTATGCTCCTTCAGGTGATAGAAGAGATTTTGATGTGACTTACATTGAAGTAAATGCCTATTCAAAATATCTTGAAGAGCATGAAGATTTTGGAGAAGAAATTCTATGGAAGGGTAACAAGAAGTTGGAATCAAAAGATCAACATTTTATTTCGGAAAGAAAATATTTAGAATCATTACCCCCAAATGAGGATTTGGATAAACAAACCTATGAGGATATGATTTGGGCATTTGTACTCGCAAAGGAATATTGGAGTGACTATATGGAGCAAGATGTGAAAATTGATCCCCTTATAGAAGCTCCTAAGCCATCAAAAGTGGTTGAAAGTGAATTTGAAAGAAAATCAATAAATGAATTTGAAGACATAACCGAATTTCACCACTTGTTCTTGGAAGATACTTTGGATGATGTCGTTGAAATTGATGGTCAAAAAGATCCACACCTTCCAAATTGTGATAGAATTGAATCATGGGTTACAAATTTGGATTATGATAGCCTCACCAATTTGAATTCAAGAAATAACCCACTTTTGGAAATAATTGAACCATCTAAGGAAGGTGAAGATGAATTGGATGAGAAACATGTTGATGAATCAAAATATTATGAAGAAGTAATTGAACGTCACAACTTGATTTTGGAAGATGATTACTATGATTCTTGGAAGAAATGGGAAGAATATGCTCAATCTAAATCTTCTAATGAATTTTTTGTGTCAAGTGATGTGCAGGACAATACAATTGCTTCCTCACATGAGGATATCACAAATCTTGTACAATTTGAGAAAGTTTTGGAAGAGGGATTCGAATCTCATAAAATGTGGGAAAGCGATAAGGATTCTACAACCATGAATCAAGAAGGAGAATCATTTGCTTTGGGTTCCTTTGAGGGAAAAATAATTGAGTATCTTGATCCACTTATTGGTTCTACAATGTCTATGCCATTTCAAAATGAGGAAATTTCAGAACCTGAATGGTTTGGGTTTGATATAACCGATGATCCAATTGAAAATATCATGTTATCTAAAATAACCCAAGTAATTGATCATGGAGATGTGTTAGTTGACCCATCCCTAGGTAGACAAGACTTATGGTTTGAAAAGGATGGACATGTTTTTAATTGGGTGCCTAACTTTGGTGTCTTTGATAAACAGGTCATGGAGAAAGAACAAGCGCTACATGATGATGATAATGAATGTCATGAGAAAAAAGAGGAAGTTTCAAATCCTCTCCAAGTAATGGTAAATGGAAAAGTGCCAAAGGTAAAATCTCACCTTTTAGGTTCCACCATTCGAAATGCAAGTGAAGGTTTGTCTAATGGATTGATGGATTTAAATACTATCAATGATGAAATGTCATTTGTGGTTGATGAAAATTTTGACTTAATTCCTCCTCACACCACTAATGATATTGCTTTATTGAATGAAAATGAAGTTGGTATGCTTGAAGTGTTAAATCAAGTTCATAATCAATTAGTAATAGAATCTAGGATAAAAACTTATGATGATGCTCATTTAATAAATATCCTAGGTGTTTGCAAACGGTTACATGAATTTGATTGGTCTACAGATTTGAAAAATGATTTGGCTTTAAAATTTTTAGAAATAGGCTCTAGTTTGCAAGATCTCATATCTAAAAATGAAAGCTTATTTCTACATCATAAATGGAATTGTGAAATTGACATCTTAAAGAATAAACATGAAAGAATTGAAGATCAATTATTGTATAATCAACTTGAGAACTTGAAACTCCACCATAAGATTATTAATGGAACTAAATCAAATTGGTATGGTGAGAGGGGTAAGATGAATATTGTTGCATTGTTTGGTCTAATCTTGTTTTTGTTGGGTTCCTACAAATTTTGGCATGCGTATCACGTTATATGTCTCTTGAAATGTTCTAATCATGTTTGGGATCCTGGAAAGTGATAGTTCAAATTTTTGCACCATCTTGTACCATATTGTACATGTGTATATAGTTTTGGTTTTTGCTTTTGTGCTTTGTCCATGATTTTTGGGTTTGGATTTAGTTTTGGGTTGTGTTTTTAGTTTTGTGTGTTAGGTTGTTCCCTTGTTTTGAGGTGATGTTTTGTGGTCGCTAACTTTTGGTCTCTAGCCCGTTTGCGTGTTTCTTTGCTTAGTAGGGGGAGCACCTGATTTGAAAAGCTGATGAACCCGAGAAAAGGGGGATGAGTTATTTGGTGATCATGCTCAGATGTTGGGACTAAAATGGTGGAAAGTGGAACAATGAAAGATTAGCCCAAGCTCCACATGGGACCCACACACACATTAAATGGTGTTTCTAGAAGTAAGAAGGATGAAGTTGTCTTGATTTGCAACCTAGGTGAAAATCTCACATGCTCTACTTTGACTTTCTAACCTAGTGAGACTTGATGCTTTTGCAAGAGTTCCATTAGTATAAGCGATGCAACAGATTTCTTGGAATTTGTCATCTAGTTCAGGACAACTCCACCGGGGCTATAGACGCTTGACTGGCTGTGGGGCCCTGGCTAGGCAAAGCTTGATACTTAGAAAGAGAAATAAAAAAAAAATAAAAAAAAAAGAAAAAAAAAAAAAAAGAGAAAAAAAGAGAGAGAATGAGTAGTAATCCACCTAGGATAGATGGACTTTGCAAAGCATTAAGCGAACACACGGGTGAGTTAGATAAACCTCACCGGGGCTATAGACGCCTGACTAGTAGTGGGGCTCTGTCTGTAAAAGTCTTCACTTTATGAGTTGTACTTCATAGCCTAATGCAAAAAGAGATGATGGAATCTGGAGGATTTTTAGAAATGCGGAAATGAATCACTTTTGCACACACTGAGCAAAGGCAGATGGATTAGTTGTTTTCATGCTTAAGCTATTTACCCCCATCTTCTTGGGACGTTGCTAAATCATTATGTCTCACTAATCTTGCGTGTTTTCGTTTCAGATTGGGTTCTTACCGAAATGCTCAGGAGCATTTCCCAATAGAGTCACCATTTGTTGTGGCCATTCCACAACTAGCCCCAAATTTGGGGACCCACCTTAAAATTTTGTTTTTTTGAGGAGTTTTAAATGTTATTTTTGGTAGATTTCACGGTTTAACACTGGCTAATGTTTTCTTGTTTTGCTAGTTTTGCTAGTGTTTTAGGTTGATAGGTTTTGTTTATTTTGATTAGTTTTGAAGTTTTCCTTTATTGTGATTTTCAATGAGTAAATTTTTTAAATTAGTTATTTGATTGCTTTATTAAAAAAAAATATTATAATTCTAATAAGTATATATGTATATATATGTTTATTATAATTATGAAAATGAAACATTCAAAAATAATATATATAATATATATATAAATAAATAAATAAATAAAAGAAGAAGAAAAGATTATATATATATATATATATATTATAATCTAATAAATCAAAATAAAAGAAAAAGTAAAAAAATATATAATAAACAAAGAAAGAAAATATTATACTATATTATATTATATAATATAATAGAATCTAATCTTTGCATGCTTGTACGGTTTTTGGCTTTAAAAGTAGTTAGTTTAAAATTTTATTTTAATTTTTTTCTTTCTTTAGCTTTTAGTTTTATTAAGTTTAAAAGCTAATTAAGTTTGTCTTTTGGTGCAGGTAGTCCACGTGATTGCAAAAGTGTTGAAAAGGAATGTGAAACAATTTCTATAATAGGAGAGATTCCATGACAAGAAGGTGCCAAATGGCACCAACCTATTACATGCACAAAATAAAGCAGTGCCATCATGCTTTTGGCTATTACGTAGCCAAAGAAGAGGGAAAACTTTGGAAAATGAAACAAGAGAAAAAAAAATAGAAACAAAAGGAAATGAAAGAGTTTTTCTCCCAAATTAAAAATGAAACGTAAGAAAGCAAATGAAGGGTTTTTCTCATCGAAGGAAAGGAAAAGTCATTGAAAATCTGAAACAGTGAATGGAAACGAAGGGGCATTTTGGGAAATGGAAGAGTTGAACCAAAAATGTTAAATATGGCATTCAAACATTGAAACAGGGTTGGAAAATGGTTTTTGAAAACAAGATTGCAGGAGTACTCTGGATTTGTTTTTGTTGAGCTGTTTTTCCTTCCATGGTTGGACCTTTTGAAGGCCACATGCTGTCGGAATGTAACAGAGAATATTTTTAATGCAAAAGCCTTTTCAGAAATTTGGATTTTGTTTGTCAAAATAGGAGGAGAAAATTTTCTTCATGCTGGATTTTCATTGTCTTATTTTTCTGTTTTCAGATTTTGAATTTATAGATAATGTTAATGCCATTTTTTTTGGGTTGCATTAGGCGAATATTTGGGATCTGAAATTTATGTTTGTACCTTAGGAGCTAGCACCTGTTTTATTTCGATTGTGTGAATGCAGGTTGGAATATAATAGGTTGCATGTAAGAGTTTCTCACAGCTTCGGTTTTGCAGGACGGGGTGCCATCAAACTGGAAATGCTTTGCATATGTCTGTTTTCAGCATTTAAATTTATTTTTAGATTTTATTTTCTGTTTTCGAAATTTTCATTTTGCATTTTTTTTAAACTTCAGGCATTAAAATAAAAATCATAAAAAAATAAAATGATAAAAATAATTATATGGCTGTGAAGAATGATGTAAAATCTATCATACGCAATAGATTCGGACTCATTCCGAGATCATTTTGATTTTATATGAATTTTTGAAAATGACTGTTTGAGGCAGATTTTTATAATTTTGAAAAATCATATTTTTTTTATTTTGAAGCCAAATCGGATTTTTTTAGCTTCATACGTTATGTGCAAGCCTATGATGACATATCCTTCATGAAAATTTTAATTTCATTGAAGGGGTAATGTTTTATGGCATTTCATAAGCTATCCATTTTGGGGTCCTAAATTGCCTTCTCTTTATAAAAATTCTGATTTTATGAAAGAGGGGTAATTTCTGCACTACATAGATCATTGTTTCAAAGCACTAAAATATCCATCTTTGTGAAAATTTAATTTCATTTAAGAAGGATAATTTGAAGTGACATTTTAAAGCCCTTATTTTAAGGCCATAAATTATTGCCTCTTTGTGAAAATCAATTTCACCAAAGAGGGATAGTTTATTGATCACAGTGAAAGGCTATCTTAATCTTCATGATAAGTAGCTACATTTAAGGAGCCTATTCATTATTTCGAATTTACATTCATAGATATATTTTAATCTTTACTTTCATGTTTAAAGAAGGATTTAATGCAAGGTAAAAATTGATTAAAACCCACTTAATAAGGAAGATAAAATCTACCTTAAAATCCTCAAGATAAAAAGAACTAAAGCACTACATCGTGGTCATATGAGGGCCAATTCACATTTATTTTTTATTTTGGTTTCATGAACAATCATTAAGGTAGCATGGTAAAATAAACCAACATTGCCCCTTGTTTATAGTTACTTGCAATCACTAAGGTGTTCCAAGCATTTAAATTGATATATTTTTATTTGAGATTACTAATACACATGCAAATGCTAATATAGCGGAGACCTTGGAGAAGTTGTTTTGTTTAACTTCTTTGCAAGAGAGGGTTTTGGAGATCCAAATCCTAAGGGAGAGTGTAATTTCACAATTGGGTGAAATTAACACTCAACAAGACCTAGTCGAACGGGATGAGATCCATGAGTATGGTTCGCTCATTCACCCGTGCTAAAGCATAGGCACACCGATGAGGTCCAATATTCACCTGGGGGAGTTGAGTTCTGTTACTCTTCCTAAAAAAGCTGATTACTCTTCAGTAAGTACCATGCATGCTGGGGGTCTTCAAGGTAGCATACCTTTCCTACCAGCCACACCACATTCGATAAGGAGACACGAGGAATTTAGAGGTATTTCACCTTCCCCACCATGATCGAATAGCACACTCATTGGGGGTATATAGGGCAGCATGCCCTTCCCCAAAAGGCTTCAAGGGTTCCTAAAAACTGCTTGATCAAGTCATTCAAAAGGCTCCAAAGGTGTCTGTAAGCCCTTTGGTCAACCTCAAAAGCTCCAAGGGTTTGATCAAAACCGCTTGGTCATCCCAAATGGCTCCAAGGGTCCCTGAAACCACTTGGTCATGTTAGTTAAAAACACCAAGGATTTGAACATAATCTCTCGATCATCCTAAAAAGCTCCAAAATCTTCTATTAGCCCTTTGGTCAAATGCAAAAGGTACCAAGAGTTTTTGAAAAACTACTTGGTCAACCCCAAAGGCTCCAAGGATTCTCAAAATCACTTGGTCATCCCAAAACACCCCAAATGTACCCATAATCCCTTTGGTCAATCCTAAAAGCTCCAAGGATCCTTAAAAATTACTTGGTTAATCTAAAGGCTCCAGAGGCATGTACTCGTCGTTTGGTCAATTATGAGGATCAAAACCCATAAAAATTATAAAATCGATAAAATCCAAAAAATTTGGTAAAGCATAAAATCCAAAAAAAATTGCATTTGCATTTGAATTTTGCATTTTCATTTTGCATTCACTCATGCATCCGCTACATTATTGCATTGCATATAGGTATTCATCATCCGTTGCATTATTGCATTGCATATAGGCATTCATCATCTGTTGCATTCTGTAATAGAAGGCATTGTGTTTGTCAGTCTTACAAACGATGCCATGTTTGTGTTTAAATCATGCATCTATGCATTTATCATGATCCATCATTCATGTGAGTAATTGTATTTTTCAACACAACGTATAATTTTGCTATGGAGATATACTAAGGTTTTTCGGTCACTCAGTCATACCTAGTGGTCCTATCAAGAATTGGTAGAAAGCTTGCTTTGCTTTTGTAGCTAAGGTTAAGTTAGTATAGCCCTTAGCACATCAGAAACCTATCACTAATAAAAAAAATTAAACAATACTAACAAGGAATATGGGAAGATGAAATCCATGAAGCAGGATCGGGTATCCTGAAGTGAAAAGAAATATTATTGCTTAGCCCTCTATGTGGACGGTATGGGAAATGTTGGTAGTTGGCAAAAGGACAGGTTAGTTCTCTATTCAAAATCCTTTGCTTACGATAAAATGAGCAATATACCAAAGAGATATCCCATATCAATCCTCATGATTGATACCCTAGATCGATATCATAGATCGAATCCCCAGAGTGATATCCCATATTGATATCATAAGATCGATATTCTCAATCGATATACCAAAAAAAAATTTCCAAGTAAATCTCCTCAAAGGAAAGTTTTTGAAGAAAATTATCAAATGTAAATACCGAAAAGTGAATATCAAGTGAAGATCATAAAAACAAGCCTAAATCAAAGTTCAAAGTGAAGTTCAAAGTGAATATCAAATGAAGATCATAAATCAAAAGTTTGAGCAGAGATCAAATGAAGATCCAAAATCCAGTTTGAAGAGAGATCAAATGAATATCCAAAGACAGTTCAAAAAGAAGATGGAATCAACTCCCTTACTTCACTACATATGAGCAAGTATCCCAAAATTTGAAGGATAGAAAGGAATGAGCCTGAATCCCTAGAATTGTTAACACTACTGTACCTTACGCATGACGATATGTTTAACACATTAGCACATCACTTATGAACAAGACCAATGTTTGAATGTGGAAGAGCTAGCTTCAGGTGTCCTGCATTGCCTAGTGTCTTAGTCCAACTAAAATCTAAACTTGAGATTGTATTAGACATTTGTGGAACCCCTATCTTATCAATGGGCTGAAAGAATCCCGCCTGACATTGGGAAACGCTTGTGTCTTATTTTAAAATATTCATTTGCACACATAGGGATAATGAACAGTTAGGTTCTATCCTAGCAAAAGCCTTTTATCTCATAAGTCTAGTGTGATTAGTATGCAAATTTTGATAAGTCTATTAGGGTGTTTGAGTCTCATGGATAACCTCAAAAATTTCTCCCATAACAACAAAATATCAAAATGGCATCCATATAAATCATTAAATTGCAAAGTATCAAACCCATGATACATCATTATATAAAGCACAAGCAACATATAGTATAGATATCAGATGCATATTAGCAATAATATTTAGATGGCCACTAACTATATCGTGCGCATTTTTAAAATTTGCAAAAGAAAATAGAATGACACATTATATCATTCACATCATAAACATTGCACACCATCGCATTTCATATATGAGTGATTAATTTATTACATTCTTATCTTAAGGATTTTCAATTACATTCATAATTTTTATATATTATGTGGTGTCATCCATTAGATTGATAAACATATTTGCATTCATTCTTTATGTTTTAAGTGATTAAAGCATACAGGTTCCTTTACAGTAGATTAGCATCGCATAAATAAAGCATTACATACATTAATGTATGAAAATAAAGCAATATCAAATATGCGTTAAGAGAAAAACATCGCATCCATATGCATCTATCATCAAAAAGTACATCTAAGCATCTAGATCACTGCATATCATTATCATAAATCAAATAGCTATCTAGTGCATGTCATCTATAGATCACATCATATAGCATCAGCATAACGTAAGCATTGCATCCATTTGCATCACATTAACATATAATCAAAAATAAATGAGTACACAATAAATGATCCATAATAATAATCATATCATATACATAATTTGTGTCTTAGAGTACATTGAGAGTACAAAAAAGCCCACAGGCTACAAATATGTAGGTCCTCGACCTTACACCAAAAATTAGATATATAAAAAATGTATCATGTAGCAGTAGAGCTCTAGCTCTAATATGCTCCCCCTGTACCAGAGCTCTCACCACCTCCCTTAGTGCTGTGATCAGGAGCCTGCTCTACCTACTACCCTGTTGACTACTGTGGATCCTGTTGTGAGCCTTGAGTACCACCTAGCCCAAAGAGGCCTAGCACTCATCCAACTGCCCCCTATGTTATGGGAACCTATGTGCGCTAGGACCTATGATTGGATGCATCCCTGGTCCTGGTATGACTGCTACTGCCATGCGTATTGGAGGACCTGTGTGTCCTCTCGCTTTGATGGGTGCGATGGCTAGATCTAACAGTGGATTGTACTATAGTCTGAGATCTAGTCCGTTGGGACTCTAGAGCATATGGATCCTCAGTAACCTTTGTGCCTACCATCTGAATGTATCCAACCAACTGGTCTACTTGAGCAACCCTGGATGCATACCTCTCATTGGCACTCATAAGTAAACCCTATAGGCACTAAATCTCTACCATAGGATCCCAACCACATAGTAGTACTATTGATGGTGCCATTGAAGACCCCATAATCACCTGAGATGATGGAGGTCCCCCCATCTATACCCTAAGCAGATCCCACTCTGCTATGGCTGCATCCCTCTATGCCTTTGCGAAGTCACGAGTATGAGTGAGCTCACTAACCTGGGTCTCTGCTATGGTCACTTGTGCTATTAGGCTAGCAATATCCTACTCTGCCTACATAAATCAATGATCTCTCTTTGTTAGATGCACCTCTAGAGTAGCGATAGTAGTTTCTTGCTCCGTCTGCTATGTTTGGAATCGATCAAGCTGACTCTGGAAGTTAGCCACCTATGCCAAGAGTACCCCCTCTACACTGTTAGGAGGGACCTCACCCTCCTCTTGAGCCTCCTCATTAGGATTAATCTTGAGATCATCCTTAGTGGCAGCCTCTGTGCCCTAGCCACCCTCTATCCACTAGCGTACCCTACACCCATCAGGATCCACCTCTACTCTAGCCTGATATGTTGCTTAGCCCAGAGGTCCTGTCCCATACCAGCAGAATAGAGACCACCATCCGTCATACTCTAGAGTGGTCATCGCTATGTCAACCCTAGTATCCTAGAAGTCATCTGGAGCATCACCTAGATCTGGAGGCTGGATCCATGGTAGATCCCTCTCCAAATCTAGGTGCTTGTAAGTGAATGGGATCCCTGGGATGTCCTGCACCATGCCAAACTATCATAAGACATGAGAGAAAAACTAAAACTCTCTGATCTCGACCTTTTGACTGAATAACCATATGTCCTAATGAGACTATCAAAGTCGCTCGCTGATCTCAGGCCAGTCAGGACAATCCATGTAGGATCTATGATATTCGGATCAGGTGACACTCAGTAGAATTAAAATTAACAAATCTTTAATTCATATTCCATAGAGCCATTACATTATTCAACAGAACATAGGAAAGACATATAAATTTATATGAAGGGAAATGCGGTTAGAGGAGAAGCGGGAAGGGAGGAAGTCGGAGGAGAAGATGAAGGGAGGTTGGAGGAATAAGGGGAAAGGAGGTGGAGTGATAAGGAGGAAGAGGGAATAAAGGAGGGAATGGAGGGATAAGGAGATATTCACACTTGCCGACAAGAATTTGCCGACAACTAACCTAGTCTAGCCACTTAATTATCTAGAAAAGATGTTCACACTTGCTACATTCTCCCCCTTAAAGTTGAGAGGACTGACGAGACAGTCTCTCAGCTTTACAAATTGAGCTTTAGCCAACGCCTTGGTGAAGATGTCCGCAACATTCTCCAAAGTGTGGCAATAGTGAAGCTCAACAGTTTCAGTTTCC
Source organism: Wollemia nobilis (assembly GCA_028583015.1). Lineage (NCBI taxonomy): Eukaryota > Viridiplantae > Streptophyta > Pinopsida > Araucariales > Araucariaceae > Wollemia > Wollemia nobilis. Next base: position 2,948,619 of record JAQPPZ010015005.1, on the reverse strand, counting down.
ACCATATCTCTGATGAAGTGGTACTTCATATCAAAATGCTTTGATCTACTATGGTGGACAGGATTGTATGCCAACTGAATGGCACTAATGTTGTCATAGAATATCCTTGTTGGACCACTTTGCTGCTCTCCAATTTCTTCTAATACCTTTCGTAGCCATAGAGCTTGAGTACTAGCATGAGTGACCGCTATATACTCAGCTTCTATTGAAGATAGTGCTACTACTGTCTGCTTCTTGGAACTCCAAGTTATTAGTCCCGATCCCAGACTAAAACAGTTCCCTGAGGTTGATTTTCTGTCATCAATGTTGCTACCCCAATCACTATCACTGAAGCCTACAAGCTTGATAGTGTTACATTTATGGTAATGGATTCCAAAATCCCATGTACCCTTTACATATCTGAGAATTCTCTTAGCTGCCTGCAAATGCAACTCAGAAGGGTTAGACATAAATCGAGAGACAAGAGAAACAACATACTGAATATCAGGTCTGGTGTTGGCGAGAAACATCAAACTCCCAACCATGCTTCTGAAAGTGGTCACGTCAACTTTTGATGCTCCATCATCTTTGCTTAATTGGATCCCATGTCCAATTGGAGTTGCAACTCGGTTTGCAATGCTCCATAGCAAACTTCTTAAGCATGTCCCGAGCATACTTATGTTGACAGATGAAGATCCCCGTATCTGATCGATGAACCTCCATTCCAAGGAAGTAGTGCATTAAGCCAAGATCCTTCATCTCAAATCGCTTCATCATGGAGTGTTTGAACTCCATATTCATTTTTTCATTACTACCCATGAATATGAGATCATCCACATACAAGCAAACTATGAGGATGTCATTTCCTTGCTGTAGGTAGTAAAGGGTGGGTTCATTTCTACTTCTGGTGAACCCAAATTCTTTGAAGTACCCATCAATGCATGAGTACCAAGCTCGTGGTGCCTGCTTGAGGCCATAAAGTGCCTTCTTCAGTTTGTAAACAAGATGTTCCTTGTCTTTCTCTTCAAATCCTTGTGGTTGCTCAACATACACTTCTTCTATCAAGTAACCATTTAGAAATGCACTTTTCACATCCATGTGTTGGACTTTCCATCCCTTATGTGCAGCTAAGGCAAGAACTGTTCTAATAGTCTCTTGTCTGGCTACAGGAGCAAAAGTCTCTTCATAATCAACTCCATATTTCTGAGTGAATCCCTTTGCAACTAGTCTCGCCTTGTGCCTTTCAATGCTACCATCAGCATTAAACTTGGTCTTGTAGACCCACTTACATCCAACACATTTCTTGCCTTTAGGAAGCTTTACCAGCTCCCAAGTGTCATTGTTTTTTATAGAGGTTATCTCCTCTTTCATGGCATCTTGCCAAATTTTTTGAGTACATGCCTTCTCATAACTAGAAGGTTCAAGTTGTGCACTAGTTAACAAAGCATAGTTAACTTGATCTCCCCTAGGTTCCTGTTGGGAGACATCATCACCATACAGGTGCATACTTTCTAATCTGTGTAAAACAGAATCCATTTCACTAGCTTGACTCCTAGTGTATCTTCTTGAAAAATTTTTATCCAACATCTGATATGATGGATGATACTGTAGAGTTCTCTTACCTCTGGATGGAGAATCAATGTCCATTGGTGAGGAACTTACGGATCACTGTGGAGAAGGACTTGGTGAAGAAGTGGAATCAGAAGATGAACTTGGATCGGGAGGAGACTGCTTTCCTTTCTGTGGTGTCTCGTTGTTGCACCTGCTTAGAAACTACATCAGTGGATTCAACATCACTGAATATCTTGGGCTTACCCCATTCTCCCCCTTCATCAAAAATCACATCCCTAGAAATCACAAACTTTCTAGTTCGAGGATTATAGAGTCTATAAGCTTTTGTATTCTCATAGTATCCTACAAAGATACATGCCTGACTCTTTGGATCGAGCTTCTTCCTAAGCTCATCAGGAATGTGAGAATAGGCCAGCGAGCCAAACACTCTGAAATGCTTAACATTTGGCTTTTTACCATACCAAGCTTGGTAAGGTGTCTGCCCTTCCAAACTTGAAGTAGGACTTCTGTTCAAGATATATACGTTGGTCCTGGCAGCATCTCGCCCAATATGAATTAGTCAAATGCTTCGTCTGAAGCATAGACCTTGCCATCTCCACAATGGTGCGATTCTTCCTCTCTGTGACACCATTCTGCTATGGAGTGTAGGCAGCAGTGAACTGCCTCTTAATGCCATGTTGCTTACAGAAATTCACAAACTCATTAGAGGAGTATTCTCCTCCCCTATCTGATCGAAGACATTTTACAAAATATCTACTCTCACTTTCAACTCTTGTTTTGAAATCGATAAAGCATTCATATGCTTCATCCTTATGTTTCAAAAAATATATCCAGCACATTCTAGTATAATCATCAATAAAGAGTAGAAAGTAAGAGTTGTTACCCAGACTCTGTGTCTACATCGGACCACAGATGTCGGTATGCACTAGCTGGAGTGGATAGCTGGCCCGCCATGCTTGTCCATGAGGAAACTTTGATCTGGCATGCTTCCCAAGAGCACACCCTTCACAGACTTCTTTACTATCCTAAACTTTAGGAAGTCCAATGACCATGGCTTGGGAAGTTAGCATTTTCAAACTAGCAAAATTCAAATGGCCATATCTCAAGTGCCATAGAACACTTGGATTGGAAATAGCAACACTTGCTAACTTATCTCCCCCTGGCTGGCCAAACTTTAAAGGAAACAATCTATTCTTTGTCATTGGCACTTGAGTAATGATTCTATTATTGTTATTTTTATCAAAAATAGTGCATTTACCCTCATCAAAAAGCAACTTGTAGTTCTTTTCTAACATTTGACCAACACTTAAAATATTATGTTGGAGATGGGGTGTATAATAGATATCACTTACTTGTTTGACTCCTTCTTTAGTTGGAACTGCCATAGCTCCAATGCCTTCAACTGCCAATGATTTATCATCTCCCAATTTGATGTTGGATTTGTAGGAGGAGTTTAGAGTAGCAAAGAGCTCTTCTTTGCCACTCATATGGTTTGAACACCCAGTGTCCAAGATCCATGTATCATTCATGTTCTGATCTGCTCGACCATATGAGAGAAAGAGATTTGTGGCCTCTTCCTCTTCTCCAAAGTTTCCAAACCGATTGCTCTGGCTGCTACTAGCTCCTTGTGAAGTCTTAGTCCAACAGTCACGAGCATAATGGCCAAGTTTGCCACAATTGTAGCAAGATTGTTTTGACTTATCTCCTCCTTTGCCTCTGCCTGATTGTTTCCCTCTATTTTGTTGTCCTCCTCTATTCTGTTGTTCACTATTGTTTGAGAATCCTCCTCTATTCTGATTTCCTCCTCTGTTAGGAGTTCCACCTCTCTGATTATTTTTGCCTCTTCCTCTATACCTTCCTCTGCCATGACCTCTACCTCTGCCTTCTTGAGAAGCAAAGGCTTTATCATCTCCTCCATAACTTGTGGAAGGAGTTGGCTGTAATCTCTCCTCATGTGAGAGAAGTGAGCCAATGAGGGTTTCAAAAGATAGAGAAGTTAGGTCTTTAGATTCCTCTATAATTATTGCAACTGAATTCCACTTAGGAAGAAGTGTCCTCAACACTTTCTTCACTATAACTTCAGGCTTTACATCTTCTCCTAAAGTGACCATCTTATCTACTACGGCTTTCACTCGCACGCAGTAATCACCAACCTTTTCATTTTCTTGCATTTTAAGAGTTTCAAACTCTCTTTTCAAGGTTTGGAGTTTAACTTGTTTGACTTGGTCACTACCCCTATAACTTTCTTTTAAAGCATTCCAAGCAGATTCAGCTGTTGTAAAAGAAGCTATTCTAGGGAAAATACTTCTATCAAGGGCGGCTTGAATGTGATAAAGGGCAGAAGAATTATTCTTCTGAGCTTCCTTTTTAGCCCTTTTATCAGCAACACTCAAAACTGCCCACTCAGCAGCTGAAGGTTCAGTATATCCCTCTTCAATCACATCCCAAAGACCTTTGCCAATCAATAGAGTTTTCATTTTAATTGACCAATACTCGTAATCACCACCATTGAACTCAGGGATTGGTAAACTAGTATTGGAAGCCATTTTAGAAAGCAAACTTTATTTCAACTTCAAACAAGTTGTACAAAGAAGTACAAAATAGATCACTGATTTAAATCAAATCTAGCTTTCTTAAAATGCTCACTGATTTGGCGTTCTTCTTCTTGAGGATTTCCCAAGACTGGAAAGGTGAAATTGTCTGCTTCGTCGTCACTGATTATAATGACTTCTTTTGCTGCTACTGTCGGCTCAAGATGCCTTTTGAGAACAACTCGTTCTTCAATTGCGGGTTTCACCTCCACTGGTTCTTTTTCCTCTGCTTCGCCTTCGCTTCTTCGGTTCTGAATCAGGAGAGCGAGGTGTATAGCTCTCACTCGTTTCAACTTCAGGCACTGCAGGAGTATAACTGTCACTTGATTGTCCTTCAGGTACTATTTCAACCGTCTCGGATTCAACTACTCTTTGCCCGAAGATATTATCTTCAGAATCCGCCTCGTATCCAGAATCTGGTTTTCTCTGATGTGCTATCACTTGGTTTTCCAACTGACAAAACACTGTATGAAGTCCACTCTGCTGGACTTTCCTGTCAAAGGAATCAGGAGTCTCTCTTCTCAACAGAGAGAGCAACGCATAATAGCATCCAGTTGATCTGATCATCTACTCATCAATGCAAAAAACAACTTCATTAGAGTCTCTATGGTTAAAAATTTTCACCCTTTTACAGCCGCTGAGGCTATTACAAAACAAATATTTAACCTTGGAGGTTCCAAAATTTTTTGGAGGTGCTAAACGGGCATTCGGAAGACTTCCCGTCACTTTTCCAGGTTCACAATATGCAAATTTTCACTTTCCACTTTTCACCCTTTTAATTCTTTTTTAAACAATTTTCCAAAATTTGTTTTAATAAAGCCCTTAGAAATTTTTTAACAATTTCCTATATATATTTTAATTATTCCTTTTTTTAAATAAAAGTTTATTTAAAAAAACATAATAAAAAATATATAAATGGAAATTATTAAATAATTTTTAAAAACTTTAGTTAAAAACTAAATAATGAAAAAATTAAATAAAAAAAAACCTTTTTTTTTTTGCGAAATCCCCGACGGGATTCGATCTAAGGACCTCCGCTTCCTATCCGCACGGTCTAGCCGCTGCACCACGCGGCTCCGGTGGAAGAACAAGGGCAACAAGGATTAATAAATCCTTCGTCCGACGGTAGTGTAAAAAAAAAAAAAATTGTATGTTTTTTTAAACCCCGGCGGGATTCGACCCCAGGACCTCTGTGCCGCAAACAAACAACACAACCAACTGCGCTACGCGCTTCGGCGAGTAGTAAAAGGAACGACCGGTTCCTTATTCCGTCTACGGGCGACGATTTTTAAAAAAAAAGAAACGCAGATTTATCCCACATTGAGTGGGAGGAAGACAAACTCGTCTTCAAATATGTGCGCAGGCGCATTAAACTTTGATTGCCTTCGGGCAATCACTCCCCAACACTATGCTTTGCTCAACAAATCTGCGTCCGCCACGTAAACTACTTCAGACGAATCTGCTTCCGCCACATGGACAAACAAAATTTTGCCACGTCACCACACGTCCGATCCGCCACCTCAGCTCGCCATGTCAGCGTCCACCTCAGATCGCCATGTCAGCTTGCCACGTCAGCTCCTCGAGCTACGTGTCCGCGTCAACTCTCAACTTCGCCTGCCACGTGTCACCTCGAAAATCATGCAGTCCGCGTCAGCTCTCAGCTTTGCCTCAAAATTCATGCCCAACTCTGCGCTCTACCACCTCCTCGATCCGATTGCCCAGCTCCTCGATCACGGTGCGCCCTCGGGATACGTGCCCAGCACGCTCGCCAGCTAGTCACCGTGCGTCCTCGGGATTCGTGCCCAGCACGCATGCCCGGTTGGCTCTGATACCAAATATGATATTCGGATCAGGTGACACTCAGTAGAATTAAAATTAACAAATCTTTAATTCATATTCCGCAGAGCCATTACATTATTCAACAGAACATAGGAAAGACATAAATTTATATGAAGGGAAATGCGGTTAGAGGAGAAGCGGGAAGGGAGGAAGTCGGAGGAGAAGATGAAGGGAGGTTGGAGGAATAAGGGGAAAGGAGGTGGAGTGATAAGGAGGAAGAGGGAATAAAGGAGGGAATGGAGGGATAAGGGATATTCACACTTGCCGACAAGAATTTGCCGACAACTAACCTAGTCTAGCCACTTAATTATCTAGAAAAGATGTTCACACTTGCTACAGGGTCACCATTGGATATCATCCAGCCCAAGTGCTACAAACTGGGTAATGTAATGTTGGGTCTCACCAGCATGAGTCCTACTATGAAAACCCTCCTCCTCTCAAGGCTAGTAGGTAGCATAGCACTGATGCTCATCATTAATGTATGTAATATGTAGGGGAAACTCCCCAACATGCTCTACCCTGATATGTTGTCAGCCCTAGATCTATAAAAGTAGACTACAACTAATGCCCTTATGACTACGCTCAATGATCTGATATAGATCTTGATACAACTAAGCCAATAGAGTTCTCCCTAGGCTAGGAGTAGTGACTGGCGGATAGAGATTTGGATAACTCTACTCATAATAGATAGAAGGTTCCAGGGAATCCTTGTGCCCGAGGTGTCTAGAAGCACATATTGCACCACAATGTGTATGAAAACCACCTCATGCACGAAGAATACATTCTTCCACTTCCAATAGCTGATGTCGACCCCTTCGTGGTCAATGGTTCCCTGAGCCTCCTCACTCTGAGCATCAAAGATAGACTCCTTAGCCCTAAAAGTAGAGCATACGATGGCCTCACCATCAATGGGGATCTTGAAGATCCTGTATACGTCCTCTAGTGTAACTTTCATTTCACATGTAGGTAGGTGAAACATGTTGGTCCGCATATTACAGTGTCGAGCCAACATAGTAAGATAGGATTGATCTACCCTAATGGTGGGTAGATTCAGAATGTAGTCGAAGCTGATAGATCCAAACCACTCTCACTCACCATCAGTGAAATCTCCATAGAGAGTCTTTAGAATGTCAAGCTCTCACACTCTAGAGGTCAATATCTAGAATAAATAGCATAATATAAGGAAAAATATAACTAAAACAACAAAAAACATTAAAAAATTGACCAAAAAATCATCAATAATAGTAAAAAACTGATCAAACTACAAAAACATGTGATCATGCAGGCCTACAAATTTTATTTTTGTCAATCAGGAAGGTCATAAATGCATTAAATGACATTAATTACCTCTAAAAATTTAGAAAAATTAAAAAATTTATAAATTTTTCCTAAATTTGGTGAACCGCGGGTCAACCCCACGGTCCACATGTGGTCAAAAATTGACCATTTAGATTTTGAATGTTGACCGCAGCTGGTAGTTGCGGTCCCCAATTGACCAATGGGAACTATAGCTGGTACCTTCAGTCTCGATTGAAGTCCGACCGGGTGCAATACCATGGCCAAAAATGCAAAAATAATTAATCTAAGCTACCCTAGCCTAAGATGAGGTTCATTACCAACAGTTTAGTGTAATTGATTTACCAATTTCTTAATTGGGTTCATTTTAATTGGTAATGGATGTGAGGTCTTGGTTTTTGAGTTACCTTACCCTCCCCTTGTCCACTATGGCTAGAAGGTGCTTTCTCGTGCCCTACCATTGTACTGTAAGTCGATGTGCAGGTAAGGTGTTCTAGTTTGTAGGTTAGTTTTGTCAGTTGTCACTATGAGAGCTCCAATTTGCATGTCACTATCAAGGAATAATGAGAGATATTTTAAATTTGGAATTTTTATAGACTTCTCATATTTCACGTGGACCGTAGGCCCTAGCTGCGGTTCCTAAATTTGCAAATGGGAACCGCGGACCCTAGCTGCGGTTTGCAACTGGTAGGCAATTTAGAAAAATACCACCATGGAAAGAGCCAAAAAGATCAATTAATGCCTCTCATTGCATCAGAGCTCAATAAAAGCAAGCTAATTTAGAAATTTGGTGATAGTCAAGCACCAAGATCCAATAAAAAATTAAAAATCTGGCTGAGATTATAAAGTACAACTGAGGTCGTCACTATGATAATCCTTTCATGGAGTGACACACCTCCCAACCAAATAAATAAGCTCAATGCATAATTAAAAACATTAAAAAATTAAATAAATCAAATAAATTAAAACACCAAATGCACCTTGTATTAAGTAATTTACCCTATACACTTGGCGGTTGCAGCGACTTGCGATCCATGCAATCCAGTAAGATGAGTAAATTACCATAAGGACATTTTGGGAAAAAATTGTCATCATTGATTTGATATGCTTATTTTCAATCCCTAAGAAGGCCTTCATAGCTGGACTGCTCCACGGGAATGAGGCATTGCATGCCATTTCTTCTATGACCTCTTTTTTAGCAAATCATCGATAATTTGATTCAACACAAATCGGATTGGATTTGTATCAATTCGATTCCCTAATATGGCTATTGTAGATCGAATTGTACAAGTGATAGAAGCTTGCAAATACTATTAATAGTTGGAATCAAAAGTTGAACTAGGCCTAGCCAAGGCATTAATTTGATCAAATCTAAATTTTTTTAGATCATTCATGGTGGTCAAGCAACATCGTCGCTTTATTAATTGTCATTACCCTCATCGACTTGTCGCTTGAGGGGGTAGTCATAATATCAAATTATAATCAAAATAAACATAATATCCCGAATATCGTAGATTCCTTGATCTTGTCAAAATTATGTTCATCCTTGTGAATCATTGTAAATAACTATCATAAGCTTACCCCTTTTCTTGGGGTAAATAGCAAATATGATGTTGCTTGTTGTTCTCCACCTTTCGGATCTATGGGTCAAAATATACCTATGGAATGCACAACCGCACTGAATGAGATGATAATGGAACAAGCTTTTCAAGTTTAAGCCTCCAAAGAGTTGGAAGCAATGATTCCAGGATGCACATCCTTTTTATGGATATGGGGCATATAATGTTGATCTGACTAATGATCATCATAGAACCTTCGACATCATTGTAGGAGATCTATTTTTGCTCAGCATTGTTCGATCTCATAATGCATCTCAAAAGGGGTATCTGTAGACACCTAAAACACATCATGTCGAGGGTGACTACTCATATGGACATGCTACAAGACCATATGGAAGATCTTGGACAAACTCCAAGATAGAGTAGTGGTTCTAACCACTCAATTTGGGCTCCTTGGCCTAATAAGTCTGAACCGCAGCCTAGACCTATGATTTACAATTGAACCATGGCTGAGACCTGTAGTTTGCATTCTAGACCACAACTGTGATCTGCGGTCTTAACTAAAGTTCAATTGGCCTTCAATCTAAGCAAATTAGTTGAAATGGCCATTGGATCTAGAAGAAGGTGGTTATAGGGTGAATGCTACCATTCCAACTATCCTAACCACCCTTATCCAGGAAGCCACCCCTAGCCCTTGGGTAGTCCTATAAGTACCCCTTATAATTAGGGCAAATGATCATAAAGAGCATTGGAGATTTGAACAGCAGAACCCTATCAAATTATACACTCAATCGAGTATACTAAGAGAGAGCTATTGCAATTATCCTATACCTACTTGCCAAGATTCATGATGAATTGCATTATGGATACCCTAGGACTCTAAGAGAGCCAAGAAACACAAATTCAGCAAACGAAGGCCCATCATAGTGATTCAACCACCAAACCTGTCAGAAGGACACTAAAGGCGACCCTTGAACATCAATTGGACAAGGAGGTTAAGCCCACTACCCTTGGAATTGAGGGCAAGCCTATCAGAGTGCTAACCGTGGCTATCAACCATGGTTTACAGTGCAGACCGCGCACCAGATCTACGGTTTGCAGCAAAGGTATGATTGCCTTCCTATTTCCATTTATATCTGGCTAAGTAGGTTATATTAGTTGTTTTTATGGTTTAATAGCATTTTAAAATACTTCTAACCATAGAACTAGGTTAGATTTACATTTTATGCTTATACTTCAAATAGAGCTTAAATGCTTTCTTTATGCATGTCAATGCTTCACTTTTCATATCTGATTCATGCATAGTGTAGCTGCTACTTTCCTTTATGCTATTACATAAATCTTGATTCAATTTGCATAGCTTAGAAGAATTCTTTATGTTTTCTTTATTATGCATGTTAATGGTGTCATTATGCAATTTACCTAAAAGGGCCTCATCATGAGAGGTTGCCTATATTTTTGACATTCTTGTGTTGTTTATTGACCGTAGGGAACAATTTCAAAGGAGAGCAAACCATCAAGTTCCTTCCCCATCATGAAGAAGAGGGCATCTCCACCCTAGAGCAGTTCATGCCATTCTGAAAGGCATTTGGAAATCACACCTACCCTTAAGAGGGAAAATAATTGTGCACTCCTATTGTAATATTGTATCAAAATGAATATCCCTAAGATGGGCATACTTGTAATAGGATTTTGGATTTGAATACAATGGAATAAAGTGTTTTATTTCTTGTTTCATTTGTTGTCAATTTTATTTTCTTGTATGCATGTTATATCTTCACCATTTATCGCAATAGGAACTGCCATCGGGTGTGACCCTTTCTTGTGGTTACACTTTGAAGCCTTTCTTGCTACTTTATCCTGTTTCAAAAACTCCTTGAGTTTGGCAACTTATTTTTGGTGGGCTACATATGCTTACATTAATTCATCCCATTCCCCATCAAAATAGGTTTCATGCTATCCTTTTCTCTTCATCTTACAGCACTATTTTAGGTTGGATCTCTGCCTCTTTTTCCTTTTATTTTGGTCATCTCATGCTAAACTTACAGGTGCTCTGATGATAGGTATAGAAGGCTCCTCTCAGGATAGCAATTATAATTTATCCTCTACTACCTATATAGAAGGTTTTATTTCAAAGGAAATCTACACGGAATGCTCTGCTTCTAGTTAGTTTGGTGTAAACTATGCTTCAATATGCTCTACAAATTGATCATCTACAATATGCACTACAAATGGATCAGATGTAGAGGGTTATATTCCATCATTTAGGGTGCTCTAATATTCTAAGATATCAATTATGATTGGCTTTTTTTAAGCCATAGGTATCCCTTATTTGGTTGATTTTCCTACTATAGAAGCCATCTATTACTTAGTCATTGCATCCCCTATATTAGACTACTTGGTGTGTGATGGGGACTGTCTGGCATCAAAATGGTAGGCCCTAGTAGAGGTGACCTTCTCCTCTAAGTCTTTAGAGGATAATTTAGGATCCATGGCCCAGTATTTTTGAATGATAGCATCCACCTTGTCCTTTTTCTTGGCAAGCAACTATTTTAATTATTTCACTGTGTCCTCCAGTTGTTGGTATTTAATGGTGGTAGACTACTAATAAGCTTAAAATTCAATCACCATGGCTTTTGTAGACATGGAAAATTTACCCACTTGAGTGAGTCATTTTCCCTAGTCCCTCATAAATACCCTTCAACTTATCCAAAAAAAATTGGATCTCTATCCTTCCTCTTTTCCTTTTTTTTCCTTACTTCGATGAAATTAAGGTTTAGCCCTTACAAGGCACGATTTTGCCTAGTTAGGGTTTTTCTTAGGAAACCCTAAATATTTTTCCTAACCTTCTTTGGTATCAAATTTCTCTTAGTTTTCCTACCCATTATTGTTTCAAATATCTTCTAAATATAGGGTTTGAATATTTTTTGTTCTCCCCAAGAAAACTAATGTTCTATATCTCTTTGAATCATGAATTCTAAGTGAAGCAATCTAACAAGCTACCTATAAGTGTTGATGCAAGTACTAATAAGATTCTCTTGAAGCCTTTTATATTTTGTGGAGATCTATTCTATAGTATTTTATTATGTGTTGCTATCCTTGGTGGATAAGTTTTGGAGCCCTAAGGAGGAGTCTACCATATTTGAGGTCTTCATCCTTTTGACTGCTTTTTTATTGCTAAATTTGCATTTACTAATAGAGTATTTGCATTATTTTGTTGTTTTTTTATTTTATTACAAAGTTACATCCCATTATTACAGGGCACGATTTCATCCAAAGCAAAATCATGATCACCCTATATAGGGTGTGATTTTGTCAAAATCAAGCTTAGGAGTAGAAGTTTACCCCCAAACCCTAGATCTACATTTTATGATACATTTAGAGCATAATTATGAAAATTGCATTCTATTTATCTGTAACACCCTAAAAATAACTCACATTAATTAAACTAAGGTAAAAACACTTTGAAAAATCAAATTTGCCACCCCTAAGTTGTTACCTCAATTTTTGTGCCCATTATAAGTCAGTTTTTAACCTCTACGTAAAATCACACGATTTCATGCAAAATCAGAAGATTTTGTATGAAATCGGTCACCTGATTTTACCCAAAACTAAAAAATACCTGCTTTAGCAAGGTGACAAAATTTGTTTAACCTCCTTTGTATTTACCTAGATAGCTGCATGGTAGTTGCAAGATCAGTTCGCCCAATTTCACCCAGATTAGGAGAGGTTACAACCCCCTCCATTTTTGGCCCAACTCCTTACCTGACTCCCTCCTTTTTAATCCAGGCCCCTTGCCTCGGATTCCCCTTGGAACTCCCATATAGTTTCGTGCTACACTCATATATTTTCACTATGTTTTTGTAGGTTTATATTGTGCATCGATAGAATTTAAGCGATATTGGATCACCCGATCGCGATATCGTTTTGCCCGATTTTGCATAAATTGCTCGATTTTGCCTACAACTCATTCTGCTACAATTTAGCCGACTGGGGGCATCCAAACCTCATAGTTTGCATCTTCTTTCTCCATCCCTCTCATTTAGAATTAATATTTCATATCTATTACATCAGTTTCAATTCATTTACCATTATCATTTTGATTTAATAGGTATATTTCTTCGTTATCTCATAAATATTCAAACATTTAGTGTTGAGCAAGGTGTAGCGACAATATTGTCATTATTGTCAACACAGTCAGATAGATCGGTTGATGTAGTGGACAGGAGTTCAAAGGTTATTCAGAGTATGTACAGTGAAGTTAAATTCTTATGAGGATGTTTTTGATGTTTGGGTAAAGTTGTTACAGGTTGTCCAAGAAGACTAAAGTGGCCCATATGCAAAAGATAAAAGAGAAGCAAAAAAGCAAAAGAAAAAAAAGTGTCGCGATATCGCGACATGTTGCATTTTCGCGGCCAAAAGAGGAGAAAAAGTGAGGAGAAAAAGTGTCGCGATATCGCGACATGTTGTATTTTCGTGGGCCAAAGGAAAGAGAAAGAGCAAAGAGAAAAAGTGTCACGATATAACGACATGTATTTTTGTGGGCCAAAGCAAAGAGAAAGAGCAAGGAGAAAAAGTGTCGTGATATCACGACAAGTTTTATTTTCACGGTCCGATGTAAAGAGAAAGAGTAAGGAGAAAAAGTGTCACGATATCACAACATGTAGCATTTTTGCAGTCCGATGCAAAGAGAAAGAGAGAGAAAGAAAAAGTGTCACGATATCATGACATGTCGCATTTTTGTGACTCAAAAAGAGCAGGCAGGCAGAGAAAGAAAAAGTGTCACCATATTGCGACATGTTGCATTTTTGCGACTCAAAAAGGGTAGGTTGGCAGAGAAACAAAAGTGTTGTGATATCGCGACATGTCTCATTTTCACAACTCAAAAAGGCTAGGCAGGAAGAGAAACAAAAGTGTCGCGATATCGCGACATGTCGTATTTTTGCGACTCAAGAAGGGACTCAAAATAGAAACAAAAATCCTTTCCTTTTTTGGAAACCAAAACACATGCATGCATAAGGGAAAGAGAAAATGAACAGTCATGTGGAGAAAATGAACAGTCATGGAAAGAAGCGGATGCATGCCCATGTGGAGAAAATGAATAGTCGTGGTGGAGAAAATTAACAGTCGTGGAAGGAGAAAATGAATAGTCATCAAAATAGAAATGAAAAGCCTTTTCGAAACCAAAACGCATGCATGCACAAAGGAGAAAATGAACAGTCATGATCGAGAAAATGAATAGTCATGGTAGGAGAATATGGTGTCATTTATTTGCATGTGACATGTTTGACGAAATGCCTTCTAAATATATACAAAAGGAGTTACATAAAGAAGGAGTTACAATTGACAAGTGGTAGATGAGAATATGAAATAAGGTGTTACAATTGACAAGTGGTGTATGAGAATATGAAAGGAGTTACAATTGGAGTTACAAAGAGAAAGGATGGTTATAAAAGGAGTGTTGCTTGGAGAATTTAATTAGGGGATTTTATTCGATGAAGTGCACGAGAGGAGTGCGAGAGGAGAGTGAGAGGCACGTGATAGGTGAGCAATAAGGGCATGTGTTGGGTGAATTGTAAGAGAGGTTTAGTAAGCAATAGACCAGTCAGGGTCTTGTAAAAGTGAAGGCACTTCTATGTCAATCTTCTAGTTTCAATATTGAAGTCCAAGTTGGTGCTTGGCATCAGGGGTTGGTGCTCCTTCTATTTGGTGCTGGTAAATTAGGGGTTGGTGCTCCTTTCTATTTGTGCAGATAAATCAGGGGTTGGTGCTCCTTCCAGTTGGTGTTGGTAAATTAGGGGTTGGTGCTCCTTTCTATGTGTGTAGATAAATCATGGGTTGGTGCTCCTTTCTATTGGTGCAGATAAATCAAGGGTTGGTGCTCCTTCTAGTTGGTGCTGGTAAATCAGGGGTTGGTGCTCCTTTCTATTTATGTAGATAAATCATGGGTTGGTGTTCCTTTATGTTTGTGTAGATAAATCAGGGGTTGGTGCTCCTTCCAGTGGGTGCTGGTAAATTGATTGTAAATTTGTTGCTTTGCAAATGCTAGATTTGGATAGGAGTCCAAACAGTCAATTTTTGAGGAGTAGCCAAATCGATGAACCTCAATACATCTTGTGTTGTGTGATGCTCTCTTGTTATATTTGCTTTATTTAGTTTTAAGTTCTAATTTTTTTGGATTTAAGAGTTGAAGATTTAAGTTTTAAAGAGCTACACTGATTCACCCCCCCTCTCAGTTTCATTATGAGACTAATAATTGGTATCAAAGCCAAGTTCTTGAACAAGCTTAATCGGTTAGGGTGATCTTGGAAGTAACACAATGGCAGGTGGTGAAGGCTTCTCATCAAACAAAGTGCCATTGTTGGACGAAACTAATTACACATTTTGGATACTCAGGATGCAGACATATCTTTGTGCTTTGGGATACGACATTTGGGATTCAGTAGATAGTGGATACACAATACCCACCACTTCTACAATCGATGTTGTTGATAAGAAACTATTTGAGAATAACTCAAAAGCAAAGAATGCTATCATGTGCGGATTAGTGGACAATGAACTAGTAAAAATTATGAGTTGTAAAATGGCAAAAGAAATATGGGATAAACTGAGGAGCATTCATGAAGGAGATGATAATATCAAGGAGGCCAAGTTACAAACACATCAAGCTCAGTTCGAAGTATTAAAGATGAATGACGATGAGAACATAGAGGCATATATGTTGAGAGTTAATGAATTAATTAATGTGATTAGAGGACTTGGAAAGGAAATTGAAGATTTTGTCATCATGAAAAAGGTATTAATATCTCTTCCCTAAAGATTTGATTCTAAAGTTTCAGCTATAAAAGAAGCTAAAGATCTAAATTCTTTTAGTATGGATGAGATGCATGGTTCTTTGACTGCATATGAGATGAGAATAGGAAAATCTAAACCCACAGATAGAGAAGCTGCTTTTAAAGCCCATAAAAATATGAAAGAAAAACAAGAATTCGAGGAAGAAGAGACATCAGATGAAATGGAAGCAAACTTTGTTCGAAAAAAAATGGGAAAAGGAAAATATAGAGGAAAGTTACCGTTTAAATGTTTCAATTATGGAGGCATTGGGCATCTTGCAACTAAATGTCCACTTAATGAGAACAACAAAAGTGATGAAGGATCGTACCAAGAAAGAAGTGACTGGAAGAAAAAAACAAATTTCAAAAAATGCAACTTCAAGAAGAAAAGTTTCATCTCCAAGAATGTCAGTTCATTAGAAGATAGCTGCAGTGAGGATTCTAAAAATGAAACAGGTGAAGCTCTTTTTATGGCACTCGAAGAAGAAAAAATAGAAAAAAAACAAGTATGTGATGAAAACCTAGAGGTTGAAGTAGATATAGAAGGTGAGTTGATCGCTGCACTTGAAGAGTTAGGTTTAGAAAGGAAAAAAAACAAAAGACTGTCCAAGAAGTTGGAAGAATATGGGGATAATATTGAAGATCTCTTCTTACAAATTCATAAAGCCAAGAAAATAGAAGAAGTCTTGAAGTCACACCTAGATGATAAAGGCATTATTTGCTGCAAACAAGAAGAGGAGATTGTTTTATTGAGGAAACAACTATAAGAGGCCAATACAAATTTCAAAATTGAGAAGAGCACATAGTTGCTAGATAAAATGATAAGGCAACAAAGAAGCCCCATGTGTAAGCTTGATCTTGGATGTGAAGCTGAACAACCTTTATCTTCTAAATCTATAGAGAAGAAGAAGTCCATTGCTGAAGGATCAAAGCAAGAAAAGCTTGAAGCTGAATCCTCAAAATGAAGAAAATCTCAAAGGAGATATATAGCAAATCAACCACAACAAAAGAGGTTCTATCACTCTCACTTTATTCATAATAATGCTTTTAATGGTTATTGTTTTAGATGCAACCATTATGGTCACAAGGCAATTTATTGTGGATTGAATAAAAGATCAAAGAGTTATCTTTGGTAGAAATACATCTGTTATTCCGGTTGAACACCATGTGCAATGTTTTAAATGTAATGGTCATGGGCACATAGCAAGGTTTTTTCCAAGAACTTTTGTATCTAATATAAGGCAAGACAGTATATTTCATCAGACACAAAGAATGCAACATAGACAGGGAAGAAATCATGTGCATCAAAGAAAGGAAAATAATCATCCATCAAGGATGCCCAAGAGACAACCACCCAAGAGAAATGTTCAAGTTCACAAAAAGGTTCAAAATAGGGATGCAATTGAAAAACTTCAGCCCAAGTTCAAGAAATATTGGAGAAAGAAAGAAGAGAGGAAATCGTGTCTCCTTGGACTGAAGGAGACTACTCCTCTATTGCACTAAGCAACTCCAGGTAGCACATCCTCAAGGAGAGCAATATTAAATTTTATTTTTGCTCCTATGTATTTGTTTGGTTATCTGAGGATGAAAGGCAAGTAGGCAAGGGGAGTTGTCGTATAGTTGTCAAAGTGTGTTTCAATTCATGTAGTTTTTTGTGGAGGTACCGTGAAGGGTGGTGATTAAATTGAGAGTTTTCACCATTGGTAGTATTGCTATATGTCAGTGTTGTACTTTTTATGGTTCTTACTGCCATTGTTCAAATTTATGGATTATAACAATTTTGATAATTTGGTTTATTGAAAGAGATGCTAAAAAAGTTCACAATGGAGGATTGTAATCTAGTTAGCACTCCCATGATGACAGGTTGCAAGTTGAGCAAGGATGTGTAGATGATAGAAAGAGTACCAGTGGATGTGCATTCTATCTTGGAGACAGGTTGGTCACATGGCACAGTAAGAAACAAGAGTCAATCTCCTTATCCATAGCAGAGGTAGAATATATTGTAGTGACAACGTGTTGTACGCAGGTATTATGGATGAAACAAACCCTGAAAGATCTTGGTATTAACTTCAGTGAGCCAATTTCAGTTAAGTTTGATAACACCGGTGCCATTAACATCTCAAAGAATCTGGTTATGCATTCTCGCACAAAACATATTGCTATCCGGTATCACTTTTTGAAGGAGAAATTTGCGAAAGGTGTAAATTGGATTTTGTTCCAACAACAAAGCAAGTAGTGGATATCTTCACAAAATCGTTTCCCAAGGAATTATTTGAGTACCTTTGCAATAAATTGGGAGTGGTCACGCTTCCTAAGAATTGACTAGCTATCAGGACCACATTCTCAAGGGGAGCATTTATGTATTTGTTTATATTTTTTCTTAGGTTTGTGATTTTTGCTAAGTGTAATAATTTTTGTCTGAGAATGTTGTGCATGGACTCAGGGGGAGTCTGCATCAGCCCTTTGATATTTTTGTCAAAGGGGGAGAATATTTATATGAAATTGCACGTGTGTTTCAAACAATTCCAAAGGGGGAGATTGTTGAGCAAGGTGTATCGATAGTATTGTCATTGTTGTCAACACAGTCAGATAGATCGGTTGATGCAGTGGACAGGAGTTCAAAGGTTATTCAGAGTATGTACAATGAAGTTAAATGCTTATGAGGATGTTTTTGATGCTTGGGTAAAGTTGTTACAGGTTTTCCAAGAAGACCAAAGTGGCCCATATGCAAAAGATAAAAGAGAAGCGAAAAAGCAAAAGAAAAAAAGTGTCGTGATATCACGACATGTTGCATTTTCACGGACAAAAGAGAAGATAAAATGCGAGGAGAAAAAGTGTCACGATATCATGACATGTTGTATTTTTATAGGCCAAAGGAAAGAGAAATAGCAAGGAGAAAAAGTGTCACGATATCATGAAGGGGTTGGTGCTCCTTCTAGTGGGTGCATGCGAACGAGAAGGGTGTGTGTTGGGTGAATTGTGAGAGAGGTTGAGTAAGCAATAGACCAGTCAGGGTCTTGTAAAAGTGAAGGCATTTCTATGTCAATATTCTAGTTTCAAGATTGAAGTCCAAGTTGGTGCTTGGCATCAGGGGTTGGTGCTCCTTCTAGTTGGTGCTAGTAAATCAGGGGTTGGTGCTCCTTTCTGTTTGTGTAGATAAATAATGGTTTGGTGCTTCTTCCATTTGGTGTTGGTAAATTAGGGGTTGGTGCTCCTTTTTGTGTGTGTAGATAAATTAGGGGTTGGTGCTCCTTTCTATTGGTGTAGATAAATTAGGGGTTGGTGCTCCTTGTTGGTGCTGGTAAATCAGGGGTTGGTGCTCCTTTCTGTTTGTGTAGATAAATCAGGGGTTGGTGCTCCTTTCTATTTGTGTAGATAAATCAGGGTTTGGTGCTCCTTTCTTTGGTTGCAGATAAATCATGGGTTGGTGCTCTTTCTAGTGGGTGCTGGTAAATTGATTGTAAAGTTGTTGCTTTGCAAAGGCTAGATTTGGATGGGAGTCCAAACAGTCAATTTTTGAGGAGTAGCCAAATCGGTGAACCTAGGTACATCTTGTTTTGTGTGATGCTCTCTTATTATATTTGCTTTATTTGGTTTTAATTTCTCATTATTTCAGCTTTAAGAGTTGAAGATTTAAGTTTTAAATAGCTACACTGATTCACCCCCTCCTCTTAGTGTCATTGTGAGACTAACATTTAGCATAGATATACAAATGAACATCCTTCCATTGTTTTCTTAAGATAATTACTCATTTCTATTTAGTCCATTCAAATGCATATGTCTTGGTGAAATTGTTTTTTATGCATCCAATTATAAAAATGTAGCTTTTAGTCAAGATCGGTTGGATTTCTGCATAATCGGGTCACCCGATGCTGCACGATTTTGATCGATATTGTTGGATTTTGCCTGATATTGTCTGCATCAAAAATTAAAATCTTCTTCAGACTTTTGGATACAAATAAGTTTTCTAAATCATTTTTTAAGCATTACATTATCTACTTAGATTTTATTTTATGCTTTCTATTGCTTACATATGAATCAAAATTGCATATAGATTAGTGTAGTTGCATATTTGGTCAAACTAGGTGTATTGTGTGATTTGATAAAAGGAACACATAAAAAAAAATCCCAAAACCCAGGCTTAGAAACTGCCACAAAATATTTCTTGGTTAACCCACCCAATTTGTCAAAAAATCACCACAAGAAGGTATGATCAAGTACCTCTCTTTTGAGGTGTAGACCATCCATTATCCCATTCTCCTTTGAGGCACGGATCCATAAGCCTTGAGGAAAGGAGTGCGAGAATTTTTGGGCTACATTATTTGGTGAACCCGATGTGAAACATATACTTTCTTATGATTTTTAAATAGTCATAAAAAAATCAAAACCAAAACAATAAGAAGCATTAGTTTAAATCACATAATTATGCATTCCATAGATGGTAGATTATAACATAAGGATAGTTGTTCAAATTAATGTTAGTACAGTTCTAGCAAACCAAAAACTTTCTTCATTAAGTAGTGTGACATACCCTAAGATTTGGAGAAGGTTAGAGATTATAATAGCTAAAGAACTTGAATTTAAGAAAATCATAAGGTTTGACTTATCTAGAATCTTGGATCCTGATAGTGCACACTTTTATTTTGACCTTCAAAGAGCTTGTGATAGGTGGCTAGCAGATAAGAGAGTTGTAATTTCTCCAAGCCTTTATTCCTTTAAATATTATCTTGAGAATGTAATAGTAGTACATCAATTTATATCACGAGTGGAAAATCAAGAGATTGTCCTAGATGATAAGAGAAGATTTAACAGATTTCCTAGAGTTGTGCTTTATCGAGAATATTGTCATGAATTACACTTTTATGTGTCCGATTGTGAAATCAATTGCATCACTATAGCACATTTCATAAAATTATTAAAAACCAATTTCCAATTTGAATAAGAACACTACATGTCACTAGATCAACTTCAACCTGTTAATGATATCTAGAGGCTTTTTCAAGAAAATTAAAAGTATAATATCTATTGAAGAATACAAGATTATATTGAGAGAGGGGGGTGAACAATATAAGAGCACTTTTTAATTTTCTTTTCAAATCAATATTATGCAATGTATAGATAGCAATATTAACATCAGTAATCAAAGCAATGCACAAATAACCACACATAATAGAAACACCAATTTAACGTGGTTCACCCAAATATGGCTACATCCACGAAGAAAATATTTACTAAAATTTTCTCAATCAATATCTTGGGAATTCTTTCCCTATTATAATGTTTATGGACCTCTGTCCAAAGGAGATGTTGATCCCCTAAATCTGGTTCGTGGATCTCTATCCACAGGAGAACTCCTTCTCCTCTACTCTAGCTAGTGATCCTCTAGAATATTACTACCTCCAATGCACTGGATTGTGGATCTCTCTCCACTGAAGACTCTTATCCCCACTCAAAAGACCTATCATCACTACCCTGGATGATGGATCTCTATCCACTAGAGACTATTATGCTCTATCACCTCCAAAGATCTGTCTCAAATCTATACTAAACATAGTCTAGTCAATCTAGCACAAATCTGCTCAACAAGTCCACTAAAATATTTACTAAACATAGTCCAATTAGTTTAGCATAAATCTACTCAATAAGTCCACTCAAATCTGCACTAAACATAGTCTAGTCGGTCTAGCACAAATCTTCTCAATAAGTCCACTCAAATTTGCACTAAACATAGTCTAGTCGGTCTAGCACAAATCTGCTCAATAAGTTCACTCAAATTTGCACTAAACATAGTCCAATCGGTCTAGCACAAATCTGCTCAACAAGTCCACTCAAAACTTGCTCAACTCTGCTCAAACAAGTCCAATCATAACTTGCTCAAATCTACTCAAAAATTTCACTCGGAACTTTTCCAAATCTGCTCAATAGGTCCACTCAAAACCTGTCCAAATATACTCAAAAATCTCACATAAAACTTGTCCAAATCTTCTCAATAGGTCCACACATAGCCTACTCAAATCTGCTCAACAGATCCACTCAGAACATATCCAAATATGCTCAACAATCTCACATATAACTTATCCAAATCTGCTCAACAGGTCCACATAGAACTTGGTCAAATCTGCTCAATAGGTCCACTCAAGACCTATCCAAATCTGTTGAACAAGCTCACACAAAACTTAGCCAAATATGTATTGTAAGCTTCCAAAAAAGATCACACAAAATCAGTCCATAAGTCTCCTCAAAGACTTGCCTCAAATCTTCTTAACAAGTCCACACAGAACTTGTCCAATCTCATAGAAGCATAAAGAGAATTGTTAGATACTCAATATGTTCTACACTCAATTCTCAATCTGTAGACACCTAAAATGCGTCATGTCGAGGGCGACTACTCATATGGACATGCTACAAGACCATATGGAAGATCTTGGATAGACTCCAAGATAGAGCAGTGGTTCTAACCACTCAATTTGGGCTCCTTGGCCTAATCAGTCTGAACCGTAGCCCAGACCTACGGTTTATAGCTGAACCACGGTTGAGACCTACGGTTTGTAGTCTAGACCATAGTTGTGACCTACGGTCTTAACTGAAGTTCAGTTGGCCTTCAATCCGAGCCAAATCGGTTGGAATGACCATTTGATCTAGAAGAAGGTGGTTAAAGGATGGAAGACTAGAGGCTTCCATTCCAACTATCCTAACCACCTCTTCTTGATCTTGGCTTCTCCAGGAAGCCACCCCTAGCCCTAGGGCATCCTATAAATACCCCCTCCAAATGGGGAGAAAATATAGATGATTTGTATAGCGAAGCACTGACGAATTATCGAGTGAGTGTGAATTGATCAAGCAAGCAGTGAAGCCCTATCGAATTGCATACTGAATTCGTGCATTCGAAGGCCACTTTGCTATTCATCCAATGATCAATTTGCCATGGAAGTTCTAGGAGCCTAGGAGGATCAAGAAATACAAATCTAGGCAAACGAAGGCCCATCATAGTGATTCAACCACCAAACCTATCAGAAGGACACCGAAGGTGACCCTTGAACATCAATTGGACAAGGAGGTCAAGCCCACTACCCTTGGAATTGAGGGTAAGCCTATCATAGTGCTAACCATGGCTTTCAGCCATGGTTTATAGTGCAGACCGCTCACTAGAGCTACGGTTTGTAGTAGAGGTATAACCACCTTCCTATTTTCATTTATGTCTAGCTAATTAGGTTAGATTAGTTGTTTTCATAGTTTAATGGCATTTTAGTAGACTTCTGACCGTAGAATTAGGTTAGATTTAGCTTCTTTATGTTTATGCTTCAATTAGGACTTAAATGGTTTCTTTATGCATGTTTATGCTTCATTTTATATATCTGATCCATGCATAGTGTAGTTGCTACTTTCCTTTACGCTATTATATGAATCTTGATTCAATTTGCATAGCTTAGAAGCACTTTTTATATTTTCTTGATTATGCATGTTTAATGGTGTCATTATGCAATTTACCTAAAAGGGCCTCATCATGAGAGGTTGCCTATATTTTTGACATTCTTGTGTTGTTTCTTGACCGTAGGGAATAGTTTCAAAGGAGAACCAACTATCAAGTTCCTTCCCCATCGTGAAGAAGAGGGCACCTCCACCCTAGAGCAGTTCGTGTCATCCTGAAAGGCATTTGGAAATCACACCTACCCTTAAGAGGGAAAACAATTGTGCACTCCTATTGTAATATTGTATCAAAATGAATATCCCTAAGAGGGATGTACTTGTAATTGGATTTTGACTTTGAATACAATGGAATAAAGCATTTTTCTTCTTGTTTCATTTGTTGTCAATTTCTTTTTCTTGTATGCATGCTATATTTTTATCATTTATTGCAATAGGATACGCCATCGGGTGTGACCCTTTTTGGTGGTTACAGAGGTGATCATGGTGGAACCCCACATTTTTAGGATCTGACTATGTTTTGTTGGTTTTTGCACTTGTAGGTATAGACCGTAGCTATCAACTATGGCCCAACAACTGAACCGTAGGTACAAGGTATGGTTTATAGTCAGAATCATAGGTCAGACCTACGGTCTCCTACTGACAACATAGACAAACAAATTCAGAATATCAGATAGTGCAGGACTTGAGGTAGGTCCTATTTTTAGACCTCTATCACTTTTTTGTTCTCTATGTTTTTACAGTAGGTCTAATTCGAATGCAAATTAGGAAATGAATTAAGAAAATGGTAAATCAATTGTCCTAGTTTGCTTTCATACTTTGCTTTCAATAGAAAGGCGTTACTGGGAACAACGGACCTCTGATTGTAGTCCACCCTAGGCTACAACATGCTTGATAGAGATGTGTTGATGGTTTGCATGTGTGAGGCCCAATTAGTGGCCATTTAGCATCGTAATGTGCATAGTCTTAAAGAGCATCTAGAATAGCTTGCATTTTATGAATTTGAAATGTCTTTCACTTGCATAGCATTTAGAAAATGAGCATGTATGCTATATGATGCATTTATTTTATGTACATTAAAAGGAACCACACACACCATTTTTCACTTAAAAATTAGTGGTGTTGGGCTCTCACATCCAACCCATTTGATTGAGATCAATAGTGGATGTCATTACCACTTGGTTGGCTCATTTGAAATTGTATATATCGGGACCCTGATATATAGACCAATGCTGATCCAAGAACCTTTCCTATCCTTGCAAAATTGCATGTATTCATCTTCGAAAGAGTGTATCTATGCACGGTGTGATGGGTGAGGATTTGGTAGTACCTATGCTACCTCGTTGAGTATGGACTTCACTCCCATATTTGGCTTGTGCGAGTATATAGGTGAAAACCTTTGAACAATTTGAGTATAACATCAAATTTTGCAAAACATGATAAGAGTTTCTACACTGATACAACAAATATTGAAAACACATCAAATAGTTTAGGACTCACTTTTAAAATTTAAAATGAGATAATCATTATTGTATACCTTGTTTGCTTAATAATAATACATTTAGACTCTAGGTACACAATGGTGGATACACGGGGTGGTCGACAAAGGTCCAAAGCCAATGTCGATGACCAACCCCTAACCAATTCACAATAATACATGTCAATTCCTCAACCACATGAGCGAACCGAACATCGTTCAGCTAGCATTCGAGGAGATAACTCGACATGAGGGGAGCCAATAGAGCAAACCCCAGATAGAGGAGCTTCAGTACACTCCTCTAGGCATATAGTAGAATAGGAAACCTTCCAACATGAGGGTGTTCCACTTGAGAGCCATTATCGAGACCATAATGCACGTGCATCCATGGGATCGACCAAAGAGTTTATTGTGCAGGGGACCAGGTTGGTGCCCCTACGTACTAAGTCCACTAGAGGATCTATGGCTCCACCTTCTGAGTATAGAAGGACTAGAGACCCACCCATTCAGGGGTAGGCAGATAGGCTCACTATCGAGCATAGAACTAACCATACTCCCATGCATGGTCCACCATGCAAGATCACCATTGATATATCAAAGGTGGGAGATAATGGCACACCATCGCATGAGCGATGGTGGTCTAGGTAGCTAGAGGGTCTAGGTAGTGTTCTAGAGTAGCTAGGCTACAAGCCTTCCACTCCACCCACTCGAGCCTCGAGTGAGCATAGCGTGAGTGTCATCCACACTACTAGAGAACATGGGGAGGCTTCTAAGCACCCTCATGTCACACACCCACTATCTGCGCATGGTGGTTCATAATATAGGACATAGTAGGAGGCCAATGCCATCTTCACAGATAGAGGCAAAGGCACAACACATCAGTCCGATGGGTACAGAACCCACAAGGTCGCTCATACAGAGTAGGGATACCAAAGGCCTCCCATGATCGACCAGATCGATAGATCACATCGACTGGCATCAGAGCAAAAATGCCAACTCCTCCAAGATCAATTGGAGGATGCTCACCTAGAGAGGCAACGTATTGAAGATGAAAATATTCAAGCACAAAGGCTCATGAGATAGAGGTTATATGAGCAGTGCATGCATGAAGAGCGTATCCTTGCCCAGAAGGAATGCATGGAGCAGGAGGATCGGTTAGCTAGGGCTGGCCTATATCCTCAAGATGAGCATCGAGAGCATACACATAGGAAGGCTTTCTCACAAGCCGATATGCATCAAGAGCATAGAGATGCTCGTACTCATGCTAGTGCCGAATAGAGGGAGCGACCACCACTCAATAATCAAAGGTAGAGGCAACATGAAGCAGCAGTGGGAGATGGATACGAGCAAGAATATCTTGAGAGCTCTCGAGCTGAAGAGGAGGAAGAGCAATGACCTCCATCTCACACAAGGAAGATAGTACCTCCTAAGCCACCTACACATCAACTTAGGGAGGAGGAATTTCTATCTTCAGAGGCCTATAAGGCCTTAGCCGAGAAGATTAAAGCCATTGAGAGACAAGGCATGACTATTCAAAAGCGACATTGAGGAAAATCCATAATGAGCCTTTGGATCCTTCTGTGCCTACTCTAGCTTACCCTGAGCATTTTGATATGCCCAGGTTAGATAAGTTTAAGGGTGATGAAGATGCACAAGAACATGTAACGAGCTTTCTGGATGCTTGTTTTTAGATAGCAAGCAATGATGCATTATTGTTGCGCACGTTCATCATGACACTTTCAGGGCCAGCCTGAGAGTGGTTTAATTAGCTAAAGAAACATAGCATAACAAGTTTTGAGAAATTAGTTGATGCCTTTCTTGAATGCTATTCCTTTGGCATCAAGAAATAGGCCAATATTTTTGATCTGGCTGTGCTAGCTCAGCGTGATGATGAGCCAATAGAGCAATATAAAAAGATATGGAGGAGATTAATGGTGAAGTTGCCATTCCCTATTCCTACCATAGAGTTAACTCAGATGTTTATGAAGAGTTGTGCCAAGCACATCTCATTACTATTGCAGCTACAATAGTATCCTACATTCGAAGAGGCTTTGGCGCAAGCCAAGGTGATTGAGGACATCAAGTTGTAGGAAGGCAACTTGAAGCTCAAAAATAGGAGAGAGGGATAAAATAAGAGTACCACAAAACAATAGGGCAAGCAGGCCCATGTAAATCAAGTGGTATTGAATCTCCAATGGGAGGACAAGGGGCAATAAAAATAGAATTATCAAGCCCAACCTCCCCCTATGCAATATGACAAGCGCAACAACAATTACAAGGGCAAGAACAAATATCAATGCCCACCTCACTAGTTCACACCATTGATGGAATCATTGATGATTGATTTTCCATCAGTTATGCGAGGCCAAGGCAATCAGATTACTCGAATTCAAGATGATAGACCCCAATCAACCCAAACCAAAGGGGTTCCAAGATGATCTATTTTGCATCTTTCATAGAATGAAAGGTCATGACATCGAGGTGTGTTGGTCTTTCAAACACCTAGTGCAAAATATGATCGACAAGGGTGAGCTTGTAGTGCCTCACAACCCATAGGTACTCGATAATCAAAATATGGGGATTTACAAGAACCCCTTACCAAATCATGAGGCACCTCAGAACAACGTTGGTCAAGTTAACCAGGTGTGAGTCGAACCACCTACCCAAGGGTTCATAGGCATGGTCAATGTTGTCACTAGGCATGAGAGATACGAACAACAAAATCAACCTCATGCTCCCATTCAAATACAAGCCACACCGAATCAATGATCGACACAGAATATTCCAGGCCCACCAACAAGACCGATGGTGACCATAAGGAGCAGGTTGGTCCAAAACCTGTAGATAACTCCTATGAAGTTGTCAATATATGAATTAATACAGTAGTCCTCAAGGCACAGGGAGACTCTTATGGACATTTTGAGGTCCATTGAAGTACAGGCCTAGGATGCGCAGGCATTTACAAATTTTGTGGGACATGTACAATAGTGTCAAGAACCGATGATCCAATTTTATGATCATGAGATAAGGATGGTTTCTACAACTATGGCCGACCCACCATTGCACATAATCATGTGTGAATCACATGCCATTTAAAAGGGTCTTGATCGATACTAGCTCATCGATCAACATAATAATGACCAAGGCACTGAGTCATTTGAAGCTACCTAAATCACACATTGTGCCAACTACATTTACATTGAGAGCATTTAACGATGCACTATGTTTGACTATCGACACAATTATCCTACCCATACAGGTAGGTCTGAAGACCATTTTAGTAATGTGTCATGTGATAGAAGGGGCCATGCAGTACAACATTTTACTCGGTAGGCCTTGGATTCATGAAATGCATTGTGTCCCCTCGATATTGCATCAGTGCATGAAATATATTCATGAGGGACTGGTTCACGTAGTGGCTTCGGATGAGGAGCCATTTAAGTTTGTGAACCTAGCAGATTTTCTTGGGGGTTTCATACTCCCATCAATGCACCTGGATGTTCGATCGTCATCACCAATAAAGAAACTAGGAGGTAAAGCGAGTGCATGCTCAACCAATGCCATCTGTGTCACACAGATTGAAGCATACCACTACCACTTCCTTGAAATCATCGACATCAGTCATGCATCGGGATGATAGGAAATTGAAGGTGAATATGGGTGAGAAAGAGAAAGAGCGTGAGCTTAAGCCAATCATCGAGGATGTTCCCATTCCCATGGAAGTTGAGGAACCCCAAGACAAAGCCGAGGAGGCACCTCAGCCTACCTCACCTACATCTTCAGTAGGGTCATCCACACCATGGGTGATGGTACATCTCGCTAATACCAGATTAGGTGAGTACCTTGTGCAAAATGTGACCTTCGGACCAATTTTGAAGACTACACAAGAGATGGGTAGACCATCCACTCATCGTTATCCGGTTGGATCGATGGTTCCATTGGGAGAGCCACCTAACCAAACTAACTTCATCTATGCGGGGCTAGATCAACTTCCAATGTGAGAGCCCATGGATGAAGATGACGAGGAACCTTTCATGGTAAACATTCATTATTTGTCTAATCCAGAGTATGCCATGCATATTTTTGAGCTATATCATTGGCATGGATACGACCTTGGTCTCTTTGAACAAGGATGGAGGACTCCATTGGAACCTCATTATCAGTTAGTCACTGATAGATTCGGTCTAGGGTTACAGATACGTGGGTAGGACGATTTGCTCGTAGCATCCCTAGATCATCTGTACCTCAGTATGGCGGATGATGTGGATTTTAATCCATATCATCCGGATCCTTCCAAATTCTGGAGGAATCACCCTATGATATCTATCATCACCATTGAGCCACTCGAAGATCATCGTGAAGGGCTCCTTGAGTAGATTGAGGTAGAAATGAACCCTAGAGATCAACTGGGACACCAAACCCATGATGCAGTCGATGACATAGACATGCAGGGGTGCAACCCCATTACTGCAAGCGATCTCGAGCTAGGAGATCTTTGTAATGAATATGGAGCGGAGTCCACCTCCGATATGAGTGGACCAGGCTATGATGCAGATGAGGATTCCTCAAACGATGATGAATCTAGGGATGAAGTCGAAGGCACTTATGTAAGGCCTTTGTATGCACATCATCTATTGCCTATTGAGTCGGTACAGGATACCGAAGAGATCCTTCCCAATGTTGATCATTTAGGGGAAGAGATCGAGCCAATTTTCTCGGTAGCATCGTACATGAGGTATAATTATCTAGTTTTTTTGGATAGCGATGACAACATGCAAGAAGTAAGATTCATGGGGCCTCATTTGGAGGAGCACCCTCTAGGAGTGGGGGTGAATGAAGGATTCTATTATGATAGTGATGAAGAATATGAGCTAGAGAGGGCCTACCTTGGTCCTCCTTATTTGCATTACCATCATCAACCCATCGACATCGATGAGGTCTATAGGCAGCTACATGTTGGTCCACATCTGAGAGCAAGATGGTTAAACTTGGATCAAATCCATCGGTTGGTTAATCCCCTTCCACTGACCTACATGCAGCTCCATGAGCCAAATGATCCTATTTTGCATTCAGTGCATAGGGAGGATCCAGTTATTCATAGTCCTCATAGGGAAGACCCTTTTGTGCCTGTGCCATTAGAGCCAGATCATGGGTATGAGGACTATGCAGATTTTGTAGAGGTCAGTCCATGTGGTCCTGGAGATCAATTCCATTCCATAAACATGGTCTCCATTGATTTGACCACTCCACTCCACAATCCAGTAGATCCGTCTAAACCATTGTATCTTAACAAAGATGCTATCGATTGGGATCACGTTGATTCACCCATTGAGCCTGAGGATTTCTTCCCCAATGAAGAAATGTTGCAACCTTTCCATTTTGCACCAGGCTATGCATATGATGTTTATCATGCCAAAAATGCTTCCAACATGGAACCAATCAACCCGGTTGATGACATCCATCTGATTCCTATGCCTCACCAGCTTGAGGAGGGATCACATATGTCGGTAGAGGAAACCTTTGAGGTGGATATCAGTGATGATCCCACCAGTGCAAAGAAGGTTAAATTTGGAGAGAGTCTCACTCCAGATGAGTGGGCCACCCTCATCCCTCTACTGAAAGAGAGACCAAATTTGTTTGCTTGGTCGTATAAGGATATGCCAGGTCTAGACCCAAAATTGGTTACTCATAACCTTTCGCTAGATTTGACGAAGAAGTCGATCAAGCAAAAGCTTAGGAAAATGCACCCAATAGTAGCCTTAATGGTGAAATATGAGCTACAAAATCTGTTGGATGTGGAATTTGTGATTTCCATCGATTATCCAGAATGGGTGTCCAATATGGTACCCATGGGAAAACCCGATGGAAGAATCCATATTTGCATGGATTTTAGAGACCTAAATAAGGCAACACCCAAAGATTCATTTCCATTGCCCAATATTGATGCTCTCGTAGATGCAACTGCAGGTCATGAAATGCTCTCCTTAATGGATGATTTTTTTGGTTACAATCAAATTCGGATAAAACCCGAAGACCAACACAAAACCATGTTTATAACGCCATGGGGAACATTTTGCTATAAAGTTATGCCATTCGGCCTCAAAAATGCTGGTGCCACATATCAGCGGGCCATGACATACATTTTTCATGACTATATGCACAAAATTCTTGAATATTATATCGATGACTTGTTAGCCAAGTCATTGCTATGAGAAGAGCATGCAGAGGTCTTAAGGAAAGTCTTCGATCACCTGATAGAGCACAATGTCAGGCTGAATCCTAAGAAGTGCGTATTTGGCGTAACTTCTAGAAAATTACTAGGGTTCATCATCTCCAAGAGAGGCATCGAAGTAGACCCAATGAAGGTCAAGGCCATTTTGGAAATGCGTCCTCCCACCAATATTAAGGAATTAAGGAGCCTTCAGGGCAAGGTAGCCTCGATAAAGTGATTTATCACCCAACTATCGGATAAATATCGACCCATGAATCGACTGCTACATAAGGGTGTCCCATTCAACTGGGATGAGGACTGCAAGGTAGCCTTCATTGAGATAAAGCAATACCTGGTGACGTCGCCAATGCTAGCTCCACCAAGGCTAGAGGTGCCTTTTCTACTATATATATCGACAACTGACTTTGCACTGGGAACCATGTTGGCCCAAAAGAATGTGCAAGGCAAAGAATAGGCCATATATTATATTAGTCAAACTTTGGTGAGCTATGAGCTCGGGTATGCATACGTGGAAAAATTGTGTTTAGCAGTAGTGTTCGCTACAAAGAAATTGTGACACTATATGTTAAGTCATACGACGTATGTTATATCCAAACAAAATCCTTTGCAGTACATGATGAGTAAGACTTATCACAATACACGTACTACAAAGTGGATCATGCTTTTGATAGAATTCGATCTAGAATTCATAAGCCAGAAGTCCATTAAGGGATAGGTCATAGCAGATCAATTAGCTGAGGTACCACTATCAAATAGTAGGCCTCTAACAATTGAGCTTCTAGATGATGCAGTCTTCATCGTATCTGAAGCTCCCAAACCTGAAGAACTAGAGAACAATGCTGATATGACTCTGTTCTTTGATGGTTCGAAGTGCGAACAAGGGGGTGGTGCTGAAATAGTGTTCTTCATACCGCAAGGAGCTCCAATGCCCTTGTCATTCAAGTTGGATTTTTCATGCACCAACAACAATGCTGAGTACGAAGCCCTATTACTGGGCCTCCACATAATTGTCACCATGAATATTAAGAGATTGAACATCTTTGGTGACTCCTTGCTCATAGTAAATCAAGTCAAGGGGCTTTTTCAGTGTCGATGTCCCATACTGAAAGCCTATAAAGATCTAGTTGACACATATTTGGCCAAACTTGAATGGTATGACATTGAGGCAATCCCTCGATCATCAAATAGGTTTGTAGATACCATGGCTTCTTTGGGATATTTAATCCCTCAGAATCCATCTACTGATTTCACTACCATCCATGTCAAGATGCTCTCTCATCCAATAGTAGAGCGTGCAACCTATGATAACAGAGAATCAATCAACATGATCAGTGTAGAACCACAAGCTGAATGGTTCTGTAGAGCTGAAGACTTTCTTAAGAAGGCACCCTAGGGGTCATTAACCTCTCAGAGTCCCATGGGGAGTGGTACTACCATTCACCATAGGGTTGTTTTCGAGTCTGCATTTGCAAAAGTAAATACGTAGGGGGAGCAAGTCATCTTGGCAGTCGAAGCTAAGATTTATCAAAATTGGATGTCACAAATTAAAGACTTCCTAAAGCTTAGTATAATCCCAGAGGGATTACCACATGTCATGAAGCACACATTTAAATAGAAAGTGGCCAAATATGTCTTAATAGGAGACATCTTGTACCGAAGAAGCTATGATGGAGTTCTCCTTCATTGCTTAGAGCCCCAAGAGGCATCATGGGCAATTTTGCAAGCCCATGATGGTACGTGCGATGGCCATTTCAGTGGCATGGCCATCATCAAGCGCATCCTTCGAATGGGTTACTATTGGCCCACTATGGAGAAGGAGTGCAATGCGTATGTCAAGAAATGCATTAAATGCCAGCATCATGCTAATCTTATGCACTTGCCATCGTAGGCCTTACAACCCATCCAAGCGGCTTGGCCATTTGCTCAGTGGGGATTAGATCTTATAGGCAAGATCTCTCCTCCATCATCGGGTCGACATACATTCATAATCATGGCTACTGAGTATTTTACAAAGTGGGTGGAAGCAATACCCTTAACAATGACAACTGGAGCTCGTATAGCAGAGTTTATACTGGAGCATATCATAAGTCATTTTGGGATTCCATCCAAAATAATATCGGATAATGGAACGTCTTTCAAGAACAAAATTATGAGAGCTTTGACATCTAAATATAGAATCAAACATAGTTTTGTGACTCCATACTATCCACAAGCAAATGGGTAGGTTGAAGCTTCAAATAAGATAGTGGTGGCCATCTTGAAAAATATGGTACAAGAAAACCATAAATATTGGCACATCCAGCTGCCCCTTGCACTATGGGCTTATAGGACTAGTATTCGGATGCCCACTGGGGCAACACCATTCTCACTAGTATATGGCATTGAGGCCATTATGCCCTTGGAATTAGAAATTCCAATGTTGCGCATCACATTGAAAGAGTTCATCGATGATGACACTACATGACAAGCTCGACTGGATCAACTGATGCTACTTGATGAACATCACGTGAATGCCTTGGAGCATCTTCATGTTTATCAGGAGTGACTAAAATGAGCTTACAATGTCAAAGTCCACCAGAGAGACTTTGAATTTGGGGATCTTGTCTTGAAATAAAACCAATAGAACTCTAATTTATCGCCAGATATGCGAGACAAATTTATGGCTAATTGGCTAGGACCCTACATCATATCTAAAAATATTGGTCTAGGTACCTATCACCTAACATCGCTAGGGGGTGTTGAAGAGCTTGAACCTCTCAACATCATCCATATTAAGGCATTTTATGCTTGAAGAGCATAGTAAAAGGCTCTGAGAGTTGCTTGTAACTGCTCGGTCATCCTAAAAAGCTCCAAACACTCTCATCAGTGGTTTGGTCAATTAAAAAGCTCCAAAGGCATCTATAAGCCCTTTGGTCAACCTCAAAAGCTTTGAGGGTTTGGTCAAAACCGCTTGGTCATCCCAAAAGGCTCCAAGGGTCCCTGAAACTGCTTGGTCATGTTAGTTAAAAGCCTCAAGGATTTGCTTATAATCGCTTGGTCATCCTAAAAAGCTCCAAAGGCATCTGTTAGCCCTTTGGTCAAATGCAAAAGGCACCAAGAGTTTTTGAAAAACTGCTTGGTCAACCCCAAAGGCTCCAAGGATTCTCAAAATCGCTTGGTCATCCCAAAATGCCCCAAAGGTACCCATAATCCCTTTGGTCAATCCTAAAAGCTCCAAGGATTCCTAAAAATTGCTTGGTCAATCTAAAGGCTCCAGAGGCATGTACTCATCGTTTGGTCAATTATGAGGCTCAAAACCCATAAAAATTATAAAATCAATAAAATCCAAAAAAAAATTGGTAAAGCATAAAATCCAAAAACATTTGCATTTGCATTTGAATTTTGCATTTTCATTTTGCATTTACACATGCATTCACTGCATTATTGCATTGCATATAGGCATTCGTCATCCATTGCATTCCGTAATAGAAGGCATTGTGTTTGTCAGTCTTACAAATGATGCCACGTTTGTGTTTAAATCATGCATCTCTGCATTTATCATAATCCATCATTCATGTGAGTAATTATGTTTTTCAACACAACCTATAATGTTGCTATGGAGATATACTAGGGTTTTTCGGTCACTCAACCATACCTAGTGGTCTTATCAAGAGTTGGTAGAAAGCTTGCTTTGCTTTTGTAGCTAAGGTTCAGTTAGTATAGCCCTTAGCATATCATAAGCCTATCACTAATCAACAAATTTAAACAATCCTAACAAGGACTAGGGGAAGATGAAAGCCGTGAAGCAGGACCGAGTATCCTGAAGTGAAAAGAGTTATTCTTGCTTATCCCTCTGTGCGGATGGTATGGGAAATGTTGGTAGTTGGCAAAAGGATAGGTTAGTTCCCTATTTAGAATCCCTTGCTTATGATAAAATGAGCAATATCCCAAAGAGATATCCCACATCAATCCTCATGATTGATACCCTAGATCGATATCATAGATCGACTCCCTAGAGTGATATCCCATATTGATATCATAAGATCGATATTCTCAATCGATATACCAAAAATAGTTTTTCCAAGTAAATCCCCCCAAAGGAAAGTTTTTGAAGAAAATTATCAAATGTAAATGCCAAAAAGTGAAGATCAAGTGAAGATAAGAAAATAGGCTTAAATCAAAGTTCAAAGTGAAGTTCAAAAGTGAAGATCAAATGAAGATCATAAATCAAAAGTTTGAGCGGAGATCAAATGAAGATCCAAAATCTAGTTCGAAGAGAGATCAAATGAAGATCCAAAGATAGTTCAAAAAGAATATGGAATCGACTCCCTTGCTTCACTACATATGAGCAAGTATCCCAAAAATTGAAGGATAGAAAGGAATGAGCCTGAATCCCTAGAATTGTCAGCACTACTGTACCTTACGCATGATGATATGTCTGACGCATTAGCATCTCGCTTATGAACAAGACCAATGTTTGAATGTGGAAGAGCTAGCTTCAGGTGTCCTGCATTGCCTAGTGGCTTAGTCCAACTAAAATCTAAACTTGAGATTGGATAAGACATTTGTGGAACCCCTATCTTAGCAATGGGCTGAAAGAATCCCGCCTGACATCGGGGAACGCTCGTGTCTTATCTTAAAATAATCATTTGCACACACAGGGATAATGAATAGTTAGGGTCTATCCTAGCAAAAGCCTTTTATCTCAGAAGTCTAGTGTGGTTAGTATGCAACTTTTGATAAGTCTATTAGGGTGTTTGAGTCTCATGGAAAACCTCAAAAATTTCTCCCATAGCAACAAAATGTCAAAAATTGCAACCATATAAATCATCAAATTGCAAAGTATCAAATCCATGATACATCATTATATAAAGCACAATCAACATATAGGATAGATACCGGATGGATATTAGCAATAATATTTAGATGACCACTGACTATATCATGCACATTTTTCAAATTTGCAAAATAAAATCGAATGACACATTATATCATTCACATCATAAACATCGCATACCATTGCATTTCATATATGGGTGATTAATTGATTAAATTATTATCTTAAGGATTTTCAATTACATTCATGATTTTTATACATTCTGTGGTGTCATCCATTAGATTGATAAACATATTTGCATTCATTCCTTATGTTTTAAGTGATTAAAGCATACAAGTTCATTTACATTAGATTAGCATCATGTAAATAAATCATTACATACATTAATGCATGAAAATAAAGCAATATCAAATATGCGTTAAGAAAAGAACATCACATCCATATGCATCCATCATAAAAAGCACATCTAAGCATCTAGATCATTGCATATCATCATCATAAATCAAATAGCTATCTAGTGCATGTCATCCATACATCACATCATATAGCATCAACATAACATAAGCATTGCATCCATGTGCATCACATAAATATAAAATCAAAAATAAATGAGTACACAATAATGAGCCATAAAATAATGATCATATCATATATAAATGTGTGTCTCAGAGTACATCGAGAGTACAAAAATGCTCGTAGGCTACAAATGTGTAGGTCCTCGACCTTACACCAAAAATGATATGTATCAAAAATGTATCCTACAATAGTAGAGCTCTAGCTCTGATCTACTCCCCTATACTGGAGCTCTCATCGCCTCCCTCGATACGATGCTCAGGAGCCTACTCTCTACTGCCCTATCTACTATGGATCCTACTGAGAGCCCTGAGTACCACCTAGCTCGAAGAGGCCTAGCACTCATCCAACTACCACCTATGCAATGGGCACCTCTATGCATCGGGACCTATGGCTGGATGCTATAGTAGACTGCCCTACCTCCCTAGTCTTGGTATGACTATTACCACCATGTGTACTAGAGGACCTATGTGTCCTCTCACTCTGATGGGTGTGATGGCTCGAGCTAGCAGTAGACTATCCTATAGTCCGAGATCTAGTCCATTGGGACTCTAGAGCATATGGATCCTCGGGAACCTCTACACCTAGCATCTAAATATACCCAACTAGCTGGTCTACCCGAGCAACCCTGGATGCATGCCTATCATTGGCACTCATCAACAAACCCTACAGTGAATCTCTACCATAGGATCTCGACCACCTGGTAGTACTACTACTGGTGCCATTGGAGGCCCCATAATCACTTGAGAGGATGGAGGATCCCCCCTCTATGCCCTGAGTAGATCCCGCTCTACTACTATCGCATCCCTCTGTGCTAGTGCCAAGTCATGAGCATGGGTGAGCTCACCAACCTAGGTCTCTACTATGGTAGCCCATGCTATCAAGCTAGCAATCTATTGCTCTTCCTACATCAGTCGATGATCTCTATCAGTCAACTATGCCTATAGAGTAGCGATAGTAGTGTCCTGCTCCCTCTACTACATCTGGAATCACCCAAGCTGACTCTACAAGTCAGCCACCTATGCCAAGAGTAGTCCCTCTACACTATCAGGAGGGACCTCACCCTCCTTGGGAGCCTCCTCATCAGGGTCAACCTCAGGAGCCTCCTCAGTAGCCTCTGTGCCCCAACCACCCTCTATCCACTGGTGCATATTGCACCCATCAGGATCCACCTCTACTCCGGCTTGATCTACAGCTCGACCCAGAGGCCCTATCCCATACCAATAGAACATAGACCACCATCCATCATACTCTAGAGTGGTCATAGCTCTATCAACTCTAGTCTCTTAGAAGTCATCTAGAGCATCACCTAGTGCTGGAGGCTGGATCCATGATAGATCCCTCTCCAAAGCTAAGTGCCTATAAGTAAATGGGATCTCCAGGATGTCCTACACCATGCCAAACTACCATAGGATGTGAGAGAAAAATTGGTACTCTCTGATCTCGACCTTTCAATCGAGTAACCATCTATCTCGATGAGACTATCAAAGTCGCTCGTCGACCTCAGGCCAGTCAGGACACTCCATGTAGGGCCACCACTCGATATCATCTAGCCCGAGTCCTACAAACTGTGTAATATAATGTTGGACATCACCAGCATGGGTCCTACTATGGAAGCCCTCCTCCTCCCGAGGCTAGTAGGTAGCATAGCACTGATGATCATCATCGATCTCTGTGATGTGTATGGGTAGCTCCCCAGGATGCTCTATCCTGATATGCTACCAGCCCCAAATCTATAGAAGTAGACTATAGCTGATCCCTCGATGGCTCCGATCAGTGATCTGATATAGCTCTTGATACAGCTAAGCCAATAGAGTGCTCCCCTAGGCTAGGAGCAGTGGTTGTCGGATAGAGCTCTGGATAACTCTACGCATAGTAGCTAAGAGGTTCTAGGGAATCCTCATGCCCGAGGAGTCTGGAAGCACATATTGCACCACCAGGTGCATGAAAATGGCCTCACGCATGGAGAAGACATTCTTCCCCTACCAATAGCCAATGTGGACCCCTCCGTGGTCAATGGCTCGCTGAGCCTCCTCACTCCGAGCATCGAAGATGGCATCGAAGATGGACTCCTTAGCACCAGAAGTCGAGGAGATGATGGCCTCACCATCAATGGGGATCCTAAAGATCCTATAAACATCCTCTAATGTAACTATCATTTCACCTGTAGGTAGGTGAAATGTGTTGGTCCACACATTCCAACATCGAGCCAACGTAGTCAAATAGGATTGATCTACCCTGATAGTGGGTAGATCCAGTACGTAGCCGAAGTCGACAACTTCGAACCACTCTCACTCACCATCAGTGAGCTCTCCATGGAGAGTCTTCAGAATGTCAGGCTCTCATGCTCTAGAGGTCAATCTCTAAAATAAATAGCATGATATAAGGAAAAATCTAACTAAAACAAGCAAAAACATTTAAAAAATGATCTAAAAATCATCAAAAATAGTAAAAAATTTGATAAAATTGCAAAAACATGTCATCATGCAGGCCTAAAAATCAAATTTGTCAATCAGACAGGTCAAAAATGCATTAAATGATATTAATTGCCTCTAAAAACTTAGAAAAATTAAAAATTTTATAATTTTTTCCTAAAGTTGGCGAACCGCGGGTCAACCCTACGGTCCGCATGCGGTCAAAAATTGACCATTGGGATTTTGAATGCTGACCATAGCTGGTAGTTACGGTCCCCAATTGACCAATTGGGAACCATAGCTGGTACCTACGGTCTCCAATTGAGATCCGATCGGGTGCGATACCACGGCCAAAAATGGAAAAAAATTAAATCCTAAGCTACCCTAGCCTAAGATGAGGTTCATTGCCAGCAATTTAGTGAAATTGATTTACCAATTACTTAATTGGGTTCATTTTTAAGTGGTAATGGATGCGAGGTCTTGGTTTTTGAGTTACCTTACCCTCGCCTCATCCATCGTGGCTAGAAGACGCTTGCCCATGCCCGACCATCGTCTTGTGAGTAGGTGTGCGGGTAAAGTGTGGTAGGTTTCAGGTGAGTTTTGTTAGCTATCACTATCAAAGCTCTAGTTTGCAAGTCGCTATCAAGGAATAATGAGAGACATTTGAAAATTGAGCATTTTATAGGCCTCTCATGTTTCATGCGGACCGTAGGCCCTAGCCACGGTTCCCAAATTTGCAAATGGGAACCGTAGACCCTAGCCATGGTTTGCAACTGGCAAGAAATTTAGAAAAATCCCACCATGGGAAGGGCCAAAAAGATAAATTAATGCCTCCCATTGGGTCAGAACTCAATAAAAGCAAATTAATTTGGAAATTTGGTGATAATCAAGCATCGGGATCCAATTAAAAATAAAAAATATGGCTGAGATTATAAAGTACATTCAATCGAGGTCGTCGCTATGACAATCCTTTCATGGAGTGATGCACCTCCTAGCCAAATAAATAAGCTCAATTCATAATTCAAAACATTCAAAAAAAATCAAATAAATTAAAAACACCAAATGCGCCTCGTATTCAGTAATTTACCCTATACACTTGGCGGTTGCAACGACTTGCGCTCCATGCAATCCGACAAGATGAGTAAATTACCATAAGGACATTTGGGGCAAAAATTGTCATCATTGATCTGATATGCTTCTTTTCAATCCCTAAGAAGGCCTTCACGGTCGGACTGCTCCACGGGAACGAGGCGTTGCATGTCATTTCTTCTATGACCTCTTTTTCAGCAAATCATCGATAATTTGATTCAACACAAATCTGATTGGATTTGTATCATTTTGATTCCCTAAGATGGCTATTGTAGCCCGACTGCTCCATGGGATAGAAATGTGCAAATACTATTAATAGTTGGAATCAAAAGTTGAACTAGGCCTAGCCAATGCATTAATTTGCTCAAATCTAAATTTGTTCAGATCATCCATGGTGGTCAAGCGACATCGTCACTTTATTCATTGTCATTACCCTCATCGACTCATCGCTTGAGGGGGTAGTCATAATATCAAATCATAATCAAAATCAATAGAAGATCCTGAAGATCGTAGATCCCTTGATCTTGTCAAAATTGCGTTCGTCCTTGCGAATCATTGTCAACAACTATCATAAGCTTACCCCTTTGCTTGGGGAAAATAGCAAATATGATAATTTGTTTGTATCTCATCATCCTTTCGGTTATATAGGCCTAACTCCTATTGTAGCATCAAATGCTACCCGAATTGATTGATGATGAGTGCAAACTCTTTCAAGTTTAAGCCTCCAAAGAGTTGGAAGCAATGATTCTAGGATGCACATCCTTTTGCTGGACCTAGGGCATCTAATGTTGATCTGACTAATGATCATCATAGAACCTTCGACATCATTTTAGGAGGTCTATTTTTGCTCAGCATTGTTCAATCTCACAATGCATCTCAAAAGGGGCATCTGTAGACACCTAAAATACGTCATGTCGAGGGTGACTACTCATATGGACATGCTACAAGACCATATGGAAGATCTTGGATAGACTCCAAGATAGAGCAATGGTTCTAACCACTCAATTTGGGCTCCTTGGCCTAATCAGTCTGAACCACAGCCCAGACCTATGGTTTATAGCTGAACCATGGCTGAGACCTACGGTTTATAGTCTAGACCGTAGTTGTGACCTACGGTCTTAACTGAAGTTCAGTTGGCCTTCAATCCGAGCCAAATCGGTTGGAACGACCATTTGATCTAGAAGAAGGTGGTTAATGGATGAAATATTCTAGAGGCTTCCATTCCAACTATCCTAACCACCTCTTCTTGATCTTGGCTTCTCTAGGAAGCCACCCCTAGTCCTAGGGCATCCTATAAATACCCCCTCCAAATGGGGAGAAGATATAGATGATTTGTATAGTGAAGCATTGATGAATTATCGAGTGAGTGTGAATTGATCAAGTGAGTAGTGAAGCCTTATCGGATTGCATACTGAATTCATGCATTTGAAGGCCACTTTGCTATTCATCCAATGATCAGTTTGCCATGGAAGTTCTAGGAGCCTAGGAGGATCAAGAAATGCAAATCCGAGCAAACGAAGGCCCATCACAATGATTCAACCACCAAACCTATCAGAAGGACACCGAAGGTGACCCTTGAACATCAATTGGACAAGGAGGTCAAGCCCACTACCCTTGGAATTGAGGGTAAGCCTATCAGAGTGCTAACCATGGCTGTCAGCCATGGTTTATAGTGCAGACCGCTCACCAGAGCTATGGTTTGCAGTAGAGGTATAACCACCTTCCTATTTTCATTTTTGTCTGGCTAATTAGGTTAGATTAGTTGTTTTCATAGTTTAATGGCATTTTAGCAGACTTCTGACCATAGAATTAGGTTAGTTTAGCTTCTTTATGTTTATGCTTCAATTAGGACTTAAATGGTTTCTTTATGCATGTTTATGCTTCATTTTATACATCTGATCCATGCATAGTGTAGTTGCTACTTTCCTTTATGCTATTATATGAATCTTGATTCAATTTGCATAGCTTAGAAGCACTTTTCATATTTTCTTGATTATGCATGTTTAATGGTGTCATTATGCAATTTACCTAAAAGGGCCTCATCATGAGAGGTTGCCTATATTTTTGACATTCTTGTGTTGTTTCTTGACCATAGGGAATAGTTTCAAAGGAGAACCAACTATCAAGTTCCTTCCCCATCACGAAGAAGAGGGCACCTCCACCCTAGAGCAGTTCGTGTCATCTTGAAAGGCATTTGGAAATCACACCTACCCTTAAGAGGGAAAACAATTGTGCACTCCTATTGTAATATTGTATCAAAATGATTATCCCTAAGAGGGATGTACTTGTAATTGGATTTTGACTTCGAATACAATGGAATAAAGCGTTTTTCTTCTTGATTCATTTGTTGTCAATTTCTTTTTCTTGTATGCATGCTATATTTTTATCATTTATTGCAATAGGATACGCCATCGGGTGTGACCCTTTCTGGTGGTTACACAATCACTTTCAATCTCATAGAAGCATAAAGAGAATTGTTAGAGACTCAATATGTTCTATAATTAATGCTCAATAACTTTCTCAACTCAAATCATAATATAGAATAGTTTGTTTTATGGAACTTGAACAATCACTTCATACAACCACTTGACTAGGCTCAACCACTCAACTCAACCAATTGCTTAATGAAACACCCCTTTCTCACAAACCCTAGTCCAAGCATATATCAACCAACTCAAAATATTTCCAACAATGCTCAACAAAAAATCTCACATAACAATGATACTCATGATCTTTTCAAACCCTAGTTCAAGTTCTTTGCACAACAACTCACTTCATCAACAATGCTTATAAAAAAATCTTCACATAACAATGATACTCATGATATTTTCAAAACCCTAACTCAATTCTTCACACAATCCAATGGTTTCAACAACAATGCTTATAAAATAAGGTTTTAATCACAAGTCTTAATTCTAGAAAACCTTGAAGTATTAAATCAAACACTTTTGAAATGGAAACCCTAACCAAATCCTTTTCACTCTAAAATTTATTTAGAAGGCCAAACAACCAACTCAATAAAGTAAGAATTTACCCATACCTTTTTGCTTGACAAGGAGTAGATCTCACAAATCTGCCACACTCACAATTTCTTCTTTGCTAATATCAATAAGGGTTAGAAGATAGTAATTTCCTCAACAAAACATAATACAAAATGATATCAAACAAAATACACCTTATTAATCCAACTTTAAAATAATATCAATACCCTCATAATAATCTCTTTGGAAAAAATCCTTTTACACATAAAATCAACACTCACTAAAAATCACAACCTATTACTACCTTATTACTCCAATTTAAAAAGAATATATCCTCTTTTATAAATCACAATTCAACACAT
Source organism: Wollemia nobilis (assembly GCA_028583015.1). Taxonomy (NCBI): domain Eukaryota; kingdom Viridiplantae; phylum Streptophyta; class Pinopsida; order Araucariales; family Araucariaceae; genus Wollemia; species Wollemia nobilis. The sequence continues at coordinate 2,905,581 of JAQPPZ010015005.1, read as the reverse complement.
AACAAATTGCTATCAATCCATATTTCTCCTAACCACTAATTTGATTGCCTAACTAAAAACCTTTTAACAAACCCCTTATCACTCCTAATAAAGACCTTAATTAAAACTTTAGGCAATACAAATATAAACAAAAATTACCTTTGCCTCTTCACGAGTTTCAAACCCTTAACCTCTGCCTCCGCCAATGCCCTAGCCATGGGCTCCACAACCACGTGTACTCAAGCGCATTGAGAACCAAAAGTTTCTACGCACACTATCTTCCTTCCTTGGTGCCTTAATCGAAAAACACGAAGCACAAAAACCTTTCCCTTTGGTGCTTATCACCAACGGGTTTTGAATGTGGGCTCTTGCTTCCACCAATATTTTCATAGATCAATAGTTTCCAATGGACCACCATGTCCAACGTGCTTAGAAATCTCCAACCTCTTCACCTTATGCCTAGCGGTTAAGACGAAAATATTTTTTGTCTTCTTCCTCAACAAAGCTCTCAAAATCGCATACGAAATATTTCAACCTTCGCGTATATCAATCATTTGAGGGATAATCTTCAAGGTCTTTTGGCATCCCTTTTTATACATGGAGTTGCCATTATATTCAAACGTTAGTGCTTCCAAATTTTTAATGACATCGGCACATTTATCCTTTGTAACTTATAAAAGATTTAAATTCAAAGGAATTTAAGTTTTATAAATTATAATTGTAACCATTGTCTTTTAAGGCCTTCTCTTATTGCATAAGCTTTGTATTGATGATATTTATTTATAAAAATTAAATTCCTTTTGAATTTAAATACTTTAAAAAATAAATATTAGACCTCTTTTGAACTTTGCAATAGGCCTCCTTGGGTATTTATGAAAACCCATTTTAACTTATGCTCTCATATAATATTAAAATATTATGGAGCTCTTTTACCTTTAACTTCTGCACTGTTGAAGCTTCTTCCTAAATATTTGTGACACCTTTGATGAATTTATTTTTTTTGAATTCCTTGACAATAAATATGACTTCATTTCTTGACATCAATGACAATTTTAACTTTTAGGCTTCAAAATGTCCAACATCTATAATATTATAGTTGTGTTTGTTTTGTTGTTTGCAAATCTAAAACTACAAAAACCCAAAAACAATCATATTATTTTAGTTTATTTAGTTAGGTATATATATAGCATATATACCCCAAAAATTTTAGCACATATATATAATATATATCTGCAAAGAGAAAATATTCTAAAAAAAAATGCCTATATTAAGAAGTGGTAAACAAGTAGACAATGATAATATGGGAGAACAAGAACAAGAAAATATTGAGGATAGAGCACTCATTGAAGATTATGTACCTTCAGAAGATGAAGGTGATAATGGAGAAGACAAAATAGAAGATCCTAATGAACCTACATTAGATGAAAAAGGAAATGTTAAATTTGAGTCTCTTAGCAAATTTACCCAATTTATAAAAAACCACATAGAAGAGTTTAATCAAGCAGTACAAATGGATAATTCAGGAGAAGGTGATATGGAAGCAACCTTAGCATCTACTTTTCGAATACATACAAATCCATTATCATACATGAACTCAATAGACCAAGATAATGATCAAGCAGGACCATCTAATCAAAACATGATACCTTTAAATCAAAATGCTCAAAAACCAATGGCACAATCATCCAAGATTGTTGCTAGCAACCCAAAAGCAAATCCTAAACAACAAAAACAACCATTCACATCCATGTTCACTCAAGCTCTTAATCAACAAATGTCAAATCAACAAAAAGCTAAAAAAGTGCAAAATACCAATTATCAACAGAAAAGTCCAACAACAAGATCTATATAACTCATAATATTGTTCCCACATAGACTTTACATAATAGTGTTTCAGTTGGAAATCCTTACACAACAACACCAACTTATTATCAAAGACATAATAATATGGTGCAACAAAATCAGTTTGGTGGACAACAACAGGGACTTGAAGCCATGGTTAAATAGTTAGCTTCTCGTCTAGACCAGATGGATCCCTACCATCCCTCATATAGTTATCGAGAGATGTGTAGTCAACCTTTAGATCCTATTGTGGTAGCTCAACCTTATCCTAAACATTTCCCTATGCCTGTCCTCCCGATATATAAAGGAACTGAAGATCCTATAGAGCATCTTCGCATGTTTAGGACAGCATGTCATGATGTTTCTCATGATGATTTGTTGTTGCTAAAGATGTTCCCTAAAATTCTAGGAGGCATGGCTCTAGAGTGGTATTATCAGTTACCCACTAATTCTTTAAGAAATTTTGAGGAGACAATAGAAATGTTTGTCCATCAATTTAGTGCCTATATAGAGAGGCATGTGACTATTAAAGATTTATACAACTTGAAACAAGGAAAAGATGAAAGTTTTTCTGAATTCTTGGCTAAGTGGAGATAACTTTTGGGTAAATTACACTTTGCATTACCTCATCATGAAATGTTGGACATATTCATAGGTAATTTGCAAGAACAATTATCTTATGAACTTTCTACTACTACAGTAACATCCTTTGATCAAGCCATTGATTTAGCAAGGAGGGTAGAAGATGCCCTTATTAGAAGAGGTCAATTTAAGAAGAAAGATGAAGACAAAACTTCTAAGAATCAATATAAGAATAAACAAGTAGTAGGTGATGGAGTTACTGACAGTAGAAACAACTCAAATGTTAACCTTGCTGAAGTTGTGAAGAAGTTTGTATTAAAAGTTCTTGATAAACCACCAAGAGAATTTACAAGATTAAATCAGCCTTTAACTATGATTTTACCTCAATTATTGGAACAAGGCTTGATACGGTTGCCTAAAATAAGACAACCTGATACAACCGTAGTTGGATTTAGAGCTGATTTACATTGTAACTTCCATAGAGTTGATGGTCATTCAACAAACTCATGTAAAATATTGAAACATATGATACAAGATTTAATTGATAAAGGTGAAATGGAAGTAGAAAATTTCCCTCCAAGAAATGCTCAAAATAATACATAAACCTCAAAATCAAAATGCAAATCAAAATTTGGATATTTTTCAACACCCTTTACCAAAGCATGGTAAAGAAGTTGTAAATCAAGTAGAACATCATAATGTTCCTCATCCAACTTGATATGTAGGAACTATTAGCAGTTTTCTACCACATCAAGATTTGCAAAAAACATGTGTAACTACTGAATCTCTAGTCACTATTAGACCTCTAAAGAATTGCCAAAGTACATCTTTAGAAAGTGACACAGAAAGTGAAACAGGGAGTGAATTAGAGATTACTTCAAATAGTTCTGAGTATGAATCAGATCAAGTCACTCCTATTACAGATTTATCAGTTCTAGAAGAACCATTTCCAAGAAGAGTAACTACTAGACCATCATCTCAACAATGGCTTTCAAATGAGCAAGCAGAAAATGCTAGACCCCATTTTGGTGATCCTCGACATAGTAACATTGTAGGTACCATCGGAGTTGTTACAAGACAACAAGCACAAAACCAAAATTCTCAAGATCAAAGTCAAAATGAGAAAACAACTCCATTTGTATTAAAAGCTCCTACTAAGGGAAATAATGTAATAAGTTCACAACAAAGATCTCCATATGATATTAATGAACAATTAGCTACCATCACAATGAGAATTTCTCTTTTGGATCTCTTAAGAACTTCTTCCATACATAGAGAAGAATTGATGAGAACTTTAAGTAAGATGATGGTACCTGAAGATATTGAACCTAATGTTGTAGTAAATGTTGTAACTTTGGATGAAACAAATTTCATAGATTTTCGTGATAAAGATATTCCTCCTCAAAGTTTGTATGGAGATAATCCTTTATACATTACAACATTGATTGGAGATGTAGGAGTTAAAAGAGTCCTAATTGATAATGGATCATCATTAAATATATGCACATATGATTTCTTTCAAATATTTGGATTTAAAAAAGAAGATATGAAAAATACTGAAATGATTATTAAAGCATTTAATGATGAAACTCAAGAAACATGTGGAGTAATGAAAATCCCATTGCAAGTTGGCCCAAGGATTTTGGATATGATTGTGTTTGTTGTACCTTGTTTTGCATCGTACAACATTCTTCTAGGTCGACCTTGGATCAATGCAATGAGAGCAGTACCTTCCACATTACATCAATGTGTTAAATTTGAGTTTAAAAATCAATTAGTCACCATTCATGGTGACCCTAGGCCATTTGATATGTGTGCTATGGCGGAACCTATAGGAGTTCCGTTCTATCCTGCTATATCTTCTGTTCATCCTAGTACACCCTCATCATCAAAACCTTCTAAATCTAAATCATCATCACCTTCTAAATCCATATCATTAAAAACATATTCTAAAACATCAACATCAACAAATTCTAAATCATTATCATCATCACCTTCTGAACCTATATCTAATCCATTTCCTAAATCTATAATAGCAGATTCACCTCCTGAGTCTACAACATTTAAATTTATAACATCTAAAGAACCAGTTAAGGAGGATAGTCCATCTACTTCATATGCCATTTTGGATGAAGTATTACCGGATTTATCTTCAGTGCTTGCAACTACAGAAGAAGTTAATTTTGCTACCCAAGATTCCTTGGTACTATCTAAGTTACCACCATCTCCCCGAACATTAGGCTTGCCAAAGAAGGGAAGCATTTGTCATATTGGGAGTTGTGCCTTTGTGTATGCAGGATATGATTGGGGTAAAATTTCAATTGTAAAATTTACAATTGATCAGGATGGATTTGCTAAGTGTTACTTTTCTAATGGATATATAAAATCAAAACCAATGATGTGTAATATGGGATATAGAGGTAAAGGTTTAGGACCTCATGAAAATGGTATAAAAGAACCTTTAGAAGTCAAAGAATGGCCAGTCCGATGTGGTCTTGGTTATATTCCTACAAAAATAGAACCATTCCCATATGAATATGATGATCATCTTATAACATATCAAGAATATATGGAACAACAAGAGCTTCCTAAGATACATACTTGTAATATGTTGACTATGGTTTATCCAGAAATGATTACTTGTATAGATGAATGTTTAGATGGTGATATCTGTCATGATATATCTCTTGATGAAATTTTAAGGAATGAGTTCTTCTTTGATGGATCTATGCCATGTATAGCTCATATTGAAGCTACTACTCCTCAAGAAGAGTTAGCTAAATGCACATTAGAAGAATTACAAGAAATGGGTGTGTCACCCGCACCACCCAACTTTGAAAGAGATTTAAATATTGTTGTAGAAAATATTTTAAAAATCAATATTGGGACAGAAGAGAACCCTCGCATGGTCAAGATTGGATCAGAGTTAAGTGAAGAAAAACAAAAGCTATATATTGAATTCCTCATAGAATATTCTGATGTCTTTGCTTGGACATATGTAGATATGCCAGGCCTAGATCCTTCTGTAGTTATGCACCATTTAGTAGTGTGCCCTGATGCTAAACCTGTAAAGCAAAAACTTAGAAAAATGCATCCTAAAGTAGCACTACTAGTTAAAAGTGAGTTAGAAAAGCTTTTGAATGTAAATTTTATACAAGCTATTGACTATGTTGAGTGGATATCAAATGTTGTTCCAGTAACTAAGAAAGAAGCTACTAAGATTAGGGTTTGCACAGATTTTAGAGATATTAATGTTGCATGCCCTAAAGATGACTTTCCTCTCCCTAATATGGATCAAATCATAGATTTTACAGTTGGGAGTGGGATGTTGTCCCTTATGGATGGTTTTTAGGATACAACCAAATTAGAATAGCTCCTGAAGACCAATCTAAAACAACCTTTATTACTCCTTGGGGAACATTTTGTTGGAAAGTAATGCCCTTTGGATTAAAGAATGTAGGTGCAACTTATCAAAGAGCTATGACATATATTTTTCATGATATGATGTATGATATTTTGCATGATTATGTGGATGATATTATAGCTCGTTCAATAAAAGAAGATGATCACATTAATGATTTAAGAAAAGTGTTTGATAGATTAAGAGAATATTTGATACGTTTAAATCCAGACAAGTGTGTATTTGGAGTAAAATCTAGAAAATTATTAGGAGTTATTGTTTCTATGCGAGGCATAGAAATAGATCCTCTAAAAATTAAGGCTATTTGTGATATGCCACCTCCTAAAAACATATCATAATTAAGAAGCTTACAAGGAAAATTACAAGCTATTCGTCACTTCATTGATAAATTGGCAGATAGAATAGAACCTTTTCTTAAATTACTTAAGAAAAACATTTCCTTTCAATGGGATAAGGAATGTCAAGAAGCTTTTGATAGTATTAAATAATATCTTCTCAACCCTCCAGTGCTTGTTCCACCTAGACCAGATTGTCCTTTCATTCTATATATTTCTACTTCGAAACTTGCACTTGGAGCTATGTTAGCTCAAATTGATGATGAAAAGAAAGAACGAGCCACATATTATATAAGTAGAACTTTAATAAGTTATGAAACCCGATATACTCCATTAGAAAATCTTTGTCTAGCAGTTGTGTTTTCTACGCAAAATTTGCATCATTATATGCTAAGTCAGAAAACATATGTTATTGCTAAGTCTGATCCATTAAGGTACTTGATGAGTAGACCTTATTTATCCGGATGCACAACTAAGTGGGTTCTTGCTCTTAGTGAGTTTGAACTCATATTTATCAGCCAAAAATCCATAAAAGGCCAAGTTATAGCTGATCAGTTAGTTGTTGCACCTTTAGAGTCTACTCATCCTATGAACATTGAATTTCTTGATGAGTGTCTTAATTTAGAAGAAGATCATTCTGAAACTTGGACATTGTTTTTTGATGGAGCTAGATGTATGAGTGGTGCAGGTGTAGGTATTATATTAATATCTCCTCAAAAGCACCTTATTCCTTTATCTTTTAAATTATAGTTTGCTTGTACTAATAATACTATAGAGTATGAGGCTCTAATCCTTGGATTACGAGCTACTTTAGCTTTAAAAATTAAAGTTTTGTTAGTTTTTGGAGATTCTCAGCTCATGATAAATCAAATTAATGAATTTTATCAAACATGAGATGAGAAACTTCGCCCTTATAAATAATATGTGCTTAAACTTATATCATTATTTGAGAAAGTAACTTTAGAAGCTATTCCTAGAACTAGCAACTATGTTGTCGATGCTATGGTTGTGGTTGCTTCTCTGTTGCCTTTGGAGTTGGATGATGAGTATGCTACTATCATTATTCACAAACTCCAAGAACCTACTTCCTCTAAGTCTTGCTTAGAACCATTAGATGTATTTTTTATTAATGAAGTTACCCCAGAGCCTTGGTATATAGATATCTTTAATTTTTTGTAGAATGGGACCTTCCCTGAAGGACTAGATAGAAACCAATGTAGGCTATTACGTAAGCGAGTTGTTCGCTTCGTAATTTTTGGTAATACCTTATATAGAAGATCTTTTGAGGGTATCTTATTAATATGTCTTAACCTAGAAGAGTCTAAGAAAGCCTTAAGTGAAGCCCATGATGGATCCTGTGGAGGACACTTTAGTGGAAGTGCCATTGCTAAAAAGCTCCTTAGAATGGGATATTTTTGGCCTTCCATGGAAAAGGATGCCAATGATTATGTGCATCATTGTGACAAGTGTCAAAGACATGCTGACCTTGTTCATGCTCCTGCTCAGGAACTCCAAGCCATAGCCTCTCCTTGGCCCTTTTCTAAATGGGGTTTAGATATTATTGGTAAAATCAATCCTATTTCTTCTGATGGTCATAAATTCATAATAACAACAATAAAATATTTTACAAAGTGGGTAGAAGCTATACCTTTAGCTTCTTGCATAGGAGTTCAAGTTTCTAAATTTATTTTCAATCAAATTATTTGCAGATTTGGAATTCCATCTAATCTCATCTCTGACAATGGTACATGTTTTAAAAATAAAGATATTAAGAAATTATGTCAAAAATATAAAATCCAACATAGATGGTCTACTCCTTATTATCCACAAGGAAATGGCCAAGCTGAAGCATCTAATAAAACATTAATCAAAATCCTAAAAATATTGGTTAATAAAATAGGTCGTGATTGGCATATACAATTATATCCTACCTTGTGGGCTTATCGAACTAGTGTTCGTACTCCTATAGGTGCTTCACCTTTTGTCTTGGTTTATGGTGCCAAAGCAGTTTTTCCATTTGAGTTAGAAGTTCCTTCTTTAGCTCTTCTACTTCAAGATGCCGAAGTAGGAGATGAATATCACATGGAAGGTTAAGTCAGCTGGAACTTCTAGATGAAAAGTGCATCCATGCTTTAGAGCATCTTCGTGCCTACCAAGACAAACTTAAAAGATCATATGCAAAGAAAGTTCATAATAGATCCTTTGAAGTTGGAGATTTAGTCTTAAAAGAAAATAAAAAAATACTAATGCAAGAAAAGATCTTAAAGGAAAATTTCAACCTAATTGGCTTGGACCATTCATCATTACTGCTAAGTTTGGATCGAGTGCATACATATTGGCTACTTTGGATGGAAAATATCTCAAGGAACCCATGAATATTATGCATCTAAAAATATATTATGCATAAAGCCAAAAGTCTCATCACTGTACATAGTTGTAAATAATTTTCTCATGCATTTCAATATATTATCAAAAAAAACAACCAAAAAAATTACAAAATCTGAAAATCTACAAAAATATTTCCAAAGCATTATTAGAGTATTATTTTTGCATTTATTATCTACCAAGATTGCAAGTTATATTTTAGTTTACTTCAGATAAATTCAAAATTTATCTTGAACCATGCACTAAATTTCACATATTTAATAATTTTGATTTTGTTATTTTGATTATAAATCTCTCTTGTACCAAAGAACACTATTACTTCATTAAATAATTTTGAGTTTTGAGAATGATCTTGCTACTTCTTGAACCAAGAACACACTTTCACATCTTAAAATGATTTGTTGCAAATTCGAAAAGTGATACTACATAGTAAGTCTTAATACCTTAAGTGAAAAGTTTTCCTTGCTATCCTATCATGTGCATGGTCTAGAATACTAAGAAATTGGCAAAAGGACAAGCTCCTCCCTACCCGAATAAAATCCCTTGCTCTACGTCTAATCTGAGCAAGTATCCCAAAAAAAAGAAAAAAAAAAAATAAAGAAAAAAGAAAAAAAAAAAGAAAAATCAAGAAAAATGTTCCATTACAAAGCAATAAAATCCCCTTGTTCAGAAATGGACAAGAAATCCCTATTCCAAAAATTGAAGAAAAGAAGGGAGTATTGAACTTGAATCCCTAGAATTTCTCAGTTATTCGAAAACCATGAGGTAAGCCCCATAACAGGTGATTTGTGCCCAACTTGCTTGACCTTGGGTAATTCCTTTCACATGGCGATATGTCTGTCACATTAGTAACCTTTCTTTTGTACAGACCAATGTCCGCATTTGGATTAGCTAGCTTTTGGTAATTTGATTTACATAGTAGTTCAGTACCAATGCATGCACAAAATCATGGTTAAATGAACATTTCACTTGCACACACATTGGTTCATTCAAGTTTGCTTTATCATTATCTTACTCAAAATTGGTAAATTAACTTTACAAAGCACACACATTTGTTACTTGAGAGATTTTGTATCATTATGACAATCAAAATAGATAATGAATTCACTTTTCACACACTGGTTCTAGATAAATTTGAATTTGTCTTTGAAATAAGTTAAAATATTTCTTTGAGATTTTGTTAGATAATTAATATCAATCCCTAGTATTATTTTATAAATTATTTTATCATCATAATACAACAATTTATCAAAATAATATTACAAAATTAAAATATTCATCATGCATTTCATTTTGATTTTCACGATGATGGTATAGTTCCTAAGTAACTATTTCTTTCAAAATTTCACACTTAGGAATTTTATGCCTAGCGCAAGTCATCTTTCTAATTTTTCATGCCCAAAAGTTATTCCATATATTTTCATAAAATTATAAAATATTTTGAACATGTGACATAATGATTTTAATTTCACATTTTAAAAGAACAAACAAAATTCATATCATCTTGCATTTCATCTTGATTTTTGCGATGATGGTATAATTCCTAAGTAATTATTTCTTTCAAAATTTCACACTTAGGAATTTTATGCCTAGCGCAAATCATCCTTTGAATTTTTCATGCTTAAATCAATATATTTTCACAAACATTTATTAAACACATTGTTCCAAAACAACATCAAACATTTCATTTCATCATAAAAGCCTTAAGATTATTCTTAAGCACATGACCATTTTATTTAGCAATATCAAAATCTTCCTCACAAATAGGATTAGCTTCATGACTTAGCGAGCTTTGAACTCCACCAATAGTCATATAACAACATAACATCCTTCGAGGTCTATTTCTAAATCTATCCAAATTTATCATCATACAAACACACATTTTTCAAAAATCAAACCATTTTATTTCTGTTTTATTTAAGCATGATTAAAATATTCATAAAATCCATAATAAAACATGATCATCCAAAAATTCCAAAAACAAAATTAAAATGTAAATTAATCAATTAAAATACATGAAGTCACATAAAAAAAAAGATCCATATATATATATATCATCAGAAAGTATATATAAATATAAGGTCGATTGATATGCCACAATATCTATCATCGGCATACTCAGTCATCAAAAATATAAAAAGAGTCAACTAGGTCATCCCTAGACCCCTCTCGAGCCTCTAGAGCTCTGAACATCATCATCTCTACTAGGTGGTGGATGGTGCTTAGAATGGCCCTCCTACTGTGGTCATAGCAGGGATCCTAGGTAATCGAGATGAATGATCAGCGACTCGAGCAAGTAAGGCTCGTACAATCTCAGGAAGTGGCTATCTCTATCCCTCAGGAACTGCTATAAAGTATAGATTCTGGTAGAAATGATCTATCCAATAGCTCCTAGCCAACTCATCCCAGAGTGAGCTACCTATGTGTAAAGATGTAGGAGCTAGAACCACAACTCCCTAAGCCTCAACTACCTTGCCTACCTGAGCCCTAGCCTATGCTAGCTCAGCCTCCAAAGTCTCAATCTTAGTCTTTTGAGAGGTAGTCTCCTCCCTCAACCTAGTAACCTCAGCTCATAGAGTAGCCATCTCACTGCTCTCTCCCTCCTCCATAACTCCCTTGCCCTTCTCGAGCAAGTCAGGTCTCACCTCCTACTGAGGAGATGCTCCTCCCTCCTATGGGGATGATGCCCTCCTCTCCTCTTGGTCTCACCTCCTCTATGTTAGGTGACCACCTCTAGTGTGAGGTCCTCCTCCCTTGAAAGAGCTGACCATTTCTCCTTTGCTGCTACTGTTGGGTGACTGGTCGGTGTTGCTGCATCTGGTCATAGGCCTGATGTATTGTAGACCTTGACCTAGTAATCCTCACTGGCTGAATCTGGGTATACCAATCTTGGTAGCCATCAGTCACTCTAGCATCATCCCTAGTGGTTGTAGGGACCACCTCATCATCTACATCTGGGTCCATATACTTTGCCATGTTAGGAGCCCCACTAACTATGGTAGTATCCCGAGTAGACCTAGAAAAGTAGACATCCCTAGTCCTAGGGATATCTTCGATAACCCAAACTATCATATGACTCGATCGATGTGATGTAGCTCCACATCACCCTAGTCCATCCTCAACCAAATCACTCACCTTATGTGAGCCAACTGGTATCCATCCTCTGGCCAATTGGGATGACCTCTGTATGGCCTCCATGTGATGCTATCTACTGTTAGGTCATCCAAAAATCTCCTAGCTATGTCCAATGATATTTGACTCCTAGGAGCTCTACGCGGACACCAATAAAAAGCCCTAGGCCTCTCTATGGCCACCCCTACCAATGGTAGTCCTACTGGCCTTCGGATAGCAATATGCTCCCATGCCCAAACCTGTAGGAAATAAGTGAGGGGCAGTGCCATAGCACCCTTGTATACGACCTTGAAGAGGGTCCTATACAAATGATATAGCATGAAAGGCCCCCAAGCAAAGATAATCCTCTGATCTCTCATATCGATGATGACCTCTGCCAGAGTCCATGGTAGAAGATGACCGCTGAAGTGGCTTAGAAGCAAGCCACCAACAATCCCACTAAGTACAACTGTGAGTTGAGAAACCCTCGGTCTCTGACTCAAAATCTCAACCCCAATACCCCCACTGGCCAAAGGAAAGTGAGGATCAATGCATAGTCTCTCAAGTGCCTAGCTCTGGTTTCCAGATGCGACAACAAACATCCCTCTGATAGGTACTCTGAGGATCCTCCAGATGTCCTCTAGTGTGGGAGTCATCTCCCTTATTGGTAACTAGAAGCAAGAAGAGCCTGGGTACCATCGCTCAACCAATGCGGTTAGTAGCCGCATATCAATAGGCACCTATGGCAACTCCACCACATGTCGTAATCCCATAGTGGATAAGATATCCCTATCTACTATTGTTAGGGCATTCAGGTCATCTTGGAATACCTCGTACCACCATTCCCTATTCTTTAGCTCCTTTTTCTGTTAAACAACAAACAAAAAAATCAAAAATTCAATTAATAACTTAATAATCAAAATTGTCATCTAAAATCGATTATTTTTTAGTGATATCAAAATTGATATCGGATTTTATTCGATATCGACATGTTTTCCATGATATCAGGCATATTTTGTTCGATATCGGGTGATATTCTATGATATCGGATCATTTCCTCGATATCGGTCAATTTTTTGACCAATATCATTGAAATTGAGCTGATATCATAGAAATCGACCCGATTTTGCTGATGCAATGAAAACATGATAGTCGTGCCCTAGAAATCTAAAATTAACTTAAATTAAACATTAAAATCATAAATTACAAGTTAAAAACAAGTTAAAAATCCTTACCCATATCTGGCCAGTCCTGTTGCACACCAGATCTGCTCGGTGAGGAACTTCTACCATCTTCTTTTCTCTAGAGCTCAAAATAGAATAACTGCACAGTAAAAATGAATTAGGGTTTTACTTTAATTTTTTGATTTTATTAAAATTCACTTTAATAAAAGATGCAAATTTTGAGTTTTTTACCAAACTTAGAATTGGTACAAAAACTCGAAGGGGGCACCATATATAAAATAGTTTAACAACAAAACTTGAAACCATCAACAAATTTGCAATAAATTTTTGCTTTCTCGTAAAGCGTGCCATCTTATCTTTAACGCATTTTTTCAAAAATGCGCTAAAGAGGGGGCAAAATGTAGCACCCTAAAAATGACTCACATTAATTAAAACTAAGGTAAAAATATTTTGAAAAATCAAATTTGCCACCCCTAATTTGTTACCTCGATTTTTATGCCTATTATAAGTTTGTTTTTAACCTCTGCAAAAATCGCACGATTTTGTGCAAAATTGAAAGATTTTGTATGAAATCGGGTCACCCGATTTTACTCAAAACTAAAAAATGCCTGCTTTAGCAAGGCAAAAAATTTGTTTAACCTCCTTTGTCTTTACCTGGATAGTTGCATGATAGTTGCGAGATCGGTTCACCCGATTTTGCCTAGATTAGGAGAGGTTACAACCCCCTCCATTTTTGGCCCAACTCCTTACCTGACTCCCTCCTTTTTAATCTAGGATCCTCGCCTCGGATTCCCCCTGGAACTCCCGTATACTTTCATGCTATACTTTATCTTTTCACTATGTTTTTGTAGGTTCATATTGTGCATCGGTCAGATTTAAGCGATATCGGATCACCCGATCGTGATATCGTTCTGCCCGATTTTGTATAAAATCACTCGATTTTACCTGTAACTCATATTGCTACAATTTAGCCGACTAGGGGCATCTAGACCTCAGATTTTGCATCTTCTTTCTCCATCCCTCTCATTTAGAATTAATATTTCATATCTATTACATCAATTTCAATTCATTACCATTATTATTTTGGATTTAATAGGCATATTCCTTCATGATATCATAAATATTCAAGCATTTAGCATAGATATACATATGAACATCCTTCCATTATTATCTTAAGATCATTGCTCATTGTAATTCAGTCCATTAAAATGCATATTTCTCTGTGAAATTGTTGTTTTCTGCATCCAATTATAAAACTACAGCTTTTAGTCAAGATCGGTTGGATTTTTGCATAATCGGGTCACCCGATATTGCCTGATTTTGACCGATATTGCTGGATTTTTCCCGATATTGCCTGCATCAAAAATCAGAATCTTCTTCAGACTTTCGGATACAAGTAAGTGTTCTAAATCACTTTTTAAGCATTGCATTGCCTATTTAGATTCTGTTTTATGCTTTTGTTGCTTACATATAAATCAAAATTGCATATAGATTAGCGTAGTTGCATATTGGCCAAACTAGGTGTATGCGTGATTTGATAAAAGGAACACATCAAAACAAATCCCAAAACCTAGGCTCGAAAACTGCCATAAAATGTTTCCTGGTGAACCCACCCAATTCATCAAAAAATCACCATAAGAAGGTACGATCAAGTACCTCTCTTTCGAGGTGTAGACCATCCATTCTCCCATTCCCCTCTGAGGAAACTAAATACTTACACTATTAATCCTAATGGATTGGAAGTTCTAAAAGTATAAAATCCAAGAAATTTTCAATTTTGGAGCTCATCCAAACTGGTTATACATTTAACTAAATTTTTATAATAAATTTATGGAACCTTTCCATATTCAGTTTGGTCTTTTAAGAGAAATTCACACTGGCATGGCCTCAATTGCTTAGGCTTTGTTCGTCAACCCACCCTATCAAAAATTGGACAATGGAAAGAAAATGGGTTTGGATCAGCATGGTCCATAATTCTCTACATGCACATGTAGCCATGAAGGACAAGCAAAACATGATGCATTTTTAAAAAAGTAACAAAACAACTTATCAAGCAAGTGTATAACTCAGAGGCAGGAGAAAAATGTAAGTATAAGAAAGCATTTATATCTCAACGTCTCCCCTTCTCAGGTGGTTATGCAAATTTACCAAAAAAAACCCATTGTTCTCAATAGCCAGCAGATATTTTAAAAAAATACAAGTACTATCTCCTTAATACCAGTGAATGCTTAATCATACTTACAGAGAGAGACTAGATAGACGCATATCAATTGTCTCTAAATACCTTACACATAATTTTCTATTACACGGGACTCAGGAATTTTGACTCAATTCAAATGTTTATTACCTTACGTAGTTTTTAAAACATAATCTTTACTATCTTCTATTATTACAACTGTTGCATAGCCCTTTAATAAAAAATATATTTATCTTTCCTTAATTAAATTTTCCATATTGAAATCTATACAGAGTTGAATGAGAATTCCAATTTCATATTCAATAATTTCCTTCGTCTTATCTTATCACAGAATTATTTTATAAGAATTCGTTGTCATTAACCAGGACACAATAATCATATGGAAAATTATAAAGTACTCTTAAAATTACATACAATTTCCATCATCCAAATTCATTTCTGTTGAGAAGCAACACACCCCCACTGAAAAATGAGATTCCATCCTTAGAAAATCCTGAACTTTCATTTTTGCAGCAGGGACCCTCTTGATCATTTTCAGTTTTAAATCCAGATTTTGCTTGCCTCCTTTTTAAAGTTGTGCTTTTTCTTGCATTCTAGCTGTGTTATCCAAGAATTCACTTTTTACATGCTAGAAATCATTCATGCTTAAGAAAATCTTGCACCGGTACCGAGAAAAATGCTGAAAACAGTTGCATAAATTCATGAAAAATCAAACTTTCCATTTTTGGTAGTGTCGCGATATCGCGACACTTCCATTTTCGAAAATGTCGCGATATCGCGACAGGAAAATACAAATGCAGCTAAGTCGGAAAAACGTAGCGAAATCGCGACACTTTCCATTTTTGGAAGTGTCGCGATATCGCGACATTTCCATTTTTGGAAAGCGTCGCGAAATCGCCCAGGATGAGGAGAGAGAAAGTCGGGAGAAAATGTCGCGAAATCGTGACATGTCGCATTTTCGCGTAGGAGAGAGAAAATGCATGAAAATCGGCTAAGTGCGAAAGGCGATTTGTGGCGAAACGCGACTTTTTGAGAGAGAAGAGATCGTACGGAAGGGCGATTTGACATGTCGTGAACGACATGTCGCATTTTCGTAGGAGAGAGAAAGTGGGTGAAGAGTCAAAAATCCGCCAAGTCATTTTTGTAGCGAAATCGCGACACTTTCCATTTTGAAGTGTCGCGATATCGCGACATTTCCATTTTTGGAAAGTGTCACAAAATCGCTGTCTACCGGAGGAGAGAGAAGAAAGTTGTACGGAGGAGCGGATTTCGACATGTCGGAATCGCGACATGTCCCATTTTCGCTGAGGATAAATGAAAAAGTGGCTAAGTCCAAAAGTTGCAGCGATGCGCTGACGTCTCAAAATCGGGCAGGAGCTTGCAGCGATGCGCTGCATGTTTCGAAGTCGAAGAGGATGTTCAAATGATGCGGATGTTTCAAGATCGAGAAAAGTTGCAGCGATGCGCTGCATGTTTCAAAGTCGGATGAAAAGTGCAGCGACGCGCTGCACGTTTCAAAGGCGAAGGGAGAAAATGGTAGCGACGCGCTGCACGTTTTGAGGAAGATGTACGGCCGCCAGCGAGAGGCGCGATTTTGCGACATGTCGCGAAATCGCGACATGTCGCATTTTCGCGGCCGACAGGGGAGAAGTTGCCATAGCGCTGGAGACGTCGCGATTTCGCGACATGTCGCGAAATCGCGACATGTCTCATAATCACGGTAGGAGAGAGAAAGTCCTCAAAGTTGACCAGAAGTGCATTTCAACGGAAACAGAAGGCATCCTGGGGTAGCGACACGTGTCAAAGCGTGAGGCAGACAAGCAGAAGCCGACATGCAAGCTTATTTTGCGGTTTTTAATCTGATTTTAATGTTTTAAGCTTGGATTTAATGTTTATTAAAGTGCTAATATAATCTTTTTGTCTTTCATGCAGGATTCCATCTGGCACTTGCGGGACAACCGAGAAAGGCCATAAAGGCAAAGTTAAAGTGCGGATTTAGTCAAGGACCGCCATGCTAGAAGAGAAGCTACCGGTGAGAGCATTCAATGACAAATTTATTGCAGACTTGATAGCATGAAGACAATTTCAACACAGGGATGGCTTTACGGAGATCAGATCTGAGAGAAGTGGTGACTCATCCGGCTCACCAGCAGAATTAATGGAGGCATTTATTTGCAGTCGCGGATGAATGCAAGTGGCATTTAGATTTTATCTTCTCCATTTATGGCAACTGACCGCACCGATTTGCCGAAGGGTTAAGTTCTATCTCGGACTTTGATTTTAAATGGATTTTTATTGTAAAACCCGGGTCCTAGGGTTTAAGTGCGATAAGATTTAGGGTTTGAGCAGAAGATATTTTGAAAAGATCAGTGGTCCTGTCCCGAGTCTATAAATACTTCTTCTAAATGTAATCGCGGGAGGCGGAGACTTAGAAATAAAAGGCTTATAAGCAATTTCTTGCAAATTTTGTGAAATCCTTTGTTTCCGGACTTGGAGTTGATGTGCTTTAGCTTTTCTGTGATAGCATGGCCAGGAGCCTAATCTTTTGCAGAGTGTGATAAGTGTATCTTCTTTTGTTATCCGTTCCATTTAAAGTTTGTTAGATATATGTTGTAAATCTGACATTATCAAGTTTAAATATGTCGTTAGGCTTCAGCTTGTTCTCTTGTCTCGCTAGGGGAAATTACAGATTTGAGGTGTAAGTTTGTTCTAATTGCTCTGTCTTCACCGTGTGAGCTAGGCTCGCCGGTGAAAGATACCAGCTTTAACCAACTGCCCTTGGATTTATAATTTTTTGCTAGATCTGTTTCACTCGCCTTGTGCTCTTAGTTGAAAGTGATCTTAGACCGACCGGACACTTTCTTCTTTGATTTGTTCTGTTGTGAAGCTAGTAGCATAGATAAAATTGATAGTTTAGGGTTTTACAGTTTAATGTTTGATAAACTTCTCTTTCTGCCCTACCCTACCCTCTCTTTGTTTTCGGTGAATGATCCATTTTTATTTTCTTTGTTTGTCTTTTATTTAAATCGCTGACCCATGAGAGCTAGATCAAGAATTCAAGTTAAATCTGATTGCAACAACTTTTGCAACTACCGAACAAGTTCAAGAACCCCCTGTAAGGTAACAGAGCAGTCCATATTGAAATCTATTCCAGAAGTGGAAAAGAGTGAATTGCCATTCGACCCAACTCTGTAACTCGCACCTTGGATAACCAGCTAGATCCTAAAGATGAGTGGGATCCGTCCCGTGGGTGTCTCCGGAGCTTCCTTGCTTCATCCTTTCCCGGGGTGTGCATGAAAGCCGGACCAACAACCTAATTGGCGCTAGAAGGAGGGCCGAACATCTGTTCTTAGTGCACTTGAGTTGAGAAATCTGACTGTATGTGGTGAATCGTATTTTATCCAAATCTTGAGTTTTCCCTCCTCCTCAGCCAACAACCTAATTGGCGCTAGAAGGAGGGCCTGAACTCAGTTCAAGTATTGTAAGGGCATAACAACAACATTTGAAGGACCCACAGTGAACTCCGGACAATTTTGTAAATTGTCAGTACAGTTTTGTAAGTTGTCAGTACAGTTTTTAAAATTGCCAGAGAAGACCTCAAGTTAAGAACAGTTTTATCTCCACTGGCAGTTATCCAATCACAACTCATAACATCACTGTCAGCCAAGTAATAATGGCAAATTGGTTGGGCCCCACTGCTTTGAATATCCCGGGTATAGCCCATGACTTGCCCAGAAGCCCGGAAAGATATCTCCCTAGGTACAAACATGATGGGACAAGAACTGCAGAAGAACACCTGCTAGCTTTTAAAAATGCTTTAAAATTGTTGAATATACAGCATGAAGATGTTGCCTCGCAGATTGTTCCCGTTCACTCTCCAGGAGGGAGCTTATGACTCGGTTTTTAAACCTCACCAAAGAATTCCATTACTAGCCGGGATGATCTAGAGAAAGCTTTTATATCACAATTTGGGGAAGTGATAGACCCCAACGGTGTTATACCAACAATTTTCCAAAGCATCAAGAGAGAGTCGGGAGAAACTGTCAGGTCTTTCAATATGAGGTTCCAAAGAGCTTACGGTAGAATGACTGGCCATTACATCCCAAATGCAAATCTGGCCTTAGAAATCTACAAGAATGCATTGGATTCAGTGACCTCTATTTTCCTCAAGAGAGACATCAATATCACAACCCTGGCAGGGGCTTATAAAGAAGCCTTAATTCTTGAAAGACAGTTAGGGCCTCAAATTCTGAGCAGTCCTTTGATATCCTATGTTACACATAACATGCCTATTTTGAACCCCATTCCACATCATGAGTTAGTGCCAACATGTCATGCTCTACCCAAGGAGACTCCGTTAACTGTGACATCCACTCAGCATGTGCAAAATACAGAGAAAAGTTCTGACAAGTTCAAAGTGCAGGTGCTTGAACTGAACAGTTGTGATCTGGCACCACCCAAATCTGAAGTTTTTCCTGGTGAGTTAAATTTTCCTAGAGATCAAAGAAATATTGATATTTCTAGTTCACCCAAAAATAGTACAACCAGGGTTTCGTATTCTTTCACTTTTCCCGAAGAGACAGAAAGTCTTGTAGAGACTCCCGTGGATGAAATGCAAGATTTTCAACAGCTCAAAATGGACAAGCTATGACTTGAAATGTCGGAGTCCGTAACCTAATAATGATCCTTCCTCATCGTAGGATGATGAAAGTGAGATTCAATATCACTATGCGTAAGTAACCGAGGAGGATAACATCATTGAGGATATGAGGGAACTTAAAGCCGACATCACCCTCTATGAACTCGCCTCGCATTGTTGAACAAAAGGTTAACTTGATTGAGGCTTACTCTGGACCACCTGTTGAATTTCAAGAAAAGGAGGAAAAGATAGTAAATATGAATGTGGTCAGCCAACTTGGAATTGATGAACTGTCTCAACATAAGCCTGCAACTTCTGAACATAATATCAAAGATAAGGCTATAAACTGTGTTGATGCAGATATTGGAGTTTATAATTTGGCAACTGAGAAGGTGAGAACAGTTACAGCTCTAAACCATCACAACCATGATGTTTGGACATTGCACATTGATGAGGTTAAATCTAAGCAAGGCTCAGGTGAAAAGGAAAATTGTAAGCATTCTTCTAGAGGGATAAAAATTGAAGTCCTGGATATTGAAGCAAGACAAAGCAACCACAAAATGTTCAAGTTGTTAAGAACCAGGGCATACAGATAAAACATGATTTCTTTCACTTGTCACATAATTTTGAAGATGTGGTGGTCTCGGGTCTCGTCAAGATTTTAAGGTATTTGATCCTCGGGGGTTTTTTACATTCAAATCCTTTTGAAAGAACTCGCAAACCCTTCAATTAGAAGCATAAACATGTTATCATATGATTTGTTATTATATGATTTGTTTAATTTGAAGGAGTTGCAGATTTGTTTTTCAAATGGGACAGGGAAGACAGTAAACACAAGTCTTTCCCAGATAGCAAATTTTTGAAGCACAGACTGGAGTGCATTTCGTCAATCAGGACCTGAAAGGTAATTTTTCTAAATTACTTGCACATGGTCAAATTTTTTTAAGGCACCATTTCTCTCGCTTTCCCAACTCGCTGCATTTTTTGAGTATGAAGGGAAGTTGTAACATATGTATGCATTGTAAGTAAGCTTTCAGTTTTAGTTTTATTTCTTTGTCGATGCAGCTTTATTTTTAAATGTCTGTACGCTTTTAATCTTCTTTAGCTTGTCTTCATTCAGCTTTTTAGTTGCTTTGCTTCTTCTTTTAGTTTGTTTCTTTTATTGCCTGTTCAGTTTTTATTTTCTTCCTTGCTTTTCTTTTCTTGCTTTGTCTCTTTGTCTTTTGTTTTAGTTTAATTTTGTTGCTTGTGCAGTTTTATTTGTAGTTTGTGCAGTTTTTATTTTGTTTTGCTTTAAAGCCTGTGTCTGTCCTTGAAAGCCTGTACAAAGTCCTTTGGCTTCTAAAATTCTCGTCTTTTAACCTCTGCTCGAGCAATCAATGAAAAGTCACCTGCTAAAAATTGTTTATTCTAAGCCGATCAATCCACCTCCATCCAATGCCCATGTCGTCTCACCATTCTAATTGAGATAGTCTCGCTTGCTCCGAACCAGTAGAACTATTTTGTTATTCAGGACAAAGGTAGAGAGATGATTGGATCTTGTGTCTTACTTGCCACAGTTGTTTTAATGATAGAAAAATTGCTATGTCGTTTAGTTGGAGGAACTCCTGGGGAATCCAAGAAAAGCTGGTTATGAGAGGGGACTATGATTCATGCAATTATTTGGGTATCCACAGAGGCTATCATTGCCTAGACTGAAACAGTTCCAGATTGATCAAATGATAAAAGAAGATTGTGATTTCCCTAAAAGCATCTCAGATATTGATATATTTCAGAGGGAGAGATATAAAAAAAGAAGAAGAAAAAAGAGAAAAAAAGAGTTGAACAATTAAAAGAGGCAGCCAATATTAGATTCTGCCCTACAGTTGTAAATTTGGGTCGTGTAAATCTAAAGGGTAACTCTGTCTAGGCTGTAAAAGGCTAAACTAGTAAACAGAGCTCTACTCGGTTTCCCCTTTTACAATCTAGAAAAGTTGATTAATCCAAGTTTATCATTCAATCCAGTCATCCTTGAAGAAAGTTCTATACCCTTTGAAATTGCACATCAGAAATCTTCCTTGAAGTAATCCAGCTCAGTATGTCCTTGGGAAATTTTAACAGCTGGCAGTTAGTAGTCAATTTATTGTTAAGAATGTCTGTGGCAAGGCATGATGCATGGTCTTTTTGTTTTGAAACCATAGTCTTGGGTTCTAAAATAGTGCTACTATTTTACCCGCAGATATCGCCATTTGTTGAGAAGCAACACACCCCCACTGAAAAATGAGATTCCATCCTTAGAAAATCCTGAACTTTCATTTTTGCAGTAGGGACCCTCTTGATCATTTTCAGTTTTAAATCCAGATTTTGCTTGCCTCCTTTTTAAAGTTGTGCTTTTTCTTGCATTCTAGCTGTGTTATCCAAGAATTCACTTTTTACATGCTAGAAATCATTCATGCTTAAGAAAATCTTGCACCGGTACCGAGAAAAATGCTCAAAACATTGCATAAATTCATGAAAAATCAAACTTTCCATTTTTGGTAGTGTCGCGATATCGCGACACTTCCATTTTTGAAAATGTCGCGATATCGCGACAGAAAATACAAATGCAGCTAAGTCGCAAAAACGTAGCGAAATCGCGACACTTTCCATTTTTGGAAGTGTCGCGATATCGCGACATTTCCATTTTTGGAAAGCGTCACGAAATCGCGCAGATGAGGAGAGAGAAAGTGGAGAAAAATGTCGCGAAATCGCGACATGTCGCATTTTCGTAGGAGAGAGAAAATGCATGAAAATCGCTAGTAAGTTGGATTTGAGAGAGAAGATGAAAGGGCGATTTGCGACATGTCGGAATCGCGACATGTCGCATTTTCACGGTAGGAGAGAGAAAGTGGTAAGAGTCAAAAATCCGCTAAGTCATTTTGGTAGCGAAATCGTGACACTTTCCATTTTGAAGTGCGATATCGCGACATTTCCATTTTTGGAAAGTGTCGCAAAATCGTCGTTCCGGAGGAGAGAGAAGAAATTGTACGGAGGAGCGCGATTTGGACATGTCACGAAATCGCGACATGTCCCATTTTCGCTGAGGATAAATGAAAAAGTGGCTAAGTCCAAAAGTTGCAGTGATTCGCTGATGTCTCAAAATCGTGGTAAAGGGTGCAGATGCGCCGTATGTTTCCAAGTCGAGAGGTAAAGGGTGCAGCGATGCGCTGCATGTCCCAAAATCGTGGAAGGGCAGCGATGCGCCGATGTTTAGAGGGGGAGGGGCATGTTTCGAAGGCGAAGGGTGAAAATGGTAGCGACGCGCTGCACGTTTTGAGGAAGATGTACGGCCGCCAGCGAGAGGCACGATTTTGCGACATGTCGCGAAATCGCGACATGTCACATTTTCACGGCCGACAGGGAGAGAAGTTGCCAGCGCTGGAGACGTCACGATTTCGCGACATGTCGCATTTTCGCGATAGGAGAGAGAAAGTCCTCAAAGTTGACCAGAAGTGCATTCCAGCGGGAAATAGAAGGCATCCTGGGGTAGCGACACGTGTCAAAGCGTGAGGCAGACAAGCAGAAGCCGACATGCAAGCTTATTTTGCGGTTTTTAATCTGTTTTTAATGTTTTAAGCTTGGATTTAATGTTTATTAAAGTACTAATATAATCTTTTTGTCTTTCATGCAGGATTCCATCTGGCACTTGCGGGACAACCGGGAAAGGCCATAAAGGCAAAGTTAAAGTGCAGATTTAGTCAAGGACCGCCATGCTAGAAGAGAAGCTGCCGGTGAGAGCATTCAATGACAAATTTATTGCAGACTTGATAGCATGAAGACAATTTCAACACAGGGATGGCTTTACGGAGATCAGATCTGAGAGAAGTGGTGACTCATCCGGCTCACCAACAGAATTAATGGAGGCATTTATTTGCAGCTGCGGATGAATGCAAGTGGCTTTAGATTTTATCTTCTCCATTTATGGCAATTGACTGCACAGATTTGTCGAAGGGTTAAGTTCTATCCGGACTTTGATTTTAAATGGATTTTTATTGTAAAACCCGGGTCCTAGGGTTTAAGTGCGATAAGATTTAGGGTTTGAGCAGAAGATATTTTGAAAAGATCAGTGGTCTGTCCCGAGTCTATAAATACTGATTCTAAATGTAATCGCGGGAGGCGGAGACTTAGAAATAAAAGGCTTATAAGCAATTTCTTGCAAATTTTGTGAAATCCTTTGTTTCTGGACTTGGAGTTGATGTGCTTTAGCTTTTCTGTGATAGCATGGCCAGGAGCCTAATCTTTTGCAGAGTGTGATAAGTGTATCTTCTTTTGTTATCCGTTCCATTTAAAGTTTGTTAGATATATGCTGTAAATCTGACATTATCAAGTTTAAATATGTCGTTAGGCTTCAGTTGTTCTCTTGTCTCGCTAGGGGAAATTACAGATTTGAGGTGTAAGTTTGTTCTAATTGCTCTGTCTTCATCGTGTGAGCTAGGCTGCCGGTGAAAGATACCAGCTTTAACCAACTGCCCTTGGATTTATAATTTTCTGCTAGATCTGTTTCACTTCGCCTTGTGCTCTTAGTTGAAAGTGATCTTAGACTGACTGGACACTTTCTTCTTTGATTTGTTCTGTTGTGAAGCTAGTAGCATAGATAAAATTGATAGTTTGGGTTTTACAGCTTGATGTTTGATAAACTTCTCTTTCTGCCCTACCCTACCCTCTCTTTGTTTTCGGTGAATGATCCATTTTTATTTTCTTTGTTTGTCTTTTATTTAAATCTGCTGACCCATGAGAGCTAGATCAAGAATTCAAGTTAAATCTGATAAACAACTTTTGCAACTACTGAACAAGTTCAAGAACCCCCCGTAAGGTAACAGAGCAGATCCATATTGAAATCTATTCCGTAAGTGGAAAAGAGTGAATTGCCATTCGACCCAACTCTATAACTCGCACCTTGGATAACCAGCTAGATCCTAAAGATGAGTGGGATCCGTCCCGTGGGTGTCTCCGGAGCTTCCTTGCTTCATCCTTTCCGGGGTGTGCATGAAAGCCGGACCAACAATTTCCAGCTTATGTACGAAATTCCCTAACCTGAGCATTCCAAGCTTCTCCGTCAACTTCCATACAATGGTATCCTTCGTCTTTGTTCGTTCCCAGCCAGCTAAACAATACATAGCGTGCCAATCTCTTTTCTTTTTCCTCTTATTAAAGAAAACCCTACAAGATGAACAAATGACACCTCGACACTACTATTGCCAGGTGTAAACATTAATGCGTATCCAAATAAAAGGTAGGCATTTTTTTTTTTATTATTATATGAATATTTGTTTCTAAAATATTATTATTCGAGTTATATCATCCCTGCTAGGTAAGTGTCGTTTGTTTTAAAATCACCTTAGATTAGCTATGTTTTTAAAATAATGTAAGTCATTATCTATATGAAGTATAAACATAGATGGTTTTTATAGTTTCTCTATATATATATGAGAACTTATAAGACTTTAACATGTCTTAAAACAATGAGTCCCTTTTATAGAGATAACTTCTCTATAATTAAAATATATTTATATTTTAAAAATGTATTATTTTCTTTTATTACAATTATATATTTTATTTTTATTTTATTTTAATTCTTTTGTAATAATCTTATATATATATATATATATATTCACTTGTATATAAGTATTTATTGTATTATTATATATATATATATATATATATATATATTTAATTTAATTTTTAAACTAATTATAAGCAACCTGCGACAAATAAGACAATAACAGGTAACTGACTCTCATACAAACCGGTATTTCTTCCAAATGCAATGATGCAATGATAGGCAGCATGCAAAATATATGCAAACCTATGGTGGGCTTCCATGTACCCACGGACCACGATGCACTAGGCATGACATCATATCCCATATTACCTAACATTTCCAATCGTTGTCCTAGTTGGGGGGTGGGTTTTCTCCTCTGCATCCTGCACGATCCTTGCACCTACATCACAAAAACTAAGCACATAATCACATTCTTCCAAATAAAGTGGACACAAATAGCGGGGATGTGACATACTCCCCCTCTTAGGATTAACACAGTCCCTTGTGTTAGCTAGAAAATTAGACATATTTATATGCAAGTTACCACTTTCTTTTATAATTCCAGCAACTAAAATAAAAATTATATGACAAGCATGTCTAATATGTAATCTCACAAATTACACTACATATTATTTGACGGTAATTGAGTATTACCAGAAGTTTGTGCAATTACTTAAGTATACCCCATAATTTGATGGGTAAGAAAATTTTAAAGCACACAAATTTGTTATGGGACTGCATCCAAAGTATATTCAACTTGTAGGAAGGAAAGTATCCCAAAAACTATCAATTTCCTATGATGCTACTCATTATGAGGAATCGAGCCAAAAAGAAGTAAAAATTTTCTACCAGCAAGAAAGAGATAATTCATGGAAGAGAAGGTATCCTTAGCAGAATCAAAGTATGGAACATAATAGGAAATATAGAGATAGGGGTCATAACATAAATGACAATAGGAACAAGGCTAGAAATAAAGGGTAAAAAGGGAAATCAGAATGAAGAAATTTTTAATAAAGGAAAAATAATAATAGAGAACAAGGCAAAAATGGAAACCAGAACAAGGAAAATGACAAACAAAAGAATGATGGACCCAATGCCTATTTTACATGTGGAGCACTGGACCACTTTGCTAGGCAATGCCCAAAAATATCAGATCATAGGAACCCCACTGAAGAAGCACCTCATAGAATCTTTGTTGCCACAGGTAACCCTAACCTTATAGGGTAAACTACTCCATTTTTAATTAAGGGAAAAATAGGCAAAAGAGATGTAAACATTCTAATTGATAGTGGAGCTACAAATAGTTTTATTTCAAACAATATTTTAAGGGATATACTTGTTAAACCTGGGTTTTTGGCAAATGGGTGGCAAGTTGAGTATGGCTCAAGATAAAATTATCTAGTCAACCAATGTCTATTTGATCCACAGATAGAAATACCTCAAGGAAAAATCAACTGGCATTTATATGTAGCTCCCTTACATGCATTTGACATAATCCTAGGAGTAGATTGGCTTAAGGTTCATAAAGTGTTGCTAAAATTTGAAGAGATATGGGTGGAATTTACAAATGATAATAATCAAAGAATGCACCTTCATTGCAATAGAGAATCTCTTGAGCCTCATTTTATAACCAGTATGCAAGCCAAGAGAGCCTAGAGAAAAGGGTGTAAGTTGTATGTGGTTAAGATGAATAAGATGGAGGAAACAGATTCAAGTTCAACATTGTTCCAACAATACCCAGTGCTAGGTGAATATAGGGATGTCTTTCCTAAGGATTTTCCAGGACTACCACCTAAAAGGGAGTTTGAATTTTCAATAGAACTTGTACCAGGAGCAACTCTAGTTGTTCGAACCCCATATCGTATGACACCACTTGAGTTACAAGAACTTAAAACTCAACTACAATATTTGCTAGAGAAAGGGCACATTAAACCCAGTGTGTCACCATGGGGAGCACTGATTTTATTTGTTAAAAAGAAGGATGGTTCCTTAAGGTTATGCATTGATTACAGGATGCTCAACAAAATGACTATCAAGAACAAGTATCCTTTGCCTAGAATTGATGATCTGTTTGATCAGCTTAAGGGAGCCACCATATTTTCTAAAATTGACCTTAGGTCGGGGTATCATAAATTAAGAATTTGGGACGAAGATACATACAAAACTGCTTTTCAAACTCGATATGGACATTATGAGTTCACAATTTTACCATTTGGTTTAACTAATGCACCAGCTACATTCATGAATTTAATGCACAGTGTGTTTCGAGAACAATTGGACCGGTTTGTGCTCATATTTTTAGATGATATATTGATTTACTCCTGAAGTAGAGAAGAACATGATGAACATATGAGAATAGTATTAGATGTTCTTCAAAAAAATCAACTATATGGTAAATTGTCCAAATGTGAATTCTATACACCACAAGTATAGTACTTGGGGCATATTGTATCAACTGAAGGAATAGTTGTAGATCCCAAGAAAATTGAGGCCATAATAGACTGGCTAGCTCCAACCAATGTGTCAGAGGTAAGAAGTTTTATGGGATTGGCTGGTTACTATCGATGATTTGTGAAAGGATTCTCAAAAATTGCTTATCCCATAACTAATTTGCAAAAGAAGGGGAAAGCATTTAGATGGACAACCCAGTGTGAAGAAGCTTTCAGAAATCTTAAGGAGAAACTGACAACTACACCTATACTGAGAATACTTGATCTAAATAAATTATTTATATTGTGTACTGAAGCCTCATTAGAGGTCTTTTTTCATTCCATATTACTAAAAATTATGAGATTACATGGATTTCCTAAAATAATTATTTCATATAGAGACTCACGTTTTACGTCAGAGTTTTGGTAAGCTTTTATTGAGCTTAGGGAAAAAATCTCAATATTAACACTACTTATCATCCAGAGATAGATGGACAAACTGAGAGGGTCAATCAAGTGATTGAAGATATGCTATGCATGTATTGTATGGACCACCAAAGAAAATGGGAATATTATCTCTTCATGGTGGAATTTGCTTATAATAACAACTACATACCACATTGGGCATGGCCCCTTTTTAGGCCCTATACGGGTGAAGGTGCAATACACCGTTAATGTGGGATAATTTGGATGATCGAGAGGTGATCGATCCTAAAGTTGTAAAGTGAATGGAAAACCAACTTAAGGAAATCCATAAGCGATTGCGTGAAGTCGTTGATCGTCATAAAAGTTATGCAAACCTTAAGATAACACCTCGTGAATTTGCTATAGGAGATAAGGTTTTCCTTAGAGTCAAGCCTACCAAAAGCTCTATTAAGTCCACCAAACTGAGTCTGAGGTTTGTCGGTCCTTTTGATATAGTTGCCAAAATCAGTCCTGTTGCCTATAAACTTGCATTGCCACCAAACTTGTCAAAAATCCATAGTGTTTTCCATGTGTCCCTCCTACATAAATATGTAGCTGACCCATCCCACATTTTGGATGTAACTCATTTGCATATGTCGGACCCGCAGCTCATTGAAGTTCAGCTAGTAAAAATTTTGGGTTATAGAACCAAACAACTAAGGAAAAGGACTATGGAACAATGTAGGGTTTAGTGGGATCAGTATTCCGAGAGGAATGCCACCTGGGAGGATGTTTCTAGCATGAGAAACTAGTTTCCATACCTATTTGAAAATTGATACCAAAATAAAATTTACTATTAAGATATTAACTTCTCCTTTTATAACACTGGCTAAGACTTATTATGCATATCAGACATGTTTGTTACATAATTTTTTTCTTTTATGTGATGTTATGATGGAACTTGTTATACTAGACATGCTTATTTCATAGATTTTATTTCATATATAATGTCATGATGGAATATGTTATGCATATTAGACATGCTTGCTATATAATTTTTCTTTTATTTGCTGGAATTATAAAAGAAAGTGGTAACTTGCATATAAATATATCTGATTTTCTAGCTAACACAGGGACTATGTTAATCCTAAGAGGGGGAGTATGTCACATCCCCGCTATTTGTGTCTACTTTATTTGGAAGAATGTGATTCTGCGTTTAGTTTTTGTGATGCAGGTGCAAGGATCATGCAGGATGCAGAGGATAAAACCCACACCCTAACTAGGACAGCAATTGGAAATGTTAGGTAATGTGGAATATGATGTCATACCTAGTGCACCGTGGTCTGTGGGCACATGGAAGCCCACCATAGTTTTACATATATTTTATATATTGCCTATCATTGCGTCATTGCATTTGGAATAAATACCGGTTTGTATGAGAGTCATTTACCTGTTATTGTCATATTTATCACAGGTTGCTTGTCATTAGTTTAAAAATTCAATTAATATATATATATATATAATAATTGTAGACACAAAAATAGCACCAATTCGATTATGCTACCAAGGCATTGATAAAAGTGATGCACAAAGCCCTTAGGGTAGCCCTCAAAGGTCAATTAGTGGTTCTAACCACTCCCAAAATAGTTTTGGAAGGTTCCTAGGCCAATTGGGGACTTTTTGAGGCTCAGTTCCTATTTGTCCCACCCTGGTATGAATAGCAATTTCTATTTGTCCCACCCCAGAGTGAATACAACATTCGTCCTGGGGTGGAGCAAATATCAGGTTTGACTAGCAAAAAGTTAAATGTGGACAAGTGGCCACCAGAAATTGCCACTTACCCAGCTCCTCGAGGCATGCATGTCATAACCCAGGGCATGCCTATGGCAGCCCCCATCAATGAGGCCATTTTGGGGAAATTATCTTCCCCCACCTATGCATGTTGCCCTAATGGACAAATGGCCTCTTTGGCCTTGTATGCCCTTGCATGCATTTTGCACATTTGACCTCCTAGGTCTATAATTTGGATGGCATTCTCATCCAAGAGGAGAGGTTATTGCTAAGAATCGTGACGAAGTGCTACCAAGTTATTACCTCACCCCTATTGCACCTTTTTCATCCATAATTTCTCCTTAGCAAGAGAGGTTATTGGGTGGCAAAAGAAGGTACAATTTGACTCAAAAACCAGAATCGATTGTTCGAATACGCACATATAATTTACCTAAAATGCTCCCCTCTAGTTTTGCATCAATCTACCTTGGATTGGTTTGAAAATTTAGGAGATTTTTGGCAGACGTCCCACCCTCGGGTGCCCCCCAATTTGTGATAGTCAAATTCATCCCATCCCCATAAAAATAGAAATTTATGTATAATATTAGGACTATTTTTTATTATATATTTTTAATACGTCTCTAGGATGTTACAGTTCAAATTTCACTACTTTAATTTATATCGGCTGAGATATCGATATTTTATGATTTGTATGTATGTGGGTCCCACTTTTGCATGTAGGAGAATTTGATTAGGATCTCTATAATATGATCACATGGGTCTTCTTAGAATATCATTTTATTCTTACTCACCAAATATTGTAGGTTTCTGACATGTCTAGGTAGAAGAATTGCTCTCTTGCTTTTTGTAGGTTCATAAAGTGCGATGGGATCAAACACGGCGGTCGAACATCTAGATTTTAGAAAATCAGGTGATATCATCCCAAAATCCTATATTTTACATCACTCTTGTTTTTTTCTTTGTTTATAATGCATTCGATATCTCTACCACACATGCACCCTTTTAGAATGTGGGGATTGCATGTTTTAATATCACACATAGATGCTTTTGATTCTCTTTTGCTTTCATGTGTGCATATTTAGGTGCCAAAACATGATAGGAGATAGTGTAGGACAAGGATCACATTGACATAAGTGGTGATGACATTGAGTCTGCCTACCTCGAGTGTGGGCATGCGGAAGAACAGTGGATGTGCACCATGTTATTTGAGAGATTGATATCTCTTGGCACTATTTTTGTAATAGATTGTATCAAAAAATTCAAGTCCTCAAAGGAAGGCATTGTAATTGAATTTAATGTTATTTTATAAGGATAACACCCCTTTTCACTTTATTTCTTGTCATACATTGTCATAATTTGTCTATTGCTATAGTGGTGATCACGATGGGACCTAGTCCCTTTTTTCTTTAGGTGATATTTTAACTCAATTTTCACCTTTTTTTTGTTGCATGTTTTAGTTGCTCCAGACTTGGGCAAACTTGGTATTGATATTCGTGCCACCCTGGGATGGATTCAAATACGTCCCTCCCTGGGACGAATGCAGACCTGCAATTCATACCACCTTCAAGCAAATAGAAAATAGCAGGTTTTTTGAGCTAGATTTTAGAACCAACAGACAATGGTAGAGAAGAGGTAGGATTTGAACCACTTTCTTCCTATTTTGCATTTATAGAACTTTGTTTTCTGTTTGTTTTTGCTTTATGTGCTTAAGTAGGAAAGGTAGAAAAATGTCGCAATTTCTTTCTAAAAAATGTAAAATTACAAAAACATGCATAGAGTAGAAAATCTTGATTAGGATTGCATCTTCTTTGGCCTGATTGCTTGGTGCTCACCCATTGGTGAGTCTTCATTTAGGGTTGCTTTCCTATGTTTAGTGTAGTGACTTCCATATCTCATATTTCTATCTTTTGAAAGTAAAATGTCACTTTAAAGCTTGCTTCTAGTTGAAAATCATTGAATGCTCTTTTGTTTACTTTCTTTCAAATTAAAAGGAATCACACACACCACGATCCACTTAAATGCTAGTGAGTTGGACTTCATCCCCAACCATTGGTAGAGTGCAAGTGACAGTGGGTTTCATCTCCATCCACTTGGCTCAAATCCCACAAACCTGATTCATATTTCCAAGTTCGGTTCCAAGATCTGTCATAGCCCATGGTTTATAGCACGCATCACTCTTCGGGGAGGTGTATCATAGACTATGGGTGAAATGGGTGAAGAACTTGTAGGACCTGTGCTCCCTGGCCATGTGTGGGATTCATTACCACACATCATGGGCAGGATAATGCAACCTGGAGTTCATAGCCAGGTTGTCGAGCTACGAGTATACAGGTGAAATCCATTTTAACTTGAGAATATCATGCAACAATTATCAAACACGTGACACAAGGTCTCTTTACAACAAACTTGAAACACACTAAAACCAGTTTTTAGGATACACATTTAATACATTAACAAAGATAAACATCTATTTGATTGTGTGTTTCCATTTTGGTATAATGTTTCATAAAATTTGTAAATAAGATAAACATTAAAACGTTTGATAGACATTCTTAAAATGGTTTTCACCCGTAGCCAATCCCAATCAAGGGCGAACATTGTAGAGAGTGTACATGGAGACACAAGTTGCCTCTGTTATAGACTCTAAGATCTGGTCATACCACCTTGGAGGGCTGACACTCACCCCAGTCCGTGGACCGCTAGGATAGCTAGGACAGATTAGGGTCCTTAATATACCCCTAGATGGGATACCCTCATGCGCCAAGAGCTAACCCATGGAGATTGCTCTTGTTATATGGACACGTCAAACACTCATTTTGATGATGACTAGATAGTGCACAAAGAGGCACATAGAGATAGGGTAGTACCATGTATTCACATGCCTGTTAGAGCAGAGGCACCCACTCAAGGGTTAGATTCCCACAATGATCATTGGGTGGGGCATGATGATCACATCTTACCTCTGCACCACCCAATTAGGGCTAGGGAGCCTAGATATCAGGATGAATATGAGGCTCATCATACAAGGCGAGCTCATTCAGCCCTGCCTTTCCTTATTCATAAGGGAAGGTATGAGGAATTCCATGACATTACTCAAGAGCAAGTTACTACGTGGGGGCGTTACACCTCCGCACCAGCTGAGTATTAGGAGCACCAACCTCGCCAGATCCACGGGTCAAAACTGCCAACTTTGAAAGAGGGAAGCGCGTTATAGATTTCTTGGATCACCATGATTGAGAAAGAGATCGAGGGGAACCATATAGGCCACCTAGACCCCAAACAATAGAATAAGTCCAACATGAAATTTCCATATATGCAGAATGCCAAGATCAATTCAAATAGCTTCAACATGATAAAGAGCAACTAGACCACCTATGGCAGCTCAAGAAGGAACGTATTCAATGTCAAACCAATGAGCTACTCCAAAAAACCCTACATGAGTGGGTTCTAACCCCAAGCACTCATAGGGCAAAGACCTATCAGAGGCAATAGCCTCTAGTCCAAGAGAGGTCACCTAGATCTTATAGAGGATTACCTCCTAGACCTCCCAGGTCTGATTGGGATTTGACTCCTAGGACTAATGTAGGGTACCCTCTATGGGTAGCCGCATAGGTTTATAGACCAAATCTAGAGATGTCTTACAAATATTATGATGGATATGAGATGGAAGAAGAGCGTGTAGAAATACCATATCAAGGCAAGGGGTTTATTCCACAACTATCGTGTAACAGGCCTCATGTTCCTTGCAACCCACCATAGGAACAAGATAAATAAGAGGATATCAAGTCGAGAATAGAACCTCTAGGCCCAAAAATCCTATGTTACATCAAATCCATAGTCACCCTTTGCATCTGTTGGTTCCTATGCCTCCCTACCTCAAACAATTCAAGATGCCTTAGTTGGCTACATTCAAGGAGGAAGAGGATGCACAGGAGCATGTCACCCATTTCTTGAGCCAATGTTTTGGTATTCAGTACCATGATACCTTGTTTCTAAGGACTTTTATGACCACCCTCATAGGACCTACCTCCGATTGGTTTACACAGCTCCCGAAGCACAACATCCACAACTTGGACCAGCTTGTGGATGCATTCCTAGAACGTTTCACCTTCAGTACCAAGAGGAAGGCAACACTTGCTAACTTGGTTGGTCTCAAGTAGTATGACGATGAGTCAGTTAACAACTATGGAAATGGATGGAGGGCTATGCTTTTAAAGGTGCCCTATCTACCCCCCACGTCTGAGTTGACCCAAATTTTTACTAAGAGCTACCTGAGACCCATATTCTTGCTTCTGCAACTCCAGTAGTATGCCACTCTTGAGGATACCCTGGCATAAGCTAGGACCATCAAAGAAATCAAGATCCAAGATGGCGAGATTGTAAAACCTCACAAGGAGTGGACCAAGACCACCAATACCAACATAGTGCAACCGAAACCTGTCGTGGTAAATCAGGTTGCCATTAGTATTCCAAGATCAGCATAAGCACAACAACATCAAAAGGTAGAGTATCACACCATGCCCCCTGTGAACTATGAGAAAACAAATCAGAAATAGGGGCAGAATCAACAATGTCGCCCTAAGCGATAGTTTACGCCCATAGAAAAATCTATGGATTCCTTGTTTGACCACCTTTACATGGTCAATTTGGTCCACCTACCTGAGAGTAGACATATGGATCCTAATGCACCAAAGCCCAAAGGATACCAAGAATACTTGTATTGCAAGTACCACCAGCATATGGGTCATGACATATTTGGATGCTACAAATTCAAAAACTTGGTGTAGGACCTGATCGACAGCAACGCTCTCATGGTAGATAACCCCGTGGCACCAAACAAACAATAGATGGAGGTCTAAAAATACCCCTTGCTAGCCCATTGAGGGTAGGCTAAGCCCACAACATAAGTAAGTGAGGTCCATCAGGCCTATCCCAAACAGGGATTTGTGGCATGGTGAGAATTGTGACACAGAACAAGAAGTACCCTAGTCTAGCCACAACACCTACAGCTCCAAGTGACATTCTTTCAACTTCACGAGCTACACCACCAGTAGTATAGACTCCCTCACCTAGGCATATGGCCACAATCCAAACCAAACTCACTAAGAGTTTGAGGACCACATCGGCTAGGCTCTCCATCTATGAGCTAATCCAGTAATCATAGCCTCATAGGGAGGCCCTGATGGAGATTTTAAAATCCATTGAGTTGCAGCCCCAGGAAGCTAATTCTTTCAAAAAATTTGTGGGGCATGTATGCCAATGCATCGATCCAATCATCACGTTTAGGGAATATGAGCTAAGGTCTATTCCGATCGATATGGTAGATCCACCTTTGCATATCATCGCATGTCTGAATGGAACCCCATTCAAGAGAGCATCTCAAAATACCAGCATCACACATTGTTGCATCCACATACACCCTTCGAGCATTCAATGATGCTATATGCTTGACAGTTGGCACAATTTTCCTACCCATTCAAGTTGGGAAAAAGATGATTTTGACATTGTGTCACATAATAGAGGGTGAGATGGTGTATAACATCCTGCTGGGTAGACCTTGGATTAGGAACATGATGCAGGAGCATCCACTGGCAGCAGATCCATTTTCAAAAAATTGGCTAAGGAAAGAAGATGTCGTGAAATCACGATCGAAAGGAAGAGAGAGAAGATGTGGAGGAAAAGATGTCATGATATTGCGACATAAAAAGTGTCACGATATCATGACATGTTTTTAACAAAGGACATTGGCAGAAAAGATGTCGCGATATCGCGACATAAAAGGTTTCGCGATATCGCGACCGAAACAATACCAAGGACATGGGCGGAAAAGATGTCGCGATATCGCGACATAAAAGGTGTCGCAATATCACGACACAAAACAAAGGAAGAAGCCAGCAGGGAAAACTATCACGATATCGTGACAAAAAAAGTGTCACGATATCGCAACACAAAGAGGAGAGAGAATCCAGCTGAGAAAACTATCGTGATATCGTGACACAAATTGGAGAGAGAAGCCCGCGGGGAAAACTGTCGTGATATCGTGACACAAAGTGGAGAGAGAAAGCTATGGGAGAAAACTGTCACGATATCGTGACAAAAAATGTGTCACAATATCACGACCAAAAATAGGAGAGAGAAAGCAGAAGAGAAGATGTCGCGATATCGCGACATGTCGCGTTATCACGATCGAAAGGACGAGAAGAGGCGCAAGTGGAAAAGATGTCGCGATATTGCGACATGTCACGTTATCACGACCAAAGGACAAGGAGAATGCACAAGTGAAGAATATGTCACGAAATCATGACATGTCATGTTATCATGACCGAAAGTGAAAAGGGCGAGCGAGAGGTGAAAGATGTCATGAAATCACGACATGTGGGATTTTCACGACCCGACGAAGAGAGAGATGGCGATGGAGCAAAAATGTCGCGATATCGTGACGTGTTGTGATATCATGACCAGAGGAGAATAGGAAGAATAGGAAGGAGATGTCATGAAATCATGACAGGCTGCATTTTTAGGTACCGTTATAGAGTGACAGGTGGCAGTTAACAGAAATAAAAATGACGATTTCAGGGGGCCGTTACAGAGTGAAGCATGTAGTTGGATTAAAGAAGGTGATAGCAAATAGAAGTCGTAACGGTAGTTACAGAGCCGTTACAGGAAAAAGTGGTCATGAATGAGAGTGAATTGCAGCTACAGGGGCCATTGTGAAATGCAGTTATGGAACCGACAAAGACGAACAGTCGTGGCAGAAATGAAGCGAAGGGCCACCAGTTGGAAGACAGAGAGTCATGCCAGAGATTATAAAAGGGTGAAGCAGAGACGTGTAGAACGGTCGGAGTCTAGCCCCAGGTAGAGTTGTAGACGAGTTCTAGACCTGCTTGGCTATGAGGGTTTCTTCCAAGAAGAGCTTCAGATTCTAGAGGGTGTAGACAAATGCATCGAACGTGAGGTAGTTTACACAAGGTCCGTGGAGATGGAAAACCCGATCTATAGATTTGAGACAGAAGGTTGCGGCACTATTGATCTATAGGCAAAACTTTGAATAGTAAGGCTACAGTGATTGTTCAAAGCGTGGTGTTTCGGTAGAGTGTAGAGAGAGTTATAGAGCCGAAGGAAAGAGAGCCAGAGGACTGTGGAGGCAGTGAAATTTCTTCCAGATGTAGGAGATTAATGGTTGCGGCCATTGTTCTGTAATTGTTATTGTAGACTGCAGAGGGTCGAGGCCTCTATAAAAACCCAGTGAATGTAATGAGAGAGCATGGAGAGCCAAAGATTGCATAGTGAATGTAAACTACGCCTACGGGCTAGTCTGTGTAACTATAAATTGAAAATATTGAATGAAAATATTAGATTTTGATGAATGCAATTTTTGGCCCTAAATCAAGTGGTATCAGAGCCAAAAGATTCTGAGTGTGTAAGCAGAGTGCCAAACGTGAGGTAGCTTGTACTAGGATCTATGGAAGAGGTAGAATTTGGCACTCTGGGTAGTGCTTGTAGGGGGTTTTTGACATGAAGCCTTAGAGGAAAGAATTTGGTACTCAATGCAGTGCTTGCAGGAGGTTTTTGTGTGAAGCCTTAGAGGATATTGACACTCCGAGCAGTGTTTATGGAAGGTTTTGACTGGAGAGAGTCAAAGTTTAAGCGGATTGCAGAGGTAGGTGCATTTTTGGAGATGTTACAGAAGGCGATGACTGAACAGCCCAGAAGTGAATGTCACTTCTCCATCAACCTCGAGTGTCTGATGCAGGAGCATCCAGTGGCAGCAAATCCATTTTCAAAAAATTGGCTAAGGAAAGAAGATGTCGCAAAATCATGACCGAAAGGAAGAGAGAGAAGATGTGGAGGAAAATATGTCGCGATATCGTGACATAAAAAGTGTCACGATATCGCGACATAAAAGGTGTCACGATATCATGACCGAAAGGAAGAGAGAGAAGATGTGGAGGAAAAGATGTCGCGATATCATGACATGTTTTTAACAAAGGACGTTGGCGAAAAAGATGTCACGATATCTAAAAGGTGTCACGATATCATGACCGAAACAAGACCAAGGACGTGGATGGAAAATATGTCGTGATATCACGACATAAAAGGTGTCGCGATATCACGACACAAAATGAAGGAAGAAGCCAGCAGGGAAAACTATCGCTATATCACAATAGAAAAAGTGTTGTGATATTGCGACACAAAGAGGAGAGAGAAGCTAGCAGAGAAAACTGTCATGATATCGTGATAGAAAAAGTGTCACGATATCGTGACACAAAGTGGAGAGAGAAGCCCATGGGGAAAACTGTCGTGATATCGTGACAGAAAAGTGTCGCGATATCGCAACACAAAATGGAGAGAGAAATTTGTGGGAGAAAACTGTCATGATATCATGACAGAAAAGGTGTCATGATATTGTGACCAAAAATAGGAGAGAGAAAGTGGAAGAGAAGATGTCGCGATATCGTGACATGTCGCGTTATCACGACCGAAAGGATGAGAAGAGGCACAAGTGGAAAAGATGTCGCGATATCGTGACATGTCGCGTTATCGCGACCGAAGGACAAGGAGAAGGCACAAGTGAAGAAGATGTCATGAAATCATGACATGTCGCGTTATCGTGATCAAAAGTGAAAAGGGCGAGTGAGAGGTGAAATATGTCATGAAATCATGACATGTCGGGTTTTTGTGACCCGACGAAGAGAGAGATGGCGATGGAGCAAAAATGTCGCGATATCGCGACGTGTCACGATATCACGACCAGAGGAGAAGAGGAAGAGGAAGAGGAAGAAGATGTTGTGAAATCGTGATAGGCTACACTTTTAGAGATCGTTATAGAGTGACAGGTGGCAGTTAACAAAAATCAAAACAATGATTTCAAGGGGCCATTACAGAGTGAAGCATGCAATTGGATTAAAGAATGCGACATCAAATAGAAGTCATAACGGCAGTTACAGAGCCATTACAGGGAAAAGCGGCCATGAATGGGAGTGGATGATAGTTATAGGGGCCATTGCAAAATGTAGTTATGGAACCGACGAAGACGAATAGTCATGGCAAAAATGAATCGAAGGGCCACCAGTTGGAATACAGAGAGTCGTGCCAGAGATTATAAAAGGATGAAGTAGAGACATACAAAACGGTCAGAGTCCGACCCCAGGTAGAGTTACAGATAAGTTCTAGACCTGATTTGCTATGAGGGTTTCTTCCAAGAAGAGCTCCAGATTCCAGAGGGTGTAGATAGATGCACCGAATGTGAGGTAGTTTACACAGGGTCCGTGGAGATGGAAAACCTGATCTGTAGATTTGAGACAGAAGGCTACGACACTATTGATCAATGACAGAACTCTAAATAGTAAGGCTACAGTGATTTTTTATAGCGTGGTATTTCGGCAGAGTGCAGAGAGTTACAAAGCTTAAGGAAAGAGAGCTAGAGGACTGCGGAGGCAGTGAAATTTCTTCCAGATGCAGGAGATTAATGGCTGCAGCCATTGTTCTGTAATTGTTATTACATACAGCAGAGGTTCGGGGCCTCTATAAAAACCCAGTGAATGTAATGAGAGAGCATGGAGAGCCAAATATTGCATAGTGAATGTAAACTACACCTGCGGGCTAGTCTATGTAACTATAAATTGAAAATATTGAATGAAAATATTGGATTTTGATGAATGCAATTTTTGGCCCCCCATCAGAACATGAAGTGTGTCCCATCAATCATGCACTAGTGTTTGAAATACATGTATGAAGGACAGGTTTATGTCATTTTGATAGACCTCGAGCCCTTCAAATACTGCAACCTGGTGCAATAGTTGCCTGAATCGACCCTACCATCACCTCATTTGGACTTTTAGTTGAAAAATTCTTATTTGGGTCTGATTCTAGCATCACCCCCTCTTGTAGAGCTACCTTGATCATAGTCCATACCATGTTCATCGTCAACTCCTTAGTAAGCATCACCGTCATCTATGGCCCCATTATCGAAGGACATAGGGAAGAGACCCATTAA
This sequence comes from Wollemia nobilis, assembly GCA_028583015.1. Lineage (NCBI taxonomy): Eukaryota > Viridiplantae > Streptophyta > Pinopsida > Araucariales > Araucariaceae > Wollemia > Wollemia nobilis. The sequence continues at coordinate 2,865,724 of JAQPPZ010015005.1, read as the reverse complement.
AGAGATCCCCCCAATAGTTTCCACCATCTCCTCTGAAGAAGTTCCTAGTATGATGGAAGAATGAGAGGTCAATGAGCCTATCATGGAATGGCCCTGTTGAGAAGCAACACACCCCCACTGAAAAATGAGAGTCCATCCTTAGAAAACCTCAAGCTTCCCATTTTGCAGCAGGGACCCTCTTGATAATTTTCAGGTTCAAATCCAAATTTGCTTGCCTCCTTGATTAAGTTGTCCTTTTCCTTGCATTCTGGTTTTGTTGCCTTTCAGATTTCATTTTGTGCATGCTAGAGTCCTTCATGGGCAAAGAAAACCTTGCACCGATGCAAAAGAATGCAGAAAACAGATAGAAAATTTCATGAAAATCCAAAACTTTCCCTTTTCGGCAAAGCCGTGAAATCGTGACACTTCCATTTATGGAAATGTCACGAAATCGCGACAGGAAAATAGAAAACCCGCCAAGTCAGTTTTGCGTAGCGAAATCGCGACACTTTCCATTTTTGGAAATGTCGCGATATCGCGACATTTCCATTTTTGGAAAGCGTCGCAAAATCGCTATCGGCCAGAGGAGAGAGAAGAAAGTTGTACGGAAAGGAGCGATTTCGTGACATGTCACGAAATCGTGACATGTCGCATTATCGCGGTAGGAGAGAGAAAGTGGGCTGCAGAATGAAAATCGGCTAAGTCGCAAATGTGTCACAAAATCGCGATCAACGCGGTCAACGCATGCAGCTACGGGAACTGTCGCGATATCGCGACGTGTTCTATTTTCGCGGGTTGTTGATGGAAAAACGCTTAAGTACAAAAAGTGCAGCGCGTCGCTAACATGTTTCAAAATCGCGCTGCAGGTTGGCCGAAGGGGGAGCCCGAGTTTAAAAGTTGCGACGATTCGCTGCATATTGGTCAAGAAGGCACTCCAAAGTAAAACTTGCGACGATGCGCTACACGTCGCGTTTTCGCGACTCGGGCGGTTCAAAGGCTTGAGGGTTAAAGGGTTGCAGTGACGCGCTGCAAGTTTTAAAAAATTGCAAAGGCGCAAGACATTGATTGAGGAGAAATCAAATTTGCATGAAATCGACTAAGGCAAGATGCATGTCGCGAAATCGCGACATGCTTGAAAAAGAGTTGTACGACAGCTAGCAAGAGGCGCGATTTCGCGACATGTCACGAAATCATGACATGTCGCGTTTTTGCGGCGAAAGAAAGGAGAGAGAAGCATGCTGGCGGGGATGTCGCGATTTCGTGACATGTCGCGAAATCGCGACATGTCGCATTTTCGTGACCCTGGCAGAAAGTTGACCAGAATGCTTGCAGCTGTAAACAGACACGTGTCACGATTCTGTGACACGTGTCAAGACACGTATCAGATGAAACAGAGGCCGACATGCAAGAAACATTAGTGTTTTAATCTGGTTTAATGTTTAAAGTGTTGATTTAATGTTTATTAAATTGCTAATATAATCTTTTTGTCTTTCATGCAGGAATCCATCTGTCACTTGCGGGATAGCGGGAAAATGGCCATAAAGACAAAGTCAAATGCAATTTAATTAAAGGCGGCCATGTTGAAAAGGAAGGTGCCGAGAGTTGATGTTTCATTCCAGTATTTACAGATCTTTCCACAAATGACTAAGCAGCTGCCAGATTTTACCGGTGAAGGCATTCAATGAGGATTTATGGCAGAGTTAATAGCAGGCAGATATTTTCAACTCCGGGATAGATTTGCAGAGATGGAATAGCGAAGAAGTGGTGACTCATCCGGCTCACCAACGGAAATTAATGAAGGCATTTATTTGCAGTTGCGGGTGAATGCAAGCTGCATTTGATTCTATCTTCTCCATTTATGACAGCTGACCGCCATGATTTGCGAAGGGTTAGGTTTTATCCGGATCTTTGTTTTAAAATGGCTTTTCATTGTAAAACCCGGTCCTAGGGTTTAAGATGATAAGATTTGCAATTAAGAAAAGATATTTTCCGTAAAGATCAGGATCTGTCCTGAGTCTATAAATACAACTGCAAAATGTAATCGTGGGAGGCGGAGACTTAGAAATAAAAGGCTTATAAGCAATTTCTTGCAAATTTTGTGAAATCCTTTGTTTTCTGGACTGGGAGTTGATGTGCTTTTGCTATTTTCTATGGTAGCATGGCCAGGAGCCTAATATTTTACAGATCTGTGATAAGTGTATCTTCTTCTGTTATCCGTTCCATTAAAGTTTGTTAGATATATGCTATAAATCTGCCATTATCAAGTTTAAATATGTTGTTAGGCTTCAGTTGTTCCATTGTTTGCTTGGGAAATTACAGATTTCAGGTGTAAGCTTGTTCTAATTGCTCTGTCTTCACTGTGTGAGCTAGGCTACCGGTGAAAGATATCAGTTTTAACCAGCTTCTCTTCGGTTTATAATTTTCTGTTAGACCTATTCCATTTTGCCTTGTGCTCTTGGTTGAAAGTGATCTTAGAAATCTGGACGCTTTCCTCTTTGATTTGTTCTGTTGTGAAGCTGATAGTATAGATGAAATTGACAGTTTAAGTTTTACAGTTTAAAGTTTGATAAGCTTCCCTTTCTGCCTTACCCTACCCTCTCTTTGTTTTTCGTGAAATGATCCATTTTTACTTTCTTTATTTGTCTTTTATTTGAATCTGCTGACCCATGAGAGCTAGATCAAAGAATCAAGTTAAATCTGATTGTCAACAACTTCTGCAACTACTGAACAAGTTCAAGAACCCCCTCTTAGGTAATAGACAGTCCATATTGAAATCTATTCCAGAAGTGGAAAAGAGTGAATAGACATTCGACCCGACTCTGTAACTCGCACCTTGGATAACCAGCTAGATCCTAAAGTGAGTGGGATTCATCCCGTGGGTGTTACCGGTGTTTATGCTCATTCTTCACGGGGTGTGTATGAAAGTCGGACCAACATCTAATTGGCGCTAGAAGGAGGGCCACAGAACATATGTTCTTAGTGCACTTGAGTTGAGAAATCCGACTGTATGTGGTGCTTGACAAATACTATATTTTATCCAGAGTCTGGCATTTTAACATTTGAAAGACCCACTAAATTGTCAGTACAGTTTTTATAAATTGTCAGTGCAGTTTTTGAAAGTTGTCAGTGCAGTTTTTGAAATTGCCACAAGAGAAGGCCTTAAGTTCAGTGGTTTGTTAAGAACAGTTCTATCATCACTTGCAGTTATCCAATTACAACTCAGAATATCACTGTCAGCCAGGTGGTAATTAATGGCAAATTGGTTGGGCCCCACTGCTTTGAATATCCCGGGTATAGCCCATGACCTGCCCAGAAGCCCGGAAAGGTATCTCCCCAGATATAAACATGATGGGACAAGAACTGTAGAAGAGCATTTGGTTGCTTTCAAAAATGCTCTAAAATTGTTGAATATACAACATGAAGATGTTGCCTGCAGATTGTTCCCGTTCACTCTCCAGGAGGGAGCTTATGACTGGTTTCTAAATCTCACCAGCAATTCCATTACTAGTTGGAATGACTTAGAGAAAGTTTTTATATCACAGTTCGGGGAAGTGATAAACCCCAGTGTGTTATACCAACAATTTTCCAGCATCAAGAGAGAATCGGGAGAAGCTGTCAAGTCTTTCAATATGAGGTTCCAAAGAGCTTACGGTAGAATGACTGGCCATTACATCCCAAATGCAAATCTGGCCTTAGAAATCTACAAGAATGCATTGGATTCGGTGACCTCTATTTTCCTCAAGAGGGACAATAATATCACAACCCTGGCAGGGGCTTATAAAGAAGCCTTAATTCTTGAGAGACAGTTAGGGCCTCAAATTCTGAGCAGTCCTTTGATATCCTATGTTACACAGAACATGCCTATTTCAGATCCCATTCCACATCATGAGTTAGTGCCAACATGTCATGCTCTACCCAAGGAAACTCCGTTAACTGTCACATCCACTCAGCATGTGCAAAATACAGAGAAAAGTTTTGACAAGTTCAAAGTGCAGGTGCTTGAAGTGAACAGTTGTGATCTGGCACCACCCAAATCTGAAGTTTTTCTTGGTGAGTTAGATTTTCCTAGAAATCAAAGAAATATTGATATTTCTAGTTCACCCAAAAATAGTACAACCAGGGTTTCAGATTCTTTCACTTTTCCTGAAGAGACAGAAAGTCTTGTACAGACTCCTGTGGATGAAATGCAAGATTTTCAACAGTTCAAAATGGACAGTTATAATTTGAGATGTCAGAGTCCAGAACCTAACAATGATCCTTCCTCATCAGAGGATGATGAAAGTGAGATTCAATGTCACTATGCAGAAGTAACTGAGAAAGAGGATAACATCATTGAGGATATGAGGGAACTTAAAGCTGACATCACCCCCTATGAACTGCCCCAGATTGTTGAACAAAAGGTTAACTTGATTGAGGCTTACTCTGGACCACCTGTTGGATTTCAAGAAAAGGAGGAAAAGATAGTAAATATGAATGTGGTCAGCCAACTTGGAATTGATGAACTGTCTCAACATAAGCCTGCAACTTCTGAACATAATATCAAAGAAAAGGTTGTAAATCATGTTGATGTAAATATTGGAGTTTATAAGTTGGCAACTGAAAAGGTGGGAACGGTTACAGCTCTAATCCATCACAACAGTGACAGTTGGATATTACACATTGATGAGGTTAAATCTAAGCAAGGCTCAGGTGAAAAGGAAAATTGTAAACATTCTGCTAGAGAGATAAAAATTGAAGTCCTGGATATTGAAGCAGTACAGCAACCACAAAATGTTCAAGTTGTTAAGAACCAGGGCATACAGATAAAACATGATTTCTTTCAGTTGTCACATAATTTTGAAGATGTGGTGGTCTGGGTCTGTCAAGATTTTAAGGTATTTGATCCTGGGGGTTTTTACATTCAGTCCTTTTGAAAGAATTCTGCAAACCCTTCAAGTAGAAGCATAAACATGTTATCATATGATTTGTTATTATATGATTTGTTTAATTTGAAGGAGTTGCAGATTTGTTTTTCAAATGGGACAGGGAAGACAGTAAACACAAGTCTTTCCCAGATAGCAAATTTTTGAAGCATAGTCTGGAGTGCATTTCGTCAACAGGACCTGAAAGGTAATTTTTCTAAATTACTTGCACATGGTCAAAAAAAATTTAAGGCACCATTTCTCTGCTCTTCCATCTGCTACATATTTTGAATGATCAAAGAAGTTGTAACATATGTATACATTGTAAGTAAGCTTTGAAGTTTTTCAGTTTTATTTCTTTGTCTGATTGCAGTTTAGTTTATTTCAGTTGCTTTAGTTTATTTCAATGTTGTTGCAGTTTAGCTTTGCTACTGTTTATAGTTTTAGTTGCTTTGCTTCAGTTCTTTTAGTTTGTTTCTTTTATTGCCTATTCAATTTTTATTTTCTTCCCTACAATTCCTTTTCTTTGCTGTCTGTACAGTCTTTTGTTTTAGTTTTATTTTGTTGCCTGTACAGTTTTAATTTATTTGCTTCAGTTTTAATTTTAAAAAGTCTGTGCAGTTTTATTTTTGTTTTGTTCTTGAGGCCTGTGTCCGTCCTTGGAGGTGTGTCCAAAGTTCTTCAACTTTTGAAATATGTCCTTTAACCTTTGCCTGAGCAATCAATGAAAAGTCAGCCTGCTAAAAAAAAAAAAATTGTTTTATTCCTAGCTGATCAATCCAGTCTCCACCCATTGTTTATAATTCTAATTGAGATAGTCTACTTAAATTGAACAGTGGAACTATTTTGTTAGTCAGGACAATGGTAGAGAGGTGATTGGATCTTGTGTCTTGCTTGCCACAGTTGTTTTAATGATAGAAAAACTGCTATGCTGTTTAGTTGGAGGAACTCCCGGGGAATCCAAGAAAAGCTGGTTATAAGAGGGGACTATGGTTCATGCAATTATTTGGGTATCCACCAGAGGCTATCAGTGCCTAGACTGAAACAGTTCCGGATTGATCAAATGATAAAAGAAAATTGTGATTTCTTTAAAGCCTTTCAGATATTGATGCATTTCAAAAATAAGAGAGATAAAAAAAAAAAAAAGAGTTATATGAGAGAGAGGCAGCCAGATTCCAAAAGCTATTTTTCTTTTACCAAGTTGCAGATTCTACCCTACAGCTTGTAAATTTGGGTCGTGTAAATCTAAAGGGTAACTCTTGTCTAGGCTGTAAAAGGCTAAACTAGTAAACAGAGCTCTACTCGGTTTCCCCTTTTACAATCTAGAAAAGTTGATCGATCCAAAGTTCATCATTCAATCCAGTCATCCTTGAAGAAAGTTTTATACCCTTTGTAATTGCACATCAGAAATCTTCCTTGAAGTAATTCAGCCTAGTATGTCCTTGGGAAATTTTAACAGCTAGCAGTTGGCAGTCAATTTATTGTGAAGAATGTCTGTGGCAAGGCATGATGCATGGTCTTTTTGTTTTGAAACTAGAGTCCTGGGTTCTAAAATAATGCTACTATTTTACCCGTAGATATCGCCATTTGTTGAGAAGCAACACACCCCCACTGAAAAATGAGAGTCCATCCTTAGAAAACCTCAAGCTTCCCATTTTGCAGCAGGGACCCTCTTGATAATTTTCAGGTTCAAATCCAAATTTGCTTGCCTCCTTGATTAAGTTGTCCTTTTCCTTGCATTCTGGTTTTGTTGCCTTTCAGATTTCATTTTTGTGCATGCTAGAGTCCTTCATGGGCAAAGAAAACCTTGCACCGATGCAAAAGAATGCGAGAAAACAGATAGAAAATTTCATGAAAATCCAAAACTTTCCCTTTTCGGCAAAGCCGCGAAATCGTGACACTTCCATTTATGGAAATGTCACGAAATCGCGACAGGAAAATAGAAAACCCGCCAAGTCAGTTTTGCGTAGCGAAATCGCGACACTTTCCATTTTTGAAAATGTCGCGATATCGCGACATTTCCATTTTTGGAAAGCGTCGCAAAATCGCTACCGGCCAGAGGAGAGAGAAGAAAGTTGTACGGAAAGGAGCTATTTCGTGACATGTCGCGAAATCGCGACATGTCGCATTATCGTAGCAAGAGAGAGAAAGTGGGCTGCAGAATGAAAATCGGCTAAGTCGCAAATGTGTCACAAAATCACGGTCAACGCGGTCAACGCATGCAGCTACGGGAACTGTCGCGATATCGCGACGTGTTCTATTTTTGCGGGTTGTTGATGGAAAAACGCTTAAGTACAAAAAGTGCAGCGCGTCGCTAACATGTTTCAAAATCGCGCTGCAGGTTGGCCGAAGGGGAGCCTGAGTTTAAAAGTTGCAGCGATTCGCTGCATATTGGTCAAGAAGGCACTCCAAAGTAAAACTTGCAGCGATGCGCTACACGTCGCATTTTCGCGATGCGGGCGGTTCAAAGGCTTGAGGGTTAAAGGGTTGCAGCGACGTGCTGCAAGTTTTAAAGTTGCAAAGGCGCAAGACATTGATTGAGGAGAAATCAAATTTGCATGAAATCGACTAAGGCAAGATGCATGTCGCGAAATCGCGACATGCTTGGAAAAGGAGTTGTACGGCGGCTAGCAAGAGGCACGATTTCGTGACATGTCGCGAAATCGCGACATGTCGCGTTTTCACGACGAAAGAAAGGAGAGAGAAACATGTTGGCGAGGACGTCGCGATTTCGCGACATGTCACGAAATCGTGACATGTCGCATTTTCGTGACTACAAGAGAGAAAGTTGACCAAGGCTAGAAGTGCATTGCGACTATAAACAGACACGTGTCACGATTCCGTGACACGTGTCAAGACACGTGTCAGATGAAACAGAGGCCGACATGCAAGAAAGATTAGGATTTTAATCTGTTTTAATGTTAAAGTGTTGATTTAATGTTTATTAAATTGCTAATATAATCTTTTTGTCTTTCATGCAGGAATCCATCTGTCACTTACGGGATAGCGGGAAAATGGCCATAAAGACAAAGTCAAATGCAATTTAATTAAAGGCGGCCATGTTGAAAAGGAAGGTGCCGAGAGTTGATGTTTCATTCCAGTATTTACAGATCTGTCCACAAATGACTAAGCAGCTGCCAGATTTTACCGGTGAAGGCATTCAATGAGGATTTATGGCAGAGTTAATAGCAAGCAGATATTTTCAACTCCGGGATAGATTTGCAGAGATGGAATAGCGGAGAAGTGGTGACTCATCCGGATCACCAACGAAAATTAATGAAGGCATTTATTTGCAGTTGCGGATGAATGCAAGTGGCATTCAACTCTATCTTCTCCATTTATGGCAGCTGACCGCCCTGATTTGCGAAGTGGTTAGGTTCTATCCGGACCTTTGTTTTAAAATGGCTTTTATTGTAAAACCCGGTCCTAGGGTTTAAGATGATAAGATTTGCGATTAAGAAAAGATATTTTCCGTAAAGATCAGGATCTGTCCTGAGTCTATAAATACAACTGCAAAATGTAATCGCGGGAGGCGGAGACTTAGAAATAAAAGGCTTATAAGCAATTTCTTGCAAATTTTGTGAAATCCTTTGTTTTCCGGACTGGGAGTTGATGTGCTTTTGCTGTTTTCTGTGGTAGCATGGCCAGGAGCCTAATATTTTATAGATCTGTGATAAGTGTATCTTCTTCTGTTATCCGTTCCATTAAAGTTTGTTAGATATATGTTGTAAATCTGCCATTATCAAGTTTAAATATGCTGTTAGGCTTCAGTTGTTCCATTGTTTGCTTGGGAAATTATAGATTTCAGGTGTAAGCTTGTTCTAATTGCTCTGTCTTCACTGTGTGAGCTAGGCTACCGGTGAAAGATACCAGTTTTAACCAGCTTCTCTTCGGTTTATAATTTTCTGTTAGACCTGTTCCATTTTGCCTTGTGCTCTTGGTTGAAAGTGATCTTAGAAATCTGGACGCTTTCCTCTTTGATTTGTTCTATTGTGAAGCTGATAGTATAGATGAAATTGACAGTTTAAGTTTTACAGTTTGAAGTCTTATAAACTTCCCTTTCTGCCTTACCCTACCCTCTCTTTGTTTTCCGTGAATGATCCATTTTTACTTTCTTTATTTGTCTTTTATTTGAATCTGCTGACCCATGAGAGCTAGATCAAAGAATCAAGTTAAATCTGATTGTCAACAACTTCTGCAACTACTGAACAAGTTCAAGAACCCCCTCTTAGGTAACAGACAGTCCATATTGAAATCTATTCCAGAAGAAGAAAAGAGTGAATAGACATTCGACCCGACTCTGTAACTCGCACCTTGGATAACCAGCTAGATCCTAAAGTGAGTGGGATTCATCCCGTGGGTGTTATCGGTGTTTATGCTCATTCTTCATGGGGTGTGTATGAAAGTCGGACCAACAGGCCCCAAGAGGCACTCCCATTTCCCCCATCACTGTGATCATTAATCATAGTTGAGATGGCTAGTACAGGTTTGAGGGAGTACATGGTTCGAAATGTCATGGCTACACCTACAGTTGAGTCCGTACAAGACATGGAGAGACCTCTCCTTTTGAGAGGCACCCTCATGCCTTTAGGCCTCACTCATAATCATACAAACTTTGTGTATGGAGGACTCAATTATGGCATAGATCCCTACCAACGGAAGGAGGAAGACGAGGAGCCTTTTGTGGAATACATTGATTACTTGTCTAACCCAGACTTCACACTGAAGTATTTTGACCTATGCAACTGGCAGGGTTTTGGGTTAGGCAGCTATGAGCAGGGCATGTGGGTCCCTTTTCAACCACAATATCAAATGGCATATAACAGTTCAAGATTAGGATATAACAACCCATTGCCCATGGATTTCCTTATGGATGGCAATGATCGCCTATGCATAGGTCATAAATATGAGTTGGCTAGGGACCCCTACGCAAACCAGCACACCATATACTCATTGGGGGACTATTTCTCGATATTTTATGGGATCCCTATGATCCTTAGTGAAATTATCCCACATTTTGAGAGAGGTGAGAGCTCACAAGTGTCTCCTCATGTTTGTTATGAAGGCCCATCTTATGAGTGAACCTCGGGTGATGACTCTAATTACGAGGTAGCATTGTACGACCCGTTTGAGTTAGAAAATGATCATTCGTAGGTCATCCCCATTGATGATGAGCAAGAGGACTTCATGTACATTTTTCCCATATATGAACTTATCTGGGAGCAACTCCTACCATTTGAAGAGTCGGTCCACCCTCAATAATTTAGACCGCTTGGCAAGGACACCATCCATTTGCTCGAACTACTCGATCCTCGCGTGCTAGTGGTACCACAAGATGAGAGTGAATAAGTCCTCATCCATGATGATGATTATGAGGAGTGAGCATATATGAGACCTCATCAAAAAGATCACCCAATGCCTATGGGTAGAGGCGAGGTACTAATATATGATAGTGATGATGAAGATGAGATGGAGAGGGTCTATCTTGGTCCTCATTATTTGCATCATCGTCACAAGCCCATTGACATAGATGAGGTGTATCTTCAGTTGCACTTTGGACCAAGCTTAAGGGCAAGACCAATAAATATAGATTAGATCTATCATGAGGTCTTTCTAGACCCACTGACATACATGGATCTCCTCGAGCCTAATGATCCCATCCTATAGTCTATTCATAGTTAGGATTCGGTGATCCCTATTCCCCCACTGCCACACTTGGGGGTAGGAAGTGATACTAATAATGAGTCCTTCACCCATGGTCTTGGAGAGAAAATTCATTCCATCAACATGATCTCCATTTATTTTACCACATCGCTCTACAATCTAGTCGATCCTTCCAAGATGTTGCATCTTGATCTAGATGCTATCGACTGGGATCGTGCTAATTCACCCCCGTCACCCTCTAAGTATTGGCCATATGGTGAGATGTTTCATTTCACCCCAAAACCTACTCAGGATGTCTTTCATTTTGAAGAGGAACCTGACATTCCCATCAATGATCTTAATTTAGCAGACGACATCCACTTAATCCCTACTCCACATCAATTGGAGGATGGATCACATATGTCAGTTGAGCCAACGATTGATCGAGAAATAGGCTCAGATCTAGCTAATCCATAGTTTATCAAGCTAGGGGAAGGCTTATCCCTTGAATAGCAGGCTATGTACGTTCATATTCTCATGGATATAAATAAATCTTTTATATGGTCATTCAAGGATATGCCAGGACTAGACCCAAACTTGGTCATGCATAATTTAACACTCAACTCGATAGTCAAATCGATAAAGCAAAAGTTGCAAAAAATGCATCCAATAGTAGCATTGATGGTGAAATACAAGATACAAAAACTCTTGGATGCTCGATTCATTATCCCCGTAGACTATCCACCATGGTTTTCCAACATGGTTCCTATCAAGAAGCCTGATGGGAGGATTCACATATGCATAGATTTTTGAGATCTAAACAAGGTGATTCCTAAGGATGATTTTCCTTTGCCTAGAATTGATGCGCTGGTAGATGCCACAACAGGCCATGAAATTATTTCCCTCATGGATGGTTTCTCTGGGTACAATCAGATCCGTATCAACCCAGAAGACCAGATCAAAATGGCATTTACAACACCTTGGGGAAAATTTTGTTATGGTGTCATGCCCTTCAGCCTCAATAACGTTGGTGCCACCTATCAACGAGCCATGACATACATCTTCCATGATTTAATGCACAAGATTTTGGAATATTACATGGATGACTTATTGGCTAAGTCTTTATTATGTCATGAGCATCCTAATGTCTTACGCAAAGTCCTCGATCGCCTCATTGAGCATAATGTCAGGCTAAACCCCAAGAAGTGCATCTTCAATGTCACATCTAGAAATCTCTTGGGTTTCATAGTCTCCAAGTGAGGCATCAAGGTAGACCCTAAAAAATTCAAGGCTATCCTAGAAATTCCTCCCCAGACTACCATCAAGCAAGTACGAATCCTACAAGGCAAAATCATATCTATCAAGCGCTTTATAGCATAGTTGTCGGATAAGTGTTGGCTGATGAATAGATTATTGCATAAGGGAGTTGCATTCCATTGGGATGATGAATGCTAAGAAGCATTTGATGAGATAAAGCAATACCTAGTTTTTCCACCAATCTTGGCACCTCCTCGACTAGGAGTACCATTCTACTTATACATATCAGCCACTAAGATCACACTGGGGGCCATGCTAGCCAGAAGAACAAGTTTTTCAAAGAGCAGGCTACTTACTATCTTAGTCGTACCCTGGTTAGTTACGAGGTTTGACATGCATATGTCGAGAAACTATGCTTAGAAGTAGTTTTTTCCTCTAGGAAGCTACGCCATTATATACTAGGGTATACCATGCATGTTGTGTCAAAAGATAATCCATTGTGATACATGATGAGTCACACTTATCATAGTAGTCGCACGACAAAATGGATCATGTTGTTGACGGAGTTCAACCTAGAATTCATCAAAAAAAATCTATCAAAGGTCATATCATCACAAATTAGCTTGTATAGGCTCCTCTTGAGGATGATCAGCCTCTTAGCATGAAGCTACTCGATGAAGAGGTCTTCCATATCTCAGAATCACCAAATTCTGATGAGCCCGAGATCTAGGCTGATATGTACCTATTCTTCGATGGCTTCAAATGCAAATGAGGGGGTGGCATGGGAGTCATGTTATTTATATCATAGGGAGCTCCATTGCCCCTATCATTTAAACTCAATTTCCCATGCACAAACAATAATGCAGAATATGAAGCCTTGCTCATAGGTCTTCAAGCAGTCGTTGCCATGAAAATAAAAAAGCTTAACAATTTCGATGACTCCCTACTAATTGTTAACCAGGTCAAAGGGATTTTTTAGTGCAAATGTCCAGTGTTGTAAGCTTATAAAGCCCTTATGGATGTTTTCTTGGTAAAGTTCAAATGGTACGATATCGAGGCAATCCCTCATCAAATCATTTTATGGATACTATGGCCTCCTTGGGGTCACTCATCCCGTAGAACCATTCATATGACATCATCACCATCCATGTTAAAATGATATTGCAACCCATGATGAAACACGAGAGCTCTGAAGCCACACCAGGAATCCACATGATTAAAATTGAACCATCTCATGATAGTTTCTCACAAATTCATGATCACCTGAATCGTGCTGATTGGGGGTCCTTATTCCCCCAAACCCATTTTGATAGCACCACCATGCTATTATTACAAGTTATCCCCCAATAAGAATTTTCTAGGGATAAAATTTTAAAGGTTCAGGCAATTCATGCCATCGAAGCTTCTATGCAGTAGGACTTGTATACTCCCATTCGAGACTACCTCAAGCTTGGTAGCCTCCTACCTGGATTGTTGCATGCCATCAAAAGGACACTCAAATAGAAAGCATCAAAGCATGTCTTGTTAGGATACATTTTGTATCATCTAAGCTATGAAATAATTCTCCTTCATTGCTTGGAATAATAGGAAGCCGCTTCGGCCATTGCCTAGGCACACGACGGTACATGCAATGGCCACTTTAGCGACATGGCCATCACAAAGCACATTTTTTATATGGGCTATTATTGGCTATATTTAGAGAGATATTGTTGCACATATGTTAGGAAGTGTGTGAAGTGTCAACATCATGCTAATTTGACACACATACCTTCCGAGGACTTGCAACCAATTTAATCAGTTTGGCCATTTTTGCAATGGGAACTCGATCTAATCGGGAATATCTCCCCCACATCCTTAGGTCATCACAAATTCATCATCACGACAACCGAGTACTTCACCAAATGGGTGGAAGCAATTCCCCTTACATAAATGATAGGACCCCACATAGTGGAGTTCATAACAAATCATATCATTTGTCATTTTTTTATTCCATCCAAAATTATTTCGGATAATGGGACGTCGTTCAAAAACAAGGTTGTGTGTGCTTTAATTAATAAGTACAAAATAAAACATAGCTTTTTGACACCGTACTATTTGCAATAAAATGGGCAAGCAGAGGCCTCAAACAAGATATTAATTTGCATCCTTAAAAAGATAGTCAATGGAAGTCATAAGGATTGGCACACACAAATCCCTCTTACCCTATGGGCTTATCACACTAGCATTCGAACACCCACTGGGGCAATCCCATTCTCACTAGTGTATGGTGCAGAGGCAGTCATGCCTTTAGAGCTATAAATTCCCTCACTATGCATATCCATGCAAGAATTCATTGATGATGATACTATGCGACATGCTTGACTAGACCAACTTACGTTTCTTTATGAACGATGCATTCATGCCCTAGAGCATTTGCACATTTATCAGGAGCAACTAAAGAGAGCCTACAATATGAAAGTCCATCCAAGGAAATTTTAGGTTGGTGACCTCATCCTAAAGGAGAACCAACAAAACTATACTTTTCCATCCCACATGAGGGATAAGTTTGCGGTAAACTAGTTAGGTCATTTCGTCATCACCAGTCAGATAGGACCCAAAACATATCGACTCGCCTCTCTTAAAGGAGTCAAAGATCCTGAGCCCTTGAATGTCATCCATTTGAGGTTTTTCCATGCTTAGAGCACCATAGTTCCCAAAATGTTCCAAGGGTGCCTTAACCCGCTTGGTCAACCAAAATTCTCCTAGCTGGTCTAGAACTATCTAGGTCACCCAAAATTCTCCAAGGGTGCCTTAACTCGCTTGGTCAGCCTAAAAATTCTCCAAGGGTGCCTTAACTCTCTTGGTCAGCCTAAAAATTCTCCTAGGTGGTCTAGAATTGTCTAGGTCACCCCAAAATGCTCCAAGTGTGCCTTAACCCACTTGGTCAACCCAAAAATGCTCCTAGACGATCTAAGGCCGTCTAGGTCACCCCAAAATGCTCCAAGGGTGCCTATATCCCGCTTGGTCAACCTAAATGCTCCTAGACGATCTAGAACCATCTAGGTCAACCAAAAATCCCCAAAGGCATCCATAATCCCTTTGGTCCCCCCATAGTTCCCCAATGGCCCCCAATAAGCTCGTTGGTCACATGTACATACATATATCAATCAATAATCTAAAAACATCATCAAAATATAAAAAATACAAAAATATTGCATCGCATTGCATTTTCATACATATAAATCAATCAAAATTTTAAAAACATCATCAAAATATCAAAATACAAAAACAAGTCACATCTCATCACATTGCATCCCATTGCATTCGATCATCGCTTGCATTTAGGCACACTCATTAGAATTTTACATTTTTAGAGTTTCTCATACATGTCTAGCACCAAGACGATACACTTGTTATTACTCAAAATCAATGTTGTGAAAGTAATAATAGTTCAATATTATACTTATCATCTTCATCCACATTTTTTTTCCACCACTTCACCTAATCATTTGTTTTAGAATGTCATTAGGGTTTTTGGTCACTCAATCATTTCTAGCTTCTCTTCAGGTTTGGTAGAAAGCTATCTTCATTTTTAGGAGGTAGAGTCCTGCCTAGATTATGCCTTGCGTACATCATATCCCAAACACATTTACACATTTAAACATAAATTTTTTTCAAAAAGATAGATGAAATCCATGAAGTGGTCTAGGTTACCTTATGCGAAAAGGTCATCCTACTCATCCCCCTATGTGAATGGTTCAAGAATTCTGAGAGTTGGCGAAAGGACAAGTTCTCCCCTACCTAATTCCCCCCCACAACAATAAGTGGTTTGCCCCTTTTTTATCATCAAATTCCCACATTTTCACATGTTTGCAACAGTCTAAATTTGCAAACCCCCACAACGCAAAAATTCAAATTCAAAAAAACCCCAAATACAAAAATCAAAAAGTGTACACATAAAAAAGCACAAGAAATAGTGATCCCTATCAATAAAAATTCAAATCCCTTGCTCAAGAGAAAAATAAAAACTTAAAATAAATAGTGATTATTGTCACTAAAAGAGAAAAAATAAACAGTGATTTTTATCACTATATATGAGAGCAAGTATCCCAATAAAATTGAAGAAAAAACAGGAGTCAAACTTGAATCCTTGGAACTCTCAGCATTTGGAAAACCATAAGGTGATCCTAAGTACAAGTTTGGTTGATAGCCTACTTGGCACTGGTAGCAGGGCTATGCATAAGAGGTAGGACCCAAAAGGTACTTATAAAAAAATGGCGAAACTGTTTCGAAATGATGATGAAATCTGTTGAACTACATGTATGCTGGCATGGCAAATGATTTTAATTTTTCTCAAAAAATTGGCAAAAAAGGGCGAATTTTAAATTTTTGCCGAACCAGACCAAAAATATACCGGCTACGTTTAAAATCTTGGAAAAATCTTGGATGCGAATTGTGGTTCGATCATGGAATGGATGCATAATATGATCCGGTTTCGGACCGGATGCATTATATGGTCCGGATTTGAACCGGATGCATAATATAGTCTTACCTCGAATGGGTTGCAAAACATGAAATGGTCTTGATCTAGTGCATAATAATAACCGGTCTCGAACCGGATGCATTTTTATGATTGACAACGTTCAAAATTTGGGTATTCGAGTAAGAGATATCATATGGCATCTAGTAAACATAAGGATTGTAGTACGACGTAGCTTATCACTATTGAAATTTTTAGGGGGAAAACACATGCAATATTGGCAAAGTTGATCCCACATAACTATATATCCCACATAACTATTTATCCCACATGATTTAGTGTACTCTAATTTCAAAGCTTAAATAAGAAACTTCATAGTAAAGTAGGCTAAGATTCAAGACAATAAGGGTGGCCTCTTTCTAACGGGTGTAGTAGGCAAGAAATCAACTACACTCATTATGAAGAAGACCAACGTGTCTTGTCTTGGATCTTATCCTTTTATGACCATGGATCGGATGCAACAGATGGATGCATTTAATTTCATGACGGTACAATGGTCCCAGACATCGAAAGAGTGCATTTATGCATCCGAGCACCGGGTGGATGCATTTATGCATTCGGGCACCGGGCGAATGCATTTATGCATCCGAGCATTAGGCATCCGCATTTATGCATCTGGGCACCAAACAGTTGCAAATTATGCAACCAGTTTAAAATTGGAGTATATTATGCATCTGGGTGCTGGACAGGTGCATATTATGCGTTCGAGTGTTGGGCGAATGCAAACCATGCTTCAACGTTAAATCGGTTGCATAATATGCAACCGCCCAGTACCTCGAATGCATACTATGCTCCAACATTAAACCAAAAACATATTATGGATCCAGCCATTACTTGAAATATAAAATGCATTCGATATAATTCCCGACTTATGTTTAACGGTTGGATGCATATTATGAACCGGTAGCATAGTTTAGTCTGACTGCCACCGTACTGTCATGTGTCTAATACTGCATGCCCCATCTTACATGTCTAATACAATGTTGCCACATGTCAAATATATTTCAAGTCTATAATGAAGAACACAAGCTTATACCGAGAGGGGGGGGTGAACAGTATAAGACCTCTTTTTACTTTTTCCTTTATACTTCAAAACAGTAAAGCAATATACCCAAAGCAATATCAAAGCAATGCACAATATCATCCACAAAGTGACACCAATTTTAACGTGGTTCACCCAGAATGGTTGGGCTACGTCCACAAAACTTTTCTCTAAAAGTTATCTCAAATTTCTTTGGGAATCTTTCCCAATTACAATGTTTATGAGCCTCGGCCCAAAGGAGATACCTTCCCCCAATCAGAATTTATGAGCCTCTGCTCAAAGGAGATACCTTCCCCCAATAAAAATTTATGAGCCTTTCCTCAAAGGATATACCTTCCCCTCTGCTCTAGAAATGATCCCTCAAAATATCAACTGCCTTTACCTCTTTCCAGCATGTGGAACTCCTTTCCACCGAAGACCTCCTATCCTCAATGCTTAGCCTAAGAGACCTCTACCTTCTATGATCACGTCCACGAGCGGCTCGACAACTTTGTACTAAACATAGTCAGTCGATCTAGTACAAGTCTTCCTCTATCTGTCAGATCTGTCCAACTCTTGAAAAAATCAATCCTCTGCATACAAGCCTTCTCAAAGACTTGCCAACTATCCTCAAGTTCTTCTCATAGAACCAATGCACCTCTGTCCTCAAGTTCTCTGATAGAACTATCAAACTCAACTCACAAGTCCTCTGCTAGGACCTATCCAAATCTGCTCACAAGTCCTTACTGGAACCTGTCCAAAATTGCTCACAAGTCCCCATCGAAACCTGTCCAAAACTGCTCACAAGTCCCCACCAGAACCTGTCCAAAAATTGCTCACAAGTCCCCATCGGAACCTATCCAAAAATTGCTCACAAGTCCCCACTAGAACCTGTCCAAAAACTCAACAAGCTCACCAAGAAAAACTTTCTTAGTAGGAAATCACAAAGTGAATTGTTAGAGACCCAATGTGATTTGTCAAACTCATAGAAGCATAAAGAGAATTGTTAGAGACTCAATATGTTCTATACTCAAATCCCAATCTCAAAACTCAACTCAAATCTACTCAGCTCAATCTAAATCTCAAATCTGAAAACTCAACTCAATATCTGAAATGGATAGGATAGAATGTTTTCTTTCAAGAACATGAAACCCCAAAAATTGCCAACTATGCAAATAATCACATAACAATGATACTCATGTTCTTTTCACCATCAATTAGGGTTTCAACAACAATGCTCATCAAACAAGGTTTAGTCAACCAACACCATTCAACTCAACATCAACCTTGAAGCATTCAACCAATCATCGCAAGAAAAGGAAACAAGTAGAAATCCTTTTCCCTCCAAAGATATTTGAACAAAATAGCCACCAACACAATATCACCAAATGCAAAGAATAACTTGCTCAAAACAACTCAATGGAGTAAGCCCAATATCATGAATCAAGTAAAGCAATAACTTGATCAAACAACCTCTATGGAAGCAATTCAACCATCAAACTCAAAACAGCCAACCAAGGGTTCCACCAACTCAATACAAGTAGCTAGACTCACAAATATAAACCCTAGTGCACAAAGCTTCCACTATCTCAAACCAGAAATTAAGCATTCACCAAAAACTCTCCTTAAGGATAACAATGCATAAGTAGTCTTCAAAAAACCATAAAATAGGATTTACACCTAGCCAAAGGATACCTAGTAGAATACCTTTTCACTCCAACCTTATTTCAGAAAACATACACCAATCATACTCATAAGAATAATGTGCCCATACCTTATTGGATTAGAAGATAATTGAACCTTCAAGCTATCACCACACACAACTCTCAAACTTCCAACCAAGTTAGGGTTAGAATAAAAAGAAATGAGCAATAATATAAATTTCCTTTATTACACCTTTTAGCTCCACTTCTTTAAACACAACCACCATAACATGCCAATAAATCAATAATCACAAACTCACACCTTATACCTCCATTTTTAATTTTAGCATAGCAAAGAATAATCTTAAAAATACATCCAAAGAAATATGCCCTTATTTCTCCTGAGATTTTATTCAATGCTAATCACAAAAGCCAAAACTCATAAAATTTAATCACACCTTATAAATCGTTGTCCAAGAAACTCCGAATTTTGCGGCATAAAGACGTTTTAATAAAAATGTGTGTTACTCTAGCAAAGCACCCCCACGAGACTCGAAACGGCGACCTCCGCCAATGCAGCGCCCAACAGCAGCCTTCACTGCCACTAGCCCACGTGGGCTACGAAGTTCACAAGTGAACTTCCCTCCACTTCACCCTCGAAAAAAACTCTCAAATACTTTTCAACCGCACGTGCTTCTAAGTCTTCCTTCGATCGCAGCGAATACAGAGCACAAACACCACAAATTGCATTCAAATAATTTCAAATTAATTCACCTTCCAACCTTAGGAGTTGCAGAATAAATAGTCTCTTTGAAGACACCTTGTCGTCGGCAAAAATAAAGATCATTTTGAAATTAATCAAAAGTATTTTCAAAAAGGGTTTAAAAACCCTTAAATAATTTTAATAAATTAAGAATAAAAAAAGGTTTAAAAACCTTTAAGTATTTTTAATAAATTAAAAAATAATTTCTCCCTTAATTAATTAAATAATTAATTAATTAAAACCTTGAAGGGTTTTAAATAATAATTAAATAAATAATAAAGAGAACCTCCATTGGTTTTAATAAAAACCATTGCCAATGGAATCTCTCCGGATTCTCTTAAAAAGATTCTCTTGGAATCTTCCACCTTTGAAGCCAACACATCCTCTTAACATTAATGCCATTTCCTTTTGACATCAATGACAACTCATAGACAAGAAGCTAGGATCTCATACCCAAAATTGCCAACATATAAAAGGGCATCACAACTCATTTTCCCATTTCTTTTTTGCAACAGCTACAACCAGAGCTAACCTTTCTAATCGACCTTTCAGTTTCCATTCCCAATCCTTTTTCTTCCACTTCCAACTACTTCCAATGGATACCCCTTCCACAATCCAACCAAAATTCAAGAATTTTACGTGCACTTTGATATCAGATCTCATGAAATGCCAGGGATGAACTTTCAGTGGCTGTATAACGTAGGTTTATCAACCCTCATTTCCATGCCACATTTCAAAACATACAAAGTGCTTTTACACCATATTATCTCTGGTTATGACCACGACAGGGGTACTATAAGCATTAATATACGATCTAAAAATATTGTTTTCAGCATCACTCTTACAGATATTCACATATTGATAGGTCTTCCATTTATTGCTTTTAATCAAGTGTCATTGAGGTCACAACTTTCTCCACATGACAAAGAACACCTCAATAACAATTACGGTCTTTCATCAAAATATTTGGTAGGTATAAATATTGTTAAATGTATTTTATTAATTTTCAATGTTTTAAATTTCTAAATTGACATCAAATTTTTTTATGTAGCTTCTAATGCCAAAACAAAAAGAGGTTTAGTGATTAACGATGTTAAACATCAAAATCTGAAGGCCATTATCGAGCTTTTCTAGGCCAGGCTTATTCGATTGGGAAGACCAAAAATTCTATTTTGGGCACTATATTATATTGTTCAATCTTAAAAAAATGAAAATTTCGATTGGTGTACCTATATTTCTGATCGATTCAGGACTGAGTTGCACACGGTCCAACTTGCAACCACCAAGACTCAGCCCATTGTGGGTAGTGTAAATTATCTTTTAGCTTTATATTTTGAGTCTTTTCATAATTTGTCAACTACTCCTGTACCAACTGGTATGCATTCAAAACTACTATCTATTGCCATGACACCAGAGGAATTAAGGGTAATAACTACATAATTGTCTTTGACATACTATTTTATAGTTTACCATATTTATTTATTTTATTTTTTTCATCTATATGTAGGCGAAGGCAGAAATTTCAAGGACTAAACAGATTGCTGCCAATAGGGGTCACAGGCCAGAGCAAACAGGTGATTCTAAAGATACGAGCTCTGAAGCAACACCTATTACTATGCAGAGGTCACACAAACGTGCCAGGAAAGAAGCTACTCATGGGGTGTCTCATACACCTAGGTTTGCATAAAATGTGCAAGTTGAATCTAGTGTGGCCAACCCCTATCCCAATGCAAAACAATTGCATCACATTTCATCTGGTAAATCTATGATTCTATGTGTCGTTAATTAAAATTTAGATTTCTTTTTATTTTAAGCATAATTTTAACAATTTTTTTGACTATTTTTAGTTGATTCTCATGATCAAGTAGTAACATCACAATTTAGAGGGCATATACTGCCACCACCTCCTCCACAAGCATCACACTCATTGGTTACATGCAATCAGTAATAGGAACAATCACCCATTACACACAATCAACAACAAGAATAGTCACAGCCTCAGCCTATGCAAGGGCAAGTCGGTGTTGGAAAATGTTTGTTTTCACAAGCCACTTCATGAAGTTCTGTTTGTGGGATTTCACAACCACAGAGATCACAAAGACCAACACCAAGTTTGGTTGGAATTGGATTCTCTCAGTTTACATTTTCTTCAAATTCATAGGCACCTGAATGTTCTGGATAGGGATTGGAAAATATTCCACTTGATGACAATTACATAATGTAGGGCCCGATTGAAGGCTTCAGGGCAACATATGTGCTTAAATATAGAGCACAAGAATAATTCTCTACAGCTCAGAAGACATCAAAACCACCCACCTAAGGAGACAACCGTCATCCTCAAGATCATCAAACTGAGGATGATGTTGTCAATTTTAATGAAAATAATTCATTGGCAGCCAGTACCGAGTCAACAATTCAGGAGTTTGTTTTGAAATATTTGTAGGAGTTGAAAAAATGAGAATATCGAGCAAAGGTACTTATTAAGGAAATTAATGCCCGATATAAAAATTATGAAAAAAGAGATTCTATTTATTCTTTAGTCAAATATGAACCTGAAAAACTTGATGGCTTGCTAAAACAGGCTACTTCAGGAATAGTTAAATCTAATTTTATTTATGAAGATGATGTCTTAAATGTTGTTGTTGGTATATTGGAGAATGTTAATGTTGAAGCCCAAGTATTTTACAACTTATGGGCTTTCGATAAGGACAGGGTTGCAGTTGTTGAGGCTATAAAAGAATTGGCTGAGGTAAAAAATTTAGATATATTCCAATTTTCTATTGCATTTAAATTTTTATATTTATTGAAAATTTGTAATAATTTCAATAAATCCCTTTTGAATAAGGTTTTCAATTTTTTTTGCAGTTAAACTTTGAAAACTTGAAAACATAGGTTAAGAGCATTGATGTCAATATTCTTACAGCAAAATCATGTTTTATGAAATCAATGGAAATGAAAAAAGAAAATGCAGTTAAATATTGCAGAAAACAATAAGTTAAAAAAATTCATCAGAGAGAAGTTACATGAAGATCCATAAATGGTGCTTAATAAAATGAAAGTAAAACTTCCAACAATACTTGAAGATCCAAACAAATAAGAAGCTGCATGTGTGTCAAGAAGCTAATAAAGGAAAAGAAATGGCAACTCCAAACACTAGTGAAGCATCCATGCACCAATCAAAAAATTGAAATTTCAAAATGTTGATAATGTTTTTAAAATACTGAAATATGTTATTTCTATTTGAATTTGGTATGTGATATTTGAGACTTGAGTTTGAAAATATTTTCAAAATAATGCAATATATTAATTTCTCTTTGAAACTTTTATGTTATATTTGAGTTTACAAATGTTTGAACGATGTAATTTCTGTTTGATAATGTTTTAAAAAGACTGGAATATTTATTTTCTATTTGAAAATGTTATGTAGTAGAGTTTGAAAATGGTATGTAATATTTGGGTTTAAAGTGTTTGAAAGATGTAATATATGTCTTTTTGAAATAGTTAATTTGTAGTTATGATGCACAAAATTTGGGTTTGAAAATGTTATGTAATATTTGAGTTTGAAAATGTTATCTAATATTTGGGAATTTATGTTTGAAATTGGTATGTAAAATTTGAGATATGAGTTGGAAAATGTTTAAAAAAATATTGCAATATATTAATTTCTGTTTGAAAATGTTATGTTATATTTATGTTTACAAATGTTTGAATGATGTAATATGTTTCTTTTTGAACTAGTTGATATGAAACATTCTGTTTGAAAATGTCATGTAATTTTTGTTTGATAATGTATTAAAAATACTAGAATATTTATTTTCGGTTTGAAAATGTTATTTAATAGAGTTAGAAAATGGTATGTAATATTTGGGTTTAAAGTGTTTGAAAGATGTGATATATGTCTTTTTGAAATAGTTAATTTGTAGTTATGATGCACAAAATTTGGGTTTTAGAATGTTATGTAATATTTGAGTTTGAAAATGTTATCTAATATTTGGGAATTTCAAAATACAGTGACGGCGATTGAAGTTCCGCGTAGCAGCAAGCAAATTCTGCCTCTTGGCAGCTTTCAGCATTTTCTACGGGGGTTTGGTGCTCGACCGTTTGTTTCCCTCCTTTTTTGGTTTTTGATTTTGTATTTTTCCTTGGCGGATTGTTTCCTACCCTTTTCCCATCCTCTCATCGCTTCCTAGGGCTAGCTGAGTGCCTTCCCTGACTCCCAAAATTTGGTCGCACTAGTGAAATTATTCTCATAGGCACTCCCCATGCCAACGGACTTAGATCTTGATTGTTGTAGCATAGATGTCGAGGGCTCCATAAGGCCTGGCACCATGGCCAAGCAAGGGCCCCATATCTCATGTGAGGTTCCAAAAGTAGGCGACAAGCCATCCTTTGCTGACTTGCTCTAAAAAAAATGAATTCTTATGTCGTCTACGGCCAACAAATTTATCATGCAAGGGAATAATGTTCTATGCCCTAAATTCCTCATGGAAAACTATGAATCTCGGGATACCAACTCCTTGGTAGACAAATTCATGGGTGGATGACCTGATTTAGATGCTATTTGTAGATGGGCGGATTCAAAATGGAAAAATGAGATCTCCTTAATGACAAGGATTTTTTCATGATTCAACTCAATTCCCATGAAGACGCAAAGCACATCTTATTCGGAGGGCCCTGGTTCTATGGAAGGTGAAGTCTATTCCTCAAAAAATGGTAACCAAACTTCAACCCTAGCTCCTAGAACATCAATTTCACCCCCATATAGGTTAGACTTCTAGATCTCCCAGCCCACTTCTTCTATGAAGATGCCTTGCTTGGTCTTTCTAAGGCGATCGACGAGCTCATGGATATTGACCCGGCCACCTAGGTAAGAACCCAACTAACCTAGGCCCACATTTGTATGAATGTGAACCTAGAAAGTTAGCTTACAGACCACCTAAACCTCATCTATGGTGACTTCAACTAGAAGCAGCCACTCTTCTATGAAAACAAGCCATATTTTTACCTTGAGTGCCAATCCCAGGGCCATCTTCAGTTGTAGTGCCCCAAACTTTGGATCCCACCATAGTCAAAACCTGCTAGGGACTAGTCAAAGAAGATGCAACATCAACCCCTATTACCGATGGCCAAAAAAGCTATTTCTAGACCCCCTTCGGACCCGCTCAATCATAAGGCAAGTACCTTTGTTCCTCTAATCAATAAATTAAATCCTTTGCATAGTTCTTTTATCAATGAAGATTATGAGGAAGGTGAGATCCTAAACACCTCTAAATCAATGGCCATCCTCTCTACCCCTCGACATCCCCTGGTCTACCCCCTACCACCCCCATCCATAATCCTCCCCCCATACTCGGTGCCCCCACTTCCCCGATAATCCCTCAAGGTCCACCTCCCCTCTCTCCTCCTTCGTCCCCCTACCTAGGTCCTAAAGACCCAACCTCTCTTGTGTACTTAGACTCTATCTCTGCTAATGACAAAATCGAGGACCAGTCATCCCTTGACAAAAGTAGTCCTAGGATAACTCGAAGCTCCTGAAAACCCATTATGGATGTAGGAGGAGAAAAAAAGAGAGAAAGACCCTCTGATTCGGACATAAAGAACAAAAATGTGATTGAAGATATAGCCAATGGAACCCAGAGAATGCTATTTCAGGAAACAATAAACAATTCCAAATATGAAAGTCGAATATCCAAACCCCTTGCTCAGCAAGGAAAATGGGGCAAGAAAATTTTCAAGAGTTTGAAATGAAATTCATCTCCTTGAATGCGAGAGGCCTAAATGGGGCAACCAAATAGATACTGGCTGCAACCATAAGGAGATAAAATAATCCAACCATTTTTTTCATTCAGGAAACAAAATTGGGTTATCAATGGTCCCTTAACATTGCTACAAAGATTTGGCAAAATTGTGATTTCATTCATTCCCCAGCTTTGGGGACGTCATGAGGGCTCCTGTGTCTTTGGAATCCTTCCAAGATCTAGGGAAACCTTATTTTGGGCCATGATAGGCTAAGAAACATCCTGTTATAGGATACTGAATCCCAAAATTCTTGGGTGATATCAAATGTCTATGCCCCGAACACCTCTGTGGGTAGAGAAGCTCTATGGAAAATGCTCACTTCAATGAGGTAGGTATTCAAAGGAACTCCTTGGATCCTGGAAGGGGACTTCAATTCTCCTTTGCACCTCAAGGACAAAAAAGGATGGAACAACATCACTCACAAATATACTGTAGACCTAAGAAACTTCATTAATTCCAATGCTCTCATGGATGTCCAGCTTCAGGGGTCCCTCTTCACTTGGAGCAATAGAAGTAAGGGCACCAATCTGATACAAGAGTGCCTAGATAGATTTTTACTTTCCTAGGAAGCCCTCCCCTGCTTTGGGGATGCCATTTTGTGAGCCCTCCCAAAGATAGGCTCTGATCACAGTCCCCTCATCCTAGAATCAAATTCTAGATCACAGTTCAAGACCCCTTTCAGGTTTTAAGCAATGTGGATTCACCACAAGGATATCAAGTGCTTGATACAGTCATGGTGGAGTCAGACATTCCTGGGGTCTACTATTAACCAGGTAATCAAAAAACTTAGATTCATCAAAGGGAACTTGAAAAAGTGGAATAAGGAAACCTTCAAGAACATCTTCGAAGACAAACAACAGGTCAAATCCCAAATCATCTAGATTGAGGAGTCCTTTTAGAAATGTGAAGGCAATGACAGTCTTAGGGATGAGGAGAGCACCTTGTTTTCTGATTACCACAACATACTCACCAAGGAGAAAACTTTCTGGTGCCAGAAGTCAAGATAGCTTTGACTTAAGGAAGGTGATGCCAATACCAAGTTCTTCCACATCTTAACCTTGAGGCATAGGAGTGCCAATAAGATCAAAAGCCTTGTATTATAGGATGGGGAATCCATTTTGGATATCCATGTAATCAGAGAAGAAGCCATTAATCATTTTAGAATCCTCCTAGGTTCCAGCATGCCCCAAGCCCCCGAGGACATGGAATCCCTCCTGGCCATCATCCCCACCATCATCTCCTAGGAATAAAATGATTTTCTCCTTAGCCCCATATCCAAGGATGAAGTTCACTAGGCCCTCTTTTCCATGAATCCCGACAAAGCCCCTGGGTCATACGAGTTCTTGCCTAGGTTTTTATAGACATTCTGGTACATCATGGGGCAGGATATTTCTAATGCCATTAGGGAAATGTAAATCTCTAGGTTCATTCCTAGATATGTGAATTCCACCTTCTTGGCTCTCATACCCAAAGGGGCCAATTCTCGATCCCTCTCTGATTATTGACCCATCAGCCTGTGCAATGTCATTTACAAAATCCTCACCAAAGCCCTGGAGTCCAGGCTATCCAACATTATTTCATCCATAATTGACCCATGTCAGGGGAGCATAGTCAAAGGATGCAATATTCTTGATGGGGTCATCACCATCCATGAATTGATCCATTCAGTCTAGGTTTCAGACACGATTGTCTTCTTCCTCAAGCTGGACATAAACAAGACCTTTAATAGAGTCAACAGGGAATTCCTCAACCAAATCCTTCTCAAGTTTGTGTTCCATGAGTCCTGGGTAAACTTGATCTACAACTACATTTCCTTTTCTTTGGTTCTATATCATGGTAAATGGTTCTACTACAGGTTACTTCTCGAGTTCTCGGGGCCTAAGGTAGGGTGACCCTCTGTCCCCCATTTTTTTCATCATCCTGGTAGAGATTTTGGGGAGAACTATCAAGGAGGCCTACTCTTGCAGTCAAATTTTTGAGATCAAGGTAGCATCTGGGCTTCCCCCCTCCACTCACCAAAAGTTTCTATATGACATGTTGATGGCTACTAAGGCTTCGATGGCATATGCCAAGGTGATCAAGGATATTATCAACCACTTCAAGGAAGCTGTTGGCCTGAAAATAAATTACATTAA
The DNA here is from genome assembly GCA_028583015.1 of Wollemia nobilis. Classification (NCBI taxonomy): domain Eukaryota; kingdom Viridiplantae; phylum Streptophyta; class Pinopsida; order Araucariales; family Araucariaceae; genus Wollemia; species Wollemia nobilis. Next base: position 2,838,064 of record JAQPPZ010015005.1, on the reverse strand, counting down.
AATCAAGTTATTCTTCATCCATACCCCAGACAAAAGACAGTGCAAGATCACCAGAATCTTGGGATGTTCCAACTCTGAGTTCCCGACCACTTACCTCGGGCTCCCCATGTTCCATGGCAGGGCCCGACCAACCATGTGGGAAAACATGGTGGACAAGATCCATAACAAGTTAGTTGGGTGGAAAGGGACCCTGCTCACCAATGCAGGGAAGGCAACTTTGGTCAAATCTGTCTTGCAGAGCATCCCCACATATTTCATGTCTGTGTTCAAAATCTTGGCCTCGATGGGAGAATCCATTGAAAAATTCAAAAGCAGTTCCTTTGGTCTAGATAGAAGGCCTCAAGAAAGCTCCACCTAGTAGCTTGGGATAAAGTTTTCTCCCCCAAATATCATGGAGGTCTTAGTCTACATCGAATCTTAGTTGCCAACCTATCTCTCCTAGCCAAGAAGGCTTGGAGAGTAGTGACTAAGGCCAATATTGAATGGGTAAACATCATGAAAAGAAAGTACCTTCAACACCAGGCCTTCCTCCAAGCACCTCCCCTGTGCAATGGTTCCCATTTTTGGAAATCCATCACTCATACCCAAAACATCATCCTTGAAGGGTCTTCCTGGAAGCTAGGGAATGGGGCCAACATCAACTTCTGGGAAGATACCTGGGTCAGGAATTACCCCCTCATCAGCAATCCAGTTTTGATCCCTGCTAGGCATTTGAATGATAGTAGATTCGAGCTCAGGGTTGCATAATTCATTTCCTCCAGCCTGAAAGCCTGAGAGTGGAAGAAGATCAATTTTAGAATAAGAAATAAACCCATCAGGGAATCTGTGAAAGGGATTCAAGAGATCCAATGATCAAATTTCCTCCCCCGTGTCAACAGGAGAGATGACTGATGTTGGAAAGGCACCAATAATGGGAATTTCTCTATCAAGATCATGGCCTAGCTTATTGAGAATATGGGTTCCTAGGGCACCCCCAGCTATGAGAAGGTGGTCGCTAACAAGGTGTGGATCAAATCCCTCATTCCCAAAATTACGCACTTCTACTATATGGCCATCCATAATAAAATCCTTACTAGGGAAAATCTCATGCGACGAGGGATCACAGTGCTGAATATATATTTCCTATGCCTCCAGTCCTAGGAATATATTCACCACATCTTGATGGATTACCCCTACTCCATAAGTGTTTTCTCCCTAGCCACCCAAATCTTTTAGGTTAGCTGGACCTAGCCAAACTTTGTCAAAGAGTTCATATTCCAATGGCCTAAGCCCTTCAATCATCCTAGTATAATATTTTTGTGGAAAGTCCTCATCCATCACATCTTCTGGTAGCTCTGGTTGGAGCTCAACAGGTGAGTTTTCAACAAAGGCTCTGAAACCTACAAAGCTGTAGCTGCAAGAGCCCTTGCTTACACCACCAAAAATTTTGGACTCATCCCTTATCAGGCCATCCCTACTCTAGGGATTGAATAATTGCTTTGTTCCACCCTCAAGATTCCCTAGGATTGCAGTAAGTCTCAGAAACCTAGAAAAGATAGATCTCAGGTCACTTGGGTCCCTCCCCCCAAGGTTGGCTCAAGGCTAACTTTGATGGTGCCTCCAAAGGGAACCCAGGCAAAGCGAGAGCAGGAGGGGTATTCAGAGATCATAGTGGAAAAATACTTAAGGCCTTTGTTGAAAATTTGGGGTCCTAGACCAACAACTTCATGGAAGCTAGGGCCCTCTGGAGATGTATTGACATTTCCAAAAACCTGGAAATCCCTGTCATCTACGAAGAGGACTCAAAGATCATTGTCAAACTCATCCAAAGAAATAGGAAGGGTGGGAAAAATATAGAGAACATTATTCAAGAATGCCATCTAGGCCTTTGTAACAGCGAGGAATCCCAAATCAAGAATGTGTTTAAGGAGGCCAATCAAGTGGCCGACACCTTGGAAAACAGATCAATAAAATAGAGCTCCCTCACCATTTGGGAAGAAAACTTTCCCATGAAAGTCATTGAGAAAGTCAACCTGGATAATGACAAAAGATCAAACACTTAGCTCTATCGAAGCAAGATGGTGCCTCTTCTCTAACACTGTTAGAATTTTCGCAAATGCCAATCATCAGTGGCCAAATTTTACTGATGGTTATAACCACCTAAAAGGTGTCTCTTTGACACCATCGGTCAGTTTGTTTTGGTTTAGCTCGGCTGTTAGTTTTTGTTGGTTTTTGACTGTGGTGCTAGTGTTTTTGCCCTACATTACAAATGCATATGAACTATTGTAAATTGGTGTTTTTGGCCTACATTTCAAATGTAGATGATCTTCTTGTAAATAGGGGCGGGTCCCTTCAACCCGTAAGTAAATAAATGTTACTTTACCTACCAAAAAAAAATATTTGGGAATTTCTATTTGAAATTGGTATGTAAAATTTGAGATATGAGTTGGAAAAAGTTTAAAAAAATATTACAATATATTAATTTTTGTTTGAAAATGTTATGTTATATTTATGTTTACAAATGTTTGAATGATGTAATATGTTTCTTTTTGAACTAGTTGATATGAAACATTCTGTTTGAAAATGTCATGTAATTTTTGTTTGATAATGTATTAAAAAGATTGGAATATTTATTTTCGGTTTGAAAATGTTATGTAGTAGAGTTAGAAAATGGTATGTAATATTTGGGTTTAAAGTGTTTGAAAGATGTGATATATGTCTTTTTGAAATAGTTAATTTGTAGTTATGATGCACAAAATTTGGGTTTGAAAATGTTATGTAATATTTGAGTTTGAAAATGCTATCTAATATTTGGGAATTTATGTTTGTAATTGGTATGTAAAATTTGAGATATGAGTTGGAGAAATGTTTAAAAAAATATTGCAATATATTAATTTATGTTTGAAAATGTTATGTTTCTTTTTGTACTAGTTGATATGAAACATTATGTTTGAAAATGTCATGTAATTTATGTTTGATTTAAAAATATTGTAATATCTAATTTTGAATGATGTAATATAAATATTTTTGAACTAGTTAATTTGAAATTTTTTGTTTGAAAATGTTTTAAAAATATTGCAATATCTAATGTCCGTTTGAAAAATATATGATGCACATAATTTGGGTTTGAAAAATACTGCAATATCTAATATCTAATTTGTAGTTATGATGCAATATCTAGTTTTGTTTGAAAACATTTTAAAAAGACTGCAATAGCTTATTTCGGTTTGAAAAAGTTATGATGCACATGAAAGTTATGAAAAAAATAATTCATTTGAATAATATAAATATGGAACAATATACAGAAACCTACTATCAAACCAATTTGTGTTTATCATTGTCAATGAAATGAGAGTTCAAAAACTAAGACCCAAACATAAAATTTTACAATCTACAAAAATGATTTAAGCCATGTAATTTTAAAGCAATAATGTGATTTAAAAAAACAATTCATTGAAATAATATAAATCTGGAACAATATTTCGAAATCTGCTATCAAATCAATTTGTTATTATCATATTCCATGAAATGAGATTTGAGACACTAAGACCCAAACATAAAATTTTACAATCTACAAAAAATGATTTTAGCCATGTAATTTTAAAACAATAATATGATTTAAAACAACAATTCATTGAAATCATATAAATCTGGAACAATATTGAGAAATTTGCTATGAAATCACTTCATGTTTATTATTGTCAATGAAATCATGGAAAATTATCACTATGGAAGCTTAAACATATCAGCTTGTCTAGAATCATTATGAAGCATAGCAAAAATCTGTCTCCACCATCTGATCACTGAAAGCATCATCATCGTCATTATCAATCGTATTCAAAGTTCCTCTTCTGTCTACCAAGGAACTCTAGTATTCCAACGCCCTATCATACGAAAATGTATCCAATTGATATGAGGACACATAAATTCTTAAACAATTTTCTAAATTCTTGTCAAGTTTGTTGCGGATTTTAGATTTAACAAAAGCAAGTGCACTAAAAACTCTTTCATCTTCGATTGACCCCAAAATCATTGTTTCACATAATTCATATAAACAAAAGTATTCACTTATAGTATCTTTTAAGACTGTGCTTGGATACAATTTTTGCCACAAACGTGTAGTGGAACCAATCTCATGGATATCTATCATAAGTGATGTTTGTAAAACCATTGTTCTTCCAAAATACGATGATTGTTCTTTCAAAAGTTCACTATTGAGTAGACCATTAATTGCTACACCATTGAATTCCACACTCTTATTGAAATGGTCAATGAGATTACCCATATATTTAATAAACAACTCATTTGCAAAATTGTATTCAGTACAAGGCCCCCAAAACATGGGGTTAACCACACCCATGGACTCAAGAAACTCATCTCTCTGAAATTGTTCTCTTATCTCACTTGTCAAATTTTTTGCTATATTTGACAAATTACTCTTTGTTTTCTATATTACAACATGAAATCTATTATGTGTTACAAGAACTTCTTCAAAATATTCCACAACAATACTTGATTGCCTTTCAAAACAATAAACATGTATCATCTTTTCATGAACATTAATACAAAGATGATCATTGATGTCAAACTTCAAAAAGCTTTTTGGATTGTTCATGTTTATCAATGTATTCCAACTATCAAATACAGGTTCTATAAAATCTGCATTAGACACATATAATGAATCAAGAAGCATGCATATTTGTTTTCTCATCCTCATAAAATCAACGATATAGATAGATCTCTCTTGTACAAGATTAATTAATCTGTTCATTTATTTTAACATTGGAAGAATACCACATAATGTCAAAAGTGTTTCCAATTCAGTCAAATGGAACAACATATCTTTTGCCTTATCAACTATTATGTGATTTGCATGCATAAACCTTGTCAGTGATTGATATTCTGCCAAAACTCTCTGAGCAGGTTGAAACAGTGAAATCCATCTTGTATCCACATCTTTTAACAATTTTTTCCCTTCTGTAACTCCTAGTGCAAATTGTTGAAACTCTGCAAATATTTTTGGACTTAATGAGAAATAAGAATGAATATCACGAACAAGGTTTTCAACTTTAGCAAAATTTGAAAATGTGCTCACAATTTTATATGCAATATTTACTCTATGAGCCATACAGTGAATGGGGATCATATATGGTGCAATTGTGGTTTGGATTCAAACACACAGACCAGACTTGTGACCTTGCATAATAGCAGACTCCATCAGCTCCAACACAAATTAACTTTGTTGCAATGTCTATATCATTCATTCCCGCAATATTCTTTAAACTTTTAACAACAACATTATAAATATTTTTTGCATTTGAACTTTCCAACATCTTATGTATTCCCAAAAAAATAGGCCTTCTAAAATGATTTTGAAATGTGTACACATGCATGCAAATCCAAGAAGTGTTATCCATAGTTGTTACCTCATCAATAGAAAGTGAAATGAATTTGGCAAGTTTTACTTGTTGCCTTAGGTCTTATTTCTCAACCAAAGATAAACATTTTGCCATTTCCCAACCACTTCGGTCTGACCAATGAGAACTAGGAAGGTTTTGCACATTAAAAAGGCATAATAGCTTCTTATAATCAATAAAATCGAACATTAGTCTACCTTTCTTGAGAATATTGTAAACAATGGCAAATTGCTTACTTTTTGAAGCTAAAACAGTCTTTTGTAATTTGTCAAATTGGGCTCCAATTGTTCCACCTTTCTCAACAAGATATTGTTGTTGCTTTAAGTGATTGTCATATTCTATAGCATATCTTAAATGCATACATTTTGATGCATCCTTCCACTTAAATTCTTTACTAACTTCACCATTACTTTTTATAACTTTAACATAACATTTGCCAACATGTTTTTCAATTGTATCAATCTTGTTTTGAAGCCTATGATCCTTACCAAGTCTCCAACTGTAAATTTTGCATCTACATTCTTTTTCATCAATTTGGTTATCCTCAGTCATGACAGGCTCAAGCCAGGGAAATATTTTTGCCTATTCTTTCCTAAATCCCCTTCCAAGTATCCAGAGAGATGTTTTTCTTTTTTTGGAATTTTTGGTTGAAGATTCAATTGACGCTTGTAATGATTTTGATTTATCACTTTCATTTTCAATTGTGATGTCATTTTGTGTGTTGTCATCAGGTGTTTGTTGGATGTCATTTCTAAGGGGATTTTCAATGAAAGTCATCTCTTCTTGGGGAATATCTTCAAGTGGAGGCACATCAGGATCGACGGGGGTATTCTGCATAGTAGGATACCATAATATTTTTTATCACTATTGGATGAAAAAATTTACAAAAAAATATACAAATCATCAATCAAGCACATACTGGGAAGTAAAAAATCATTTGTACCTTGAATTTGCACAGATGTCGTTGGCTCATTGCATTTCGAAGTTTGGCTAAAATATTTGAGGATACTCTTTTCAGCAGAAGATTTGGTGCCCTTCTTTCCATCACTGGGTGACAATTTACTAGTGACAAAATAAAGTTAAAGAGGGTGTATTTTTTGGAGGCCTTTAGATATTATTGTAAATAGAATAAACAATTATTGGGTAGTAAATTATACATACTTTTTTCCATCCATTCTTTATTGTGAATTTATCAGTTTATGCCACTAGTTATTATTCTAGTGAAATTACTCTAACAGAGAAAAAGAGCATCAATATGTCAATAGAGAACCAAAGCATTTACTTATGTATAATCTTAGCAATAAAAAAATATCTTAATTAAAACTAAGAATCAAAGCAAAACAGAGAAAACAAGGGAACAGACTCAATAGAGCAATGATAAAACAGAGAAAAAAAGGGAACACACTCAACAAAGCAATGACATTCAAAACCTGGAAAAATAACAAGAAGAACATGGCAATATAAAGAAAATTAGAGAAGTGACTAAGAACCTGGTGCTAAAAGATATTCTGTCTGTATGCCAAGATAATGGTTCTGGTCAAACGTAGATAATGATCCTGGTCAACATAGGTTCATTCGGTTGTACGAAAGTGTCCGAACTCAAAAATGGTTTTGTTCGATTGCACAGAAGTATCTGGATTCAGAAATGGTTTCGTCTCATTGCACTAAAGTGTACAAATTCATAAATGGTTTCATCTGGCTGCATAAAATTCTTGCTCAGTTGTACGGTTGTATTCAAAAGCATAAAAAGATTGCTCAGTTGCACGGTAATGACTAAAAGTTAGGAAGGCACCGCTCAGATGCACAAAAGGTTATCAATACAAAAGTGTCTGGCCAGTTGCACAATAGGTTCCATCTAGCTACAAGAGAGAATCTGATTCTTTCCAGCTACATAGCAAGACACAGATCCATTCGGTTGCAGAGTAGGTTATAGTTCTACCTGGCTGCAGTAGGACACAGTTTCGGCCAATTTTAGGATTATTCCCATCCATCTGCAGAGCAGGACACAGTTCTGGCCAATTTTAGAATTAGTTTTGTCAAGCTGTAGAGCATGACACTATTTTGGTTAGTTGCAAAAATAGTTCCATCCGGTAGTAGAATAGGACACTGTTCCGTTTGGTTGCTGAATTTGTTGTGGTCGACAGCAAAAAAGGTTTCGATGTTGTGATGAATTATGTAGGTATTTTCCCTAGGGTGTTAATTATATATAGAGGTATACTTGGCGAGTTTGGTGGGATAATTTAGAAATTCTAAAATTTTAAAGCTAAAATAGTACTTTATTTAGGCTGGATTACTTGCAAATTTTTTAAAATATTCGTGATACTCTCATCAAAGGATGGCTAACCGACATCGAAAATTTATTTTTTCTCAAAAATTTTAGCTACATGGTTGACGTTTGGGTCTAAAAAATTTTACGAATTTGAATTTTCAAAAATGGTTTTTTTTGCCCCAATGGCAAAGTTTCGCCGCTATGCATAACGCTGACTGGCAGTATCCTTACACATGACGATATGTCTATCACAATAGCTTTGGTCTGTGTGCAAACCAATGTTTACATGTGGATGAGCTAGCTTTGGTAACCTATATTACCTATTGGTCTAATCATACTTAGTACAAAACCTAAGATGGTGGTATTTATTTGGTGATCCTCAGTACAGGTTTGGTTGAGAGCCTGATTGGCACTGTCAGTATCCTTATGCATATCACAGGAATGAACTCACTCACACATACAAGGATATGAAGTACCTTGGTCATCCTAGTAGATTCATACCTTGTCAAAATGTCTTGCATAGTCAGTATACAACCTTTGATCACACCAACTAGAGTGTTTGAGTCTCACAAAACCTCACCTACATTCTTTAAACATGTTAGTTCATTTACTCCATTTCACCATATTACAATAATGGTTTCACATTTCTATTACAAAAACAAAGCAAAATAAAAAAAACAAAAGCACATCAATATGTTCAACAATCTATGGTGATAATATTGTATGTCAAATCAACAATCACAATCATTTTTTTAACCATCCAAATAGTTCATCTCACCATGCACCCATGCATATAGATAGCTGCAAAATAAAATACAAGCAAATACACATGCATACATAACATCTATCCATCACCATATTATTGCATCTATATGCATCCATATCAAACACCTAACACATCATCAATAAATCCATACACACATTGCATTCATACAATACAACAATAAGCAAAACACATGATGACAACAACAAAATCTCATATATATAGGGGGCAAAAATAGTACATCATAGTTTCCAAAATTCTCGAAGGCTACAACAAAGTGGGTCCTCCGACCTCACCCATACCAAAAATAAGGCCCTATCCATGTCGACCACCATGATCACGTAGGATCAATGCTATAACTAGTACTACCACCCATAGTATGTGATTTTTGAGATCTCTTCGGTCAGTTACCGCCTGCTCGACTCCCCCAAACTACCTTGATACTCTACCTCGATGAGACAAAATTGTTTCATCTCACTCCATTGGGTTCGGTGTGAGGTACTACCATCATCCAACTCTGGAAAGCATCCCACAAGTCAGAACACCTCCTTCTCCATCTCACTCTTGTAGAGTTGGCCTCGAGCCTCCTAATCCTGGTAGGTATCCATCACCTGCAACACCTGGGCCCACATAGACCCCACCTCAACCTCTAACTCCTATACCCATAATCGTAGAGCCTTAACCTCTACCATGTCACCCTACTCCTACACCTATACCCATAGGAGATCCCTCTCCTACCTAACCATAGCTAGCTCAGTCTATCGTATGGCATACTGATCCAATGGTACATCCTACTGCTCAAGAAACCCTTGATCCCCTACATCCACCTCCTCATCATCACCCTGATAATCCATGATCAGGAGGTCCACTTGCTCATCCATATGGTAAGGTGACTCCACCTGATCCTCCTTAGGTACATCCTAAGGCATATCTATAGCTACCGCCACTGCATCTCCCCTAAGGGCCTCCTCACCCCACCACCACCGTATAACCCACCACGTGTCATACTTAGTTGTATTCCCAACATCATACACATTGGGAACCACTATAGTTGGGTCGACTGCCTCATCCATCTCCACCATTATGGGCAAGTCAAGGTCCTATCTTTCCCACGGTGCCTATAGATCATGGTCATCCTAGCCAATCCCTGGCATACCCTAAAATATCATGTCACCCACTCATAAGAGAATAACTCCTTCTTTGTGCCATGCTGCCCTATAAACAATCTCCCTCACCTGCTCCTTTGTAGCCACTCCCCAACCTTAAGCCATGATGGGCAATCTCTGTAAGGCCACTAGCTAACATCACCCGCTATCATCTTAGCAAAATCCTTGGAATAATGACCCATGTCACTTACCCAATGCCTACTCTGATCAACCTCCTATAAATTCTACCAAAATATGGTATACCTAATCTCTAGGTCCTCCAACTCACCTTGATTTGTCCACAATAGTCCTTGTGGTTGCTCCATAGCTATGTGCTACCAGGCCCAACATTGTAGTAGATAGCTACACCCTATCCCCTTTCGTTTTTGATAGCAGATATCATACAACTCATCATAGAGCTATGTTAGTAGTGTAGTACCCCACACCATCACCAATGGTTTCTTCTTAGTGCTTACCGCCAAGGCAAACACTAGCTCCAATAGGTTCCATGGGAACCTCACTCCAAAGGAGTTGGGTAGAAGCATATTGGAGATGAGGGTCATGAGTAATGCATGCCTCACCTTCAATACCTCCTCCCCAAACCAATAACCAACCAATATACTACCCTTTAGGTAGTCATACTCCACATCCTCTTCTTGATCATCAAAGTAACGAGTCAGCACTGCACCTCTCAGGTCACGGTGCATAGTCTTGATGGGTCGCCCCTCTATCAGAATCCTCATAATTTGATAGACATCATCTAAAGTCAGTGTCATCTCCCCTGTTAGGAGGTGAAAGGTATTAGTGTGGGGGTCCCACAAGCTAATCAAAGCCATCAAGTAGGAACGATTGCCTATCATAGGCTCCAACCGTGTAACTTTCTTAAGGCCCAACTAATATAGCCACTCCCAATCTGCCTCACTCATGGTAGCCCGGGTGGTCTCAAATGTTAAACTTACAATGGCACTAAGAGGGGGGGTGAATCAATGTAGCTAATTAAAATCTTCAATCTGTAATTATTAATGCTGAAGTAATGCAAACTTAAAAATAGATATAGCAATTATAACAAGAGAGCATCACACAACGCAAGATTTTAACGAGGTTCACCAATGTGGCTACTCCTCAAAAATTGATCGCTTGGACTACCATCCAAATCCGACGATTAGCAAAGCAATCAATTTTACAAAGAAATTTACCAACACCCTCTTTGGAAGGAGCACCAACTCCTGATTTATCTACACCAACATAAAGGAGCACCAACCCCTGATTTACCAGCACCAACTGGAAGGAGCACCGACCCCTAATTTATCTACACCAATAGAAAGGAGCACCAACTCTAGATGCCAAGCAGCAACTTGGGCTGCAATTCTGAATCTATAAATGTTACAAAAAAATACCTTTGCTTCCACAAGACCCTGACTGGTCTAGAACTTATAGTTTGTAAGACACTCACATCTACTGTACTTCTGTAGCCGAGTTCTGTGATTGACTTAGCCTTTTGCACACTCTTCTTTCTATGTATACACACTTCACACAGTCTATGTCGTAATAGCCGAACGATCATCTCTGCCTTCTGCACTCTCTGCTCTCTGTGTGCTCTTACTTCGCACTTAGCTTGATTTTGACATGACTCGCTCACTCTACACACTCCAATAGAATTTTTCTCTCTGCGTACTATCACCGAACATCACACTTCACAACTCACTTAACTCATCAAACCAACCTTCCTTTTATAATCACATTTTCACAATCAAAAACTTGATTCTTCGTCGATTGTAACCCTAATATTAGTCGGCTACAAAACCCTAGACTTTGTCTACTACAAGCCCTAATATTCGTCGGCCAATATTTGACTTTGTCGGCTTCACTACCTCTGTAACTATTCTATAGATTTTGCCATAAAAAAACATGTCATGATATCGCGACACTTTTGCCTCTGTACACTTTCTTTTGGCTTTTGTTGCCATATCGCGACACTTCTGTCTTCGAAGTCTTCTATTCTGCATTTGTTGCAAAATCGTGACACTTCTCCCTTTGTAGCCTTTGAATTTCTTTCTGTCGTGATATCGTGACACTTCTGTCTTTGAAGCCTTTGTCTTTATTTCTGTCACGATATCACGACACTTCTGCCTTCATAAACTTCGTCTTCACTTTTGTCATGAAATCACAACATTTCTGTATTCATAGCCTTCCTCTCTGCTTTTGTCATGAAATCATGAAACTCCTCCTATTGAAGACCTACTTTCTATTTCTGTCGTGAAATCGTGACACTTCTGCTTTCGTCTGCTTTCTTTTCTGCCTGTCGCAAAATCGTGACACTTTCTGCATCCGTACGCTTTCCCTTCATCCTGTCGCAAAATCGTGACACTTCTTATTTTAAACACTTTCCTTTACTGCATGTCGTGAAATCATGATAGTTCTCACTTGGATTTCTGCAACATGTCACAAAATCATGACAGTTCTCATTTTACTTTCTCTCTCCTCGAACTTGTTGCAAAATCGTGACAGTTCACACTTCAGACTCTCCCTTCTGCAGCATGTCATGAAATCATGACACTTTTTCTTTCAGACTCTTTCTCCTGCAACATGTCATGAAATCGCAACACTTTTCCGTTCGTACAACCTTCCTTGCAATATGTCATGAAATCGTGACACTTTTCCAACTTACTCTTTTTCTTTGCCAACCTGTCGCGGAATCATGACAGTTTTCTCTGCTATTTCTCTCTCCTCCAGTATGTCGCGAAATCATGATAGAAAACATGTCGTGATATCGCGACAGTTTTCTTACTTGTATTTTTCTTGATCTTTTTGCAAAAGGCCCACTATGGTCTTCTTGGAAACTCATTGTCCATACTCTAACTAACCTTAGAACTCCTGTCCTCTACAACTGAATGGCTTTTGAACTGCCTTTCCACTGCATCATTAGATCTAACTGACTGTGTTGACAACAATAACAATACCCCTGCTGCACCTTGCTCAACATCAAATAGCTTTGTCTTATGATATCAACCCATAACCTAATAAAACAAAATATAAAAACAATCAGTAAGCATTCTTATGCTTCACAAAATAGCCTCTTTAAGGCACCAAAAATAAAAACAAAAAAAAACACACAAAATTCAAAAATAGCACAAAAACATGATCTAGGAGTCACTACATACCCCCATCACACTGGCTCCTTCACTAGACACTTCAATCTACTGGATCATGGTGTCTTAGATTGATTTCAATAGGGTTTCACTATGCACAATCACTCCTCCTATTCACCACTCGAATCACCAAAAGAAACTTGCAATAATGGCCCCACATCGCAATTTTAGGGGCTTTATAGGCTATTAGGGTTGTATTCATCCAAGGGAGGGATAAGCACATTAATTTACACTTGTCCCACCCTAGGAAAAATACAAAATTTGCATTCGCTCCACCCTAGGATGAATACAGCTCACAATTTTCAAAATAACACAAAGCAACCCCAAAAGGACTCCAAAATAGCATAAAACTGCCTAAACTTGGTAGATTTTGCACCCAAGCATAACGACATAATAAAACACCGTCAAGGTCATAGAGAGACTCTAATTTACTCCCCCATAAGGCTAGTATAGCCAAACCACTCCATGGGAATAAGGTTTTTCTCTCCCTCTTACTCCGAAAGGCACCAAAAATGGTTTAAAACCCACCAAAAATAGGTCAAATTTGATGCGATTCATTCAAACTCAAGGTAGAATTCAATAGCACCATGGAAGTGTGAGAACCACTCCTTTAATCCCTAAGAAATCCTTTATGGTTGGACCACTCTATGGGAACAAATTTTGTGACTCTTTCTCCTCCATAAGACATCTATCGAATTGGTAATATCCTTCCAAAATTACCATAATCTTCATGAGTACACCTGAAGGCAACCCAACAAAAGTCATCTAGGTCAAGCGACTTGTCACTTTTATCGCTAAGTCCTTCCCTCATCGACTTGTCACTTGAGGGGGTAGTCATACTTATAATCATAATCAATAATTAAACACTCAATCAAGCAAATTGTGTTCATCCAATGAATATTTCACAAAGACAATCATGCTCCTGCTTGTGGTAGTAAACAAGCAAAAGTATCAATTAAGAAACACAACAGAGCAGACGGTCTTTCCTATTTACCAAAATACTTGGTATTATCTAAACACCTAGTTTTAGAAGTCCTCTGAGCATACCCGCAAGCTAAAGAGAAACCAAGATCAATTTTCTTAGCTCGTCAAAAGCAAGGATTCAAGAATGCATGCTCTTTCCATGATTGGGGAATATAAATTTGGTTAGGTTACTAAATAATTTTAATAATTGAGTGCTTTGGTCATCTATTTTATCTTAGCATTGTGCTACGCACATTGCTTCTCAAAAAGAGACATCTATAGACACAAAAACAGTGCCAATCCGATTATGCTACCAAGGCATTGACAAAAGTGATGCACAAAGCCCTTAGGGCAGCCCTTAAAGGTCAAGAAGTGGTTCTAACCACTCCCAAAATAGTTTTGGAAGATTCCTAGGCCAATTGGGGACTTTTTGAGGCTCATTTCCTATTCATCCCACCCTAGGATGAATAGAATTTTCTATTCGTCCCACCCCGGAGCGAATACAACATTCATATCAAGGTGGAGCGAATAGTAGGTTTGAATGGAAAAAATTCAAATTTGGACAAGCAGCTGCCATAAATTACAACTTGCCTATCTCCTTGAGGCATGCAGGTCAGAACCCATGGCATGCCTATGGCAGCCCCTATCAATGAGGTCATTTTGGGGAGATTCTCTTCCCCCACCTATGAATGTCGTCTTGATGGAAAAATGGCCCCTTTGGCCTTGCATGCCTTTTGCACATTTGACCTCTTAGGTCTATAAATTGGATGGCATTCTCATCCAAGAAGAGATGTTATTGCTAGGAATCATGAAGAAGTTCTACCGAGTTATTACCTCACCCCTATTGCGCCTTTTTCATCCATAATTTCTCCTAAGCGAGAGAGGTTATCGGGTGGCAAAAGAAGGTACAATTTGACTCCAAAACCATAATCGATTGTTCAAATACCCACATATAATTTACCTAAAATACTTCCCATCTATTTTTACATCAATCTACCTTGGATTGGTGTGAAAATTTGGGAGATTTTTAGCGGGCGTCCCACCCCCAAGCGCCCTCCAATTTGTGATAGTTGAATTCGTCCCACCCCCGAATGAATAGAAATTCATGCATAATATTAGGACTATTTTTATTATCTATTTTTAATATGTCTCTAGGATGTTACAGTTCAAATTTCACTACTTTCTGACTTATATCGGCTGATATATCGCTATTTTATGATTTGTATGTATGCGGGTCCCACTTTTGCATGTAGGAGAATTTGAGTAGGATATCTAGAATATGATCACATGGGTCTTCTTAGAATTTCATTTTATGCTTACTCACCAAATATTGTAGGTTTTTGACATGTCTAGGTAGAAGAATTGCTCACTTGCCTTTTGTAGGTTCATAAAGTGTGACGGGATCGAATGCATTGGTCGAACATCCAAATTTTACAAAACTAGGTGATATCATCCCAAAATCATATATTTTACATCACGCTTTAGTTTTTATTTATTTGGAATTCATTCAATATCTCTACCACACATGCGCCCTTTCAAGCTCTGGGGATTGCATGTTTTAATATCACACATAGATGCTTTTGATTATATTTTGCTTTCCTATGTGCATATTTAGGTGGAAAAACATGATAGGAGATAGCGGAGGACAAGGATCACATTGAAATAAGAGGTGGTGACATTGAGCCCGCCCACCTCGAGTGTGGGCATTTGGAATAATAATGGATGTGCACCACGTTCTTTGAGAGATTGATATATCTTGGCACTATTTTTGTAACAGATTGTATCAAGAAATTCAAGTCCTCAAAGGGAGGCATTGTAATTGAATTTAATGTTATTTGATAAGGATAACTCCCCATTTCACTTTATTGCTTGTCATACATTGTCATTTACTTTGCATGCTTCATCTTTTACTTTCATAGGACTTAATACGCATTTACAAATTCTATTGCTTCGGTTGAGGTGCACCATTTTTCCATTGCTACAATAATATAATAAATACTTATATATAAGTGAATATATATATATATATATATATATATATATATATATATATATATATATATATATATATATAATATTATTACAAAAGAATTAAAATAAAATAAAAATAAAATATATAATTGTAATAAAAGAAAACAATACATTTATAAAAATAGAAATATAATTTAATTATAGAGAAGTTATATCTATAAAAGGGACTCATTGTTTTAAGACATGTAAAAGTCTTATAAGTTCTCATATATATAGAGAGTATTAAAACCATCTACATTTATACTTCATATAGAGAATGACTTACTTTATTTATAAAATATTGATGTGGTCTACCGACAAGGACGCCACTTGCATTATCGGTGATGTGACCTGAGTTCAATCCCCATAGCAGATATGTATGTGTATAAGAAGTATTTACTCAATAAATAAATAAAATGACACTTACCTAGCAGGGATGATATAACTCAAATAATAATATTTTAGAAACAAATACTCGTCTAATAAAAAAAAAATACCTACCTTTTATGTGGACATGCATTAAGGTTTACACCTGGCAAGAGTAGCGTCGAGGTGTCATTAGTTCATCTTGTAGGGTTTTCTATAATAAAAGGAAAAAGAAAAGAGATTGGCATGCTATGTCTGGTTTTGTTGGCTAGGAATGAGCAAAGATGAAGGACGTCATTGTATGGTAGTTGACGGAGAAGCTTGGAACGCTCAGGTTAGGGAATTCCGTACATAAGCTGGCAATGAATTTGGATGAAGGAAATTATATGTAATTTTAAGATTAATTTATAAATTTCCATATGATTTTTGGGTCTTGGTTAATTAAAACGGATTCTTATAAAATAATTCTGCGATAAGATAAAACAAAGAAAATTACTGAATATGAAATTGGAATTAAAACGGATTCTTGGTTAATTAAAACGGATTCTTATAAAATAATATCTAATTTCTATTAAAGGGCTATGCAATAGTTGTAATAATGGAAGACAGTGAAGATTATGTTTTAAAAATTGTGTAAGGTAATAAACATTTGAATTGAGTCAAAACACCTCTGAGTCCTATGTAATAGAAAATTATGTGCAAGATATTTGGAGTCAGTTGATATGCATCTATCTAGTCTCTCTCCGTAAGTATGATTAAGCATTCACTGGTATTAAGGAGATAATATTTGTATTTTTTTTTAAATCATTGGTTATTGAGAACAATGGGTTTTTTTGGTAAATTTGTGTAACCACCTGAGAAGGGGAGACGTTGAGATATAAATGATTTCTTATACTTGCATTTTTCTCATGCCTCTGAGTTATACACTTGCTTGATAAGTTGTTTTGTTACCTTTTTTTTTAAATGCATCATATTTTTCTTGCCCTGCATGGCTGCGTGTGCATGTAGAGAATTATGGACCATGCTAATCCAAACCTGTCTTCTTTCCATTATCCAATGTCTGAGAGGGTGGGCTGATGAATGATGCCTAAGCAATTGATGCCATGGAAGTGTGAATTTCTTTTAAAAGACCAAACTAAAGATGGAAAGGTTCCATGAATTTATTATAAAAATTCAGTTAAATGTATAACTAGTTTGGATGAGCTCCAGAATTGAGAATTTCTTGGATTTTATACTTTTAGAACTTCCAGTCCATTAGGATTAACAGTGTAAGTATTTAGTTGAAAACTCTGAGAGGTATTTTTTTCATTTGATAAATAGATGGCGTCTAAGTTCGTGTACAGTATTCTTTTGACATTATAAAAGTTTGCATGGTTTTCATTTCATATATGTATGTTTTTCTTTTCAGTCGCTTTTTAATTTATTGGAATGCGATGAAATATATATGAGTAATTTCTTTACTCTTTTAAAAAGAAATTTAAAAAGTTTTTTAGAAGTCATCATTTTAAATTAATGTAACTTGAGAATGTCTTGGAAACAAAATGCAGAAATTCAGCATTTAAGAAATTATAATGATTAAAAATTAGACTTGGGAAATGCAATTTAGAAAGTTTCAGGGAGCCTCGGAAGCAGTGAACAAATATATTATTTGAATTCATACTGAAATCAATGCTATTAACATAGGTCTGTATTAAAAATTAAATGGCCAGCAAAGAAATAGAATTTATGTTTTTATACCTTGGTAGAATTACGTGTTCAAATGAAGGCAACGATATGGTTTTCAATGCAAAACTTAAGGTGGATAGTAGACCATTTGAAGGAAAACAAAAACATTTAAACCTAGAATATTATTTAATGGTTATAGTTTATTATTGTAGAATACAATTGAAATAAAATTAAAATAAGGAATTGTATTTAGTTTTTAACAATATGATAAACTGCTTATTTAGGTTTGTCTTATTTGGTTGTGGAATCTGGAATTGATGTTCGAAGCTAAAACTTAATTATTTAGATAAATTGAATGGCTTTTTGAAACATTTTATTGATGTATTAAAATATGCCTTGATATAGCCTATGGAGGAATATTTAAAATTTATATTATTGTTTTGCTTTCACATGTGCCTCTCAACAATTATGCATAAAAGTATATGATATAAAGTATTGTTTTGGGGTAAACCATAAAATTATATACATAATAGAAATATGGAAGTCCTTAATATCTTTAACCAAGAAGAATATGGGTTAATATGAAAGTTTAGAATACCTTTAATTTTGCACTCGGAGGATTGGGCCATTTCAAGAGAGGACTACCCACCCAACTACACTAAGTCATGAAGGCGACTTATGTGAGACTGAAAATCTTCCATTATCTAGCTGATAAGGATAGTGGTCTAGGATGTTTAGAGTAAAGAGCAATGGTATGAGACATTGTTGTAGGAATACAATCAGTTAGTATGTGAGGGTGTTCATTAATTTGCTTCGACTCGAAAGTAGCCAACATGAGGCATGGTTTGAAACTAAGCATGTTGTTGGAAGATCCAATAGTAGATGGTATGGGTAGCATTATTGTCAACTAAAGATGGATCTTGAGCACTTAGTCCACATGCCATGCGATGGTTGAATCTAGTCAAACCTTAGTAGAGGGTTAATGACTAGCACTGGCATATTAATGCTAGTTCCAAAACAAATAGGGCTAGAAGGCCTACGTGGATGGAGATTGAGAATCCTAATGTTTGGACAAGGGGTATAATATTTTCCCTTTTAGGTGATATGGGCCCTGAAAGGGACAACCCCATGCCAGGATCTAGGTATACTTGAGGAAGGAGTTAAGATCCTATATGGTGAACTTTGGTGGGAATTTGGTCGGTTTCGGGCACTCAAGATACCAGTTGCAGTGGTAATTAGTCTTGGAGTGTGGAATGAATATGCCTAAACTAACATTGAGTTGGGTTTAATAGCAAATTTAAATAGTAGATCTAAAGCTAAAATACAACAAAGAAAAATTTTTAATTAATGAATATTGGGTTGTTACAGTTTGTTTTATTTTAGCATCAAATATGCTATTTAACTTTGCTATTATACCCAACTCAACGTTATTTTAGGCATATTCATTCCACACTCCAAGACTAATTACCACTGCAGCTGGTATCTCGAGTTCCCGGGACCGGTAAACTTCCCGCCAAAGTTCACCATATATGATATTAACTCCTTCCTCGAGTATACCCAGATCTTGGCATGGGGTTGTCCCTTTCAGGGCCCATATCACCTAAAAGGGAAAATGATTTATCCCCTGTCTAAACATTAGGATTCTCAATCCTTGTCCACATAGGCCTTCTAGCCCTATTTATTTTGGAACCAATGTTAATATGCTAGTGTTAGTCATTGACCTTCTACTAAGGTTTGACTAGAGTTCACCATCGCATTGCATGTGGACTAAGTGCTCAAGACCCATATTCGGTTGATGATAATGCTACCCATACCATCTACTGCTAGATATTCCAACAACATGCTTAGTTTTAAAACATGCCTCATGTTTGCTACTTCCCAACCGGAGCAAATTAATGAACGCCCTCACATACTAACTGACTATCTTCCTCGAGAAATTTCTCATACCATTGCTCTTTACTCTCAACATCCTGGACCACTATCCTTATCAACTGGAGAATGGAATATTTTCAGTCTCACATAAGTCACCTCTGTGGCTTAGTGTAGTTGGGTGGGTAGTCCTCTCTCGACATGGCCCAATCCTTCGAGTGCAAAGTTAGAGGTATTCTAAACTTTCATCTTAACCCATATTCTTCTTGGTTAAATATATTCAAGACTTCCATATTTCTATTATGTATATAATTTTATGGTTTACCCCAAAACAATACTTTATATCATATTCTTTTATGAATAATTTTTGAGAGGCACATGTGAAAGCAAAACATTAATATAAATTTTAAATATTCCTCCATAGGCTATATCAAGGCATATTTTAATACATCAATAAAATGTTTCAAAAAGCCATTCATTTTATCTAAACAATTAAGTTTTAGCTTCAAACATCAATTCCAGATTCCACAACCAAATAAGACAAAACTAAATAAGCAGTTTATCATATTGTTAAAAACTAAATACAATTCCTTATTTTAATTTTATTTCAATTGTATTCTACAATAATAAACTAAAACCATTAAAGAGTATTCTAGGTTTAAATGGTTTCATTTTCCTTCAAATGGTCTACTATCCACCTTAAGTTTTGCATTGAAAATCATATCATTACCTTCATTTGAAAGCGTAATTCGACCAAGGTATAAAAATATAAATTCTATTTCTTTGCTGGCCATTTAATTTTTAATACAGACCTATGTTAATAGCAATGATTCCAGTATGAATTCAAATAATATATCTGTTCACTGCTTTTGAGGCTCCCTTAAACTTTCTAAACTACATTTCCAAAGTCTATGTTTTAATCATTATAATTTCTTAAATTCTAAATTCTGTGTTTTGATTCCAAGACATTCTCAGGTTACATTAATTTAAAATGACGGCTTCCAAGAAAAAGAGGAAAATTTTTCCTTTTTAAATTTCTTTTTAAAAGAGTAAATAAATTACTCTTATATATATATATATATATATATATATATATATATATATATATATATATATATATATATATATATATATATTTCATCACATTCCAATAAATTAAAAAATTATTGAAAATAAAACAATGCAAACTTTTATAATGTCAAAAGAATACTGTACACGAACTTGGGTGAGAACTATTTATCAAATACCTCTCAAATTTTTCAACTAAATACTTACACTGTTAATCCTAATGGACTGGAAGTTCTAAAAGTATAAAATCCAAGAAATTCTCAATTCTGGAGCTCATCCAAACTGGTTATATATTTAACTAAATTTTTATAATAAATTTATGGAACCTGTCCATCTTCAGTTTGGTATTTTAAGAGAAATTCACATGGCCATGGCCTCAATTGCTTAGGTGTCGTTCATCAGCCCACCCTCTTAAACATTGGACAATGGAAAGAAAATGGATTTGGATCAACATGGTCCATAATTATCTACATGCACACGTAGCCATGCACGACAAACAAAACATGATGCATTTTGAAAAAAAGTAACAAAACAAATTATCAAGCAAGTGTATAACTCAGAGGAAATATAAAAATACAAGTATAAGAAAACATTTATATCTCAATGTCTCCCCTTCTCAGGTGGTTATGTAGATTTACCAAAAAAACCTCATTGTTCTCAATAGCCAATAGATTTAAAAAAAAAATACAAATACTATCTCCTTAATACCAGTGAATGCTTAATCATACTTACAGAGAGATACTAGATAGACACATATCAAATGACTCCAAATACCTTGCACATAATTTTTTATTACACAGGACTCAGAGGCGTTTTGACTCAATTCAAATGTTTATTACATTATGAAGTTTTTAAAACATAATCTTCACTATCTTCCATTATTATAACGGTTGCACAACCCTTTAATATAAATTATATATATATTATATATATATATCTTTCCTTAATTAAATTTCCCATATTGAAATCTATACAAAGTTGAATGAAAATTCCAATTTCATATTCAGTAATTTCCTTCGTTTTATCTTATCGCAAAATTATTTTATAAAAATTCATTTTCATTAACCAGGACCCAATAATCATACAGAAAATAATAAATTACTCTCAAAATTACATACAATTTCCATCATCCAAATTTATTGCCAACTTATGTACGGAATTCCCTAACCTGAGCATTCCATTCTTCTCTGTCAATTATCGTACAATGGCGTCCTTCATCTTCGCTCGTTCCTAGCCAACAAAACTAGACATAACATGCCAATCTCTTTTATTTTTCCTCTTATTATGGAAAACCCTACAAGATGAAAAAATAACACCTTGACGCTACTCTTGCCAGGTGTAAACCTTAATGCGTGTCCAGATAAAAGGTAGGCATTTTTTTTTTCTAAAATGTTATTATTTGAGTTATATCATCCCTGCTAGGTAAGTGTCATTTGTTTTAAAATCACCTTAGATTACATAAATTTTTAAAATAATGTAAGTCATTCTCTATATGAAGTATAAACGTAGATGGTTTTAATAGTTTCTCTTTATATATATGAGAACTTATAAGACTTTAACATGTCTTAAAAGAATGAGTCCCTTTTATAGAGATAACTTCTCTATAATTAAAATATATTTATATTTTTTTAAATGTATTATTTTATTTTATTACAATTGTATATTTTATTTTAATTATTTTGTAATAATCTTATATGTATCTATATAATATATTTATATAAGTATTTATTATATATTTTTTTTAATTGAATTTTTAAACTAATGACAAGCAACCTACAACAAATAAGACAATAACAGGTAACTGACTCTCATACAAACCGGTATTTCTTCCAAATGCAATGATGCAATGACAGGATGAATGCAAAATATATGCAAACCTACGATAGCCTTGAGGAAAGGAGTGCGAGAATTTTTGGGCTACATTATCATTCTATTTTGCTACATTGTGTTCTACTTGTTCATCTTCCAAAAATGTCAACTTTCACTTTTGCATTCTAAAGGTCAACTAAAAGGACATAGGGGGCTTGACTGTTGCACCTCCAAGTATAGTCATACAGTGACCTAAAAAATTCCCTAATATTGATCATATTTTTTGAGTGTTTTGTGAATCTATTTTGCAAGATAGAAGTTGTGAGACACTGCTAGATACAAGATAAAGCTTGGAATGACCACCGAATTAAATAAGTGCTCTAATAGATCTTTAGGTTGTTTTTTTATTATCTTTTATTCATTTTTATTCAAAGTATAGATCACAGGTGAGAAAAAGTGTTTGATTAAATTTCTAGGCATTTGAAAGAATAAAAGCATATAGTGTGCATCTAGGGTTTGTAACCTTGTTTGTGCATTTCTCTTGGACCCTTAAAGGTTTTTCCTAGAGTTAGTAAATCATTCAAGTCTAAGGTTAGTTCTTGTCTTCTTGTATTGTTCTTTCCCTTTTCATAGTGTAGTTTTAGAAAGACCAAACATAGGTGTATGCTTAATTGACACATCCAAACATATTCCACCCTAGACTTGGAGCAAGTCCTAAAATTATTCCTGGTGACCCCTTCCCCTAGTTGCCCACCTAAGTGTAGAGTTATAACATACCCCCATGGTTCACCTCAGCTCCCAGCAGATCTAGTTGAGAATCATACGTGATAGGGCAGTTTTCCCCCTCTACATATTTGGTGAACCTGATGTGAACATGCATCTTAGTGGCCAAATTAGGAAGCCTCTTATGTGCTTTTCTTTTGGAAATATTTTAACAAGACCACTAATTTGTTTTCTTATAATTAGAAGAACATTAATAAATATCTTAAAAATCTTCTTGTGTGTCTTTCATTAGTCTTCTAGTATATCATTTCACTTCTTCTAAAGACTCCATTCCTTAAAAGTCAGTGAGAGCAGCTAGAGTCTTGTTTGAGTATATTACATTATTGGGTACATGCTAATGTACCACCATGGGTACATTACTAGAGTAGGAGTTTACTTTAGAGTAAAGTTAAGTAGTTACTTTAACATTTAATAAATGCACACGCATTAGAATGTGCAATGATGTAAATGTGCATGTAGTCTATATGTACATGAGTCATAGGATAGAGTCAAAGGTAGAGTAAGGGCCAAGGAACTTATATTCCTATATATAGACATTATAGTGAGTGAATATAAGGGTGAGAGAATATAGAGAGTGCATATTATAGATTGATAGAGGAGTACAATGTAGTTTCTTTAAAAATAGTTTATGAAGTGTTCATGTCCTCCATTATACTGCATTGTACAGTTTTTTTAAGCTTTCCTTAATGGCATATTTCAGAGTTATTGCAAAATTTTACCTCTTTTTTTCCTGTATATTATAATGTCATTATCATATAGATATCATAGTTTTCTTATATTGCATATTGTGGTTGTATTTATTATATCATATACTCATCAAAAGCTAACAGTGGTATCAGAGCACATGGTAGACCATTAGGAAATGGGGAGAGCCACACGTGAGATTGAAAGGAATCCAAAATTTTCATTTTTAGAATTTTTGAGATTGCATTTGACTAGAGTCTTTTCATAGGGTTGCAAAAAAACTTGTGAAGACTAGGACTAATCATTAATTTCACTATATTTTTTAAATCAACTAGTGAATATTGATTATCTCTAGATTTAGAATTTCTTCCATTACAGTCCTAATAATTTTTTGCAAGAAAAAGGAGATTCAAAGAAAGTTTCAAAGCTTCCTACAAAAGAGATAGGAAGAATATCTTCTTTAGAATCAATCCAAAAGCTAAAGCAAAAAAATTAAGAATGAAGATTTGGAGGCCTAAAGAAAAAGTCTCATTGCTAGAGATTATAGATTTACAGAGTGCAAAAGAAGAAAAGGTAATAGGATTCATGTTGCAGATTCAAGGAAGAGACTCCAAAGAATATTCCAAGAGAAGATTGGAGGTTGGTGATCTCAATTGAAGACTGTAAATAGCAGATTGAAGAGACTCCATAGAAGAGTCCAAGTGAAGATAGGATAATATTGAAGACTTCACCTTGAAGGAGTAGAAGAAATCAACCCAAGAATGTGAAGAGACCTACAAGAGATCCCATTGAAGAACTTCCAGTTTTGGAAGAGATAGAGAAGGACTAGTAAAAGTCTTGTTCTTGAAGCAACAAATTTTAGAGATCCAAGAGGGGGATCTCATCACCAAACTTCCATAGTAGAAGTTTGAAAAAAATGTCTCATTGAGAAGACCAGATAAGTTGCAAGGTAGAAGACCCTAGAAAATAGGTCTCAAGGAGAAAGAAGAAGAAGGCTTGGAGAGCCTCATTGAAGGAGATTCAGAGAAAGCCATTGAAGAAATTCCTTGGAGAACTCATTGGAGAAATTTACCACCAAGGAGAAGTTCCTTATAAAGGAAGAAATTGGAACAATTTTTTCTATACGATAATAAGCCCAAGGGAGAATAATTTGGTAAGAAGCTTGCTAAATTTTGGAGGCGATTTGTGAAGACCTTAAGACTTTTATATTCTTGAGAAGAAAGCCTAGATTGAAGTCAAAATTTGACAAGGAGGTTGAAGGAGAAAGGATATATAAGGAGCATACCAAATCTAAGAGATTTGAATATTGCCTTTCATAGGTCGAAGGCATATTTCAGAGATAGGGGTTTTTTGAATCTATAGTAGAATACTAAAGGGTTCTTGAGAGAAAATCTCAGCTACAATTTGGATGAGTTCCCTACCAGATTTTTGATATTCAAGGACAAAATTTAAATGGAGAGATTGACTGCTTTGCAATCTAAAATTTTTAGATTTGATGTCAGTAAGAAAGTAGCAATCAGGACAGCATTACTAGATGTAAAAATTTAGATTTATAGAGTGCATTTTAAAGGAAACTTGAAGCCACCAAACTATAGTTTCAAGGCATTAAGTTAGATAAGATTCAAATCTACAAATAGGTGAGCTAAAGAACTATTTTGAACAGTCAAGAATATCTACAAGTTCATCTAGTTAAGGAAAGCAATTTGGTGAATCTAATCACCTTGCAATACTTCATCTATAGAGATCATTAAGGTAATCAACTTGGGTGTGTTGTGGGAAATTTAGATATCCTTAAAATATAGCTATCACGCTGTCTAATTTCCTATATCACAAGTAAATTTACAAGCTCTGGTAAAATTTCCTCTTTAATATGAAAAATATAAATTCTAAGGGAACCATGTTGGGTCAGGATACCCCACAATGAGCCTAAATAGTAATTGATCTCTAATTTCCTAATATCAACTAGATTTATTGAATTATAAGAATTTTATCATGACCAAGTTGTTAAGCAACTCCCAAACTTAGCTTCATGAGTGGACCAATGCCTTATCTATTGGGTGGTTATAGCAAAGATTAAAATTATCATGAAATAGACTAAAAAAGAAAGGAGAAACTAGTTCATTTATAAAATTCAAATTATGTAATGAATACAAATGATTAACCAACAAAAAAATTCACCATTTATATATTCAAATTATGCAACACATAAATGGGCAACATACACACATGAGACAATAAATTGCAAGAAGGAAGAAATTAGAATTTTGTATTAAACTTCAAAATATTTTATAATATGACATTGTGAGAGTGCCAAGATCTCCATGAAATTCAATAAAATTGTTCACCTTATTCAAATGATGTAACAGAGGAACTACAAATCTTCATCCTCATAAAGTGACAAAGAGCCTCCAATTTTTGACCCAGTTGCTAGAAATGATCTCAGTTAACTGGATACATCTTCTAGAATTCTTGCACAAATGGTGGGGAATAATAAGACTAGGACAAAGAAAATATACACTTAGGGAATACAACCGACCTAAATACAGGGTACTCTCATATACCTTTCTTGTAAAATTTTGCTATGTAATGCTTGATGCTGAATCTGGCTTTGGATGTTTCTTTTATAGCTAAGTTGCCAAAATTTTGTTACATATGATTAATGTAGGTTCACCCACGTGTTCCTTCCTCTACCCTTCATTCTTTGGAGTGCATTATAGAAAAAAATTAGTTATTCCAAACTATCTAAAATTAAGAAATTGTGCCATCTATCTCTAAAAACTATGCCAACTACCTTCTATTACTGATGCTTGAGCTTCATGGTCCTAGATAATTTTTAGAGGAAATAGTTATATTTCAAAAATTAATTTTGTTGTATTTTCTAATATTACTTATTTATCTGCTTTTGTTGTGGGCCCAACAATAGCTTCGTCAGTTTTGTATTTTTCTGGCCATGTCATGCCCAAAATATTGGTAATTTGGCCCCATGCTTCATCATAAAAGAAAGCTATTGACTTAGTCATATTCAATGACCTTTATTTTATTCATATGCTTTTTGAAAATTGACTCATTCTCATTGGTGAATTTAATAATATTTTGGACCAATTGAGTCAGTTCTTTTAGTTGCTGCCCCAACTTCTACTCATCTTCTTCATTACATTCAAATCCTTCTATTTTATTTGTTATGATATCATCTAAGTTATCTGTTGGCACTTTTGATATTATGCCACATTAAAATTTTTATGGAGTTTTGAATGATTTTTATTGTAAAAGTGGAAAATATGCTTAATTAAATGTTCAGTATTTCCTATAATATGTTGCAGTTCATTCTTATATGTTGATCTCCTTTTTTTGTTTGAAAATAATAAATTTTATAAGGTAAAATGGTTGGGAAAAAAAATTGGTGAGATTAGTTGAAATCGCCTAAATATATTTGTAAAAAATGGTGTCCGAGGACTAAGCGCATATAAAATGTAGAGGCCTTTCTAAGGGTTAAAATTGCATTCACCTCAAAAAATGGGTGAAAGGCCTGTTTGCATCACTCTAGGGCGAACATGGAAATTTAACGGTGAAAAGGAAGTGTTAAGATGGTAAGGTGCTTTCACCCCAAGTGAAGGGCAAACGTTCCTTTCACCCCTTCTAGGGACGAAATCATATTTAAGAAGTTAAGTTTGAAGCAGACCCAAGGATCAAACATGATGGTGATATTAAGAAATGTGTTTACCCCAAAATTGGGGTGAACATCTTCAAAATTTTGAAGTAACACGTCCAACTAACGCATTGACTAGTCAAAGGCACTGTCGCCCCAGTGGAGGGGTGAAATTCCTATTCACCCCTCCCTGGGGTGAAAGCACAACAAAATGATGAGTTCGGGTGCCAAAAGAAATTTTAAGAAGTCAAAGTTTCATTCACCCTAAAAGAGGGGCGAAGACACCTTTCGTCCTCTCTTTGGGAAAATGCACATAAAAGGTGAAGCTACATGAAGACGGCCTCACCAATGCATCAAGGACTTTGTTTTTAGTTTGGGAAAATATTAAAGGAATAGGCATTGACAAGTCAAGATTACATTCACCTAAGGTGAAAGGCGACCGTACCTTTTACCTCTTTTGGGGTGAACGTATATTTTAAAAATTTTAAAAAAGGAGAGTTTCCAAAGGAGGTCACCAACAATGCTTTCACCCCAGATAAGGGGTGAAACTCCCATTCGCCCCTCTCTGGGGTGAAGCGATATAATAATGGATAAAAATGTTAGAGTAAAATGAAAACATTAAAAGGTATTTTGCCCAAAGGATATTGCTATTGTGACAAAGTAAATTGAGCTATAAATTATGTGTTCAACAAAAACATGTGAAGTAATGAAAAGTACAACTTGGAGGTACAAATTCAGTAAAAAATATTAAAATTACTATTGTAGGGGTACCATATTCACCAGGAAGCATGAATGAGGAATAGTGATGCAGGTTGAAGGAGACATGTTTTCTCATTGCTTAGTTTTGGGAAAATTCTATTTTCGGTGTCAATAGAGGTTTTCAAAGGCGCTCAGTTTGGGTGAATGAAGCAAATTTAATGATTGGGGCAAGGAGTAACTGAAGTTGTTGATTTCAAGAAAAAATAGCTACAACATTAAATCACAGGGCAATTTTTATGAATTCCAAGATATTCTGAACAGGGGTGAATTTTCGAGGTGTGGCGAATGTACCGAGTCATCGACCACCTTTGCAGTTTTCTATGCATCGACACCCGAATGCACTGATTTCCTAGAGGTATTTCCTTAAAATATGGATCACTATTTCAAAATATGGATTTTCAAGATTTCCAAATAAGAATTTCTTCACCATGGTTCCTGATCTGTAAACATTTTGTCATATGTGCATTAAATGATAGAGGTAAAATTCCTCTTTAAATACTACTCATGTTCCATTTTAAAAATGGGGATAGAAACTTTGTAGAAAAACTATTCAAGTTTTATACGTAAATAGAAGTTGTGGTTTCTAATTTTATAAGCAGTCTCTATGTGTGATTTCTTTTTGTTTAGGAATTTCTATTTTATATCCATTTTTCTATATGTTGTTAAGTTCAAATTTTACACCTGGATTTGGGCATCGTTTGTTTAAGTGTGAGTACTGGAATGTGATTCTGGAAGTTGTCTCCATGGAACTGTAAGTGAATTCTCTTGTCTCCTTTTCTATTTTATGCTGCTATAAAACTTGGTTGGAATTCTTGTTGCTAGTCTATCCCAATCCTACATCTTATGGCCTATGGCTATATTTCCCATTTATTTTCATTATTTACATTTCTTTCCTGCAACTCTAAACTTAAAACTAGTGTAGAATTAGTAAGGGAGCCAACCCTCTCTGGATATTGGCTTGAAGAACATTTATTTCCTTCGGAATTTCAATGTTGGTTGTATCTAGGGTGCACAAATGCATATTTTGTATTTTAGGCAGATATTTGACCAACAGTTTTTGACATGTCTTGTGGGACTCTGAAATTTTCACTTTAAACAGTATTGAGGTTTGATGTTCACCTTAATTTTGTATGGTTAGAACATATGGTGACTCAATTATACCCAAAAGCCTTTGAATATGAAGGTAGTGAAAGTTGTGCTTCATGATCACAAGATAGAAGGCAAAAAATTCCAAAAAACCCATCAAGTTCTATGATCTTGATACCCAAAAATTAGGAGAACACCCCAGTTTAGTTCCCCCATCCTATACATCAGTTGCAACATCTTCATAGTTATCGAGTGTGTTTTTCATTTTTTTTTATTCCAGCTAGTACTTCTACTAGTGTTCCACCTCATCAACCTCATACACAAGTTCAAATGGCTCAAAACCCACCACCACAGCAACCACAACCACCAAGGCAGTTCCCAACATGGAATAGCTCAAGAGCTTTGAATTTACAAGCACAAAATCTAGTTCCTCAAGCAGCTTTGAAGGCTCTACCTACCTATGATGAACTACTTATGAGCATATTCAAGATGTGGCTCCTTTGGCGATAATCCATGGCATTACTAACAAAGACACTATGGTAAGATTGTTGGTATTATCACTTAGAGAGAAATTGTTGTATTAGTATCGATCCTTAACACCAACAACTATTACAACATGTGATAAATTGGTATAATTGCTATCATGAGAAAGCTGATCCTTTCTCATTACTGCATCAATTCATGAATATCCAAAGACATCCACAAGAGGATATAGTGGACTTTAATGTCAGATTCACTCAAAGTTGACAGAGAGTTCCTGATGGATTTCAACCCATGCATGAGCAAGTTGTGTTTTACTATCTTCGGGCCTTCAAATCAGACATTGGCATGGTGGTCTGAAAAGCCAATATAAATACTTTTCCTAATCTGTATACACAGGCATAGAAATTTGAAGGGGATTTTATCACCATAGGCAACCTTCCCCCAAATATAACCATATCCATACTTCTTGATCTTCCATAGTATTTGTATTCAAGTGCATTTTTGTAGCCTATGCCTTCTATATACCCAGTTCTCTCATGGATCTCGGGTCCACATCAAATCACTCTGATCCTAGTTACACAGCTCCTCACCCCAAGTATTCTGCAATTGCCTACACTAGTTGTATTGCAGTTGCCAGCACCAATCCCTTTCCAAGCGCTACTAGTGCCACCTGTTCCACTATTATTGTCTGCTCCATCAGTACCTTTACCTTTGCCAACACCTCCTATGCCTTCAAATCCTGATCCTTACATGAAATTTTTACAATAAATACAATCTATTAATTCAATCATAAGAACAATGTCGAACAAAATCATAGTATTTAAGAAGAAACACACTAAAGGTAATTTTTGGTCAAGAAGGTTTCAAACACGGCCAATTACTAGGGAACAACCAACCACTAGCAAAGGCCCTGATAGAAACACAACTATGTTGGAAAATGAAGAAATCAGTATGTCGAAGAGAGCATACTCGTGCTCCACCTATAATGATCCTCATGGAGAAGACACATGCATGGTTCACTTGAACTATGTACATAAATTAGTAGAAATTTCTTCCAGTGGAAAATTTAATATGATAATGGAAGTTGATCATAACTTGATGGTCCCATATTTGGATCAAGTTTTAATTCTCACAAGAGCTGGAAATAAGTCAGTGATTGTTGATCGAATAGAAATGGAGCCTTTGAAAGTTCCTACTAAACAAAAGATACAAAATAAAAAGGTACAACCACAAGTGAAAGCACTTGATGTGAAAGCGTCTAGCATGAAAATGAAGTAGAAATATTTTGTCTTACTGAAGGATATATTGTTGAAGCAAGCTCAAGAGAATTTGCAGACAAAGGCATCAACTTCACATCCCACAGTCCCTCAAGCATAGACTGAGGTGAAAGAGCAAGCTAAAGAATGCCTTAAATACCCATCATTGACTAAGCGGCAAAGGGTGGAAGCTACTAAACAATATCAAAATAAGTATGAGCAGGTTGTAGAAGAAATGGCTCCTAATATTTTGGATTACAACATTATGGAGGAAATGAAGAAGATTCCTATAAAGGTGAGTTTATATGATGCATTACAGTTACCTGGACAAGTTGACTTATTGAAATAATCTCTCAAGTTTGCAAAATATTAGAAGAAAAGTCATTCCCAAATATTTTTAGCATAAACACAGCCTAATTTCACTAATGGTAAGAATATACCACCTTGGAATAGAAGGATGAATCGTGCATAATTGTATGATTGACTACGGTGTTGTGACTACTGTCATACCGAAGGTAGTATGTGAAGTAATGGGAATGGAATACACAAGAAGTAGTCTAGGCATATTATAGTTGCACAGGACCCCTATCAAAATAGTGGTAGTAATCAAGGATATTCCTATCATTCTACATAGCATACCTCAAATCACTGTCATCCAAGAAGTAGTGGTGGTTGAACTGGAACCATACTTTAGTATGTGCCTTTTGAGGGAGTTCACAGTGAAACTAGGAGGATACCTTTCCTTGGATTATTCGAATTTGGAGATACCATTCAAGGGAAGAAGAATTCACAACTATAATGAAAAGCCATCCACATTTCATATAGAAAATTTGGAAGAGGAAGAAAAACTCACTAGTGCAATCAACATGATGACATAGGAAGTACAAGAAGTGGACCTGATGGAAGAAGTGCTTGGTGAACTCTACCTAGAGGATAAATTCTCACTGATGGATTCCAATGCAATGGTCAAAATTTACATCGATTGTTATACCATAACTAAACCTAAGTAGACTGAAGAAGAAATATTTGATTCCCCAAACCCTATCTCTGATTAACTATAAAAGTTATATTTTGATGGTGTAAGGTGTAAGAATGGTGTTAGGTCTGGTATTGTTCTTTTTTATCCTATAGGTTTGCAAAATACCTATTCATATCAATTAACTTGGAGCTACATGAATAATACCACCGAATATGAAGCGTTGTGCCTTGGTTTGAAGAAAGCTAAAAAGTTGGACATAAAAGAACTGTAAATATTTGGATATTCTGAGCTTATCGTCAACCAAAATACAAATAAATGTGTGTAAAAGTATAATTATTTGAAGGCCTAACATAACAAAGTATGGGATATGTTTGAGTCCTTTACAACATTAAACATTCAGGCGATTTCACGGGAGCAAAAAAAATATGCAGATATTTTAGCTTTTCTTGGTGCTAATTTCTCTCGTATAGAACAAGTATTCTAGAAACCTAATATGGTGAGAGTGATTTATAGATCTTCAGTCCCTAATAAAAACCTTTATTGGCAAGTGTTCGAAAATGATGAACAAATAATTAATTTTTGATTAAGGAAACTGCAAGTGCAAAAAATAGGATACTTTTTGAGGAGGAAATGGAAGGAATGATTTAATTGAAAAACAATCACATTCATAGGGGACTGATCTCTCTTGAGAGTCTATTTTATCAGAACGACCAGGCATAGAAACATAAGATCAAGGTTGTTGTAAAGGAATTCAAGGAAATGCAATTGGAGCCTAAGAAAATTATCAAATTCATAACATATTGTACGACAGAAGAACTTGAAGATATCAAAAATTTATGTTATAAATTTCTAGACTTCATTGCATGAACCTATCATGATTTAAAAGGATATGATAAAAATATAATCTAGCACACCATTGAGCTATAGGAAGGGGTCAAGCCTTTTTGACAAAAATAGTGGTCTGTCAACCAATGCGTTGTCGTTAAGTACATCATTAAATCTCAAAGTTCTTATCAATTCAGGGTGGTGTCCAAGGCTGTCTATGATAGAATGCTAGGGCAGAGTACAATTCAGGCATTCAGATTTCAAGCATTTATTGGGTGAGATAGATTTGGTTTAGCCTTTTGGTTTCACACTAAACCTAATCTGTAGAATGGAAACTTGCAAGAACTAAAAACTAATTCTAATTTTTAGGAATTGAAATCTAACTACAATTACAAGAATTGGAATTGCTAAATTGAAAGTCTAATCTACTTTTGCAGAATTAAAATAACAGAATTTAAATTGCTGAATTTAAATGTTGCTAAAATGAAATCCTAAGTTACATTTGTAGAATTGAAACCTAGTTACTCTTGCATAATTGAAATGATGCTTGTAAATGAAACTTATGCTAAAAACACATGTCAATGTCCTGCCACAAAAGGTCATCAAGATTCTACTACTAGAATTGACAGCAAAATGAAATATGCTGAAAATGGAAAGTTGCTAAAATAGAAAAGTAGAGAAAACACGGAAAGCAAAGGAAAAATGCTTAATATAATTTTTCAGCTGACACAAACACAAATGCTATACACAAACATAATAGAAAACATAAAGAACATTATACAAACTTAAAACAAGAAAAATAAACTTGACAAGTAATTTGTTAATTCTGCTATAGCAAAATTACAGATTAAAACCTGCCATAAAAATCCTCCTTCTAGATTTGAAAGTGGGCCCATAATTCTTGATCTAGAAGAAGGTGAAAATCACTCCTTAACTAATTAACACTCAAAACAAAAAATGATAAAATAACTACACTTTTATTGATGACAAAACATGCTGAAAACTGTTATAGAAAATTACTGTACAATCCTAATTGTTGCTATTGAAAACTCTCCTCTATTATAATTCCTAACTGGCTCAACCAAGGAGGTAACTATGTTATTTATATAAATATTTACAACATATCCCATGCTCAATTCAGCCTATGTGCTACTTTATAGTGATTTGCCAATAATTCTGGATCTGAAATATTAGACAGTTTGTGTTGCAGTAGTAGTCATTGGCCCTTAGAAAGCATCTTCAGTGGTGGAAGTACATGAGAGGAGTATAGAAATATCTCACACATATTTCTCCACTTCATAATATGCCATTTCTATCTTGCAAACAACTTCCTATTATGCTATAGTTATTTCTAGGTTTATCCTAGAAGAGGATCAATTGATCTTTTTCCATGAATGGTGGCTTTGGATGGCAAGGACGACAAAGATAGTTGGGGAATATTTTACCTTAACCTTATCAACCTTATTTCCATTTTTACACCATCAAAAAATAGTCAAAAATTCAAAAAGCACTTTATGTTCTCAATCCGGAGCTAAGTGGCTCAATCCGAAGAGACTGTATTTCTCAATCCAAAGAGACTGTATTTCTCAATTCGAAGATTCCTGTTCAATCCAAAGATCTTCAGAATGACCAAATGTGTGCTCTTCAAGTTATTTTAGCTACATTTATTAGGTGTATTATCCCTTAGTATCATATTGCAATAGCCTTCATTCCTCTCCATGTGTGAATTCCATGCCTTGCCATTCATTGGTAGCTTGTTGGAATTTACATGGTAAATTACTGCATTTTCCAACTCTGCTGCACAGTTGTAAAATATTGGCATTTCTTGAAAATTCAAATAAATTAAAACATGGAAAAATTATTCAAATATCAACATGAAGGAGTACATCAAGTTGCTACTGAATTTATACACTTCATTCACCAAGTAACCATGCTGAAATAGTGCAATTGTGTTGCACAATTGTCCCTGCTCTATTATACCCTATTGTTGCCTATTTAGACCATGTGGGAATGCTTATAAATAGGTCATATGTCTTATTTAGTCCTTCTAAACTCATTCCATCCATATCCTCATGCTTTGCTTGACAACTTCAAGGTGTTCCTATAAAGTGACAACTTGCTGATTTTTATATGACTGTTTTTTTTTTTAGATTTTTAGATTTATGATAGTCCTAATAATTTGGCTTCAATGTGGACTTCAAACAATTTTAAGGGCAATAAAATATTCATAAACCATTTTGAAGTTAATGGATATCAGCATACCACATTTGGTTGATGGAAATGCATATTTTTATTTGCTACTTAATCAAGCAAAAGTAGTCACAAAATGCTGAAAATAGTCAAAAATAGAGATATAATGATCCTAACATAAAATCATGCAAACACTTAACAAATATATATTCTAATCAACTATTTGGCATTTAACTTAATAATATGATAGTTTTTATATGTCAAACATAGTGTAAAAATGAGGTATTTTCAGGCCTCATCATTCCCCCCAGCTTGAACTGATGCATGCCCTCATGCATCCTAGTAGGCCATAGTAATATGTTGGTTTTATCTTTGTGAAAAATATCCTTTGCCCTCTGCTACTTGATAAATTGCTCCTTGCTGCACTACACCAAGTATTTTGCAATTTTAAGCACATGTATTTCATTTTTCTACAACCTTGCAAAAAAAAATTCAATCAATTTTTTTCAGTTTTTTTTTTATTTTGCTCTTTTTTTTTTCTTGCATTTTTTTATTTGCAACTTGCAACTTTTTTACTTTTGCACTTTCATCCTTCAATATTGCAATTTCTGCAATTATTACAATTTTAACTCTTTTTCTGCCCTTTTACAAGTTTTAGTGTTGCAAGGTACCTCTTAAAGACTTGGTATCATGTAAGTCATCTTACAATAGCCTTATTATGGAACCATATTTGGCAGATGCACTACTACTTGTGGAATTTTTTGTTCTTAACAATATTTCAGCTTGAATGCCTATTCTTGTTGTTTGCACCTTTTGAACAAAATTGATAAAATTTTGATTTTGAAATGCTTGAGGGATGTACTTACATGTGGTATAGCCTTAGGAACCTCAATATTTAATGTACCCTACTTTTTTTGCTATTCTGCAACATTTTCAATAATTTTGGTATATTTTCTGCTCATTCCATAGATATCCTTCTCATTTCGAAGATATCCTGCTCATTTCGAAGATATCCTACTTATTCTGAAGATGCATCAAAAAATTCAAAAATGACCTCATATGCAAAAGTTAGCTACAAATTTTGTTGAGGGCCCATATCTAGTGTGTATAAGCCTTCCATAACATCAAAAATCCCCTCTCT
This sequence comes from Wollemia nobilis, assembly GCA_028583015.1. Lineage (NCBI taxonomy): Eukaryota > Viridiplantae > Streptophyta > Pinopsida > Araucariales > Araucariaceae > Wollemia > Wollemia nobilis. Next base: position 2,801,760 of record JAQPPZ010015005.1, on the reverse strand, counting down.
ATCCTTTTGTTTAGATGTTATTCTTCATTTTGTATATTGTTATTTTATTGCAGCAGTAGTAAAACTGAATCTTTAGGTGCATTTTCCAGATTTTCTTCCTCAAATTTATGAGCCAATTGTGAGATAAAATTGCAGTCCTACTTCTAAAACCTGCCCTACTAATTGAGATAGAATTTATGCCATGTCTGTCTTTTTTTTTTTTTTTTTTTTTTTTTTTTTGCACTAGGTTTTTTTTTTTTTTTTTCTCTCCCCCTATTTTTTTTTTTTTTTTTTTTTGTATAAATACTTTTTTTTTTTTGGGGGGTAAAGGAGGAGGCGCTTTTTTTTTAGGGGGTGGTGAGAATTTTTTTTTGTCCCCCTTTAACCCTTTATTATTGGAAATGAAGTATTGGCTTCATTATTCCTATTCCTTATTGAAACTTGATCTAGTCCTCATGTATCCCCATTTTGTGGGACATGCCTTTGCTTGCAATTTTTTTTTTTTTTTTTTTTCAAATTTTCTTGTCTTGCTTGTACCCAAGAAGGAAGTTCATAAACAAGACTATTTTTCTTTTTGCTTTTCTTGTATTTTTTTTTTTGTCAAATTTTTTTATCATCACTCTAAATTTGATATTGAAGAGAAATTCTCTTCCATTATATGTACATCCAATGGAATCTCCTTCAAGAACAACTCCTTAGTTAATGGTGCATGGTATACCCGAAGGTAATGTCCATTCACCACTAACATCCTCCATGAATTACCAATGGGATAAAGAAGCATTGCTCCATATCTAAAAACTTCTTCAATCAAGTGTTGTCTATGCTTCCTAGTCTGCAAAATCTTGTCAATATGTACTTGAAACAGTTAAATACTAATTCCTAAAAGATGTTAAGTGCTTACATCAAGATAAAATCTTGATATACCCTTGTAATTCTATGTAAAGGGATTGAAATATTGTTTCAAAATAACAACAATTTTGCTTTTTGTTTATAAGTCAGCCAGCTAATAATGTTCAAGAATTTTTTTGGCTACACTTCAATTTGTTTCATTCCTAGGAGGACATAATTTACCCCTTTGTAATTTCTTACTAAGGAGTTCAATGGAAGTAAATTTTCTATGTGTAGTTTTTCTAGTTTTTCTCCTTTATCCAAGGCTAATTTTTGTGTGTTTGGACTAAAGGTTTTATGTGTATCTCCATTGATTTTTGTCTCTTCAAGCTCAGGTAAGTTCTTGTTTGAGCACGCTTGGATGTTGCTGCAATCAATAACATTTCTTGTAGGTTTTTTTTTTTTTTATCTAGATTCAGCTACATAGACAGGGGTTGCTTATCCTGTATTATTCAAACTAATCATAGGTTGGGCTAAAAAAGAAATATTTTTGGTTTGCACAATAAGACAAGAAGTGTACAACTTTAGTAGATCAACTACTTGTCAAGTAGGATCACCTCTAATGAGATCAACTATTGTCTGTGTAGGCTAATAATTGTTAGGTTGCGGTTTAGCACGGTAAAATCCTAACAATATTTAAGTAATAATGGAAAACTCTAGGATCACCGTTAAGTTGTAAACTCCTATTTTGATTGTGCAAAAGTTTTTGTGATTTTTTTTTAATAGATTCAGCTTACATAGATAGGGGTTGTTTGTCCTGTATTATTCATATTAGCCACAAGTTGGGTTGAAGGTGGTGGTTGATTTACTTGCCCTATTTTTTGTTGTTGGGATCTCTCTTTGAGAAGAATTTAGACTAGGCAACAAATTTTGCATCTCTAAGTTGTGGAAGTAAATGGCATTCATCGGTGATATGTCCCTATGAACAAATGCTATAGGTAGTTGATATGGCTATTTTATTCAAGGGATAGTCTTGTATATTTACCATGATATCTTCCCAACACCTAGTACAAATTTTTTTATACTACCCTGATGATATGGATATAAAAAGGGTAGTACTAGCAGATGGCTCTTCTAAATATTTTAAGAGATCTTATGTTTCTTGATAATGAGGATGATGAATTCTTTCAATTTTTATCAAGAATTTCAAACATATGTAATTTAACCGCCAAGTGTGAAGATCACCTCCCTATGGTTGCTTATTTTCTAAATGGACTAAAATGCAACTATCAATAATTATTATTTATACCAGCTATTACATTCATATTTTACTCTGAACTTCATAAATTAGCACAATAATAATTATTTAACTGCTTTTACCCTCTAACAACACCATGATCCCTGGCAACGATGCCAAAATTATGAGTTTCGTTGAGTCTCATCATTTAATCTCAATGATTGTATCAATCTGGGGTGGTGTCCAAGGCTATCTACAATAGAAGGCTAGGGTAGAGTACAATTCAGGCATTCAGATTTCAAGCATTTATTGGGTGAGACAGATTTGGTTTAGCCTTTTGGTGTCACACTAAACCTAATCTGTAGAATGGAAACTTACGAGAACTAAAAACTAATTCTAAGTTGCAGGAATTGAAATCTAACTACAATTTTAGGAATTGGAATTGCTAAATTGAAATTCTAATCTACTTTTATAGAATTTAAATTGCTAAATTTAAATGTTGTTGAAATGAAATCCTAAGTTACATTTGTAGAATTGAAACCTAGTTACTCTTGCATAATTGAAATGATGCTTGTAAATGAAACTTATGCCAAAATCACTTGTCAATGTCCTGCCACAAAAGGTCGTCAAGCTTCTACTACAGGAATTGACAGCAAAATGAAATATGCTGAAAATGGAAAGTTGCTAAAATAGAAAAGCAGGGAAAACATGGAAAGTAAAGGAAAAATGCTTAATATAATTTTTCAGCTGACACACACACAAATTTTGTATACAAACATAATAGAAAACATAAATAACATTATACAAACTTAAAACAAGAAAATTAAACTTGACAAGTAATCTGTTAATTCTGCTACAGCAAAATTACAGATTAAAACCTATCATAAAAATCCTCCTTCTAGATATGAAAGTGGGCCCATACTTGTTGATCTATAAGGAGGTGAAAAGCACTCTTTAACTAATTAACACTTAGAATAAAAAATGATAAAATAACTGCACTTTTATTGATGACAAAACATGTTGAAAACTATTATAGAAAATTATTGTACAGTCCTAATTGCTACTATTGAAAAATCTCCTCTATTATAATTCCTAACTAGCTCAACCAAAGAGGAAGCTATGTTATTTATATAAATATTTACAACATATCCCATGCTCAAATCAACCTATGTGCTACTTTACAGTGATTTGCCAATAATTCTGGATCTGAAATAAATGCAAATCTAGGCAGTTTGTGTTGCAGTAGTAGTCATTGGCCCTTAGAAAACATCTTCAGTGGTGGGAGTACATGGGAGGATTCTAGAAATATCTCACATATCTTTATCCACTTCATAATATGCCATATTTATCTTGCAAACAACTTCCTATTATACTGCAGTTATTTCTAGGTTTATTCTAGAAGAGGATCAATTGATATTTTTCCATGAATGAGGGCTTTGTACGGCAAGGACGACAAAGAAATTTGGGGGATATTTTCCCTTAACCTTCTCAACCTTATTTTCATTTTTCCACCATCAAATAATAGTCAAAAAGTAAAAAAGCACTTTATGTTCTCAATCTAAAGCTAAGTGGCTCAATCCGAAGAGACTGTATTTCTCAATTCGAAGATCTTCAGAATGACCAACTATGTGCTCTTAAAGTCATTTTAGCTGAATTTATCAAGTGTATTAGCCCTCAGTATTATATTGCAATAGCATTCATTCCTCTCCATGTGTGAATTCCATGCATTGACATTCATTGGTAGCTTGCTGGAATTTACATGGTAAATTATTGCATTTTCCAACTCTGCTGCACAGTTGTAAAATGTTGTCATTTATTGCAAATTCAAACAAATTAGAACATGGAAAAATTATTAAAATATCAACATGAAGGAGTACATCAAGTTGCTACTAAATTTATACACTTCATTCACCAAGTAACCATGCTGGAATAGTGCAATAGTGCTGCACAATTGTCCCTGCTTTGTTATACCCGTTGCTGCCTATTTAGACCATGTGAGAATGCTTCTAAATAGGTTAGATGTCTTTTGTATTCCTTATGAACTCATTCCATCCATATCCTCATGCTTTTCTTGACAACTTCAAGGTGTTCCTATAAAGTGACAGCTTGCTGATTTTTATATGGCTATTTTTTTTAGATTTTCAGATTTATGATAGTCCTAATAATTTGGCTTCAATGTGGACTTCAAACAATTTGAAGGGCAGGAAAACATTCATAAACCATTGTGAAGTTAATGGATATCAGCATACCACATTTGGCTATTTGAAATGCATATTTTTATTTGCTACTTAATCAAGCAAAAGCAGTCACAAAATGCTGAAAATAGTCAAAAATAGAGATATAATGATTCTAACATAAAATTATACAAAAACTTAAAAAATATATATTCTAATCAACTATTTGGCATTTAACTTAATAATATGATAGTTTTTATATGTCAAACATAGTGTAAAAATGAGGCATTTTTAGGCCTCATCATCAACCTGAAAATTGAAGTGCAAAATGTTGGAGGTAAAAATAATTTATCCAATAAAACACTCAATATGGGTGGCGAATTTGGTGCTTATCAGTGAGAAGAATGGCGATATCCGTCTATGCGTGGATTTTTATAATCTGAACCAGGCATCATTAAAATATCACTACCCCCTATCATAGATTGATCAAATTCTCCATGTGGTTGTTGAAGCATAGAGGTTTTCATTGTTGGATGGTTTCTCTGGTTATAACCAGATCTGGGTGAAGGACGAAGACCAACACAAGATGATGTTTACTACAAAATGGGGTACTTTCACCTATCATAGGATGCCATTTGGTCTTTCCAATGTCGGTGCTACTTTTTAGAGGGCTATGGACATTGCTTTCGATGAGTTGTTGAATAGATTTATTGTGATTTACCTTGATGACATGACTATTTTCTCACACTGTAGGGAAGAGCACGTCTCTCATTTGAGGCAAGTGTTCAAAAAATATCGGGAATTTGGAATTTCCATTAACTCAAAGAAGTCCATTTTCATTGTCAAAGAGGGAAAACTTTTGGGACATGTGATTTCACAAGAAGGACTGGTGATTGATCCTGCAAGAGCTAAGGCGCTCTTGAAATTTCTACTGCCAATTAACAAGAAGGATCTACAATCATTATTTGGCTAGATCAACTTCATTCGGAAGTTCATTGCTGATTTTTATCAAGTTGTAAAACCAATGACCAAGCTTCTGAAGAAGAATGCAAACTTTAAATGGACCGAAGTGAGAAGACAGGCATTTTGAGAAATCAAGGAGAGAATCACTCAAGTACCAGTATTGATTAACCTAGATTACTCAAAATATTTCATCCTCTACGTAGTAGGCGAATAGGAAAGTTATGTTGTTGTTCTCACACAGAAGCAAGAAGATGAAGATGAAAAGTCGATTACCTTCTTGAGTCAAGTCATAGCGCCACACCAGGAGAAGTAAGTGTATGTAGTTATGAAGTCCTTGAATAAATTTTGACATTTCATTTCGCAGAGCAAGATAGTCATCTATGTCATACATCTAGATGTCAAAATTTTCATTCTTCAAGGAGAATTAGGTGACAATAGAGCAGGTTGGGTCTCAAAGATTTAGGAATATGATGTGGAGATCCGATCGACTAAGTTGGTTCATGGATGACCTCTCTACAAAAATCTAGCCAAAAGTGTGGCTTCTGGATCACTGAATTTAGTTCAGAATGAAGAGATTAGTGAAAGCAATTTTGCAAATTGAGCTACAAGTGATTGTGATTGGATAGAGGACCTCATCAAATTATTTACCTCTGGGAAATTTCCATCACATATTGATGCTTCACAACTTCGAAGATTCATACTGTAAGTGCTTAAGTATATCCTATTGCCAAGTGGGTTGTTCCATAAGAATATAGACAGAGTACTCCTTAGATGTGTGAAGGAGTTAGAGAAGAAAAAAATCTTGGAGGAATTCCACTCTGGCTTATCTAGTGGATATTATGCAGGAAGGCCTATGGCCTTGAAGATCATCCGAGCCGGGTATTTCTGGCCTACTCTTTTTGCAGATGCACATAAGGTGAGCCAAAGTTATGAAAATTGTCAATGGTATGTTGGTAGGAATAGGAAAGCATATTTGCCCTTGCACCCGATTCAAGTGGAAGCACCATTTCAGTAGTGGGGACTAGACTTCATTGGATTTATTGATCCTCATTCCTCTACCAAACACAAATATATCTTGACAGTGACTGATTATTTTACCAGGTGGGTAGAGGCCATCCCAACCAAAAAAGTAGATCAAGCTACAGTTATCTCTTTCCTGGAGGGATTGATTACCCATTTTGGTGTTCTAGATGCCATTGTAATAGATAACGAGACTCCATTCATTGGGGCCAAGATCACCGAATTTGCAAGCAAGTATGGGATTTATCTCAAGATATCCTCCAATTATTACCCACAAGGAAATGACCTGGCCAAATCCACAAACAAAAACTTGTTATGGATCTTAAAAAGGACATTGGGAAACAATAAAATGAGTTGGCACTTATTGTTAAATCAGACTCTATGGGCAGATCAGATATCAATGAAGAAGTCTATTAAAGCCTCTCCTTACTCTTTGGTGTATGGGAAAGAAGCAGTTCTACCCACTCACATCGAGCTACCTGTCCTCCAAATATTGCAGTTGTTCAAATATGAAGATGATGAGTTTGATCCAATGAGTGCGAGGTTGGCTCAGTTGCTACAACTAGAAGAGGAGAGAGAAAAGGTATATCAAGCTTTCACCAAACACACTAAAGTGACGCAGAAGTGGTTTGGAAAGAAGACAATAGAATGCAAGTTTCAAGTGGGAGATTTAGTCCTCAAATGGAATGAGAACAAAGCCAAGCCAGGGAAGCACCACAAGTTTGATGTAATCTAGGAAGGTCCATTTTAGGTTTCTATAGTGAATTCGATGAACGCATATTATCTTCAAGATATGGATGGTTGGGATCTTCTAATTCTAGTTAACGGTCTTCATCTGAAGGCCTATTTTCAATGAGACAATCAAGAGGTACAACTATGTAAATATGTACATATTTCTATCTGCAAGTATTTTTATTGTTCTTTGATATTGCTTTATAAAAAATAAAAAAAAAGGAAAAAGAAAGAGAGGAAAGTAAAAATATGACTCTACAGGAAGACACCAGGCTTTCCTTAAAGAAAACTTTACTTAAAAATTGCTCACTTGGAGAAAATCAATTTTACCCTAAGGACATGTTATGATTTTGAGTAGAATTAATGGTTGTGCTGGAAAGTTTTAACAGGTATAAAAGCTTCGAAGTTTAAAAGGTTGCTTTTCTTTACAAATATTCAAGTTTAAAAAGGAAAATGTTCTAGAGAAGGCATTCGGAGACACCTAGCGAAAGTATTGGCACTGACAAGCAAAGTGCCTTAGTTGAAAAATCAAAGCATGGGGCTTAATTTCATAATTGTAAAATGCAACAAACTGAAAGTGCTTTCACCCCAAGGAAAGGGCGAAAGCTCCATTCACCTCCCAGTGGGGCGAACGTATTCGAAGATAAGAGAAGTTATATGAAAAGCACCGAAGTTCGTAATTAAAAAATCAAAAGTCCTTTCACCAAAAAAAGAGGGTGAAAGCTCCTATTTTCCTCCTAGTGAGGTGAACACATGTACATCCCAAGGTCGATGGGGATCCCAAACGTAGTCACAAATTCAAATTTGATCAATGACGCTTTCACCTTGTGTGATGGACAAAACTCCCATTCACCTCTCATAGGGGTGAAACAATATATGAGGATTTTTTAAGATGTAGAGGGTGTGCTTTGGCTTTTCGGGCGACTACGCATACAAAGAATTTCGTCAAATATTTTAATTGGGGCAAAAGCATATCAATCCAAGTGCTACAAATATGTTCAAAGAGTTTGGAAAAGCACTATGGCATTTTTGATGAATGCATTAAAAGTGGAATGAAGAAAAATCTTTTGGGAAAAAAATCAAGGATTAAATTTTAAAAATTGATTTTCTTTTCTTAGTATGGTGAAAATAAAGAATAGAAAGATCAAAAAGAGAAAAGCCCTAAAATCAGGGGAGTTTTTTAAGAAAATCCATGCTTTTCCTAAATAAGGGGTGAAAGAGAAAAGCTTGAAATTATTTTAAAAGGAGAACATTCACCATGAAATCAAATCAAGCAAGTTGAAGACATTTTCGGAGTGAAAGGAGAAGAGACCGAGCGCACCCCAAAAGTGTTTTCACCCCTCCATTGCTTTTTTGGAAGAATGATGATTTTTCAAGTGCAATCAAATTTTTAAGAGCACCCTCTCAAAGCGATTTTGCCCTCCGACACGTGGTAAATTTTGAAAGGTGTGCATGCACGTTAATGACACATTTTTAGAGCATTCGATTTAAAAATGTGCACCTAGATTTGCATTGGGAGGCAATTTGTCATTCTCAAGGAACAAAATCTCACACTGGTAGAAGTAGAAGTGCTCATTGGTTCGTAAGTGATGAATTTTATTTTTCGAGGTAGTTTGAGTAGTCAAGGTACGTCGTTCGAAGTTTTACACAGTAGAAGGGCATATTTTTTAAGAAGGATTTCATGGTGAATTTAAAAATTAGTTGCTATCATAGTATTGGGAATAGTGCCTACCAATGGAAGCAAAGCACAACTCCTCCCGAATCCACCAGGAAAATTTATTGCATTTACTGTGGTAGTTGGAGCGTGTTCTATAAATAGAGCACAAGTAAATTCGCTCAAAGATTATAATTTTAAAAATTTCCATCGATGTATTTTCAAGTTTTTGTTGTAGAAGTTGCAGAGCGCTTTCAGAGTTGTCAAGGTTTGCACAATGGGTAAGAAAAGAAAAGAGGTGAAAGAAACTGCAGAGCCTAAATAGTCAAAAAAGAAAGCAGAAGGTGGGTCGAAATCCAAGAAGACCCATAGAAATGAGAATGTAGATTTGGACCCATACTCTGACACTATGGTAGAGGTCGGAGACTATGTGATTACCAACAAGGGTATGGTAAAGCTTCAACAAGATGTAGAATTTGTAGTAAATAAAGGATTGACGATAGAGAGCCCTTTGACTATGTCATTTCATGCATAGTTATTTTGGTATTTGTGTACACCCATACACCCTTGCCCGGAGCTAGTAAAATTAATTGCTAGATTTTATAATCTAGTTACCAGGGCTGTTCGGAAAGCCAATGGGGAGGTGCTTTTCTCTATCTCCATCGCTGAAGTGAGGGAAGCATTTTCCTATGGGTTAAAACCCCCATCTGATATGATTTTCAAGAAGTTGCACATCAATGAGAAAGAAGAAATATATGTTTCTACGGTGATAATGCGCCAGTTTATGGAAACGCAATTGATCAAGGAGCCACAGTTAGGGCAACTACCGAATCTACCAAAATATTTATCAGAATTCAAGAGCCCCAACTTATTTTCTATGTTGGCATGGGTGGCTAGCCTTTCTATAGATTCTATAGTTCACAAGTGGCAAGCGGTGCTTGTACAATGTATATCTCAAGTGGAGTTTTACGCTCCAAGGGCCATGAGAAGGGACACAAATCCAATTTATTTTGATTGGGCCGATTTCATATATCAAAAAATGCATGTTCAGTTGGAGAAGTTGAATACCAGAGAGGAGACTTCATTCAAGCATACCTCCTTCCTTATTTGGTATTTCTTCTTTCACTTGCACCAACATTTTTCATTCATTGTAGTAAAACAAGTTGATGAAAAGGATGAATTATTGCCTGTTTATATGTGGACTCCTACTCTGTCAAGGAGGGAGTCATACTATAGTTTTAACCACCTATTTTTGGGGCCCGCAATTGAGTTGATTTGTGGTAAAAGTGAAAGAGTACCATGGGAAATGAAGGAGGCGATTGTCACAGTCGAGAAGGGTGACATATTTTTGTTGACTCAAGGTGTGGTTGTAAGAATTTATGGCTTCATGGGTAAGCCATTCCTACTCCCATACTTCACCACCAAGCATGTTTTTGCCATGGATGTGGTGCGCTAGACATATTATACCAATGATGTGTATGGAGTAGGGTGCAGCAAGAGAACGACTTGCACCAGGCCGTTCAAGTTTGGTAGCATAGAGGTGAACCAGGTTGGACAAAATAGGCTACTCATAGAGGCACTTCAAGACCTGGGTTTGATAGAGCTATTGCAATGGTGGAGGTATGACCCATTGGGTAAATTTTTAGAAATAATCAAGGCCAAGACTTTTCATTGTTGTCCATGGCCCGACATCCAGGAAAGGCAAAACAATTTTGATGGGCATGATTTAGAGTGGCACATTGAAGATATGATGTTGCTTCCATGGCATGAATTTTACAAGCAAGAGGATGAGTATAATCTGGTAGTGCATAGAGATCACATTCCTCCATCAAGACTATTTGGCCAAATGAAGGAATAGTTGCCCGCATGGACCGAAGAGAAAATTATGAATTGGTGGATAATGCGGGTCCATCGAGGAAAAATTGCATCACCCTATGGGTTGAAGATGGATGGGGCATTTTCGGAGGTGTATGATGAATTTGTAAACATCTATCAACCCATCACTTTCACCAAAGTCATACCCCAAATTTTTCAACATTCTAATAGTGGAGAAAGCATGGTGAAAGCAGAGCGCCCAACAGCTGAGGAAGAGACACTTGAGGAAGAAGAACAACAATATGTGTTTCAACGAAGGTCATAGTGGGTAAAGCAAAAAATAGATGAGGTGCCTTTGTTGGAGAAGTAAACTATTCGAGAGGCACTTCCATTCTCAAAAGTTATGAAGAGGCCAAGAACTGGTGCTACTTCTTCATCTACTATTGCAGTTTTGACTGTTGTAGTTTCTATAGTTACAGTTGATGCAACAACTGTTAATCCTCCTCTACTAGTGTTGGTTTCTCTAGATAGTGTTGCCCAAATGTTTCCATTAATTCACAAGTAGCCAGAGGACCAATGGGTGGAAATTATTAACCTCGAAGTGGAAGCAGAAGAGCAATAAGAAGAATTTATTACGCAACCACCTCCATCACTAGGACACATGGCGCTCACGCCCGAAGGTACATTTTTCTTACCCTTTTCTTCTACTTCGGAGCAAGTAGTGACTGTTAGTTCATTTCCATCAGTCCCTACTTCTTTTGCCCCTCCATTTGGTATGCCTTCCATGTCCATTTCACTCCCTTCCTCTCACCCATAAGTCACTACTACTCCTTCTCTTCCCCTCTCTTCAGCCTCCCTTTCTTTTAGTTCATTTGCATCAGGATTGAATCCATTTTTGCATCCTTCCCCTTCCATTTCTATCACCACTTCCACTATCACTGTAAGTATGCAAGCTCCTCCAAGAGTGAGCATAACTACAGCTAAACCAGGTTCTTCCATCCACTCTATTATTTTGATCCCCCCTCTTATATTTGTCTCCTCTTCTTCCTTTGAGCCAGATCATGCACAAATCTTAGTTCCTTTCACACCATTTTTGGAGATGCAGGCACTACCTGAAATCGAGGTGATGCCCAAGAAGCCCGATGTGGAAAATATTAATCGAGCACACCTCAGTTCATCATAATGGTTGAAGAGCCATAGAAGAAAAGAGGCCCTTGCTCCAGCTAGACCTCTCAAGAAATTCACCTTTTGATCCAATTGCCATGGAGGCCCACACAACTAAGATCATTCCCCTAGTCCAGAATCCATGAGGAGAGATGACACCGAGCGATTACGCTTATGAGACCATGATGGAGGACCTGACAAGGATTGATCCAACTAAGAAAATGGGGAATATACAGGTTGATATGAGTTCAGTTTATCTACATGGTGAGTATTATAAGCAAATATATTATGATACCGAAACAAAAATTACCGATCTTCAAGATGCCTTGGCAGAAAGTAGAGCGTGACATAAGAATATGGTGATGGAAATTGAATATTTGCATCAGTAGGAAGGGGCACATCAAAAGGAAAAGGATGCAACGATGTAGCAAATGCAAGCACTGAAGGTGCAACTTGAATCCATACAGAATCAACTGGTAGAAAATGCCACACAAGTTGTAGGTTTCTCTCATAAAATAGTTAAGGAGGCCCACCTTCGGTTGGCTCAAAGCTATGAGAAGTTGGTAGCCAGAGCAGTCTAGGTTTTGCAGTATCTCTATGAGGCTCGGATTCAAATTTAGTTGAGCCAATAGATAATAGACAATATTGAGGAGATGTTGGAGCCTCATCTGGAGATGGCTATGAAAATTCAAGCCTTGGCTCAATCAAATATGCACATTCACCCCATGAGTGAGATGGACCGAGCTTGGTCAACCACCAAATTCACGCTGTGTAGTTACTTCCAGAGGTTGGATCTGGTAAGAGAAGGCAGAAAGCTTCTCAACACAATGGAGTGGGAGCATACTATTTCAATGTTTCATTTTGATGCTCTCATCGATATGGGATTTCCAGATTTTACCAATGAATGGGGTGAGCCTCTACCAAAGGAGTAGTTAGAAGTGGTATGGAAAAATTTTGTGGAGGACACATCCAAAATTGACAAGTGGGAGGAGCCCATTACAGAGGAACAGGTGTTGCCGCTTATGAAGAAGTTCACCCGTATGGAGCTATCCTTGTTCGAGTTGGCCCAATGAGCTAAGCGCCTTAGCCTGGAGGATGTTGAACACTTGTGGTATATCTATGAATCACTTAGTGTTCCCTCCATGTTCACCACGCATGCTTGGGTAGATATAGTGATAGTTTATGAGATCACCTACGAAATTTTGAAGGAGCAAGAAGAGCAGGTTGCAACAGAATAGGAAGTAGTGGAGCAAGCAGTAGTAGTAGCAGAATAAGTAGAAGTAATGTGAATAGCATTAGAGGTAGAGGTGTCTGAAAAGGTAGTAGTTGAGCAGGTGTAGAAAGAAGCATCCAAACCAGAAGCATCAACCAAAGCTATTGGTAAGAAGACCCAATAAGGAGCCCAATGGATAAAGGCCTGGGATCACTTGCATCCATGCGAGCTGGATACCCCTTGAGCTACCAGAAATGTTGGCACTTTTGATATTATGCCACATTAAAATTTTTATGGAGTTTTGAATGATTTTTATTGTAAAAGTAGAAAATATGCTTAATTAAATTTTGTAGTATATCCTATAATATATTGTAGTTTGTTCTGATATGTTGATATCCTTTTTTTGTTTGAAAATAATGGATGTTATAAGGTAAAATGGTTGGGAAAATTAGTTGGTGAGATTAGTTGAAATCACCTAAAGATATTTGCAAAAAATGGTGCCCGAGGACTAAGTGCATATAAAATGTAGAGGCCTTACTAAGGGTTAAAATCACATTCACCTCAAAATATGGGTGAAGGGCCCATTCACCTCACTCTAGGTTGAACGTGGAAATTTAAAGGTGAAAAGGAAGTGTTAAGATGGCAAGGCACTTTCACCCCAAGTGAGGGGTGAAAGTCCCTTTCACCCCTCCTAGGGGTGAAAGCACATTTAAATGGTTAAGTTTGAAGTGGGCCCAAGGATAAAATGTGATGACAATATTAAGAAATGCATTTGCCCCAAAATTGGGGTGAAAGCATCGTTCCCCCTCTGGGGTGAACGTCTTCAAAATTTTAAAGTAATGCACCCATCTAATGCGTTGACTAGTCAAAGGCACTGTCGCCCCAGTGGAGGGGTGAAATTCCCATTTGTCCCTCCCTGGGGTGAAAGCATAGCAAAATGATGAGTTTAGGTGCCAAAATAATTTTTGAAAAGTCAAAGCTTCATTCGCCCCAAAAGAGGGGCGAAGACACCTTTCGCCCTCTCTTTGGGTGAATGCACATAAAGGGTGAAGCTACATGAAGATGGCCTCACCAATGTGTCAAGGACTTTGATTTCATTTTGGGAAAATATTAAAGGAATAGGCATTGACAAGTCAAGGTTACGTTAACCCAAGGTGAAGTGTGATCAAGCCTTTCACCTCTTTTTGGGTGAACGTATATTGTAAAAGCTAAAAAAAAAAGGAGAGTTTCCAAAGGAGGTCACTAGTAGTGCTTTCATCCCAGATAAGGGGTGAAACTCCCATTCGCCCCTCTCTGGGGTGAAGCAATATAATAATGGATAAAAACATCAGAGTAAAATGAAAATATTAAAAGGTGTTTTAGCCAAAGGAGATTGCTGCTCTGACAAATGAATAAGTAAATTGAGCTATAAATTATGTATTCAACAAAAACATATGGAGCAATGCAAAGTATGACTCGGAGGTACAGATTTAGCAAAATTATTAAAATTACTGTTGTAGGGGTGCCCTCTTCACTAGGAAGCATGAATGAGGAAGAATGATGCAGGTTGAAGGAGACACATTCACTCATTGCTTGGTTTCAGGTGAATTCTATTTTTGGCGTCAACAAAGGTTTTCAAAGGCGCTCAGTTTGGGTGAATGAAGTGAATTTAATGATTAGGGCAAGTAGTAACTAAATTTATTGATTTCAAGAAAAAAGAGCTGCAACATTAAATCACAAGGCAATTTTTATGAATTCAAGATATTCTAAATACGAGTTAATTTCTGAGGTGTAGCAGATGTACCGAGTCATTGACCACCTTTGTAGTTTTCCATGCATCGACACCCAAATGTACTGATTTCTTGGAGGTCTTTCCTTAAAATTTGGATCGCTGTTTCAAAAGATGGATTTTCAAGATTTCCAAGGAGGAATTTCTTCACCATGGTTCCTGATCTGTAAACATTTTTTCATATGTGCATTAAATGATAGAGGTGAAATTCCTCTATAAATACTACTCATTTTCCATTGTAAAAAGGAGGATAGACACTCTACAAAAAAACTATTCAAGTTTTCTACGTAAATAGAAGAAGTTGTGGCTTCTGATTTTGCAAGCAGTCTCTATGTGTGATTTCTTTTTGTTCAAGCATTTCTATTTTATATTCATGTTTGCTATCTGTTGTTAAGTTCAAATTCTGCACCTAGATTTGGGCATTTTTGGTGTAAGTGTGAGTACTGGAATACGATTCTAGAAGTTGTCTCCATGGAAATGTAAGTGAATTCTCTTGCCTCCTTTTCTATTTTATGTTGTTATAACACTTGGTTGGAATTCCTACTGCTAGTCTATCCCCAATCCTACATCTTTGGCCTGTGGCTATATTTCCCATTTCTTTCCATTATTTCCAATTTCTTTCTTGCAACTCTAAACTTAAACCGATGTAGGATTAGTAAGGGAGCCAACCCTCTCTAGAGATTGGCATGAAGGACATTTTTTTCCTCCGACCTTTCAATATTGGTCGTGTCTAGGGTGCACAAATGCATATTTTGTATTTTAGGTAGATATTTGACCAAAATTTCCTTCTATAACATACTCCCTAATCAAGACATAATCTAGCCTTCTTTTGTTGTCTACTTCTTGAGCTAATTCTTCAACATATGGTAGGACATTCTCCCAATAAAGCTTCTCATGGATGAAAGTATCCAATTTCTATAATTTTTCCCTACAATCATAACTTTACCCATCTATAGTTGAAATCTATTTGCTGCCAATATGGCTATATTCTTCTTTATATTTCAGAATTTTTAGTTACATTTATAATTTATACTAAGTCTTTAAGTATCTTTGGCAAAGCTTTTAATTCCAATTTCATATATTTGATCGGTCCTTATTTGTATCATTTGAAAAATCCAGCACTGTCAAACTACTTATGATCCTGAGACATTTTCCCTTATAACTTGCTAAATTTAACATGTAGTTTCTAGTTTGCAACTTGCATCTAATCTCTTTCAGATTGTAGTTTTTCTATCTCAGCAATCAATGCCCAATTTATTTGATATAAATTCTTCACTAATGTCACTTGAGTTTTAGCATATATCAAAGGATCTTCTTGATACCAAATAGAGGCCACTTGAGTAGTGGGATCTATCTACATTGATGTTATCTTCTCCATGGGTATTGATGCTTCTATTGTCATCAAGGGCTCAGCTGAAGCTTGAGATTCACTAGTCCCCAATCCCTTCATCGTGTACTGTATTTTTTTGGGATCTTTCCCCTGCTCCATTTCATGAATATGTTCTTCTTCATTGGAATAAAAATTATAGCTTCTTACCTTCTTGTAAGAGTGAAACTCTTGGATTGTGTAGTGCCCTCAATTATGGGCCTTTTATGCTCTAGAGAGGTGGTTGGATCTTTAGCTGCCAATTTGTATTCTTGGAATATATTTCCCATTCCTCCACCCATAATGATTCTTCTTTGCATGATTTTAGAAAATAAAATTTCCTCTCAATTGACTATTATTGATATGGGTTTGATTTTTGGCAAATTTGTAGTTGACTCGGGCTTTTTCCTGGGGTCCATTATTGTTTGTACCATTTCTAAAATCATTGGCTGGGATGTTTCAGAATAAAATGTGACTACTTATTTTCCTTTACTTATGCCTTCAAAATTGGTTGCAAGTAGTTCTATTGAAGGTGCTTCTAATTGTTCCATAGCAATATCTAAAACTTTCATAACTACCTCAACATGCTCAAGCTCCTATTTTATGATCTTCAATATTGGATCTTGTAGCTCTTCAATGTAGATAGGAAGAATCAATGGTGCAAAAGTTTCCATCGATTCTTATCTTAGTGTGATCAATTATGTAGAGTAGTTAGTGTCCAACCACTCTAATCTGAGTGTGATCCCTTTAGTTTGCATATTTTCTCCATAGATTAGCCAACGACTCTCTTATTGCTATGACTACCAGTAACTTATCTTCAAATTCATCTTTTTGGTGTGTGACCATGGAAGAAGTCACATTTTCAACTACATTATTTTTATAATATTCAAAATTATCATAGGGTCACCAAGTAATTTTTGAGAATCCAAACATATCCATCTTTTCCAAAGCATCAATCAAAAATATATTTTTCTTTGTATGTGTAGAACCCCATTCTATAAGGAAAAGCTATCCAAGGGAACTTTAATTTATGCTTGGAAACTCTCATCTTAGTTTCCTCAACTATCTAAATTATAATTTCTAGAACTACAATTGACATTGGGAAGTATGTTGGTAGTGCTTTAGGAGGTATTTTAGCTCCATAGATTCTAATAAAAGTGAAATTTTATATGATAAAATAATCTCCTACCAATTTTTTTGTCAAGAATGTGGCTAACCCTTTGCTCATTCTATTTGGTTTATAGTCGCAGAGCCTCTCATGAATCTCTGAGAGGAAGTCACTGATAAACTGGGTATGGCTGGACCAACCCTCGTGTATCCATGGAAGTCTATATTGGACTATTTATTCATAAGCACCACTCCACTTATCGATCAAGGGTTTGTTCATATGTACCATAATCAAGTGAATAAGGAAAGAATAATTTGAAAATTGGGGTATCATTTATTTCTTTTGGGTGATAGCTTTCTATAATGTTACAATATCTTTATCCATTGTATCACTTAATTCTTACTCCCATATATACATAGTAGGTGGATTCCTTCTATTGCATTTGCTCACTAAATATAGTACTTATCTAACTACCCAATTGAAATCTCGTTCTCCCATTATTATGTTTATCATATCAGTATAATCTCTAACCCAAGGGTGTAATTTTGATTTATGATTTGTGAAGATATATGATACTTGTGTACTATTATTAAAAAATCTAGGATAAAAAGAAGTACCGACAAAGTGGTAGGATTGAATTTCTTGTACCTATCTATCTAGAGGCATCGTAGCTTTGTTCATCCCAAATAGCTTTGCAATATTCTTAGGAGTAATCTTGAAAGTTAACCAGTTGGCGGTCTTTAAATGATCTAGACTAAGAATCATATGCCACATCAAGTCATGACAGGAGGTCTAAAAAAAAATACATCCTAGGGTATATTAATTTTTCTAAATTGTAGGTCCACTACTTATAGTAAGAGATTTTTAAATCTGTCTCTCCATGCTCTATCGAACAAACTCATTAAAAACCAGGTGTGGTGACTATAAGCATCCTTTATCTCTTCATAGGTAAATATTACCTACTCTTATATCTGCCATTGCTGCTAAGGAGTAATTTTTGAACTAGGCCATGACTGTTTTGCAAGTGCTTCTATTTCAATAGTGGCTACCTTTCCTTTCATCTCCTGATAAAGGAAACCGTTAGTGAGTTCTTCAATATTTACTATAACTAAAGGAATGGGATATTTTTGGGTTGAGCTAGAGGAGGCCATGGTTGTATTCCATGCTTCTTTTCCTGCTACTATAGTGCACTATAATTTTTTCATGCCTTCACCTTTCACTATAAGTGTTTACTATAAGTGAACTTGGAAGATTTTAGCATATGTAAATAGTAATTCTGAGCGTATGGGATTTTAACAATCTTAGCCAGATTTATTTAAATTGTGTAATATATTTCTACCATGTTTCATCCATATCTTCACTAGCAACTCCTTTTAACGGTCATGGTGGCCCCATTAAGCTTGATGATTGGCCTATGAGTTGTGTTTGTACATGAAACTAGGTAATAGGCTACTTTTTGTAGATCTCCTTCTAAACTATTTATTAGGATTTGGCACACACACCATTTTAAATATCAACTTTGGACCCATCTATTGCAGGTTTTAGTTTAAAAGAAAATAAATTTTTATTTTAAAATCACTTACAAATCTTCCCACAGGGTACAAGTTCTTCATCTTGATCTTTGAGAAATCTAAGTCATTCGTCTATCTCCCTGAAGTCACATGTGCCATCCATCTCGAGCATGTGCAATTTAATACTGATGGATTAAGTACTTTTTATTCAATTATGTGCCCTTAATTCTTAAACTTAGAGTGATGGAATGTGGTGTTTGACAATGTTGGGATTCTATGGAATGATAACAGAGAAAAGCATTATAAAAAGAAGCCATGGATTTATGTTAGGGTGGCATTGAAATTAAAATTTGGGGTATTAACACATTAAATTTGGCCCACTTAAAATGCCTTTATTAAATGTGAACCTTAAGATTCAATATCAATGCAAAAATTTCTTTTACTGACCTCTAACCAATGGGATGTGGTCGGATGACATAGCTAACCAATGGGATTTCATCGGTTGGGACATTTGACCAATGACTTACATAAAAATATGACTAGCTAAGGATTTCAATGGGTAACATATGTGAAGTTTAGACTAAGAAAATAGGAAAAAAATCTTAATGTGTGCTCGACCCTTGGAAACTTTAGAAAAATAAAAATTTGCTTGTTTTATCCCTCGATTAATGGGATATCGTCGGGTGAGAAGGCCGACCAACGGTATGAGAGCGAGCTACACAACCAACCATAGGATTATAACCAAGGTAATTTTGACTTTGATGGCTTATTAAAACTTTGGAACAAATCTTAGTCTTTCAAATCATGTGACATTAAAAAAATGGGCGACTGAAACCTTAACACAATTTGAGTGAATTTTTTTTTTTTCTTGGACCAATACGATGTTGTCGGATGAGATAGCCATCCAAAAAGATACAATTGGGATTCATGACCGATCGATAAGTGCTTTAGTACATTTTTTATTAGTGAAGCAACATGGGGGTAAAAGAGGGGGTCTTTTTAGAGGCATACAATATTAAATGTGCTCAAAATAATCTCGCCAATGGGATACGATCAGGTATCACAACTAACCAATGGGATGTGATTGAGATGATTTCCACTATGTAAACCCTTAGGACTGAGGAAATATTAAAAATTTCCTTTTATGGCCTCTGGCCAATGAGGTTACATCGATCGAGATAATCGACCAATGATAGACCATCGGGTAACACAGCCGACCAATAGATCACAACAAATCCAAGTTTGACTTTTCAAAGGAAAAAATAAGCATTAGGTACTTAACAATTGTGAAGGATAATATTTCATGTCGATGACATCTTTGATGGTTTTTAGTACATAATAATAAATTACAGCCAATGGGAAGTGAGTGGTTAATATATCCGATCAATGGGGTGTAAATGGGATGGTATGCCTAACTTAGACAAGTTATTTGTTGGCAAAAAGACTTTGTATCATAAAGAGGGAAATATTTATTATGTATTCAAGACCCTCAAATTTTAGTTTAATGTATGCCTTTGATGGCCATGGTTTTTGATTATTTTTCTTAGACCAATGGAATGTCACCGAGCGATGTAGCCGACCAATGGGATATCGTCAGGTGTGGTAGCCAACCAATGGGATAAGAACAAATAGAATGGTCAAGTAAAAGGATTTAAATGGGAAATTTAGGTATTGTAAAGGGGAAATTTTATGTAGTAGGATCTCTCAACAACCTTAGGAAGGGGAAACACTTTCATCATGGAGTCGATCCTTGGGAACTTTAGAAAGGTGAAAAATTGTTGGTTTTAACCCTCAACAAATGGGGTATGCACTCTCTATACAACCTCCTAATAGGATACGAGTGGACATGATAGCTGACCAATGGGATTTAACAAAGGGACTTAGGTAATATTTGAAGGCCTAGAATCTTAAGGATTTTGCATTGTATGGAGTTTATACCTAATGGGGGTGATCGGGGAACACATTTGAGCCAATAGGATGCACTCGACCAAGACAATCAACCAATGAGATGAGGTGGGATGATACACCCAATTTAAAAAAAATTGGTGTTATACGACTTAGGGAAAGGATTTTTTTGAAAATATGAGACTTTAACCTTGGACTTTAAGAACAATGAGGTTTATGATTTATTTTTTGGGCCAAACATAGGTGCAAATGGGTAAGATAAAATATTTTATGGAAATAAGGTGTAATGAAGGGGGGATAATGGAATTTAAATGGGATTTTAGTGAAGGTTAATGCATGGGTCAAATGAAAGCTTTATAAAATAATCAATGAAATGAATGGATTTATGAAAAATAAAAAATAGGAGGGGGAATGACACCTTAGTGGTAATGGATGGAATGTGAAGGTTTAAGGAAAAATGAATAATGAATGAATGAATTTGTGAAGGAGATCCTTTCAACATTTGATTTTCCTTTTGTAACCAACATTATGCTAACCTAAACCTCATTATAACACTAAATACTTCTTGGACTAAGGTAAATTTCCCATGATATTGCAATTCTTAAAATGACCACTACACCCTAAGCTCACCTAGACATTAAACTTTTAAATTTTTCTAAAAAATTGAGGTATAGACTATTTTGTTATTATGGAGTACAATACTGGATCTGACTAGGACAAGAGGAAAGTTTGATCTTCAAGGATTAAAAATTTCTCCTGAGAACCCTATAATATTCGGTTGACCATATGACAAAACATTGATTTTATAAGTGTAATTTACATGTTCACTGTAATAGACCCTATTCAATCACCTAATACTAACAAACATAACAAAACTCTTAATCACCTAGAACTTGAAATAAGAAAAAAAGAAAAATTCTAATCACCTACTAGTCAAATTCTTTTTAATCTCAAAGGGTTTTGGATGGTTGCCAAGCTATGAATATCAAGCTGTAAACACCAAGAGTTTTGGACGAATTCCTTGAATGATAAAAACTTCCCCCATTAGGGAAAAATGGTGAAATTAGGGATCCATATGGAAGGGCTAGGGATCTAATAAATTTTGATCGATGTGTATAAAAGGGAACGACAGATGCAAAAAAAGTTCTACATGTAGGATCAGGAAAGGATTCTTGGGTATCAATTCTCAAAGGAAGAAAGGAAGCAATTCAAGGATAAGTTGGTATAGAGATATCTCATGAAAATGGAAAGGTATATATTGTTGACTCCCTAATCAAAAAAATATTGAGGGATAATGAGTTTAGCATGGTAGGCAAATTTCTAGGGCCTAGACCAAATTTGGATGTGCTTAGAAGATGGATTCATTATAAAATTCAAACAAAGGGTTCAATGAATGTTATTGGTCTGTCAAAGGGATACTTCTTAATCTAGTTTAATATTGACGAGGATCTGGTGGCAACTTTATCATGAGGTCCATTTTTTTGGGAAACGACCAGTTTTCCTAAAATGTTGGCATCACGGCTTTAACCCTCAAAAGGAAGAATTTTGTTTTATTCCCATCTGGATTAGGTTGCCAGATCTGCCTATAGAATATTGGTATGATCAAAATATTAAGGGTCTAGCAGCACAAATCGGATAGTTTATAACCATGGATCCACCCACCCGTAATAAAACAAGAATATTGTGTGTAAGAGTTTGTGTTAATGTGAAGCTAGAACAAGACAAAGTGGAAAAAGTGAGTATCAAATCAATGCTTGGAGAATGGGAACAAAAAGTTGAATATGAAAATTTTCCAGTATATTGTAAGCAATGTAAAGTGTTTGGAAATGTTGAGGGGAAATGTCATCTACAAATACAAACCAATTTTACTAAAAAGTGGCAACAAAGGAGAATCAAATAAACCAGAGGACCACAAACATGGAAAAGGAAACTTCTAACCCACAATAAAGGGTACAAGAAAAGGAACAATATCATGAAATTTACCAGGAGGTAAATGAAGAGGCAAAAAGTAAAATTAGTAATGGATGTTCTATACAGTACAAGGAAGAACATCAGAATCCTAACAAGACAATGGAGTATGCAAGTAAATGCACAGAGCTAAACCAACAAGTAGATGAAGAACATAATGAGAAACAAAACTTGAGTGGTTTTGGAAATAACACTAATCAACAAGAGAATAGTATCAATCAAGAAAAATAAAATAATTATGAAGATGGTAACCATAATATGAAAATAAATATGATTGAAAATCATATAAATCTAGATACCAAGACATAGCAACAAAATGTGATTGCGATCAACACAGAGAATGCATACATTAATTTGGAAGTTGAATAAGACATATTAGTAGATGATTCTAAAATGGTAGAGGATACCCCATCCACTCAAATGGACTCAGAACATTAGAAGGATCAGATTGAAGGATTTTGGAGGTTTAAAATCAAAGAAATAGAGGGATGGCAAGGATTAGATCAATTTTTAAGTTCAAGAAACAAAACTAAACAATTTGAGGAACATAAGGATCTAAACATAATAGAAAACTCAAAGCAGTCTAAAGAGGGTATGCAAACAAGATTCAGCAAAAGACTAGATTTGGGTAAAATAACTCAATTAGCATTAGAAGAATCTCTGAAAGGATGTAATCAAATGGGAGAGAATGATCCTCCTGGAAAATATATAAAAAATACAAATAATACATGTAATTATGGGAAAAGAAAGCAAGGAAGACCCCCCAAACAAGAAGAAAAAAAAGTACCAAAGAACAAGGGACAAGAGTTAGATCCAAATGAAGAATGGATGAGTAAGGGTAAAAGCCCATAAAAAAAATCCAAAAATAAAAATCCTTTCTTGGAATGTGCAAGGGCTAAATTCCCCTAGGAAAAGAAGAATTGTTAGATATCTACTCATGGAAGTAAAACATAATATTGTTTGTCTTCAAGAATCTAAAATTGACACAAAAAAACTTGACATTATTTAGAAAGAGGTTTGGCCGAATGCTGAATGGATCATAAGCCTAACACAAGGTACTGCTGGAGGTATTTCCATATTTTGGGAAATAATGAATTTTGAGGGTACTTTAATTGTTCAAGAAGAGAGATTTTAAATAGTCAAATTGAAGAATAAAAACACTAATTTTTTTTGGGTAATGATAGGGTTTTATGCTCAAAATGATGATCGTGAGAGATTCAGTTTGTGGAATAAGCTATATTTTTAGAGGAGTCTCTTCATTAATTTGCATTGGATGGTTTTGGGTGACTTCAATACAGTCTTAATAACATAGGACAAAAGTGGAGGGAGGATTAACATCACTCAAGGTATGCAAGATTTTAATGATTTTATTCAGAATAATAAGTTGATTGACCTATATATGTGTAAAGGTAAGTTTACATGGATAAAAAGAAGGATGGAAGATAATCACATTAAAATGTTCCTAGATAGAGTTCTTATTTCTAATAATTTTCTAAGTATAAACAATATTCATATACTTACATGTATGCCCAAAATAGGATCAGATCACAATCCCCTTTTGCTGGATATGGAAAAGGAGGGGAAGCAAGAAGGAGCACCCTTTGGATATGATATCATGTGGAATATGCAACCAAAAATTACAAATAAAATTCAATATTGGTGGTAGGAGTAGGTTCAAGAATCAACAAGGTACAAAGTTACCCAAAAATTAAAGAACATCAACTGTCGAATCAAAATTTGGAATAAAGAGGTTTTTGGTAACATCAATTTAAGAAAACATCTTAAAAAGTATATCCAAGATATAGAGTAAACAATGGATATGGAAGGAATAAAAACATAGTGGCATGAAAAGGAAAAACAACTCCTCATATAGTATCATAATACCATTGCCCAAGAGGAAATTCATTGGAAACAGAAATACAGAGTTTTGTGGCTCAAGGAAGGTGATAGAAACACTAAATTATTCCATGTTTCAACTATGATACATAATAAAATCAATAAAATCCTCTACCTTATGGGGTAATATGGTAGAAAATATGAGTATTTAAATGATATTAAAAATCTGGCCATTTCTTTTTTTCATAACCTTATTAGCAAAGAAAAAATAGAGTGCAACATGGAAATAGAAAGCATCATTAACAATGTTCCCAAAGGAGTTAATGATAGCATGAATGAATATCTATGCAAGATAATCTCTAAGGAGGAAATTAAAAGATTTGAGTTCTCTATGGGATCATCCATGGCTTCGGGGCCAAATGGTTTCCCACCAGGTTTTTTCAATATCATTAGGATATTGTTGAAGAAGATGTAGTCAATGCAATCCAAGAAGCCCAAGAATCTGGTAAGCTACTGAAAGAATGGAATAATACCTTCCTTGATCTAATTCCCAAGAAATATGGGGCAGATAAATTATAGGGTTTTATACCAATTATCCTATGTAATACAATTTATAAAAATTTTACTAAAGTTTTGGCCAATCGGTTGAAAAACATCATCCCTTCAATCATTAATGAAGATCAAGGAGGTTATGTGGCAGGTAAGTAGATTACTGAAAGCATCATTGTCATTTTTGAAATAGCACACTCTCTTCAAAGGAGGAAAATTTCAGGCATGTTCCTTAAGTTGGACATGAACAAAGCCTATGATAGGGTTTCATGGTCCTTCGTGGATAAAATAATGGAGCAAATGGGTTTCAGTGAAAATAGAGGGCATGGGTTGGTATGTGTATTTCTAACCCCCACTTTTCAATCTTAATCAATGGACAATCTATTGGGTTCTTTCCTTCTACCATAGGAATCAGGAAGGGAGATCCATTGTCTCCATATCTCTTTATCATTATGGCAGATGCCTTGGGAAGAACTTTGGAAAGAAAGAGAAAGGATGGTAATATCAAAGGTCTAAAAATTCATCCATTGGTGAAGCTTTGTCTCATCAATAGTTTGTGGATGATACTTTCTTTCTAGGGGAAGCTACAAAGGAAGAAGCTTTGGAGTTTAAAAAAGTCCTTGATTCTTATGAAAAAGCTACAGGCCAAAAAATAAATTATGAAAAAAAACAGGATTATATTTTTAAACACGGAGGAAAGTATAAGAGATAAAATAGTTAAAGTGTTAGGTTATAAGGAGGAAAAGTTCCCTATCATCTATATTGGTTTACATTTGTTTATTGGCAATATGAAAGATGAATTTTGAAATCCAATTATTGATAAATTTAATAGGAAACTTCAAGGTTGGAAGGGATCTCTGTTATCCTCTACAAGGAAAGTACAACTCATAAAACACATGCTTCAAAGCCTCCCTATTTATTTCATGTCTTTCCTAAGGATGTCAAGGAAAGTGGAAGAGACTTTAGAAAGACCACAAAAAAAATTCTTATGGTATGGCACTATATGCAAAAAACTTATACATCTGGTAGCCCGGGATACCTGTTGTCAGCATTTACAAAATGGGGATCTTGGTATGAGGAAGTTGAGAGATCTAAATAGATTCCTTATAGCTAAAAATGGTTGGAGGCTTTACATTGGAGTATCAGGTAAATGGGCTAGTATTATCCAAAACAAATACTTGGAGGGTAGAAACAACTTGATCAGTTGTTCCAATCCTCCACGTGGGTCTATTTTCTAGCAAAATATAATCAATAGCAGGAAAGTTTTATGGCAAGGTCTAAAATGGAGAGTAGGCAAGGGAGAAAAAATTAACTTTTAGAAATACCATTGGGTTTAAGAGGAGCCTTTAGCAAACTATAGAAATTTCAAATATATTAAATAACATTTAACCAAAACCTATGGTAATAAAATTAATGGTTACATTCATAGGGTGGGTGATTTTTAGGAGTGGAAAATCATGAGATAAGATATGCAAGGCCTGGGGGGTAAAGATCTATAAAACCTCCTAAGGATTTATTATTTAGGTAGAGATTTAGAGGAGGATCAGATAATTTGGGGAATAAACCAGCAAGGCCAGTACTTGGTGAAGGATGGATATAGAGTCTTGGGCAAAGTAACTTTAGAGAAACTAGAGCTTAAAATAATTTGAAAGCTAAACATCATCTCTAAGGTTGCTATGTTTTTTTTATTGCCATTCTCAATAATATTCTTACAAAAGATAATATGTTCAAAAGAGGTATTGTGGTTCCAACTGTTTGTGTCTTATGTAACAAAATGGATGAGTGTGTGGACCACCTGTTTGGAACTTGTAATTTTTTTTGTGATATCCTAAATATGTTATTGAGAGAAGTTAATATTGCCTGGTTCATTCCATATTCTCTAATCAGGATTTGGGAATAGTGGCACTTAGGAAGCAATACTTTTTTGCAAAAATGTATTCCATGTATCTTTTGGGGGATATGGTTGGAAAGAAACAAACGAGTGTTCAAAAATAAAACCAGAGGAATAATTGGGGTTTATACCAGGATAAAAATAGCCCTATTGGAGGATTGTATTAAAAATATTTTTGGCCAAGAAAATCTTGCAATGATCCTCTTTATAGAAAAAGACATCTTAAATATGGAAAAAATCAATAAGGTGAGACTAGATACTAGATGGGCACATCCCCACAAATACTGGGTAAAAATTAACTTTGACGGAGATGCAAAAGGTAACCTGGATCATGCTAGTGGTGGGGGGCTCATTAGGAATGACAGAGGTCAGGTAGTGGATGCATATGATGAGGATATAGGAATTACCATAAATTACCAATCTGAAGCAAGGGCAATGTTTACAGGTCTCCGAATTGCAATGAATTTGGGTTTTAGGAGAATTGTTCTTGAGGGGGATTCCAAGAATATTATAAATTCCCTTCAAAAATGGGATTTAAATAATTCTAGAATTTTCCAAATAATTACAAATGCGAGGACTATCTTGGGAAACCTAGAATAAAGTCAAGTTAAACATATTTATAGAGAGAGAAACAAAGTTATCGATAAAATGGCAAATATGGCAATTAAATATGAGAATTTCAAGGTCTGGTCATATGCCCCCATGGAGTTGGAAGATATTATAAGAACTGATAATGAATCCAGTAGATAAAGAGGGTAGAGCAAATCAAAGGCACATTAAATTACAATATTGTCAGTAGTTTATTTATCAGTTACGTAAAACATTGAGCACTGCATCAACCAAGTTAAATAGAAGGATAGTGGGAGGAATATTATTTCAGTTTCTCCATCAACATGTTTAGCCCAGGTTTGTTTGTTTTACTAATATAGGGCTATATTGCATTTGTATGATCTTCTCTTGTTTTTTTCTTGTACATATTTTGAGCTATGTGTAAAGGATCGGGGCCCTTCAACCCCCCTTTTTTTATCAGTACCAAAAAAAAATTGAGATAACCAAGACAAAACGAATTTGCTTACCTAATCACCTAAAGGACATGATAGAGACTATTTTTTTTTGCAAGATTCTTTCCTTTTTTAACTTCATTGGTCCTCATGGAGAGAATGAAATTTTTTAAATGTTTGCCATTCACTGGTACGGGTAACCTGTTACCCTCCATGTCTTATAGCTTGTATGTATGTTGACCAAATTTTTGAAAAATCTTGTAAATATCCAACCATTTAGGCTCTAGCTTCCCCTTCTCTCTTGGCCTGTTATTTTTAGGATCCCATTCCAAGATAATATCTCCTTAAAAAGAATGGAATTTCTTTTGCTCTTTTGTTAAATTACTAGACCATTTTATGAGCTTCTTTGATCATCTTCACCAGAGCTTCTCTTCTATCCTCTTCCAATATAATAATCTGATCAAGTCTTCTCTATAGTGGATCTATTTTTTCATGGTCTTGCAATAACAAAGATAATGTAGGTATTTCAACTTGTGGAGGTAGGAGCACCTTTTCTCAAAAAACTATTTTATATGGTGATATTTCGATGGATCTCTTAACTAAGATTTTGTTTGCCCATAAAGCATATTTTAGTTCATTATCCCAACTCCTCTTATTTTTTTCAAGTGATCTCTTGATTCTTGTGATGAGATTTTTATTAGAAGATTCAACAAGACCATTTCCTTGAGGATAATAATTAGCAGAGTGGGATAACTCTATGTTGTATTTTCTGCAAAATTCAACCATTTAATATGAGATAAAATATTTTCCATTATCTATCACCAATTTTTTAGGTACACCAAATATGGTCAAAATGCTTTCTTCTGAAAATTTGATGATCAACTCTATTGTAGAATTCGTTAGTGGAGTAGCCTCAACCCATTTGGTAAAGTAATTAGTGGTAGTTATTATCCACCTATATCCACCTAAGGAACTTGGATTAATTTCACCTATCAAGTCTATTCTCTACTGAGTGAATAGAACTTCAACCACTACAAGCTTTAATGGCATGGAAGATAGTTTCTTCTTGCCATCACAAATTTAGTAATTTTAACATTTTCTAACAAAAATATGTGCATCCTTGAATATAGATGGCCAATAATAGCCAACCCTAATTATGCTATTGATTTTTGCTTTGGGTGCGAAGTGTCATCCACAAAATCTAGTATGAAACTCCTCAATGATCCCAAGTACTTTTTGAAATAGGCACAACAAAAATACTCCATTGGGGTGTCTTCAATATAGCTTATTATCATGAATGTAATATTTTAGGACTTTTTTCTTAAAACTTCTAATTTTACTCTATGATAATCATGTTGGGAATGATAATATCTATAAATATTGGACTACGTCTTTGTACCACTCGTCTTCGTCACTGTTTCTCCAGTTGCTTTGCTTAGAATCACTCACCATGACTATGACATTAATGACTTCACCTTCTTTAATAGCCATAAATTTTTCTAAAAATTATTCTTTGATTTTTTTTATTGCCTTAAATTCAACATCATATTGTTGCAGTTTGACCATCCATTTGGTTGAACCTCCCATAGGCTCATTTTGAGTAAATACATCCTTGACAATGATATAGGAAATTCAAGCGATTACTTTTTTGATCCAAAGATGCCCTTAAAATTTTTTAGAGCTTGTATTAAGGAAAATACCTATTTTTATATCATGGTATACTTTAACTGTGCTCCTTTCATTCCAAAAATCATGAAGGCAATGGGTATTTCATTAGTCTCCTAATATTTCTAAAAGAAGACAACAACAATGGTATATTTTGAAGCAAACAAATAGATATTAAAGTCTTTTGAATAATATAGGCATTTTAGTATAAGAGCTTGCATGATTGCATATTTTATCTTTTGGAAATCCTTTAATTTATACTTTTTCCACTTAATATTCCCACATTTCTTTATCATATCATTAATAGGTTTTGAAATCTGAGCAAATTTTGGGAAAAACCTTCGAACAAAATTAATTTTTCCAAAAAATGACCTTACACCCTTTAAGTTCTCTGGGGGATTGATTTTAGTGAAAGCCTCAATCCTCCATGGATTAATGTTGATTCCTTATTTAGATACCATGTGTCCCAGTAGCTTACCTTGAGTGGCTCTAAAAATACACTTTTTGGAATTTAAGGAAATACCAAACTCCTTACACCTTTTAAAAACTTGGGATAAATGTGTAAAATGGTCTCCTAGGTTTTTAGAAAATATTGTTATATCATCTAAGTAGACCACCACTATTTTGAACATAAGCCCTTTAAAGGTAAAATCCATTGCTCTTTGAAAAGTTGCACCAAAATTCATAAGCCCAAATGGTATCCTCAAATATTCAAATGTGCCCCACGATGTGGTGAAGGCAGTTTTGTATCTATCTTCTAGATTTACTAAAATCTGGTTATAATCTAAAAATCCATCTAATAGAGACATCCTTGCTGAACCCACAACTGATTGTAATAATTATTTCATATTTTGCAATGGATAATTATCCTTCAATGAATTTTTATTCAAGTTCTTGAAATCTACATACAATCTTATGTCACCATTCTTCTTTCTGATAGAAACCAGATTGGCTATCCATGATGAGAATCTAACTTTTCTTATGATTTTTTCATCTAGCATCTTTTGAACTTCCTTTTGCATCACATGATATAAAGTAGGATTGAATTTTCTTTATTTCTACCTATGGGGCTTGGTGCCTTCTTTTAAAGGAATAATATGTGTCATTATATCAATGTTGAAAGTTCTAAGGTCTTCATAGCTCCAAGTAAAATATTTTATATTCTTTTTGAGGAAGTTTATGTATTGATTTCTCTCTTGACCTGAAAAAACCTTGTTGAATTTTACCATCCTAGGTTCTTATTATATTCCTATGTTAACATCATTTTCTTTTAATTCTATCACGATAGGTTTGTGTGCTTTATCAAAGTCATAAAAAAGAGTTTCTAAAGAAACTAGCCCTCTTGGAATCTTATTGGTCTTAAGTTGTATTAATTCCATAGGTTCTCCAATCACATCTCTTAATTTTTCATCATTTACCTCATCGCACAAGACATAAACATAATAATTTTGCATAGTCATTAAATATTTAATATCAACATCATCCTGAAAAACCTGTAGGTACACAATGTTGTCTAGAATAGAGGCATGATAGATAGAGATGGTGGGAAATATATCCATATATTTGGTGTCTATTTTAGGTCAGTCAGCACCAGATGCATTTACAAACAATAATTTTGCTACTTGGTTTTCATTTCTAGGGATGTAAGAAATATTGAAAGCAAGGAATTTATCTATTTCATCTTGAACTGCTTGTTTATACTATTTTAACCTTGGGTGTTTTGTTTGGTACTTACCTTTAACTTGTATTATAAGCTTGGCATATCCATAGACCATTAAGTAATTTATTCCTAGTTCTTTCACTTTCCTTAATCCTAGCAGCAATGAGCAACCCAGTAATTATTCCAACACAAGGCACATTTCTACTATCCATTATTGATATAGGAGGAGAGTCTCTAGTGCATATTAGCCCTAATTGGTCTGCTACTTGTTTTGGCATGATATTATGGGAATCTCCACTGTCTAACATGCAATTGTGGATTACATATTGATCTCCTAGATCAAATGTATACCTAAGAGATATGTAAAAAGACCTTACTAAATATGGACTTATGGTTATAGACTTTGGGATGTTTACTAAAGAACACAAGCTTATACTGAGAGGGGGGTGAATAGTATAAGACCACTTTTTACTTTTCTTTCCCAATCAATACTATGCAATGTATAGATAGCAATATCAATAGTAGTAATCAGAGCAATGTACAAATCACCACATACAATAGAGATACCAATTTAAAGTGGTTCATCCAATGTGGGCTACTACACGAAGAAAATATTTCACTAAAATTTTCTCAATCAATCTCTTGGGAATACTTTTCCTATTAAAATATTTATGGATCTCTATCCAAACGAGACACCAATCCCCTAATAAATTTCATGGATCTCTATCCATAGGAGAACTCCTTTATCCTTAGATTTGATTGGTGATATTCTAGAAGAATGGTTGCCCCCACTACTCTGGATAATTCATCTCTATCCACTGAAGACACCTGTCCTCACTACCCTGGGTAATGGATCTCTATCCACTAGATATTTTTTTCCTCTATACTTGATATTCTCACAATGACACTGAGAGGGGGGGTGAATCAGTGCAACTATTTAAAACTTAAATCTGCAGCTCCTAATGCTGAAATAATGCAAGCTTAAAATAGATACAACAAGTATAACAAGATAGCATCACACAACACAAAATATAACGAGGTTCACCGATTTGGCTACTCCTCAAAAATTGACTGTTTGGACTACAATCCAAATCCAGCCTTTGCAAAGCTTCAACTTTACAAGCAATTTACCAAGCACCCACTGGAAGGAGCACCAACCCCTGATTACAAGCACCAACCTGGACTTCTATTTTGAATCTAGATTTGACATAAAAATGCCTTCTCTTTTACAAGACCCTATACTGGTCTATTGCTCACTCAACTCAATCTCATAGAAGCATAAGGAGAATTGTTAGAGACTCAATATCTTCTATTGCTTACAAAACCTCTCTTTTCATTTGCATAAACAAAACAAGGTTTTTTAGCTCTATTACGGTTTTGCCTACCGCACTCTTTCTGTGCTTCTTACAACACTCTTACTCAACCTCACTTTCAGTTTTTCAAGAATAAACAAGGTTGCAGTAACCTTACTTACTGCACTTTTTCAGTCCTTTATACTGGCTCACTCAAACGGCTCTTTCAAAATGGCTCTACTTTTCCCTCCTTTTTGCCATGCTTTCTCAACTGCGTTCAATCTGCCACACTCTCTCTGACGCGCTCTGTCTTTCAGCCGCTATTTTTTTGACGCATTTTGACAGCCTTCTCTGCTCACTCGACGACTTTTTGTGCATTCGATAGCCTTTTCTATGCATTTCGGCGCTCTGTCATTCTTATCTTCTCTCTTTTGAATTTTGAGCTACCTTTTCACTTCTGCATGCAACTGCCCTTTCTGACACATGCAACCTATTAATGAATTTCTCTTTAATCAAGATTCTCGAAATATCCACCCCTCTGACAGTCTCACAGCGTCACGGCCCTGTAACAGTCGTTCTGTCTTTAATGCACTATTCTATAACTGCCCCCTGTAACTGTAGTTCTGACTCCAGTTAACTCTTACATGTTTGGCTGTATGATTTTCCTCTGCAACTTCCCCCTGCAACTGTCACTGTGTATGCTTCTCGGCTTTTACCCATGAAACTATGACATGTCACGATATCATGACATTTCTACCCCTTTGACTTTTTCTTGATAGTTGACCGTGAAAACATGACATGTCGCTATATCGTGACATTCTCCGCCTCCTTGTCCTCTTCTCGGCATGCAACCGTGAAAATAGAACATGTCACGAAATCATGACATTCTCTGCCTTGAGCTCTTTTCTGTCTCTTGCCACGAAAATAACACATGTCATGAAATCGTGACACTTTTCGCTTCCTTGCACTTCTCTGCCTTCCGGAAAATGGAAACATGTCACGAAATCGTGACACTTTCGCTTCCTTCCTTCTTTTCCTAAAATGAAACATGTCATGAAATCGTGACACTTTCGCTCCTTGCTTCTTCCTCAAAAATCGGAAACATGTCATGAAATCAGTGACGCTTTACGCCTTTAGCTCTTCCTCCTTGAATTTGTCGTGAAATCATGACGCTTCGCTTCCATGCTCTTTCATTTTGCTTGTCGTGAAATCGTGACACTTCATCCTTCGGAGTCTTCCTCTCTTGTCATGAATCGACATTTAATCTTTCTCCATTAGCTCTTCTCTCTTTGTCGAAAAGCGACATGTCACGATATCGTGACACTTTTTCTCTCGAGCTCTTCCTCTTGCAATATGTCATGAAATCGTGACACTTTTTCTCTTTTCTTCTTTTTCTTCTTCTAGTTTTCCTTCAGAGCGCTTCTTCTCCAACTGTCTAAATCTGCAGTTTTCCTTGCAAGCGCTTCTTCTCCAAACATGTCAAATCGAAATCTTTTTTTTTCTTCTCTTTTTTTTTTTTCACAAACAATGATCAAATCGAAATCAAGTGTTTTCATTCCAAGAACTTCTTCTCCAAACATGTCATGAAATCGTGACAGTTTTCTTTTCTCTTTCTTCTTCATAGTCATGCTTTCTCTTCCTTCTTTCAACATGTCATGAAATCGCGATAGTTTTCCACTTGGCTTCTTTGCTTTCAACATGTCGTGAAATCATGACAGTTTCTTTTCTTGCTTCTCAACATGTCGCGATATCGTGACAGTTTCTTTTCTAGCTTCTCAACATGTCGCGATATCATGACAATTTTTCTTCTCAACATGTCGCGATATCATGACAGTT
Organism: Wollemia nobilis; assembly: GCA_028583015.1. Lineage (NCBI taxonomy): Eukaryota > Viridiplantae > Streptophyta > Pinopsida > Araucariales > Araucariaceae > Wollemia > Wollemia nobilis. Next base: position 2,767,625 of record JAQPPZ010015005.1, on the reverse strand, counting down.
TCTCATTTTCTCTCTCCTTCGATATGTCACGAAATCACGACAGAAAACATGTCGCGATATCGCGACAGTTTTCTTACTTGTCTTTTTCTTTGATTTTTTGAATCTGGGCCACTTCTGTCTTCTTGGAAATTCACTGTACATGTTCTGACTGACCTCTGAACTCCTGTCCACTTGCATCAACAATTGATCTTTCTGTCTGTGTTGACAACAATGACAATACTTTTTCTGCACCTTGCTCAACAATCTCCCCCTTTGGAATTGTTGGCAACACATGTGCAATTTCCTGTAATTCTTCTCCCCCTTTGACAATAATACCAAAGGGCTGCTGCAGACTCCCCCTGAGTCCATGCACAACATTCTCAGGCACACAATGTTACAGTTAGCAAAAATTACAAACATGAGCAAATAGGTAATCAAATATATAATTGCTCCCCCTGAGAATGTATTCCCGATAGCTAGTCAGTTCTTGGGTAGTGTGACCACTCCCAACTTACTGCGAAGGTATTCAAAAACTTCCTTGGGCAATGGTTTTGTGAATATATCTGCTACTTGCTCTGTAGTTGGAACAAACTCCAATTTGACCTCTCCTTCTGCAACTTTATCCTTCAAGAAGTGATACCGGATCGCAATATGTTTGGTTCGAGAATGCAAAACCGGATTCTTTGATATGTTGATAGCACTAGTGTTATCACATTTAACTGAAATTGGCTCTTTGAAGTGAATACCAAGATCTTTCAGTGTTTGTCTCATCCATAATATCTGTGTACAACATGTTGTTGCTGCAATGTATTCTGCCTCTGCTGTGGATAGAGAGACTGATTCTTGTTTCTTGTTGTGCCATGCTACCAACCTATCTCCAAGATAAAATGCTCCTCCATTGGTACTCTTTCTGTCATCAATACATCCTGCCCAATCTGCATCAGAATATGCAAAAAGAGTGAAGTCTTTTCCTTTTGGATACCATAACCCATACTCCATAGTACCCTTGAGGTACCTAAAAATCCTTTTCACAGCTGTCACATGAGTCTCTTTGGGACTAGCCTGAAATCTTGCAACCATGCAAACTGCCTGTAAGATATCTGGTCTGGTGGCTGTCAAATACAGTAGGCTCCCAATCATAGATCTGTACATTGTTTGATCAACATCTGGAGATTTGTCATCCTTGCTCAACTTGCAGCCTGTTGTCATGGGAGTGCTAACAGGCTTACTATCCTCCATTGTGAACTTTTTCAGCATTTCTTTCACATATTTAACTTGAGAAATAAAAATGCCCTTTTCAGTTTGATTAACTTGCAGTCCGAGGAAATATGAAAGTTCACCAATCATAGACATTTCAAATTCTTTCTGCATTTTATTTGCTATGTCTCTACATGACTCATCATTGCTGCTGCCAAATATTATATCATCTACATAAACAACAAGGACAATAAGATTGCCATTCTCTATTTTGATATATAAATTGTTGTCCACCATACCTTTCTTGAACCCTTGCTGAGTGAGATAGTTGTCCAGTCTTGCATACCATGCTCTGGGTGCCTGTTTCAAGCCATACAATGCTTTCTTCAGCTTGCAAACAAAGTTGGGATTATCACAGAGTTGAAAACCATCTGGTTGTTCAATATAAACTTCTTCTTCAAGATTTCCATTCAGAAATGCTGATTTCACATCCATCTGATAAACTTTGAAATTCTTGTGAACTGCTAAAGCCAGAAACAGTCTGATTGCTTCAAGTCTGGCCACTGGTGCAAAAGTTTCTTCAAAATCAATCCCTTCAACTTGAGCATAGCCTTTACAGACCAATCTTGCTTTATTCCTTACAACCTGTCCGTCTTCATTCAATTTGTTTCGAAAAATCCATTTAGTACCGATTATGTTTTTATTTACAGGCCTTGGTACTAACTCCCAGGTTTTGTTTTTCTCAATCTGATCTAGTTCTTCATTTATTGCCTCCATCCAACTTTCATCTGTGCTTGCTTCAGCAATATTTTTGGGCTCAATGCTGGATAACAAAGAGTAGTTACTTATTACTCTTCTTCTTGTTTGAATACCAACTTTGGGGTCTCCAATAATTTGCTCTCTGGGATGATTTTTCTGCCAGCTGCCTGTTTTGGATTTCTTGTTTTCTTCGATTTCTAAATCAGTACTGAAATCATCTGAGTCAAATTTTTGTTTCTCTTCTTTTTCTTGATCTTCATCCTCTTCAATAAATTCTTCATAAGTAGGGTAGTTTTCTTCATAGCTGATTTCTCGTTCCCTACCTTCATCAACCTTAACATCGGCACTCTCAACAATTTTCTTTAGTCTTTTGTTGTAGCACGTGTAGGCTTTGCTTTTCGTCGAGTAACCAAGAAAAATACCTTCATCAGCTCTATCTTCGAACTTACCAAGATTATCTTCAGTTCGTTTGATGTAACACTTGCTGTCGAACACTTTGAAGTATTTTGCTGTTGCCTTTCTGCCGAACCACAGTTCATAAGGTGTTTTGCTTTCATGCGTCCTCAACATGCACCTATTTTGGATGTAAACTGCAGTATGAACTGCCTCTTTCCAAAATCTGTCAGCTATTTTGCTCTCAGCCAACATGGTCCGTGCCATTTCCTGCATAGTTCTGTTCTTTCTTTCTACCACACCATTCTGCTGAGGTGTTCTTGCTGCTGAAAACTGTCTTCTAATCCCATATTTTTCATAGTATTCTGCAAACTCCTCTGACATAAACTCTCCTCCTCTATCTGATCTTAAACATTTAATTCTTTTTCCTGTTTGATTCTCAACTTGGTTTTTGAAAGACTTGAACATCTCAAAGGCTTCTGATTTAAGCTTCAAAAATAGTACCCATGTCATTCTGGAATAATCATCTATACACAGCATAAAATATTTGTACCCATTTATGCTTTCCGTTCTCATGGGTCCACATAAATCAGTGTGTATTAGTTCTAACGGTTTGCTCGTGAAGTACTCTTTTGCTTTGAATGTGGCTCTGGTTTGCTTCCCCTTTTGGCATGAAGCACAAATGCTATTTGAAGGTTTGCCAATAGTGGGTATATCTCTTACTGCCCTTTTTGAGCTGATTTTTACCAGATTGTCAAAGCTTATATGACCGAGTCTCTTGTGCCACAACCAATTTTCTTCTTCCTGTCCAACCAAGCAAGCTCCTTCTGAAGTCTCTGAGAGAGTATACAGATTTCCAGAAGTCCTCAATCCAGTAGCTATCAATTTCCCATTTTTTGTCTTTCTTACTTCACAGCCCTGCTTCTTAAAAATTACTTCATGACCTCTGTCACAAATTTGACTTACACTCAGTAAGTTATGCTTCAGACCAATCACAAACAAGACTTCTTTAGAGTTGATTTTTTCGTCACTTATCTTGACTGATCCTTTACCAACTATCTTGGCTCCATCATTATTTCCAAATTTTACAGAACCACCTTCATATGTCAGTAACTTATCAAATTTTTGTTTATCTCCTGTCATATGACTGGAGCATCCACTATCCAGAATCCATGGTGCAGATTTGTTCTGGGCTTTGAGAGTTGTTTGAACGATCAAGGATTCCTTTTCTTCCTTAGGTCGCTCCTTTTCTTTCCATTCTGATTTGATGGCAGATTTGGTCACTTGTTTTGCCTTTTCCCTTTCATTGGCTTGTGCCTGTTTTTCGAGAAATTTTCTGTTTTGTTTCAATCCATTTGGTTGATAATTTCTTCCCTGATATTTATTTCCTACAAAAGAGCTACGACAATTTCTTGCAATATGTCCAAAGTTATGACAGTTATAACATTCTACTGCATAATCTATCAAAGGTGAAAAGATATTTCTACTAGTGAAATTTCTTTGTCCTACATTATAACTGCAATTTGAAATTTTATGACCATAAGCATTGCATTTAAAACAATAACCAAAAAAGGAATGATTGTACCTGGGTAATGGTCTTTGCCATGTTGTAGTAGGTGCCATAGGTCTTCTTCTTCTTTGATGTGTGACTTTGGTGAATCCATCATTGTCAGTACTCCTTTCGTGCCTGGCCTTATTGTTTTCTTTTGCATGATTCATTTTTTCTTGATCAACCCTGATCTTATCTTTATTCTTTATTGGTTCTACAATTATGGCCTTTGATTCCATTGATGATTCTTCTTCTACGAAGCCCAAACCAAATTTAATGCCTGTAGGCTTTTGGTTATTTATAATCTTATCAAGCTTCACAGAACTTCCTTCAAGTTTGTGGTAGCAACTCAGTTTTTGATTCTTTTCTTCTAGCTGCATTCTTAAGCCAACAATCTCTTCTTCCAGTTTGTTGCACTCATCTATTTTCACGGTTAATTGTACTTCAAGATCTTTAGACTTTTTCTTAAATTCTTCAGTCTGTACTTTCAAACTGATTATTATTTCATTGGCATCCTCAAGTTTTCTTGAAACCTTTTTATTCTTTTTCCTTTCTGTACTCAACTCTTTAAGTGCAGCAACCAACTCACCTTCCAGATCTACTTCAGCCTCATCCTCTAGTTTTTCATCACACTCCTGGGTTTCCTCTGTTCTTTCTTCTTCAAATGCCATGAACAAAGCTTCACCTGTTTCTTCTTCAGAATCCTCACCGGAGCTGTCTTCAGAAGAGTTGACATTCTTGGAAATGAAACTTTTCTTCTTGAAGTTCCTTTTTCTAAAATGTGGTTTCTTCTTCCAGTCACTTCTTTCTTGGTGTGACCCTTCATCACTTTTGTTTTTCTCATTCATTGGGCATTTAGCTGCAAAGTGCCCGATGCCTCCATAGTTGAAACACTTAAATGGTAACTTTCCTCTGTACTTTCCTTTTCCCTTTATTAGTTTCCTAACAAAGTTTGCTTCAGTTTCATCTGAAGATTCTTCTTCCTCAGATTCTTGTTTAGCTTTTATATTTTTCTGTGCTTTAAAAGCAGCTTCTCTGTCTGAGGGCTTAGTTTGTCCTATTCTCATTTCGTATGCAGTTAAAGAACCATGCATTTCATCCATGCTAAAAGTATTTAGATCTTTAGCTTCTTCTATAGCAAAAACTTTAGAATCAAATCTTTTGTGAAGAGTTCTTAGTACCTTTTTCATGACAACTGCATCTTCCATTTCCTCGTCGAGTCCTCTAATCGCATTAATGATTCCATTGACTCTCAGCATATAGGCCTCTATGTTCTCATCATCATTCATCTTTAATGCTTCGAACTGGGCTCGATGTGTTTGTAGCTTGGCTTCCTTGATCTTGTCGTCTCCTTCATGAATGCTTTGCAGTTTGTCCCACATGTCTTTTGCCATTTTACAGCTCATGATCCTTATCAGTTCACTGTCTACTAACCCACACATTATAGCATTTTTTGCTTTAGAGTTATTCTCAAACTTTTTCTTCTCAGCAGCATCTGTTGGAGGAGTAGAGGGTATTGTGTATCCACTTTCTACTGACTCCCAAATGTCATATCCCAAAGCACATAGATAAGTCTGCATCTTGAGTCTCTAGAAGGAGTAATTAGTTCCATCGAACAAAGGAGCTTTGTTGGATGAAAATCCTTCACCACCGGCCATTGTGTTTCTTCCAAGATCACCTTAGCTGATTGAGCTTGTTCAGGAACTTGGCTCTGATACCAATTGATATTCTCACAATGACACTGAGAGGGGGGGTGAATCAGTGCAACTATTTAAAACTTAAATCTGCAGCTCCTAATGCTGAAATAATGCAAGCTTAAAATAGATACAACAAGTATAACAAGATAGCATCACACAACACAAAATATAACGAGGTTCACCGATTTGGCTACTCCTCAAAAATTGACTGTTTGGACTACAATCCAAATCCAGCCTTTGCAAAGCTTCAACTTTACAAGCAATTTACCAGCACCCACTGGAAGGAGCACCAACCCCTGATTCCAAGCACCAACTTGGACTTCTATTTTGAATCTAGATTTGACATAAAAATGCCTTCTCTTTTACAAGACCCTCACTGGTCTATTGCTCACTCAACTCAATCTCATAGAAGCATAAGGAGAATTGTTAGAGACTCAATATCTTCTATTGCTTACAAAACCTCTCTTTTAATTTGCATAAACAAAACAAGGTTTTTCAGCTCTGTTACGGTTTTGCCTACCGCACTCTTTCTGTGCTTCTTACAACACTCTTACTCAACCTCACTTTCAGTTTTTCAAGAATAAACAAGGTTGCAGTAACCTTACTTACTGCACTTTTTTAGTCCTTTATACTGGCTCACTCAAACGGCTCTTTCAAAATGGCTCTACTTTTCCCTCCTTTTTGCCATGCATTCTCAGCTGCGTTCAATCTGCCACACTCTCTCTGACGCGCTCTGTCTTTCAGCCGCTCTCTTTCTGACGCGTTCTGACAGTCTTCTCTGCTCACTCTGACAGCCTTTTCTGCGCATTCTGATAGCCTTTTTGCGTATTTCGACGCTCTGTCATTCTTATCTTCTCTCTTTTGAATTCTGAGCTACCTTTTCACTTCTGCACGCAACTGCCCTTTCTGACACATGCAACCTATTAATGGATTTCTCTTTAATCAGGATTCTCGGAATATCCACCCCTCTGACAGTCTCACAGCGTTACGGCCCTGTAACAGCCGTTCTGTCTTTAATGCACTATTCTGTAAATGCCCCCTGTAACTGTAGTTCTGACTCTAGTTAACTCTTACATGTTTGGCTGTATGATTTTCCTCTGCAACTTCCCCCTACAACTGTCACTGTGTATGCTTCTCGGCTTTTACCCGTGAAACTATGACATGTCGCGATATCGTGACATTTTTGCCCCTTTGACTTTTTCTTGACAGTTGACCACGAAAACATGACATGTCGCTATATCGCGACATTCTCCGCCTCCTTGTCCTCTTCTCGGCATGCAACCATAAAAATAGAACATGTCACGAAATCATGACATTCGCTGCCTTGACCTCTTTTGTCTCTTGCCAGCGAAAACACAACATGTCACGAAATCATGACACTTTTCGCTTCCTTGCACTTCTCTGCCTTCCACCTACGAAAATGGAACATGTCATGAAATCGTGACACTTTCGCTACCTTGTGCCTTTCTTCTCTTTCAATTGCCTTTCTGTTCTTCAAAATGGAACATGTCACGAAATCGTGACACTTTCGCTTCCTTCAAAAAGAACATGTCATGAAATCATGACTCTTTGTAGCTCTTCCTCCTTGACTTTGTCATGAAATCGTGACGCTTCGCTTCCATGCTCTTTCGTTTTGCTTCTATCTCGAAATCGTGACACTTCATCCTTCCGAAGTCTTCCTCTCTGTTGTCAGATATGTGACATTTCACGAAATCAGACATCTTTTCTCCTTAGCTCTTCTCTTCTCTTGGTCGTACGTGACATGTCGCGATATCACGACACTTTTTCTCTCGAGCTCTTCCTCTTGCAATATGTCATGAAATCGTGACACTTTTTCTCCTTAGCGCTTCTTCTCCGAACATGTCACGAAATCGTGATAGTTTTCCTTGCAAGCGCTTCTTCTCCAAACATGTGAAATCATGACAGTTTTCCTTGCAAGCGCTTCTTCTCGAACATGTCATGAAATCGTGATAGTTTTCCTTGCAAGCGCTTCTTCTCCGAACATGTCATGAAATCATGACAGTTTTCCTTGCTTCTTTAAACTTGATTCTTTTCTTCTCCAACATGTCATGAAATCGTGACAGTTTTCTTACTTCTTCTTCAAACATGTCATGAAATCATTTCTTTTTTTCAACTTATGTGTTTTCTACTTGCCTCTTTTCTTCCAACATGTCACGAAATCAATGTCATAGTTTTTCTTGTTCTTTCTTCTCAACATGTCATGAAATCATGAGTCTTCTAACATGTCGAATCGTGATGTTTTCTTCTTCTTTCAACATGTCACGAAATCATGACAGTTTCTTTTCCAGCTTCTCAACATGTCGCGATATCATGACAATTTCTTTTCCAGCTTCTCAACATGTCACGATATCGTGACAGTTTCTCCAATTTTTCTCTCCTCCGATATGTCACGAAATCGTGACAGAAAACATGTCGCGATATCGCGACAGTTTTCTTACTTGTCTTTTTCTTTGATTTTTTGAATCTGGGCCACTTCTGTCTTCTTGGAAATTTACCGTACATGTTCGACTGACCTCTGAACTCCTGTCCACTGCATCAACAATTGATCTGTCTGTCTGTGTTGACAACAATGACAATACTTTTTCTGCACCTTGCTCAACAATACTCTATCACCTTCAAAGCTCTATCTCAAATCTATACTAAACATAGTCCTTTAGTCTAGCACAAATATTCTCAATCTCTATCTCTGGTCTAGCACAAACCTGTCCTCAAATCTGCACCAAAATCTATCCTCGAATCTATACTAAACTTAGTCCTTTGGTCTAGCACAAATCTATCCTCAATATTTATCCTCTGATCTACACTAAACATAGTCCTTCGATCTAGCACAAATCTATCCTCAATATCTATCCTCAAGCCTTAACTCAAAGCTTGACTTAATCTCAAATCAACTCTGCTAGATCTACCCCAAACCTTAACTTAAGGTTTGAACAAATCAATCAACTCTGCTCACAAGTCTTCTCAAAGACTTATCTCAAATCTGCCTTGTAAGCTTCCACAAAATCTCACACTAATCTATCCACAAGTCCTCTCTAGAACTTGTCCAAATCTGCTCAATAAGTCCTCACTAGAACTTATCCAAATCTGCTCTCAATCTGTATTGTAAGCTTCCACAAAAGCTCACACAAATCTATCCACAAGTCTTCTCAAAGACTTACCTCAAATATACTCAATAAGTCCACACTAGAACTTGTCCAATCTCATAGAAACATAAAGAGAATTGTTAGAGACTCAATATGCTTCACATTCATCACAATGCTCAATCACTTTCAATCACTCTTTTAGAAACATATAGAGAATTGTTAGAGACTCAATATGCTTCACATTCACCTCAATACTCAATCACTTTCAATCACTCTCTTAGAAACATATAGAGAATTGTTAGAGACTCAATATGCTTCACACTCATCAATACTCAACCTCTTTCTCAAATCAATTCAGAATATAGAATAATTTGTTTCATAGAACTTGAACAATCACTTTAACACATTCACTTGACTAGGCTCAACCAACTCTACTCAACCAATCACTCAATGAAATAATCCTTGCTCACAAACCCTAGTCCAAGCATATGAACACTCACTCAAATATTTCCAACAATGCTTATCAACCAATCTCACATAACAATGATACTCATGTTCTTTCCAAACCCTAGTTCAAGTTCTTCACTCAACAACTCACTTCAACAAAATGTTATAAAAAATTTAACAATGATACTCATGTTCTTTCAAACCCTAGTTCAAGTTTTTACTCAACTCACTTCAACAACAATGCTTATAAAACAAGGTTTTATCAACAACTCTTAATTCTAGAAAACCTTGAAGCATTAATTCAAAACACTCTCAACAATGCTTAACCAAACAATCCTTTTCACTCCAACTTTTCATTCACAATTTTCAACAATCACTCACTAGGAAGAATATGCCCATACCTTTTGTTGGATGTAAAAGTGCCTTTAGAAAACCTGTCTCAATCACAATTTTCTTCTTTCCAATTCCAATGGTTAAACACAACAATATTACTTCAACACTTTCCCAAAAATATTCCCTTAGACACAAAATAATCACAACTCAATTTATGCCTTATTTCTCCCTTTTAAAAATAACACTCATCATAACATACATAAAGATAATTTCTTTGATACACCTTATAAACTCCAACTTAAAATAATATCCAACACCATAAAATATCAACCAAACACCTTACAATCCTTTCAAAACATTTGAGCAAATAACATTAAAAATTTAATTTTGCAAAACCCTTATAACTCCCTTTGCAACCTTAGAACCAATTAAAATATGCAAAAATTAATTTTTAAATGCCCAAACTATATTCCCAAAATTTTTGGCACCCAATATTAAAGCATACCTCTTTCTTCCCCAAAAGGGGTTTCGACGAGATTCGATCCACCATCTCCTCTAGCCTAAGCGCCTTAGCGCTTGGGAGCCCACCGCGTGGGCTACTAATGCCCACATGAAGGAAGGAAGAGTCCCTTCCTCTTATGCCTTCACCATCGTTTGACTTTCCATGAAACTCGCACACTCTAACTCCACTTTGGATGCAACGCAATTCTTAAAGCTCGCAATAATATTTGAAGGCATGGTAAGGTTTGGTAAGGTGGGAGTTCCCCCTTATATACATGTTTTAATTTTCTCCTCACGTCGGCGCTTTGTAATTCAAAATCAAATTTCGAATTTTAATTTTAATAACCCACCTTAGGGTTATTTAACCTTAGCTTAAATTAATTTATAATTAATAATTAAATTAATTAATAATTAATTTAAATAACTTTATAAGTTAAGTAAATTAATTTAATTAAATTAATTTTAAACTTCCTTTGTATAATATTATAAAATAATATTATAATATTATTTACTTGGGCTTTTTCTTGCACTTTGGACCTCATCTGACTTCCTAGAACCGGGTCTTGAAACTGAAACCAAATTATCCTTTTGTTTATTTGAGAACCTAAAATGGATGTTGCCAACTGAAACTACCATTGACTGGTGCTGAAAGTTCGACATCAATGACCACTCACTCTTGACATCAATGACAACTTATCACTCAAAATGTCCAACAATCTCCCCCTTTGTCATTGATGGCAACCCAAATTCTTTTACCAAATACTTGACCTTTTTCCTGTTCTGCTCCCCCTAGGAAATTGCTCCCCTGACTCAATGCTCTCTCCTTAAACCAAATCTCTCCCCCTTACTCAAATCTCTCCCCCTTTGACATCAATGGCAAAGGGTCACCTTTGGGGCTCAGGGCTAAGAATGAATCTCTTAGCTTAGCCCCTCCCCCACCTCCTCTTGAGGTGGTTAATTCTGGGGTGGGAGTATTTCTACTCCCAACAAGCACTGGTCTTTACCTTTATCCTCTTTCCTTCTTATCTGATCCTTCTGATTCCTTTGATTGTTCCTATCCATGTCCATACTCCTGTTCCTGTTCATGTCCATATCCCTATTTTTGTTCATGTTCCTATTCATATCCATATTCTTGTTCATGTTCCTATTTCTATTCTTGTTCTTGTTCATGTCCATATTCTTGTTCCTGTTCCTATTTCTATTCATATTCATATTCCTGTTCTTATTCATATTCCTATTCATGTTCATGCTTGATTCTGGAATGTCTGCTCTACACCATTTTGTTGTATGTCCATCATTATTGCACTTATAACACTTAATGTTATTATTCCTTGGAGGTGCAAATATCTTAGGATTTCTCCTAGTGAAGCCATATCCTTTTCTATCATGAACCCTACAATCCATTGCCTTGTGACCAAACTGATTACATGAGTAGCAATACCCATGGAAAAGTTTCTTGTTTCTGAAATTCCCATATTCTTGTCTTTCATGTGTCCTACACTGTGAAGCCATGTGCCCAAATCTATGACATGAGAAACATCTTCCATTGAAATTTCCTTGTCTTGACCTCATTGGTCTCTTAGTCTCTCTTAACCTATTCTGATTGTTGTTCCATCTATTTCTTCTTTGTGCATTGTTCCTTTCCTTGTTGAACTTTCTGTTGTCCAACTCATCCTCAGAAGTCTCACTTTCTCTTACACTTGTCTTCTTCTAAAGTTTCTTCTTCTTCAAAACTTGAGGTTGACTCTTCTTCTTGTTTCTTTTGAGCTTGTTCAAAACCAAGACCTATTTTGTTTGTTGACCTTCTTTGTACCTTGATCATCTTATCCACAATATTTGAACTCTTTCCAAACTTGTGTAGCTTATCCTTGGACTTTTCTAAATCTTCCCTTAGTAGAGCTACTTCTTGTTCTAACCTTTCACATTCTAAGACCTTTGCTTCTAACTTATCCTTGAACTTCTTTGTCTTAGCCATTGACTTGTTTAGATCCTCTATAAGCTTTCCTCTTTCTTCATCACATTCTTGAAACTGAAACTCAAGTTTAGAGTTTTGCTTTCTTACCTTCTTTACTGTGTCAAGAGCATAAATAAGTTCTGCCTTAAGATCAAATCCTTCTTTATCTGATTCTTCCTCTATTTTTTTGCCTTTGTCTACATCTTCATTTTCTTTTGACTTGTCTTCTATAGGATCACCTTCTTCTTCTTCTAGTGCCATTAGAAGATTTTCTTCTGGTCCTTCAAGTGCATCCTCATATTCATCATCACTGAAACTAAAACCATTCCTTGTACAACTATCTTCAAGATGTCCAAAGTTACCACATCTAAAACACTTGAGAATTATTGGTGACCTTTTCTTGACTTCTTCTTTTTCTTCAATCATAAATAGGACTTCATCTTTATCATTATCTAAAAAACTAGTATCACTATCACTTGAGTACTTACTTGCCTTGTCTGCATAGTAGCTCCTCTTTTGTCTTTGAAAGAACTTCTTTCCTTGTCTACTTTGTCCATCCTTACCTTTCTTTTGGTACCTGTATTTTTTTGATTCCTTATTCCTGTGATCCTATTTTTCTTCATCATTGTTATTTTTAGCTTCTTGAAAATCAGTTGCATAGTGACCATACTTTCCACAATTGAAACATCTAACAGATTTTGCATCTTTAAATCTTCTTGAATCCTTATTCCTTCTACCATAATTTGCTTCTTCATCATTGGATGACTCATTGCTTGATTCTGACTTCTTACCCTTTGTCTTCTTAATTGCTTTGAAGGTTGCTTCCTTCTCGGGATTAGGTTCTTTTGTTCTTAACTCAAAAGTTGTAAGAATACCAAGCAACATATCTCTTGTCAAAGAATCACCATCCTTTGATTCTTCTATAGCAAAAATATTTTCACTAAATCTTTTTGGAAGAGATCTTAAGATCTTATCACAAACATCTGATTCTTCCACATTAAGTCCAAGTCCTTGCATAGCATTAACAACCTCATCTACTCAAAGTAGATAAGTACTAATGTTTTCCTCATCCTTCATTCTTAACTCTTCAAATTGTCCTTTGAGATTTTGTATCTTTGCTTTCTTGACACTTTTATCTCCTTCATATATGCTTTGCAACTTATCCCAAATTCCTTTTGCATCTTTACAATGCATAACTTTTATTGATTCTGTTCTATGCAAACCTCTCAAAATTGCATTCATTGCTTTTGAATTGTAATGTTGTAGAAGCTTACCTTCCTTATCTGTAGGTGGATCAATTGGTGGTATGTATCCATTTTCAACTGCTTCCCAAATTTCATTGCCAAGTGCCATCAGGTGAATCTTCATTCTCATACTCCAATATATATAATCACTTCCATCAAATATTGGTGTTGAATTATCTGAGGACACATTCTTAGAATCCATTGTGTTCTTGAAAGCTTTTCCTTCAAGTTGTTAAACTCTTCCGAAGGAACCCGCTCTGATACCAATTGAAGAACACAAGCTTATACTGAGAGGGGGGTGAACAATATAAGACCACTTTTTACTTTTCTTTCCCAATCAATATTATGCAATGTATAGATAGCAATATCAATAACAGTAATCAAAGCAATGCACAAATCACCACACACAATAGAGACACCAATTTAACGTGGTTCACCCAATGTGGGCTACTCCACGGAGAAAATATTTCACTAAAATTTTCTCAATCAATCTCTTGGGAATCCTTTCCCTATTACAATGTTTATGGATCTCTATCCAAAGGAGACACCAATACCCTAATCAAGTTCATGGATCTCTATCCATAGGAGAACTCCTTTCTCCTTAGCTCTAACTGGTGATCTTCTAGAAGAACTGTTACCCCCACTACTCTAGATAATGGATCTCTATCCATTGAAGACACCTGTCCTCACTGCCCTGGCTAATGGATCTCTATCCACTAGAGACTTTCATCCTCTATACTCTATCACCTTCAAATATCTATCTCAAATCTGTACTAAACATAGTCCTTCGATCTAGCACAAATCTGCTCAATCTCTATCTCTGTTCTGGCACAAACCTATCCTCAAATCTGCACCAAAATCTATCCTCAAATCTGTACTAAACATAGTCCTTTGGTCTAGCACAAATCTATCCTCAATATTTGTCCTCAAGCCTTAACACAAAGCTTGACTCAATCTCAAATCAACTCTACTAGATCTACCCCAAACCTTAACTCAAGGTTTGAACAAATCAATCAATCAACTCTACTCTCAAGTCTTCTCAAAGACTTATCTCAAATCTACCTTGTAAGCTTCCACAAAATCTCACACTAATCTATCCACAAGTCCTCTCTAGAACTTGTCCAAATTTCTCAATAAGTCCTCACTAGAACTTATCCAAATCTGCTCTCAATCTGTATTGTAAGCTTCCACAAAATCTCACACAAATCTATCCACAAGTCTTCTCAAAGACTTACCTCAAATCTACTCAATAAGTCCACACTAGAACTTGTCCAATATCATAGAAACATAAAGAGAATTGTTAGAGACTCAATATGCTTTACATTCATCACAATGCTCAATCACTTTCAATCACTCTTTTAGAAACATATAGATAATTTTTAGAGACTCAATATGCTTCACATTCACCTCAATACTCAATCACTTTCAATCACTCTTTTAGAAACATATAGAGAATTGTTAGAGACTCAATATGCTTCACATTCACCTCAATACTCAACCTCTTTCTCAAATCAATTCAGAATATAGAATAATTTGTTTCATAGAACTTGAACAATCACTTCACACATTCACTTGACTAGGCTCAACCAACTCTACTCAACCAATCACTCAATGAAATAATCCTTGCTCACAAACCCTAGTCCAATCATATGAACACTCACTCAAATATTTCCAACAATGCTTTATCAACCAATCTCACATAACAATGATACTCATGTTCTTTCCAAACCCTAGTTCAAGTTCTTCACTCAACAACTCACTTCAACAACAATGCTTATAAAAAAGGTTTTATCAACAACTCTTAATTCTATAAAACCTTGAAGCATTAATTAAAAACACACTCAACAATGCTTAACCAAACAATCCTTTTCACTCCAACTTTTCATTCACAATTTTCAACAATCACTCACTAGGAAGAATATGCCCATACCTTTTGTTGGATAAAATCTGTGAACTCTATAAACTCCAACTTAAAATAATATCCAACACCATAAAATATCAACCAAACACCTTACAATCCTTTCAAAACATTTGAGCAAATAACATTAAAAATTTAATTTTGCAAAACCCTTATAACTCCTTTTGCAACCTTAGAACCAATTAAAAATATGCAAAAATTAATTTTTAAATGCCCAAACTATATTCCCAAAATTTTTGGTGACCAATATTAAAGCATACCTCTTTCTTCCCCAAAAGGAGATTCGACGAGATTCGATCCACCGTCTCCTCTAGCCTAAGCGCCTTAGCGCTTGGGAGCCCATCGCGTGGGCTACTAATGCCCACGTGAAGGAAGGATGAGTTCCTTCCTCTTATGCCTTCCGTCGTTTGACTTTCCATGAAATTGCACACTCTCTCCCTTTGGACGCAAGAATTTTAAAGTTGCAATAATATTCGAAGGCATGGTAAGGTTTGGTAGGGTGGGAGTTCCCCCCTTATATACACATTTTTAATTTTCTCCTCACATCGGTGCTTTGTAATTCAAAATCGAATTTTAAATTTTAATTTTAATAACCCACCTTAGGGTTATTTAACCTTAGCTTAAATTAATTTATAATTAATAATTAAATTAATTAATAATTAATTTAAATAACTTTATAAGTTAAGTAAATTAACTAATAAATTAATTTATAATTAATTTTAAACTTCCTTTGTATAATATTATAAAATAATATTATAATATTATTTACTTGGGCTTTTTCTTGCACTTTGGACCTCATCTGACTTCCTGGAACCGGGTCTTGAAACTAAAACTAAATTATTTATTTGAGAACCTAAAAGATGCTACCAACTAAAACTACCACTGATTGGTGCTGAAAGTTTGACATCAATGACCACTCACTCTTGACATCAATGACAACTTATCACTCAAAATGTCCAACAATCTCCCCCTTTGTCATTGATGGCAACCCAAATTCTTTTTACCAAATACTTGACCTTTTCCTATTCTGCTCCCCTAGGAAATTGCTCCCCTTGACTCAATGCTCTCTCCTTAAACCAAATCTCTCCCCTTACTCAAATCTCCCCTTTGACATCAATGGCAAAGGGTCACCTTTGGGGCTCGAGGCTAAGAATGAGTCTCTTAGCTTAGCCCCTCCCCCACCTCCTCTTGAGGTGGTTAATTCTGGGGTGGGAGTATTTCTACTCCCAACAAGCACTGGTCTTTACCTTTATCCTCTTTCCTTCTCATCTGATCCTTCTGATTCCTTTGACTGTTCTTGTCCATGTCCTTGTTCCTGTTCATGTCCATATCTATTTTTTTGTTTATTCTCCATTTCTTTCTTTCTCTTTCTTTCTGTCCATGTCCATGTTCTTGTTCTTGTTCCTATTCCTGTTCATGTTCATATCCATGTTCCTATTCCTATTCTATTCTTTCTTTCTATTCCTTTCCTATTCCTGTTCATGTTCATGCTTGGTTCTGGAATGTCTGCTCTACACCACTTTGTTGTATGTCCATCATTATTGCACTTATAACACTTAATGTTATTATTCCTTGGAGGTGCAAATATCTTGGGATTTCTCCTAGTGAAGCCATATCCTTTTCTATCATGAACCCTGCAATTCATTGCCTTGTGACCAAACTGATTACATGAGTAGCAATACCCATGGAAAAGTTGCCTGTTTCTAAAATTCCCATATTCTTGTCTTTCATGTGTCCTGCATTGTGAAGCCATGTGCCCAAATCTATGACATGAGAAACATCTTCCATTGAAATTTCCTTGTCTTGACCTCATTGGTCTCTTAGTCTCTCTTAACCTATTCTGATTGTTGTTCCATCTATTTCTTCTTTGTGCATTGTTCCTTTC
Source organism: Wollemia nobilis (assembly GCA_028583015.1). Lineage (NCBI taxonomy): Eukaryota > Viridiplantae > Streptophyta > Pinopsida > Araucariales > Araucariaceae > Wollemia > Wollemia nobilis. The sequence goes on along the minus strand of JAQPPZ010015005.1, from coordinate 2,750,665 downwards.
CTTGTTGAACTTTCTGTTGTCCAACTCATCCTCAGATGTCTCACTTTCTCTTACACTATCTTCTTCTGAAGTTTCTTCTTCTTCAGAACTTGAGGTTGACTCTTCTTCTTGTTTCTTTTGAGCTTGTTCAAAACCAAGACCTATTTTGTTTGTTGACCTTCTTTGTACCTTGATCATCTTATCCACAATCTTTGAACTCTTTCCAAACTTGTGTAGCTTATCCTTGGATTTTTCTAAATCTTCCCTTAGTAGAGCTACTTCTTGTTCTAACCTTTCACATTCTAAGACCTTTGCTTCTAACTTATCCTTGAACTTCTTTGTCTTAGCCATTGACTTGTTTAGATCCTCTATAAGCTTTCCTCTTTCTTCATCACATTCTTGAAACTGAAACTCAAGTTTAGAGTTTTGCTTTCTTACCTTCTTTACTGTGTCAAGAGCATAAATAAGTTCTGCCTTAAGATCAAATCCTTCTTTTTCTGATTCTTCCTCTATTTTTTTGCCTTTGTCTACATCTTCATTTTCTTTTGACTTGTCTTCTATAGGATCACCTTCTTCTTCTTCTAGTGCTATTAGAAGATTTTCTTCTGGTCCTTCAAGTGCATCCTCATATTCATCATCACTAAAACTAAAACCATTCCTTGTACAACTATCTTCAAGATGTCCAAAGTTACCACATCTAAAACACTTGAGAATTATTGGTGACCTTTTCTTGACTTCTTCTTTTTCTTCAATCATAAATAGGACTTCATCTTTATCATTATCTAAAAAACTATTATCACTATCACTTGAGTACTTACTTGCCTTGTCTGCATAGTAGCTCCTCTTTTGTCTTTGAAAGAACTTCTTTCCTTGTCTACTTTGTCCATCCTTGCCTTTCTTTTGGTACCTGTATTTTTCTGATTCCTTGTTCCTGTGATCCTATTTTTCTTCATCATTGTTATTTTTAGCTTCTTGAAAATCAGTTGCATAGTGACCATACTTTCCACAATTGAAACATCTAACAGATTTTGCATCTTTAAATCTTCTTGAATCCTTATTCCTTCTACCATAATTAGCTTCTTCATCACTGGATGACTCATTGCTTGATTCTGACTTCTTACCCTTTGTCTTCTTAATTGCTTTGAAGGTTGCTTCCTTCTAGGGATTAGGTTCTTTTTGTTCTTAACTCAAAAGTTGTAAGAATACCAAGCAACATATCTCTTGTCAAAGAATCACCATCCTTTGATTCTTCTATAGCAAAAATATTTTCACTAAATCTTTTTGGAAGAGATCTTAAGATCTTATCACAAACATCTGATTCTTCCACATTAAGTCCAAGTCCTTGCATAGCATTAACAACCTCATCTACTCGAAGTAGATAAGTACTAATGTTTTCCTCATCCTTCATTCTTAACTCTTCAAATTGTCCTTTGAGATTTTGTATCTTTGCTTTCTTGACACCTTTATCTCCTTCATATATGCTTTGCAACTTATCCCAAATTCCTTTTGCATCTTTACAATGCATAACTTTTATTGATTCTGTTCTATGCAAACCTCTCAAAATTGCATTCATTGCTTTTGAATTGTAATGTTGTAGAAGCTTACCTTCCTTATCTGTAGGTGGATCAACTGGTGGTATGTATCCATTTTCAACTACTTCCCAAATTTCATTGCCAAGTGCCATCAGGTGAATCTTCATTCTCATACTCCAATATATATAATCACTTCCATAAAATATTGGTGTTGAATTATCTGAGGACACATTCTTAGAATCCATTGTGTTCTTGAAAGCTTTTCCTTCAAGTTGTTAAACTCTTCTGAAGGAACCCACTCTGATACCAATTGAAGAACACAAGCTTATATTGAGAGGGGGGTGAACAGTATAAGACCACTTTTTACTTTTCTTTCCCAATCAATATTATGCAATGTATAGATAGCAATATCAATAGTAGTAATCAAAGCAATGCACAAATCACCACACACAATAGAGACACCAATTTAATGTGGTTCACCCAATGTGGGCTACTCCACGGAGAAAATATTTCACTAAAATTTTCTCAATCAATCTCTTGGGAATCCTTTCCCTATTACAATGTTTATGGATCTCTATCCAAAGGAGACACCAATCCCCTAATCAAGTTCATGGATCTCTATCCATAGGAGAACTCCTTTCTCCTTAGCTCTGACTGGTGATCTTCTAGAAGAACTGTTGCCCCCACTACTTTGGCTAATGGATCTCTATCCATTGAAGACACCTATCCTCACTACCCTGGCTAATGGATCTCTATCCACTAGAGACTGTCATCCTCTATACTCTATCACCTTCAAATATCTATCTCAAATCTATACTAAACATAGTCCTTTGATCTAGCACAAATATGCTCAATCTCTATCTCTTTGCACAAACCTATCCTCAAATCTACACCAAAATCTATCCTCAAATTTATAAATTTATGTCCTCAAGCCTTAACTCAAAGCTTGACTCAATCTCAAATCAACTCTATTGGATCTGCCCCAAACCTTAACTCAAGGTTTGAACAAATCAATCAATCAACTCTGCTCTCAAGTCTTCTCAAAGACTTATCTCAAATCTACCTTGTAAGCTTCCACAAAATCTCACACTAATCTATCCACAAGTCCTCTCTAGAACTTGTCCAATCTGCTCAATAAGTCCTCACTAGAACTTATCCAAATCTACTCCTCAATAGAACTTGTATTTTAAGCTTCCACAAAATCTCACACAAATCTATCCACAAGTCTTCTCAAAGACTTACCTCAAATCTGCTCAATAAGTCCACACTAGAACTTGTCCAATCTCATAGAAACATAAAGAGAATTGTTAGAGACTCAATATGCTTCACATTCATCACAATGCTCAATCACTTTCAATCACTCTTTTAGAAACATATAGAGAATTGTTAGAGACTCAATATGCTTCACATTCACCTCAATACTCAATCACTTTCAATCACTCTCTTAGAAACATATAGAGAATTGTTAGAGACTCAATATGCTTCACATTCATCAACTCTCAATCTCTTTCTCAAATCAATTCAGAATATAGAATAATTTGTTTCATAGAACTTGAACAATCACTTCAACACATTCACTTGACTAGGCTCAACCAACTCTACTCAACCAATCACTCAATGAAATAATCCTTGCTCACAAACCCTAGTCCAAGCATATGAATACTCACTCAAATATTTCCAACAATGCTTTATCAATCAATCTCACATAACAATGATACTCATGTTCTTTCCAAACCCTAGTTCAAGTTCTTCACTCAACAACTCACTTCAACAACAATGCTTATAAAAAAAAAAGGTTTTATCAACAACTCTTAATTCCAGAAAACCTTGAAGCATTAATTAAAAACACACTCAACAATGCTTAACCAAACAATCCTTTTCACTCCAACTTTTCATTCACAATTTTCAACAATCACTCACTAGGAAGAATATGCCCATACCTTTTGTTGGATGTAAAAGTGCCTTTAGAAAACCTGTCTCAATCACAATTTTCTTCTTTCCAATTCCAATGGTTAGACACAACAATATTACTTCAACACTTTCCCAAAAGTATTCCTTAGACACAAAATAATCACAACTCAATTTATGCCTTATTGCTCCCTTTTAAAATAACACTCATCATACCATACATAAAAATAATTTCTTGATACACCTTATAAACTCCAACTTAAAATAATATCCAACACCATAAAACATCAACCAAACACCTTACAATCCTTTCAAAACATTTGAGCAAATAACATTAAAAATTTAATTTTGCAAAACCCTTATAACTCCCTTTGCAACCTTAGAACCAATTTAAAATATGCAAAAATTAATTTTTAAATGCCCAAACTATATTCCCAAAATTTTTGGTGCCCAAGATTAAAGCATACCTCTTTCTTCCCCAAAAGGGGATTTCGACGAGATTCGATCCACCGTCTCCTCAATCCTAAGCACCTTAGCGCTTGGGAGCCCACCGCATGGGCTACTAATGCCCACGTGAAGGAAGGAGGAGTCCCTTCCTCTTATGCCTTCACCATCATTTGACTTTCCATGAAACTCGCACACTCTAACTCCGCTTTGGACGCAACACAATTCTTAAAGCTCGCAATAATATTCGAAGGCATGGTAAGGTTTGGTAGGGTGGGAGTTCCCCCCTTATATACACATTTTTAATTTTCTCCTCACGTCGGCGCTTTGTAATTCAAAATCAAATTTCGAATTTTAATTTTAATAACCCACCTTAGGGTTATTTAACCTTAGCTTAAATTAATTTATAATTAATAATTAAATTAATTAATAATTAATTTAAATAACTTTATAAGTTAAGTAAATTAACTAATAAATTAATTTATAATTAATTTTAAACTTCCTTTGCATAATATTATAAAATAATATTATAATATTATTTACTTGGGCTTTTTCTTGCACTTTGGACCTCATCTGACTTCCTAGAACCGGGTCTTGAAACTGAAACCGAATTATCCTTTTGCATTTATTTGAGAACCTGAAACGGATGCTGCCAACTGAAACTACCACTGACTGGTGCTGAAAGTTCGACATCAATGACCACTCACTCTTGACATCAATGACAACTTATCACTCAAAATGTCCAACATTTACTACTGCAACACTACAAACCTAGCTTTTTGTTTGGTCTAATAATCCAAAGGCTCAGCATACCTAGTCTCTATATTTTGGGATGGTCATTAAATCACTGAAGGTTATATTTATTTTTTCCTTTCCAGTTATTACCCAACATCAAATTCTATTTTCTTATTTTCCACATTCTTGGAAAAATTTGGCTATTTTTGAACCTCATTTTCCACTTTTGTATCAGGAATAACTTGTTTATTATTTGGCTTCGTAGCCATTCTTTCTTTATTTTAATTTTTTGGGTTTTATTTCTTTTCCATCTACCCTATCTGGTATTGTCCTATTTCTCAAATTTATCGCATATATTCTCTCAAGTGTTTCCACTTCTTCAACAATTGGTATTATTTTATCTTACTTCATTTTTTTAAATCTATTTTCTTGATAATTTTTTAATATTTCTACATTTTCCAATACAAAAGCCTTAGGAGTTCCTTATAATTTGGGTAATTCACTCATATTTTTCAAATTGTACCTCTCTATATTCATCTTCTTTGGTCCAATAGATGTTTATCCTTATCTCATCATCATATTCTTCTTCCAGATTAACTCCAACATGCATACTGGTATATATGCACAATCAGCAGAATTATGGGGAGCATCACAAACTAAGCAATAAAAAGAGAAGTTAGACACCACTTTGGCTGAAGCTATGGGGTTTGGGATTATATCTATATATTTTTATGTTTTTTTGAGGGGCATTAATTTGCATGAGTAAAAAGCAATCAGTTTTTGCTTTATCCACTATATAATTTGAGTACATTGCATCAACTCATGCCACTAAATAAGTAGAGTTTTAGGGGCGGTAGCCCTCCAAAAAGTAGGGGTCCCGGGGTGGCAGCCCCTGGCCAAAATTTTTAGGGTTTTTAAAGTTATTTTTAGACCCATATGGGCTTTTAGGGTTACTATATTTGAACCCATGCTTTTTCACCCATGATATTATAAAAATTTGTGCATGTGCCTTTGTTATATATCATATTTGCATTAGGGTTTAGGGTGAGATAGAAGAAGAATATTATTGTATTGGAGATGGTCAAGTTAATGCAATAATAAGATAATACTGTGTTGGTTTTTTCCCGATTGAGGGTTTCCAGGATAAATATTATATAATGTGTGAATCTGTGATCTTTGTTTGATTTTGTTATTACTATTTTTTTAATTTAGTTTATCAGGGCTCCTTATTTCTCTTCAAAGATACATTCTAGTCTTCTTTTGCTATCTACTTCTTGAGCTAATTCTTTAACTTTGTATAGGACATTCTCCCAATAAAGTTTCTCACAAATGAAAGTATACAATTTATGGAATTCTTCCCTGTAATCATAACTCTGCCCATTTGTAGTTGAAACTTGTTTTCTACCAATCTGGATGTATTCTTCTTTATATTTTAGATATACACGCTTGATAGCTAATGCATTTTGGTCTGCATTTTGTAACAAGTTTTTTGTAGTTTTAGTTACATTCATAATATCTACTAAATATTTAAGTATATTTTGCAAATATTTCAATTCCTCTTTCATATATTTGATCAGTTCTTGTTTGTATCCTTTGAAAAAACTAGCACTATCAAACTACTTTTGGGCTTGAGATATTTCACCTTGTAACTTGCTAAATTCAACCTATATTTTTTGGTTTGTGGCTTGCATCTAATCTCTTTCAGATTGTAATTTTTCTATTTCAACACTCAATGCCCGATTTCTTTGGTATAAATTCTTCACTGATGCCACCTGAGCTTGTGCTTGAGTTTTAGCAAATATCAAAGGATCTTCTTGATACCTAATGGAGGCCACTTGAGTAGTGGGATATATATACATTAATGTTATCTTCTCCATGGTTATTTATGATTCTATTGTCATCAGGGGCTTAACTAAAGCTTGGGATCCACTATTCCCCAATCCCTTCATAGTGTACTACATTTTTATAGAATTTTTTCTCTACTCCATTTCATTTTGTTCCTCTTCATTGGAATAAAAAATTGTAGCTTCTTACTCCTGGTAAGAGTGAAACTCTTGGATTGTGTAGTGCCCTCAATTATGGGCCTTTTATGCTCTAGAGAGGTGGCTAGATCTTTGGATGCTATTTTTTGTTATTGGAATAGATTTCCCATTCCCCCACCTAGCATGATTCTATTTTGCATGATTTTAGAGAATAGAATTTTCTCTCGATTGACTATTATTGACCGGGGTCTAATTTTTGGTAAATTTTTAGCTGACTCAAGCTTTTTCTTGGGCTCCATTATTGCTTGTACCATTTTTTAAATCATTGGCTGGGCTATTTCAAAAGAAAAGGTGGCTACTTCTTTTCCTTTACTTGTGACTTCAGAACTTGCTATGGGTTGTTATATTGAAGGTGCTTCTAACTATGCCATAGCAGGCTCTATAACTTCCATAACTACCTCAATGTGCTTAGGTTCCTATTTTATGAGGAACCAATGGTGCAAAAATTTCCATCGAGTCTTGTCTTAGTGTGATCAATTCTACAAATTAATGGCCAACCACTCTAATCTGAGTGTGCTCCCTTTGGTTTCCATATCTGCTCCATAGATTAGCCAATGACTATCTTCTTGCTATGGTTAGTAGTAACTTAACTTTAAATTCATATTTTTAGTGCATGACCACGGCAGAAGGCACATTATTAACTGTATTCTTATTATAATATTCAAAAGCATCATAGGTTCACCAAGTAATTTTTGAGAAGCTAAACATATCCATATTTTCCAAAGAATCAATCAAACTCAATTGTCCTTTGTAGGTTTAGCATCCCATTCTACAAGGGAAAGCTATCCAAGGGAGCTTTTCTTTATGCCTAGAAACCCTCATCTTAATTTCCAACTATCTGCCTTATAATTTCTAGAGTTGCAATTAACATGGGGTAGTACTTTGGCAGTGCTTTAGGGGGGATTTCAGCTCCATAGATTCTAATAAAATAAAAATTTTCTATGATAAAATAATATTCTACTAGATTTTTTGTCAAGAATGTGGTTGTAGCCAAAAGAACCAAATATAAACAAAGATACAATACAAAAAAGAGATATTGCAACAAATGAATATTTATATTGATATTTGATACAATTGTACAAAAAATTTGAATTACCCCAAATGTTTTGGGAAAAATATTACAATGCTTTATCTATCTCTATTCTGAAATACAATGATTCTGATAGGAAAAGGGTCTTCCAAATTTTTGATGAGCTTGTATGTTCTCCATTCCTCAACTACAGCTTCAAAGGGGTGAGTGGGCTTCTGATATTCAGTGAGATAACCACTCAAAATTTAGTATCTCTCCAAATACCTATCTCCTACACACATGGAAATAAAAAATGGGTCAATAGAACCTATATAAATGATTGAAAATCAATGCAAATGAAAACCCTTGAATGAATGCTTGTAGAAGACGTAGAAATCAAAATATAAGTATCTTGCTAATAAATTAAAATGTTACTAATATATGCTACTCAAAATAGCCTTAAAATTTATATCAATATTTTTGGGGATGTTAGGAAGCTACCCTCAAACTTTCAGCTCAATTTGACTCCTGATGAGCAAGATATGGCAAAAACAAGTTTGGTAGTTTCTACGTAACTGTAGAGCACGTGATTCTAATTGTGTAACCTCGGATGAGATGGTTAGGAAACCATGGACTGTGTATTTAAGACTATGTAACCATGGACCATTCAGTTGAGGTTGAGTGGCAAAATTCTCCAAAAATTCACTATGGGATGTCGGATCTTGGATCTTCCTCGATATGCATGTGAACTTTTGGTGTGATTCTGACAGTGTGACAATGTATTTCTTTGACCTCCTTTGTTTGATGGTGTAAATTTTATTTTATAAGCAAGCTCAAGGCCTTGGATGGAGTCAGAGTGAGTCACTCAAGGTGCTTCACTTAACTAGGGGATGTGCCTAAATGGGTAAGTGTGAGTGGAGTGAGATGTGGGGGATGAGTGAGTGGAACTAGGGTGAGGTGGCTTGATGAGTGAGTGCAACTAAGGTGAGTTGGCTTGATGAGTGAGTGTAACTAAGGTGAGTTGGCTTGATGAGTGAGTGCAACTAAGGTGAGTTGGCTTGATGAGTGAGTGCAACTAGGGTGATATTCCCAATGCATGAGTGAAACTACAATGCAAAGTGGAGGATGAGTGGGTGGAACTATGGTGATAAAATTAATGCATAAGTACATGTGCAGTGAAGTGAAGTGTAATGTGGAGGATGTCCCATGTGAAGGGACAAAATGTGTGAGATGTGGCATGATGATGGATAGTTGTGACTAGAACACATGTCCCATGAGGAGACAAGGTATCCTACGTGAGTTTCCTAGATTTAATAATAATCTAGAAAATATGATTATGTGCAAGATTTTATATGTCTAAGTTTGTACTTAGGCACATATATCTTATTATGCAATGTTGTGTGGTGGGATGCAAGTGGTGTTGTGTGAGTGCCTAGGATTTTGTGTCTATAGATGCCCTTTTTGTACTGCATTGTGTGAAACACAATGCGGTGCAAAAACCAATGACACTTGTCTTTATTGGATGAATGGACTCAAATATTCTCGACATGCAAGAATGAATGACTTTTGAAAATTTTGATTTGTTTACTTACCCCCTCAATTGATGAATGGGTAAAGAATGAAACCCACGAGCCAATTGACCAAATGTGGATGATGAAAGGAGGTGGATGTGATGGATGCAAATGTTGGAAATCAAGATCAAGTTGGATGCCCCAAGTTTGGGGTGGACTTGTGTTGTCGCAAATTTACCTTTTGGTATTATTGACATGCAATATTATGAAGTAAAGGAACCAATCACCCTAGGGACTTGTCCTAGTGACTATAGCAAATTCCTTAATGCAAAATGATGAAGTATATATTTTTCATGTTTTGTAACCCCATGGAGTAGGTGTCAATGACAACCTTGGGCAAATTTTCTTGAACGCAAGTCACTCAAAAATTGAAGGACCAAACTGATTTAATTTCAAATGTGATGATGTTGGATGATTATGAATAAGTGTCCTTATGGTGAGTTACCCATCCTACCATATTGCATGGATTACTAGTCGCTACAACCGCCAGGTATGTAGGGTGATTCACTAGATACAAGGTTCACTTGAGATGATGATGATGCGAGATGATGATTTGAATGCATTTGTGTTGATTTGAGGGGGTTTTGAATCCATTTGCATTTGAAGGGGAGTTGTGTAATATGGTCACAAATAAAATTCAACGTGGGTTACCCCAATCATGGAAAAGATACTCATTGTTGAATCATTACTTTTGACAAATTGATGAACTTAATTTTGGCAAACCTTTCATCCATGGGTAGACAAGATTTAGTCTACGCTTTAGGCTTTAGGTATACCAAGTGTTTGTTTGATTGATATTTTTTCTTGTGATCTACCCCAGCAAAAAGGGTGTATGATAGTCTTTGGTAATGATTCTTGAATGAATGTAATTTGCATGATTGAGTGTTTTGAGTATTGACTTGATTTGAGACTAGAATTTGTAGATATTGTCTACCCCTTCAAGCAATGAGTCGATGGAGAAGATATGAAATGATGAAAGTGACAAAGCAGATGACAAATATGAAAATTATTAGAATGAAATGGATGTTTTTATTTTTGTAACAACTATGATTTCGACCATTATTGGTAATTGTACACCTCTATCCCTTGGAGCAATCTAGCCATATGGCTTTCTTAGGGAATTGAGATGATAATAATTTGATTATTTCTCGAGGTGAATCATTGTTCAAGGACCTTATGGTAACCTACCCATCCTACCGGATTGCATGGATTACCATTAGTCTGCAACCACTAGGTATATAGGATAAGTTACTGTATACGAGGATCACTTGAGGCTAAGTGGAAGAAGGAAATGTACACATGTATCCCTTGGAGCAGTCCAGTCGCATGGCCTTCTTAGGGAGTTGATATGATAGCACTTCTATTATTTTAGGAGCCTGTTGAATTTGTTTTTTTTTTACCAAAGGAATTGAGGTACCTTTGGAGCTTTTTGCTTTTGTTGTTGTTGTTTTTTTTTTTGTTTTTTTGTGTTTTATATTATTTTTATGGTTTTTATGTTTGCTGATTTTTTTTTTTACCAAAGGAATTTGGGTACCTTTGGAGCATTTTGGATTGATTTGACCAAAGGGGTTTGTGCCTTTAGGGATTTTTGAATTGTGTTAATAATGATTGTCCTTATGGTAATCTACTCCTCCTATCGGATTGTATGGATAGCCAATCACTACAACCGCTAGGGGACTAGAGTAAATCACTAGATACAAGGATCACTTAAGGCTGAGTGGAAGAAGGAAATGCACATATCTATCCCATGGAGCAGTCCAACCGCATGGCTTTCTTAGGGAGTTGATATTATAGCACTTTGATTCTTTTGAAATCCTTGTTGAGATTGAATTTGACCAAAGGAATTAGGGTTACCTTTGGAGCTTTTTTTGGATTGATTTGACCAAAGGGGTAGGTGCCTTTGGAGCCTTTTGAACTAAATTGACCAAAGGAGTTTGTTTTCCTTGGAGTTGTTTGAGTTGAAATGTGACCAATGGAGTTTGATTCCTTTGGAGCTTTTTGAATTGGATTGACCAAAGGGGTTGATTCCTTTGGAGCCTTTTGAATTGAATGTGACCAAAGGAGTTTTTGTTCCTTTGGAGCTTTTTGGATTGAATTTTGACCAAAGGGGTTTGGTTCCTTTGGAGCCTTTTGAATTTATGTAATTATGAATGTCCTTATGGTAATATACTCATCCTACCATATTACATGGATAACTGTCGTTCAACCCGGTGACCAGAGTATATTACTAGATACGAGGTTCGCTTGAGGAGTTTGAATTGATGACATCAAAAATAAATGGAATTAGTTTTTATTTGTATGAGCTGTTCCTTTTACCTGTTTTTGAAATGTGTTTTCCTTTTTTTTTCTTTTTTGGATTCTTTATGGTTGTTTAAATTTGACCAAAGGGGTTAGGTTCCTTTGGAGCCTTTTGAACTAATTTGACCAAAGGGGTGTGTTTCCTTTGGAGCATTTTGAAATGAAATTTGACCAAAGGGGTTAGGTTCCTTTGGAGCCTTTTGAATTGAATGTGATTGGAAAATTTGATTTTTTTTTTAATTTTTTGACTTACTCCCCCAAGTGAAAAATGGGTGAAGTATGAAAATAGATGAAACCCTTGAGTTAATTGACCTTATTGCATGAGTGATAATCCAACAAGTGTCCTTATTGTAATATACTCATCCTATCGGATTGCATGGATAACCAATCATTGCAACCGCCAGGTGACTAGAGTATATCACTAGATACGAGGTTCTCTTGAGGATGTTTTGACCAAAGGGGTTTGGTTCCTTTGGAGCCTTTGAAATGATTTGACCAAAGGGGTGTGTCTCCTTTGGAGCATTTGGAATGAAATTTGACCAAAGGTGTTAGGTTCCTTTGGAGCCTTTTGGATTGAATGTGACCAAAGGAGTTTTGGTTCCTTTGGAGCCTTTTGAATTGAAAATGACCAAAGCAGTTTTGTTCCTTTGGAGCATTTTGGATTGAGAGTGACCAAAGGAGTTTGGTTCCTTTGGAGCCTTTTATTTTATTTTTTGCTTTTTGGTTTTCATGTGATGAAATGAATGTATTATGAATGAATGTAATTGGTGGTGATGTATGCAAATGAATGAATGGTGTTGCCTTATTAATTATCATTCAAAGAAGTTATGAACCATTATTTAGAAAACTTTACCTTTATTGCTTAATCAAGGGCACCAATATGATACTATGGTTTGACCACATTTTGTAGGATGAAATGGACTATGATATATGTGACTATGTGATGGTGGTATGGAATGGAAGCTTGCTTATGAATTTGTTATCCTTAGGGATAAAGGATCTAGAGTTGTTTTGCAAAGACTCAAACATCCTAGTGATCTCAAACAAACTTGTTTATGATCTCACAAATCTTCATGATGCTAAGGTTGTCCTAGTGGTTTCAAATTTCTTCAAGGACCAACTATGTGTGAAATGATTGTTCATTTTCCATTATGAGCTAGGTCAAACTAATCAATTGTAACTTATGCCAATAAGCTAGCTCATCCGAGAGTGGCCATAGGTCTATACAAAAGAAGGTTGCTAATGTGATAGACATGGCATCATGCGTAAGGATACTCCATTGCCAAGAGAGATTCATTCAGCCCATTGTTGTAATGAGGATCACCCCATAGTTTTTGAGACACTAAGAGTTCCAAGGATTCAAGCTCCTTCCCTTCTTTTATTGCATTGGATTTTGAGGATTTTATTTTTGAGTTTGCTCATTTTTGTGTTGGAGAAACATGCATTTTTATTGCTTTTTTGAAATTCTTTTGGGATACTTGCTCGCTTTGAGGAAGAGACAAGGGATTTTTATTGCTTTTGTAATGTTTTGGGATACTTGCTCACTTTGAGGAAGAGCAAGGGATTTTTTTTCACTTTTTTCTTTTTTTGTAATACTTTTGGGATACTTGCTCGCTTTGAGGAAGAGCAAGGGATTTTTTTTTTTGGAATGAAGGTGGAGCTTGTCCTTTTGTCAACTCTTAGGTTTCTAGACCATGCACATAATTGGATGAGCAGGGGAAACCTTTCACTTATGGCAATAACAACTTTGACTTCGTTATTCCCAAGGTTCAAAAATATTTTAATGTGTTTTGATGTGTGTGGTCCAAGAGGAAACTTGATTAACTAGGAACAACCTCTAGCACCTAAGGATTGTTCAACTTTCAATTAAGGTTGTTTGAAACACTAGGAGTGGTTGAGTGATCGAAAACACCTAGATATTCCTCAAACCAGAGACTACCAAAGAAATGAAGTGCTATGGGGTTTTATTGCAGCTATATATATTTTGACATGGTTTTGGATGGCAAAATTGGACTAATGCTAGACCGTAGGTGCCCCTAATTAAGGCAACAAGACTCAATGAATGAAAAATTATCTAACCTGAGTGGATGACAATTAATATGGTAAGTGACATGAATGGATGCAAATGATATGAATGTGCAAATGCAATGGAAGTGGAATGTGTGAATGCAATGAAAGTGGGATTGTGAATGCGATGTATTAAAAATACAATGTGTATGAAAATGTTTTTGTGTTTTATATTTATTATTTTTTATGTTTTTGAACTGAAATGTGACCAAAGGGGTTTGGTTCCTTTGGAGCCTTTTGAATTGCATGTGACCAAAGGAGTTTTGGTTCCCTTGGAGCCTTTTGAATGAAAATTGACCAAAGGAGTGCCTCCCTTGGAGCATTTTGAGATGAGTTTTGACCAAAGGGGTTAGGTTCCTTTGGGGCCTTTTGGATTGAATGTGACCAAAGGATTTTGGTTCCTTTGGAGCATTTTGAATTGAATGTGACCAAAGGAGTTTGGTTCCTTTGGAGCCTTTTGAATTGAATGTGACCAAAGGAGTTTTGGTTCCTTTGGAGCTCTTTTTTTTTTTTGAGGGGGGAAGGTGTGATACCTTAATCATCCCCAATTTTTTTTGTTCTTGGTGAGCATGGGGAAGGTGTGATACCTTGAGTATCCCCATAATGTTTTGTGCTTGGTGAGCATGGGGAAGGTGTGATACCTTGAGTATCCCCATAATATTTTGTGCTTGGTGAGCATGGGGAAGGTGTGATACCTTGAGTATCCCCACAATGTTTTGTGCTTGGTGAGCATGGGGAAGATGTGATACCTTGAGTATCCTCATAATGTTTTGTGTCTAGTGAGTGTGGGGAAGGTATGATACCTTGAGTATCCCCACAATGGTTCTGTTGACTACCAGGGTTTTGATTGGATGCGATTATTGGAATTTCAATGGAAAAGACCCCCTTGTCGATAAGATCTTGGACCATATTTTTAAAGGCTTTACAATCATTGATGTCATGGCCCACTTGTCTATGATAGAGACAATAATGGTCTTCCCTATATGACCTAGATTTATGTGTTTTGGTATCTATAGGATGTATGTTAGGTAAAATGATTATTTTTGCATCCTATAACTTTTGAAAGATGATCAACATGGGCTCGGATAGAGGGGTCCAGGTACGAGGTTGATGATTTGAATGATATTGGCCATGTGGATGAGGTTGATGAGGTTGATGAGGTGGGTGATGTTGATGAGGTTGATGAGGTGGGTGATGTTGATGAGGTTGATGATGACTCAATTGTAGCTCAATGTTTGTGAGGCGATTCAAAATTTGTTGTAAAATGAGCATAGTGTGTTGGTGAAGAGGTGGTTGTTGATGAGGAGATGGTGGAATGATAGCACACTGGCCTAAAGTATTGGCATAAATTTGATGATATGGATTAGTAACCATGGTGGTTGGGAGGGACATCACCCAAGATGGATCTTGAGTGAAGAAGGTATGATATTGGGATGTAGGTGGTTGGTTTTGGTTAACTCCCTATGACTGCTATAGTGGATCAAGATTAATGCCTCGGTTAGCATTATATAGGATCATTTGGTGTAACTCCAAGAAGGCACGTTACATGGAAATCATAGACAAGGAGGGTATGGTTGTATACGTGGTGGATTATTGGGCTAGTTGTATGGAAACCATGTTGGTAGATGCAAGCGGAGGGTAAGTGGCAAAAGGTATTGTACATAAATTGGGGAGGGTGTAGTGTAGAGGACTTATGGATGTAGTGGAGGGAATGGATGTGGGGATCTATGAAGCAACACTGGTATGTGCTCCATATAAGGGATTGGCAATACTGATGACTTGATCGGCCCAGGTGGAAGGGTGTTGGTGAGACTATGGTGGATGATGATTGATTATGGTTGCAATGGTTTATTCAAAATATGAATTGGTGAAGATCTAATTGGTTTGTTGTAGGTATGTAAATATGATTTCTTGATGCAATGGAGGTATGGTGTGGGGTATAATGGTGAGTGGTGGGAATGATGGAAAGGTCATACCAATGAAACCTAGGTAAAGGCTAACAACACCCAAGTCTACATATGTGATACGACCTCCATGTGGTGTAAGTGGATCACTCTTAGGGGTCTCAAGAATAGCGGTGTGAGTAGCCCTCTGCATGATGTTTATATATGAGGTAGGGACCCCACTAGAGGGCTTGACATTTGGGTTCTAGGACATAGTAAGGTCTACACTAACTTTCCCTACCACCAAAGTGTTAGGGGCCTAACAAGACAGATGATTCCATTAGAGAGGGCAACTAACTTTGAGCTAAAGCTAGCCTCTTGGATTGACTTTAGGTTGTTGCCATATGTTATGGATCAAATGAGGTGGAAATGTAGATGGATGTATGTATATGTGTGTAATTAATGCACAAGCAAACAACACGTAAAGAAAATAAACAAATATTATTGTTCTATATTTTCACAAAGTTTATTTTTTTTTTAATTTTGATATTTTTTTTCAAGTTTTGAAATTTTTAATTTTTTTTTGGAGTTTTGAAAGTTTTTGAAAAGAAGAAAAATCATATGCAAAATGTTTGCCCTAAAATAAATCTATGATTTCACTTGTATACTCGCAGTGACTAAGCCTGGTGATGAAGTCTAGATAGCCATACCCACTAAAATATGGAGATGAAACCCATATCTGATCAGGGAGCACAGGTCCTATCGATCCTCACCCAACACCCCGTGGGTAACAATACACACTTAGAAGAGGAATACATGCTATTTTCCATGGTTAGGATAGTTCTTGGAGTTGATCTTGGCCATAGAAAGGTAATAATAATGTTGGTGGTTGATGATGAAATCAAACCTTGCGATGATGAAATCCAACCATTTCCAATGTTCAAGTGAATGTGTGAGGCTTGTTTAACTTATTGTGTTATGCAAACTATGATGCACTTTTGTTTATTGCCTAAATGTAGTAGATAAAATCATACAATAGAAAATGTCCTACTAAATCAACTAAAATGTGAATGATGTTTTTAACCTTACCTTTTATTTTTCTTTTCTAATTTTTAAATGCACCTAACTTAAAACCTAAATGCACGCAATGTCAAATAGGGATAAACCTCTATCTAATATATAGAACTCTATGAAACAACAAAAAAGTAAAAAGCAAGTGTCTGATGTACACACCTACGATCCTTTTACTACTCCTTTCTTATTATGTAACTACCAGATTCATAGTTCTATAGCAATCCAACCACCACCTATGCAGTTCTGCTCAGTTCTATAATCGTGCGGTCTATGGTTCCTTAGGCATAGATCTGTAAATATCAATTATACAGTTCTACACTTGTGTAACTACATGCTCTATAGTTGGCCTAGTAAATGTACGTAACCACCACTTGCATGGTTGTCAAGTTCTACAACCACACACTCTACGATTTCTTAGATATAGGTTTGGGCTGAGGGAACGTCGAGGACAACCGGGTCTTTATGTTTTTTATTTCTAAGTGATCGACTTCCAAAAATCTATGAACACACAAAAATACATATTAGCAACTAAAATAGCAAGGCAAATCAAATGGAACCTTTAGGGGGTCCCACTATGATCACCATTTCTATCATCAAAAGAACTGAACACAAACAAAGATACAATACATAAAAGAGAGATTGCAACAAATAAATATTTATATTGATATTTAATACAATTTTACAAAGATTTTGAATTGCCCCAAATGTGTTGGGAGAAATATTACAATGCTTTATCTATATCTCTTCTAAAATACAATTATTTTGATAGGAAAGGGGTCTTCCAAATCTTCGATGAGCTTGTGTGTTCTTCGTTCCTCAGCTACAGCTTCAAAGGGGTGAGTGGGCTTCTAATATCTAGTGATGACACCACTCTAGCTTCAATAGATCTCTAAGTTCTTGCACACATGGAAATAAAACATGGATTAGTAACACCTATATAAATAATTTAAAAACAATGCAAATAAAAACCCTTGAATGAATGCTTGCAAAAGACATAGAAATCAGAATATAAGTGTCTTGCTAACAAATTACAAAATTACTTAGTTTTTACTACTCCAAATGTCCTAAAAATTGGTGGAGAATTTATGGGGGATGTTATAAACCTACCCTCAAAATTTCAGCTCAATCTAAGTTTGAATGAGGAAGATATGACCAAAAAACATTTGGTAGTTTCTACGTAACAATGGAGCACACGGTTCTGACAGTGTAACCGTGGATTGGATGGTTAGGAAACCGTGGACTATGTGATTGATACTGTGTAACCATGTACCAAGTAGTTGAGGTTGAGTGGAAAAATTATCCAAAAAGTCACTCTAGGGCATAGGATCTTAGATCTTCCTTGAGATGCATGTGAGCTTTTGGTGTGATTTTGGTAGCGTGAAAGTGTATTTCTTTGACCTTCTTTGTTTTATGGTGTAAATTTTATGTTATAAGTAAGCTTGGGGTCTTGGATGGAGTTAGATTAATTCACTCAAGGTGCTTAACTTAACTAGGATATGTGCCTAAATGGTTAAGTGGAGTGGAGTTATATGTGGAGGATGAGTGAGTGGAACTAGGGTGAGGTGGTTTGATGAGTGAGTGCAACTAAGGTGAGTTGGCTTGATGGGGAGTGCAACTAAGGTGAGTTGGCTTGATGAGTGAGTTCAACTAAGGTTATTTTTCTTTATAAGAGAGTGAAACTAAATTTATTTGGCTTCATGATTGGCCTATGAGTTGTGTTCGTATGTGAAACTAGGTAACAGATCACTTTTCATAGATCTCCTTCTAAACTATCTATTAGGATTTGGCACATGCACCATTGCAAATCTCGAATTTGGTCCCATCTATCCTATATGTTAGTTTGAAAGAAAATAATTTTTTATTTTAAAACAACTTACAAATATTTTCCCAGGGTACAAGTTCTTCATCTTGATCTTTGAGAAATCTGGGCCATTCACTTATCTCCCATGAAGTCACCCGTGCCATCAATCTCAAGCACGTGTAATTTAATATTGATAGTTTAAGTACTTTTTATTTAATTATGGGTCCTTCTTTCTTAAATTTTTGGTGATGGAATGTGGTGTTTGACAATGCTTGGATTTGATGGAATGATAATGGGGAAAATATTATAAAATGAACCCATGGCTTTATGTTAGGGTGGCATTGACATTAAACTTTAGGGTATTAACACATTAAATTTGGTCCACTTAAAATGTATTTATTAAATGTGAACCTTAAGACTCAAGATTAATGCAAAAATTTCTTTTAATGACCTGTAACCAATGGGATGTGGTCGGGTGACACAACCAACCAATGGGATGTCATCGATTGGGACATTTGACCAATGACTTAGGTAAAAACATGACCACCTAAGGATTTCAATGGGTAACATATGCAAAGTTTAGACTAATCAAATGAGGAAAATAATCCTCATGTGTGCCCAACCCTTGGAAACTTTAGAAAAAATAAAATTCACTTGTTTTATCCCTCGACCAATGGGATATCGTCGGGTGAGAAGGTCGACCAATTGGATGAGAGAAGGCAACATAGCCGACCAATGGATTTTAACCAAGGTGATTTTGAATTTGATGGCTTATTAAAACTTTGGAATAAGTCTTAGTCTTTTGATTAATGTGACATTAAAAATAAAAGGGGGAATGAAACCCTAACTTGATTTGGGTGAATTTAATTTTTTGTCTTGGACCAATAGGAAACCTTCATATGAGATGGTCGTCTAATAGGATATAGATGGGATTCATGGATGATTGATAAGAACTTTTAATACACTATTTTGATTAGTGAAATGATATAGGAGAAAAATAGGGGGGTCTTTTTAGAGTTATACAATATTAAATGTGCTCAGAATAATCACACCAATGGGATATGATCGGGTGTCACAATAGACCAATGGGATGTGATTGAGTTAAAATTAACTTTCTATTATTCTGACCCTTAGGACTTAGGAAAAATACAAATTTATTTTATGACCTTTAGCCAATGGGGTGATATCGGTTGAGATAGCCGACCAATGAGAGGTCATCGGGAAACACAATCGACCAATAGATTGCAACAGAGGCAGGTTTGATTTTTCAAAGGAGGAAAGCAAGTGTTAGGCACTTAAAAATTGTAGAGGAGAATATTTCATGTTGGTGACACCTTTGATGGTTTTTAGGATGTAATAATAAATTGTGGCCAATGGGAAGTGAGTGGTTGAGACAACTAACCAATGGGGTGTAAATGTGATGGTACGCCCGACTTAGACATAGGTTATTTTATGGCAAAAAAACTTTGGATCATAAAGAGGAAAAAATTTATTACGTGTTCAAGACCCTAAAACTTTAGATTAACATATGCCTTTCATGACCTTGGTTTTTGCTTATTTTTCTCATACCAATGAGACGTCGTTGAGCAACGTAGCTAACCAAAGGGATATCATAGGGTATGATAGGTGACCAATTGGATAAGAGTGGGTAGAATGGTCGAGTAAAAGAATTTAAATGGGAAATTTAGGCATTGTAAAGGGAAAATTTTATGCAGTAGGGACTCTCAACAACCTTAGGATAGGAAAATGCTTTCATTATGTAAGCGATACTTCGAAACTTCAAAAAGGTGTAAATTTTTTATTTTAATCCTCGACCAATGGGGTATGCGCTCTCCATACGGTTTCCCAATAGGATACAAGAAAACATGATATATGACCAATGGTATTTAATGGATGGACTTAGGTAAGCTTCAGGGGCCTATCATCTTAAGGATTTTGCATTGTATGGAGCTTATACCTAATGGGAGGGTGATCAGGAAACACATTTGAGCCAATGGGATGCGATAAATAAATATAGTTGACCAATGGTTTGAGGTAGGATGGTACATCCAATTTAAAAAAATTTGATGTTATACAACTTAGGGAAAGGATTTTTTTGGAAATATGAGGATTTGACCTTGGACTTTAGGAACAATGAGGTATATGATTTATTTTTCAGACCAAACATTGTCAAAAATGGATAAGATAAAATATTTGATGATAATAAGGTATAACAAAGGAGAGATAATGGAATTAAAATGGTATTTTAGCAAAGGTTAATGCATGGGTTGAATGCAGACTTTATAAAATAATGGGGGAAATTAATAGATTTATCAAAAATAAAAAGGGTATGGGGAATTATGCCTTAGTGGTAATGGATGGAATGTGATGCTTTATGGATAAATGAATAATAAATGAATGCATTTTTGAAGGAGATCCTTTCAACATTTTATTTCCCTTTGGTAATGATGTTGACCTAAACCACCTTATGACAATGAAGACCTCTTGGACTAATGCAACTTTCCCATGACATTGCAATTTTTAAAATGACCACTGCACCCTAAACTCACCTAGACATTATACTTTGATATTTTTTTGTAAAAATTGAGGTATAGACTAGGTTGTTATTATGGAGTACAATAGGGTGCAAATAGGTTCATTAGTTGAATTCGGTTCATTATCAATTTTCATTAAGCACCATATCAGTTTTTAAAGTTGCAAAGAGAAGGTTGCATATTATAGTCTTCAAGGGAGTGCAGAAAATAGTTTCTAATAAGGTTAATACCTGCACATTAAAATAGGAGTTAGATATATTTTGAAAGAAATAAAAATATCATCTTCCTATTATCTAGTTACAACAAATAATATATTAATTTTAAGTGAAGGTTGCATAGATTGAAGGGCATATTTTGATTTACCATTAAGTTCTTTACAAGAAGCAATAAGGAGAAATTACTAGTGCATTATACTAGTTACTCTTAAAATCTTATTAAGTGCATTGGTTGTTAAGTTAATGAGGAAGACCAAAGTGCATAAATAAGCATAATATCGAAGTGTTTAGAGACACTATTGTGCACACAAAACCTACAATATTTACTGGCAAGGAGAAGCCACCAAAAATGGCAACAAAACCTCCATAGATTGGAGAAGAAAACTGGCTTATCATAGAAGCAAGATAGCTTCAAAAGTCTCAATACTTTGGTGCATTCCAAGGCATATTTATCTACAACATTGTACCCTACTCTATGTAGCAAATCAAGTGCACAATATATAGTGTCTAAAAACACTACTATGAAGCCTAGCATCCTATATACATGTATCTACCATTAGCACTAGCAAAAGTGCTTAAAGAAGAGCCATTCCAAAAGGGCTCAACATCAGCCATTAGCAAAGGAAAGCACAACTCAAGATGCTTGAGTGAAGATCCATCCATAGGGCTCATAAATCCACCTCATCAAGGTGTTATAAGATATTGATGTTTGTCATCCAATCCAACACCTAAGGAAACATCAACCTACAGTATAAAAAGGGCCTACATAAGGTGAATATCATCCTTTGTATAATATAGCACCAAGGATAGCATATTCTAGAAAATTATTAGGTGAAAGTAAGATGCATTACCAAGGATCCAACTTAGATAAATTACCAATTGATACCCATATTGATAGCCACCATAGAACCTCCATTGTAGTTCTTGATAACCTCCACATCTGGAGCTAGCTTCATAGCATCACCTTCAAAAATGTTGGAGATAAGATACAAGAAGGTATTCGTTGGCAAGAAATAGATGTTGAGTAAGATACATTGAGGAAACCCTACATGCACAAGATTGGAGTGACACTTGCAAGTTTCTACCAAGGGATATTGTGCTACTTGGCACAAAGGTGAAAGAGCATATCCATATTCATAACACCAACACTCAAGAAGAAAGGGTGCTCAAATAAAATAATGATTTTCATCATAATTCCAAAGCTCAAGAAGAGCATATTCAGCACTCATCAACACCCAAGAGTTACATTCAGACTTGCACCACATAGCATAACACTTCTCAAGACCTAAAATAAGTGTTGCACCACCTAAGGAGGAGACCAAGAGTCTTGAGCAATACCTAGTTCCACTTGGCACCCACATCAAGAAGGCAAAAGCATATTTATAGCCACCAAAAGTAAGAGCACACATAGAGAGAGGGAAGCACATCCTGAGCTAGCATTGAATGTAGATAAGTCAAGGCACATTTAAGTGGGATTAAGAGAGAATCAAAGATGTGATCAAGAGAGGATTAAAGGTGTAATTAACGCAAAATTTAAGGCACTTATCCAAGGATCAATGAAGGGTCAAAGTCACATTCATGAGACGTCCAACAACTCACTACCATCACTACCATACGTTCATCATTGAGGAAATATAGCACCCATGATTGAGGAAGATATTGTGTCAATTATCTCATGCATTCAACATTCATAAAGGTAAAGTCTCACATCGATTAAATTTACTTTCATTAAGGAGTAATAAGGTGTATAATATAAGGTTGAGTTCATATAGCATTTACATTGGAGATACAAGCAAAATCAACCTTTAATACATTGGAAAGCAAATCAAAGGAGTTTCTCCTTAATAGTATTTCAAAACACATTAGTTATAATATAATTAACCTAATATTTTCAATTAAATACCATAGGAGATATAAGGGTTTCTATTTAGTAAACCAAATAATTATTATTGCAAATATCATAAATTTCTAAAATTCCAAATTAGGGAGATATAAGGAGTGCTACATCATGCTTTAATTGATTGGAATTTATAAAATTGAACCTTTGAATTTAAGAATAGAAAAGCGATATTAATGCTTTCTTAATAGAGTTGGAATTTATTGCTTAGACTTTTCTCATAATCACATTAAAGAGAAAAAAGAAATCCAACCTTAGAGAACTTCATCAAATTTATAAGTGCATAAATCGATAGGAGAAATAAGTTGAAATAAGAGTTGATTATTATCATTCTCAAAAAATTATAAAATCAACTCAAAAGGTGAACTAATAGTAGCTAAGCACTTTATCAATATTAGAACATATTCTAATCACTAGGGAGACATAAGGATCCTACAAAACCTAAGTCTTAAAAAGGTTTTATCAAAGTAATTCACATACTCTAAACTAGGGAGTCATAAGGTAGACCACATCAAAGGTTCTATCAAGAGTATTCTCAAAAATACTAAAAGAAATCTATTAAAACCAAGGAGAAAGAAAGATGTCTACCTCAAATAATTTGAACAAAGATATAAACAACACTATTAGAAAGGAAAGGGAAAGTGTCATAAAAATTGTAATAAAGAAGTTACTTATAAAGCCTAAAGAATACTTAACCTTACTTCAAAAGTGATTCATAGTGAAGCTTTAAAAGACAACTTTGAAACCTTGGAATATTATCTACATGCTTGACTCACTGAAGCAATTGATAATGGAAAGAGTGACATTCAAATTCCTTTAGACTTTGGTAGCATATTATATATGGCATTACTTACATTCAAATGTTACAAGGATGAGAATGTAGAACAAAAAGGATTGATAGAATCACTTAAAAAGAAAATAGAAATGGATGAATCATACCTAGAGAAGATATTTCAATCCTCATGCAGTATTGATACTTCAAGTTCTACTAACTCAAAATATTATCATGATGCCTTAATTATTTTTTCAAAATCTTCTATACATAACCTAAAAAATAATAAGAAGGACAAAGGCAAAGAGAAGAAACTTTTGCAAGAACCAGGTGATAGTACGACCACCTATGAAAGTGCAATAATTGAATCCAAAGACAAGAATAAATAAGAAGAAGAAGAAGAAGAAGAGGAACCAAATCAAGAAATCATACAATGCAATATGAATTAAAATAATACAAAGGAACAGATCAAGTTGAAGAACCAAGATGAAGATAGATATTGAAGACTAAAGTCTTCAATACCCAAATAATGTAATACATGGGGGTGTTAGAGTATATTACATTATTGGGTACATGCTAATGTACCACCTTGGGTACATTACTAGAGTAGGATTTTACTTTAGAGTAAAGTAGTTACTTCAAGCATGTAATAAATGCACAAGTGTTAGAATGTGCAATCATGTAAATGTGCATGTAGTCCACATGTACATGAGTCATAGGATAGAGACAAAGGTAGAATTAGGTACAAGGAACTTATCTTCCTATATATAGACCTTATAGTTAGTGAATAGAAGGGGGAGATAATATAGAGAATACATAGTATAGATTGGTAGAGGAGTACAATATATAATAGTTTATGGAGTGTTCATGTACTCCATTATACTACATTATACTATTTTTGTGAGCTTTCATTAATGGTATATTTTTGAGTTATTGTAGAATATTATATATTTGTTTTCTTGCATATTATAGTGTCATTATCATATATATATCATAGCTTGCTTATCTTGAATCTTGTGGTTGCATTTCCTATATCACATACTCATAAAAAGCTAAAAAGTCTGATCATGTTCCCCAAGAAGATGATCACATTGATAGAGGGAACCCTAAACTTAATGTATAAGAGAAATAAAATGAGAAAACTAAAACAAACTATGATCCCCTTTAAGGGCTCAATGGGTGCTACATCTTTAAATAATTTGATCATATGCAAGGTTTTATGAAACGCTATAAGGAAGACTTACTTGTAACTATGAGGAAGGAAGCTTGAATCAGAAGAAGTGAGACTCCTCCTCCTATAAAATTATCTCCTATACTTTTTCATACTAGCCCTTTGTCTAAATATTTGAATCATGGTAATTTTTTCTATAAACCAACTTATACCACTACTATAACCACCAATGTTAGAAGAAATCTACAAGTCCCTCCAACCAGTAGTGTCACTCAATATTATTTTCAATTTTCTCCTTGATCTACTAATATCAATATTTTTTCTCCTATTCCACCAACTATTAGTTATCCTCTCTAAAAATATGCCACATATCACAATAGTATTAATGCCTCCAACATGGGCCAAGTACCCATTCAATAGCCTACCTATCCCTTAGGGAATCTAGGGGCATTACACAACAACAATCCAGAGGTGCAAATTTTAACTAATATGGTGAAACAATTGGTTTCAAGAGTGGATATGATTCAACCCCCTAGTTTCACCTACAACTATAGAGAAATGTGCAATCAACCCTTATACCCTATAGTTACTTCTAAGCCCTATCCTAAGTATTTTCCCATACCGGTTTTACCTATATAAGGGAAAAAAAGATCCAATTGAGCATTAAAATGTTTAGAATATCTTGTCATGATATCATATATGATGACATTTTGTTGCTAAATATTTTCCCTAATAGTCTTGGTGGCATGGCATTAAAGTGGTATTATCAATTTTCCAATCATTCTTTGAGGAATTTTGAAGAAATAACTGAATTATTTGTGCAACAATTTGGTGCTTATGTTGAAAAGAATGTAACCATGAAAGATGTATATACTTTAAAGAAATCTAAAGAGGAAATTTTTTCAAAATTATTGTATCATTGGAGGAGTATAGTTGGACAATTGAGATATACCTTACCTCCTTAAGACATGCTTGAAATATTTATTGGAAACTTGTAAGAGTAATTGTCGTGTACATTGGAAACTACAACTATCACATATTTTGACCAAGCAATTGACTTAGAAAGAAAGGTAGAACAAGCTCTTATCAGGAGAGGATATCTTAAAGTGAAATAGGATAGGACCACTAATAAAAAATATAAGAATAAGCATGTGGTTGGTTATGGGGTAATGAATAGTAGGCATGTTAATAGTATTATTAACAACCTAGAAAATATGGTGCTTAGCCAACCCTCAAAAGCACTATAAAGGAATTTTAAAAGGCTTAATACGCCTATGAATGTGGTCCTATAGTAGCTTTTGGAATTTAATATGATTGAGTTGCTCCCATAAGGAAGCCTGATACCATGGTTGATTGGTATAAATCTAGACAACATTGTGAGTATCATAAAGTGGAGGGGCACTGGATATATTATTGTAAGAGGTTGAAACATGTGGTTAAAGACCTGATTTATGAGGGTCACCTTTTCATAGAAGGTCCTCATCCACCCAAAAACCAACCTCCTACTCAACAAGAACCTACAACTAATCAAGATATGGTAATATTACAAGATCCCCTACCTAAGCATGGATAGCAGGAAATTAATCAAGTGTAATATCAAAATGTGCCACCTCCCTATAATAATATGGTTGGTATGATAGTAGTAACTACAAGGAAACAAGCGCAAGCTCAACCGACTCAACATTCTTAGTAAGATATAAGCTCTTCATCCAACCCACCCTAGCCCATCCTAGTTATGAAGAATGCTCAAAGGAAAAGTGTGGGAGTAAAAATCCCACCTTTAGTGTTGAAAGCTCAACCTAAAATCTTCTTTGATATTCAAAAATAGTTAGCTAGTACCTCATCCAAATATCTATCTTATAACTCTTACAAACTTCTATTCATAGGGAATATTTTGATAGGGAATTAGGTGTGTAATTTCATAAATGTAAGGATTAAGGGCACCGTAATCATTAAATGGAACCTTATCTATTTCATATCTTGTAACATCTATTTATAGGTGTATGTTATCAATGTAATACAACTAAGTTTTGTGATTGTCTTCTATTTCCTTTGTCCATTGTAATTTGCTCCCATATCAGCTTTGTTGGAACTTCTAAGATAATAATTTGTCCTTTTTGGTATTTCCCCTAGTGTTGTAGCCAATGTTTTAGGTTATATTAGGATACATCACATCACATTTTTGTATTATGATATGCCTTCATTGAACTTATAAGGGGATTCTTCTATTTACATCACAATATTTATTGGGAGAACCTTTATCAAATTAATCTTGATTGATAATGGTTCTTCCCTTAATTTATGCACTTATCAATTTTTCCAAAATTTAGGATTAAAAGAGAAATACTTAACTAAATATGATATTATCATCAAATCTTTCAACAATGAGTCCCAAGAGGCCTTTGGTGTTGTATCCCTCCCCCTTACAGTTAGACCTTAGATCATAGATACTTTATTCTATATGGTTTCTTTCCCAAAATCTTTCAATCTTCTTCTCAAATGTCCCTGGATCCATGCAATGAAGGTCGTTCCTTCTACTTTTCATCAATATTTGAAGTTTAAATTTAAGTATCAAGCTTTCACTGTTCTGAGCGAACCTCATAAATTCAAATTTTATTCAATGGTTGAGCAAGATCAGGTCAATCTCAACATTTATCCTTTAGTTTCATCATTTGTCTCTCCAAGTTCCTCATCTCAAATATTTGAGCAACTTGAAAGTTTAAAATTGAGTGAGGAACCCTAAATAAAAGTCTCATCACAGGATGGATTTAATCATTTTCTTCAAGATCCTCTTCTAGATCTTTCCAAGCTACCACCTTCACCAAGGACTACAAGTTTACCTCGTAAAAAGGGTGAAGTTGTACACATTGGCACATGTACCTTTATCTTCATAGGAACAAACTTCAAATAGAAGATTCATGGTAGCAACACCTCTACTTTTAAGCATTATTTTTCCTAATGCTACTTATCCAATGATTTCCCACTCCCTAAATAGATCCTATCTATCATGGGATATATAGGTAAAGGTTTGGGGCCACAATAAGAAGGCACTCAATATCCTTTGTATGTTGAGATTTGGCCTGGGAGGTGTGGCGTAGGCTGCATACCCAATAAAAACCAAACTTTACCGTTTCATAATGATGATCACCTTAAAACTTATGATGAATATATATATCATCAAAAATTGGAGCCCTCTTATCCTTCTGGTGTTTTGTTTTGTAATATGATAAATTTTATGCATTCTAATGATAAATATGTTGTTTATAAAAAGGAATCTACTTCACTATCTTATAGAGATATTGCAAATTTAGGGCTTACCCCTAATTTTGTTCACAAAGATGGTTTTTTTAGGGTTTGTGAATATTTTTGTGCAAAAGCTACTGAATAAAATCCTACAAAGGATATTCCTTGTGATTTTTATCATCAAGATGACCCCTATTCTAGATTTTTCTTTTATGGATCAATCCCTTGTACACCTCTTATTTTTGTTAATATAGAAGGCACAATCAGGCTATGTGTCAACTATTACTCTACTAAGTAAATATATATATAATATAAAAATAATTAATAAAATAATAAATCATTAATTAGAAATTTTCATCCACCATATTTTCTTGCCTATTCATACTACATGTTTGCCTATCATATTTTGCATGGTTTGCCTAATATTTCATTGCATTTGCATCCCTGCTTGTCGTAATTGTATTGTTGCTTGATCATATAGTTTTTAGGGACCTTTCAACAATGGCACATGATGACATCTTGTTAGGTCATAGCTAACATGCATTGCACTCTCACTTGGACTCTGATACCTAGTGAAGTCCCCAACCTAGGGCTTTTACATCTTCCTTTATTCTCTTGTTTTCTTTGTCTTTGATTTTCATGTTCCTTGACCTTGAAATTTTTTTAATGACCATTAATTTCTCTTCAGGTCAAGGAACACAATTTTTTCTTACTTTTTACTTTTGCTTTCTTCTAGCACATACACACACTCACATCTTGTCTTGCTTAGCTTGATTTTTTCACTCACATTTTGCATACATCACACCCCTATTGTGTAGTACTTTCTAATATGTCTTGCACATAAAACACACCCCATAGTGGATAACTTCATGGTCACAAGTGCGGGGCAACCTCCTTTTGACCATTTGTGATCATACATCCCAATGGGTATATCTCTTGATCATTTTTCCATATTTATGGGCACAACACCCATAGTGGATTTCTCTCCATGTTTCTGATCATATTAGAAAGTACTACACCCATAGTAGATATCACTTTGCCTATCCATCTTCTTTTCGCTTGATGTATGCATGGTTGGTCACATTGATCTGGTATGATCTACACTAACCCAAGCATCATACCTCGAGCCTCTCTTTTCTTTGTTGGCCTTTATCTTCTTCTTTTCTATTCTTCTTCTTCTTCTTCCTCATCCTCCTTTTTATTTTTCTTCTTTTTCAAAATTATACCCCATCAATATGGGTCATGATTTTTCTCTAGTGTTATCATGCTCCATTTTTTGGGGTATGATTTCACCTATAGTTGTGTTTTACCTTTTCTTCTTCTTCCTTCCTTCTCATTTTCTACTATTCCTCTTTTTCCATACATTTTCATGTCATGCATTCACTTCATTACATCCATATATGTTGCATTTTAGTCCAAGTGCATATCATACATAAAGAAAATTAAACATTAAAAGTAAAAATTAAAAACACCATAAAAAGAGACACATAATCACACACATAGCATAAAATATGACATGGTATTACTCAAGAAAGAGAGAGATACATAGGACTATCTATTTTATGTACCACAATCCAAACTAAATACACTTGACCACACCTAGGGATGTATGCCATACTAGTAAAATTGGCATGTCATCCTGATCCCCTTCGTAGCTCTGGGAGCCTATCTCCTCAGCTCTATTCATCGTAGGTGGTCCTAATTGAGGCATATTCATGGACTATAAAATTATCCATGATCTAGATCAAGTTTAGTTTTATGTCTATAGGGATGAATGTGGTGGTACTTATTGCTCCACTAAAATTGCCTGGTAGTATACTATCTGGAAAAAGGTCACTATTGGTTGGAGATCTGGCACCCATGCAGACTAGCACCAACATCGAATGACCATCGCCAAGGTAGGGTGGTCAATCTCTAGAGAAGGTCAATTCCTATAGTCCTAGCTACCTACACCACAAAAAGGAAATGGAAAAAGGGAAGAGGGAATGAAAATAAAGGGATGCTACAAACAAAACTCATAAGTATGGGTTATGACCTCATCAAGATGCACATACCCTTACCACCACTAACGATGACACAGATACAGTACCTAACATATAACTTAATTAGGTTATCACTTAATAATCGGTGTAGTGGGTTGAAAGAAAATTCTAGTATCGATGGATGGGTGCATGAGATCCAGGATTCAAAATGAGAGTGCTCTCATCTGACCAACTTAGCAGAAATAAATACCCAACCTAGTTGTAAATGCAAATTCCAGAACAACCAAGAAAACCCAATGAAATCTAGTTTAGAAAAATTAAATGAAGATCACTCAAGTAGCTAAAGCATAAATAAGCATTCACATTCAACACAAAAATGCAAGGACAATATTGGAAACCAAGTAGTAGTATACTTGTATTCACACAACAATGATAAGTATTACATGGGAATTGTAATGGCCAAAGAGCCATGCCCTAGGATGTCTAACATCCCAGTATTTATAGATATTCTTATAATAAATTCAAGTTACAACCAATAAAGATGTTAGGCAAGAAAATGCTATTGAAGCTAACTGGTACTCTGCTCCTCAAGATCATGGTGGTTATTCGTAAGGGATCGGGTGCTTCTGTGTCGATCCAGACCCTTGATTACTTTAACATTGCTATTGGGCCATAAATTTTTATATACTTTACCCCTTCAAATAGTTTGTTGGTCACATTTTGGAAATATGTGATTTGATTTACCACCTTCAATTCATTTTCCTTTCGTACCATGGTAGCTGCAACATTTAAAGATTTAGGTGGGAGATTTTGATGCTTCTTTGGTAGACGGTGGGTCTAACGTGGAAGAGTAGGTTGAAATTTCATTTGATGTGCTATTTATGACTAGGGTGAAGGTTTCGATGAGATCCACCTATTTTTCCCTCCAAAATATCTACCCTTTTAAATTTTTCCTATCGAATTGCTTTGAATCTCCACCCAACTAACGAGCAGGGTTTTGTAATATCTCTGTCTAATTTTCCAATGGAAATATTTGCCCAGCTAGTAGGTAGGATTTTAGTATGATTCCACCCTACAGTAGCTGTTAAGGTCCAGTCGACCTTATTTCTACCCCACCCCTTGAAACTTCTACCCACCTACTGCTAATTGTTGCCTATCAACCTTTATCTTCCACCCAACCTTTTATGTTTTAGAATTTGTTTGATTCTATGAGGCAACATCATTTAACAAAATTAATATTGGGTGAAGAAGTGTAAAATCTCACCCACACTCTTGGTGACTCACAGGGACTTTTTCCTTACAAAAAAGAAGAACCCAACAAGCTACACTTTGAAACCCATAAAACATGCAAACAGGAAGGGGAAGGACGAGGGGACAATGAGGGCACATAAAATAAAAGCAACCAAAGAAGATTGCAAGACAAAGGAGGAATATGTCCAAATGTGAATGGAAAACAAAGGGGAAGAAGGTGGAAGGAAAGAAAATAAGAGGGACCACAAACAAAAGCAACAAGAAAAACTAGGAAAAGGTAACAAGAGGAGAAGAGGTGAGGAGAATATCATGACCACTAACCTCCTGAGCTAGTGGTAACAAGGAACTGAGGAAAGAGAAAGAAGGGAATAATGCAAAAAAATAAAAGAAACAAAATGGAAGGTTATCCATAGGAAACCCCTACAGATTGCACTTCCATCAACATACCCCACTAGGGACCAAGGTCGATTCAAGAACATACATAATTCCAAGAGCCTTTGTTAGTCCCAATATAACACTTCTTTCTGATGCAATCAAGCCAAAACCACATTTTCTCATTACCAATATTCCAGGGAATCTGTAGTCATTGCATTTTTCTTTGCTTAATCCTTCCCAACACATGTTGCTTTTACCTTTTGGGGTTCTATTTATAGAGAAATTTTCCCAAATAGGGAGTGGACACTACTTTCAAAAATATAGTGGATATCTTTTCATAATATTACGTGAAATGATGTTTGAATCTCGAGCCTTGATCCATTGGGCATGGGGTCACAATAAAATACAAGGAGAATATAAAGTATGATAGGGTGTGCTTCAAAACTAATGCACCTTCTAAGAACTACTTGCAGCTCTTACCTTGGATCATCATGATATAATATGATGTCATTCGGCCATGTGCTTTATGCACGTTTATTTAGTTGTCAACCTATTTATACAAAATTATGATGCGATTGGCACACCATAACCACTAAATCATCCTAGAAATTATCCAATGAATCTATAATATCTAGAGCATATTGTATTGAACTTGAGCCATTTTTTATATTCTAGTTGGCATTGCCCAAAATATTTCCAAGCTGCAACACACCCACAACTTGGTATATCGCCATGCATGCTAGTACTTATGCAATCAATGATCGATGTGGCAACAAATATTACCACATAGGTACCTTCCTCTAGTATTGGCTCATCTGGAAATAGGATTCAGTGTTGTCAATCTTTAGAATCCACCTAGTGTGGAATCCCTATTATGCACTTCCCCAACATGTCTATGTACTTTTGATAACGGGGCACATTGATTGGCCTTCCTCTAGTCAAGATGTCCTTGGGATCTATATTTTGATTGGTTAATCCCTCACAAAAATAGCTTGGTCCTTGCTTAATGTTCTCCTAGATACAAAAGGGATGCAAATATATGCCCTTTTTTTTAGAGGTGTTCTTTTTTTGGTTGAGGTCCTCTATTTGTTGGGGGAATGTGCAAGCAATAAAATTGCTCATTGTAGGACTGATGCTTGCATTTCCTTTGTTTTAGCTCAAGAAGAGATATACCCTTTGGGTTCTACTTAAATGTGGCCCTGACTCCTGCACAACTTTAGATGGTTTCCGTGGTAGATACTATACAATTGAAAACGAGGCAACAACAGTTGGAAAAGGGGAGGGAAGGGTAGAATCTCTTGAAGATATTTTTCCTACTTGAAGAAGGATTTTCTCAACCTATAAAGCCTCCTAAAAAACTTGATGGAATCTCTTTTCCCTAGATTTATGCAAGAGGAGGCCTATATCCAAACTAAAATCCCAAACATAGTATAGGTGATCCTTGGTGGGGGACGACTGGTATTCAAAGGGAATTCTTTCCCAACTCCTTTTGAACCATATGTTCAAATTTGTGATTGATTCAAAAGGGACCCTCTTTATGAATGAGAGATGCATCAAGAGTTGTAAGGGATCCATGGAGTTATCAAATTTGTCAACAAGAGCTCTCGCCAAGTCCACCCATGAGCATATGTTTTTTTTCCCAAGGGATCGGTACCACAATAGCACCCTGCCTTCAAGGTGCTCACAAGCAGCTCCTCCAGTGCCATTAAATATTGTTAGGACCTTTATAAAACTTTTAGGAATCTCATGCCACCATTGGAGATTGAGTGGACCAGGGTCATCCCATTGAAGACAACACCATTGAGCCATTGTGGAACTGATTTTTTGGAGTCCTAGTTCTAGATTCAGAATCACCAAATGAGCATACTTTCTTCACTAATAAGGTCAATATTGCTCATCAATTCTTGATTTCTTTAGGATATGTAAATATTTTAAGTCATAAAAGTGGCCACTGATATTGAAATCTGGATATTGTTTGCACAGTGGAGTCATTAGGTGATTTAGAAGATATGGGTAAGCTAGAGCATCACTGAACTTTGATTTCCTTAATCAATGGAGACTTTATGATTCCCCACTAGAATCACCAAAATTATTTATCAGATATTTGGCACCCGTACGGACTAGTGCCAACATCAAATGACCGCCACTGAGGTAGGGTGATCGACCTTTGGATAAGGTTTATTCCTTGAGTCCTAGCTACCTACGCAACAAAAAGGAAATAGAAAAATGGAAGAGGGAAAGAAAATAAAGTGAGATCATAGCCAAAACTCATAAGGATGAGTTATAACTACATCAAGATGCATACACTCTTACCACCATATATGGTGACACAATAACACTACCTAATAGATCATCCAATCAGGCTCTCACCTAGCAATTGGTGTAGCGGGTCAAAAGCAAATTCCAAGACCGATGAACGAGTGCATGAAATCTAGGATTCAGAATTAAAGTGCTCCCGTTCGACTAGCTTAGTAGAAATAAACACCCAACCTAGATTTAAATGTGAATAGCAGGTTGGAACTTTGTTTGATGTGTCATTTATGACTAGTACAGGGGTTTGGATAAGATCTACCCAGCTAACCCCCCAAAATATTCACCCTAAAAAATTCCGCCCATGTTATTTCTTTGAAGATCCACCCGATTGATAGGTGGGGTTTCACAATATCTCTATCAAATTATCCTATGAAAATATTTTCCCAACTAGTAGGTAGGATTTTAGGATGATTTCACCCTACATTAGCTCTTAAGGGTTTGTGAAACCTTATTTCTTCCCCACCCCTTGAAACTTCTACCCACCTAGTGTTAGTTGTTGCCTATCAACCTTTATCTTCCACCTAACCTTTTATGTTTCAAAATTTGGCTGATTCTATGAGACGTCATATTTTAACAAAAAGAAGAGTAGGTGAAGAAGTGCAAAATCTCACTCACACTCACCCTCTACATGACTACCTCCAACCTCTCTCCCACCCTCTATAGCTCCACCTATAGTAAGTAGATCTCATCACCCTACTGGTTGCTACTGATCAAAGCCATCCCCTCTGCCCAAGCTCACTAACGCTCCTTATCTGGTTGGCTTACCTCTCCCTAGAGATGGTCAACCTCTATTCATTATACATCCCTATCTACCTCTACAATGTCAAATACACTCCTTATCCCCTTCATCCTCTTGTCCATGTCCTCTTGGAGCAGGTCCATATCCCTCTGTAGAATCACTACCTATGCTTGGGTCTCCCTAACCCATAGACTCAATCAGGTCGAATACTACTAATGTGGAGGTCTCTCCTACCCCTCTACTTGATATGGCTCCAACCATCATGGGAGTAACTTTGGTCGCCCCTAACTCCTTGGTCCCTACTATAGCAGTGGCAATTACCACTAGTTCCACTCAGATCCATGTTTATCTCTATATTGGTACCTCTTGTTCCTATTGTTGCCTCTTTGTGGTGCATTGAGTGGCCTCCCTTACTGCTAGCTACATATATTAGCTCATAACCTAGCACCTCTACATTGGAAATTATGGGGATATCCTTATGGGTATGACACCTCTATACCATATCTAGTAGTTGAGGGCCACCTCAACATCATCCATCCTTAGATCCATATAGAGTGGATCATCTAGGTCCTCTTCCCACCTCACCACATATGGATCCCCTCTAACTCCTATTGGATCCCAGTACACCCGCCTACACTAGTAGTCATCCAAGGTCAAGATTTTCTATAGGATCTTGAACTACCACTAGACTTTGTATTGAGCTCTATATCACCCTTCTCTATAGTTAACCATCTGATCCTCCTCACCTTGGCTAGCTCTACATCCTCATACCACCCAAGGTATATATGCCATTATCACCATATGATCTTTAGCCTTTATATCTCATCTATTACTCACCTCGCTAGTGGTAGGTTCTTGGTATATTTCCTTTGAACCTACTCGAAGGACCTAGATTATTTGTATATTATTGGTCACTCTGAGCTAGGTAATGGTCCTGTAAGTGTGTATGGTCTTCAGACCGCTCTATGATCCTAGATCCACACTTGGAGCAACATCATACATACTAAACATGTATGTTATTTGTACATGACATTGTTCCTATAAAAATGGACTAGCACATACAGACCCCATGTGAACCTCACTCACTAGTATTGCATATATACCACTACATCCACCATCACCCATGGTAGATGTTACCTACTGGTATAGAACATCAGCAACCCAGCCACAACCCCATTGATCATGGTCATCAGATCATCGACCCTGTAGCACCCCACCATCTCACCGATTGAGATCATCCTCTCTTAAACTTGGTTGACCCAGCCACTTGATAATCTCTCCAATTTGTTCCACTACCCCCATGCCTTATAAAAAACCCTCCCCTGATGGGGATGCACAAGATGCACCACACATCCTCCAATGTGACTACCATATCCCCTATAAGTAATCAGAAGGTATATGATTTTGAATACCATATCTCTACTAGCGGTATCAATAGTGCTCTCTCTTCCTCTACCTAGGGCATCTCAACCAAGTGGTCTATCCCTACTACCTCTAGGGTGTCTCTCTTAGCCTATGCAAGTCCATATGGCTTTACCTCCAAGGAGCTCGGTTTCCATTCATGATTCTCTAGTATGTCACGCTACATCCACAAACATAAAAAAGTTTAATCAATTTCTTGTGCATATAAATAAATTAAAATTAACAATATTTAATCAGCTTGTTAGGTTGCTTCACCTTTTTCTTCTCTCTCCCTTTTTTTCTTTCTCTTTTTTCCTCTCTTCAAAAAAATTGCACCCACCTAGCTTTAGGCGCGATTTCATCCTTTTTTATTTACTGTAAAATTGTATCCCTTGTCTCAGAGGCATGATTTCATACCCCATAATTTTGAGGTATGATTTCACTTTTCATTATAAACCAACGAAAAATTACGGTTGACCCTCAAAATCACACCTGGGTCATGCATGGCAATTTTTGGAGAAAAACAAAAAAAAATAAAAAATAAAAATGCACAAAAAAGTAGTTAAAATCTACCATAACCTAATCTAGAAGGTTTTTAGCCCTTACATATATCCTCTCTACTGTTGCACTAGATTTACCCCTCGCAAAAGCTGAATGATGTGTCGAAAGCACCATTTTTGTTTTCTCGAGAGCCCCTTTCCTCTGTTTTGCATGGTGAAAATGAATTAGGGTTTCCACATTTTGCCCCTTTTATGACTTTTTTTTCTACTTTTCTCTCATTTTTCTTTCTTTTTTCACTCTCATTTATTCTATGTCTACCATTTCAAGTTTCATCAAGATCATATCATTCCTTCTGAAACTCAACAGGGCATCCCGACCTCAGATGCATTTATGTCCCTAATGCCTCGATTTACGTGTAAACATGAAAGTATCCAGAATGACATAATTTTTGTACCAATCCTTTCTTCTAAACTAACCACTCATTTTCTATTTTTGTTTCTCATCTATCACCCTTAGGTGTCTACATATTTCTTTAATACATTTATTAGGCCATAAATGCATCAAAGAGGGGGGAAAATGTAGACATGGAAAATTGACCCACTTGAGTGAGTCATTTTCCCTAGTCCCTTAGAAATACCCTCCAAATTTTCTCAAGTAAGTTTGGGCCTCTCTCCCCCATATTTTCCTTTTTTCCTAGCTCTATAAAAAACTCGATCAACCCTTATGGGGCATGATTTCACCTAGTTAGGGTTTTTCTTAGAAAACCCTAAATATTTCACCTAACCTTCTTTGGTATCAACTTTAGGTTGGTTTTCCCACTCATTATTTTTTCAAATATCTTAAAATAGAGGGTTTGAAGCTTTCCTTTTCTCCCCAGGCAATATAATATTTTAGAACTCTTCTAATCATGAATTCTAAGTGAAGCAATCTAACAAGCTTCCTATAAGTGTTGATGCAAGTACTAACAAGATTCTCTTGAAGCCTTTTTGATTTTATGGAGATATATTCTACAACATTTGATTATGTGTTTCTGCCCTTGGTGGATAAGTTTTGGAGCCCTGGATAAGTTTTGGAGCCCTAAATATAAGTCTACCATCTTGGAGGTCTTCATCCTTTTGATTGCTTTTTCACTACCACCAGGTTTTTTTCATTCTTTTATATTTTGTATATTGTTAAATTTGCATATACTGATAGTTTATTGCATTGTTCTACTATGTTTTTCTTTTGTTGTGAAATCATACCTCATAATTACAAGGTATGATTTCATCAGAAGCAAAATTATGGTCACCTTGTACATGGAATTATTTCACTACAACTAAGCTTGGGGGTAGAAGTTTACCCTCAAACCCTATATCTACATTTTATGATACATTTGGAGGATAATTATACAAACTATATTTTATTTATCATCATGTTGTGTTGCATTGTGTTCTACTTGTTCATATTCTGAAAAAGGTCAAATTTCACTTTTGCATTCTAAAGGTCAGCTAAAATGACCTAGGGGGCTTGAGTACTGCACCTCCCAGTACAGTCATATAGTGGCCTAAGCAGGCCCCATAATGTTGATCATAATTTTTTAGGGTCTTGTGAAGCTACTTTGTAGGATAGAAGTTGTGGAACATTGATGGATGCAAGATAAAGCTTGGAACAACCATTGAATCAGATAAGTACCCTAATAGATCTCTAGGCTATTTATTGATTGTCTCTTATTCATTTATATTCAAAATATAGATCACAAGTGAGAAAAAGTATTCGATTAGATTTATAGGAATTTGAAATAATAAAAGCATATAGTGTGCATATAGGATTTTAAACCTTATTTGTGCATTTCTCTTGGACCCTTTTTGAAAGGTTTTTCCTAGGGTTAGTAAATCATTCAAGTAAATAATCATTCTAGGGTTAGCTCTTGTCTTCTTGAATTGTGTATCTTACATTGTTCTTTATCTTTTCATAGTGTATTTTTAGAAATGCCAAACATAGGTGTATGTGACACATTCAAACATATTCCACCCCAGACTTTGAGTGAGTCCTAAAATCATTCCTAGTGAACCCTTCCCCTAGGTTCCCACCTAAGTTTAGAATTATAGCATACCCTCGTGATGCACCTCATATCCCAATGGATCCAACCAAGAATCATACATAGTAGGGTAGTTTTCCCCCTCTACAAATCTATATTTATCCTTCTAATTAGAGGCTTTTGCCTACATCTCCTTTAATTTTTCATGGAGGTCTTCCTCAGATTACCTATGGTAGGGTACTAAAATAGAATATAAATATTTCAATGTTTGGGTAGCTTGCACATCTGCTAGGGTGTGATCTTCTTCATTTTATGAACCATAATTCACCAATGCACCTCCTTCCACCTCAAACTTAGATGTATATGGTGATACCAATCATAAGGGGCTCACTATGGCATGCTCTATCTCCTCATCATCTGAATTGCTTCATTGAGAGGTAGATGCTTCTACCTCTTCATCAAGGCCATCCTCGTATTATCCTTATGGTGATTCTATCACAATATACTCTTTCGTAGTGGCCAGCAGTGGTGACACAACTTGTTGCTCCTTTGCAGGTTGAATTAGGGCTAAAATGAGGCCATGGTGAGCTAATGCAATCTACATTATTTCCTTGTATTTATTTGATTCATCTCACAAGGTACTCATGGGGTAAAATATGATGTTTATCTAGTCACCATGCAGTAGATGGGTCAAGAAGTGAAGGTGATTTACATTGATAAATGAATACCATCTAGTGCAAGTGAAAAATCAAGCCAATTGCTCAAACACAGGCTTCCAAATATCCAAAAAATACTACTTTGGTAACCCTGAGCATGTCAAATGCATCATCGACTATCCAAAGAATTTTTGGGCATAAAACTCAATATTGTTACCCTTATACATTCATTCTCCTATGCATGGTAGTCCAATTACTACCGCAATATATTCTTCTACCACATGTATGACCAGGCCCTTCATGTACATAGTTGCATCCTCTATGGATGTTATAAATTCATAGGCCATAGCTAGGTCTTGGTTCTAACTGATCAAACTATAGTAATTCAACCATACCATGGCTTCAAATTACTCTTGGACTACCCCTATTATGGATGTCAAGTTGGTGGGCTTGCTCTTTTTCCAAGTATGGTACCTTGATGGTCCTCCTATGGTTGTCACACTTTGATATCTATATCACTAGTGCTCAATAGTGACTATGCACTTACTGGTAGTGTGTCGAAGCATGCAACTACACCCTTATTGGTAGTGTACTGAAGCATACAACTATACCCCCATTATTAAGGATAATTACCACATCCTTGTAATTAATTTTTTTAATTTTTATGTATTCATTCAAAATTAGTTAGGTTCTATTATAAATCCTCCCATGACTAATTGGTGCCATGTGCCTGAATGCTAACATGGGGTTTGTAGGATTGGATGGAAAAAATATGGGGAATGCATCAACACTTAACACAAAAATGACTTTTTGGATAATTATGCATATAATTAAAAACAAATAGGTACATACCTAGGTGTAGTCCATAAAACATGGTGTGTATTATGCCTGGTGATACAAAGTGATTGGTTAACACTTGATTATGATGTACCATATAATCAGTATATTGTGATATTCTTTGTGCGATGTAATCTTATTGAAGGTGGTTTTATTGGGTACTACATAAAGGTAGATCTCGAGGTCTTATGTTGAAAATAGAAGCATAAATTATTATTCCATGAGAGTAGGTATACTTCATCATTGAAAAGTGTACCCCACCATTGATATCTTGGGGGAAGGCATACTTTATCTTAGGAGTAGATGTACTCCATTATAATTTGGGTATTAGGCATACTCTATCATCAAAAAGTAGATGTCTTCGTGTTTGCCTTGGTGTAGAAGTTGCCCTCCTAATGGGAAGTAGACACCTCTAGTTCTCTCATGAATGTAGGTGCCACCTTTCTAGTGGGAATTAGGCACCTCTTGTGCTAGTCTGGATGTAGTCATCATCCTCCTAGTGGGAATTAGGTGCCTCTGCCCTAGCCTGAATATAGGTGCCACCCTCCTAGTGGGAAGTATTCATATTTTTTACTAGCTCAGATGTAGGCACCACCCTCATTATGGGAAGTAGGTTCCATCTCCATATCATAATACTCCTAGAAATCAAGATAAATAGAGTGGAGTGGCTCTCACTTGATAGGCACGACCACCTATAGTATGCAATAGGTTCCACACCACCATGCAAACCAAAATATTAAAATAAAACCTATCTAAATGCGTTAATAGAAAATAAATTATAGACATATATACATATATATATATATATATATATATATATATATATATATATATATATATATTCTTTTTATTTTTTATTTTAATGAACGCATTCGTGTTCATCATGCTAATGAAAAAAAAATTGTATAAGGGGTCTCCTCTATGCTTACATCTAGATTGATTTTATGAATTTGAGGCATATGGTAAGATCATAATCAATGTATGTTGACTGTAAAAATTATTACACTACCATCGATGGTTTTAATACAGATGGCTCCATTATTAATCACTTCAATCACCTCGTACAGGCCCAACCACATCTGCATGAGCTTATCTTTCCTTTCTTGGAACTGAACGTCATACAAGACCCATTCTCCCTTTTTGAATTATTTTGGCTTGATGTGGCAGTCATATCACATTGCCCTCTGCATTACTTTTATGCATTGTAGAGCTTCTTGTCTATGTTTTTCCAACTAATTTAGTTTATGAATATGCTCTTGTTGTGTAGTGTCTAAATTTATATTAAGTTCAATAGTAGTCCATAGATTTTTTACTTTGAATTAAATGTGAATCATTACATTCTTCCTGTACACCAACTAGAATGGAGTGAATCCCATGGTAGTCTTCCATATAGCTTGGTATACCTAGTCTAATTTTGAAAGATGTTTCTCCTAGTCCTTTTTGTGTTGTTGCACTATCTTTATCAGAATATTTTCTAAATCAGGTTGGGAACTTCCACTTGACCATTGGATTATGGGTGATACAAAGTGGTTTTATT
This sequence comes from Wollemia nobilis, assembly GCA_028583015.1. Taxonomy (NCBI): domain Eukaryota; kingdom Viridiplantae; phylum Streptophyta; class Pinopsida; order Araucariales; family Araucariaceae; genus Wollemia; species Wollemia nobilis. The sequence continues at coordinate 2,708,881 of JAQPPZ010015005.1, read as the reverse complement.
GTGGCAGATTTGGTATTGTTGCATTAGTTATTGTATCATATTTAAAGTGAACTGAACTCCCTGGTCAGTGGTAATCTCCTTGGGAACAACAAATCTAATGAATATAAACTTTTATAGGAACTACACTACATTCTCCTCCTTGAAATTCTGTAATGCTTTAATTTCAACCCACTTAGTAACATAATCAGTACAGTTACACACTAAAATATACCTTTTACCATTAGATTGTGGATTGATAGGTCCAACAAAATCCATTCTCCACTTGTTAAATGGTTCTACATGCAAATGTGGTTGGAGGGGTATTTCATCTCTTGCGGTTGGTCAACCCATTATTTGACATTGATCACAATGGTTGGCATGTTTAACTACATCTTTGAATAGTGAGGGCCAATAATACCCTATTTATAAAATTTTAAATGCATTTCTTTTTCCTACAAAATTACCACTACATGGTTCATTATGATAGGATTTTAAAATAACTAGGATTTTTTCCTCTGCCACACATCTTCTCATGATTTGGTTAGGACAAGTTTTAAATAATCAACCATCAATCCACAAGAAGGTTGCACTCTTCTCAATTAGTTTTTGAGCTTCTTGGGGAGTGAGTGTAGGGGATACTTTATCAATTTCTAGATAATTGGCCATGTTGACATACCATGGTGTCTAGTCATCCAGAGCAAAGAGATGCTCATATGAGAATGTGTCCTTAGTTCCAGTGTTGTCCTAAGAAGCTAATTTGGATAAAATGTTTCCAAAAACATTGTCTCTTTCATGTTTGTCTATAATAGTAACATAAAATTATTTTAGGAGTAAAATCCATCTAATAACCCTGCCACTTACTATTGGCTTGTTCATCAGATATTTGATGGTTGCATGATTAGTATGTACAAAAAAATTATAGCCTATGATATAATGGTAGAATTTATTTATAGCATGTACAACTACAAGGAATTATTTCTTTGTGATGGTGTAATTTAATTCAGCACCCATAAGGTTTTTACTAACATAATAAATAGTGTATGTTTCATTTCTTTCCTTTTGTCCCAAATATTTTTCCTATAGCATTATTAGATGTATCTACATAGGTGTGGAATGGGAGATCCCAATTTGGACCTCTAAGCATGGGAAAATTTGTTAGTTTTTCTTTTAATGTTTGAAATGCTTGTTCACATTCATCCATCCAAACAAACTTAGCCTCTTTAGTTAATAATGTGTGTAGTGGTTTGGAAACCTTAAATTTTTAATGAAATGCTGGTAGTATCTAGCAGAGCCTAAGAAACTTTGGACATATGTATCTATTTTTGGGGGGTAGGTAGTTCTTTTATGACTTCTATCTTTGTTGCATTTACCTTTATCCACTTAGTAGAGATGTGATGTCCTAATACTATCCCATCTATCATTATCATGAAGCATTTTTCATTACTCAAAGATAGGTTGGTCTCTTGGAAAAATTGGAGTACTCTCTTTAGATTTACTATAGCTTCTTCAAAATTTTCAGCATATGCGATGAAATCATCAATGTAAACTTCTATAGTATCTCCTACGTTGTCCAAAAAAATATTGAATACTACCCACTAGAAAGTTACAAGTGCATTGCATAATCCAAAAGGTAAAACATGGTAGGAAAAGGTTCTCCAAGGATAGGTGAAGGTGGTCTTCTCTTGATCCTCTTCCCCTATCTGGATATGGTTGTATCCATTGTAGTCATCGAGGAATTAAAAGAACTTCTATATTTCCAGGGTATCTAGGACTTGATCTACAAAAGGTAGGGGAAAATGGTATTTTCTAGTTGCTTTATTTAGCATTCTATAGTCCATGCAGATCCTCCATTTACCATTTTTCTTGGGTACTACCACCAAATGTGATACCAATTGACTGTCTAAAATGGGATAGATGAATCTAGTAGATCATATTTTTTACAATTAAGTTCTCACTATCTCTTTAATGGTTGGGTTTATCTACCTTTGAGGTTGTCTAACTGGTTTTGAATTATCTTCCAGGTAGATTTTGTGAGTGCATACTTTGGGTGCATTACCCCTCATGTCTCTATAATCCTAAGAAAAACCAATTTTATGGTTATTTAATATTTCTTTTAGTTTTTCTTCTTGAGCAACTATCAGTGTGCTATTAATGTTCAATATCTTACCAGGTTCTATCTCAATCTACTTAACGTGATGTTTCCTTCTACCAAAAAGTGGGGAATCCATGGGAGGATGTGAATACTCTCCTTATAGAAAAATAATCATGATTAATTCCTCATATTTTTTATCCCCCACTTCATCGAGAGCCACCACTTGTTGTAACATAGGAAGGGTATCATAATCTATGACCTGAATTAGGGTCTCCCAATTTATTGATAGATTGTATAGGTGGGTAAATGACTAGATTTTTCACACTCCTTCCATAATATATCATCATTTTTATAGTCTTGCAGCTGATGTATACATAATCCATTATAGTCCAATGACATCCTAGTATGAGTGGGTAACCACCTAATCCTAACTTTGATTTCAATACTAAAAAGTCTACTGGGTATTGTTGGTCATCAAATCCGCACAGGAAAGGACTTTCGATGGGTTTGCGTGCCCTGGACCTGCGACCAACATTGAAAGGCCGAGGGGAAGAGATGCCCCTCGTGCCAATCTCCGGAGAAAGGCCGGCTCCTATACTAATCTACTTTTGGGGTTTGAGACAAGAGTGCAGGAAAGAAATAAACAGAGTAAGGGTTAGGAAAAGAAATAAAAAGGGGTAAGGGTTAGAGAAAGAAATAAAAAGAGTAAGGGTTAGAAGATGATGATTTAAGGTGGGAGAGAACAGGAAGCACGATCACTCGCTAATAACTCGAATAGCAAGCAAAGAACACCAAGAATAGATGAAAGAAACGCGATACTCGCTTTCCTATGTATCCTCTGGACGAGTTCACAGGGTTCTCCTTTCTCTCTCGCTGGAATTCAGGGTTCAGAGTAACAACGATTAAGACAAGGGAATAACAGAAACCACGACCCACCAGGCAGCATAAAAGAAAGCTTATACGACGTTTTTCCTCTCCTATGTATCCTTCAGGGTGAATTTTAGGGTACAGTCCCCAATCGCACACCGGATTCAGGATTCAGAGTCTCAGTATACGAGTGCAGATAGACAAAAGAATTAAGCATAGAAGGCAGCATAAAAGAGAGAAATGGAGTACAAAAATCTTTAGTATTAGACGCAGGACATCAAGTTACAATAGCTTTCTAGCAGAAAGTTCCCCCCTTTTTACATTGCAAAGCCTGGGTTTTTATAGAGGACCCGACCCTCTGAGTCATTATTACAAAAAATGATGGAGTACACCCTCGGGCTCTGAGAAATCGGCTCCTCGTGGTTGCTGCGACTGAGCTTTCAAATCGGTTGCCAAAACTGGCAACTGCGACTGGGTCAACCATGGAAACGTTCATTTAATGCACCGCCCGAGTGTCCCTGGCTTCTGGATGCTGTGCTTGAGTGATCGTTACGCCCGCCGGGTTTTACTTCGAGGACTGTTACGTCCCTTTCGTTTGCCAAAAATGGTCAGCGGGCTTATCGGGCAAGAAAGGGGGTATTTATAAGGGGCCTTCGATCACCTTGGGAAGCTGCCCGCCTTGGAACGTGGGCCCAAAAAGTGCTTCGCTACATCTCCGCCTCGCCAAAGCCTTGGGCCGAAGTAGATCTTCCTTGATTTGTTCTTCGCAAAATAATGCTTCGCAGAAACTACTTCGGGGATGTCGAGTGCCGAGCGGGCTCCATCTTTGAAATGGGGTTCTTTGTCCTTTGTTGGCGAAACTGCTTCGGCTGGAAAATGTTTCGGCCCGATTCTTTCTCAAAACTACGGTTCGAGGAATATCCTCCCGAAGCACTTCTCTATTTTTGACACATTGTCATTTTGCTTCGGGCACCACTGCTTCGGGTGAAAACTGGCCGAAGTAGGTGTCGAAAATACTTCGGGCCCGAAGTAGTTTCCTTGCCTTAGCTGATTTGGATTATGCTCTCCTCCTTCGACGAAGTCGTTTGGATGTTGCTTCGCAAAACTTCCGCCCGAAGCGGCTGCTGAAAATGCTTCGGGTGCGAAGCGTTATTTTTGTATTTTCTTCGATGATATTACTTCGCAACGCTTTCGCCCGAAGTGGTGATTTAGAGTGCTTCGGGCCCGAAGCTCTTTTCACATTCTCCTTCTTTTCTTTCGGTGAAGCTATTTTCCTTGGCTTGTTTGGTAGCGAAGCTCTTTTATAAAAGGGGGCGATAGGGAGAGTCAAAATTGCTGTAACTTAAAATAAAAGAAAACTTTCAACAAGGAAATATTATACAAAATTCTACTATTCTTCTACCCCTTGTATAATGTGACAAAAAGTGTCAACATTCTTGGCGGCTCGCGGGGTGACGAGCTCGCCTCGGCAAAAGAACCCTTTAGTCTTGATCCATTGGGCTGCAGAGTTACTGGTTTTCCCTAGACCCTGCTTCTGCGGTCTGTCCCTCTTCTTGTTCCTCTTCTCCTTCTTCTTCTCCCTCTTCCTCTGGCGCGGCTTCTGGCCGAGGCGATGGTTCGAGGAGATCGCGGATGTGCTTCATCGTTCTTCGGACATGAGCCCAGTGCACCCTTTTGGAATGGTTCTTGATCTTGTAATGCCTTAACCAAAATGTGAAACCGATCAATTTGCCCGATGTCAACATGTTTGGCCTTGATGAATAAATGTTTAGGCATGCTACCATCTTGCAGCACCTCAAAATGAAGTCAGTTATCTGCCCTTTCGATATCGGCTCTGCCCACCCATCTATCTCTGAGACATCGCCCTCGAACCGGAGCCGGACCGGTTTGAGGTCATCTTTAGTCAGAAGGTTCCCGTCATCGTCTGTGAAACTCGAGAAACCCAAGGAGGAGAGGTCCTAAAAATAATTCATCGAGGCGCGCTGCTCGTTGTCAAAAATGTCCTGGAGCCTTCTCGCCTTCTGAGCTTTGCGCACCTTGGAAAAGAAGGCACGAACTGTGGCCCGGGCCGTGGACCAATCCCTAGCCGTCCGAGTCATCGCAGTTGACTCGCAAGTCCCGATATTTCGCATTCTGGATGTTGAAGGCTAACTTGAGCCTACTCCCGGCTTTCTGCGTGACTTCATCAATGATTGGCCCTCCTTCGGCAATAGCGCGCTGGGCTTCGATGATGAAGGTTAGAATCGTGAGGGCGCTGGAACACCGAGACCTAAAATTCTTGAGCAAATGGGCATGAATCTCCTTAATTCTGCTCCTATCAAACACCGACAGGTCTTCCTTCTCGTACAGTTGGGCTTGCATTTGTGCAACTCTCCCTTCCAGCTCTTTGGCCTTTAGATCATTTTTGGCCTGTCTCCGCGCCTAATTTTCTTCAGTATTCTGGAGCTGTAGAACTTGCAGCTTTAGGGCGCGTGTTTCCTTTTTCATGGCCTTGCACTGCTCCTCGGCCTCTGCCAACTTGGAGCGGACCCTCACCAAATCTTCTTCTAACTTAACATTGGCGGCCTCGGCCTCGATCCTGCGCTGGTTGGCGATGACTGCATGAGCCCTAAAGGTCTCAATTCGGACATGCATGGATGCCGATTCGTTGTCTACATTTAGATGCACCAGGTCCTTGGGTGTTTCTTGGTAGTCATAGTCTACTGGAGTCATTTCATCCAGAGGCTTCTGAACCTTAGGGACCTTCTTGATCTTGTGCATCTTCCCAGCTTTCAAATCAAACACGACGCATTTTTCAACTTGAGCCGTCGCTCGCCCTCTTTTCTTTCTCGCCTCCTTCAAGATTTTGTCGTATTCTATCGGGCTTGGAGCAGCTTCTCGACGAGGGGGCGTTCCTTGATCAAGGACATCTCATATTCAAACAAGGCTGGGTCACCAACCAAAGGAGTGAACAAATACAGGGAGTGGATGGGGGATGTCTCATCAGAAGGTCCGACGGTGAGTGTAGCGGGCATTTTGGCAATGGCGGCCACATCATGCGAGACGGGGGATTGGGTGGTAGGGCTCGACGTCAAAGTGATACCTCCGCTTCTACTAAGAATCAAGGGAGTGGCAGTGTGAGTGGGCGAAGTGATATCAATGGACTTATCCCGACCGGGATCGTGGGATGGACCTGGACTAGCTGTGGGCGATGTGTGAGGGGATGAGTGGCCCTGCAGGGGAGACTGATGGGATCCTTCGGCCATGGCCGCAGTGGACGTGGGTGAGTCCTGAGCATAGGGTGAAGCATGCATACCTGAGTGCCCTCCTAGGCAAAGCGGCTGTAGTGACTTCAGGTGCAGCCGTCTCCTGTTCTTCTTCTGCTTCGGCATCTTCAACCTCCATGGTTTCTGCCTCAGCGTCCCCTTCGGATTGGAGGAGTTCCTCCACATTGATGACATTAATATCTGGGACGGTTTCGGCGCTTGGTGGTGCTACGCCTTCGACGTTTGCTTCGGACGGGCCCGATGTAGGTCGTCCAGTGGAAGGGCTCTAAAACCTGTGCGAAGCCGCTTTGGATGGCTTGGAGGCACTTGGACCGATTCTGGCCTCTTTCTCTTTGTCCTCACCAGCGGTTGTTCTGACTCCTCAAAACTCATGCCTTGGCCTCCCACAGGTACCTGAGGTGGTTTACGTGGTGTGGCTTTGGCCTTCTTCCCTTTCTTCGGCTCCGAAGTAGTTTCCTTACCTTTTGGGCTTTCGCCCGAACCTGGTATAGCTGGGGGAATGAGGTCGACAAAGGACAGGGGCTTCCATGTCCCAGCATTGGCCTCATAGACCACCGCGAAGTCCTTGTCAGTTGCCAAAAGTCCGTAAGAGTTCATCTTTTGGTGGTGGACCCTCATTATCCACCATTCTCTTAGCTGGGCCACATCCCAATCTTTCGCCGCCTCCTTCAAGTCATCCTTTGCCTTCTTCCAGAAGGTGGAGTTGGGGCTCGGGAGAGGGTGCCGAACTGGGTCATATGCGACCTCCATCGGGTAGAACTCGTGCCAGGGAGGTAGCATTTCCATTTTCTCCAAGTGCCACTCCAGATCCCTCCCGTTGGGATTGTTCCTTTGCTCTACGATTTCTGGATAAGGGCAAGCGTGGAAGTTCTTAAATCGAAGATGGTCCCTCATTACCCCTAGGGGGTCATAGAGCCATTGCTGAGGAAGCTGGACTAGGCCAAAATTGGCGAGTTTCTCCTCCAAGAAAACATTTTGTTTGAGGGCAAACACCTCGATAACTCCCATTTTGAAAGGGAAATCGTAGGTGTGAGCCCATTTCCGTCCATGGCCATAAATGGCGTTTGTTGCATCGCTCTGCCGAGCGACCTCCAATGCGAACTGGTACTCGGAGGGGTAAACTGGCAGTAAGAAGGGCTTCCCTATGAAGCCGAATATGCGAATTACAAGCCCCTGTGTCAGCTGAAAAATGTCTCCCCTTTTCTCTTGTACCACCTTGTCCCTTAGGAGGAGGGGAACCCGAGGGGAAGACCCCGTTAGCATGTGCATTGCGGGTCCCAAAAATTGTTGGTTAAAAGAATAATAGGACTCCGTCTTCAATAGGAGAGGGGTCCACTAGGTATACAGGCAGAGGATTTCCATCCTCGCCGCTTGCCGTAATAGCAACATAAGGGAAACTCTTATGTACATGAAAGAAAAATAACCAAATAAGAAGAGAACAGGGCGAGAAATACTTATTTGTCCCAGCATTCTTCATGCTGGTGAGCCACGTATGTAGGGTCCTGGCCACCCATTCTACCCAGTAAAAAATACTAGGTTGGTGCTCGGCCTCGAAGCATCAGGGGCATAAAATTCCCCTCTGGAAATACACTCAGCCAAAGACACCGCCACGGGTGCACCGAAGCGTCGGTAGATAGGCCTGCCACCCATGCAATGATGGAGAAGATGTCGACGTTTTTGAAGGCCTCTAAGGGTAGGGGCATTTGGGGAAAATTGCCCGAAGGGAGCCCGCTTTTGAGGCTCTACTGCAAAAAATTGATCATGTAATTGGAGGACTTGAACCTCTCCATTTGTTCGCTAAGAATAACGTTGCGAACTGTGTACCCCTTAGGAGGGCCCTGCTGTGGTGCAAAGGCTGCCTGGACATCTTCTTTCAGAATGGAGAATAGCTTGTGGCCGGAGGCATCCACCACTTGCATGGAGGTGGGCTGATAGTTTCATGCGATGGCATCAATCAGCTCAGGGCAATGATGTGTGGGGGCGTCAGATACCAGTATATCCGGGAGTAGTAAGCGGCAGCTCTTTTGCTGTCTGTCGAGAGCCTACTTTTCATGAACTCGATGGTGCTCCCGAGTTCAGCTACACTCCTCGATAGCTTGGTGTCTCTGATCCTATCCCACGCATCAATCGACGGTTCTTCAGGTTGCTCATCCTCAGAATCCTCTCTTTCTCTTATGACTTGTTTCTCGGGCGATGGCTAAAATCAACTTTCTTCGGCCCTTTGTCATGGCCCTTTGCCTTTGGCTGTTCGAGGGCCGCCACTTCTGGTTCCTTCCCCTTTTCCTTAGAGTTCTTCTTTCCCATAGTGCTAGGGGTAATGGAGAAAACAATGCGGAGGGCTTCGGGATTGGAGGCTTCGAAGCGCAAGATAGGAGAGCTTGAAGGCTAGCAGCACAGTTTGCATGAATTATCGAGCAAATAGCTTTCTTGCTGCTGGAGCCTACCTTATATAGCCCTAGAAGGCAACTACCCATATTTAAGGCACTTACCATAATTGAATCTGCGTCGCTTCATCTAATTCGCCGCATGGTGGAGTGGTACACAGGGCTGTGTGTTATGATGATTGCGGCTTGCTTTGGAAGCGTGACCCTCCGCCACTTTGTACCCGAGCATGAACTTTTCTCCTAAATGAATCCCTAAAGGACGTACCCACCACCTTTTCATTTAACTCACCCACTTCGAACGCTTTTGAAGGTGGTTGTCGACACGTTCCCCTAGGCACATTTTAAATGCCCCTACCTTTTTCGTTGCCGGGTTGGTGAAGCCGAAGTCAGAGTTGAAGTGCTTCGGGGCGAACCCTTGGTGCGAGCTGTTTCTCTATGCTTCGGGCCCGAAGTAGTTCTCTTTGCCGAAGGTGGCTCGCCGGTCCTCCTTCGAAAACTGTTTCGCTTGAACTCCCCTTGGCGCAGTACTTCTCGGGCCTTGGTCCGAGTCGTTGCTGCGAACCATTTTTCATTGGTTACTTCGGGAAACCTTTTCCCGAAGGAGTTTTTTTTTTTTTGAGTGTTGCCGAGTCAAAACTCAACCTGAGTTTCTGAGCAGCACTTTTATTTAATAGCCAAACTATTTACAATATTCACATAGGCTTGCGGCATAATGGGCATGCCGCCACCATGGATTCAACTTCGGGTGATTATCCGGTGAACCTGCAGTGTCCAGACCAGATCTGATTGTACTTTAGCAGACCCTCGAGGTTCGGCTGGACCCTTCCTGAAGTTGTCCATGCTACGAAGAGGAAACAACGCAGCCGATTTTCATCCTTGCTAGTGCCCAGATTATTGGCGAAGAAGTTCGCCACTTGAAAGCCTTCTCGGGGCATTGGTCTTAGGGATAGCCGAAACCAATACCAGACCCAATGCCAGAATTCTGTAGATTCTTCCAAATGAAGGTCGGGTACAGGTTCTTCCATCCCACTGATATGGTAACAAGGTTCCTCCGACGAAGAGTAGTCCTCCAGGATCTCTTCGGGCTCATCCTCTGAATCGGATAGGCTTGATGAGCTTTGGCCGAACACTTGCATGCCATCTCTTGGGATACAAAAAGGGTGCAAAAATGTGCCCTCTTTGTTCTCGGGTTCTTCCACTCGAGTCTCGCTTCTCTTCTCGGTTCACCTCTTGATGGAGATCATGAGCAGCCATGTTGTTCATTGGGTGGGCCACGCTTGCGTACTTCCATTGTTGAGCTAGTATGAGGTCTGCCTCCCGAGCTCCAAATGATTGCATCTCAGGTCTCGGCTCAGTGTGAGGAATGCCCCATGATGAGTACTGCGTTGGCCGGACAAGAGCAGTAATTATCGGAGGAAGCGATGGAGTTTCTCTCCACTGCCACTTTCTCGATAGGAGCAGAAGTCGTTCCGCTCGTATTGCCTCCTCAAATATTTGAGGGAACCTTCGTTCCCCGGATTGCAGTAGAATGAGGCTTACGTCCGGGTGGAAGGCCCGAACATAGAAGAGATGGGCTTGGGCGGGCGTCGATTGGATCTCTAGTGGAATTCTCTTCCAACTTCTACAGAATCGGACATTGAAATCCGTGATACCCTCCGAGGGTGCTCTCTTGATGGTGGAGAGGTATGCGAAGAGATGGAAGGGATCCTGAGAGCCATCGAACATCTCAATCAATGCCCCCGCTAAGTCATCCCATGAGCAGATGCTTTTGGGCCCCGAGCAATCTGTACCACCACAGCGCCCTTCCTTCCAGAGATAGAACAAGAAGTCTGATCATGACATCTTCATGGATAATGTCATGGAGGGTCGCTAAATCGACAACATCTTCAAGGTGCTCTCGGGCCATTCCCGTGGTGCCACTGTATTTCGTCAATGATTTCAAAGCACTTTTGGGAATTTCGTGGTAGCTTTGGATATTCAGGGGGCCTGGATCATTCCAGCTAGGAAAGCTTCTCCCACCCATTACGACAGCAGCCTATGGAAATCACGGTTGTCGCCACTGAGTCGGAGTCGTTAGGTGGACATTCTTTCTCCGCTCATGAGGTCAAGGCTGCTCACCGAACCTTGATTCCTCCGGGATATCTTCTTTCAGATTTGAAAGGCGCCTACGACCAGGAAATCTGGATCTTCAGCTCAACTGAGTCGCCAGGTGATTTTATCAGATGAAGACAAGCCAGAGATTCACCGAACTCGGACCTTCTTAAGACATAGGAAGTCCTGGTTACGAAAACCAGGTTTAGGCACTGGTCTTCACGACTTCAGAGATTCTCGGGTAAAACAGAGTCGCCAGATGCTAAGAGTCTTTTAGTAATGAGAGCATCGATTCTCACCACTACTCAAAAGATGAGACTGACCGGATCTCACCGAGAACTTGTTAGAACTACTGGCTCCGATGAAGACGGGCTAGAAATTTTCTCAAATATGGGACCTTGAGTCCCACCGAGCATGCCAAAAACTGTTGGTCATCAAATCCACACAGGAAAGGACTTTCGGTGGGTTTGCACGCCCTGGACCCAGCGACCAACATTGAAAGGCCGAGGGGAAGAGATGCCCCTCATGCCAATCTCTGGAGAAAGGCCGACTCCTATACTAATCTACTTTTGGGGTTTGAGACAAGAGTGCAGGAAAGAAATAAACAGAGTAAGGGTTAGGAAAAGAAATAAAAAGGGGTAAGGGTTAGAGAAAGAAATAAAAAGAGTAAGGGTTAGAAGATGATGATTTAAGGTGGGAGAGAACAGGAAGCACGATCACTCGCTAATAACTCGAATAGCAGCAAAGAACACCAAGAATAGATGAAAGAAACGCGATACTCGCTTTCCTATGTATCCTCTGGACGAGTTCACAGGGTTCTCCTTTCTCTCTCGCTGGAATTCAGGGTTCAGAGTAACAACGATTAAGACAAGGGAATAACAGAAACCACGACCCACCAGGCAACATAAAAGAAAGCTTATACGACGTTTTTCCTCTCCTATGTATCCTTCAGGGCGAATTTTAGGGTACAGTCCCCAATCGCACATCGGATTCAGGATTCAGAGTCTCAATATACGAGTGCAGACAGACAAAAGAATTAAGCACAGAAGGCAGCATAAAAGAGAGAAATGGAGTACAAAAATCTTTAGTATTAGACGCAGGACATCAAGTTACAGCAACTTTCTAGCAGAAAGTTCCCCCCCTTTTTACATTGCAAAGCCTGGGTTTTTATAGAGGACCCGGCCCTCTGAGTCATTATTACAAAAAATGGTGGAGTACACCCTCGGGCTCTGAGAAATCGGCTCCTCGCGGTTGCTGCGACTGAGCTTTCAAATCGGTTGCCAAAACTGGCAACTGCGACTGGGTCAACCATGGAAACGTTCATTTAATGCACCGCCCGAGTGTCCCTGGCTTCTGGATGCCGTGCTTGAGTGATCGTTACGCCCGTCGGGTTTTACTTCGAGGACCGTTACGTCCCTTTCGTTTGCCAAAAATGGTCAACGGGCTTATCGGGCAAGAAAGGGGGTATTTATAAGGGGCCTTCGATCACCTTGGGAAGCTGCCCACCTTGGAACGTGGGCCCAAAAAGTGCTTCGCTACATCTCCGCCTCGCCAAAGCCTTGGGCCGAAGTAGATCTTCCTTGATTTGTTCTTCACAAAATAATGCTTCGCAGAAACTACTTCGGGGATGTCGAGTGCCGAGCGGGCTCCATCTTTGAAATGGGGTTCTTTGTCCTTTGCTGGCGAAACTGCTTCGGCTGGAAAATGTTTCGGCCCGATTCTTTCTCAAAACTATGGTTCGGGGAATATCCTCCCGAAGCACTTCTCTATTTCTAACACATTGTCATTTTGCTTCGGGCACCACTGCTTCGGGTGAAAACTGGCCGAAGTAGGTGTCGAAAATACTTCGGGCCCGAAGTAGTTTCCTTGCCTTAGCTGATTTGGATTATGCTCTCCTCCTTCGGCGAAGTCGTTTGGATGCCGCTTCGCAAAACTTCCGCCCGAAGCGGCTGCTGAAAATGCTTCGGGTGCGAAGCGTTATTTTTGTATTTTCTTCGATGATATTACTTCGCAACGCTTTCGCCCGAAGTGGTGATTTAGAGTGCTTCGGGCCCGAAGCTCTTTTCACATTCTCCTTCTTTTCTTTCGGCGAAGCTATTTTCCTTGGCTTGTTTGGTAGCGAAGCTCTTTTATAAAAGGGGGCGATAGGGAGAGTCAAAATTGCCGTAACTTAAAATAAAAGAAAACTTTCAACAAGGAAATATTATACAAAATTCTACTATTCTTCTACCCATTGTATAATGTGACAAAAAGTGTCAACAGGTATTCCCATGCATCTACAATTACAATCACTTCTTCCAACATTCCCTTCAAGAGTACCGTGGATCTATCTACTAGTTTTAGCACTATTTTTGTTGGTCTCATATTTGTTAACTATAACCTATGTATGTTTCTTTAGGCATTATATTTATGGCTACACCTAGATCTACCAAAGTATTGGGTAGCATTAAGCCTGTGATTTTAACTATTAAGACCAGCCTTCTTGGATCAAAATATTTTGGGTGGTAGGTGTTTCCCAATATCAAGTTAGCTAACTATCCTATCACTTACATTGCTTTTGGTTGTTGTATTTTTCCTCATATTTTGAGACATAGTTCTCTAATATCTTTCATATAAATAGGTATGTCTTTAGTAGCATGATACAGGGGAATTATGATAGTAAGGTTTTCAACCCCTCCATTATGTTAAAGTTTGGTTGCACTCTCTTTCTAGTTTCTTGCTATATTTTGGGAAAATGTGGGATCCCTTCATTGTTTAATTGTTTAGTACTATGTTTGATAGGGAATATGATAAGGAACACACAATTACAAATAGACAACCAAAGTTTTGCACGAATGAAAACTATATTATATTACCAGAACATGCCTATAAATAGGTATTAAAAAGCTTCAACTAGATAATATGGTATTAAATATTGGTGACCCTTATCCGTTATAACTAACAAGTAATGGTAATATATGATTCCCTATTATATTTAGATTGTGTCATCCAAGAAGTTATGTTTTTGGCCATTCAATGCAATAAAATAAGGCAAATACTGATGTACAGATGGGAAAATATCATAAGTGATAATATAGACACTAAATTAATAGAGTTACAACAAGCCATTAAGGAAAAGAGAGAAATAATGCCTTCCTTTTTGTATTACTCTTTCCTAATCTATCTGATAGTGGAACATATGGAGCCACCCTTGGTAAAGCAATTGGGAGGGGTAGAAGCTATGAACGTTCAAGATAGAATTCCCTGTAATCATGAAGGATGGTCTAGTTATACTTCTTCAAAATATTACTCCCAATCATCTACAAAAGACTTTGTGGTTATCAACCTAGAAGAATTGATACTAGTATAGCCACCTTTTTACATCAAAATAAAATAGGAGATTTCTTCCTTCCAAAGGAATTCACATATATTAGATTGTTTGGGGCCAAAATCCCACCAAAAGCACTACCCAATTTTTTTCCTATGTCCATCGTTGTCTTAGAAATCACAAAACAATTAGCAAAAGAGGTGAAAATGAGAGCAATAAGAAAAATAGAAAAAAATTCCTGGCTGGACATCTCTTTTAGGTTAGGGTATTATATATATAGAGGCTAGCTTAGACTTCTGAGGGTTATCTGAGATATGGATTACTATGGGTTTTTCAAGATCATTTAGAGGCCATACCAATCCTATTGGTCATTAATATGAGTCAATAAAGAAGTTAAACCTTGCCCATGTCAATCATAGGGTAGACAAATTTGAATATGCAATGCAAGGAGTAGTCAAAATAAGGGAATCACTAGAATTGGTATGGAAGATAAGATATAGACCTCATACATGGATATATATTGTGGGGAATAACCCTAGTGATTTGAGGATGTTGAAAAATGGTACAGTAGAGTCAACTGCCCTACTAATTCTAGCTATTCCACCAGAAGACCTATAGGACCTTGTGTTGGAAATCATAGACTAGAAGCCCAAACAAGTAGAAGTGTTGATAGAAGTAACTAATGTGGAATTAGAAAAAATAAAATAGCCTCCTATTGAACAATCTTCCCAAAGCACTACCTTGGCAATGATCAAGGGCAAAGAGAAGCCTCTACACAGAAGCCACTCCTTCTAAGTTCTCTAAAGCACTAATGGCCTCAAAATAAGGGCTTGAACTCATAGTAAACAAGCCTCAAGTGGTCCCCAAGAGTATAGTCATATATAGGAAGGAGCGTAAAATTTCTTCACTAGTTATTAAAATATCCAAGAGGTAGAAGTTTTAGCCAATTTGCTCAAAGTGCATCAAGTCAAAATTGCTTCTCCCCTAAGTTCCCCAAGATGCAAGAAGCCTAGACTCAAAATGGTCCCTTATTCGGATACTCACCAAAGTCTCACCTTGATGTGAGTACAAGAAGAAGCTACATAGTTTGTGCCAGATGAGGAAAGGAAAATTCAAGATATATAAGAGGGGAGAAATCCTAATGCAGGATAGTATACAGTTGAAAAACTAGGGGAACAAAGTATCCATGATACATCTACTACCACCATTGAGATCCCTCTACCAGGCAATGTGAAAGTGTTGGACATTTTGAGTTAATGAATTTGTCATTTATATCAAGGAATGAAGTTGTCATTGATGTCAATGAATAAACTACCATTTATGCCAAAAGGTCAAAAGGAGCGATGCAAAAGGTTGATGGCAAAAGAGCTTCATAATATTTATTTTTAATATTATGTGAAGCATAAGTAGAAGGATTTTTATTAAAACCATGGATTGGCAAAGTAAAAGGTTTTTATTAAAACCATGGTTAGCAAAAATAAAAGGTTTTTATTAAAACCATGGATGAGCAATGTAAAAGGTTTTTTATAAAAACCCAAGGAGGCCTTTAATTTCAAATTAGAAAGCCTAAGGAAGTTTTAATATTTAATTTATAAATATTTAAATTCAAATTGAATTTAAATTTTATAAATAAATATTATTTATTTGAAGTGGCAAAACCTAAGTTTATTTTGTCGACGTGCAAGTCGAAGACTTTCCCCCCACCGACATGATGGAAGTGATAATAAAGGCATATATATATTGCCTTTGCTAAGGCCAAAATAAGTGTGTGATATCTTTTGAAAAACGTGTTGTAAATTGTGGAGGAAATATAGTAGTTTTTCATGCACTGTGTTAATTCAAAATTCATTATATTTAAGACGTCGAGGTGCTTAGTTCCTAGCACCATTTGATGGCTATCTTATGTGGCATTTGGCTTGGCACTTGTGGCAGAGTGGTTACGGGTTTGAAACCCGATGGTAGCAAGTTTGGAAGCCCTTTTGCATTTCTATTTTAGTGGCGATAGAGAAGGTAATAGAGTGCATGGGCACTCTAGCTTCCATGTGAGCACCTAGCTCATGCGGTAGCCAAGGCTACGACTAGGGTGCTTGGGGAGGCAGTGTCATGGGTTCAAAACCCACTAAGGGTAAAGGTACATTTTTAGTTTAATTTTCATTGCCCTAAGGTTTACGTGAGGTAGTTGGGAGGCATAAGGATTAATTAAAGTTAATTTATTGTGGTGATTTTTTATGGTAAAATAGTGAAGGGAGTTATAAGGAGTTTGATTTTAATTTTAAAATAAAGTCCTAATTGTTATATTTGCATATTGGAGGAGTAAGACTTTTAAGATGTTGATTTTATTTTAAAGGACTTTTTTCCAAAGGGATTATTGTGAAAGTAATTGTTCTAATATTTTTAGGGTGTTGGATGTTATTTTAAAAATATGGAGTGATAAGGTGTATTTGTGTTTGATATTATTTTGTATTGTGATTTCTTGAGAGAAATATTATTATCTTCTAACCTCCTTGAGTTTGGCAAAGAAGTGTTTATTATTGTGGTAAATTTGTGTGATCTACTCCTCATCAAGAAAAAGGTATGGGCACATTCTTCCTTGGTTGAGTTGATTGGTTGGTTTTTTGGAAAACAAATTTGGAGTGAAAAGGACTTGATTAGGTTTCCTTATTGAATTGTTGAGCTATTGTGAAGTGAATGCTATGCACCTTGTTTGATAAGAATTGTTGTTGAAGTGATTAATTTGAGTGAAGAACTTGAACTAGGGTTTGAAAAGAACATGAGTATCATTGTTATGTAAGATTAGTTTATAAGCATTGTTGTTGAAGTGAATGGTTGGGTGAAAAACTTGAACCAGGGTTTGAAAAAAGAACATGAGTATCATTGTTATGTGAGATTGGTTGATAAGCATTGTTGGAAATATTTGAGTGAATGTTCATATACTTGGCCTAGATTTTGTGAGCAAGGATTATTTCATTGAGTGATTGGTTGAGTAGAGTTGATTGAGCCTAGTCAATTGAATGTGTTAAAGTGATTTTTCAAGTTCTATAAAATAAATTGTTCTATATGCTGAATTGATTTGAGAAAGAGATTGAGTGTTGATGAGTGTGAAACATATTGAGTCTATAATAATTCTCTATATGTTTCTGTGATAAAAGAGAGATTGAAATTAATTGAACATTGTGATAAATGTGAAGCATATTGAGTCTCTAACAATTATTTGTATATTTCTAAAAGAGTCATTGAAAATGATTAAGCATTGTGATGAATGTGAAGCATATTGAGTCTCTAAAAATTATCTTTATTTTTCTATGAGATTTGACAATTTCTAGTGTGGACTTATTGAGCAGATTTGAGGTAAGTCTTTTAGAAGACTTGTGGATATATTTGTGTGAGCTTTTGTGGAAGCTTACAATACAGATTGAGGGTAGAATTGAATAAGTTCTAGTGAGGAATTATTGAGCAGATTTGGACAAGTTCTAGATAGAACTTGTGGATAGATTAGTGTGAGCTTTTATGGAATCTTACAAGGCAGATTTGAGATAAGTATTTGAGAAGACTTGTGAGCAGATTTGATTGATTTGTTCAAACCTTGAGTTAATGTTTGTGATAGATCTAGCAGAGTTGATTTGAGATTGAGTCAAGCTTTGTGTTAAGGCTTAAGGACAGAGATTGAGGATATATTTGTGCTAAATAGAAGTACTGTGTTTAGTACATATCAGAAGACAAATATTGAGGATATATTTGTGCTATACTAAAGGACTGTGTTTAGTACATATTTGAGGATAGATTTTGGTGTAGATTTAAGGACATGTTTGTACCATACTAGAGATAGATATTGAGCATATTTGTGCTAGAATGAAGGACTATGTTTATTATAAATTTGAGACAGATCTTTGAGGGTGATAGAGTATAGAGGATGATAGGATCCAATGGATAGAGATCCATTAGCTAGGGTAGTGAGGATAGGTGTCTTCAGTGGATAGAGATCCATTAGCCAGAGTAGTGGGGGCAATAGTTATTCTAGAGGATCACCAGTCAGAGCTAAGGAGAAAGGAGTTCTCCTGTGTATAGAGATACACAAACTTGATTAGAGGATTGGTGTCTCCTTTAGATAGAGGTCCATAAACATTATAATAGGGGAAGGATTCCCAAGAGATTGACTGAGAAAAATTTAGTGAAATATTTTCTCCGTGGAGTAGACCACATTGGATGAACCATGTAAAATTGGTGTCTCTATCATGTGTGGTGATATATGCATTACTTTGATTACTATTGTTGATATTGCTATCTATAAATTGCATAATATTGATTGGGAAAGAAAAGTAAAATGTGGTCTTATACTATTCACCCCCCCTCTCAGTATAAGCTTGTGTTCTTCAGAAAGAAGCATAGATTGACTTAGAAAGAGGTTAATATAAGCTACAGGGAACCCAGTTTCCATGATAAAGTTAAGAGTTGTTGCACATGCGCAACTTACTCTTGCAGTAGGAAAACAAATTGGTGAGCTAAAAGCAAAAGCAATAATATTAGATCATTTACAAACATAAGTGGATGATCTTAGACAATAGATGTCAAATCCTTAGGCTATAGTCTCTACAATAGATCCCCATATCATAATAAAAAGCATTGATTGTTTAGACTTCCTATCTAAATACAAGAAAAAATTAAGAAATTAGATACAGGATAAGTTGGGAGATCTAAGGGAAATATTTTGTAATATCCACCTAATCAAAAACTCTGCATATAGACTAGAACATCTTCTATAGCAATCAAAAAAGAGGGTGAGCACCATATACCCCATCTCTCAATATTTTAAAAAATTTTATGATCAAATAAGTGCAGGACAAGTAACATTGGAAGATGGCACCTCCATTTTCTATGTTGAAGAATTCATTAAAATATCAATGTTTCTAAGGGATAGGCCTAGATGGTAGAAATGGGCCAAAGAGGTAGCCACAATGGAAGAAGAGATAGATGGTGAACTGAATGAAGTAGGATTTTTCCTCCACGAATGCTTATAGGTGTATGATGTTGAAGACCTGATACTAAATAGAATTTAATACTTTTATTGTGACCTCGATAATGATTCAGACTTGGCCAAAAAAAATAGCTTCATAACAAAAATAATTAATTACCTATGTAGTTTCTCTCAATAGAGTAAGGAATGGTTTGAAATCCAAAAGATCAAAATAATGCAATATTTAAATATGTTGACATTTACTATGACCTTTTCTAAGGAAGCATGGAAAATCATTGATATGGCCTTAATGGACCTCTAGGAGAATATGAATAAAGTAAAAAGGATTAGAGAAAGGAAATTCATATTGTCTAGACCAATTGTCTCCCAACAAAAGGTTATGGAAGGGTAGAGGTCAAAATAACACAAAACTGAAAAGGAAGAATAAGAGGCCCACCATATAAGAAGATAAAGGATCAAAAGGAGAAGGCAGAGATCTAGGAATAACTCAAAACTAAAAAACACACAACTATACTCATTTTTGAAAGTCTAGCATAGCCAAGAAGATAGTTGTAATTGTACTATAGCACACTCAACAATTCAATGGAAGAGATGGCACCATATGGAAGAATCTATTGAGAATAGTCTTAATAAAAATAAGGCACCCAGAGCCTATAAAAGGGATAGCTACAATCAGGAAAAGGATCAAGTTTTTGCATAGCAAATTTTTCCTAAAGGTATTCCCTTATGTTCTTGTCCAACAATTGTATTTCTCCTTTGTGTTTTTTGATGAGTGCTACAATAGCACATATTTTATGTGGTTTGATTCATTTTTTGTCTATAGATTCATGAAAATAAATGTAGTTTTATGATCATTCTTATTATGTGATTTATGGATGAATTTTTTTTGGTAGATAATATACTATAGCATTAATACCGGGTTTTACAGGTTGACCCAAAACCTTTTACAAAAATCAGCCTAGGGCTTTTGATGAACATGTCCTTACTAAGAATCCTATATATGTAAAATCTACATGCCGCCAAAGCCATTACATCCGATAAGGAACATAGCATGTTATCAAAAAGAAACTTCTCATACAACATTTTGGATATACCCCGAGAAAAAACACCTACATCATAATTACAAAAAAATAAACAGACACAGATCCCCTCCTAATTTATGGATGAATTTGATCTTAGATGATAAAAATTATTTATTCATATATTTTACATAGAAGTGTGCAAGTTTTGTGTATTTTCGTAGGATAACATTGCAAGTAGCACAAAGTAGGACGAGGCAATGCATGGAAAAAATAATAGGTATGGAAATATCAACCATGAGGATGATGTGTCAAGGATCTGCCTGGATTGATGCTATAGAAAGACACTACAGAATACAACTATAGAAAGCTATTACAGAAAGCATCTACTGAAAGACGTTACAAAAAGGATGTTGACTAGGTCAAACCGTCCAACGCATCAATATACCACATCCAGTGACAATGTAGTACTATTACAAGGCATATCCAGTCAACATAGTTAACTATCAAGTTGGCATTTTGAACGATAATTTTATGTTTATTCAAGTTGTTATAAAGTTGGAAAATTATTATATTGTTAAGTTGTTTTATTCGGATGCAAGCTATTTTATCTCCTCTTGGAATAAAGGGGCATATAGTTGTATTTTTGCATCAATGAATTATTTAAATTAAGAACTTATGATTATGTTAGTTTGTTAGTTGCCACTTGGACCACAGGGATTGTGACAAAGCCCAAGCTGGTTACAAATTAGTATAAGTCTAACTTTTTATTGTTGAAAATATAATATTCAAATCATCGAGCAAACACAACCACATGGAAAATATGTGGAATAATTTCATTAAGAATGTCCAAGTGACATTATATATTACAAGAGAGACCTTTGAAATGGTCTAATGTTAGAATGAAGAAATATTGAACTAGTGCTAGAATATCGAGGAAATACTGAAATGTATAATGTTTAAATATTATGTATACAATTTTTGAATATTTGATGCTCGAGGATACTGTACATTTTAATTTCTAGCAATAAGCAACAACACTTTTTGTCATGTCTTTGGTAACTGTGTCATTTGCTTTATTATGATTTACTTGCATATGTAGTCTTTATTGTATGTTCCTACATTCATAAAATATAATAATGTTAGTAGTATAAATGCACACTAGTTACTAAAGTAAAATAGTTTAAGGGAGAAATATTTACATTTTCCTCTAGGAGGCAGGATTCACTCCTACACCCAGTATCTATTCACTCGCCCCCTAAAATAGAATAGGAATAGTTAGTACATAGATTAACTTTAATTTATAAATTAACATAAATTGCATCATTGTAAATTATAAAGTAAAATGCATAGTCAATATAATTTGCACGTGGATCCATATCAGCAAATATAAAAAGCATTTAATTAAATAATAAAATCATACATTGCATTTTCTTTCAATTTTGTATAATTTATTTTTTTCTAACTGTTATTATTTTCTACAAACATGAAACTAAGAGAAACAAAATTAAGTTTGATGATTAATAATTTGGTATAATCTATATTGGATTTTTGCCCTTTAAATTGTTCTTCCAGGATTGATAATAAGTCTTGATTTTACAGCTAGACATTTTGGCATCATTACTGGGGAGAGCAATGTCGTAATTTTTAAACAAAGACTCATTGTTGTGCAAGAAAAAAGGCTTACTTATATGTGGGAAGAGGTACGAGTCCTTGGCATGCATACGAGTTAGAGTGGCATAAGAAGTCCCGATAAGCCCTTTGTTCAACATTGCCAGGTTTTTTTTCTCAGGATCATTTTACTGCTTTCATAGTTAATATTTGATTTCAGTAATTTCCAAGCATTAGATGGTTGTTATTGCTTGCTTTGGTTTGGGTTCTCTAACCTGTGGAAATAGGAAGTAGGTATGATTGAGTGACACAATCATAGTGAAATGCTCCTAAATAATAAAATAAGTAACAACAATTTAACCTTTTATTTTAGTAATTTCATTTCCAACAAAATTTACTTTTTAAGCAATATTTCATTTTACTCTTACTGTGCTAAGGTTAGTTGTATAGATTCACTGTCCGTGAATTGTACCTAATTTTAGTAACAACAAGATTGTTTTAGACTAAAAAACTTTTTTTTCCTCCTATTGTGTTAAAGTTAGTTGTATATATTCACTATATGTGAATCGCAACTAATTTTAGTAATAGCAGGATTGCTTTAGAATTAAAAAATTTATTTTTCTCCTATTGTGCTAAGGTTAGTTGTGTAGATTCATTGTCCATGAATCGCACCCAATTTTAGTAACAGTAGGATTGATTTAGAATCAAAAACTTTATTTTCCTCCTATTGTGCAAAGGTTAGTTATATATAGATTCATTGTTCGTGAATCGCACTTAATTTTAGTAATAGCATGATTGCTTTAGAATTAAAAATTTTATTTTCCTCCTATTGTGCTAAGATTAGTTGTATAGATTCACTATTCATGAATCACACCTAGTGTTAGTAATAGTAGGATTGCTTTAGAAATTAGAAATTTTATTTTTCTCTTACTGTGTTAAGGGTTGATTGTATAAATTCATTGGCTATGAATTGTAGATTAAGTCTTAACAATAGTAGGATTGCTTTGAATTTTCCAAAAAAAAACAAAACAAAAATAGAACCAAAACAAAAGCAAAGAAAAAAAGGAAGAACAAAAGAGAAGTAAAAATATTGCTAGATGATAGAAAATTGCATCAAACAATCTGCATCCATTGACCTCAGAAAATTACTGTTAGAACAAGAAGTTAACCTTCTTTTCGAGAAAAGACATCAAACCTCTGGGGAAGAGTGGGGACACCTATGCAAACATCTTAATATCATAAAAGATAGATCAAATAAATTGGGTAAAATTAAGAGAGTACATATAGATAAAATTCTAGGGTCATATTTTCACTCACCCTACCTTGACCTTATAAGGAGTTGTGAGCGGTGGCTAGGGGATAGGAGAGAATTTGGTCACCTACCAGTGGGACCAGTATTTCGAGGATTCCCTTACCATTCATAGTTTCCTAGAAAAAATAGAAGACAGAGAAGTGAACCTAGAATGTAGCAAGAGATATCACAAGGCACCTAGAGTAGTTCACTTAAGAGAACTGTGTCAAGACTTACATTACAAATTATAGTTTGAAAGCCCTAACCCAATTCTAAAATAGGTTTTAATTGTCCAACTAATTACTCTGGTAACAAAAGACTTTGGATTTAATGAGGAGCATTATATGACTCCTGAGCAACTTGATCCAATTAACGATATCCATAGGTTGTTCAAGGAAGATTAAAAAGGTAAAAATTTGTTGCAAGAACTTGAAAATTTTATGAATAAACCTAGAGAATCGAAGGGAATAGTTATTAAAATTGGTAAACTAGAACCAGATTTCCAAAGAGACCTTTGTAATAAATTTGAAACTTATGAGTTGAAATAATCTGAAACTACAATCCAAACATCTACATATTCTACATCATCAAAGTAGATTGAATTTCTAGAACAAAATCCCAAAATATATCTACTACCCAAACCATAATTTGATGATTATATAGATCCTTCATCTCTCTTTTTCAAACTTATACCTGGTCCAATTCTTGAAATATTATATTCAATCATGGTTGATCAAGGTAGTGAACAAGCAAAAGTAAATAGAAACCAAAGGAAAAGGACTAATGATCAAGGATAAGTAAAAAACCAAAGGGGAGGTGGATAGAGAAATACTTTTGCCTTTCTAATTCCTTCTTTTGAAGATAGGCTAACAAGAGAGCCAAAATTGATCTATGTTGTTATTTTACCTATTTTTCATGGGAAACCACATGAGGATCCCGATGCCTTTCTCTTTGAATTTGAATGGGTGTGTCAAGCTTACTTTTACACCATTGATGAGAAAAAATTAATACTATTCCTTTCTATGCTTAAGGGTGCAGCCTTAAGATGGTTTATGGGTCTAGGAGAAAGCATTTGAAACCGATGGGATGGAGAACATGGATTAAAGTACATATTCCTTGAGATATACCAAGATTATTTTAGAGTTTGGGATAATAAATTTGAGTTTTTTTGCATGATGAATTTAAAATATGATGAATTTCTTGAAGATTATCTCGAGAGATTCTAGTTTGTGGAATCAAGGGTAAACATTGAGTTGGATGAGGAGTTTCAAAAATAATTTTTTCTTAAAGGGATAAAGGAATATGTCCTAGACATACTAAACCTTATGGAAAAAGGGGATATACATCATATGGGATTGGGAGAAATCATATATATTTGCAGAAATTACTCAAGAAATAAGCCATTAAAAAGCAATAAGCACCCATCATCAGGAGGAGTTACATGAGCTGAGATTGGCAATATGCTAGAGAGTCTCAAAACTAATTTATTGAGTATGTTAACATCATCTCTCGACCTCATGGATAAGAAACCAAAGGAACAAAACATCGAAGAAATATATTATCATAGATGTCAAAAGAAACACAACTTGAGGGAATGTCCTCTCAACATTATAAACATTTCCAATATTTCTACTTGTAAGATATGTGAAAAGAAGCATAATACCAAAAATTGTAAATATATTTTGGCTATTAATACTGCTATAAAATATCTTGAGGTCAAATAAGTAGAATATGTTTACTTTATATCTCAAAGAAGGAATGGTCCATTTAATGGACCACCCAATTGGTCAAACTCAAACTATTTCAACCAACACAGACCTAATTATTGGTCAAATGCTCCAATTAGGACGAATTGGAATCAACCTAATCAATATTGGAACATGCCTCCTTGGGCATAATTCATGTTCAATTCATATGGAAATTCACCTCCATGGATGGCAGGCAAAAATTAGAATGCTTCTAATTGAAATTCGAGTGGCCAATACAATCAATTAGGACCTAGCTGGTCTCAAGGGAAGCCCCAACAACAAAAATTTCAAAATCAATTTAGGGGGTAAGTACCTCAAAACATACTCCTTCCACATTTGAATATGTAAATAATCCTCCTAAGCAGCCACCTTTACTAGCTCAACTGGTGCCTAACCCTAATAATAACAAAATCGTTCAATGGGTTTATGAAACAAATTAGACATGCTCGATATCTATGGTACCTTGCCAATAGATTCAATTAAGATCTGGAAAAATATTGGACAATACTAGAGCTACTCTCACAGAAATTGAAGAACCCCAAAATAATATGTCTAAAGAAATAAACACATGAAAATCTTGAAGAATATGTGGTAGCTTTACCAGAAAACATTCTAGCAAAACAAAAAGAGATCCATATTCAAAGGAAAGAAGTGGAAATACTATTTCCTAAAATGCTAGCAATACCAAAAGAACCATCCAAACTGGCCTTCAATTTCCATCAAGAGTTATAAAATGTCACCATTAAAATTCCTTTGTTACAAGTCATCAAGGACATTCCTATCTATTCCAAGTTAACAAAAGAACATATGTACAAATCCAGGAAGTAAAAATAAGAACGAAACTCAAACCATTCAAGTCATTGTACAGTTGTCTGAGATAATGACTAAAGGTAGGTTATTACAAAAATATATCGATCCTGAAATACCTTTCCTTATAGTTCACATTGGTAAAATACCCTTGCATAATGTTTTGGTAGATTTAGGAGCTGCTATTAATGTTATGAACAAGGAAATAGCAGAATCCTTAGGAGTACAAAATTACATCCTACTTCTATAGTACTTCAACTTTTATATAGCTCTAATGTTAGACCAGAAGGAAAATTGGATGATGTTATAGTTTTTGTAAGTTCATGGGAATACCCTATAGACTTTATAGTATTACAAACCAAGAAAATGTTAGGGGGACATACCTTAATTTTAGGACACCCATGGCTTGCAACAGCTGATGCCTACAAAACTCATCTATATTTCTAAAATGATGGAAGGAGGCAGAGAAACAGGGCTAGAAGATAGCGGCTTAGGGCAGCGAAGCAAGGAAGGTAAGGATTCTGAGGAGGGTGAGGACACTGAGGATTCTCAGGCATGGGATACTGTTGATAAGCGATGGGATTCGGACCCTCCTGACAAAGACCCAGATAAAGGGACCCAACAGGTATTAAAATCCCCTTTTATAGGTTTTTCCTTTGCTCAAATTTTCAAAGGTAAGGGGAGCGGGTTTATCAAAACTCTCCCAGCCCTTTTCCCTGATAAGAACAAGCTGAGGGTTCCTGCTATGACTATGGAAGAATTTATGTCCGTCGAAACATTTTCCCTAGTGGGTAAATTTCTAGGCAGAAGACCCAACATAGAATTCATAAGGGCTTGGGCCTTCTCCAAATGGTGTATGGCTGGTAGTATGGAGATTGTTGCGATGATAAGGGGTTTCTTCATGATCCATCTCCACAACAAGGAAGATGTTAGCCGCATCCTCATAGAAGGGCCTTGGTTCTTGGGCAGAAGGAGCCTTTTCCTTAGGCCTTGGAGATAGGATTTCAACCTTGAGACCCAAAGCATTAACACAACACCCATCTGGGTCAAGCTCCTAAACCTCCCAGCCCATTTCTTCCATGAATATTTCCTGACATCAATCGCAAAAACCATAGGGGAGTTGGTCGCCATTGACAACCCCACCTTATCTAGAACTCACATGATGCATGCAAGAATGTGCGTGACTGCTGATTTGGAGTCTGAGCTCCCAACCTTCATAGATCTGGAATACGAGGACTATTCTAGAAGGCAACCCATCAATTATGAAAATAAGCTAGATTTCTATGTAGAATGCAAAACTCAAGGACACCTAAGGAACTAGTGCCCAGATCTGGTCACCGTCAAGGAATCACCAAAGAGGAATTCCCAAAGATGAGCCAATGAAAAATGGAAAGGGAGGCCCCTCTACCCATGGTTTTTGCCAAACAAAACAATGCACAAAAACATGTACAACCAGAAGGTGCAAGAAGACCCTGCACAATGGAAGTTGAAAGGAATTCAACAAACGGATCGTGATCAGGATACTCAGGTTAGTCCCTTCTTTTTAGATCCTAATTCCTTTGAAGCCCTTGTTGAAACTGATGGCCAAGCATCTAGATCTATCGAGGAATAACCTGATTAGGGACTCCCCGAAACCCTTGAATCCCCTTCCAAACCTATTTCTCCAAGGATATCCTCTCCTTATCCACCACCAAACTATCCCTGCAGCATGCCCCAGGATCTTGAGGACATCATCAGGAGCATGAATTAATAGGATCCATGGGCATCCCCATCGGCCCTAGGTGAGGGATGGTCAAGTCTAGTCCAACAGTAAAATTGTCCCCCAAAGTTTAGCCCGAAGCAGATTCGCAGCTCATCGAATAAAATAGACTTTGGCACTGAAAAGAAAAGAGGGATAATCTCAGATGCAGAACACTACAGGATGAGAATCAAGAATGAAATTGCAAACGGTAAACAAATCACCCTAGTGCTTCAAGACACGTCCCTCTTCGAAGGCAATAAAACCAAAAAACCTCCCCCAACTC
The DNA here is from genome assembly GCA_028583015.1 of Wollemia nobilis. NCBI lineage: Eukaryota > Viridiplantae > Streptophyta > Pinopsida > Araucariales > Araucariaceae > Wollemia > Wollemia nobilis. The sequence continues at coordinate 2,681,423 of JAQPPZ010015005.1, read as the reverse complement.
AAGGTCATGATAGAAGGAGACATCCAAAATAGTGTAAATGAAGGTCCTATCTAAAAATTTGAGAGGCCTTAACGGCCCACCTAAGTAGAGGGTGGTGAAGGCGTTAAGGAAATAAACTTGTCCTTCAATCATATTACTTCAAGAAACAAAAATAGATGAAGTATGGTCTAAGATTCTGGCAAGTAAAATATGGAAACAAGGGGAAATGGTGTTCAGGCAAGCTCGTGGGGCCTCTGGGGGTCTTATGGTCCTCTGGGACCCTAAAAAAGTGGAAAGCAGCATCATTCAGGCTGATGATCATGTCCTAAGTGTCCATTTTAATGACATAGACAACAAACAGTCCTGGATTGTCTCAAATGTTTACGTGCCCAACACTATCCAAGGAAGAGCCTGCCTGTGGGAACTTCTGAGTCATATGAGCAAGGCCTTTCAAGAGGTTCCATGGATAATAGCTAGTGACTTCAACACCCCACTTTTCCCTTCTGATAAGAAAGGAGGGGCAGGACTTCCGACTAGGAGCATGGATGACTTCAGCGAGTTTGTGCACACAAACCAACTGATGGAGGTCAAGCTTAAGGACGCCAAGTATATGTGGAGAAATAGGAACTTGGGAAGAAACCTCATCTAGAAGTGGCTAGATAGGGTCATTATCTCACAGAAAGCTATCCAGGTCTTTGGTGCATTCTCCTTGCACACCTTTCCTAAGGTGGGGTCTGACCATAACCCCATTCTCCTAGAAACTCCACAGACCTCCACTTCCAGCTGCAAGCACCCCTTTCATTTTGAAGCAATGTGGACCAAACACCTAGACCTAAAAAATAGGATCAACCAATGGTGGTAGCAGCCTTGCCAAGGTAGTCATTCCTACAAACTTTCACAAAAGCTTACTCGGGTCAAGAATAACCTCAAAATCTGGAACAAAGAAGTGTTTGGAAATATCTTTGAAAACAAAAAGGTTGTAACTGAAAAAATAAAAGCTATCGACAACCGGATCCAACATGGAGTGCTAGATGATGACACCAGGATTGAGGATAGAACGCTCCTATCAGAATACCACAACATCTTGGCCTGTGGAGAGACCTTCTAGATACAAAAATCTAGGGCCCTATGGCTCAAAGAGGGTGACTCCAATTCCTAGTTCTTCCATGTCTCCACTCTTAGAAATAGAAGCAACAACAAAATCAAACAATTAACAAGAGCGGATGGGTCCAGCACCCAAGACAACAATGATATTAAGAATGAAGCTATGACATTTTTTAGCTCCATCCTGGGTGAGGAACCTACGTGTCATGAAGCTACTCGAGACTCTTTACTCCAATTCATTCCCCAAAGGATAGAAAAGGCCACCAATTCAAAGCTTATCACTCCTTTTTCTGATCAGGAAATCAAGGAGGCACTTTTTTCCATGAATCCTAACAAGGCCCCAGGCCCCGATGGTTTCTCACCAAGGTTCTTCCAAACCTTCTGGTACATCCTATGAGATGAGGTTTGCTCCACTATCTGGGAATTCCAATGTTCCAAGCACATCCTACGAAGCTACAAATCTACCTTCTTAGCCTTGATCCCGAAAGGACCAGCTCCTAAGTCCATAACATATTTCAGACCAATCATCCTCTGTAACATTTTATATAATATTCTCACCAAATCCATCATGAATCACATGAAGAAGTGTGCTCCCTCAGATCATTGACCCCTGCCAAGATAGCTCTGTCCAAGGCAGGTCGATCCTGGATGACATCATCATAGTCCATGAAGCTCTTCACTCTGCCTCTCAGACCAAGAAGGTTGCCTTTCCTTTAAATCTCGACATGAACAAGGCTTTTGATAGATTTAATTGGGATTTTATGAGTGCCATACTACTAAAATTTGGGTTCCATACTGAATGGGTCATGCTCATTAGTTGCTGCATCTGCACCCCCTAGTTTTTTGTGTTGGTCAATGGGGAGCCAGCAGGTTTCTTCCAAAGTCGAAGAGGGCTTAGGCAAGGGGATCCTATCAGCCCCTTGTTGTTCATAATTATCACCGAAGCCCTAGGAAGAACAATCAAAGTCATCATTGCATAAAATCTTATCTCAGGTATCAAAGCTACATCCCTCACAGAGGCCATTACCCACCAGCAATTCGTGGATGACACCCTAATTTTGACTATGGAATCGGTGTTAGAGGAAAAAAACATTAGGTATATCCTTAAGCTCTACGAAGATGTGGTAGGGCAGAAAGCCAATTTCAACAAGAGCAAAGTGTATTTTCTTAACACTCCCCTTCTGAGACAAATCAAAATCACCAGAATTTTAGGGTGCTCCACCTCCACTCTACCTACTTCTTACTTGGGCCTTCCCCTATTCACTGGGGTTTCGACGGCACCCATGTGGAACATTATCCTCGAAAGAATCCAAAAGAATCTCTTAGGGTGGAAGAGTCACTTGTTGTCCCAGGAAGGTAAGGCAATGTTAACCATGGCTTCCCTTCAAAGTATCTCGGTCTATTTCTTATCAGTTTTCAAAGCACCAGTCAAAGTCTATCAGAGAATCGAAAGCTACCAAAAACATTTTCTCTGGTCCGACTCTGAAGATAAGCAGAGAATCCTCCTGGTGGTATGGGACAAAGTTTGTAGGCCTAAATATGTCAGAGGGTTAAGGAAAGTTTCCCACCTTAACCTTGCACTTATAACAAAACAAGCTTGGTGATTAATGTCCAATGAAAGAAATGAGTGGACAACAATCATTAAATGTAAGTATCTCCAAGGCACTGAGTTGCTTAGCAATGCCATTCCAACCTAGGTATCCTCTTTCTGGAAAGCAATCCTAACCTGCAGGGAAGTGATCAGGAAAGGCATAATATGGATCCTTGGAAATGGGTGAAGGATCGACTTTTGGGAGGATAGATGGGCAGGAACAGAAGTCCTAATCGGTGATCCTATTTTGGCTCTGCTAAAAACCCTCACCACTGAAGGCTTTGGGCCCAAGGTTGCTAATTTCTTATGGCAGAACAGGAGTAGATCCAACTAGAAGCCCATTGCCTTTCAAGGGTGGGAGACAGCGAACCAGAAACTCAATAGCATTTTACTACATCAGTTTGTCCCCACAAGACCGACAGAAGACCAAATGAGATAGACAACAACATATAGTGGCAAATTCAAAGTTAAATCAGCATACATATTGTTAATCCATCCTGAGGATCCTTGCTTCCAAACTCAGTTAGTCTAGGTTAAGAGACTCATCCCCAAAATATCCTTTTTTGCATGGCTTGTGGTTCAAGGGAAAATTCTTACTATTGATAATATTATGAAAAAAGGATTAACCATCCCCAACATATGTTATTTGTGTAGGGCTGACTGGGAATCCATCCAACACCTCTTCATCGAATGCCCCTTTGCCACCACAATCCTTAATGGCCTCTTCCAAGATTTCAACATAACTTGGGTCAGACCTGAGTCCCTCAGTGAGTTCCTCTTGTAATGGCCCAAACCATTTGTCAGTGCCAGATTAAAATTATTTTAGAAGATCATTTTCCACAATTCTTGTGGAAATTTTAACTTGAAAGGAACCTGAGGATTTTCAATGAGGCAACTAGGGAACCAGGATCCATCACTAATAAAATCATTGCCTTTGCTAAGGAGAATGCCCTATCTTGCACTAATGAGCCCTACTCGACTCCCTCAGGTGAAAAGCTCCTGGCCTAATCCCTGAGTTTGGCCTACCAAGACGGCCTCAGGAAGACTAATCTGAGGCGTGAGGTTGGTTGTATCCCCCCCTGGTCGAATGCCTAAAGTTAAAATTTGATGGTGCCACCAAGGATAATCCTAGTAGAGCAGGGGTGGGAAGGACCATCAGGAATCATCAGGGTGACCTTATCCTGGCTTTCGCTGAGGCCCTGGGCACCACAACCAATAATGATGCTGAAGCTAGAGTCGTTTGGCATGGTCTTCTCCTAGCTAAGGACATCCAAGGCCAGTTAATTGTGGAAGGATATTCACAAGTTATCATCAATATTCTCAACAATGATAAGGATCCTCTGTGTAAGTTTGAGGCTTGCATTAAGGAATCAAGGAACCTCTTAACCAACAGAGGTGTCAGTGTGGCTCAGCACGTTTTCGGAGAGGCCAACAAGGCGATAGAAAAACTGGCAAACATAGGTGTTGATGCATGTGGTTTGACCACGTGGACGCATGACCTTCTGATGGACATGGATGGTATCTTCTAGGGAGAGCGATTACATGAAGTCTGATGTGGAACACTAATCCAAATCAGCTCTTAAAAGTAGCGATTTCAAGAAATTTAGTCATACGACATCAGGATTGCTCGTATCAACATATCAATATTTTCAAGGCATCCTCCCCGGATAACCACGTGACTATAAAGAAGTGGTGATGGCTCCTCGGGCCTCTGCTAGATAATAACCTAAGGATTGACATTCTCTGGCAGGCTGCGTCTCATGGTAAATCTATGAATTGCATCTCATGTGAATTTGGGGCATGGGAAGGCCCACCCACCACAGCAAGACATGTGATCCCTCGAACAGCCATGATGACCACCAAGAATAGTTTGTATCTTTCCCAGAAGGAGAACGTTAAGGCTCCCAATTCCTATGCCAGATCAGCCACGCAGCATGGCACCTAGGTGGCAGGTATGCGTTGGCTTGCCGTCAAAGCTGGCACTCGCCTTAATGAGCCTTTTCGTTTAAGATGGAAATTCCTCTCTCACCATCACCACTCTTCCCTCCTTTCTGCTTATGAGAGCAAGCATTACCTTCAAGCTGCCAGAAAAGTTTTAGAGGATCCCAGAGGTGATATTACGATGACGTACATTGAGCCAAGTATGGTTGTCATTGAGCCGGCTATGCAAGCCATCCTTACTAAGAGGAAGTTCACGTAATTCTTTGATATGTTTGTTGGTCCAGACGATAGCATTACTGTCAAGTTTATGGAATCCTGGGATGAGGGCAGAGTGGTTATCCATGGGCATGAGATTTTAGTTGATATTAACCTTCTGGCAACCCTAACTGGGCATACGACGAGGGGCCGCTCCATCCATAGGCAAAAACATAACTGGGAAGTTGAATTGCATGAGTTTAAGGATAACCTCAAGATCTCTAAGGAGGAGAAGAACGGCTTGACAAGGATGGACCTCCCTACCCTGTGGAACTCTGTAATGAAAAATATAAAATAAAATACCTTATGCTATCTATTATGTAAGTAGAAATTTTCATGGGGTTGAACTAAATAACATGGTTACTAAAAAAGAGTTCTTAGTTGTAGTCCATGTTATTAATAAATTCAAACATTACATAACGGGGTATGAAGTATTTGTTCACACTGATCACTCTGCCATAAGATACTTAATGAACAAAGCCACAATGGGAGGTAGAGTGGTTAGATGGCTTCTCTTATTGCAATAATTTAATATCACAATTATAGACAAAGCAGACAAGAATAATGTTATTGCATATCATTTATCCCATATGCAAATCTTTGATGATGAGTTAATTCTTGATAATTTCTCGAATGAGCGTTTGTTTGCTATCTCCATTTTCACCCCTTGGTATGCAAATATTGTAAATTACTTAGTAACAGGAAATATGCCTCAAAATTTTACACCGCATGAGCATAGAAAACTAATATATCAAAGCACCCCTTACATGTGGATTAATGGAGTCTTGTTTAAATTTTGCTCTGACCAAGTAACTAGGAGATTTATGCAAGAAGGAGATATGTGCAAGAATAATATGTGTATGACATCATTCAGGTAGCATATGAAGAACCCTATGGAGGACATTATGCCACCCAAAGAAAATTCAATAAAATATATCAAACCGATTACTTTTGGCCTACTATGAATAAATATGCCTATAAGTTTATTGATAGATGTGATGTTTGTCAAAGGGCTAGTAAACCTACAGCTTCAATGGATATGCCTTTGGTGCCACAAATAGTGTTTGAACCATTCAAGAAATGGGAAATTGATTTTTTTGGGCCAATAGACCCTCCAAGTATAGGTAATAAACACATACTTATGTGTATAGATCACCAAGAGGGCTGAAGTAAAAGCCTTACCACGAGAACAAGTTGAACGTATAGCTGATTTTATTTATGAAGACATCATGCAATGCTTTGGAGCACCTAGAGAATTAGTTTCATATCATGGATCTCAATTTATCTCAAAATTAATCAAACATTTTGTCAAAATATATCAAATAAAATACAAAAATACCTTGCCATATCACCCTCAAGCTAATGGATAAGTAGAAGTTACAAATAGAGAACTTGAAAAGATCATTACAAAAATTGTAACTATGAATAGGGTTGATTGGGTAGAAATGTTAAAATAATTTGTATGGGCATATAACACAACTTGGAAAACCACCACAAGATTATCACCTTATGAAATGGTCTATGGAAAGCAAGCCATTATGACTATCAAATTTGAGATAGAAACTCTTTGCACAATGGTACAACTTGACATGAAATTGGATCAAGCACAAAAAGCTAGATTGGAAAAGTTAAACATTCTCGATGAAAGAAGACTAGAGGCATTACAAGGTACTGAATTAACTCAACAACAAAGGGAAAAATGGCATGATAAAGATATTGTACCACAAAAATTTCAATCAGGAGATTAGGCCTTGTTATTTGATTCTCGCTACAAAAATTTTTAAGGTAAGCTAATAACGAGATGGGGAGGACCTTACAAGATTAAATAAATGTTTGGAAATGGTATATTCAAACATAAGCCTATAGATGAATCAACAATAAAATTACTAGTAAATGGGCATAAGCTTAAACTCTATAAGAAGCCATTATCTAAAGAAGAGTTCATACATCATATTAAGCAATAGGTTGACTTGTAGTGCATTTCTGAACTGCAATCAACTATTACTGAATGACAACTTCTCTTTCTTCTTCACATAATATATATTATATATATATATAGAATATACCTATATATACATAGGAATAATATTTAAGAATAAATAAATAAATATATATATTATTTGTTATATACCACTTGGCATATAAAAGAATATTATCATATACTTCCTTTATTTCATGATGGAGTTCCAATATCTATAATGTTTTCATCTTATTTCTCATCAATTTTTAGTCTCAATATTTTTGGATAGATCAGTTTGAGAATTTGTAGGGAAACTACTGCCACATTATGCATAACACTTTGGTTGCTAAAAAAAATCTAGGTATTTTCAATCACTCAACCACTCCTAGTGTTTTAGGCAAATCTCCATTGAAAATCGAACAATCCTTAAAGTGCCATAGATTGCTCCTGGTCAATCAAGTTTTCTCTTGGACTATGCACATTATAACAAATAAAAACATTGTGAGTTGGGAAAGAATAAACCATGAAGTTACTATTGCTATAAAGTGAACAGTTTCCCTACTTATCCAATTATGCGCATGGCCTAGAAAGCTAAAGAATTGGCAAAAGGACAAGCTCTTCCTTCACCCTTGAAAAAAAAATCCCTTGCTCTCTCTCAAAATGAGCAAGTATCCCAAAAAGCAATAAGAATTTCCTTGCTCCTCCTCAAAAATGAGCAAGTACCCCAAAAAGCAATAAAGAAAATCCCCTTGCTCTTCTTCAAAATGAGCAAGTATCCCAAATAAAATCTAATAAAATAAGGGAAAAGAGCTTGAATCCCTAGAATTCTTAGTGTTTCGAAAACCATGGGGTGATCCTCATTACAACAATGGGTTGAATGAAACCTACCTGGCAATAAGGTATCCTTACGCGGTAGCGATAAGTCTGTACAAGACCTATGGATGCTCACAAGATAAGCTAGCTTGTTGGCATAAGTGACCAATGGATTAGTCAATCCTTACTCATAATGAGAAATTAATATTCATTGCACACATAGTTGGTCCTTCAGATGCTTGAAACCACTAGGACAACCTTAGCATCATATCGATTTGTGAGATGAATAGATGAATTTGTTTAAGATCACTAGGATGTTTGAATCTTTGTAAAATAATTCTAGATCATTTATACCTAAGGCAAATAGAGTCATAAGAAAATACCATCATCACATTACCATACACATATCATAATCCATTTCATCCTACAAAAATGTGGCTCGAATTTTCAAAGCTTTATTGTTTTTGCCCAAGTCAAGTTTTGAGAAGCTCCTAAACTTATGTTGAAAATCTATGTTGCAAATATTGATGATTGATATCAAAATAAATCCATTATTCTTCTCTCATATGGAACTCCTTGATGAAATTAAAGGAAGAAAAATAAGAAATAATATCCCTAAGGCATTAGCAGGAGTTGTTAATAAAACCATGGGATCACTTATTTAGAAGCCAAGAAGGTAAGTCCATTTTGCAAAGAGATTATTATTCTATAAGCCTATTTATGACTTGGCATAAATAATATATAAATAAATCCCCCATATTCTTAAATAATTAAATAAAATAAATTACTATATGTAAGATTTGTCATAGTATAAACTTTTACAAAATAAAATCCTCTCTATCATGTTTTGGCTATATAGCCAAAAATATAGTTTGGGGGGAGGTAAGTAGAAGATTCATTCATAATTCATGATACAGTTTGGGGGAGAAAAAGAAAAAAAAAAAAGAATGAAGAAACAGGTAAAGTATTCTTTCAACTCTACAATTATAGTTTCTGTAGACAGTTTCTATAGACATTTTTTGTAGATAGTTTTTGTAGATATTTTCTATAGATAGTTTCTGTAGAAATTTTTTGTAGACAGTTTCTGTAGACAGTTTATATATATATATATTATCCGTAGATACTTTTCGTAGATATTTTTCATAGATACTTTCCGTAGATACTTTTCGTAGATATTTTCTGTAGCTTTTCTATAGCATACCTCCGAAAATGTGCATTTTATAAAAAATTCTAAGTGTCAAAAATTCCAGATTTGCGACACGTGTCAAAAGCGGAATTATACAAGGCAAATATTAAAAATTAATTATGCAAGGGTTTTGAAGAAAAAGGGGTAAATTTACATAATATTTAAAAATTCTCACAATGACACGAACGTTTTCAAGCCTGTGAATCATGGCATAAAAATTGAGACATGGACTAAGTATTGGAAGTAATGCACAGCAGAATGGATGATCAAAATTTGACCATTGGGAATTGTGCATGCAAGGGTTCGATTTTTAACAAGCTCGACACTCTAAAATTTACATATTTAAAATCATAAACGAAGCACTAAGGATGACATGGACAGTTATGAATGGTTGAAGGAAGAGCATCGTAAGCATATTTTAATAAATCATCTATGGAAAGAAGGTTAAAAATATGGATCAAATACCACCTATGGAAGCGATTACGTGGACATAAGGCATCATATGGAGTTTATAAGAGTTTAAAATTTTGAAATATGATGACAAGGCCAACCATACACGTGGAAGGCATGGCAACAAATGAGAGGATAAAAGGATTTAGATGCACGTGATTCGCCACGACAAGGAAATGTTAATAAAGTGGGCATGGGTGCACGAATCCAAAGGGAAGTTGGGATTAAAAGTTAAAGTTTTAGTATTTAAAAAATAAATCCCCTTCGAAAATCGAATTAAGGTATTAAAATATATATATATATATTTATATATATATATATATATATATATATATATATATAAATCTTACCCCATGCAAGGTGGCGGGAAACATCGTACCAAAACAAGAAACGTGACCACCTCACAACTCTAGAATTTTGATGATCGACACTTGGCCACACGGACCAGTAGGAGAAGACATCGTGGATCATGAATCTCGACCACTGATCAAGGAGAAAATGGAGGGCTACGATTTAATTTGGATTAAAACACATACCACCAAAGGAAGCTTCACCTACAAGATAACATCGACCACCACGTATGAAGAGGGATGATCTCTGATGCATGGTCGCGAGAAGCAAATCAAGGAAAGTGCAGCAGATCAGAACTATGGGCCATCGATTAAAGAATATCGGAGGGCTAAGATTACCCATGAGTTGTGTTGGGTATTAAATTTCAAAATTAGGGTAAATTAGCCCTAATATTTCTATAGCAAGCTTCGTAACCATGAGAGGAATCCACCATGCAGTAGAAAATGAAACTATTGTGGCTAAGGGGTAAAACCAGTAATCAACAGATAAAAATTACCATATGACGATGAGGGACGAAGGAGAATTGTAGGTGGAAGGAGTTGAGGGAATGCATGGAGTAGACGACGATGAAAATTCATGTAGGTAAGATGGCGAACAATCTCAAATTTTTTTTTTTACAAAGCGAATATCATAAAAAAATTAAGAAACCGTAGAATACATCTTGGAAGAAGAAAACAACCCTTTTTTTAATCATTCTTAGAATAAAGGAAAATATGCAAAAATTAGGAAAATATGCATGATAATCTCAACACTACATTTGCATGATAAAGATTTATTTTATTTTACAACCCGAAGAGTTGAGTTATGGAGAATCTGTTTGTTTATGCATGGATTGTTTATCAATGTTTTTTGTAGGTTTTATTGCCAGCCAAACAACTTCATGATAACATTTTAAAATAGAGGTTGATGCATATTTAAATTATCCTACCTCTCCTTCACCTAAAACCCTACCCTATCTATCAAAACTGTAACCATATCGAGAGCCACCTTCCATAAGCAGAGCGAACCTGCATCCATTCACACCCAGAATCCCAGCGATATTGTAAAGAAGATGTTCCAAGAGGTATGCTGGTGGGATGCCCTAACTAAGTTCCAAGGGCACGACCAAGGCATGGCAAAGTAGTTCATTATGAACTATGATTCCACGACCATGGTGACCCACGTAGGAGAAATGCAAATTAAAATTACTACCAGTTTGATATCTGAAGTGTTGAGCCTTTTTGAAGTTGGCCAAAAATACTACAAATCAACCTATAAGGGAGTAAACCAGATGGTCGAGAGGTTCAAAGAGAGGTGCACTATGACTAGAGACAGAGAGGGATGGATTAAAGGGGTAAAAACCTCCTCACTTCCCATGAAATGGCAAGAAGTTGCCATAATTCTCATGAAGTTTTTTACACTAGAGGGGAGACTATCTAACTATGGAGGCTACCACCTTAAAATGATGTTAAATCTTAAGTACCCGAAGCATGAATATTGCATCATAAATCTCCCATATTTTCTTTATCGATCGATTAAAGCTACCATTATCCAAGTTCAACCTAAAATCTCCAAGGATAGTCCTAAGTTTCACCTAATTGCCCATCATGAGGCTGATAAAACTCATAGTTTTGTATAAAGCAAATGATATTAGGATACCCTGGGACACTATAGTGGAAGAGGCTAACCTTTCCATCCATTATGAGCTCGATATGTTGAATTCTATGAAATATAGTACATAAGAGGGTAATTTTGAATCTAAGAGTTTGAAGGAGGAAGAACTCCCTGTACGTAAGCACCCTAGCCATTCCAAAAGCTCCAAGTCCTACCAACCTATCAGAAATACAAGACGTGAGAAATATGTTCTAGGAATTCTAGAAACTCAGGAAGTAGGAGAAGCATCTAGCCCAAAAATAGACCCACCTCCATCAAATCCTTCTACAAAAGTTCTTGAGCACATCCAAACCTAGTAGACCATGTTGCACATCAAGCTGGATAGACTCAAAAATGAGTTTACCGAGCACACCACCCTAGTAAAATGTGCCCTCACTCTCTAGCTTGATCTTCTCAAACAACTCTCCATGGATAGGGTGGTGAGACCAGTTGACCCAGTCATGCAACCAACAACTATCGGTACCTCTCCCAACAAAAGCTCCACATCTGGCAGGAAACTAAAGAAATTGGTAAACTTCAGTAAAGTCATTGACTTCACCCGAGTACTTGAGGAGGACAACTCTATTCCCTTCATTGAAGTATTCCAACAGAATTACCCCCAAAGGTTAGAACCATCCATCGAAGTAGGGATACCTCCAATGGGATTAGTCCTTAATGTTAGGATATGCCTAGCGGCATAGATGCAATCATCAACCACATCACTGAAACAACCAAACCTCCTCCTCTAAAAAAGTAGGATGCACAACTTGAGTTACAGGATGGGGGATCCACAAAAGTTGAGCACATCAAAACCATCTCTGTTGAATTACCACTTGACTCCACGGTGGCCAAAAAATAGGTGCAGAAGGTGAAGAAGAAAAATAATTTACCAGCAAAGCGACCACAACCTACACGGATTTCCTCTAGACTTAGATCTAGAGCTGAACAATCTATAATAGACATTTGATAAAATTTGCATAATTTTATAGACTTTATTTAAATATTAATCATGTTGTTGATCTTAATTATTTGCAGAGGTTTTATTTTTATTATTTCATCTTTATGTCTGCAAATACTTTTCCATTGCATATCTAAAAATAGGTATTTATAGTATGTTGTTTTATATATTTCAGCCAATTTATTTTCATAAACTGAATGCAAATAATTTATGGAAAATTACAATTCCTTGTTAAAATGAATTCTGAAAACTATTGCAGTATTTTGCTCTATATCTGTGAATTTTTACGTAAACACTGCACTGTTCTATTTTATATCTGCAAAAATTGGTGAAATGATTGAACAACTATTGTAATGTTTTAGACATACTGTAATTTCAAAATTATATGCATGAGGACATGCATCTCCTTCAGTTTGGGGGAATGATGAGTGCTAAAACAACATGTATTTTATGCAGTTTGATTCATTTTTTGTCTATAGATTCATGAAAATAAATGTAGTTTTATGATCATTCTTATCTTATTTATGTGATTTACAGATGAATTTGATCTTGGATGATAAAAGTGATTTATGCATATATTTTACGCAAAAGTGTGCAAGTTTTGTGTGTTTTGGCAGGAGAACGTTGCAAGAGCAGCACAGAGCAGGACGAGGCAAGGCATGAACCAGATAACAGGTATGGATAGATCATCCATGAGGATGACGTGTCAAGGAGCCACATGGATGGATGCTATAGAAAGATGCTACAGAATACAACTACAAAAAGTCGTTATAGAAAGCGTCTACTAAAAGATGTTACAAAAAGGATGTTGACTAGGTCAAACTATCCAATGCATCAATATGCCACATCCAGTGACAACGTAGCAGTATTACAAGGCATATCCAATCAGCACAGTTGACTGTCATGTTGGCATTCTGCACAAGAATTTTATGTTTATTAAAGTTGTTATAAAGTTGTTGTAAAGTTGTAAAATTATTATATTGTTAAGTTGTTTTGATTCGGATGCAAGCTATTTTGTCTCCTCCTGGAATAAAGGGGCATATAGTTGTATTGTTGCATCAATGAATTATTTAAATTAAGAACTTATGATTATGTTAGTTTGTTAGTTGCCACTTGGACCATAGGGATTGTGACAAAGTCCAAGCTAGTTACAAATTAGTATAAGTTTAGCTTTTTATTGTTGGAAAGATAATATCCGAATCATTGAGCCAACACAACCACATGGAAAATACGTGGAAGAATTTCATTAAGAATGTCCAAGCGACATTATATATTACAAGGGAGACCTTTGAAATGGTCTAATGTTAGAATGAAGAAATGTTGAACTAGTGCTAGAATACTGAGGAAATGCTGAAATGTATAATGTTTAAATATTTTGTATACAATTTCTAAATATTTGATGCTCGAGGATATTGTACATTTGAATTTCTAGCAATAAAGCAACAACACTTTTTGTCATGTCTTTGGTAACTGTGTCATTTGCTTTATTATTTTTTTTTATTGGTAAAAATTTCATTAAAAGTGGGTTTTGAAAGGGCCCCAAAATATTTTTACATCAGGTCAATAGACAAAACATAAGGCCAAAAGGATATTCCAATTGAAAAACATATTAAAAATCCTGCCCAAAGCAGGAACTTAAAAAAAATTTGCTTGAGAAGGAAATTTGAACCAGGAACTTTTTTCAAAAAATCCTACCCAAGAAGGAAATTTAAAAAATCTTGCCCAAAGTAGGAAATTTAAAAAATCTCTCCCAAAGGAATAAATTTGAAAATCCCGCCCAGGTAGGAAAAATACAAGTCAAAAATATTGCCCAAGGGAAAAACTAGAAACCACAATTTTTCCAATGGGAAACCAAAATTCAAAACCACTAGGAACGAAAATTCACCTCGAGAATACAAACAGACCAAAGAAAATCATCATTCAGGAAAGGATGCAAGTAGAAAAACCTAGGAATCTGCCCAAGAAAACCAGCAACCACTACAAGAAAGCAAGAACAACTAAAACTTGAAGAAATTAAAATTGGATCCTACCCAAGGACGACCAAGGAAGGTAATTTAGGAAGCAGTATCCCACACAAGCATGGAAAACGGATCAACAATTTAAGGATCTCCATAGGCCATGAGATCCCCTTGCATTTGAGGTTGAGCTACAAAAATTCTAAAAGAATCCAGAGGAAGCAACGAAAATAGAAACACTAGCCATGGGACAAGGGGCAGGAAGGTCCCAAGGAACCCAAACTGAAGGAGCCACAAGGTGATCAATATACAGGTAATAATCATAGGTTCCCATCCAAAAATAAAATATGTAGTAGATGACCCAAAGAAACCTCTAACTTCACACACAAATAGATTCAGGGAACCAGATATGGAAAACCAATGAGATCCCAGCAGAAAGCAAAGCACAAGGTCCCCACCAAGGTCATGAAAGATAAATTGAGAAACCACCAAGTAGACCAGATCCAGGAATATTGGAGAGAAGATTCATAAAAAAAATGCACGTGGTCCCCCATAGACTAGAAGGATGTAGTAAAAACCTCTCGATAAGCACAAGGATAAAGTCAAGCCCCCATCCCACAGCCATGATGCCTCATAATCGATGAAATATTGGAATTCGATACCAAGTATAAAACCTACAACAAACCTAGGAAATACTTGAGAGTAACAAGGAAAAAGGATCTTGAAATCTCAATAGGAAATCTAGGGGAGGTCCTAAGGACATCCCAAATTAGGGGCATAGGAAGGAAACCCTCAATCAGGCTAGGAAAGGAGCAGACAAGTGGACCAAGGACATCCCACCCCAAGGAATTTTTTTGCAACCACAGCCAACCTAAACAGAAGGGCCTGGGAAGTGCCATGAAACTGGGACAAAACCAGGGGAGGGGGAAGCAGTGAAGTGTATCAAGACATCCTGTGGGATGTCACCTACCTCATTCTGCTTTATTATGATTTACTTACATATGTAGTCTTTAGTGTATTTTCTTACATTCATAAAATAGAATAATGTTAGTAGTATTAATGCACACTAGTTACTAAAGTAAAAAATTTTAGGGGAGAAATATTTACACTATCCTCTAGGAGGCAGGGCCCACTCCTACAACTAGTCCCTATTCTCTCACCCCCTAAAATAGAATAGGAATAGTTAGTACGTAGATTAACTTTAATTTATCAATTAACATAAATTGCATCATCATAAATTATAAAGTAAAATAGATAGTTAATATCATCTGCACATGGATCCACATCAGCAAATATAAAAAGTATTTAATTAAATAATAAAATCATACATTGCATTTTATTTCAATTCTACACAATTTATTTTTTGTAACTATTATTATTTTCTACAAACCTGAAACTAAGAGAAACAGAATTAAGTCTGATGATTAATCATTCGGTATAATATATATTGGATTTATGCCCTTTAAATCGATCTCCCATGATTGATAATAAGTGTTGAGTTTACAACTAGATATTTTCTCTCTCTATCATCTCTTAATTATTCCCCATTGTTGTGTAGTAATTTTGAGGTAACGTTCAAAAGCTTAGATCATTTCCAGTGATTGAACTAGAAGCTAGGAAACCTATTGTTACCACATTGGAATGGGAGGGTGATGGATTCTTGTTTCATCATTTGAATGAGAATCTTGATTTTGTATTCATTTGTTGAGTCATGTACCATTTTGAGCTAGACTTTCTTGTAAAATATTGATATTAATACAAATTACAACTTCTTCCTTTGGAAAATTTATTTTGTTCAATATTGTGTGTGTTTCATTTACATGTTGCATAATTTGAATGTGTAATTGACTCCTTTCATTGGTTAATTAATTACACTTATTACATAATTTGAATTAATGTGATCAATCCAATATTTCCCATCCCTTTCTTTCCTTAGAAACAATTATGTTTACAATTCTTGCTATAATTGGTAAATGGACAAGGCATCTATCCACGGGTAAATGCATAATAGATATGTTTAAATGAATCTTGATCAAAGAACATCAAATATTTTTATCATTTTTATTAATCCAGATGAACATGAGCTTAATAATAAATACTTAAGATAACTTCAGGGGTATCCTAATCCAACCCAGTTTGTTTAGATTCATCAGATAATATATTCCTGGGTTGAAGAGCCTGATAAAGAAGTATTATGTGGTTTGACACTTAAAATTAAAAGGACACAGAATAATTCCACAATAATTTTTGGCATTTTTGCCAGGGATGAGCTTGTTTTAAATCTTTAATCTTTTTAAGTCTTTTCCCTTGCACTTTAATTTTTCAAATATTTGAAAACAATGGACATGGATTTTGTTAGTTCTTTCAATGTTTAAACTTTTTTTTTCAAATTCCATAATCCCTGAGGAGATATTTTGTGAGATTGAGAGTGTCGAGGTTGAGCAATCATAACCAAAGAGGTTATTTTCTTGAAAAATTTGCATATTAGTGTTGGCAACTCCAACTTGAATGAATTTAAAAAGTCAAGAATAAAGAATAAATAATCTGACCTGATGTAACATCCCCATCATTTGGTTACTATTTTTTTTGGAAGAATATGATACTGTTGGAGGTGTTTGTGTTTACAGGTGCAGGTTTCCTTTCTATAGCAAGTAGGCTAGACGAGAATATCACCCATCCCTAGCGGATATAGTGGTATAAAGCATCAGGTAAGGTGGGATATGATGTTGTACCTTGTGCACCATGGCTCGTGGGTACATGAAAGCCCACAAAAAATAAATCATATAGGAGCATTTTGCCTATGATTGCATGTGGTCTATTTTTGTATTTGTAGATTGCATTAGATGCATAGTAAATACTTTTGTTAATTTTGAAGAAACAATAGAAAAAATGATAATTTAAAATAAAACTTTTAAATATATATATATATATATATATATATATATATATATATATATATATATATATATTTATAACTACATAAAATATATAGTAATTATAATAAGAAATAAAATAGAAATAAAAATAAAATACTTTATAAATAATATTTAATGCATATAAAAAAAAATATTATAAATATAATACCAAATCCAATTCGTTCATGAAAAATATAAATGATATTTGGAGGTGACAGAAGTATTGACACTCGACAGCTTTTCACTACCACATAAGCAACTTAGGTGTCACTTGGGTGTGGCATTTCCTTCACATTAAAATAATAACACCGAACGAGTGAAGGCATTGGATTTTTGAGAATATCTAGAGAGCTTCATTTTTTCATGCAAGTTTTCTGGAAGTGCAAAATATTTTGGATGAAATTTTAGTTGCTATCTTCGGTTTAACTAGGTTCAATCTAAACAATTATTTACAAAAGTAGTTTGTGAGCATGTGTTGTGTATGTTGTATGTTATGAATGTGCATAATTTGGTTAAATTTAAGTAGAATGTTGAATTACAATTAATATCTTAGAATCATAAGGCTAATCAAATTAAGAAAATAAAGAAGAATAAAATTTACTGTGAACACTAGGGTTAAATATGCATTAGAGAATGCTTGTTTTATGCATTAGATAACAATATCTATGTTGACCCTAATGTAGATAAATAGATCGCTTAACCACTATCGTACATCATGGAGTGGTTGTTGGAAGGCCAAAGTTTAATGTTGAATTGGTCTGCGAGGAATGCATCTACATTTGTGACACCGTCTGCACAAAGCTTTTCGCATGACTCTATTTTAATTATTTGAAGATATTTTTATCTTATATGTAATGGCATCATTGATAGAATAGTTTTTGTACTATATGGATTAAATTATATGTGATGTTTTCATCTTTCATATAGCTTTGTAGCGATACCAATGCAGGAATGTATTATAACTAAAATGTGAGGATGTTCAAAGACAAAAAATATTTGGAATCGAATAAAAAAATTGATAGTTGTTCAAAACGTCTCTTGTGCTCTAGTGTATGTATAGAAATTTTTAATGTTTTCTTAACATTAATCAATATCCAAATAAATGTTATCTTAATTTTCTTTGAAACTATAGACTATATAGGTATTTTGTAGATTTAATACTATAGGTCAAAGGTTATCACCAATATCATCTCTTGATATTTTGGGATAAATTTCAACACTTTGAACGTGAATGGTAAAATACCTATTTTGCACACTTTGTTGAAAGACACCAAAGGGAATCACTAAAACATTGAATGAAAGAAATATAATGTTTCCATTAGTAAACTTGCCAAATTAAAATAGGCAGTCATAATGGGTCATAGTCCGTGAAAGATAGCGTTCGCCAGCAATATGAAAATAGGTATTTGCTTGCACCAGTGAGGTAGATGACCATGGGATGTCCAACCTTTCCAAAATTTATGTATTAATGGCATATGTCGTTTCGAGCATCTCATTTCGTAGACCGGTGGAGAATTTTGGGTTGTAGTTTATGGTCTGGTTCTTGTATGTTTAAAACATCTTTGCAAATATTAAACTATGTTATGCCAATAGGGTTACCTAAATGTTGGGTATGCAACCATGCTTTTAAATTAAATGAGATTTTTGTTCTCTCAAACTTGAAAAGCCATAGACTTTTAAATTAAGAATGTTGTATATTCTAGGAATTCGTGAATATAGTAAATAAACTTCGGTAGCAAAAGTTCTTTCTCAATTTTTTAATGACAAGTTGATAGTTTGGCCTACTAAGTGAGACAACAATTCATTTTTATATATAATGCTAATCAAGTTTATAATAAAAACAATTATACTAGTTTCTCTTCTTATCTAAATTTTTTATATGGATGTTAAACAAAGATTTTGCACCATTTTATAATTTTGATAGTGCTTTAGTTAATAGGATATATTAAGTATCATTTTGTACTTTTAAAAAAATATATTAGAGTTTTTATTTAATATGATTTTTCTGAAGAGTTTGTTTTTTTTTATATTAAAATGTATGGTAGCAGTGTATTCTTCAAAAATTCATTTTAAGTTGAAATATATTGAATAAGATTTTACTAGATTTTAAAAATAAGTAAGATCCAAAGTGGGAGACATAGGGATTGGTAAGAATATGTTTGAGAAAAGTTTTTATAAGTTTTTGCAGAGATGCCTTGTACTTTAAGTTAAGAAAACATATTAAAGCTTATATTAACCGGAAACTTGCTATGGTGAATAGAGTTTTATATTTATATGTTATGTATTTTATAAAAGAAGAGAAATAAGTTCTTTGAGGTATATTTGTTTTCATTAGGTTTATATTTTGATGTACCTTAAATTTCATTTTAGATATGATTGCATACCATATCTTTTAGCAAGTATTTTTGAATAACATGAATTAGGGTTAAAATAAATTTTTATATCATAGGAGTATCTTTGAAAGAATATGAATTATAAACATTTTGATTTTAATATCGTGGTATTAGGATTTTAGGAAATCGTAAGTAAATATGTTTTATGCAAAGTTTTTTATTTATGTTAGCCTTTTAGAGTTCTTGTTTAATGTGACAGTTTTACAAGCTTATATTCTCTTATGTCCAGTGATAAAAAATATGCCAAAGGTCATGCAAATCACCAAGCATAGAATATCACCATACAATTCAAACCTGTTGAAACACATGAGTGAATAATTCCGGGAAAATCCAAGAATGGCTAAGAGGTTATACTACTGAGAAAGGGTAATGTAAACTAAAATTTTTGAGGAGGGCTAAATTAATCACCCAACTTCAATTGTTTGCAGTGGCGGCTATTATGATTCAACGATAATCGTTCTCTAGAAAATAAGAAGGGATAGGGGTCCTATGTTGTAGAGAGTAACGAACGATGTTATGGGATGTCATTCTAGGTTTTCAAACAAAGTAGTATGTGAGGATGCTCATGATCTGTACTTTAGTTGCAAAATTACCAATAGAACTCAAGATTAGAGAGCTACTCCTTAGGGTTGGAAGGTCCAGCAGTAGATGGTATGGGCAGCATTATCGTCAACTAGGGATTGATCTGAGACACCTAGTCTAAAAGCCATAGTATTGGTGGACCTTGATAACACCTTAAATGAAGGTCAATAATTAGGCACTGGCATAGCTACGCTAACTCTAGCATGGGCCTAAAGGTTTAATCAGGAAATAGAAATTGGGTTAGTGGACCATTAGGACAAGAATAGGATCGTATATCTAAGTCTTCCATGCTACAATATGGGGAAAATAATGCGTCCACCCTTCCAGGTGATATGGGCCCTAGAAGGACAACCCCTTGTTGAGAACTCAAAACTCAAGTAAGGAGATAATGGGTCTCATGTATGGCAGTCTATAGCAAGAAGTTGGCCGGTCATGAGCACTTGAGATTTTGTCTGTAGTGGTATAAGGTCTCAAAGTGTGAACATCTACACCTAAATACTAATACAAATTTGGGTGTGCTCATGTCAGTTGTGTTTTTATTTACCAAATTTTTGAATTTGTGTATTTTTGACAACCAAGTAAGTAGACCTAGGTTGTTATAGTTGGTATCAGAGCCTAGGTTGCGAACGTGATTTATTTATTGACATAGCTCTTTTGTCACCAGGTATGGTAGGGGCCTCTAAAATATCAAGTGTTAATCTACAAGAAGGGTTGCAGAAGTCCCAAGGAAGGGACTAAGATGACTCATGAGGGAATAAAAGTGAGTACAAACAGTTGAAGTGCATCGAAAAGGAGCTAGCAGCTATAAAAGCTACACAAAATGATGAGAACATGAAAAAATTGATTCAATTAATGCAAGAACAACTAAATCAACAAAGAGATCAAATGGAGATCCTAAGGGCCCAAATGAGTGAGCACATGGATCAACAAAGAGCACATATGGCTCAGCAATAGGAAATTATCACACAGTAAAAGAAATTAATTGAAAATATGAAAAAGAGTAAGGATTTAGAAAGGATAAGTGAATTTCTTGAAGGATCTTCAAGAAGAAAAGTAGACATTGAATTACAGAAGGAAATTAAGAAGCTAGATATTTTCAAGTTTGATTGAAAGGGTTACGAAGAAGTATTTTGTTGGCAATTTTGGGTACTTTGAGTACATTGCCTTTGCTCAAGTATAGTTGTTGTCATTGATGTCAAAAGAGCTCTTGGTAGTTGTTGTCATTGATGTCAAGGAGTTCTTGAAGCAATTTGTTTTTATGTCAAAGAATGTGTTTTGATGAAGGTTTCAGCTGGTCAGTAAGTCTCCAAGAAAATCAGAGTAGCCCAGTTGCAAAATATCAAGAAAAAAGATAAGTTAGAATAAGTTTGCAGGCGGTTGGAAAAACTATCATGATTTCGCAACATGTTTGAGGAGAGAGAAAGTTTTGGCAAAATTGTCATGATTTCGTGACATGCTGGAAGGCAAAGATGAAGCAGGCAAAACTGTCATGATTTCATGACATGTTTGAGGAGAGAGAAAGTTTAGGCTAAACTGTCATGATTTCGTGACATGTTAAGTTGGCAGTGTTGAGTTGCAGGAAGTGTCACGATTTTGTGACAGGTTTCAAAGAAGTTGTACGGATGCAGAAAGTGTCACGATTTCATGACAGGTTGAGTTGGTAGGTTGCAGTTGATGAAAGCGTCATGATTTCATGACAGGTTTCAAAGAATTTGTACGGATGTAGAAAGTGTCACGATTTCATGATAGGTTGAGTTGGCAGCTTGTAGTTGGTGAAAGCATTACGATTTCATGACATGTTCCAACTTCACGGGCTTCTGGCAGAAAAGAGCTTAAGGCAGACGAAAGTGTCACGATTTCACGACATGTTCCATTTTCGTTGGTGCAAACCAAGAAAAGGTTGAAGAAGCAAGAAGTGTCACGATTTCGCGACAGAGTTGCAGATGACGTCAGCGAAGAGGCAAAGGTGTCACGATTTCATGATAGAAGCGGAGAAGAAGGCTTTGAAGTCTAAAGCATCGTGATTTCATGACAGAGTTGCAGATGATGTCAGCAAGAGGCAAAGGTGTCATGATTTCATGATAGAAGTGGAGAAGAAGGCTTTGAAGTCTAAAGCATCGTGATTTCATGACAGAAGTGAGATGACATCAGCAAGAGGCAAAAGTGTCATGATTTCATGATAGAAGCACAAAGGAAGTCGACAAAGGCCAAAAGTGTCACGATATCACTACAGTAAGCTATATAAGGTGTACGATAGGAAAATGTGTCATGATATCATGACATGTTGAAGTTTTGTGCCATAAGCTACAGGGAGGTAGTGAAGCCGATAGAGTTAAATCTGGGCCGACGCAGCGTAGGGTTTTGCAACCGACATGATTAAAGGGTAAATAGTCGACTAAGATCTAGGTTCTAATCTTGAGATTATGTGTATAAAATGAGGGCTGTTTGAAGAGTTTCATCATCGATCGAAGTGTGCATTTGAAGTGCGATCTGCGCAATTATAGTGCGGGGGAGAAGTTTGATCGTCAAGAAGCAGAGTGTGCAAAGTCTGTGCTACTGTGGTTGCGCAAAGTGTGTGAAGACTATGCTGCGGTGGATGCACAAAGGAGTAGAAGCTATTATTGTTGTGACATTCAAAGATAGCACGTAGAAGTGAGAAGTTTGATAATCGAAGTGTTGTATGCTGCTGTGTTGCGCAGTTTGTGTGAAAGCTGGTTTCGTCTAAAATAGCTATGACAGAACAGTGAAGACTTGGGGATAGCATTGAGCAAGAATTTGAAAGCTTGTGAAGCATTTTTCTTTTCCCATTTCAAGGACCAGATTGAGGACAGAGTTTGAGGCAGAAGAGGACATTTGTGCTAGACCGAAGGACTACGTTTAGTGCAAATTTGAGGACCAGCTTTGCGGTGACAGAGTTGAGGACAGAGATCTCCAGCCAGAGCAGGGAATACAGGTGTCTTCTATGGATAGAGTTCCACTTGCTAAGGGTAGAGGAGGTAGAGGTCTTCTAGAGGATCACCATCCAAAGCGGAATTAGGGGAAGGTGTCTCCTTTGAGTTGAGGCTCATAAACATTGTAATCGGGAAGGATTCCCAGAGGACTTTGATATAACTTTTAGAAGAAAAGTTTTATCCGTGCAGTAGCCCACCTTGGGTGAACCACGTAAATTGCTGTGTCACTTTGTGGATTGTATTTTGTGCATTATTTTGATTACTGTTGTTATTACTGCTATCTTTATTCTGCATTTTATTGAATTGAAAGCTGCTCTAAAAGAAAAAGTTAAAAATGGTCTTATACTGTTCACCCCCTCTCTTAGTATAAGCTTGTGTTCATATTTTTTAATTAGTTAAGTGAAGTAGAATGGTATTTCTCAATTCAATCGCTTTGAGCAGAATCCAAAACCACATGGGCAGTGGATCAATTAACAGTGTAGACACCAAAATCATGTAAATCGGATAAGACTATTAGTGCATCACATGTGCCACTCTTATTGACATCATATGGCCCCATTGGGCAGCCCTCTAGGGTAAATTAGAGCTCCATAGAACTTTTGGGAAGGTTCCCATAAGTTTTGGGTGGTTTAGGAGCATATCCTTATGACCGTCCCACCAAGGGACGATCATAGATGGTGACCATCCCACCTAGGGACGATCACTCCTAACCATCCCTAGGTGGGACGGTCCCTAAATAGACACCCCAAAAGTCAAAGGGGTGGATAAATGGCAATCAATTACTGCCATATTCTCCACCCAATCATAAAAAATTGATTGGGAACCTATCATGGAGACTAGGAACTCCCAATTAGAGGCCCCAAATGGGTAACCTCTTCTACCCAATGGAGGCAAAGGTTTTGACAAGTTGCGGCACTTGCCTCACATACCAAAACTTGCCCCTTTTCCCTAGATGCCCTATTTGGACTATGAAAAGAGGTGTATTCACCCATTTTCAAAGAGGATAGTTGAAGCATTTTTGCAACGAAGTGCTGCCCAATTCCACCCTCACCTTTTACAACCTTAATTTACCCTCACCTTGCCTTGAAACCCTCTTCATCTAAAGGTGCTTTTAGGGGCAATAGAAACCGATCCAAACCATTCCAAACTAGCCAAATTGGAGAGAAATTTGACCCCATCTATCGACACAACCTTTAGACCAATTTTGAACTAGATCCCCCTAGAATTGGTGGTAAATTCTAAGTAGTTTTGTAACCATCCCACCTAGGGATGGTTAGCAGTAGCTAGATGCACCTATTAGGGATGGTTAGAAAATAGTAGGGAATTTGGAGGAAATTCCACCATAGACCTCTTAGGAATGTCTATATTAGCCTCCTATCCAAATTTGGTGAGATTTGGAGTAGTTTTGATGGCCAAATTGGAGTCTCCATTGTTGCAGGCTTAGTTGTCCCTATCAGGGATGGTCACTATTTTTGCTAATATTTTGCATTCATTTTGTGCTTAGATCCATCCAAAATCACTTAGATAACATTATGCTTGAATTATAAATCATTTCTAGTTATTTTGATTTATTATAGATAAGTTTTATTATTGCTAGGTTCATGCATTTCTATGTTTTCAAAGCTTTATATCTATAATGCATATGCTATTAACCCAATTTCAATCCCTTGTGTGTAGGTGCAGGTATTCTAGATAGGAGGGAGGAGCTAAAGAGGCAATAAATATAAGCCCAAGACTAGCTCTCAAGTGTGGGAACATGAAATGAACACTAGAACATCGCTTTAAGGCCTTGCAAGGGATTAGATCCATTTGCACATTGTAATGTTGAAATGTATCAAATTGTAAAGCCCTCAAGGGGAGGCATTGTAATCCTATTTTGAATCCATGAGTGAATGAATATAAGGATAAATCCACCTCTTTTATTGCATATTACTCTTCATTTCATATATTACTTATTGTACACTTTTCCTTTGAATGCATGCTTTAATCTGCTTTACATTGCAATAAAGTGCCCTTAAGGTGATGTCGTAAATTTCACTTATTCAGTGGATATCATGGTATTTGAGATTATTTATATCTCCCCTTTAAATGTGCTGATTTTGACCTCCATTTTCTATTTTGCATGTTGCAGGTTTTGATCGTTCTGAGTAGAAACAACCCCTTTTCTGCTAGGTGACACAGGGTGGGATGGCCAGCTAGGTGACACTACCAGGGATGGCCCCCAAATTGCTAACCATCCCTACTAGGTGACTTTAATTTGAGTTTTTCTTGTCCCTTTCGTGCTTGTGAAAGTTAGATCTCATAGTTCTAAAATTTGCATTAGGAAAATTAAGAAAAATAGAGAAATGAACAGTAACATCATTGCTTTTTATCTGGTTTGAATGCTTGCCACTTAACCAAAAGAAGGTTAAGTTCATATAGATTGTCCATTTTAGTGGTTTCCTTTTTATGCTACTAATGCATCTGAATATAAAATGTACTTTCATGCATATTAGTGAATCATCATTGTATGTTGTATTGTTTTATTCAAGTTTTAAAAGGAACACACACACACCATGATCTTCTTAAACGTTGGTGAGTTGGACTTCATTCCCAACCACTGATAGAGTACAATGATGGTGGGTTTCATCTCCATCCATTGACTCAAATCCTATGAACCCTATTTTATTGGCCAATACCAACTCCAAGATCTGTCCTAACCATGCAAAATAGCATGCATCCCTCTTTGGAGGGGTGTATCACTGCACATGGGGTGTTGGGTGAGGATCGATAGGACCTATGCTCCCTGATCGGGTATGGAATTCATCACCATACTTTGGTTGGATTATGTGACCGAAAATGACTGAATTAATCACCATATTGGTTGTCGAGCTATGAGTGTATAGGTGAAAACCTTTAAACATTTGAGTATTACATCAACAAAATCAAACACACCAAGTATTTTATTTACAAAGCAACACATCTTGAAACAACAACAAACAGTTTAGGGATTCACATTTAAAATATTTAAAAGAGATAATCACTTCTATACTTGTGTGTTTCTATTGTTTTTTTGTTTCAAATTCATAAAAATTGTAAAGGAGATAATCATATAGCATTCTAGAGTACATAGCTATGGTACATACCCGTAGCCAAGCCCATTTAAGGGTGGAAGTTGTAGGGAGTAGGGAAGAGGATGTACAACATCTTTGCCTAGATCCCAAGGACATGGTCATACCTCCTTGGAGACCACCTACTCTTCCTGGCCCTAGAGGGGCTGATAGGAGACCTAGCCAACAAGGGACCCCTACATGGGGCACCCCCATAGGCGATGGTCTCAACTTAGGAAGTCATATCCCTAATTGCTAAGTGGTAGATGAATGGATGGTTACTCCTAGAGTAGCAAGAAAGGGACCTAGCCAACAAGGGACTCCTACATGGGGTACCCCCATAGGCAACAACCCCCTCTTAGGGAATTATTTCCCTAATATAGATATTTCTAATGCCTTCTTTTAAGAAGAGTCACCATATAATGGAGTGCTTCCCAATAGAGCAATCCCACGCATTCGTGTGCCTGCTCGGTCTACTCCTTGCACTATTGTGTAGGAGTATGACTTGTCACCTAAGGTAGGGTTGAATGATCATCTTATGATTTCAAAATACCCTTCCCCATGGTGCCATGATCATGATGAGGGTAATACTCATCACCATAGGTGACCTCATTCTGCCTTACCTTTCCTTGTTTATGAGGGAAGACCTGAGGAACATCCAGATTATCCTCATTCAAATGTGTCAATGCAAGCATGTTGTGCCTCTACACCAGTAGATTATCAAGAATATCTGTTTAGGGGTGAGCCTCAAGTCAATGCAGCCTCCCTCAATCGAGGGAAAGCTGTAATAGATCTCACAAACCCCCTTGAACAAGATAGATATCAAAGTAATAGTGCTAAGGCACTTAGACCTAATACAGCTGATCAGATCAATCAGTTGGTAAAGAAGTATGTTGACCACCAGGCCAAGTTTAATCAACTTAGGTCTGATAAACATCACCTAGATATTTTAGAGTAGTGGAAACAATTAGAGAAAGAAAGACTTGAATGCCAAATTCAAGAAACTTTGTGTAATGGAGCTTCTACTCCAAATACGTGTAGACAGGAGGCTCGACCGAGGCAACCAAACCTCCAACAAGATAGGTCTCCTAGACCTAATCCAATGTTACCTCCTAGACCTCATAGGCCTAAATAGAATATACATGATAGGCCAAACATAGATCACCTTCAAGAGGCTTTTGTTCCTCCTTGTAGGCCCATACCTGAAACACCTTATGGGGCTTATGATGACTTGGAACAAAATGAGGATTATGTAGAAGCACCTTATGGAGGAGTGGATGATGTCAATCAACCACCCCAACCTATGCTTAATATTCCTCATCCACCTCTATGAGTTCAAAACAAGGAAGAGGAAATCACATCCTCAGATGCGTATCAAGATTTGCTTGCATGCTTAGAAACTATAGAAGGTAGGACAACTGGCAATGGGCTTCAAAAACCCACTTTGCGTCAACTAAAGAATCAACCATTACATCCATCCATTCCTTCCCCAATATACCCTGAGCATTTCAAAATGCTGAAATTGGATAGATTCAAGGGGGAAGAAGATGCTCAAGAGCATGTTACTAGATTTTTAAATTTGTGCTTTAACATATAGGACAATGATGCATTGCTCCTAAGAACTTTTCTAAGTACCCTCTCTAGTCCTGCCATTGAGTGGTTCAACCAACTTCCAAAACATAGCATCTACACATTTGAACAATTTGTTGATGCATTTTTGGAATGTTTCGCCTTTAACACCAAAAGGAAGGTGACATTAACAGACCTCACGGGGTTAAAACAAATCGATGATGAGTCGATTACTAATTATGGAAATAGGTGGTGAATGCTTTTGGCTAAGCTACCTTATCTATTTCCAGTGACTGAGTTAACTCAGTTGTTTTCAAAGAGTTTCTTAAAATCCATCTCTTTGATATTGCAATTACAACAATACCCTACCTTGGAAGAAGCTCTAGCACAGGCTAGAAATATAGAAGAAATAAAAATCCAAGAGGGAGAAATAGCCAAACCTCACAATAAGGAGTGGACAAAGAACCCTAAAAGTAGCTTGGCACCTACAAAGCCAAAAATGGTCAATCAAGTGGCCATAAATATCCCTAGGCCTACACAAGCGATGCCTCCTCAAAAGGTAAACTATCAGGCCCAACCTCCTCCTACGAGCTATAATAGTAATGGTCAAGCGAATCAGGGACAAAACCAACAGCATCACCCTAAGCGACAATTTACTCCCTTCGTTGAATCCATGGATTCTCTATTCGATCGATTATGGGTTGCAAAAATGATTAATCTACTAGATATCAAACCCATCAATCCGGAAATAGGTAAACCCAAGCTCATGGGACGCCGAGAGGATCAATATTACAAATTTCATTGGCAAGGTGGCCATGATTTACCAATGTGCTATGGTTTTAAACACCTAGTACAAGATATGATTGAGAGGAATGAGCTTCAAGTCGATGCTCCACTAGCCCCTACCAATCAGCAGATGGGTATATACAAAGACCCATTACCAACTCACGAGGTACAGGAAGTGCCTACTAAACTGATGAATGAGGTGAAGACAACACCCCCTATCCAAGGGTATGTTGGGATGGTGAGTATTGT
This sequence comes from Wollemia nobilis, assembly GCA_028583015.1. Classification (NCBI taxonomy): domain Eukaryota; kingdom Viridiplantae; phylum Streptophyta; class Pinopsida; order Araucariales; family Araucariaceae; genus Wollemia; species Wollemia nobilis. Next base: position 2,652,714 of record JAQPPZ010015005.1, on the reverse strand, counting down.
GACTAGGAACAGAAGATATCCAAGCCAAGTTGCACCAACTGTAGCTTCAAGTGATGTTCCCACTACGTCACAAACTACACCACCTGTAGTACAGGGCCTTCCATCTAGGCCAACATTAACAATAAATAACAAGCTTGCACAAAGCTTGAGGACAACATCAGCATGATTGTCCATCTATGAGCTAATCCAACAATCACCTCCACATCGAGATGCTTTGATGGACATTCTAAAGTCAATAGAGTTGCAACCATAGGAGTCTAACTCCTTCATTGATTTTGTGGGTCATGTGCAACAGTGCAAGGAACCAATAATAACATTTCATGAGCATGAGCTTAAGGAAATAGCCAATGATGTGGTAGATCCTCCTTTGCACATCATTGCATGTGTAAACGATGTACCATACAAGAGAGTGCTCATAGACACTAGTTCCTTGAGTAATATCATCACAACCACAGCATTAAAACATTTAAAATTACCAGCATCTCATGTTGTTGCATCAACTTACACTCTTCATGCATTCAATGACATAATATGCTCTACCATTGGTACCATAGTCTTACCCATCCAAGTGGGGTGCAAGACTATACCGACATTGTGTCATGTGTTGGAAGGTGAGATGGCCTATAACATTTTTCTAGGTAGACCTTGGATACGGGATATGAAGTGTGTCCCATCCATTGCACATCAATGTCTCAAATACACTCATGAAGGGCAAGTGCACGTAGTCTCTACAGATCTAGAGCCCTTCAAATACTACAATATGGTGCAATAGATGCTAGAGTCAACATTACCTTTGACTCATGTAGACTTCTAACTGAATACACCTATTCAGGGTCTACCCATTCCACCATCACCTTCCATTTCACCATCTACATATTCATCCATCCCATCCTCATCATCGACAGCCATAGAGATGCCTTCGACATCGTCAGATCCTCCATCGAGGAACATGTCAAAAAGGCCCATTGATGAGAGCCCACCTCTAGTTTCCACCATATCCATGGAGGAGATTCCTTGTTTAGTAGATGAGGAATCACTTCTAGAGGTTCACATTGAGTCACCTCAAACCTCACTTCCATATCATTCACCTTCACCATCCCAGACCATAGTGCATATGTCTAGTACAGGGATAGGAGAATATCTAGTGAGAAATGTCACAATGGTTCCATCTATAGAGATAATGCAAGATATGGGGTGACCTCGTCTTCCCATAGGTAGCATTGTGCCTCTTGGTCTACCTCCCAATCAAACTAATTTTGTATATGGGGGTTTAGAGTATGGAGCTCTACCAATTCCTCCGAAAGAAGAAGATGATGAACCTTTTTCAAAGGATGTAAACTATTTTTCAAATCCATATTATGCATTGTGGTACTTAGATCATTGTAATTGGCATGGTTTTGGTTTAGGCCTATATGAGTAGGGTACTCATGTTCCATGTCAGCCCCAATATCAGCTACCTTATGATAAATCTAGGTTGGGACACAATAAGCCAATACCGTTGGATGTCCTCATAGATAGTCTAGAACACCTATGTCTAGGTTATCAGGATAAGCTTGCACGTGATCCATATGCCAATCTAAATCACATTCATTCCTTGGGGATTATTTCCCCATAGATATGATAGATCAAGGACTATCCAATGATGTTGCCCAACCCCATGAAGTGGGGGAAAGCTCACATACCTTGAAATCTAACAATGAGGAAGAGGATCAAGGTCCTCCTCATGAATGGATGAGTGATGATGAAGATGACTATGGCATCGCACCAATAAAATATCCTAGCTCATATTATGAACACAAGCGAGTGTTCCCCTTGGATGATGAGGATGAATATTATCTTTGCATGTTATTCCCCATCCAAGGCCCCATCTGACACCATCTCTTATCGCATGAAGAGCAAGCCAGTTCTCTTCTACATAGGCCACCACCATTTATTCCACTTCCACTAGAGCCACCCCCATGAGTCATGAGACAACATCAGGTCTCTAGACCCACTCACCCTAGAATGGGAGATCATGTATCCATCAACATGATTTCCATAGATTTAACCACACCATTGCTAGATCCGAATAACCCATCAAAGTCTTTGCATCTCGACATTGAGGCAATTGATTTTGATCGAGGAGATTCTACCCCATCACCATCAGAGTATTGGCCTTGCAAGAAAATGTTACAATCATTTCAATTTTCTCCAAGAACTACTCAGAATATTTTTCAAGCCGAGGTTGATCCTGAATTTCCTATGGATGAAGCAAACCCAGCTGATGACATTCACTTGATTCCCACTCCACATCAGTTGGAATATGGGTCTCATATGTCAATTGAGCCAAAAATTGATAGGGATATCGGTACAGATCCTGATAATCCCATATTATCAAACTAGGGGAAGGTCTATCCCTAGTTGAACAAGATGATTTCACAAGAGCATTCAAATAAAGGATGAATGCTTTTGCTTGGTCTTATAAAGACATGCCAGGACTGGACCCAAATCTAGTCATGCATAATCTTACATTGGACCCAAAGATAAAACCAGTCAAGCAAAATTTGTGTAAGATGCACCCAACAGTAGCCTTAATGGTGAAATATGAATTGAAAAAGTTGTTGGACGTTGATTTCATCATCTCAATAGACTATCTGCCATGGGTTTCAAACATGGTTCCCATAAAAAATCTTGATGGGAGGATTCGCATTTGCACTGACTTTAGAGATCTCAACAAAGCGAGTCCTAAGGATGAATTTCCCTTACCAAACATTGATGCGTTGGTAGACGCTACAATAGGACATGAAATACTATCCCTTATGGATGGTTTCTCTAGATATAATCAAATTTGTATTAATCTAGAAGACCAAATAAAAATGGTATTTACAACGCCTTGGGGGACATTTTGTTATAAGGTCATGCCTTTTGGCCTTAAGAATGTTGGTGCCACCTATCAATGAGCCATGACATATATCTTCCATGACTATATGCATAAGATTTTGGAAGATTACATGGATGACTTATTGGAGAAATCTCTATTGTGCCATGAGCATATCGGTGTATTATGTAAGGTTCTAGATCACCTCATTGAGCACAATGTTAGGCTTAATCCCAAGAAGTGTGTCTTTGATGTCACATCTGGTAAAATTTTGGGATTCATAGTCTCCAAGTGAGGCATAGAGGTAGATCCAAACAAGGTCAAGGCAATATTATAAATGCCTCCCCCCACAACCATTAAGCAACTACACAGCTTGCAAGGAAAGGTCACATCCATAAAATGCTTCATAGCACAATTATCGGATAAGTGTCGACCCATGAATAGGTTGCTACACAAGGGGGTCTCATTTCATTGGGATGAAGAATGTCAAAATGCCTTTGATGATATTAATCAATACCTGGCTTCACCACCCATATTGGCTCCTCCTTGACCAGGAGTGTCATTCTATTTATACATCTTAGCTACTAAGTTGGCATTGGGCACCATGTTGTCCCAAAAGAATGAATTTCATAAAGAACATGCTACACATTATATTAGTCGCACATTGGTTAGCTATGAAATCAAGTATGCATATGTTGAGAAGCTATGCTTAGAAGTGGTCTTTGCCACTAAAAATCTATGCCATTACATGCTCAATCATACCACGTATGTCATATCTAAGGAAAATCCATTGCGATATATGATGAGTCGAACATATCACAATAGTCGCATGGTAAAATGGATAATGTTGTTGATGGAATTTGACCTAGAGTTCATTGGTTAAAAATCAATCAATGGATAGTTCATAACCGATCAACTAGCAGAGGCTCCTCTCCAGGATAACCAACCTCTGAATGTAGATCTTCCTAATGATGGAGTGTTTCATATCTCAGAATCGCCTAATTTTGTAGAGCCTAAGTCACAAGCGCATAACTCTATTCTTCGATGGTTCTAAATGCGAGCAAGGGGGTGGCACAGGTATCATGTTTTTCACATCGCAAGGGGCTCCAATACCTCTTTTGTTTAAACTCAATTTCCCATGTACCAACAACAATGCCGAGTATGAAGCCCTCATCATAGGCCTTTAGACGGCAATCACCATGAAAATAACCAAGCTAAATATTTTTGGTGATTCCTTGCTCATAGTTAACAAGGTTAAAAGGATATTCCAGTGTAGGTTTCCCGTATTGCAAGCCTACAAAGCCCTATTGGACAATATTCTGGTACAATTTGAATGGTATGATATTGAGGCACTCCCTCGGTCATCTAATCATTTTACGGATACAATGGCCTCCTTAGGGTCGATAATCCCACAAAATCCTTCAGATGATATCACTACTATTCAATTAAAAATGCTAATGCAATTTATGACTAAGTGTGATGAGCATAATGCCATACCAGTTGTTCACATGATTCAGATTGAGCCTTCACATGAACGGTTCTCTCAACTACACAATTATTTGAATAACGCTCAATGGGGGACTCTGTTCCCTCATAATTATTTTGATACTAGCATAACGCTATATCTTCAAGTTTATTCTCAATCAACATTTGCACGAGACGAACGTCAAAAGGATTGTGCAATTCATAATATTTAGGCTTCTTCAAAGCAAGATTGGGCCATACAGATCAAATATTACTTAAAACTAGGTAATATTCTTCCTGGATTGTTGCATGCCGCAAAGCGAGCATTTAAGAAAAAAGTGGTAAAATATGTCTTATTATGAGACATAATGTATCATCAAAGCTATGAGGGTATCCTCCTTCATTGCTTAGACTCATAGGAGTCAGCTTGGGCCATTGCCCAAGCCCACAATGGTACATGTGGTGGTCATTTTAGTGGCATGGCCATCGCTAAGCACATTCTTCGCATGGGCTATTACTGGCCAACTTTAGAGAAAGATTGTTGTGCTTATGTAAATAAGTGCATGAAGTGTCAACATCATGTAAATTTGACACACGTACCTTCATAGGCCTTACAACCAATTCAATCGGTTTGGCCATTTGCACAATGGGGGTTTTATTTAATTGGGAAAATCTCACCTACCTCTTTGGGCCATCACATGTTTATCATAATGACAACTAATTACTTCACAAAATGGATGGAAGCAATTCCCCTTACCACTACGATTGGACCTCACATCATAGAGTTCATGCTTCATAACATCATATGTCATTTTGGTATTCCATCCAAAATAATATCGGATAATGGAACACCCTTTAAAAATAAGGATGTGTGTGCGTTAACAACAAAGTATAACATAAAGCACAATTTTTCCATGCCCTATTATCCATAGGCCAATGGGCAAGCAAAGGCATCAAATAATATAGTAGTTGCCATATTGAAGAAAACCGTTAGGGAAAATCATAAATATTGGCATAATCAATTACCTCTTGCCCTTTGGACCTATCGCACTAGCATTCAGATGCCCACTATGGCAGCTCTATTTTCACTAGTGTATGGTGTTGAAGCCATCATGCCTCTATAATTAGAGATTTTGTTGTTGCACATTTCCATGTAGGAATTCATTAATGATGATTCTGCTAGGCAAGCTCATTTAGATCAATTAACATTGCTTAATGAACGACATGTCAATGCCCTTGAGCATCTACATGTTTATCAGGAATGCCTTAAGAGAGCTTGTAAATTGAAAGTACACTAGAGAGACTTTCAAGTTGGTGATTTAGTTCTAAAGGAGAACCAACAAAACTCAAATTTGCCATCCAATTTGTGGGACAAATTTATAGCAAACTGGTTAGGTCCATTCATCATTACAAGTTAGATTGGACCTAGAACTTATTTCTTAGCATCCATCGAAGGAAGTGAAGATATTAAACAAATTAATGTTAGTCATTTGCAGTCGTTTCATGCTTAGAGCACCATAAAATACCCCTAGGTAGTCTATGATACTTCCTTAGTGTTTATGATCATCTAGGTCAACCTAAAATGTCCCTAGGTAGTCTATGACCATCTAGGTAAAAATAAAACACTCGTAGACTATCTAAGATCATCTAGGTCAATCCAAAGAGTCCCAAAGGTGTATATAAGCCCTTTGGTCCCCATAAAATACTCCTAAGTGGTCTATGACCATCTAGGTCAAACTAAAATGTTCCTAGGTAGTCTACGATTACCTATGTCATCCCAAAATGCCCCAAAGGTAAAAATAAGATCTTTGGTCACCCAAAAAGCTCCAATGGCATTCATTAAGCCCATTCGTCAACCTGTATATACATATATATCAAAAATACAAAAATATTCTTAAAATCATCAAAAAACAAAATTATTGCTTCATTGCACTTCATATAAATTGCATTAGGCATACTCATTGCACATATGCATTGTCTGAAAGTGATCATACATGTCTAGCACCAGGTCTGTACACTAGTCATCTATTAAAATCATTGTTATTACATGTCAATATTACCACCTATTTACATTACATATACCATTTACATTTACATTCCATATTATATGTTTGTTTCCTGTCACTTAGCCATTGTTAGTAAAACATAGTTAAATTTTTTGGTCACTCAGCCATATCTAGTTTTTTTCCCAAATTTTATAGAAAGCTATCAGTACTTCTAGAATATAGAACCCTACTTAGATAATACTTGGTATACATTAAAATCCCAACACATTTTTATATTAATAAATCTAAGTTTAGCACAAGGAAAGATGAAATTACAAAGTGTTCTAGGTTGCTTTAAACGAAAAAGTTTATCTTGCTCATCCCCTATGCGATTGGTTCAAAGATGCTAAGAATTGACAAAAGGAAAATTTCCTCCTTACCCAAAATCCCTTGCCCTACACTAGATTAAGTATCCCAAAGAGAAAGGTCAAACAGTGATTATTATCATTTCAAAATATGCAAAAAGAAATAGTGATTATTATCACTAGAAAAAGCAAAAAGAAACAGTGGTTCTCACCACTACTAAAATCCCTTGCTCAAAAAATAAAAATGAGCTACTCCCTTGAAAACTTCAAAATTAAAATAAAATAAGGGAGTCTTAAACTTGAATCCCTAGAATTCTTAGCATTAGAGAACCATAAGGTGATCCTCATTACAGGTTTGGTGGATAGCCTATTTATCAATGTCAGTATCCTCCCGCATGATGATATGTCTATCACATAAGAAACTTGCTTAAGGAAATATCAATGTTTTAATGTGGATGAGCTAGCTTGTTGTAACCTATATTACCTAATAGTCTAATCTAACTAAGTACAAAACTCAGGATAATGAGACTCACAGAATGATCTCTAGTACATATGGGCTAAGTGAATCTAGTTTGCACTAGGGCAACCTTATGTGTTATCATGGTAATGAACTCACATGCACACACAGGGATGTTGATTATCTTGGTTATCTTAGTAGGTGCATACTTTGTCAAAAAGTCTTGCATAGTTATTATACAACTTTTGATTAGGTAACTAGAGTGTTTGAGTCGCTTGAAAACTACCAAATATATCATATCACATTACATTATCCATTTCATTTTACATCATGATGTCACATATTTTTCAAGTTACAAAATCCATTACATAAGTGTTATAATAACATAAAAATAATAAAGATACATTTTGTACAGTCTATGGTGCTAGCATATAATGCATCAAATAAACATCACAAATCCATCATACCAAATTAAAATCACATCATCCATTTTTCATTATGCATTCACATTTGGCATTCTACATACCATCAACTCACATCATAGGATAAATACATGCATCCATGTTAGACATCCATCATAGCATCATAAAGCATAGAATAGCATACATATCATAAAGTAGTAAAATATGACATAATGATCAAAGCAAAGTCATACATATATATCCATATGTAAAAACCAAAAACTACATCATAGTCCATAAGTTTCCCATGGGCTGCAATAAAGTGGGTCCTCAGACCTTACACTCCAAAAATCTAAAAAATCTAAAACAACTTAAAAACATCAAAAAATTGGGTCCAAAACCCACCAAAAATAAGGTAAAATAGCCACCAAATTAACAGGATCTATATTGAACCTATAATATTTTTGGATCCATAAAAAGTCTTTATTTTACTCCCCAAGAGGGCCTCCATGTCTGGAACACTCCAAGGGAATAAATTTTTTAGCCTTTTACTTCCAGAAATATTCATCAAAACAGTCAAAAATCCCCTCCAAACAGGTATATAGTACCATGGACAAAACCAAGAGTTACCCCAATTCAGTCATATGAGTCAAGCGACTCATCGCTTTATCATTTTTCGTGCCCTAATTGACTCATCGCTTGAGGGGGTAGTCATAATAATGAATTCAAAAATCAAATCAACACTAAAACACTCAGAAGTGTAATTTCCAAGCATTCAAAATAATATTTGCTAAAGATAAATTTTCAAGCCCATGCTGGGGCAAATAATTAGCATAATCAAAATTAGGGATTGATCTCCTTGAAACCTTAGGAATCCACCAATGTAAATTTTTACAAGAACATAAGGCACCAAGACCTAGTATACTCTAAGCCCCATAATACTGTTACTATAGCACAACTGAAAGGTATACCCAAAATTGATCCTTCGACTATGTCAAAAACAAGGATTCCAAGAATGTATGCTCTTTCCATAATGGAGGCATCTAGAGTTGATTAGGTTAATGAAAAACCTTAATCATTTGACTATTTAGTGATCTATTTTTGCTCAACACTTTGTTGTACATAGCACATCTCAAAAAAGGGTATCTATAGACACCAAAATTGCGTAAATTGGATAATAATATTAGTGCATCACATGTACCACTCTTATCGACATCATATGGCTCCATTTGTCAGCCCTCTAGATTAAATTACATATCCATAGCACTTTTCGAAAGGTTCCCATCAGTTTTGGATGGTTTAGGGGCATATCCTTATGATCGTCCCACCTAGGGACGGTCACTCCTAACCATCTCTGGATGGGACGGTCCCTAAACAGGCACCCCAAAAGTTAAAGGGACAAAGAAATAGCAATCAATTACTGCCATATTCTCTGTCTGATCATCAAAAATTGATTGGAAACCTATCATAGATACTAGGAACTCCCAATTAGAGGTCCCAAATGGGCAACCTCTTCTACCCAATGGAGGCAAAGGTTTTGACAAGTGGCGGCACTTGCCTCGCATGCCAAAACTTGCCCCTTTACCCTAGATTCCCTATTTTTGCTATAAAAATATGTGTATTCACCCATTTTCAAAGAGGATATTGAAGCATATTTGCAACGAATGGCTGCCCAATTATACCATCGCCTTTTACAACCTTAATTTACCCTCACCTTGCCTTGAAATCCTCTTCATATGAAGGTACTTTTAGGGGCAATAGAAACCAATACAAACCATTCCAAACCAGCCAAATTGGAGATAAATTTAACCCCATCTTCTGACACAACCTTTAGACTAGTTTTGAACCAGATCCCCCTAGAAATGGTGGCAAATTCTAAGCAGTTTTGTAACCGTCCCACCTAGGGACGGTTAGCAGTAGCTAGATGCGCCTGTTAGGGACAGTTAGAAAATAGTAGGAAATTTGGATTAAATTCCACCATAGACCTCTTATTAATGTTTATATTAGCCTCCTATCCAATTTTGGTGATATTTGGAGCAGTTTTTATGGCCAAATTGGAGTCTCCATTATTGCAGGCTTACTTGTCCCTGTCAGGTACGGTCACTATTTCTACTAATATTATGCATTCATTTTGTGCTCATATCCATCAAAAATCATTTATATAACATTATTATTGAATTACAGATCATTTCTAGCTGTTTTGATTTACTATAGATAGGTTTTATTATTGCTAATTTCATGCATTTCTATATTTTCAAAGCTTTATATCTATAACGCATATGCTATTAACCCAATTTTAATCCCTTGTGTGTAGGTGTGGGTATTCTAGATAGGAGGGAGGAGATAAATAGGCAATAAATATAATCCCAAGAGTAGATCTCAAGTGTGGGAACACGAGATGAACACTAGAACATTGCTTTAAGGCCTTGCAATGGATTAGATCCATTTGCACGTTGTAATGTTGAAATGTATCAAATTGTATAGCCCTCAACGGGAGATATTGTAATCCTATTTTGAATACATGAGTGAATGAATACAAGGATAAATCCACCTCTTTTATCACATATTGCTCTTCATTTCATAGATTACTTATTGTACACTTTCCCTTTGAATGCATGCTTTAATCTGCTTTACATTGCAATAAAGTGCCCTTAAGGCGATGTCGTAAATTTCACTTCTTCAAACAGGTCCAACCAGGGATTGGCGGACCACCTATAAGAAAACTAGTCAGAAGGAAACTGCTAAAATCCTATGGGATGTATTTGAGAGAGAATTTAAGGATCGATTCCTTATGCCACAATTCTACATTGAGAAATATGTTGAATTCACCAATTTGCACCAAGAGAATATGTTAGTAATTGAATGTTATCAAAGGTTTGTTCAACTTTTGAAATATGCTCCTAAATATGATAAGCATGAGGAATTCAAATACCATAAATTTTTAATGGATTTACATCCTAGAATTGAAACTCCTGTTGGTCGAGGTAAGCCAAAATATTTGACAACAGCTTTTGATGTTGCTCACTATGAAGAAGTGAGCCAGAAAAATAAAAAAGTCTATTACCAAAAACTTGAAAAGGAAGAACTTAGGAAAATAAAATACCCAAAGCCATTTAAGGGTAAAGATAAATATATAAAATATAGATATGGTGGTCTTTACGAAGGATATAATAGGAACAGAGGAAAATTTTAAGTCAGATAGAAGGAATTTTTAGGAGAAAATTGTGCAAAGGACTACTTACCAGAAAAAAGGAAATAATGGCAATCAGAATAGAGAAGGGGAAATGCAAAATAATAAGGGTCCAAATGTATGCTTTGTGTGTGGATCTCTAGATCATTATGTGAATCAATGCTCGTAGAGAGTTGATAAGAGAAATCCAATAGAAGAGGCCCCACATAGGATCTATGTTGCCACAGGTAAATCTAATATTTTAGGACAAGCTACTCCATTTCTCATAAAAGGAAAACTAGGCAAGAAAGATGTTTGTATTTTGATAGATAGTGGTGCAATTGATAGCTTTATATCATCTAGTATTTTGAGGGACATACCAAAAAAACCTAGGATAATGGCAAATGGGTAGCAAGTTGAGTATGGTTCAAGACAAACCTATATGGTCAACCAGTGTTTATTTGACCCTCAAATAGATATAACCCAAGGAAAATTAACTGGCACCTATATGTAGCACCCTTACATGCCTTTGATATTGTCCTAGGAGTAGATTGACTATAAGCCCACAAATCCCTGTTTAATTTTCAAGAGAGGTGGTTGGACTTCACAGATGATTCCAATCAGCGAATCTGTGTTCATTGTAATAGAAAATTTTTTGAACCCCACCTAATGACTACAATACAATTCAAAAGAGCTTTAAGAAAATGGTGTAAACTTTATGTTGTCAAACTAAACAAGAAGGAAGATATAGAATCTAGATCTACTCTATTTCAATAGTATCCGATATTAAACGAGTTTAGGGATGTTTTTCCTAAAGAGCTGCCTAGACTCCCTCCAAAAAGAGAATTTGACTCTTCTATTGAGATTTTACAAAGAGCCTCACCCATTTCTAGAACCCCTTACCAAATGACACCCCTTGAATTACAAGAACTCAAGACCCAACTTCAGTATCTATTAGAAAAAGAACATATTAAGCCTAGTGTTTCACCATGGGGAGCACCAGTTTTGTTTGTGAAAAATAAGGATGGATTTTTAAGACTTTGTATTGACTATAGAATGCTTAATAAAATGATAGTGAAAAACAAGTATTCCCTACCAAGGATAGATGACCTATTTTATCAACTGATGGGAGCAACTATCTTTTCAAAAATCAACCTTAGATTAGGATACCACCAATTGAGAATCAGGGAAGAGGATACTTTTAAAACTACTTTTAGAACTCCATATGGGCATTATGAGTTCACAGTGTTGTCTTTTGGGTTAAGAAATGCACCAGTTGCTTTCATGAACTTAATGAATTGTGTATTCAGATAGCAGTTAGATCAATTTGTATTAATATTCCTGGATGATATTTTGATCTATTCTCAAATTAAGGAGGAACATGACCAACATATGAGAATAGTTCTATAAATTACCAGTAAAAATCAATTGTATGGAAAATAATCTAAGTGTGAGTTTTATACTCCACAAATTCAGTATTTGGGGTATATAGTCTCAGTTGATGGAGTAGCATTTGATCCTAAAATTATTGAAGCCACTTCCACCAATGTTACTAAAGTGAGAAGTTTTATAGGAATGGTTGGATATTACCAGCGATTTGTAAAGGAATTCTCAAATATTGCTTTCCCTATCACCAATCTGCAAAGAAATGGAAAAATATTTAAATGGACTACTCGGTGTGAGGAGGCATTCAGAATCCTTAAGGAAAATTTGACAACTACACCTATTCTTCAAATTCTAGATCCTAATAAACCATTTACAGTTTGTACAAATGCCTTGTTAGAGGGGTTAGGAGGTGTCTTATTACAAAATGAGGTTGTTGTGGCATATGAGTCTAGAAAACTTAAGAAACATGAGGTGAATTATGCTACTCATGATTTATAATTAGTTTTTGTAGTCCATGCTCTTAAAATATGGTGGCACTACCTTTTGAGTTAAAAATTGATCATCAAAGTTTGAGGTACATTTTCACTCAACCTCTATTAAATGACAAACAACAAATATGGATGAAATTTTTAGTCGAATATAATTTTGGAATTGAATATATAAAAGGGAAATAAAATAAACTAGCAGATGCCCTTAGTCGTAGAAGACACATAGTTGCTCTAACACGATGCTAGTATGGGTTAAAAGAATAAATTAAGGAGTTACAGAAAAATGATGAATTATACAACCAATGTCACACTAAGATCGAGAAAGGACTAAATTGGTATACATATTTCAAGGTCAATGAGTATCTGGTATACTTCAAAGACCATATAATAGTACCCAATTATTAGGTAATAAAAAGAACAATTTTGCAAGAAGCACACTGTGCTCCATACTCTGCTCACCCAGGTGTGGTAAAAATGCAAGATAATTTGAAAAAGGACTTCTATTGGCCTAGAATGAAAAAGGATATGGTTCAATTTGCTGCAAAATTTCTGGAATACCAAAAATTTAAAGCTGAGCATCAACATCCTAGGGTACAACTACACCCATTTGATATTCCAGAGCAAAAATGGCAAGTAATTTCCATGGATTTTATATTTGGTCTTCCTAAAACTTGATTTCAACATGATGTAATTTTTGTAGCTGTGGATAAATTAACTAAGGTGGCGCATTTTATACTGGGTAATGTTCATGATGATGCCTCTACAATAGCACAAAAGTTTTCTTAGGAAATTATGAGGTTGCATGATTTCCTTGAAATAATCATCTCTGATAAAGATTCATGATTTACATCCAAATTTTGTCAAGCTTTGCATCGAGGATGGGACACAAAGCTTAATATCGGTATTATCTATCATCCTGAGATAGATGGGTAGACCGAGAGGGTCAATCAAGGGTTGGATGATATGTTACATATGTACTGTATGGACCATCAGAATAAGTGGGAAGATTATCTCTTCCTAGTGAAATTTGTATATAACAATAGTTATCATACCACATTGGGATGGTCCCTTTTGAAGCCATTTATGGGTGCAGGTGTAGAACACCATTAACATGTGATAATTTGGATGATCAATAAATGATCAGTCCTAATGTTGTTAATAGAATGGATGTGCAATTAAAATAAATATGTTAACGACTTCGATAATTCACGGACCATCATAAGAGCTATACCGATATAAAATGAATCCCACAAGAATTTGCTATTGGTGATAAGGTCTTTCTAAGAGTTAAACTGACTAAAAACTCCATCAAGTCTACCAGACTTAGCCCCAGATTTATCGGTCCATTTGAGATACTTGAAAAAATTAGTCCTATTGCATATAAGCTTGCTTTGCCACCTAATTTATCCAATATCCATAGTGTTTTCCATATGTCTCTTCTTCGTAAGTATGTGGCTGACCCATCGCATATATTGGATGCTTCTCATTTACAGAAGTTAAACCCATAGCTCATTGAGATTCAACAAAGTAGTTAAGGAAAATAACCAAGTAGTTAAGGAAAAGAACCATTGACCAGTGTAGAGTCCAGTGGGATCTCTACTTGGAAAGGAATGCCACATGGGAATATGTGGCAGGAATGAAAAGACAATTTCCATTTTTATTTGAAAACTAATATTTATGTAGACATTTGAATGTGTGATACGATTATACTTGTATATTTTGGATTTATATCTCATGCTATGATATTATGAATACAATTTTTAATATAATGTATAACTTCTGGTTGGTTGTATACTTATGTATGTTCAAGTATTTTGAAACCTACAAAATATGTCAGCTAACACAAGGACAGTGTTCAATTCTAGAGAGGAAGAATGTAACATCCCCATTATTTGGTTACTGTATTTTGGAAGAATGTGATACTGCTGGAGGTGTTTGTGTTTGTAGGTGCAAGTTTTCTTTCCGTAGCAAGTAGGTTGGACAAGAAGATCACCCACCCCTGGTGGAGACAGTGGTATAAAGCATCAGGTAATGTGGGATATGATGTTGTGCCACGTGCACCATGGCTCGTGGGTACATGGAAGCCCACCAAAAATAAAGCATAGGAGCATTTTTCCTGTGATTGTGCGTGGTCTATTTTTGTATTTGTAGATTGCATTAAATGCATAGTATATACTTTTGCTAATTTTGAAGAAACAATAGATAAAATGATAATTTAAAATAAAATTTTCAATTATATATAAATTATAATAATAACAATAATAAAATAAAATGGAAATATATATATATTTATAACTACATAAAATATATAGTAATAATAATAATAAGAAATAAAATAGAAATAAAAATAAAATACTTTATAAATAATATTTAATGTATATAAATAAAACATTATAAATATAATACCAAATTCAATGCATTCATGAAAAATATAAATGATATTTGGAGGTGACACAAGTATTGACACTAGGCAACTTTTCACTACCACAAGCAACTTAGGTGTTGCTCAGATGTGGCATTTCCTTCACTTTAAAGGAATAACACCAGACGAGTGAAGGCATTGGGTTTTTTAGAATCTCTGGAGAGCTTCATTTGTTCATGCAAGTTTTCTGAAAGTGAAGTGCATAAGAGTTTGGGTGAAAGTTTGGTTGCTATCTCTGGTTTAACCAGGTTCAATCCAAACAATTGTTTACAAAAGTAGTTTGTGAGCATGTTTTGTGTATGTTGTATGTTATGAATGTGCATTATTTGGTTAAATTTAAGTAGAATGTTGAATTACAATTAAGATTGTAGAATAATAAGGCTAATCAAATTAATAAAATAAAGAAGAATAAAATTTATGAATATAAAAAAAAAAAACACTTACTTGCTATCTAGGAAAACTAGGGTTAAATATGCATTAGAGAATGTTTGCTTTATGCATTAGATAACAAGAGCCATGCTGATCCAAATGTATATAAATAAATCGCTTAACCACTATCGTACACTGTGGAGTGGTTGCTGGAAGGCCAAAGTTTAATGCCAAATTGGTCTACGAGGAATGCATCTACATTTGTGATGTCATTTGTGCAAAGCCTTTTGCATGACTCTCTATTTTAATTATCTGAAGATATTTTTCTCTTATATGTAATGGTATCATTGACAGAATAGTTATTGTACTATATGGATTAAATTATATATAAGGTTTTCATCTTCCATATAGCTTTGTAGCACTACCAATGCATGGATGTATTATAACTAAAATATGAGGATGTTGAAAGACAAAAAATATTTGGAATCAAATAAACAAATTGATAGTTGTTCAAAATGTATCTTCTGCTCTGGTGTATGTATGGAAATTTTTAATGTTTGCTTAACATTAATCAATTTCCAAAGAAAGGTTGTCTTAATTTTCTTTGAAAGTATAGGCTATATAGGTATTTGGTGGATTTAATACTATATGTCAAAGTTTATCACCAATATCATCTCTTGAAATTTTGGGATAAACTCCAACACTTTGAACATGAATGGTAAAATTCCTATTGTGCACACTTGTTGAAAGATTCCAAAGGGAATCACTAAAACATTGAAGGGAAGAAATATAATGTTTCCATTAGTAAACTTGCCAAATTAAAATAGGCAACCATAATGGGTCGCGGTCCCTGAAAGATAGCATTTGCCAGCTAATATGAAAATAGGTATTTGCTTGCACCAGTGAGGTAGATGACCATGGGATGTCCAAAATTTCCAAAATTTATGGATTAATGGCATATGCCTTTTCGAGCATCTCACTTCGTAGACCGATGGAGAATTTTGGGTTGTAGTTTATGGTCTAGTTCTCTTATGTTTAAAACGTCTTTGCAAATATTAAATTGTGTTAAACTAGTAGGGTGACCTAAGTTTTGGGTATGTAACAATGCTTTTAAATTAAATGATATTTTTGTTCTCTCAAACTTGAAAAGCCTTAGACTTTAAAATTGAGAATATTGTATATTCTAGGAATTCATGAATATAGTAAAAAAACTTTCGTAGCAGAAGTTCTTTCTCATGTTTTTAATAACGAGTTGATAGTTTGGCCTACTTAGTGAGAAAATAATTTTTTTATATATATAATGCTAATTAAGTTTGTAATGAAAACTATTATACTGGTCTCTTCTTATCTAAATGTTTTATATGGATGTTAAACAAAGCTTTTGCACCATTTTATAATTTTGATAGTGCTTTAGTTAATAGGATATATTAAATATCATTTGTATTTTAAAAATATATATATTAGAGTTTTAGTTAATATGATTTTTCTTAAGAGTTTGTTTTTTTTATATTAAAATGTATGGTAGCAGTGTATTCTTCAAAAATTCATCTTAAATTCTCACGTAACCTAGTGGTAGCGTCTCGAAGAATGAAAGATATTTAATAATATTTTACTAGATTTAAAAAATAAATAAGATCCAAAGTGGGAGACTTAGTGATTGGTAAGAATATGTTTGATAAATGTTTTTATAAGTATTTGCAAAATACCTTGTACTTTAAGTTAAGAAAACACATTAAAGCTTATATTAACCGGGCACTTGCTATGGTGAATAGAGTTTATGTTATGTATTTTATAAAAGAAGAGAAGTAAGCTCTTTGAGGTATATTTGTTGTCAGTAGGTTTATCTTTTGATGTACCTTAAAGTTCATTTTATATATGATTGCAGATCATATGGTTTAGCAAGTATTTTCAAATAACATGAATTAGGGTTAAAATAAATTCTTATATCATAGGAGTATCTTAGAAAGAATATGAATTATAAATATTTTTATTTTAATATCATGGTAGTGGGATTTTAGGAAATCACAAGTAAATATGTTCTATGCAATTTTTTTCATTTATATTAGCCTTTTAGAGTTCTCGTTTAATGTGATAGTTTTACAAGTTTATATTCTCCTATGTCCTCTGATAAAAAAAATATACCAAAGGTCATGCAAATAACTAAGCATAGAATATCACCACACAATTCAAACTTGTTGAAACACATGAGTGAATACTTCTTGGAAAAGCTAAGAAGGGCTAAGAGGTTATACTATCAAGAAAGGGCGATGTTAACTAAAATTATCGAGAAGGGTTAAATTAATTACCCAAATCTGATAGTTTGTAGTGGCAGCTATTGTGATTAGGGGATAATCGTTCTCCAGCAAACAAGAAGGGATAAGGGTCCTATGTTGTAGAGAGTAATGAATGATGGTATGGGACATAATTCTAGGTTGTTGAACAAAGTAGTACATGAGGGTGTTCACAATCCATACTTTGGTTGTAGAATTGCCAACAGAACTTGGTACTAAAGTGTTGGTTCTTAGGGTTAGAAGATCCAACGATAGATGGTATGGGTATCATTACCGTCAACTGGGGCTTGGTCTGAGACACATGGTCCAAAAACTAGAGTATTTGTGAACCCTAATAACACCTTATATGAAGGTCAATATTTAGGCACTAGCATAGCTATGCTAACTCTAGCATGGCCCTAAAGTTTTAATCAAAAAATGAAAATTGTGTCAATGGACCATTAGGACAAGAATAGGATCGTAGATCTAAGTCGTCCATTCTACGAGATGGAGTAAATAATGCATCCACCCTTCCAGGTGATATGGGCCCTAGAAGAGAAACCCCTTTCTGAGAACTCAAAAATTGAGTAAGGAGAGAATGGGTCTCATGTATGGCAGTCTATAGCGAGAATTTGATCATTCCATAGCACTTGAGATTCTATCTGCAGTGGTATAAGGTATCGAATATTGAACATCTATGCCTAAGTACTAATAGGAATTTGGGTATA
Source organism: Wollemia nobilis (assembly GCA_028583015.1). Lineage (NCBI taxonomy): Eukaryota > Viridiplantae > Streptophyta > Pinopsida > Araucariales > Araucariaceae > Wollemia > Wollemia nobilis. Next base: position 2,634,353 of record JAQPPZ010015005.1, on the reverse strand, counting down.
CTCACATCAATTGTGTTTTGATTTATCAAAATTTTGAATTTGTGTGTTTTTGACAACCAGGTGAGTAGACCTAGGTTGTTACACCTGGAATCCATAAGAAGAAGTGACCAGATTATTTTTCTAGAGCTATCAAATCTAGAGGTATTTATCCATACACATAAAATCCTTGTAGCTAAAAATTTTATTTCTAGAGATAAATCTAATTATACTCCTATTGAGAATAATTCCACTATTATTCCTACCCTAAATGTTGCTATAAATCCTGTTATCACTACCCTAGTAGTTAATAGAGCAAAGCAGAAACACACTAAATTACATTATTGTTAGCATTTTCTTTATCATTTATGTAAAGCATTGAGCATTGCATCAGCCATGTTAAATAGAAGGATAGCAGGAGGAATATTATTTCAACTTATCCATCAATAGGTTTAGCCCAAATTTGTTTATTTTACTAATATAGGGCTATCTTGCATTTGTATGATCTTATTTTATTTTTTCTTGTACATATTTTGAGCTCTGTGTAAAGGGTCGGTGCCCTTCAACCCCCATTTTTCTATCAATACCAAAAAAAAAATATGGCTAATCCTCCTCCAAACCAAAATAATAATAATATCCATCTATGGAGAACTAATAGATATAGGCCCTTTTGATTACCTACAATATTGCATAACCTCCCTAGTAAGGCTCATAAGTACTTGCCAAGATTTCAAGGAAATAATGTAGTAATAGGGGAAGACCATATCAAGAGTTTCTTATATGCCATGGATAGCCTTGAGGTAGAGGAAGAGGATGTAGTTCTCATATTATTTCTCCAAACTTTAGAAAAATATGTCAAGGATTGGTTTAATAGTCTTCCAGATAATCACATTATTGATTTCCATAATATGGAGGATATTTTTCTAAAGAAGTATGGGGAAAGAAATAATGAACAATATTTATTGACAGAGTTAGCCACTATGAAAAAGAAAGAGAATGAATCTATGGAAGATTTCAATAGAAGTTTTTTAAGATAAGAAATAAAATTCCTATCACCCTAAGTTCAAATGACAATCAGTCAGTCTACTTTTATAAAAATGCATTTCCTGGGGAATCTAATTACGAATTAAGATATCAAAGAGTGACTCATATTGATGAATGTATGGAGAAAGCAATTTATATTGAAAAAATATTATTTATAGTGGCAAAATTAAACTCTATTCCTTAGAACTGAATCAGTATAAGAAAATTCAAAGAAGGTAGGATTCACAATGTTAGGAAAAATAGAACATGCCCCCATGGAAAACTAGCCATTTAAATGATAGAGATGTTCAACACTATGAATAATTGATTAGGTGGAATTGAAAGAGGGAAAATATAGAATGGAGAGCCTTTACCATATTAGAATGATAATAAGCCCCCTTTAAGAAGAAATTTCAACAAAAATTGGAATAGAAATAACTCATATGAAGGTGGTAAAAATGGAGGAAATAATAGTAACTAGGAGAAGGAAAGTTAGAAAGATTTAGATATAGTTCACTTAGTTAATATAGCTACAAATTTCCCTTTCTATTGTTCTACTTTTAATGCTCCTCATAATCCTGTCGACTATGGTATATACATAAGCTTACACATTAATGTGAATCTTGAAGATGATTTCGATGAGGATATCAAAATTAACATTTGTTGGACCCTAGATGATGAAACTAGAGAGGTATAATCTAAAAATAAAATGGCTAATTTATTTTCTAGTAATCAACATCCTAGATCTTTGGTCCTTGATAATGTTGAGATCTTGTAATAACCTCAAGATAGTAGATTTGAAAGAATAAAATAAGGCAAGTTAGCTCCTATAGTAGAAGAGATAGAAACATTGAAAAGAGTTCATGCAGTAAATTTAAGAAACAGAATAATACCAGATAGAATAGAAAATATTCTAAAGGAACACCCCTTCAAAATAAGGAGAAAAATATCAAAAAATGTGAAAAGGAATAGGTTGAAAATGACTGAAATGAATGAAGATATTCTAAAACAGCAAGCAATTTGGAAGTCAGCAAAGGTTAAGAAAATAGAATTTGATTTTGGATTAGAATTGACTAAACATAAATTTAATGTTACATTCGATGAATTAATGTCTATTCCTAAATACAAAAACCAAGTTTGTAAATATTTTGGGTTAGTTGAACAGGTAGATGGACATGTCTACAGTGCCTTTACATCAAAAAATATGCCATCTAGAACTCCTTCATCAGTCAGGTCTTTTTATATTTCTCTCAAACATGCTTCATATTTAGGAGATCAATATGTAATCCATAATTGTATGCTTGAAAGTGGAACTTCACATAATATTATGCCAAAGCAAATAGAAAATCAGTTAGATTAACATGTACCAGAGATTCCCCACCTATTTATATAATGGACAATAGGCAAGTGCTCTGTGTAGGAATAATAAATGGATTGCTCCTATTTTTGTACCAATACCCCAAGAAAAGAATAGATATGGATGTGGAATTTGTAGATGCGGATCCTTTGTTCTTCTTAATATTAATTAGACATTGGGCCAAACAACAAGGTAGTTCAATTCAACTAGATTGGTCTTATTCCACTATACCAATGTCTAGAGAGAAAAATATTATTCTCAGATGTGAGCACTTCAACAGGTATTCTATTGAATTGAGGAAGTCTAACAATACAATGGTTAATATAGTAAAATCTATCGAGGAAAAATGCATGGGAGTGTATTCAATATGGCATACGCCTTTTCTAAAAATTATCTATGAATCTAAAGACATGGATCGTAAGATTATAGTAGAAGTTGATGCAGAATCAGATAGGGTGTGTTGAGTGGTATTTTCACCCAGTTGTGAAAGTACACTCTCCTTTAGGATTTGGGTTCCAAATCCCCTCTTGCAAAGAAGTTAAACAAACAACTTCTCCAAGGTCTCCGTTGTATTAGCATTTGCATATGTGTATTAGTAATCTCAAATAAAGATATTCAATTTAAATGCTTGGAACACCTTAGTGATTGCAAGTAACTGTAAACAAGGGGCAATGTTGGTTTATTTCACCATGAAACTTTAGTGATTGTTCATTGTTTTTTTTGGATTTTGAAAATTTTTAAATGTTTATTTTAATGCCTGAAAATTTAAAATAAGTTAAAATTTTTGGAAAAAATAAAATGCAGAAAAATGAAAATGAAATGCAGAAAACTGAAAATAAAATGCATTCAGTATGATGCTATCCTATTTCGACAAAACCGAAGATGTGAGGTTTTCATGCATGCAACCTAACCTATTGGACCTGCAAAACAAGCACAATCCGGATAAGCTAAGTGTTGGCTCCTAGGGTTTTAAATGAGGTTTTTCAGATTTAAACATTCGCATGAAGCAACCAAGAAAACTTGCATAAACTCCATTTACAAGCCTAAAATCTGAAAAGGGGAAAAATAGACATTTAATCTTGCATGGAGAAAATGACTCCTCCTTTCTTGTCCATAAGATGCAACTTTCTGAAATTTTCTGTATTAAAAATTTGTCATTTTACAATAACAAAAATTTTTGGTTTTCCCAAACCAGTCCATGGAAGAAAAATGACTCAAACAGGTCCAGAATGGCCCTCTTGCCTTCAACTCTGCAACTCTGCTCGCAGCAATTTCCAACCCTCTTTCTGGCCTCTTTGAATGGCGTATTTAAACTTCTGAAAAAAAATTGTTTCTCCTTCCATGACTGTTCGTTTCATTTTCCAATGGTTGTTCGTTTCACCTTCCCTGCATGCATGCGTTTTGGTTTCCAAAAGACTTTTCGTTTCTATTTTGTGGCCCTTCGTTTCATTTTCTCCACATGGGCTTGCGTCCGTTTCCCTCCGTGTGTAACGACCATCTTAAATGATTTCAAATCATTAAATATTCCTTATGTAACGCTTTGTCTTATTCATTGGATTTTGTCCTTATGTCCACGTCACTATGCAGGTCTATTACCTTGGCGAAAATGGAACATGTCGCGATATCGTGACACTTTTGCCTCCTTGCTCTCTTTTGTTGCTTTTAGCCATGAAAATGTAACATGTCGCGATATCACGACACTTTTCTTTCTAGTTCTTTCTCTTCTCATTTGGCCGTGAAAATGCAACATGTCGCGATATCGCGACACTTTTTCTCTTTTGGTCGTGATGATGCAACATGTCGCGATATCGTGACACTTTTTCTCTTTTGGCCGCGAAAATGCAACATGTCGCGATATCGCGACACTTTTCTCTTTTGGCCACGAAAATGCAACATGTCACGATATCGCGACACTTTTTCTCTTTTGGCCGCGACGATGCAACATGTCGCGATATCGCGACACTTTTTCTCTTTTGGCCGTGACGATGCAACATGTCACGATATCGTGACACTTTTTCTCTTTTGGCCGTGAAAATGCAACATGTCGCGATATCGCGACACTTTTTCTCTTTTTGTCGCGATGAATGCAACATGTCGCGATATCGCGACACTTTTTCTCTTTTGGCCGTGACGATGCAACATGTCGCGATATCGTGACACTTTTTCTCTTTTGGCTATGAAAGTGCAACATGTCGCGATATCGCGACACTTTTTCTCTTTTGGTCGTGACAGTGCAACATGTCGCGATATCGTGACACTTTTTCCTCTTTTGGCCGTGACGATGCAACATGTCACGATATCGTGACACTTTTTCCTCTTTTGGCCGTGACGATGCAACATGTCACGATATCGTGACACTTTTTCCTCTTTTGGCCGTGATAATGCAACATGTCGCGATATCGCGACACTTTTTCCTCTTTTGGCTACGACGGTGCAACATGTCGCGATATCGCGACACTTTTTTCTCCTTGTGGTGTTTTGCTTTTTCTTTGATCTTTAGCATATGGGCCACTTCGGTCTTCTTGGAACACATGCAAAAAAGGTGGGTCCCCAATTTTGGGGTACGTTGTGGAGCAGCCACAACAAATGGCGACTCTGTTGGAAAATGCTCCTGAGCATTTCGGTGAGAACTCAACCTGAAAAACACATAGACTCAAATACAAGCGTCAGCAAATATCCCAAGAATGAAACTAGATGAGAAATACATGAAGCATTAGAATTATTAAGCATCAGCTCGGTGTGTGCAATGTGCTTCATTCCCTATCGTTTGAAACTCGTTCAACTTTCCATTGTCAGTTTCACTTATGATTCGTATGCAAGGCTATGAATGATTTGTCTAGGATTTGATGTATGACAACTATGTTAGAGATATAACAACCTGCTTTGCAAAGGCTCAAACTTTCTAGTATCATGAACAAACATATTAAAACTGTCAAACCCTCTTAGGACCAAATATATGTATACTGAATTAATTTACTAGATCCCAAAGTTGGTTATGTGCCCCTACCATCTTGAACCCATGTGCAAGTGTAAGTGAAATCAGAGCTTTGGGGAATAGGATTCCCAACCTAAGCGAGATGGGAATTTAACCCTATCCTTACTACTCTGATCTGGAGTTCATTACCTCATCTTGAACAAAATGATTTAACCTGTTATGGATGAAAGCTGTCAGGCTAGCCTGTCCGTTTGAGCAATCAGTGGTCTTGCTTTTAGACAAGACGTGTTGCCACGCATGAGCATACTCCACTGCCAGCCAGGCGTCTATAGCCCCGGTGGAGATTAACCCCATAATCCATGATTTGGCTCTACTTTTGATTTCTTGGACCTTGGGGATGACTACCCATCCTTGCAAGGGACATGTAGTACGATCCTTCCAATCCAATATTAATAATGAAATGAAAAATAGAATGAAAAATATTTTCTTTGGAATTTCAAGTTCTTGAGTGGGCAAAATAGAAGCTTTGGGGAATCGGATTCTCAACCTAAGCGAGATGAGAATTAGACCCTATCCTTACTACTCCATGAAGGTCAAATCAGAGCTTTGGGGAGTTGGATCCTCAACCTAAGTTCGATGGGGATTAAACCCTATCCTTACTACTCCGATTTTAGGCTTTAAGCACTATGGGAGTGGTAAAAACCACTTTTTTAAGGATTATGTTGCATGATAGGATAGACACGAAATACTCCTTTCGCCTCACCTTTTCTTCCAAGTATGGTTTTGACCATTTTGCTCAAGATCCTCTTTAATATGTGTAGAACGTGCTTGGTTCAAGATAGTTCGGGCATGAGTTCCCAACCTTAGGATCCTTTTAATATATGTTATGTAATAACCCTAAGAGGATTCGACACCTTTTCAATGATTGTATATGAAATGAAGATGCAATTGAGATGAAATGTATATGCAATGTGGAATGTAACATGAGATATGAATGCATTGCTCCTTTTGAAATGCGGATGGAGTATACCACCTACTTTGCCATAATTTATAAAACTGACAACTTCATGCATCACAAGTTCCAAACGATATTCTTTAATGTGTTTGCGATATTCGTGGAGCTTTCTGCAATACAATTCCGATGTTTCATATTCTCCTAGTCTTAGTCAACATTCATAAGGACCTAAGTTGACATCTTGCTTTTTTTTTTTTTTTTTAAACAAACCAAAAGTGTCCAAAGGACCAACACACAAAACTTAAAACCAAAGTGAGATCCAATCCAAAACCAAAACACGAAAACCAAAAGTATATACAAATGTACAATATAATGCAAGATGGTGCAAAAGTTTGGATTATCATTTTCCCGGATCCCAAACCTGATTGGAATTCTTTAAAAGATGTATGACGTGATACGCATACCAAGTTTTGTAGGAATCCAACAAAAACAAGATCAAACCAAACAAAGAAACAAACTTCCACTTGCCCCTCTCACCATACCAATTTGATTTAGTTTCATTAATAATCCTATGGTGGAGTTTCAAGTTTTCAAATTGATTAGACAATGATTGATATTCAATTCCTTTATGTCTATTCTTTAAGATGTCCATTCCGCACTTTGATTCATGGTGTAGAAATAAGCTTTCATTTTCATTCAATAAAGCCATAACATTAATAATATTTGAATCAAACCATTCATTAGGCAAACCTTCATTCGAATTTTGCATGGTGAAACCAAAAAGGTGAGATTTTACCTTTGGCATGTTTTCATTTGACCTTACTTGAAGAGGATTTGAAAATTCCTCTTTTCTCTCATGACATTCATCATCATGTAGCACTTGTTCTTTCTCCATGACTTGTTTATCAAAGGCACCAAACTTAGGTACCCAATTGAAAATATGTCCATCCCTTTCAAACCATAAGTCTTGTCTATCTAGGGGTGGGTTAACTAACACATTTCCGTGATCAATCACTTGGGTTGTTTTGGGTAACGTGAGATTTTCAATTGGATCATCAATGATATCAAACCCAAATGATTTAGGTTTTGTAATTTTCTCATTTTGAAATGGCATAATCATTGTAGCACAAGTAAGTGGATCAAGATTTTCAATTTCTTTTCCTCCAAAGGAATCTAAAGCAAATGACTCTCTTTCTTGATTCATGGTTGTAGAATCCTTATCATGTTCCAAAATTTGATGAGATTCGAATTCCTCTTCCAAAACTTTCTCAAATTGTACAGGATTTATAGTATCCTCATGTGAGGAAGCAATTGAGTTATCCTGCATATTAATTGACACAACAAGTTTATTAGAAGATTTAGATTGATAATATTCTTCCCATTTCTTCCACGAATCATAGTAATCATCCTCCAAGTTCAAGTTGTGACGCTCAAGTACTTCTTCTTCATCTTCCGATTCATCAACATGTTTCTCACCCCATTCATCTTCACCTTCCTCATTCTCACTCTCTTGACGATATAGAGTTTCCACCACCAAAATGTTGTCCTCTCCTTGTTGATGTTGGGGTGGACCCTTATTTGGCACAAGTTCCAAATCATCCACTTGAGCTTGGAGACAATGGGTATACCTAGCAATTTTGGGACAATTCCTTTCATTATGCTCCTTTGTATTATGCAATCTACACCCCTTTTCCCATGCAAAATCAGAAATATTAAGAATGGAACTAGAGTGACTTGGTCCTGCAGAAGTATCTATCTGATTAGCAATAGGGGAAGGCACACCCCCATTGTTTGGCTTCGTATTCCACTGTCTCCCTCTATTGTTGAAATTTCGATTTGGGTGAGGGGCATGGGATTCATACTTCTATTTTTGAACCAAATCATTACTCAATTTGTGAACTATCTTTTTGAGTTCTTCAACCTCTGAATAAATCTCTTTTGGTTGAGCTATGTTATTGCTAGTTCCAATAGGATTTGCGTAATTGGTGAGATCTTGACTTAACATTTGAGTTGGATTTTGAGCCACTTGATTTGCGTAGGGATTCACACTTTGAATCGGAATTGGATTGGGGAAAGGAACTATAGCCTGAGAATTAACTGGACTAGCTCCTTGCATAGTCTATTGACTATTTTGCAAAAATGAAGGAATGGGGGAATGGATGTGATTGGTTGAATTGGAATGGGTGCGTAAGCGGGTGTTGATGAATATGGTTGTTGATAAGGCAAAGCATTTATGCCTGATATTTGTGGTGCCATGATCTGATTCATCATAGGAGCTTGACCATATGGACCATATTGTCCTACCATAGGCATCTGGGAAAACCCATAACCCCTGTGGTGTCATTTGTTGTTCAATGGTCATAGCTTCATTGTAGGCTAGAGCAAGCGTGGTAACTTGAGGATTTCGCCTTGCAAACATTGCCATCATAGGATCCAATGCCCCAAAATATATTTGCAAAGCTACTGCGGGATCAATGGCAAAATGCCGAATTGCTCTATTATAGCACTTCTGAAATCTCTGATTAAAAGTTTGGATTGGCTCACCCTGGCCTCTTTTGCATGTAATGAACTGATTATAGATGATTGTGGGATCTAATGGTGACCTGAATTGGTTGACAAAAGCATCCTCCATTTGCGTCCATGACGTAATGGAACCAATAGGTAAGCAAATATACCATTCGTAAGCCACTTGGTCTAGGCTCATGGGGAAGAGTCTACAAGCCACATCTTCATGTTGAACTTGCAATCTTATCAAAACATCCCTATAGGCCTGAATATGTTCTTCTACGGTCCTTGGGCCATCCGGTTTGTATTCGGGCAAAAATCTCTCTATATTCTTAGGGATCTCGTGAATATCCCCTGCAATATTCAAAGGAATGTTATGGGCTCCGTACCAAGGAGGTGGTGGAGGTTGGGCCATTTGATTCAAAATCGATGATGATAACCCTACAAGAACCGTGGAAATGGTACTGATAATTGGTACACTAGTGGCAAATGACACCACCGGTGCAAGTCCGCTAGATGCGCCCGAAACAGAAGGATCTTCTGTAACAAGAATATCCGGTGGGACCACAATTTGCTCGGTTTTATTCCTTGGATTCCTATGAGTGAGTGAGAGGCTTTGGAATATGGTTTCCTCGGTTGTTTTGGACCTAGTTGCGATGCGATGCGGTGGGTCCAACTTGTAAATGAAACTACCCTACAAAACCTGACAAAACTCTCAATACCTCAAAGAAAACCTGCGACACACAGAAAATCTTGCAATTAATGAAATTCAAAGAATAACTTCAAAATCAATTTGTTAGTCATGAATGAAAGAAGGAACCATGACAAAGCGAGTATTCTAAAAATGTAAGTTTTCAATTCACCGGATCGCATATGCGCAAGTGAAGAGCATACTCCTAGTGTTGTAGGCTTTCTGATTCACAAGATCGCATTACATGCAAGTGAAGAGCATAATACCGACAACAAATACATTTTAGACAAAAAATAATTCCTTACAAATAAGCATGAAATTGACTAGCAAATATCAAACATGTAACGTATTAATAATCATGTCAGCATCAACCAAGAGATGTATCCATTAAAATCAAATGAAAGTAATTGCATGGAGACAACCTCGTTAGTCAAGACCAAAATTTTCAAAATCAAATCAAAACACATTATTCTTGTATGAACAATCAAAAGCGTTAGAACAATGCATAGCGATTCATGTCCTCCTTTTAACACTACAAGGTTGTATTGTTAAAAGAGGGCTAAAGATAATAATCAATAGGGCATGAAATATTCAAAATTTAAATCCCTATAGCATTTAAATCACTCTGAAATAAAACAATTCGAGGCCCTCCTTCTAGCGCCAATCTGTTGAGTGGTATTTTCACCCGATTGTGAAAGTACACTCTCCTTTAGGATTTGGGTTCCAAATCCCCTCTTGCAAAGAAGTTAAATAAACAACTTCTCCAAGGTCTCCGTTGTATTAGCATTTGCATATGTGTATTAGTAATCTCAAATAAAGATATTCAATTTAAATGCTTGGAACACCTTAGTGATTGCAAGTAACTGTAAACAAGGGGCAATGTTGGTTTATTTCACCATGAAACTTTAGTGATTGTTCATTGTTTTTTTTGGATTTTGAAATTTTTTAAATGTTTATTTTAATGCCTGAAAATTTAAAATAAGTTAAAATTTTTGGAAAAAATAAAATGCAGAAAAATGAAAATGAAATGCAGAAAACTAAAAATAAAATGCATTCAGTATGATGCTATCCTATTTCGACAAAACCGAAGATGTGAGGTTTTCATGCATGCAACCTAACCTATTGGACCTGCAAAACAAGCACAATCCGGATAAGCTAAGTGCTTGGCTCCTAGGGTTTTAAATGAGGTTTTTCAGATTTAAACATTCGCATGAAGCAACCAAGAAAACTTGCATAAACTCCATTTACAAGCCTAAAATCTGAAAAGGGGAAAAATAGACATTTAATCTTGCATGCAGAAAATGACTCCTCCTTTCTTGTCCATAAGATGCAACTTTCTGAAATTTTCTGTATTAAAAATTTGTCATTTTACAATAACAAAATTTCTGGTTTTCCCAAACCAGTCCATGGAAGAAAAATGACTCAAACAGGTCCATAATGGCCCTCTTGCCTTCAACTCTGCAACTCTGCTCGTAGCAATTTCCAACCCTCTTTCGGCCTCTTTGAATGGCGTATTTAAACTTCTGAAAAAAAATTGTTTCTCCTTCCATGATTGTTCGTTTCATTTTCCAATGGTTGTTCGTTTCACCTTCCCTGCATGCATGTGTTTTGATTTCCAAAAGACTTTTCGTTTCTATTTTGTGGCCCTTCGTTTCATTTTCTCCACATGGGCTTGCGTCCGTTTCCTTCCGTGTGTAACGACCATCTTAAATGATTTCAAATCATTAAATATTCCTTATGTAACGCTTTGTCTTATTCATTGGATTTTGTCCTTATGTCCACGTCACTATGCAGGTTCGTTACCTTGGCGAAAATGGAACATGTCGCGATATCGTGACACTTTTGCCTCCTTGCTCTCTTTTGTTGCTTTTAGCCATGAAAATGTAACATGTCGCGATATCGCGACACTTTTCTTCTTTCTCTCTTCATTTGGCCGCGAAAATGCAACATGTCGCGATATCGCGACACTTTTTCTCTTTTGTCCGTGACGATGCAACATGTCATGATATCGCGACACTTTTTCCTTTTTGGCCGTGACGATGCAACATGTCGCGATATCGCGACACTTTTTCTCTTTTGGCCATGACGATGCAACATGTCACGATATCGCGACACTTTTTCTCTTTTGGCCATGACGATGCAACATGTCGCGATATCGTGACACTTTTTCTCTTTTGGTCATGACGATGCAACATGTCACGATATCGCGACACTTTTTCTCTTTTGGCCGCGATAGTGCAACATGTCGCGATATCATGACACTTTTTCTCTTTTGGCCGTGAAAATGCAACATGTCGCGATATCGCGACACTTTTTCCTCTTTTGGTCGCGACGATGCAACATGTCACGATATCGTGACACTTTTTCCTCTTTTGGCTGCGATGGCACAACATGTCGCGATATCGCGACACTTTTTCCTCCTTTGGCCGCGACGATGCAACATGTCGCGATATCGCGACACTTTTTCTCTTTTGGCCGCGACGATGCAACATGTCGCGATATCGCGACACTTTTTTCTCCTTGTGGTGTTTTGCTTTTTCTTTGATCTTTAGCATATGGGCCACTTCGGTCTTCTTGGAACACATGCAAAAAAGGTGGGTCCCCAATTTTGGGGTACGTTGTGGAGCAACCACAATAGGTTGTTAAATTAAGAAATGTGGATATTGACTTTTGATGGAGTAAAGTCACAAATAAGGGTTGGTGTTGTTAATAACTTAACTAATATCAAAGGAAACTATCTTAGTATAACATATAGACTCGATTTCCCTTGCACAAATAATATAGCAGAATATTAAGCTTTTTTTCTTGGGTACAGAAAGGTCAAGTAAATGGGTATCAATTTCCTATCTTCAGAGATGCAGAACTTATCATACAAGTGAAATAAAAGTACTAAGCTAAACACCCAAGGTTGAGATAGTACAAACAAGTTGTACTTGATGAGATGAATAAATTTCTAACATTGAATTTGAAATATATCCCCTTAAATTAAAATGAGGTTGAAAATATTTTAGCTATTAATGCTTTAGGTGTAGACTGTGCAGAAATAGACAGAGTATATGGATAGGTTTTCCACTATCTCTATATACAAACCTTTTGTACTAGATAATGTTGTGTATCTCCAAGTTTTTGAGAATGATATAGATCTCAAACACTTCATGACCCTCTAGAATCAGTATGCAAAGCTAATATATGATGAGGAAGGTGAAGAAAAATTAAAAGATGTCATAGGAGAACCTGTGAAAGTGATACAGTTAAAAACTAATAGAATTCCTCATGGATTTGTTTCATTAGATGGTACAAAGCCATTCAGACATAAATAGAGAAAATTCAACCCAACTTTGCACCCAGTCATGTAGAAAGAGGTACAAAAGTTTTTAGATGCAAAAATTATCAAAAAAGACAAATTCTCTTCATGGATCACAAATCTAATAACTATCAAGAAAAATAATGGTGAGATCATATTGTGTATTGACTTTAGAAATTTGAATAATAATTCACTTAAATATAATTATCCACTTCCAAACATGGAGTAATTATTGCAAGTAGTTATTGGATCAGGTAAAATGTCTCTGTTAGATGATTTTTTGGGCTATAATCAGATATTGGTGAATCCATGAGATAGGTACAAGACTATTTTTACTACTCCTTGGGAACCTTTGAATACCTTAGGATACCTTTTGTATTATTGAAATCAAGTGCAACATTCAAAAATCACCATGGATTTTGCATTCAAATGTCTCAGATTTGAAATAGTTGGTGTCTACCTTGATGACATAACAATATTTTCAAAGAATCCAGAGGATCACTTTGAACACTTAGCCATAGTTTTTACCAGATGCAAATAATATGGGATATCTCTAAATCCAAAGAAACGTATTTTTTAGGCAACACAAGGAAATTTATTAGGGCATGTATTATCAAAATAAGGGATTAGTATTGATCCACATAGGACTAAAACTTTTACCAAGATCCCTCCCCTAAGTACCTAAAATGAGTCAAGTCTTTCTTTGAAAAAATTATTTTTTTTAGGATATTTGTTCCAAATTTTGCTAAGATTGCTAAACCAATGAATGGCATGATAAATAAAGATGGGGATATAAGGTTGACATATGAGAATGTCAGAGCTTTTCAAATAATTAAAGATGTCATTACTATGGCCCCGGTATTAAATTGTCCTAACTATTCTAAAAAAAATCATATATATTCCTTTACATCATAACATACTATTATTGTAGTCCTATCTCAAAAATATGATGAGAACAATGAAAGACCCATAGCTTTTATGAGTACAGGACTAAAATGAGCCCAACTAAAATATACCATGATAAAGAAAAAGGCTTATGCTTTAATAAGAACATTAGAGTATTTCAAAGGCATTCTTGGATCTAATAGATTCATAGTCGGCATTCCTAATATAGCTATAAAATATGTCCTTACTCAATCATAACCCATAGACAGTCCTGAAAGGTAGATGGTTATTGCAGTATGATGTGGAATTTAAAGCAATTCAAATCATCAGGGGTTAGGGATTGGCAAGATACATGGATAACAAAGAAGGAAATAACATGAACAACACCATCATGATATATAAAATGCATCATAATAGGAGGACTGATAATGTAGAATGCAAATGGCATGTTGACATATTGTCATATCTTCATACCTTATCTTTCTCAAAAGGTATGGTTGCAAAGAGAATGAGATCCATGAAGCAACAATCTCAAAAATATTATGTTTAAGAAGGTAAAATTTATTGAAGATATGTAAATAGAGTTCTATTGCTCTGCTTATTTGAAAATAATATTCTTGAGGTGATTAAACAATATCATGATGGATTCTATGGAGGTCATTTTGCACCTAAAGCCATTGCTAAAAAAATCATGAGATTTGGCTACTACTAGTCTTCTTTGTTAAAATATGTTCATCAATATGTGTGAGGGTGTCATAATTGTTAAGTTTTTAGAGGGAAAAAATATTTAGTAGCCATGCCTCTAAAGCCAATAATTATTGATGCTCCTTTTACACAATGGGGAATTTATCTCATTGGTGAGATGAACCCCAACTCTTCAGGAGGTCATAAATGGATTATCACAACAACTAATAATTTTATTAAATGGGTAGAAGCAGCTCCATTAAAAAATTCAACAATTGAAGTGGTTATTAATCTTAGAAGAAAATATTTTTACTAGGTTTGGGGTTCCTAAGAAGTTGGTCACTAATAATGTCACTTATTTCACCTCATTTTAAATGATTGAATTTTCTGCTAAATACAGTATTAATCTTTCCCATGCTGCAAATTATTATCCTCAAGGCAATGGTCTAGGAGAATCATCAAATAAAAATTTGATTACTAGAATCAAGAGGTCAATTGGTAAAAATAAGAGAATTTGGGACAATGAATTAAAATATGCTCTATGAGAAGACAAATTATCAATTAAAAGAAGTATAGGAAGATCCCCATACTAGTTAGTATATGTAGAAAATGCCTAATTACCTCCTCAAATAGAGAGATCTATTTTATCTCTACTATTTCAATATCATGAAAGACATGATATCTTACAAATAAGGCTGGATCAAATAACACAAATGCAAGAAGAGAGAAGAGAAGCTTTGGCCAGGATGATAGAACAAACACAAAAAACTATGCAAATTTTCAATAAGAAGGCCAGAGCTAAACCATTCTTTGAGAAATACATAATGATATACTGGGACCCTAAGAATAAAAAACATGGTGAAAAAGATAAACTAGAGTCCAAGTGCCTTTGACCTCACCAAATAGTTCAGATTTTTGGCTAGCACACTTGCAGGCTACAAAACTTGGAAGGAGACCAAATGGAAATTTCAATCAATGGCCAACATCTAAAATTGTACAAACCCTATTTTGAAGTTAGAAGAGAATGAGTTGTACTTGTATCTTCTAAAAAAAAAAATTAATGTATTTCAAGTCTTTTGTATTTTTCTCTAGGTGATTAGGTAGAGGAAGGTGTGTTTTGTTCCAATCCTTTACAAAACAAAATCTTTTTAGGTTGTTCATCTTTATGTTTTTAGGTGACTAGGTAGGATAGTGCCTCTTCTTCCATCATCTGTATTGGTTTTTTTATTAGGTGATCTGAGTAAATGTCTAACTAGATATTCTAAGGTTCTCAAGTGCTTCAAGTTTTCATCACTTGTCCCAGTTAGAGCCAATGTTAGAGCTTCAATACAACTTGAATAGTACCCCTAGTTTCAAATTTTGAAGTCATAAATTCTTAGGTCTAGGATATTTTATGGTTATATTAATTCAAGGTATTTTTACTCCTAGTTTGGTGACATTCAAATTATTGCAATGATCCTAAAAGAAGCCATTAATGTCAAAGTTTTGTTTTTTTCCATGGTCATGTCTAAGTAGTCCCTTTTAAAAAAATTTCCTTGGTTAAGAGCATGTCCTTTCTTAAAATCTCCCTTCAAGTCCCCCATGGTCCCTAAAGTTGCTTTGAAAAATCCTTAACCATCAATCTCCATCCAATTTTTCCCCTAGGTCCAACATTCATTACATGTAATTTCATAATCCTAAAGTCCTAGGTCATTTTCACATCATCATTTTTCCCCCTTTAGCATGAAATTAGTTCCTAATGGATTTCCCCTCCCCTCAAAAATATAATACATTTCATCACCTAAGTTTCATACCATAGTGGCACATAATACTAAATTCCCCTTTTTGCCCTTGTCTTTAGCTCTGAAAGATAGGTCCCTATAATATTATTTTTTACTATGGTCTAAGGTCATCACTCTCAAATAATTAAATCCTCTAAGGTTTTAATCAAAATAAAAAGAGTAAAGGACCTGAGCACTTTAATTTCACTACAGCGGGAGACTTGAGGGCTTTACTCTCAATGGAGCAAGAAAAGTGAACAAGTGGGAGAATTGAGTGCTTTGATATTATTAGAGTGAGGAACTTAGAGTGCTCTAATTCCATTGGAGCAGAGGACTTAAGCGCTAAAATTTCATTGAAGTGGAAAACCTTGACCGCTCTAACCATATTAGAGATGAAAGTTGGAGCACTTTAATTTGATTGGAGTGAGAGACTTAAGTGTTGTAGCGGGGAGCCTAAATGCTTTAATCTCATTGAAGTGATAAAATTTTATGCTAAATTCATTGGATGAAGAATATATTACCTTTTTCTTAAGGTCTAAGGGTCCAAAGCATATAAAGCTAATGTTCTCCCTTCGACCCTTAACATTAACATTGCTCCACAAGGTTTTCACCTTTATAAAAACTCTTCTTCCATAAGGTCAAAGGCTGATAATTCATGCATAAAAATTCCTCCTTGGTAGCCTAAGGGACAATGATAAGGCTAAAATTCATTTAGTTTTCCATTAAGGTCCTAAGTTATGCATAATGCCCAAATTACTCAAAGATAAATCCTATGTCACATAAGAGAAAATATAAATCCCTAAGCCCTAAGCCCACCTATTATCATTAGGTCCTTCCTACATCTCTCTCCTCCCTATGCCATTCATAATGTCCATTACTTTGGAAGACCTTAAAAAATATCCTCATAAATATTCTCTGGGTCCTTGACACATAGATATGAAATTTTCCTCTCCCACCATAACCTTATGTATTAAGGTTTAATATCTTGGCTTCCATAAGATTTATGCCTTGAAAATTTAAAAATTCCCTAAGGTTTTATTCAAAATAAAAAGATTGGAGAACCTAAGAACTTTAATATAATTGGAGTAGGAACTTCAAACACTATGATTTTATTGGAGCAAGAAAATTGAATGCTTTAATAGAGTAGACCTAAGCACTTTAATTTCATTAGAGCAGGAGACTTGGGCGTTGTAACAAAAAATTCAAGCACTCTGACCTCATTGGAGTGGGGAACTTCACCATTGTGATCTCATTTTCATGAAGCAAGTGGTGCAAACCTAAATCAAAAATTTGAGTGCTCCTCTTTCATTGGCCATGAGGCCAACAACTCACATTATAGTGCTAAAAGGAAGGTTGAAAAATAAAATCCAATGTTGTCTTCCAATTGGTTGTGAAATAGAATCCCCATGTTGAAGCGTTTGATAGAAGATCAATAGAGTAGATTCAAGTGGATGACTTAAAGCATTGCATTTTGATTAGTCAAATATCGAATGACCCTGATGATAGCATTAACTAGAAAGCACATGGCCTAGATTCACCCAAAAAATAACTATACCCTGATAAGTGACTGTAAGTTCATTTATTTGAATTTATATTACTTTCAACTAACACCCTAGTTTAGTTTATGTAAAAATAGATAGCTAAAATTTTCACCAAATGATCCAACGGAGTGAGTTTAAAAGGGAGAACCAGAGTGATGTACTTTTATAGGCACACCAAACTGGCACATACACATTAAAGCATCCAGTAGTTGGAAAATCTAGCTGAAAGAAGATGTATAATGAGGAAGTCATAGCAAAAGCACCCTTTCAAGAAAATGATAAATCAAAATGATTAGCAAACCTATTAATAAGGATACCTTACAACTTAGCAATCATCAATGAATCAGATCTAAACATACCATAGCACACTAGACAAGGATCCTTCTCACCAATAGTAGAACATAAATACTGCATCATAACCATTAGTACAATTATACAAGGAAAAGGTGGTAAAACTTGAGTGTCCAGCCAAAGAATCTGGTCAAGAAAAATTAAATTCAATGCATTGTGGGGCTTACCATAAATATTTGCATAAAGTATTCAAAATTCACTCATGGAGAGTACTCACAATTGAGCATGAGAATTACAACAAGAGCCACCCAGGCTATCAAATTCTAAAAAAGCTACGAATATTATATATATGGCACCTAAAAGCACTTCCTGCATTACCCACATGAATTTCAAAGCTTGAGTTGAAGAAATGGTAGAAGCTATGCCTTATCAATCACTAAAAGGAAAATCTATTGTAAGAGAACCCAAGGAGTTTACAGAAGAGTCGGGACCAAGTGGAGAACCTACACCCCAACAACAAGGGGAACTTGAAAATATGGCCATCTATAGCTATGAGCCCATAGAAGAGGATAACCAACACCATGCAACACTACTAAAAGGGTTATTCAAAGGGGTCCAAAGACTTCAATTTAGAGAAATCCCTCTCTGCGACAAATGGGTAAGCAATGTAGGTAATTTGATATGCCTAAGAGTTTATTACTCTTTAGACCTATTGTCATGGTTAGTAGCAGTGTATGATTCAAAAACCTAAATAGTGAGAGACCACACTAACCAAGCGACCTTTAGAATTATGCCAAAATAATCAAAAATGTCTTCTGGCTAAGTTCCTCTACCCTAATACTAGACAAATAGGTAATTTTTGTGTAAGCTAAATATATGCTCGATACTTCTTTTTACACTAGGTTGTTCAATTACAATGAATAAATACCAAGCAAATTTCCTATTCATAAGTCTACCCTTCATCCTTGGGCCAAATATTATGTAGACATGATTAACATAGTACTTAGAAGCAAATATTTAGATTGGGTCAGCCAAGAAGTTATGTTTTTGGTCATTCAATGTAATAAAATAAGGCAAATGCCAATGTACAAATGGAAAAACATTACAAGCGATAAAATAGACACAAAAATTTACAACAAGACATTAAGGAAAAGAGGGAAATGATTCCTCCCTTTTTATATTACTCTTTTCTAATCCATATGATAGTGGGACATATGGAGCCACCCTTGGTAAAGAAATTGGGAGGGATAGAAGTTGTGAACGTTCAAGATAGACTTCCCTTCATTCATGACAGATGGTCTAGTTATACTTACTTCTTTGGAATATTCCTCCCAATCATCTACAAAAGACTTTGTGGTTATCATCCTAGAAGAATTGATACTGGTGTAGCCACCTTTTTACATCAAAATAAAATAGGATATTTTTTCCTTGTAGAGTAATTCACATATATTAGATGTTTTTGGGTCAAACTCCCACCAAAACCACTACCTAAATTTTGTCCTTATCCATCGTTCTCTTAGAAATTATAAGACAACTAGCAGAAGGGATGAAAATAAGAGCAGTAATAAAAAATAAAAAAATGTCTTGATTGGACATCCCTTGCAGGTTAGGGCATTATGTATTTAGAGGCTATCTTAGCCTTCTAAGAGCTATCAAGGATATGGATTACTATGTATTTTTAGAGATCACTTGGAGGCCCTACGATCTTGTTGGCCATTATTATAATCCAATAAAGAATTTAAGCCAAATACCCCACTAATTTTAGCTATTCCCCTAGAAGACCTACAGGACCTTGTGTTAGATATTATAGACTAGGATCCCAAACAAGTAGAAGTGTTGATGGAAGTAACTGATGTGGAAGAAGAAAAAATAGAAGACCCTTCATTTGAATAATCTTACCAAAGCACTACATTGGCAATGATCAAGGACAAATATATAGTTACTTATTCCTCTACATAGGTTCAAGCCACTCCTTCTTATCTCTCTAAAGCATTGATGGCCCTAAAATAAGGGCTTGAACTCACAATAAACAAGCCTCAAGTGGTCCCCAAGAGTATATTCATAGACAAGAAGGAGCACAAAATATCCTCATTGATTCTTAAAAATATCCAAGAGGTGGGAGGATTAGCCAATTTTCTCAGAGGGCATCAAGTCAAAATTACTTCTCCCCCAAGTTCTCCAAGATGCAAGAAGCCTAGACTCAAAATTGCCCCTTCTTCAAATACTCACTGAAGTATCACCTTGATGTAAGTAGAAGAAGAAGCTACACCATTTTATATGGATGAGGAAAGGTAAATTTAGGATATATAAAAGGGAAGAAATCCTAATGTAGGATATTATACAATTGAAGAATTGAGGGAACAAAGTGTCCATGATACATATACTACCACCATTAAGATCCCTCTACCAGGCAATGTGAAAGAAGCATATATTGACTTATAAATATGGGTAATACAAACTATAGGGGACCCATTTTCTATGATGAAGTCATGAGTTGTTGCACATGCATAGCTTACTCTTGTACTAGAAAAATAAATTTGTGAGCTAAAAGCTAAAGCAACAAGAATAGATTAGTTATAGATAGAATTGGATAGCCTTAGATAATATATGTCAAATCAAGATATAGTCTCTACAACAGAGCCCCATATCATAATAAAAAACATTGATTGTTTAGATTTCCTATCTAAATACAAGTGAGAAATGAGAAATAAGATACATGATAAGTTGGGAGATTTGAGGGAAATATTTTGTAACATACACCTGATAAAAAACTCTATAGATAGTCTAGAACATATTCTAGAGCAATAATAAAAGAGGGTGAGCACCATATATCCCATATTTTATCATTTAAAAAATTCTATGATTAGATAAGTGTAGGAGAAGTAACATTGGAAGATGGTGACTCCATTTTTTATGCTGAAGAATTCATCAAAATATCAATATTTTTGAAGGATAGGCCTAGATGGTGAAAATTGGCCAAAGAAGTAGCTATAATGGAAGAAGAGATAGATAGTGTACTGATAAAGTAGGATTTTCCCTCTAGGAATGCTTATAGGTGTCTAATTTTAAAGACTTGATACTGAACAAAATTCAAGACTTCAACTATGACCTTGATAATGAATTAGACTTGGCAAGGCAAATCAGCTTCATAACATAAATAGTTGACCACCTATGAAGTTTCTCTCAAGATATTAAGGAATGGTCTGAAAGCTAAAATATAAAAATAATATAATATTTGAATATGTTAACATTTACTATGACCTTTTTTGAGGAAGCATGGGAAATCATTGATATGGCCTTAATGGACCTTGAGGAGAATATGAATAAAGAAAAAAGGATCAAAGAAAGGAAATTCAGATTTTCTACACCAATGGTCTCCCATAAAAAGGCTATGGAAGAGGGGTAGAGCTCAAAATAGAAAATATTTGAACAGGTCAACTATAATATTGTTAGGTCCACCATAAAAGAAGATAAAGGATTAGAAGGAGAAGGTGGAGATCCAAGGATATTTTAAACCTAAATAACACATAGTTGTACTTCATTTTGAAAGCCTACTGTAGCCAAGAAGATAATTACAATTGTATTATAGCACACCCAACAAATCAAGGGTAGATATGACATCACATGGAAGAATCTACTAAGAACAGTTGTAAAAGAAATAAGGCACAAAAAGCCTACAAAAGGGAAGACTACAACCAAGAAAAGGATCAAGTTTTTGCATAGAAAATTTTACCTAAAGGTATTCCCTTGTGTTCTTGTCCACCAATTGTATTTCTCCTTTGTGTCTTCTCTCTTTGTCATCCCTTAATTCTTCCCCATTGCTATGCAAGAATTTTGAGGAAGTATTTAGAAGCTAATATTATTTCCAGTGACTAAACCAGAAGAGAGGAAACCTACTATTACCATATTGGAATGGGAGGGTGATGGATTCTTGTTTAATCATTTGAATGAGAATCTGGATTTTGTATTCATTTGTTGATTCTTATGCCATTTTTAGCCATACTCTCTTGTAAAATATTGATATTAATAAAAATTCCAAATTTTTCCTTTGGCAAATTCACTGTGTTTAGTATTGTGTGTGTCTCATTTACATGTTGCATAATTTGAATGTGTAATTGATGCCTTCTTTCATTGGTTAATTAATTATATTTATTACATAATTTGAATGAATGTGATCAATCCAATATTTCTCATCCCTTTCTTTCCTTAGAAACAATTATGTTTACAAATCTTGCTATAATTGGTAAATGGACAAGGCATCGATCCACGGGTAAATGCATAATCAATATGTTTATGTGAATCTTGATCAAATAACATAAAATATTTTTATCAATTTTATTAAGAGCATGAGCTTAATA
Source organism: Wollemia nobilis (assembly GCA_028583015.1). Lineage (NCBI taxonomy): Eukaryota > Viridiplantae > Streptophyta > Pinopsida > Araucariales > Araucariaceae > Wollemia > Wollemia nobilis. The sequence continues at coordinate 2,612,088 of JAQPPZ010015005.1, read as the reverse complement.
ATCAATATTTAAGTTCACCTCAGGGGTATCCTAACCCAACCCAATATGTTTAGAGTCATTAGATAATCTATTATTGGGTTAAAGAGGCAGAGTCACCATATTCTATAATACTACTTGTGATAAAGAAGTATTTTATGGTGTGACACTTAAAACTAAAAGGACACAAAATAATTTCACAACAAGATTGTTATCCAACAAAGGGTTTTGATATTGAGTCTGATCCTTCAAAGATTTATTTTGGGGTCCTTGCTGAAAATTTGGTGCACTACTAAATATTTATCATTGATGTGGCTACAAAACAAATGTTGGTGAACAAACCAAAAATCCTCCATGTTTGATGCCTTCGAGCTCCTCCAATGGTAAACCTACAAGTACAATGTTAATAAAAAAATAGAACAATATCAAATGAAATTTGAGCAGAGTTTTTTTATATTTTTTGTGCACACATAAACATGAAAATGGAGACCTATTTGTAAAGTCTCCCATGGGTGGAGGAGAGTTGGGAAGGATGGAAGAGAGGGAGTGACAAGTGACATGGGTGCTTAAGAGGGGCATATTAGAGTTTCTCCACTTGGGGTGGATAAATATGTAACTTTTATTATTTATCCTATGATGCCCTATGACCTCTTATGACATGCTATAACACCTTATGACATGCCATGATGCAATAATACATGACATAACACATTACGATGTGCCATATTAATGCCCCTTTTATGGAGATATTCCTCACCTACTAAATTGGAATTTCTCATCAAAGTGACTAGGTGGAGGGAATCCTCACCCAAATGCATTGGATGCACGTAAAAAATGGAGAAAAGATAGGAAATAAATGTCAACTGGATTTAATGTGAATCGGAGTTAAAAATAGCAAGGTGGTCTCATTATGACCACGGTTAGGTGTAGGAAGGGCTAAAAGTGGATCAAAGGGGTTAGAAAATGGTCAAAGGGGTTAGAATAGCCAATATTAATAGTTTCTAATTTTTTCAATACATTAATTAAAATAATTGTATACATTATTAAATATTAATATTTACCATTGCAAATGTGACACTTTTAGGTGTCCACATATTCAATTGTTCCATGTGAGTAAGGCATGTAGCTAGCATTCCATGAGACCACTAGGAAAACTATAAAGAGACAACAAAGGGGGATATTTAATCCTAGGCAAAGGTAGGTGGAGGTTAGGGTAGTTACTATTATGACTACTAGAGTAGAGGTCATGGTTACTGATATAGAAACAAGGGGAGGGGGAGCAATAGGAGTTTCTATCATGGATACAAAGGTTGGTATGAGTAGGATAATGGGTTAGGATGATCCTATGGCTAAGAGGGAGGCTATGTAGATAGATCACCCAGCTACAAAGGGAGACAAACCTACTCTATGAGGATAGGAACCAGAGGTTGGCAAGACTAAGGGTAGTGATGGAAGAGGTCATCATAGAGTGAGATCAATTAAGGACAAATATGGATGCATCAAATTCTAAGGTAGAGTGGTTAAGAGGATAGATGGTATGGCTAGACCAAGAGAGGCAATAGGTATGATCAAAGGGAATGGACATCATCATAGGTGGCCAATAGGATCAGGTTATCAAGCTATTATAGGAGGAGCTATAGAGGGTAAGGGAGGATGTATAGGCATATATATGGAGGGAGATATTCTAACAAAAACTTTATTACTAGGATATCCTTATAGATCAAAGGGTTCCTCCACCTTAATTGCACCATTCCAATAGCAAGACATAGTCGCACACACAAACTATTTCATGGTCCATGAACATACTTCCATTAGGGCCACCACCATTGGGTGGAGCAGGTGAGTCTAGATTGTAGGCCCAGGGAGGGATGGGATGACATACAATTTTGAGTGTGGCATGCTTCCCATAGGGAAAAGTTTATAGGATGGTTGAGTGAGAAAAAATTTTATTGTGGCACATCAACATACTAGATTGGATGTACTCTCTTTTGATGTAATTGATATCATGTTGCTATTTATTGTGTTGAAAATATGATGAATGATTATGGTTCACTTGATTTATAATTTTTTTGTGATCATTAGATTGTTGTATGTAGGTAAGAATAGATATGGAAGAAAATAAGATGATATAATCAAGAGGGGAAGAGAAATAAATAAGAGGCTACAAAATAGGTCAAGAAAAGGAAAGAGGGAGTTAGGTGATGTCACTATGATCAGCATAGATATAATAGCCCTCCTTGGAAAAAAAATTACAGATAATGAACTATGTATTTGTGTGAATATTTTAATGGTATAGCTTCATTTCATGTTGAATGATTGCATTCTTTTGAGCATGGAATATGGTACTACTAATGAAATTGTGGGTGCAAGACCAAGTGCTCTCTTTGGTGGGACCATATGGGTGAACCACCTACAAAGAGGGATATTTAGGGAAGTGATGGTGATGACTCGCTCATCAACAACTCAGGGTAATGAAGTACCCTTCATGTAGATGCATTGCATTTGTGCTTATTAAATATTCACACCATTGTACTGGGAAGATGCTTGTGCAATAAACCTCCTTAATAGGTTGGTGGTAGCATTGGACTACATTAAATAAGAATAGCCACCTAATTCATAATTAATGTAACAACCCAAAAACTAACCAACCTGAGAGAGATTTATTTTTTATTTTTAGAACTCCACAAGGTTCACAAAGAGTATCCATAAAATATACTTAACTAGGAATAACCACATTTCGAGTCCATAATACTATAGATGTCTCTTTATTGTATAGGATAGGCCAGGCTCCCGTAGGTACTATTTTTTACCTTGAATACCTCTACGACATAAAGGATATCTCAAATGGTCACCCCACTTTTTTATAATTCTTCACGAATTAGACTTCTTGACCACAACATTGGGATTATCCTTTCTTAATCTTTAGAGAAGATGGAAATGTCATTTCCCTCTACCAGACATAATTCATTCTATGTTGGGTTATTTTTGGTGTAATGCCTTGATTTTAGTTAAATTCACCTTCACAGTGAACCACTAAACTATAATACTTATCTACCTCATCTCCATGATGGGGAACCCAAGTATTCATCACTCTATGTGATCGTCTTCTCAAGAACATAGGAAACTAGGTGTTGTCTCCCCATAACCATCTCAAGTTTGGGTTAAGAAGGGGAATTTAAATAAGGTTACAATAGGTTAACCCATTACAAAAGGAGCCCCAAAACCCTTAAGTCTAACTCTATCTCTCTCTAACAAATACAGAGTATGCTTAAAATAATAATCATCAATAAGAAACAAATACTTCTAAGTTGAATTGAAGCATGCAATTAAACCAAGGATATTCTTTTAAACCCAAGCATTGATTCAAAATAAATAAGCATTGCTTTAACATAAGAAGAGCCATGAATATTACACTATTATCATAAACATGGTACCAAGCATAATCATTCTTCAAAGGTATAAATTATACATATGAAAAATCTTTGCTTCTATTACAATGAATCCTCTTTCACTAAGAGGGATTTCCAACTTAATACTTCCACAGGATTCCATAAAACAATTGGAGAAACTACTAACATGATATAACTGAAGAAATAATTTGTCTTCTTCCTCCCTTGACCTCCATGGTAGGTAGATAGGTAGAAAGGGATCAAAACGGCTCTCTATGAAAATATGAATGCATTTCTATATGATTCCTTTTCAATAATGCAAAATATCTTTCGCAATCAAGCATAAATAAGCCCATACTTCTTTCCATCGTTTCATTACAACAAAACAATGCTCATTAAGAATACTATTTATTCAAGTATCAACATCAGTTTACATAGAATCCCATAATTCCTATTCCATAGTAAACTTCCAAAATAAACCATAAAGGAAACTCATAAATTCCTTTCAAACTAAACATAAATGAAAACCCATTAATTCCTTTCAAAACCATTAATGAACCGCCATAAATTCCCTTCAAAAATAATCCATAAAGGAAACTCATTTATTCCTTTATAAATTAGACCATTAAAGAACTACAAAAATCTTTCCAACATTGATCATTCTATTAACATAACAATAGAATAATACAATGTAATGTTTTGTTTCAATAAAGCTTAGCCTAGGGTTATAAAATAAAAGTGAATAGCAAATATGGAAAAAGCAAAACTACCATTGTGAATAGAGAGCAAAACAACCCAACCCTAATGTTTGACGGCTCAACACCTAGTGAATTCTAGGCCACACGAAAAACATAATCAATCTAAGGAACAGAGGTTAAATAGGTACGCAAAACTAGAAACCAAGCTAGGTTAAAAGGAACCCAAACACACTTAGGGAAGTATCCCAACACATGCACAAAAATAGGTGACGTAGAACATCCACAAACCCACTACGCAATGTCTATGTAGAACCACTCTCAATATCACAGATCAATCAAGCAATACCAGGCGTACATACTTAGAAAAATCAAGCAGGCTAGGGCACAACTCGTAAGGAAGATAAAATATGTTTGATGAACATTAATAGCTATGACAAGCATAGGCAGACTAGTTCAAAGATGCATTAAACAAGGAAATAAAAATGAGCAACCAATCCCTCTCAAAGCTAAACCTCCCTACACAAGACAATTGAATGAAGAGCATTAAGATGGGATAACACGTAGCTCAGGTGCACCATCTACACCAACCAATGTATACAAAACCACTCCAGCTCAACACGATAAATCCCAAACACATGCAAAAGGAATAATACAACTAATTCATCAAAGACAAACATCTACCAATTCTAGAACACCCAAAAAAACTAAATAGCAGTTAAGAAAAATTGAAGAATGATACAAGAAAAATATAGTGGTAAAATATCAATGAGGTAACCATGATTCAAGGAGAAAATACCTCTAATTTGTACATCAACCCTTTAGGCATCATCCTCTTGTTCATTTTCATCCATATCTCGATGTCATTGTCTCCCTTCTTCACCAAAACATCCTTGCTTTTATTTTCCCAAAATCCAAAAATCAAAAACAAAAAATGCCCCCAATAATGCGCCACCATCCCTACTTTAAACAAGGAAAAACTAGGTGCCATGGTGCATGGAGCACTCACAATAACATTCAAGAAATATTTTATCATGCACCAACTAAAAATTCATTAAAGGCCACTCCAACATGGTGAAAGAGAATAAACAAAACATTTATAATTAAGACTAAATGTGGTCCATATTTTTTTATCTTACAAAAATAATTTAAATATTAGAAACCAACCTTAACATGGTTTAAGGATTAACATCAAAAGTTAATATAATACTTCAAGAATATAAGGAAAGAATCAATCCATATCTAACATGCCATAAGCAAATACAAATGCACTCCCTCGATGTTCCACACCATTGTTTTATCCTTAAGTGGGTGGCCTCTTTTTTTAAGATAGACTAAGCTATCACCAACTTACTTTAAGGAGACTCATTGCAAGCAACTTCCTAGTCCAATGGTGCAAACATGAGCATAAGAAAAATGCAATGCACCTATATGAAGGGTATTCATCCATGTTACCTTGAGTTGTTGATGAACAAGTCATCGCCATCATTTCCCTTTTAATATGGTCTCTCATTTCCTTGTGGCCAATTCTCTTGTCCACCTACGAGAGTACCTAATCCTACAACCATGCAGAATCAATAGTACCATATCCTCATATATAAAATAAACAAAATAGTAAATGCATATATCCATCCAAAATAATCAAAGCTAAGCATTAAACATCATTTATCAATACATAGTCCATCTTATAAAAATCCTTCCAAGGTGGGTCATGACATACTACCCTCTTTGAACTAAACATAGTCCTTTTTGTTTCCTACAAAAATTACATTTCATCTTTATTCAAACAAATAAGAAAAATGTCTTTTCATCTCATCCACTTTTTCCAAGTGGCACTTTTCTCAGAATATTGGTCCCATTGGACCCTACATTATTCTAGAGTTTGTTTCCTCATCACTTTGGAATGAAACTCTAGAATCTTCATTGGTCTCACTTCAATGATCAATGGATCTACCACCTACAATTTTGAGACATCCCACACATGATTAGGATTAGCAATATACTTTCTAAGCAGGGATACATGGAAAGAGTCATGGATCTTTGATAGGTTGGGTGGTAAGGCAAGTCTATAGGCCACTAGAATGATCCTATCAAGGATCTCAAAAGGCCCAACATAATGGGGATCCAACTTAGAAGACTTGATGGCACTCTTCATGGGTTTAACTCTTAAGAATACTTTGTCTCCCATAGAGAATTCTCTAGGTGAATACTTTAAATTAGCGTAGCTCTTCTAACAATCGATGGCTTCCTTAAGCCTTTTCTTGATCATCCTAAGTTGCTCCTCCATCTCTCTGATCACCATCTGGTCCAATGATAACCCAATCCTCTAGATTATCCCAAGATAGAGGAGTTTTGCACCTCCTACCATACAAGGCTTCAAATGGGTCCATTTTCAAGGAAGCATGGTAACCATTATTATAAGCAAACTCTACTAGATGTAAAATATCTTCCCACTAAGACTTTTGGTCCATGCAATACATGCGAAGCATGTCTTCCAAGATTTGGTTTACCCTTTCTATTTGACCATCTATTTTTGGATGGTATGTAGAACTAATATTCAACTTCATGCCAACTACATGATGAAGAGCCTGCCAAAACTCAGATGTAAACCTAGAGTCCCTATCTAAGATGATTACTTCAAGGAAACCATGCAACCTGAATATATCTTTGGAAAATCTATTAGCCACTATTAGGGCATCATCCTTGGTGTTCCCTAGAATAAAATGAGCAACCTTGGTCAAATTATCAACCACCACAAGAATTGTGTCATGTTGGTACCTAGTCTTAGGTAATCCCACTATGAAGTCCATAGATATGACCTACCATTTTTGTATTGGTATATCATGTGGATATAATTGTCCTACTAGATGTCTATGCTCAACTTTCACTTTCTGGCATTCTAGACATCGAGCCACAAATTCAGTGATATCTTTCTTCATACCTGACTAGTAGAAGGTCTTTTTCATGTTCTCCCTCATCTTTACCCCTCCTGGGTGAGCAGAGTAAGGATATATATGTACCTCTTGCATGATCAATCTCCTTAAATCACTAGTTTTAGGGATCACCACCCTGTCCTTAAAACATAAAAGTCCATCCTTTATGCCAAAATCCTCATTCTCTTCAATATTCCTTCCCATTTTAGCCCAAATTTCACTGCAATACTGATCTTGAGCTTGCATTTTTTTAACTTGGTCCATTAAGTCCATGTGACTATGGGTCAAAGTAGTTATATACCTTCTTCTACTCAAGGCATCAATGACCTTATTTTCCTTGCCTTTGATATACTCTATACCAAAGTTATATTCTGCTAGGAACTTGATCCATCTTCTTTGTCTTGCATTGAGCATTGGTTGAGTAAAGATGTACCTCAGGCTCTGATGATCGATCCTCAACTCAAAAGGCTTCCCTAGTAGATAATACCACCAAATCTTAAGAGCATGCACAATGGTTGCTAGCTCCAAATCATGCGTAGCATAGTTTACCTCATGCTTCTTGAGTTTTCTTGACTCATATGCTATGATTGAATCATCCTAGGATAGAACCCCTCCCAAACCTTCCAAGGAAGCATCAGTACAAACTAAAAATTTCCCTTGAGGGTCTAGAATCTTAAGAACAAGTGTAGTAGTAAGCTTTTGCTTAAGCAACTCAAAAGTGGCTTCACACTTGTCTATCCATTTATATTCCTTTCCTTTTCTCTGGAGGTTAGTTATGGAGTAGGCTATTTTGGAATAATCCTTTATAAATCACCTATAATACCCAGTCAAGCCCATGAAGCTCTACACTTTAGGCACATTAGTAGGTGATGACTAGCTCAAAATGGCCTCTATCTTCTTTAGATCAATATTTATCCCCTCTTTAGATATGATATGCCCTAGATATTGCACCTCTGGAACATAGAAGTCACACTTTGATAGATTCCCATAGAGTTGGTTCCTTCTCAACAACTCAAGCATAATTCTCAAATGTCTATCATGCTCCTCCTTATTCTAGAAATATATTAGGATATCATCCAAAAATACTAAGACAAACTGATCTAGATGCTCCCTGAACACACTATTCATCAGATTCATGAATGTTGTTGGTGCATTGGTCAGCCCAAAAGGTAATATTATGAACTCATAATGCCCATACCTAGTCTTAAAAGTAGTCTTGTGAGTATCCTCCTCTTGGATTCTTAGTTGATGGTATCCTAATTTCAAATCAATATTTGAAAATATGGTGGCACCCTTAAGTTGATCAAACAAATCTTCAATCCTGGGTAAAGGGTACCTATTCTTGATAGTTGCTTTGTTCAACATTCTGTAGTCTATGCACAATCTTAGTGAACCATCCTTCTTTTTGACAAAAAGAATAGGTGCACCCCATGGTGACACACTAGGTTTAATCAACCCTTTTTCTAGCAACCCTTGAAGTTGCACTTTTAACTCCTACATCTCAATAGGATTCATCTTATAAGGAGTTCTATGAATAGGTTCTAAACCCAACTAGTAGTTCTAAACCCAACAAGTTTGATAGTGAAATCAAATTCATGCTTAGGTGGTAGCCCCGGAAGGTCTTTAGGAAAAACATCCCTAAACTCATGCAAAATTGGGTGCTCCTTAAACAATTCCTCCTTCCTATCATCCTCGATCTTGTGGTTCAACTTAATGACATAGACCATACCACCTTTCCTAATAGCTTTCTTTAGCTACATTGTTGAGATCATCTAAGGGTAAAAGATCCCTACTCACTATGGATTCTTAGTCTCTACTTATCTTTATCTGTATAGTCTAACCATCTATCTTGGAAATTAATTAGGGCTCCATGAGCCTTTAACTAGTCCATTCCCAAGATGATGTCAAAGGCATGTAGTGATGCTACATATAGGTGCCATAAGGTAGAGTCATTGGGTAGGGTGATCTTAACTATGGGAAAATATTGATCCACTGAGTAGGTCTGTCTAGACCCATACTCGACTTTCCACCCTTGTGCCAAAAATCTTGGTCTTTCTGGCATATCCCTAACTATACTAGAAGAAATGAAACTATCAGTAGCTCCACTATCTATCAAAATTTTAACTTTCTTATCAAATAATTTACCATTCAAGAGCATAGGTGTGGCTTACCCATCTAGATTCTAGTTTTTGATTATTGCATAGATTCTATGGTTGGGTTCCTCTGCATTTTTGCTTGGTCTTGATCGATTTGGACATTTTTTTGCATAGTGAGGTCCTCCACAATCGTAGCAACCACCTTTGGGACCTAGGTGTCTTTCCTATTTCTTCTCCCCTATCCGCTCTACTTGTGATGGTTCTAGCTACCTCTATGGTTGAGGAGTATTATTATCTTTCCTCTTCTAGAATTTCTTCTTAGAATTCCCTTATTTTCCATCATTTTTCCTTTCAAAATTTGGATTACCTTTTCTTTTCTTGCTCTACTCTTGTTCCCATTTCATAAAACCAACACTTTTCCTTTTCCTCAAGGCTTGTCGATCCTCTTCTAACAATTCTACATAGTTAAAGTAAGTCTTGTTCAATTGTAAGTTGGACTCAGCTTGTCGAGCTAGGTCATAAGCCTTTTGCAGAGTCTCAAGCTTATGCATGTTTACTACCGATATTATCTTAGGATCCACTCCTAAGATAAATTTATGTACCTTCATAGTCTCATCCTTCTCATAGAGTGGTACATACTTAAGCAATTTTACAAACCTCTAGTAGTAAATCTCCATCGTCTTTGTTCCTTGGAGAAGTGTGGAGAATTCCTCAAATTTCTCCACATAGTGTTGTTCTATGAGGAACCTTTTCTTAAAGGCCTTAACAAAACCTTCCCATGATAGATTTATTGCCTGAATATTTTGTCTAGTCTTAAAGGTGTTCCACCATTCCAACCTTATCTCCTACAAATGAAGAGTGGCCCAAACTATCTGGGTCATTGGGGAGTAGTTTTTCATGGAGAAATAGGTCTCCAAATCATTCAACCAAGCCTAAGCTAAATCACCCCCATCCTTTTCAATGAATTTGGAGGTCTTTACATTCTTCAAATCCTTAGCTAGTTTTGCCTCTATAAGAGCCCTAACTTCTTGCTCATTTGTAGGAGGATTTCCTTCCTATCTAACCTCAGGATTCTTATTCTGTGAACTCTAACTCACTATAGTTTCCAACATCTATTTTTTTTGGTCCATTTTCTCCCTCTATTGGTTCATTTGATCCCTTTGTTACTCTATTTGCTCTTACAAAAGTGATACAACAGTAATGAGGTTCTCCACCTCTCTACTTGGATTCCCCAAACTTTTCCTTGGGGTTCTAGCCTTGGCACTATCTTGCCTAGCCTATCTTGGTGGTATGGAATATCGTCTTCTTCCTATCCTCAAGTTTGGTGCCATGGCTTCTTGGCCACATAAAAGTCCTAGGTTAGGTTGCAATTATCCTTCACTTGCCTCCCAACTACTAGTTAGTTACATCTTCCACATGTACTAATAATAGAATACTATCATCCATTGATAATATTGATGGAAATTCTTACTCCACATAAGATGCCATCCCCCTAAAGTGGTAAGACCTCAAGGTCTTACTATAAATGTAATCGTAGGCCACTCAAAGGGGGCTCCCTCGTAATCGCTTTGCCACTATAGGGGGCTCCCTCCTTGGAATCTATGATTCTTATTCTTATTATTCATGGATGATTTGATATGGATGGCCAACCTAATATATATATCTACCCTAAAGCTACGTTGGTGAAGAGACATGATGGTTCACGTATGAAGAGACGTGATGGTTCACGTTATGAAGGGTTGTGATGGTTCACTTTATAAGTTAATAATATAATAATTAAATTATTAATAATACTAACTAATACTAACTAATAACGTTAGGATTGAGGATCCTAACATGCCACCCTCCTTAAAAAGAGCTTTGTCCTCAAAGATCAAAGTGAGAAACTTTGTCCTTTGTTTTCCAAGAAGGATTTGTGTAAGTTCTTGGACTCTTTTAATGGCATCCTTTCGTAGGCAAGGATATCGAGAAGGATGAAGCATTAGCGGGGGACTGCCAGAAATATTAGTAACTATGTGATGATGAGGGAAGGGCAATCCTTCAGGTTCTTCATACACCTTAGAATGATGCATAAAAAGAGGTGATAAAACTTCTACATTCTCTTGTTGTTCCCTGGGAGAGGCAACGGAGGAGTGTGTAGTCACTTTTTTGCCTTGTTTTTTAATAGGTTTGACCCTATGGTGATAACTCACTATTGGAGAGGAATTTGAGTGTAGTTCTTGTAAAGTGCATGTTTGGCCATAATGAGTCACTTTGGGAATGTCTTGAGATATTTCTTTCTCATTGTCCTTGTTTTCCACATATTCCTTTTCTTTTTTATCTTTTGTGGCTTCCTCATCTTTCTTACCTTCCTCATAGTTACCATATTTAGTGCTATCTTCAGGTGTATCCATCACTATGTCTACCTCTATATCATTTTCTTCTTCTATTTCCTTATCGAGGTTAGCATTATGCATCGGCTTGGGAGTGATGTAAGTGGTTGATGAATTCTCCAGAGGTGGTTTCCATAATCGATGTTGTCCGTTGATTTTGTCTTCGGCTAATTTGGCTAGTCCATAGGTTTGCATCATGGTATAGGGATTGAACCTTGTCACCTCCATTCTAATTTCTTCTTTCAATCCACTAATGAAGTTATTGATGAGAATTGATTCATCCAACCCTATGTTGTGTTTGGTTATATCCTCAAATCGATTTTGATACTCATACACGGAAGTGATTTGACGAAGTTCCTTGAGCAAATCCCACATGGTTGGGTTCCACATGGCTCTGATACCAAATGGTAAGACCTCAAGGTCTTACTATAAATGTAATCGTAGGCCACTCAAAGGGGGCTCCCTTGTAATCGCTTTGCCACTATAGGGGGCTCCCTCCTTGGAATCTATGATTCTTATTCTTATTATTCATGGATGATTTGATATGGATGGCCAACCTAATATATATATCTACCCTAAAGCTACGTTGGTGAAGAGACATGATGGTTCATGTATGAAGAGACGTGATGGTTCACGTTATGAAGGGTTGTGATGGTTCACTTTATAAGTTAATAATATAATAATTAAATGATTAATAATACTAACTAATACTAACTAATAACGTTAGGATTGAGGATCCTAACATAAAGTCTCCCATCAAGTTAGTTCATCTCTAAGTTCTTTCTAGGGAAGTTTCTAGTCCTATGACCTATAGCCCTGATACCAACTGTAACAATCCAAAAATAAACCAACCCAAGAGAGATCTATTTTTTTATAACTCAACAAGGTTCATAAAGTATCCATGGAATATAATTAACTAGGCATAACCATATTTTGATTCCATGAAACTCCAAAGTCTCTTGAGTGGACAACAAATGCCAAGCTCCCATAGGTACTAGGGTTTACCTTGCATACCTCCATGGCATAAAGGATGCCTCAAATTGTCACCCCATATTTTTGGTATTCTCCATGAATGTAGAATTCTTGACCATAACATTAGGATTATCGCTTCTCAATATCTCAAGAATGAGTAAATGCAATTTCCCTCTACTAGACATAAGTCATTCTATGTTGGGTTATTTTTGGTTAAATGCCTTGAGTTTAGTTAAGTGCACCTCCATGGTGAACCACTAAAATATAATACTTATCTACCTCATATCCACGATGGGTGACCCAATAATCTATCACCCTATGTGATCGTCTTCTCATGGACATAGGAAAAATAGGTATTACCTCCTAGTAACTACTTCAAGTTTGGGTTAAGAAGAGGAATTTAAATAATGTTATATTAGGTTAAACCATTCCAAAAGGAGCCCCAAAACCCTTAAGTCTAACTCTCTCTCTAAAAAATATAGAGTATGCATAAAATAATAATCATCAATAAGAAACAAATACTTCTAAGCTAAATTGAAGCATGTAATTAAACCATGGATATTCTTTTAAACCCAAACAATTATTCAAAATAAATAAACATTGCTTAACATAAGAAGAGCCATGGATATTACACTATTATCATAAACTATCCCACAACTAGACATGATACCCCAAGCAATGATTGGAGCATTCAAAGTGGTGACATGAAAGGTAGCCCTAAGGACAACACCAAACCTAAGTTATTAATGAAGAAGGATCCTATATATCTAATCATGGAAGATCTCCAATGTAATATGGCCCAAAAGCATGGCAAGATAGTCCCATTAAGCCAACCTACCAATAAAATTTATGGCTATAGACCCCCAAATCCTTGAATATCAATCAACATTGATGTTGACTAACTCAAGCAATTTTGAATTCCTACAAAAACATTGAGGGAAATTTTCTCTTGCATTTTCTTATAAATCCCTTTTTCTTTCTCATTGTAAGGTATTGAAAGTTAGTCATGTATGTCCTGGTATATGGTCTTGCATGGTATTTTCCTTCACCCTCTCTTGTATTACAGCCTAGCTTGGACCTTGAGTCATTCAATTTTATTAGTATTGAACCTCTTTATCTAGCATTAATCTGGTCATTATACATATGAGAAGCTATGACTATATATTTTTTTGTCCTAGTTCTTATGTATACTTATTCTCATGTTTGGAGAAATCATGTTTCTTATGCATTGTCAACTTTGATGCATGTGTTCATTCAATCCATCGTGATGTTATGATTTTGAGACCTTCAATGCATCACCTCCATAGGATAGGTTTGCTTTGCTCATTATTTCACTTTTAGTTATTTATTACTTTCCTTCTAACCATTTTCCCAGCAAAATACTTGATATATTAGGCCAACTTAGGAATATAGTGGTGCATTAGAGATCACATCCAAATAAGGAATCAGCTTTGGTAAAAAATCCCAAAAGTTGCCAAGTGGAGTTGCATCTCACTTCCTAATAGGGTTATGCATAATGGGTAATACCGAGAAAGTATATATAAAAATTTTGTGAATCTTAATGCAAATCAAGGAGAATTATATCTAAACTAGGTGGCAAATTTTTCAAAATTTTGCAAAAAAATTATCAAATTTTTACAAAATTTTAAAAATTTTCCATAAAAACTATAAAAATCTAGAAATTGGCAAAGTGGGACTAGCAAAGCATGACTGACATAGTGTGATCAGCAAAGTGTGATTGATAGAGTGTGACTGACAAAGCACAACTGATAATAATTTCATAGTTTTAGGCATCAATATATATCCAAACATAAGCATATTTTTACTCATTGGAAAGTTCTTTTCGAGCCTGATCTAATGGTGGTGTTTCTATGAAGTTTTGAGATGAATTAGTAGGTCAAAATATAGCCCAATATAGTTGTGAGGAAGTAATATAATCTTTGGGGTAGATTTTGACCCATTAAATCATCTCAAAACTTTATAAAAACACCACCATTAGATCTGGCTCAAAAAAGAGCTTTCCAACAAGTATAAATATACCTATATCTGGATATATATTGATATTTATCAACATAGGCATATTTTTACTCGTTGGAAATCTCTTTTATACTCGTTGGAAAGCTCTTTTGTCAACATAGGCATATAAACTATGAAATTATCATCAACATAGGAATATCTATTCTCATTGGAAAGCTCTTTTCGAGCCTAATTTAATGGTGGTGTTTTTATAAAGTTTTGAGATGATTTAATAGGTCAAAATTTACCCCAAATATGATATTACTTCCTCACCACCATATTTGGGGCCAATTTTGACCTATTAAATCATCTCAAAACTTCATAAAAACACCACCATTATATCAAGCTCAAAAAGATATTTCTAATGAGTACAAATATACCTATGTTTGGATATATATTGATGCCTAAAACTATGAAATTATTGTTAGTCACCCTCTACCATTCACCCTCTACTAGTCGCCCTCTGCCAGTCGCCCTCTGCCAGTCGTTTGTTGTCAATCACCAGTAGGCAATAGACATATGGTGAACGTTGTTGTCAATCGTCTACTATCAATCACCATATGTCAGTCACCAACAGGATCACTAGTTGTCTATCACCATTGATGATTTCTAGTTGTTAATTATTGGGGAGAATTAATGTTTTAAATGTATGAGTATCGCTCTTGTTTTAGCTATATATAATGGGGGTATAAGAGGTAAATTTGGTAGGATAAATAATTTTTTTTTATATTTGAAGGTGAAAGTTAGGCAGGAAATGTTTTTATGCTTCATGAAATAATTATCATAGTGGGGAAAATTGACCCTAAAAAAAATTTGGTCCCAAAAATTTTGGGCGAATGGGTCGACGTCTAGGGTCCCTATTTTCACCAATTCCCAATTTCAAAAATTCAAATATTCACCCTATTTATGAATATTCACCACTGTGAATAACCCTGCTCCCTAAACTTCCCAAATTTGTGTTCCATGCATGCAACAAGCATCAGACACACCCAGTGAATTGCATGTAGGTGGCCATGACACCCGAAGCATAAGGAATGGATCCAGTCCCCAATAGCATATCTAATCAAATAAATAATTTTGGGGTTTTGCTTGCACTAATGATTGGTAATATTAGTACCCTTGTTCATACTACATTTTTAGTACGTTTTATACCCAACATTGTGGAGAGGCTATGCATGCATGTGGTTGTGGTATATATTAAACCATCTATTGTTGTGAGGCACTTTAGGGATTTTATAGAGCTACATTATATTGAAATATGAATTGTCGATTCAATTTTTGCATGCCTATGGATTGGGATTTTCTACTTGTAAATTAGTCATGTTTTATTTACTTTGTAGAGGTAGATATTATTGTGGGATTAATTGATTCTAAGGATTTGGAGCTCATTGTAGATATTACAATATTGGATACTAGGGGAAATTGGTTGGTTCAAGATGATCCCATAGGCCATTTGTGTCCCTTGTTGACCAAGTGAAACTAATTTTGTGTGGTAATTTAGCTCATTTAAGGTTTTAGTGGAACTAACTACCTTTGGATAGTACCAATATTTGGGATTGATGCTTGCCTTACTAATTGACTTGAAGGACTTAGTGATATGGATTTAGAAATAATAATATCGATAGGTTATGGTTTATTTAGGATAGTGACCCAAATTTCTTGTCCTTCTAATTGGATTTGTGGAATTTGCATATCTCATAAGTTTACTTATAGATTGGACCCAATTTTGATTGGCTAGTGATAGTGTAGAGACTAGATAATGATATTTATTGACTAGAATCAACCTATGGATTAGAAGTAATTTGTGAATTATGACATACTTGGAAAGTAGGTACATTGGTTGGTTAGCTAGTTGATAGCATGGACTAACCAGTCAATTGTGATGCAAGGGATACCATGCAAGAAGGTCATGGGTTATTTGCATTAGGTAAGCCTTGTATCATTTGAGGTATTTTTTACAAAGAATTAGTAATCATAGCATGTATTTAAGGACTTGTGGAGGTCCAATTTTGGTTAGCTAAAACTATGGTATGCAAGGGATCCCTTCCTATTTGACCTATTTATGTGGGGAAAAAATAGAACCTAATGATGGGGATGAGATAAGAAATTCTACATTCAAATTTATTTCTAATAGAATCAGTATATGTTATTTATATTTAGACACTACACCAAAAAAAGGATTTAATTATGGTTATAAATTACCCTTAAATACCTTTAAAGGCGGTTATTCAACTATCATCTATGAGGGAATCGTAAAAAATTTGTGATATATGAGGATGGTTAATAACCACCTCAAAAAACCACCCTCTTAAGGTATAAGAGTGTGGTTTAAAACCACCCTCTTAGGGTCTAAGAGTACAGTTTAAAATCACCCTCTTAGGGCTATTAGGGTGGTTATGAACTTCCCTCTTAAGACTAAGAGGGCAGTTTTAAACCACCCTCTTAGGGTTAATACCTCTTAGGCCTAAAATGGTGGTTTAAAACTGCCTTCTTAGACACTAAGAGAGAAATTTTAAATTTCCCTCTTAGGGTCTCATCTAAAAAAACATAGATAAAGGATGCGGGAAAAGTAAAGTTGAGCTTTGGCAACTTTGGAAACAATGCCCACTCCAAAGAGCAAAACAACAATTCCAGCTCTCGTTGTTTCCTTTTCATGTGCTATAACTATGCCTATATTTGTAGTGTATAAGAGCAAAGAGCAACTTATTTTCATGTGCTATAACTATCCTTATATTTGTAGTGTATAAGAGTAAAAAGCAACTAAAAACAAATAGGGGATGTCCTATAGTAAACCACTGATTTTAAAAAAATATATGTGAAAATTTAATTTGTTCTCGTTCCTCCAATGTTGAGGATGAAAGAATGCAAAAATATTGTTATATCTACTAGCTATAAATGATTTGTGATGATAGAACTATATAACTTGTTACTTTCCAAATACATATAGTTACAGTTTTACTCTAGTAAAATATTAGAAAAATACTCTAATATTCAAAAGATACAGTTTTACTCTAAGAAAATATTAACAAAATCCTATAATATTCAAAATATAATAATCTTTAGATCATAAATCAATTCAATACATTCACCCTCTACCATTGGGAATGTGGATATGCATTCAACATGATTAAGCTTTGTTTGTTGTTAAAATACAATGGCCATCCATAGAATATCATTAACAATATTAGTTATATGTTTGAGTGTCATAATGGTTGTCTATAGTTTTTTTAATAAATTTTGGTTGCATGGTTATGCATCAAAAAATGAAGATGTGGGTAATAGATTGAGTACAAGTGATGTGTGGTCATAACATTAATATATAGTCTATGGTGCAAATGATGGAGTGATATCTTTATCAAGTAAAAGTGCATAAAGGATAGTCGAACAAACTTGTAACACTCATGATACTTTATAAACACTTACTGAATTTCATTAGTTTATTTGTCTAAATACTTTATATTCATTTTATCCATGTATATGTATCCTTTGGAGATGAGATTACTAAAACCATCCTTCTATTATAAGTCCTCTTACTTAATAAAAAATAAGTGTAGTCTAGCTTAAATAAAAGAAAGAAGATGTCCTATTCAACCAAGCAAATAAAGGAGAGGAATTTATTATAATTCCAAGGAAAATAAATAGTTTTGTCGTAAATTTATCAAACTTCAACAATAAACAATTTACTTTCTATAGTGTAAAAGAGCAAAAAGCAACTGTATTTGTGGTGTATAAGAGCAAAGAGCAACTATGCCTATAATTGTATCTATATAAAACTTCCAAATTCATGTGGTATAACTATACCTATATTTTTAGTGTATAAGCAAAGAGAAACTGAAAACCAATAGGGCATGTCCTATAGTAAACCACTAATTCCAAAAAATATATGTGAAAATTTAATTTTTTCTTGTTCCTCCAATGTTGAGGATGAAAGAATACAAAAATATTGTTATATTTTTAGACACCTAAAACACGTCATGTTTAGGAGACTACTCATATGGGCACCTTTGCAGACCATATGATTTATCTTGGACCTTTCTAGGATCCAACATTGGTTCTAACCACTCATTTAGGGTAGTCTAGTCCTATGTAGCCTTAGCCATTGATGGAATCAGTAGCTGTGATCCCAGTTGCTAATGATCAGAGCAACTAAGAGCTAGTTGTACCTATCAATAGTCGCTAAGGGCAACTTACCCCTAACCGTGCTGAGTGAGAGTGGCTAACATTGAAACCAACTCAAGATCCCTAAGCCGAGCAAAATTAGTTGCATTTAACCAACTTACAATGGTTCTTAGACGGTTTTATTTATGAAGCTTCCAAAAGCCTCTTCCTAACTGCTCCATGTCAGTCATTTCTTGATCTTGGATTTATTGAGAAGCTAAGATGAGGATTTGGGAAGTCTATTTAAAGGACTCTCAACAAGAGTTAATGATCTCAAATTCATTGCAGTGAAGCCCTGTCAAATTGGAGAGCAACTTTGTATCCATGTGAGGTATAGCTAAGTGTTTTCCAATTGTTGTATAACAAATTTCCATCCATCAATGGAACTTCCACAGGCTTTAAGAGCATGTTTGATATTCTTCATCAATTCATCGCAAATCTGAGATAATCTGCCATAAATCCATGTTCTGAGACACAAGCAACCATTAAACATCAATTTAGCAAAGAAATTGAGCATCATCAAGCTAGGATTCAAGGATCATATTATTTTTCCCATGGTCACTATTTTCAATAGTGGCCCACAGGCACATCCACTGACATTGATAGCGGCTAGCAGAGCTAGCTACTCTAAGCTTTAGTGGCTAGGGTCTGGTTTGACATTTTTTGTATTTAGTCCTTAGATTTATGATTCCTTGCATTTTATTTACTTTAACTAACATAGATTGTTTATTTTCAATACATTTGTATGGTTCATTTACATTTTTATAGGCATCTTTGCACTCCTTTACGTATTTTCATGCATCCTTTCCTTTTTTGCATATTTCATGAAAGTAGCCTCATTTCGAGAGGCTTACAATGTTATTGATCAATTTTAGTGTCTTTGTGTATAGGTGACAAGGAAATTCAAGGATAAAGCATCATCGACATCATACTTCTTGATATCAAAGAAGGAGGCATCTAATAAGCCCTCTTATAAGCAAAGTAGTGGAGAAGTGAAAATCATGAGAATGCATCTCTCCCTTTTGAGGGGCTACAACATTTGTAATAATTGTATCAAATTGAGGGATTCTCTAAGAGGGAAGTATTGTAATCAAGACTTATTGTGATTAATAAATAGCACCCCATTTTTTATCATCTTTTATCTTGCAATGGTTACATGATTTCTTAGTTTTAATTTGTTACATGCTTGCAAATAGATTAGATGCATGATTTTTACTACTTACAAGTGGAGATCACGGTCAGATCAACCCTTTTATTGGTTTTTTACTCATATTTTTCTATTTTTCTTGTTGCAAGTACAACCACTTTGAGCAATAGCAACTAGCAATACCAGCCACCATCGACTTCAATGGCTAGCATCGCAGCCACCCTGATTGTTAGCGGTCAGCAAAAAACATAGTCAAAATAGTTTGTAGCCTATTTCTTCATCATATGTGGATCCAACTATAAGTGGTCCTATATCATTTGTTTTTCTCTCTTGCTTATGTTGTGTTTTTGAAAAGTAGTAGCACTAATTAAGTAAAATAGAAAAATATTAAACAAGGTAAAATCAATTTCTTTTCTATGTTTCTGCTAGCTGTTACTGGGAACAGCAGTTGTCTCTGCTAGCCACCCCAAAAGTTAGTAGCTAGTATTTTAGTTGCTACTATGTGTAGCGACTAAGGTTGTGTGTCGCTATTTACAGTAGCAACTACTATTTAGACCTGGTTATAGGTCTATTTTCTTGGGACCTGATCAAAGGTTGATTCATATTAATTTGCATTATATATTTTTGAACATTAAACATCTTTTCCATACTATATTTTTTAAATTAAAATGCATTTTACATACATGTAGTGAAAAGAGCATTGTATGCTATTTGATGCATTTTTTTATGCAAATTTAAAATGAACCAATCACACACCACGATCCAAGTGTAAACATCAGTGGTGTTGGGCTTTCACATCCAACCCATTGATCAAGACCAATGGTGAAAGCCATTACCACTGAGTTGACTTGTTGACATTGAGATTTTCACAATCATCCATGGCCAAGGTCAATTCAAGAACTATCCTATCCATAGAAAATAACATGTACTCTTATTTGAAAGGTATATCACTACCTACGGTGTGTTGGGTGATAATCGATAGTGCCTATGCTCCTAGATTGAATATGGGTTTCATCTCCATATCTCGATGTGTAGATAGCATGTATGTCATTACTAGGTTTGTCACTACGAGTATATAGGTGAAATATTTAAATAATATAAGAATTACATCAACTATTGCAAACACGATAAGAGTTCAAATTGTATTCACAATAAATCAAAACACACAAAACAAGTTTTAGGAACACAAATAAAACTTAAAAGAGATAAACACCCTGTTTACTTTATTTGTATCCTAAAATTTACACAAGAGATAAATTCACAAGGTTATGGTCACTACACGGGGCCATCCTCTGTCTAGGACAAAGGTGACACCCAATGCACCAGAGGGCCCAAACTACCCTAGAGGCAGCACACCTACCCATAACATACCTGAATGAACTTTGGGTAGTCTCAGAGGAGATAACACCACTCATAGTGGATCTCACCAAGAAACCCCACCTAGGAGAACTAACATTAGATCTACTCATGATCCAGATGAGAACATTTCCAGACCTACTTCATATCATCACATTGAGAGATCAAATCCACCCAATTAGAGATGAGGTAAAGGGATTGTAACCATTCATATTTCCCTTGTAATGCTAAATCCTTCCAAACACATAGTTTTTCAATTATCCTACCACAGTATTGGCATAAGAGGTACACCTCTTGCCCAACCTTGGAAGTCTCATCACCTTGACTTCTTAGATCAGGATGCTAGAAGATCACAATATAGCACATTTTAGAATGTAAGCATATATCATGATCATACTCCTCGATGATCCATTGGGTCCACTAAGGAATTCATCATGGAAGAGGGAATCAAAACTCAGTTGCATCCTATTCGCACCCGAGGTGAGTGTTTTAGGTAAACACACGATACCCCTAAAACATCCTTACATGAGGATCATACCCCTAGGGAAGAGCTTTATATCAATGCAATCTCGATTAATCGAGGAAAATGAGTTGTCAACCTTGTTGCATAATTTAAGGTAAACAAAACCCCTCGCATAGAGTTGCAAAGCCATAGACCCTAAACATCAAATTGATCATATCGATCACATATGTCTAACACACTTCAAAGAGAACAAATGCTCCAAGATCAATTGGAGGATTTGTGTGTGGAGCATGAGCACTTAGAGAAGCTAGAACGAGAAGATGCAAAATGACAAAGGTTGCTTCGCCAATGTTTTTACGAACACTACCAATAAGAACAATGCATCCTTGATAAAAAGGAGTGCAAAGAGTGATCAAATAGATTGGATCAAACTGATCTACCTCCAAATAGTGAGTATAGGCAATGGCCTAATGAGAGGCATGCTATGTCACACCCTGAGCTTCACACTAGATAAGTAGAGCATCGCACTCATTATACTTCATAACATGCATCCAAGCAACAATAGTACCAAGCGTAAAATTATCTTGAGCATGATCAGTACCAAGAGTCAAAGCGAGATGATCAAGATCAGCAGTATCCTAAACCATACTTAGTAGACATTGCTAATGAGTACAATCAACCACCTCGATCTCATAAAAACTTACCCTCGCTTGCACCCCAAAGATCCCTTCATGAGTAAGAGATCATCTCTTCTCAAACTCACAAAGTGCTTACTGAGAGAGTCAAATCTCTTGAGAAAAAATATGTGGCTTGTCAAAATCCCACTTTAAGCAAGATTCACAATAAACCCTTATGTCCATCAATACCAAGCCCTGCTTATCCTAAAAATTTTGAAATGCCTAGATTGGATAAGTTTAAGGGTGATGAAGATACACAAGAGCACATAACAAGCTTTATGAATTTATATTTTCAACTATAGCATGATGATGCATTGTTATTAAGAACTTTTATGATTATCCTCTTGGACGTAGCCATTGAATGATATAACCAATTACCAAGGCACATCATCACCAACTTCAAACAATTGGCAAATGCTTTTCTTGAATGCTTCTCATTTGGCATCAAGAATAAAACTAATTTGTCTAACCTAGCTAATCTATTATAGTATGATGATGAGCCAGTCACATATTATGGGAACAGATGGAGAAAACTAATGGTAAAACTATTGTTCTCCATTCCCACTATAGAACCTACCTAGATGTTTACAAAAAGTTGTGCAAAACATATATCTCTATTGCCCCAACTACAGCAATATATGACATTCAATGAGGCTTTGGCACAAGCTAATGTAACTAAATATATCAAATTACAAGAAGGAAACCTAAATATTTGAACCAAGAAAGAGTGGAATAACGAGAACATGTGAAATCAATAGTATCAGGGCAAACCTGCACCTATCAACCAAGTTGTGTTAAATATTCCTAAAGGGAAAATTAGCCAATAGCCATAGAACTATTAGGCTCAACCTCCCCCTGTGCACTAAAACCAATGAAACAGGAATCAAGATAAGGATAAACAACATTGCCTGCCTCACAACTACATGAAATTGCCTAAACCTTTGGTGTCTTTGTTCAATCATCTATGTGAGGCCAAGGTTCTAACTTTGCTTGAGATCCATACCCTGGATCCTATTCACTCCAAAAATAAGGGGTACAGGGAATATTTGTACTATATATATCATCGGTAAAATTACCATGATATCCAGGATTGCATTGCATTCAATAATGTGGTGCAGACTACGTTGGATAAAAATGAATTACAAATAGATAGTCCCTTAGCTATCGATAATTAAAAAATCAACATATTAAAAGACCCTCTACCTAAGCATGAGGGAAACAATGATAAATTTGATCACATCAATGAGGTACACATAGTCCTGCCTAATAAGGGCTTTATCGGTATGATCAATGCTATAGCAAGAAGTAAGAGATGCCATGATCAGTCCAACGTACCTAAAAATTCAACTAAAGTTGATCGTGCATCATAGTTCATACCAACATTGAATTCAGATCACTTACACAAGGATCCTCTGATTACCTTTCACAGGTAAGAGATCAAGCCAATTTCTAGATATGGACCTGATACGCATCTACACATCATAGCGAACATCAATTAGATTCCATACAAACAAGTCTTGATTGACACTGGGTCATCTATCAACATCATCATGGATGTAGCTTTGAAATATTTAAATTTGCCACCTTCACATATTAAGGACTCAACATTCACATTGAGAGCCTTCAATGATGCCACCTCGCTGATGATCGGCACAATAATCCTACCTATTCATATGGGGATAAATACCTTACCTATATTGTGTCATATCTTGGGGGGTGAAAGGTAATATAACATACAATTAGGTAAACCGTGGATGAGGGACATGGAATGTGTGCCTTCCATAGTGCATCATAGCCTAAAATTCATACATCAAGGACAATTATATATGGTCCCCAATGATCTTGAACCTTTCAAATACTACAATAATATTGATGAACCACACTGGTGACATGCAACCCTCAAAATTTTCACTTGGATGAAATTGAAAAACTTTCGAATAAATCTTGCATCAAGCCATCGTTGCCTCCTCCCATCAACAAAACTCATGGTATCACCTTACCTGATGAGGAGAAGAAAAAATCAATTAACATAACTGATACAAAATCCTCTTGGCCAATTTATGATCCACCCACATATGGTCCAAAAGAAAAAATATCTTCTCAAGAGTTCGTGGGGATGGTTAACATCAAGATAGAAAACCCAATGACTCTAAAGAAGTTAAAACAATATATGATGTCATCATATGTTGCTACTACATCAAAGGGGCCAAAACCATTGAAATTAGTCACCTCTAACTCATTACTCATGGTGCTTTATAAATATCAATAATAAGTTCCTCCCTAAGTCAAAATAGGGGTACTCAGGTTTACACAGTTCAACACTACAAAGTAAAACAAAGATATGAACTGAGTAATAAACCAGAGTATGTGGATACCACTATCAAAGTGGATTATAAATAAGCATCCACATCAGTTCAAATGAATTAGATTGGTGATCTACATTTACCTAAGGGTTTTGTAGCACCTACTTTATCACCTCCTTTAGTCAATGATGGTATTCCAAACTCGTATCTAGCAATACACCTGAGAGCCTTATCAGTCTTGGAAAGTATACAAGATTGCCTAACTAATATAGAGGCACAAATGAAGCAACAAAATTATGCATTCTAATATATCATGATATATCTTGATGGCTAGAAGCTATAAAAGCAAAACGTATTTGAGGCTGAACCACCTCCTTTATAACCATAGGAAAAGCCTCAACAAGAGCGAGCACCAATTCAGCCTCGCTAGCAACCTAGAATGTATCCACCATTACTCGAGCATGCAACATTGGTTTTTAATCGATTATATACCACAAATGCCATCTCCTTGCCTAAGATTTGACCTTTATATCTAAATCATCCAAAACCCCAAGGATATGAGGAGGAATACTATTTTTTTATACCATAGAAAAAATGGACATGACGTTCATGCATGTTACAATTTTAGAGCCACGCTATACAACATGCTCGAAAATAGGTAGCTTTGGTTTGTTAACCAATAAATAATTATAGTTAGTAATCCATTCCTTGTGTCAAAAAAGTAAGAAGATCCTCCTAAGAAAGAAACATACTTGTGGCTTAACCCCTTCACCAATCTAAGCCAGAGTGTGCTACACGTTCAAAACACCAGCAACATATTTAGACTCCATTAAATGAGCCTATGTTAGTTATTTTTTAGAATCTGAAATATGCTAAGCTCATCACCCTACTTGACATAAATCCTCTAGATCCAAAAAGAGCTTAACCTAAAGGTTATAGAGAGAACCATTTCTATCTCTATCATCAAATAAAGGGCCATGACATTTACAACTATTATAGGTTTAAAAATGGGGTTTAGGACCTCATTTATAGTGGGGATTTGCCCATAGACGATCCATCCATAATGCCTCAACCTACCATAATGCAATCCATGTCATACCAGTTGAAACCCCAAGGTCAACCACATCCTCGTAGGCCTAACAACCTAGCTCAGTGAGTAGTCACATTTGAGATGACTACTGTGACCTTATTTCAAAATTTATATAAGGCAAATACATTTTTATTATCAGAGGTTAAGCCAAGAGCACCCAAACCTGATTCACCTGATGAAAGCCTTTATTATGTCTTTCACTGTATACATGGTCATGATATACGTGACTACCATTCATTCAATAAAGTGGTTGAGGGCTTGCTAGAATGGGATGAGCTTTGCACAGACGGTTCACTCATTTTACCATCATACCACTGGAACATCATAGAAGTTCATGCCTCAATAGGGAGAGTTTATTTTTGTCACTCTTCCTAAGCAAGTTGATTACATTGTGGTGAACGACATACACAATTTGGGTCCTCAAGGTAGTGCATCTTCCCCACCATCTACTTCATGATCAAAGAAGCAAAGTGAGACATCCAAAGGTATCACACCTTCCTCACTTTCATTGAGTGGCACACACACTAGGGGTATCTATGGTAGCATACCTTCTCCCTTAAAAACATTAAAATTCAAAAACAGTTGAAAAGTCAAAAACTCAAAAAACAATTTAAAAACATCAAAAACACAAAAATATTTGCATTTTATATTTTGCACATGCATTCATTTAATTGCATTGCATTAGGTATTTTCATCCATTGCAATTGTATTAGGATAGGTTGTGTTTACAATCTTACAAACAACACCATGTTTGTATTCTAATCATGCATCCATAAATCATCATCATCCATCATCCCCTGTGAGTAATTGTGTTTTTCAACACAACCCCATCAATTTTTATAAGGAATATAATAGGATTTTACATTCATTCAACCATACCTAGTTTTATTTTTAGATTTTGTAGAAAGCTCTTTTGACTTTCAGGAGATAAGGTCTAGTTTTTATAGTACCTTGCATATATCAAAATCCTATCACAATGTAAACATTAATAATCCTAGTTTGAACAAGGAAAATATGAACACTATAAAGTGGTCCTGATCACCTTAAGTGAAAGGTTTTTACTTGCTCATCTTGTGATGTGCATGGTCTAGAATGTTGATCATTGACAAAATGACAAGCTCCCCCCTATCCAATAAATCCCTTGCTTACATACAAAATAAGAAAATTCCCAAATCAAAGCAAAGAAAAATAAATAGTTATTTTCATCACTAATTTAATCCCTTACTTTAAAATAAAATAAAATATAAAATAAATAGTGATTTTCATCACTAAACATGGTAAAGTATCCCAAAAAATGAAAAGAAAAGAAGGGGGTGAAGAGATTGAATCCCTGGAATGGTCAGTATTCGAAAACCATTGAGTGATCCCCATTACATCAATGGGATGAATTAATCCCACCTAGCAATGGGGTAGTTCTAAGCAATTTATAGATGAGCTAGCTTTAGGTGGCTTGTATTACCTAGTAGTCTAATCCAACTACATCCAAATTTAGGATCATGATGAACATAGGGTGATCCTCATTATAGCAATGGGCTGAATGAATCTCGTATGGAAATGAGGTAGTCTTATGTTTCATCTAATATATTCATTTGCACACACAGGGATAATGAATATCTTGGTCTTCATAACAAAAGCTTTTATTTTTCAGGAGTCTTGTATAGTCATTATACAAATTTTTATTAATTAACTAGGGTATTTGAGTCTCATGGAAAACCTCAAAAATCCCTTATAGAAACAAATCATCTCATCAATAAATCACTATTTTCCTTACAAGGTTTTGTTTATTAAGGGATGTTCATGAAATAGGATAGATACCAATTGGATATCAGCAATGATATTTAGATGGCCACTGACTATTTTGTGCATATCTTTTAATTTACAAAATCTTATAGGGAAAACCCATACATCTCACATCATCTCATTTCACATTTGGATACTTAAAATAATTAATTCTTATGATAAGAGTTATTATTTTCATTCATGATTTCCATACAATTTGTGGTGTCATCCAGTAGTTTGTTAAACATGTATTAGATTCATTTCTTATGTTTTAATTGATTAAATCATACAGGTTCATTTGCATTAGATTACCCTCATGTACTTAATGCATTACATTACATATCATCTATCATATCCATCACATAGATAAAATGCATAAATAACTGAAACAAATTAAACATGCATTTAACATTCACCATTGCATCCATATATGTATACATAATAGTGCATCTAAAATCTAGATCACAACATTTACTCATACATCTAAAATCTAGATCACAACATTTACTCATACATCTATCATCTAGCTAGTGCATGTCATCAGTACATCGCCTCCATATAGCATAATCAAAACATCATATAAGCATTGCATCCACAATTGCATCACATGAACAATAAAAACAACAACATAATACACATAATAAAAAATAATAGTATCATATATGTGTGTGTGTGTGTGTGTGTGTGTGTGTGTGTGTGTTCAAAAGGTACATAGAGATACAAAAATATTTACAAACTATAATAGTGTAGGTCCTCAGACCTTACACTCAAAAATGATACAAGTCACCATGACATATCATACAGGTCCTGCACCCCCTAGGTCACCTCCACCCTCAGCTCCATCTTTGCAAATCTATCTAGAGATAGTACTTGTTGATATCTTAGATTGGGCACTTGTACTGTGACCAGACTGCACTGATGACTACCCAAACTTACTTTACCTACTTTGTTGAGACCCGCCTACTATAGACCTAGTTGGTAGAGTACCACCGCATAGCCTAATCTCACCCTCCAAAGAAATGATGTATACTGAGTCTACTATGTACTACATAATAGCATCCACTATAATACCTCGTAGCTGCATAATCTTTGCATCTATGTCTAAGCTTGCTCGTCCCTAAGAGACTGGAGTTGCTAGAGTAATTGGAGCAATAGAGGTAGCCCCTAGATGTATCTTGAGAGCATATCTCTTAGCAATGCTAGAATCTAACTATACCTATATAATATCCCTTTATGCAGTGACGTGATCTATTATGGTCTATGTCGAGTCCACCTGAGCCTGTAGAGTGGTCCTCTCCTTTGTAAATCCTCACCATTGTACCCTGCCTATAGCAAGAGATGTATCTTGCTCCATAATCCATCATTGGGCCATATTCAATTATGCTTGTAAGTTATGAACCTGCACTCATAGCTGGGATACCTCATCATCTGGGGCATCCTCATCCCCCTTCTCATCATGAGGCTCCCCAACCTGCTCTACAGGGCCACAACTACATCACATGAACAATAAAAACAACAACATAATACACAATAAAAATAAGAGTAATATATATATATATATATATATATATATATATATATATATATATATATATATATATATATATATAAATGTGTGTGTGTGTAAGGTACATAGAGATACAAAAATATTTGCAAACTATAATAGTTTAGGTCCTCATACCTTACACTCAAAAATGATACAAGTCACCATGACATATCATATAGGGCCTGCACCCCCTAGGTCACCTCCACCCTCAGCTCCATATTTGCAAGTCTATCTAGAGCTAGTACTTTTTGATCTCTCAGATTGGGCACCTGGCCTATGACTGGACCACACTGATGACTACCCAAAATTACTTTACCTACTTCATTGAGACCCGCCTACTATAGACCTAGCTAGTAGAGTACCACCGTATAGCCTAATCTCACCCTCTAAAGTAATGATGTATACTGAGTCTACCATGTACTACATAGTAGGATCCACTATAATACCTTATAGCTAGATAATATTTGCATCTATGTCTAAGCTTGCTCATCCCTAAGATACTGGAGTTGCTGGAGTAATTGGAGCAATAGAGGCAGCCCCTAGATGTATCTTGAGAGCATCTCTCTTAGCAGTGTTGGAATCTAACTGTACCTATATAATATCCCTCTATGTAGTGACCTGATATATTATGGTATATGTCGAGTCCACCTGAGCTTGTAGAGTGGTCCTATCCTTTTTAAACCCTCACCATTGTACCTTGCCTATAGCGAGAGATGTATCTTGCTCCATAATCCATCGTTGGGCCATCTTCAATTTTGCTTGTAAGTTATGAACCTGCACTCATAGCTGGGAGACCTCATCATCTGGGGCATCCTCATTTCGCTTCTCCTCATCATGAGGCTCCCCCACATGCTCTATAGCCTATCCCCATACGTCATCCATTCTATTATGTACTCATCATCCATCATCTCCACCTACCTCTACTGCTACCTCATACCTAGCTCAACCCAAGTTATCGCCAACCTACCATAACTACGTATTCCACCAGGTGTCATACTCTGTTGTGGTACCAGGGTTTGCCACACCTATATCATCTATCATAGGATCTACCTCCTCAAATAAGGCTATCACTTGTGATGCAGGAAGCTATATCTCCACCTATAGGCGATGATAGAGGACTGTCTCCTTAGGCACATCCTATCGAATGCCAAACTACCTAGTCACCCTAGAGAAGTGGAAGAACTTCCTAACCCTCCCATGGTGCCCAATGAGCCATCTCTTGTGCCTCACCCGAGCCAAGTACCTATCTACCTCCTCCCATGCAAGGCAATCTAGATAAGGTATCCATATAACCTACCCTACCTGTAGCCCTATCAATGACCTCATTTAATGATCTAGGATCTCAGCATGATATTAGCTCTATTATGTCTCTACCTCTCATGCCCATCATGTAGTATAACACTGGGTAATTGCTACTACTATTATGATCCCCAAGGGAAATCTAATAGGTCTATCTATTTGAATGTGTTCCCACCCCAAATATAAAGTAGTAGGTTGCATCTAATGTCTACTTTTCCCTATCGATTAATTCAATATAGCTTATCATAGAGATGAGCCAATAGTGCACTCCCCATGCCATGATCAATGACTGCTCTATGGTGCTCTCTAGGAGGTCCTATAGCATATATAGGAGGTTTCATGGGAACATGGTACTTGAAGTATCTGGTAGTAGCACATTATAGATAATATGCATGAGTACTACCTGGAAATGAGATAAAACATTCATCCTATACTAGCGCTCAATAGGTACCCCACCATACTCAATGTCTAGCAATGCCATCGTTGCCCTATCTTAGAACACCTGACTGAAAACTGTATCGCTCATTGTAATCGATGAAGAAGTGATGGTCCGACCATCGATCAGGATCCTAAAGATATGGTATATTTCCTCCAACATCACCATCATCTCACCAATAGAGAGATGGAAAGTATTAGTCCTAGAATCCCATTGATGGGCTAGGGATGTCAGGTAAGCCTGGTACGACATAATTATTGGTAATCAAATTATGTAACTAGGCCAACTACCCAAAATCAATCCTAGTCCATGTCATCTAATTGGGGTAGTAGCTCAATCAGTAGCTCAGGATCTCGTACCCGTGTTGTCAAGGTCTAATGTGCATCCAAAGAGCATAATCAATCTCTCAATTCAAAACAAATAATCAACCTCAAAAAAAAATTCAAAAATCAATCAAAAATTTAAAAAAAAAATCTAATGTCTCCTAGTCACCCACGTCGATAGCAGTCACCATGACCTTCATCAACATCATCGGTGACTAACCACCAATGATCATTTTTTGATCACTGGGGTTTGAACCCAACCATCTACAATGATATTCACCCCCATTTGGTAGATTGGGAGCCACCATAACTAAAAATGGCTACAGGAATGACCCCACGTAAGGTTATTTCATACCCCAAAAAGCACCAAAATTAAATCCCACCCACCTAAGCTAACCTAATTCTAAACCTAACTATAGGGTGAGGTTAATTTCCTATATTTTAATGAGGTTCATTTTGCCCATTAATTAGTGAGGTTCATTTTTAAATGCCCAAATTTACTAGAATGAAATGGAGAGTCTACCTTAGGAACTCCAGCTCTGCCACTCGTAGATGCTTCTGGCCCATGGGCCATGGTGGTTTTAGGTATTTTATAGCAACATCCCGTATCAGGTTTTAGCCTCTCTTAGAAATCTCACTTTCTCCACTACCAGCTAGAAATAATGAACTAAAAATTGCTAAAATTCCTATATATATGGCATTTCTAGAAGTTTCTTATGTCGATAGCGAGTGCTAATCATGGCAACCACGACCACTGATGTCAACATCAGCTATGGTATTTGTAAATCCTAGCCACGAATTTTGATAGTGGCTAGAATACAATAATAAATGCTCTCAAATTCTCATCGTGAAGAGCTTCAAAATAGAATTTTAAGCATAGCTACCAATCCAAAAAATTCAAAAATTATCAAAATAACAAAAAAATCAAATAATAACAAAATTTCAAGTATGTCCCTTATCTAGTTATTTACCCTATACACTTGGCGGTTGCAATGACTTGTGCTCCATGCAATCCGAAAATATGAGTAAATTACCATAAGGCTATTTGAATCTAAATATTCATTGATGAATCAAACTATCTTCACTTCAATCCCTAAGAAGGCCATGTCGACCAAAATGCTCCATGAGAATGAGGTATTCATTTACTTTCCTCTATGAAAATTTAGATAATCATCAAACATAGTGATTCATCACATACTAAATTTAATTGCTAACATCCGAATTCTCTAATAATGCCATTGCATCTAGACTACTCGACGGGATAGATATGTATAATTACTACTAATGGTTGAAATCATAGTTGTAATAGGACCTACCTTACAACAACTTTAATCATTTTTAACTGTCCAAATCAATAATTTTGGTCAAGCGACTCATTGATTTCATCACTTGTCATTTTTCTCATCGATTCATTGCTTGAAGGGGTAGTCATACTAACAATATTCATAATCAAAATCAACAATGGAACACTTCATCGTGTGAATCATGTTCATCTTACAAATCATTTCTAACAGCTATTACAAGCTTACCCATTTTTTTTGGAGAAAAAGCAAATATAATGAGCTAAGTCTTTGTTGTTCCATCTATCGGTCCTAGCCAATTATACTTGGATGTGCCAAAGCACAAATCAAGGCTTCCATGCCATTGGAAGCAATTATTCTAAGATGCACATCCTCTCTAGTATTGGGGCATATAACATTAACCAGATCAATGAATATCAATCAACCTATAATATAGCTTTAGGTTATCTATTTTTTCTCAACGTCATGTTTTCCCATAATGCATCCCAAAAGGGGCATCTGTAGATACCTAAAATATGTCATGTTTAGGAGACTACTCATATGGGCACCTTTGTAGACCATATGATTGATCTTGGACCTTTCCAAGATTCAAAAGTGGTTCTAACCACTCATTTAGTGTAATCTAGTCCTATGCAACCCTAGTCATTGATGGTATTAGCAGTTGTGATCCTAGATACTAATGATCAGAGCAGCTAAGATCTAGCCATGCCTGTCGATAGCAATTAAGGGCAACTTAGCCCTAACCACATTGAGTGAGAGCAGTTAGCCCTAAAACCAACTCGAGCTCCTTGAGCCAAGCAAAATTTGTTGTATTTAACAAAATTGCAATGGTTCTTGGATAGTTTTGTTTACGAAGCTTTCAAAATCCTCTTTCTAACTACTCCATGCCAGCCGATTCTTGATCTTGCTTTCTTGAGAAGCCAAGGTGAGGATTCGGGAAGTCTATTTAAAGGCCTCCCAACAAGAGTTAATGATCTCAAATTAATTGTAGCAAAGCCCTATCATATTGGAGAGCAACTTGTATCCCTATATGGTATAGCTAAGTGTATTCCAATTGTATTATGACAAATTTCCATCCATCAAAGGATCTTCCAAAGACTTAAGGAGTAAGTTTGATATTCTTCATCAATTCATCGCAAATCTAAGATAATCCACCACAAATTCGTGTTCTGAGACACAAGCAACCATTGAACATCAATTCAATAGATAAATTAAGCATCATCAAGTCAGGGTTCAAGGAGCAGATTATTTTCTCTACGAACATTGTTTTCAATAGTGGCCCACAGGCACAGTCACCAACGTTGATAGCGGCTAGCAGAGCCAACTGCTCTAAGCTTCAGTGACTAGGGTCTAGTTTGATATTTTCTGCATTTAGTCCTTAGATTTTTTATTCCTTGCATTTAATTTGCTTTATCTAACATAGATTAGCTATTTTCAATATATTTGTATGGTTCATTTATAGTTTTGTATGCATCTTTGCACTCCTTTACATATTTTCATGCATCCTTTCCTTATTTGCATATTTCATGAAACTAGCCTCATTTTGAGAGGCTTACAATGCTATTGATCAATTTTAGTGTCTTTGTGTGCAGGTGATAGGGAAATTCAAGGACAAAGCATCATTGAGATCATACTTCTTGATATCAAAGAAGGAGGTAGCTAATAAGCCCTTTTATAAGCAAAGTAGTGGAGGAGTGAAAATCATTGGAATGCATCTCTCACTTTTGAGGAGCCACAACATTTGTAATAATTGTATCAAATTGAGGGATTATCTAAGAGGGAAATATTCTAATCAAGAATTATTGTGATTAATAAAGAGTACCCCATTTTTTATCATCTTTTATCTTGCAATGGTTACATGATTTCTTATTTTCAATTTGTTACATGCTTGCAAATAGATTAGATGCATGATTTTTACTATTTACAATATCTACTAGCTAGAAATAATTCGTGATGATAGAACTGTATAACTTGTTACTTTCCAAATACATATAGTTACAATTTTACTCTAATAAAATATTAACAAAATACTCTAATATTCAAAAGATACAATTTTACTCTAAGAAAATATTAACAAAATCTTGTAATATTCAAAATATAATAATCTCTGGATCATAAATCAATTCAATACATGTAAATATATCAAACTTCAACAATGAACAATTTACTTTCTGTAGTGTATAAGAGCAAAGAGCAATTGTATCTATGGTGTATAAGAGCAAAGAGCAACTATGCCTATAATTGTATCTGTATCAAACTTCAAAATTCATGTGCTATAACTATGCCTATATCTGTAGTGTATAAGAGCAAAGAGCAATTGAAAACCAATAGGGGATGTCCCATAGTAAACCACTAATTTCAAAAATATATATGTGAAAATTTAATCTGTTCTCGTTCCTCCAATGTTGAGGATGAAAGAATACAAAAATATTGTTATATCTACTAGCTAGAAATGATTCGTGATGATAGAACTGTATAACTTGTTACTTTCCAAATACATATAGTTACAGTTTTACTCTAATAAAATATTAACAAAATACTCTAATATTCAAAAGATACAGTTTTACTCTAAGAAAATATTAACAAAATCCTGTAATATTCAAAAGATAATAATCTCCGGATCATAAATCAATTCAATACATGTAAATATATCAAACTTCAACAATGAACAATTTACTTTCCAAATACATATAGTTATAGTTTTACTCTAAAAACATATTTGCAAAATACTGTAATATTCACATGATAATAATCTCTGATCATAAATCAATTTAATACATGCAAATATATCAAATTCCAACAATGAACAATAAACATATTGAAAAACTTTATTGAAATTGCTAAAGCAATGCATAAAAGCAAAGTATTTTCTAATAACAATTTTTGTGTTCATAAATCACATCTTAATTTCATATCATATTAGAAACAATTGAAGTTACTTTTCAAATGTGCTCATTTTTTGTAGTGTCACAATATTTATCAGTTTAATAGGTGATATTCAGATTGGATGGCGACTTCTCTTAATACTCAATAATATAGTTACAATACACCTTGCCTCTGAACTACCAATTTTTCACTCAAACATTGTGTTAACCAAATTATCAAATCACCATCTTAAGTTGGTTGAAATTGTGCAAGAAATAAATAGAAATATGATATAATCATAAACAAAAACAAAGACAAAAATCAAGACCTTTCCAGTTATTTGGTCTATTGTCAAAACCTAAAATTCTAATCATTCCTTGCATTATCAAAAAATTTATGAAAATAAAAATATCCATTCAATGGTCATATTAATCAAATGAAATATATTGATGACTTATGTTGCTATAGGTGAAACATAAGGAACTAATGGTACAGGTATTGCAACAATATTCAATCATGTCAATTCCTGCTTGATCTTGGATTATTTTGGTAAACCATAGATCTCAGCACCAAGGCAAGTGATGTTGCTTCAACTTTAAACTAGATAAGTTGTAGTTACATGCTAATGTTCCTTTTTGGACCTGGCCTTGGCTACTTTTGGTGGCTTCAAAACAAATGGTACTAGTGTCCCTACATAGTGGACACTACTATATGAAGCCAATGTCTCATGTAGGCTCAATACCTTGCACACATTGGATAGAGTGAGTTAGAAGTATGGCTGAAAAGAAGTTGCAAACTTTATTGTTAAAGAATAAGACTATGACTCTATCAACCTAGCAACATCTGAGGAACATAAAACTTGGCAGAATTTGACAGTCTTATTCCCAAATAGGGTTAAGTACACAAACTATAATCTTTTCCATATAAATTTCTAAAACTGAACACTATTGAATCAAGTTAAAGAATATTTATAAAAAAACTACTTATTCACAAAAGCCCTTCCATTTAGTTAAAAATAGGGCCACATAAATGCATATCCTTTTCCATTTTTCTCGAGACCATTCAAAAATTGAAGAGTTGATAGACATCAATCAAAAGAATCCAATAAGCATTTAACTTGATTACCCTAAAACTCAATAGAATGAAGGATTAGGAAAATATTATTTTTAATGAAAGAGGGAGCTAGTAATCATTTAACCAACATGTTTCTCATCTCAAACAAGGCAGTGAGACAACCATTATAATGACATGTTCTCTTTCTTCATTATAAAACAACATTAGTTAATAAAGGAATTTAAAATGTTGAAGCTTAGCATTACATAGTTTATTTTGAATAATATATGGAATATTTTCTCTTAGATTTTTGGATGAAAACCAAGTTATTATTTATGAACAACAATGATCTATTGCACCTCTTACATATACAAAAGCAAGAAATAAATAAATTAGTTATGATTATATATGTAAATGGAAAATTCTTATTTCAAGTGCAATTCTTATTTACAGATATAGGTGAATGGACAACTTGAGCCCTCCATATAATGGGTAGATGTCTAAACATCCCTACCCACCCCAACCATCAGAGATGAGGTGAGAGGGTATCTTGAGACTTCTATCAGATACATAAATATCCATCTATGCAAATCAAGTACTATTGCTAAGGACTAGGACTAAGAGTCAAACATGAAACATCAATTTCATAACTAACACTCACTCAACACAATAAACCTTCATTTCAACACATTACAACATGCATGCATGATTAGACTCTTAATCCTAATGCCCTAGAAACACTTGCATTCTCTCTTTTTTTACCAAATTACCTTCTTGTATCTGATTGGCCAACCTCATGCTCAGGATACCTACTCGCCTCACTCCTAGCTTGGCTGCCCATTAATTATCTACTAGCATTTTCTAAAAATAGAACAAAAAATGTCTAACAACACTCGTTAATTATTTCCATTAATTATAACTACTTTTGAAGTATAGTAATTAGGCTTCCAACCATGTACCCTCACATTCTTCATGGACATATTGAATGTTGCCATCGTTTGCATTTTCATCTTGTGCAGTTTTAGGTCCAATAAAATCTATTGCTCTAGAGACACTGACATATTCTACCTCGTATGCTTCAATGTCTTTGATCCCTCTTGGAGGTGATGTGAGAACCACATACCAACTGGTATCAAGTGGATCATTTACATAAAAGACTTGTCTGGCTTGCGATGCTAGGATAAATGGATCATCTTTTAGTCTATCTCGGCCAAGTAATCTGTTCATGTTGACTAGTGTGAAGCCCATTTCATCCTTTCTACATCCATTCCTCGTATCAAGAACATTCACCCAGTCACATTTGAATAGGGGGTATCGAAATCGATAGTAATCCAACAAGATTATTTCCCTAATAACACCATAATATGTGATTGTTTGAAGCATCGGGTTTGTGTCTTTTGTGCTTGCTCTGCACAAAGTAGTAGCATCGACACACACACCATTATTTTGAGTTGTTCTTTGGTCCTCTTTGTCTTTGATATGAAATCTATAATCATTGATCAAATAGCCTAAATATTTGGTTGCAACTTTCCTCGGACCATATGCCAACCATTTTATTGTGTTGGAGTCATTGTCATTATGTTGCATTCCATCTCCATGAAACTAAAACAAAGAAGAATAGTTTAAAGATGATTGTAGAACATTACATGACGTTTAGTACATGATAATTAATATAAATGTTGAAGATCATATTCAAGAGAGTAGACAATAACCTGATCTCGTAGCCAAGTGATGAATGTTTGATTATGGATTTTTTGCAACACCCCTTCATCTCTCGCTACATAGGGGTTGGATTCCTTGATACTCTTTAGGTGCTTCTTGATTTGACCCAAATTTTGTCAAGCTTAGTTGGATCTAATTAATATTCTACCATATATAATAACAACAAATAAACATCTACTTACTCTACCCAAGGCTGAACTTCATCCATGTTAAATAGAATGCATCGATGGGCTTGCTCGTAAGAAGTTTCATCCAAATCAAAGTCTTCACCACTGGACAAAGGCCTCCCATCGATTATAGTTTCTTCATCCTCATCACTCCATACCTCATTGCGACCAAGGTGATCACCAATTGCTTTCGTACCTCTCATGTAGTCCACATAGAATGAAATAGATTCCTCGACAAGATAATGTTTGATAATACAACCTTTGGGCCTAGCTCGGTTCTTTACATAGCCCTTAAAAATCTTCATAATTCTAAGAAAGGAAACAAATAATTTTGATTAGATGAGACACTATAAAAATTAGAAAAATGGTGGTTTATGAAACTGATGAATGCATACAAACCTCTCGAAAGGGTACATCCATCGATATTGTACAGGTCCACATAGACGTACCTCCCACACCAAGTGAACAGTTAGGTGCACCATGATATCAAAAAATGAAGGGGGAAAGTACTTTTCGAGCAAACATAACATCTCCACGACCTCTATTGATAATTTCTCTATTTTTATGGGATCCACCACTTTAGCACATATATCCCTATAGAACATGCACAACCAACAAATGGTTTGTCACACTGGCTTATCAAGCAAATATCATAGCACTATCAAAAGAAGTTATTGCATGAGAACATGGTAGTCATGTGATTTTAGGCCCTGGATCTTAAGTTCTTTCATAGAGACACATTTTCTAATATTTAAACTATATCCATCTGGTACTTTCATATTGTATAGTGTATGATAAAACCTTTCTTTCTCAACCTTCGATAGATTGTAGGGTGTTGGTGGAAGATATGTCTTGTTTCCATCCATTACTAGCCATAATGTGTTCCTGATACCCATATTTTTTAAATCCTCATGGGATTTTTTGCCATCCTTTGACTTTTCATCGATACCTAGCAGTGTTTTGAATAGGCTTTCATAGATATTTTTCTCCACATGCATCACATCCAAGTTGTGATGAACTAGAAGATGTTGTTCATAGATAGCAACATCAAACAAAAATTACTCGACATTGAGAGACATAACAATAGATATAGAAAGAAATTTGCATGTCGTACCTCCCAATACGGTAGATTGAAGAAT
The DNA here is from genome assembly GCA_028583015.1 of Wollemia nobilis. NCBI lineage: Eukaryota > Viridiplantae > Streptophyta > Pinopsida > Araucariales > Araucariaceae > Wollemia > Wollemia nobilis. Next base: position 2,572,815 of record JAQPPZ010015005.1, on the reverse strand, counting down.
ATAGATTTCTTCTTCCATCCTGCTATAGGAACAAACATGCTATCCTCATCCGTGTTGTGTTTCCTTTTATTTGAGTTGCTCTTTCCCCAATTTGGTGGAATTCCCTGTACTATTTTTAGTATTTCCATCCCATTTAAAGGTTTGGGTGGTTTATCAAGCTCTTGTTTACCATTGAAATATGTCCTTTGATGATGAAATAGATGATCTAGAGGAAGGAATCTCCTATGGCCCATGTAAGCGATATTTCTACTACATTTAAGATATTCTGCATAGGTGTTCTCCCTGCATATTGGACATGCTACCTTTCCCTTTGTCATACATCCTGATAGGTTTCCATAAGCAGGAAATTCATGGATGGCCCACATCATTATTGCTCTCATATTGAATGTAGTATTAGAAAATGCATCATATATTTCTGCTCCTTTAGTCCATAGTTCATGCAAGTCATCAACCAATGATTGTAGATAAACATCAATATCATTGCCTGGTTGCTTGGGGCTAGGTATTAACAAGGTGAGCATTGAATGTTTCCTCTTCATCCACATCCATGGTGGGAGGTTGTAAGTGACCAACACAATGGGCCAACAATTGTAAGCAGTACTAAAGTCAGCAAAAGGGTTGAACCCATCGGTTGCCATTGCAAGTCGTACACTACATGGATCATCGATGAAATATTTCCACTTAACATCTATAGTTTTCCATGTTAGGGAGTCGATTGGATATCACATATTGCCATCTAAACTCTTGTGCTAGGAATGCCACCTCATATTCTCTATAACCTTTGTAGAGCTATAGGAAGAAAGCAACTCACTTCAGCCACATCTAACAATGTTGAAAGAAACAAACACAACAAAGCTAATGATATAATAAAATCCCTTACCTATACATTCTCTTCAACCTTGGTATAATGGGGAAATACCTCAACACCTTCGTAGGAATATTAATGCATACCTTTTGTGAATGAGGGTCAACTTTCCATCGAGATGCACCACATGTTGGGCAAGCTTACTTCTTTTCATGATCTTTCCAATATAAAATATAGTCATTGATGCATGCATGTATCATTACATAATCTAATCCCAATGGCCTCATCATTTTCTTCATCACATATGTGGACTCTAGAATTGTATTATCGATTGGGAGCATATCTTTCAACAACTCTAGTAAGTCACCAAAGCTTTTGTTCGACCAACCATGTTTTGCTTTGAGATTATACAATTTAGTGATCATCGATAGCTTTGTGTACTTTGTACAACCTAGGTATAATGGTCATTTGGCATCTTTGAGCAAGCTACAATATTCATCAATAGGAACTACTCCATAAGATGATTGGAACTCAACATCATCTCGTAGTTCTTGTCCACTCTCTAGGTAATTGACATTGAATAATCTGTATGCATCATTGACCATTCCAATGATGTCATCTTGTACATCTTCGGTAATTGGACCCTCATCAGTGGTAGAGCATGTGCTCGATGCATATTTATCAAAACTAGAGGGTTGTTCTCCATGCAAAATAAACTCGGTATATGTCTTGTCAATCTTATGCCAAATCAGGTGGTCACAAACCTCTAAAAAACCAAGAGTTTCCATATTTGAGCACTTTCGATATGGACATCTAGTTCTTTTAGGGTCCATTGAATTATTTCTTGTAAAATCTAGGAATTGGTGAACCCCATAATAATAGTCCTCACTATTTCTACAAATAGACCCTCCAAAAATAATAAAGTATAGTTATATGGGTAGATCTGATCGAAAGCACAACTTTTCTTCGTTAATGGAGATAACATAGTTGAAATACCTGGTTGCTCCTAGCCAAGCTTTGTCCATGATACTTGATGGATATAAAATATTGACCCAATTGACCTGGCTAGAGTTGGTGCTTTGAGTCTTGAGGATGATCCAATTATTGAAAGTAAAGATAATAATCTTGCTGCCCAAGCACAACTTGCACAAGGTAAGTGGAGTTTCTTATGCAACTTATTACTACATAGTACACTCTAGGGATAAAAATACTAGATAAAACTAAAATAGAACTATACCTAGAGGAGGTAGCAAGAAAAAGGAGAGAATTTGAACAACAAATTCTAAGATAAAAAGCAGAAGATGTTGCAAAACAAAAGGAAGAACCCTTAGCTAAACAAAAACTAGAAGAGTCAGTTGAAAGAAAAGAACTGGTTTCAGAACAAAAGAAAGAGCCATGGTTAAATCTATCTCCATTAGCATTAGTTGTTGTTACATCAATGCTTTCAACTACAAAATGTTTCAGAGCACCACAAATGAAGATTGCTTCTTCATCAAACAACACATACACAGTCCAACATGCACACATGGACATAGACATAGATGACACACCTTTAGGGTCATATGTGTCAATGGGGGATTTAATTTTTAGAAGTGGGAAGGATAGATGCAAAGCGGAGAAAAAGGGGGGGGGTTATATAAAATATTTGGAAAAATTTCAAGGAAGGTAGGGCCAAAGATAGATCAGCAAAAGAAACAATAAAATGTTAAATGTAAAACTTAGACCTTTACCAGAAAGGTTTATTGCAGATCCAAAAGGAGTCATCTTAGAAGAAACCAAAAAACAAGAATTAGAAGAATATGACATAAGAGTCATAGAGTTAGTTGATCTATCATTACCAAGATCAGGAACAAGACCAACTACTGAAAAGAAGCCTTCAGGAATAGAAATGTGTCTTATGCCATTACCATGGAGATGGCCTAACAATGTGTTAGAATATATAGGCCTAAATAAGGAAGAAGATGGTAAAGAAAATATTATTCCATTTCTGCCAAGAGAAGAAATAGATGATGAAAAGAAACTCAAAGATATTCCTACAATGCAAAAATAGTTAAATCACTTAAGCCAGTACATGAACTGTTTAGCAAGGAATTTTGATGGCTTTGAAAGATTGTGTAGAAATGAATTCATGAAAATTGAAAAAGGCATATGTAAATATGTGAATTAAATAAATATTAAATACACCTAAATCCTTTTTATAAAGAGTATGTGGCATAGTTAAAAACTATAAAAATAGAGATATTGGATAACAATCATGACATATAAACTATTTAAGGTATATACTAGCTTATTTTAAAACCTCATGATCAAGTATTTTTGTGTATGAGGATACCCTAGAATATCTATGGAGGAGTCAAGTTGTGTTACACTTGTTGTATGAGCAAAAGATCTATTCATGAAGTAAGAAAAATAAATGATCTTTATTTTCATGAAGTTTCACAAGTGATAAGAAGAATGGGAATACAAGATATGGAGAAGATATAATAAGAACATATGTTTATCAAGAAAATATTATCACAAATTAAAGATAATCATTAATATGATAAAAAATAAGAAACTCCCAAATTGTCTAATTGATCAATTATTCAGATTTCATATTGAAGTGATCTCAAGGCCTAAAATTATAGGTTTGTGTTAGTTGATAGAACATAAATTTCAATAAAAATTAAAGGTGTTTCTTATAAAGTGAAGAAGTTATTATTGCACAAAATAATGCTCAAGAAATAGAATAAAACTATATTTATATATCCAAGAAGACACCAACCTTCAAGAGGAGGAGGAAATAAAAACCATATTGAACACTAGTCTAATGCAAGCTCCAATGGTTAAAAACTATAAAAATAGAGATATTGAATAGTTAAAAACTATAAAAATAGAGATATTGGATAACAATCATGACATATAAACTATTTAAGGTATATACTAGCTTATTTTAAAACCTCATGATCAAGTATTTTTGTGTATGAGGATACCCTAGAATATCTATGGAGGAGTCAAGTTGTGTTACACTTGTTGTATGAGCAAAATATCTATTCATGAAGTAAGAAAAATAAATGATCTTTATTTTCATGAAGTTTCACAAGTGATAAGAAGAATGGGAATACAAGATATGGAGAAGATATAATAAGAACATATGTTTATCAAGAAAATATTATCACAAATTAAAGATAATCGTTAATATGATAAAAAATAAGAAACTCCCAAATTGTTTAATTGATCAATTATTCAGATTTCATATTGAAGTGATCTCAAGGCCTAAAATTATAGGTTTGTGTTAGTTGATAGAACATAAATTTCAATAAAAATTAAAGGTGTTTCTTATAAAGTGAAGAAGTTATTATTGCACAAAATAATGCTCAAGAAATAGAATAAAACTATATTTATATATCCAAGAAGACACCAACCTTCAAGAGGAGGAGGAAATAAAAACCATATTGAACACTAGTCTAATGCAAGCTCCAATGGAGTCAAGAATAAATAGATATGTAAATATGTGAATTAAATAAAGATTAAATACACCTGACATATTTATTTTATCATATTTGTTGTAGATGATAAGGTCATAATATCTAGTGTTCTTGGGATCTCCATCCATATAATTTTTTTTTGGTAAGTAGTAGTTTTATTATCAGGGTTTTAACTAGGCCCCAGTCCCAAATATACAAAAACCCTTGTCGGGGTGGTGGATATTGATATTAAAGAAACCTTGTAATGGTAAATAGAAGCCAAAGGCCTAGCATAATCCCTCTCAGGGGAGGTATTCATTCATGAATGACGATTGAGGGAAGTATTTGCTCTTGAAAATCGCCACCCATTTTGATTTGACATTGTTGTAGAGTTTCCACGCCTACTTGGCGAGGAGTGCAAGGTTCATATTAGAAGACCTTATCAAACCCAGGCACCCTTGGGATTTAGGTTGACAAACTATGTCCCAGTTAACAAGGTGGATTCTACTTTTTTCTTCAGGACCTAACCACAGGAAATTTTTTTGGATTTGCTCAATATTGGCATGAATAGACGCTGGGGCTCCAAATACAGACATGAAGTAGACTGGAATGCTTTGGAGGACCGCCATAGTGAGGGTAGCCTTAGCTTCCTAGGATAGGAGGGCACCTTTCTATCTTGCAAGTTTGCGTTTGAACCTTTTGATGACATTATCCCACATGGACTCTTTCGGGCTCTTGATGAAAATAGGAAGGCCCAGGTAAGAGGTGGGTAAGCTCGAGATTCTGCACTACAGGATATGAGCGATCTTGCACTGTCTGCTATCTGGAGTGTTAAGGAAGAAACACTCACTTTTGGTGTAATTGATTTCTTGGCCTGCTACTCTGGCATAGGTGTCAAGGATAGATTTGATGGACTTAGCTTGGATGACTGATGCTGAAGAAGCGATAATGGTATCATCAACAAACTACTGGTGAGAAAGGGGGGACGTGGTGGATGAAGCTTTGATCCCTTTCACATGCCCAAAATCATAGGCAAACTTGAAAGATCTTCCCAGATATTCTGCAAGGATTATGAAGAGGAAAGGGGATAGGGGATCACCCTGCCTTGTGCCTTTATGAGTCAAGAAATAACCTGCAGTTGAACCATTAACGAGCACAGAGAACCATGGCATCGAGATACAACATCTGATGAGCTTGATACATTATCTATGAAACCTAAACTTGGCAAGGACTTTCAGAAGGAAATCCCTATTGACTCTATCAAAAGCTTTGCTGATATCTAGCTTAAGAAACATGGTTGCCTTATGGTTGTAGTGAGTAGAATGGAGAGTTTCATGAAGGGATATGATGTTATCTAAGATAGATCTACCTTCCATGGAGTTGCCTTGACAAGGATCAATGATAGCAGGGAGAATCTTCTTTAGCCTCAGGGCTAGGGATTTGGTTAAGATCTTGTAGATAATGTTACATAGACTAATAGGCCTGAAATCTGCCATAGTCTTGCAGGGGTGGGTTTTGGGGATCAGTGCAATGAAAGTTGAGTTAGTCCCTTTTGGAATGGACTTAGTTGATTGGAGCTCGATGATGGCTTTGCAAATGTCTTCCTTCATAATGTCCCAAAATGTTTGAAAATTTTGAAAGGGAAAGGCATCTAGACCATGGGCCTTGTCAGCTTGCATGGAGAAGAGAGCAGTCTCGATCTCTTTCGAAGAGAGGGTCTGAATCAGGGTAGCATTCATCTCTAGAGTAACCATGGGGGGAATGTTCTAAAGAAGGGATTCTTGGGCTACCAAGTGGGAGGGAGAGGGATTTCCCATCATATTACTGAAGTAAGCAGACGCTTCTGATCTGATATTGAAAATGTCTTGGAAAATAGAGCCATCAGATAAGGTGAGTTCTCTGATTTTGCTGGAGCTACGGTTCTGCATCGTGGAAGCATGAAAAAATATGGTATTGGCATCCCCATCTTTGAGCCAGAGGGCTCGGGATTTTTTTCATCAAAAGTTTTCTTCTCTAGCCAATATGTTGTGATACTCAGACAACAGCTAACTCTCCTCATTCCTTAGCTGAGGAGTCCATTGGTCGTGATGGATTTGCTCCTCCAAAGTCTTAATTTTATCAATAATGACCTGCTTTTTCTCAAAGATGTTTCCAAAAATTTCCCTTTTCCAAATTTTGATGTTTTCTTTCACTGATTTGAGTTTACGGGAAACTCGATCAATGGCAGATCCTAAACATGGAATATTCCACCACTCAAAAATTCATTGTTTGAGGTCTGGGTGGTGAATCCACATGTGATCAAACCTGAAAGGGGTTTTGAAGGATGGGGCCTTGTTGGATTCTAGGAGGAGGGGTGAATGGTCAGACCCAGTGCGGGGAGGGATGTGAGGAGAGTATCGCCAAATAGAGGGATTGCTTGCTGAGATAAGAAAAATCGGTCCAGTTTGACTTGAATGTGATCTTGCCCTGCTCTTTTGTTGCTCCAAGTAAACTGGCAATTTCTGATCTGAATTTCCATAAGCTCATTACTCGACACAAAATCTTGGAAATCAGTTATACTTTTGGAGGGAGTGGATAAGCCACCTCGTTTGTCAGAAGCAAATAGAGGAGAGTTAAAATCCCCAACTAACATCCATGGGAGGGCAGAAAAAAGTAGTCTTAATAAGGGACAACGAAACCCACAGCTGGTGCCTTTCCATGGGATTGTTGGGGGCATAGATATTGGAGAGGACCCATGTGAATTGGTTGGTCTTGCAATGGAAAACCATGTTAAGGGTTCTGTTGGTGAAGGATACCACCCTTCCCTCAAGTTAGAGAGGATCCCAAAGGTAAATAAGGCCCCCAGTCGATCCCTTTGCGGGGGAGGAATCCCACTAGCAGTCTTTCCAGACTGATTTAACAATGTTCAGGGTTCTCGCTGCATCAGCTTTGTTTTCTTGTAACATGATGATGGTGGGTTTGTAATCCTTTCTGATGGTTCTGACCAATCTCTGCTTGCCTGAGCTTTTAAGCCCTCTGATGTTCCAAGAGAGGATCTTCATTTGGATACTTTGGAAGGTTTCTTACCGCCCTTGGTGGCTAAAGGAGGGGGTTTGGGATTCTTGGGATCGTCCAAGGGCTGGCTAAATAGATCAAGGAAGATGGTTGTTTGAACCCCGTTTGCGACTTGATTCTCAGTGTCTTTCTTAAGTTGGTTGAACATAGACGGTCTGCCTCTCTTTTTGTCACCTCTTGTATCCACTGGCCCTTTCTTACTTCTGGTGATGATGGAGTTGGAATTTGAGCGGTTGCGAAAAGTGTTGGACGCCTCCTCAAGGGAGTCAAAAATTGACTTGGTTGGAGATAGAGGTTCGGCTAAAGAAGTGGTGGGAAAGCCCTCCTCGAGGGGAAGGGGGGAAATGGATTTAGGAGAGGTGGGAGAGAGCGGAGAGGTGGGAGGGATTGGGGAGAGTGGTGCGACTGGAGAGGGGATAGGTAGGGAAATGAATGGGAGGGGAGGGAGTGGAGTCAAGGGGGAAGGAGAAGGGAGGAAATGGAATCGAGAAACAGGACATCATCATCAACACTAGAGAGAGGACCAAACTTGTTGGGAAAGGCAAAAAGTGAACATACCTGGTTGGAACTTGATAGAGCTTGGTGGGGGAAGGATTTTTGGAAGGGGACTTGTTTCCCTTTGTCAATTTTCCCTTGGAAAGGGCCACCAGTAGCCTTGGGTCCCGGGTGGGTGACCGAACGTTGAGCAAGGGAGAGCTGGGGTTGAGGAACCTCTTTGGCAGCTTTCAACGAAGGGCATTGGGATCTGAGGTGTCCCTGAGCCTGGCATTCGATGCATAATGCTGGTTTATTCTCATACTCAATAGCTTGGCACCACTAGAAGTCCCCATAGATGAGATTTATGTGAGTGGGAAGCTAGGACGCCAGGTTCACAGACATGCAAATTCTAGCAAAGGCCATTTTAGATCGAGCTTTTTTTGTCGGGTCAAAGGCAACCAAGTCTCTGATGTATCCTCCGATCCCTTGAAGGATGTCTTCATGAAAAAATTGGATTGGTAGGTCCGAAATATGAACCCAAATGGGGGTGACATTGACGTCCTGAGTTTGGGGGTTGAAACCCTGTTCCCATTTTTTAAGGAATAGACTTTTCCTACCAAAGAACCACGGTCCTCCGATGAGGATTCTTGCATAGTCATTATGGTTGTTCAACTGAATTAGAAAGAAACCCCTAGAAAGTGCAACTAGCTAAAAACTTCCCTCTGTTCACCATTTGAAACTGGCCCATCTTCTGATAGACTCCATGTTAGGTCGGCCTCCAATGAATTTCCCAACCAGGGACAGGGATTCGAGGGAAATTTTTGGAGCCATGCGAGAAATTAGGATAACCATATTTTCCTTAGAGGTGACCATGGGGGGAAGGGAAACCACTTCAGATGGTTTGGGAGAAGGGGATCCTGATACCATTGCACTGAATGACAGACCGGCTGATGGAGGGGATTTGGAAGGGGGGAAGGGGGGAATGAAACCTTTTGCCCAAGGTCTCTGTGTCCCATCTGGATCCAAATCGGGGGCATCAGGATCATCCGTGAGATCGACAGGGATCTCGCCTGGTTCCAAATCCCCGGGGAGGGTTTGGGAAACCCTACCAGGGAAATCCAGGGCAGCTACGGTCGAAGTTGACGCTGATGCTATGGGAACCATTGTAGAGGGAGTCGTTGTTGTTGAAGCCATCAATAATTTTCAGACATCCCCTATTTTTTATCACATTAATGTTGATTTTTAGTGCTTATAACAATAGATGCATTTCATTTCCATTTGCTAGGTGTGTCATTTTCTCCGCTCTACAGGTTAGTCCAAATTTCATCTCCATCCATATAATTAATATCAAAAGAATATTTATGATTCAAGCATGTATACAAAGAATTTTATATCCAAATTTTAATATGATCTATTTAAATAGAGATAAATTTTTAAAGGTAACTTAACATGAGTACATTATAAATACAATAGGGATGAAATATGGTCAATTCACTTTAAGTATATGAACAATAAGTTCTATTAGTATAATGAGTTTGTATGATCTTAAATCCTTTTTATAAAGAGTATGTGGCATCATCAAAACTATAAAACTAAAGATATTGAATAACAATCATGACATATAAGCTATTCAAGGTACATACTGGCTTATTTTAAAACCTCATGATCAAGTATTTTTATGTATTGATCATAACCTAACATAACTATGGAGACAAGTTGTATTACACTTGTTGTATAAGTTAAAGATCTATTCATGGAGTTTCACAAGTGATAATAAGAATGGGGATACAAAATATGGAGAAGATATAAAAAGAACATATGTATATCAAGAAAATATTATCCCAAATTAAAGATGTGTTAAGATGTGCTAGGTGGCCAAAGTAAAATAAATACAACTAGCAAAAGCATGATAAGGACAAACCCAACTCAAGTTCCCTGCATTGTGATGGACAAACCCATAATAAGGTAGACCATGATAATTCAATCCGGCTCTATTGTAATTAATGAACTTTAAAAAAGTTAAAATTCATAGTTTTGCACAACTCTTCTTTATTATCTAAAGAAGCAAATGAAATAATACATTTTGATAGGAAATATTATATTTTTGTAGTCCCAGAGGTTCTTATTTAAAGAAGCAAATGAGATCATATATTTTTATGGGCAATATTGTATGTTTGTAGTCCCATAGGTTGTTTAGCCTTGAGGGACATAAAAGCATTCCAATATATTCCATTGGTAAGGAGCAAGTAAGATTACATTTTGATCAGTAATATTGTATCTTTGTAGTCTCATTGGTTGTTTGGCATTTGTTGATGTTAAAATCATTTTTATTTTACTTTTTAATAATTACATAGGATTGAAATGGTCTTACCTCTATTACCTTAGGATAGTGTTACAGTATTTTGGAAATTATACATACATTGCCTATCAAGTTTTGAACCTACTCTCCTTGTTAAAAGTTGGGTATAATTTAACCATTGAGATAATGTTGTTTTGTAAAATGTTAAAGCTTAACATAGGCTTGGAACCATAACTCTTGGCTCAAATACCATTTGTATTTTTATTTTGTTCTACCGACATGATTCAAAGTTTGATTAAATGATGCATTTTAAATTCATAGGTAGCTTAATCAATAGACACAAAAAAAAATTATTAATGCTAACACATGACCAAAATAAGTCAGATAGAACTCAAAAATACAGCCTAAAAATAGAAGGGGTGCACATTCAACATTCAAGTACACCATCGCTCAATTTATGCAAACACATGCAATGGATATATATTCATTGAGTATATATACAAAACCATGTATTCCTAAAACCAAACTGATAAGGAAAAATAAAACCCTAAATTTTGAACATAATTTCCCTCTGCATCCCCAAACCCTAAAGGAGGGAAATTGTATTAATGTTGATGCATGACCAAAATAGGTCAATAGAACTCAAAAATATAGCCTAAAAATAGAAGGGGTGCACATTCAACATTCAAGTACATCATCGCTCAATTTATGCAAACACATGCAATGGATATATATTCATTGAGTATATATACAAAACCATATATTCCTAAAACCAAACAAGGAAAAAGAAAACCCTAAATTTTGAATATAATTTCCCTCTGCATCTTCAAACCCTAAATGATGGAAATTGTATTAATGCTAATGCATGATCAAAATAGGTCAATAGAACTCAAAAATATAGATTGAAAATAAAAGGGGTGTACATTCAACATTTAAGTACATCATCGCTCAATTTATGCAAAAACATTCAATGGATATATATTCATTGAGTATATATACAAAAGCACGTACACCTAAAACCAAACTGACAAGGAAAAATAAAACCCTAAGTTTTGAACATAATTTCCCTCTGCATCCAAAGCATGCGTAGTGCTTACCACTTAAAAGCTCAAGCTCTTTATCTAATCCTAGCTCGAGCTCTCTATCTAGCCCTAGCTCAAGCTCTCTTTCCAGCCTCTGTGTGAGTGAATGCCTTAGAACAAGCTCTTTTTCCAACCTCAATTTGAGCGAACGTCCTAACTCAAGCTGTCTATCCAGACTTCATCTAAGTTAATTCCCTAGCTCGAGCTCTTTGTCCAGCCTCTATCTGATTGAACACACTAGCTCAAGCTCTTTGTCTAGTCTCTATCTAAGCAAATTCCCTATCTTGAACTCTTTGTCCAGCCTCCATCTGTGAGGGTTCACTCTCGAAATAAAATGCTCATCTCACTTTTCCCATGGTCTTTATATTTTTTTTTTTAGACCCTAAGAGGGCGGTTATAGACCATCCTCTTAGGGTTGCCTAAACCACCCTCTTAGGGCTAAGAGGGTAGTTTAAAACCACCCTCTTAGGTCACCCTAAGTTGGTGATTTAAAATCGCCCTCTTAGCCCTAAGAGGGCAATTTAGGCAACCCTGAGAGGGTCATTTTAGGGTGACCTAAGAGGGTGGTTATAAACCACCCTCTTAGGTCTAAGAGGGTATTTTTAAGATGTTGGTTATAAACCGCCCTCTTAGGATCTATTAGGGAAATTTTTTACCACCGTAAAAAACTGACTTATTTTAGCCATCGTTAAAGCCCTTTTTTGGTGTAGTGAGATGGTGTGGAGATTAGTTAACTAGATTCTTAGATCCACACAACAATAGTTGGCTTCTTTCCTTTGGTATTTGACCTCTGATAAGTAATGACCTCAAAGTGGGCCATTGAGAGATTATGGTTAATTTAGGATGGTGCCTCAAATTGCTTGTCCTCCCAATTGGCCAAGATGGATTTACATATTTTTATTATTTACTTATAAGTTGAACCCAAATTAGGGTTGGCTAGTGATAGTGTAGAGACTAGCTAATTATCCTAATTTACTAGAACAAACCTATGGGTTAGAAGTAATTTATGCATTATGATTGACTTGGAAAGTAGGCATGTTGGTAGGATGGACTAGATAGTTGGTCATAATATGAAGGGTCCTATATTAGAAGGTTGTGGGACACTTGCATTAGGTAAGGCTTTCATAAATTAATGCATTTTGTACAAAGAATTAGTAACCATAGTATGTACTAAATGACTTATGGAGGTCTAAATTTGCTTAGCTAAAATTATGGTAGATAAGGGATTTCCTTCTATTTGACTTATTTTTGTAGAGGGGGAAAACTATCCTATCACATACAATTCCCAAAAGGTTGGATCCACAAGAGAGAAGAGAAGACTTATGGGGTAAACCACGAGAGTTGTGTTGTTCTCTACACTCGATGCTAAAGGGGGGAAGAGTTCACTAGGAATGATTTAAGGACTCGCTCCAAGTCCACAGGAATTCTAGGAATATTTGGTGTATTTGATTCAATACAAACACCTAGATTTGATCTTTCTAGATCTATGCTATAAAAGATAAAGTACAATGCAAAAATACAAAAATGCAAGAATACAAGAGCTAACCCTAGAATGATTCTTCCTTTGAATGCTTTCTTAACCTAGGATTTTAAATAGAAAACCTTTAAGCAAGGGCTCAAGAAGAAATGCACAAATAGAATTAACCCTAAGTGCACACTATATGTTGTTTATCTTTCAAATACCTAGAACTAATTAAATATATTTCTATAAAATTAGATCTAGGGTTTTATAACAGAAGTGAAAGCACTCAACAAACAACCTAAAAGAATAATCAGAATACTTAGCTTATTCAATGTTTTATCCTTGCTTTTATCTCTTTTTCCAATGCTATCAATAATACCTGATCCTGTAAAATAACTCAACAAACATTTGAAAATGGTATTAACATTAGGAGGCCTACTTAGACCACTGTATAACAATACTTGGAGGCACAACAATAAATCCCCCTAGGCCATTTTAGCTGACCTTTGATAATTAAAAGCAAAAATTGAACTTTGGAGAAAAGCAAACATAATATAATACAGCAGAATAGAATGCAAAAATCATAGAATAGAATATGCCACTACGCTCTATATGCAGTCTGATGCAATGAATAAAATAAGAAAATTAGATTACCCCCAATTTTGGCTCAGGAGAAATCATGCCTCGTAATGGGCAGTCATGATAACGTAAGGCAAAGTCGTGCCCCGTAGCAGGTCGGGCATGATTTCACATAAAATATAAAAAAAATAAAAGATAAGTGCATAAACTCTATCACATCATTCAAAAAATCCAAATATGCATGTAGAAGAGTGAATTCACATGAAAGAGAGTGCAGAAGCAAAACAAAAGGGTTTTAGAACTCTCAGATGGTCAATCTCTCCTTAGGGCTCCAAAAAAATCCACCAAGAGCGAATAGTGACAATCCAATGCAGCAGACAATCAATCAAACTTCACACTTCAAAGTTACTACAAAGAAGAAGAAGAAGAAGGATGCAGACTGAACAAAACACTTTGCATTAAATCAAATGCAAGCAATAAATCAAGTGTCGATTATGTGAGTGTGTGTTAACTTGTGTGTGAAAAGTGAATTCAAACCCTCCTTATATAGTATATTTGAAGGTAAAAAGAGCGAGAAAACCGAGGGCTAATGTAAAATATGCCAACCTCAAAAAAATAGGGTTTTAATGTGTCAAACCCTAAAAAAATGAAATTGTTCCCCATTCGGGCCGACCATGATATCGCGATGCAAAGTCACACCCAATCAAGGTTCGGGTACGATATCGCAATGCAAAGTCATGCCCCGTCAAGGATCGAGTGTGATTTTGCATAAAGAGAGAAATCAAGAAAAATAGGGGGGAAAGCCTTGTCCTTGTCCTAGGAAAGTCTAAGGGGTCCCCTAGAGGGCTCAAGGAAGATTGCCCACATAAGTGGGTCAATTTTTTATTTCTACATTTTACCCCCTCTTTGAAGCATTTATGGCCTAATAAATGTGTCAAAGAAAATATGTAAACACTCGCGAACAAAAGACAACAAGAAAAAATGGGGTGGCTGGTTTAGAAGAAAGGGATGGTGTAAAAATAGTGTTATTCTGAATACTTTCATATTTTGCACATAAATCAAGGCATTAGGGACATTAATACCTCTAAGGCTAGGGTACCCCCTCGAGTTTTATGAGGGACACATTCCTCATAAAAATTTGAAAAGGTAGACTCAAAAGAAAAAGAAGCGAGAAAAAGCATGTAGTAAAACCTTAATTCATTTTAACCATGCGAGAGAGAAGAAAATAGCTCTAGAGAAACAAAATATATGGCACTACCGATATACCGTTCAACGATCATGAGGGTCGAAATCATCATTGAAGCGGAGTGGGCACAGGTAGGGTCAAAAACCACTTCTTGCATTTCAAATTTTCAAATTTTTCATGTATTTTTTTAGCGATTTTCTATCAAAACCGGTGGTTTTTCTACGTACGACCCAGGCACAATATCGTGACCCAATCATGATTTTTCCCTGGGCAGTAGCGGTGAAATCACACCTAAAGAAAATTGACTAGGCGTAATTTTGCGAAAATGTGCCTCGTCAAAAAAAGGAAAAAAAAAATAAAAATGAAAGGAAGAAGAAGGGAAAAGGATGCAAGCAAACAACTTTAAAGATGTGGAATTGGATTGTGGCATGAATTTTGATTGATTTTAAATTAATTAATTGATTTTAATGTGTTAATTTTTTAATTAAATTTATTAACGAAAAATTTATTATTTTGTTGTTATTGCAGCTTAGGGTACTCGAGAGCCGCAAGTGGAGAGAAAGCTCCCTGGAGGTGGAGCTAGAGGCACTCGGATAGGTGGAGAGGGATACATTGGTAGTGGTGGGGCTAGACCACCTGGCTAGACTACCTCGGGTGGAGGCAAATAGGGCTCTACTGACAACACTAGTAGAGAGGTGGTACCAAGAGTCATCTACCTTCTGGTTACCCATAGGAGAGATAATTGTCACACTATAGGATGTGTGGTGCATATTAAGCATCCCTATAATAGAGATAGTAGTTTACAATACGTGAGTAAGACCAATTATCTTGTAACAATTTTTGAGGGATTGGATCCACCATGTGCGAGAGAGCACCATAGTCATAGATGACCTGGTGGGGTAGTATGGGGCAAATCCATTGATGACTATGCTCTATGGGGTGGTTGTAGGTATGCTAATGTGCCACACTAGTAGGTGACATCTACCATGGGCGATGGTGGATGTAGTGGCAAACATGCAACACCAAAGAGTTAGGTTCACATGGAATCCATATGTGTTGGCCCGTTTGTGCAGGATATTGTACAACATCATGTACAAGCAGTATACAAGGATAGTGTATATGACTTTGATCTAGGTATGGATCTGGGAGCACATAGAAGTGTTGAGACCTGATGCACTATCAGGTCCATTGTCTAGTCCAAAGCGACCAGCAACATACAGATGGCCTATATTCCTAGAGCAGGCCATGAGGACCTACACTAAAATTCTACCACTAGTGAGGTAGATAGTAGATGACCTAAGGGAGGCCAAGATAGTCTGGAAATCCTAGCATATATACCCAGGATGGACTTAGGATAGGACAAATATGGTGAGGGTTAGGAGGATTAGGTGGCTGACAACATAGAAGGGGGAGCCAGAGGTCTTTCGGTTTGATCGAGTCCTTGTAGGCAGCAAATCCACCTCCCAAAAGAAGTGACAAGAGGATTTGCCCAATTTTGACAAGTTTTGGTAAACCATACAAGTAGGAGCAAACCATACAAGCAGGAGGTAAACCATACAAACTAGAGGGAAAACCATACAATGTGCAATGAAATGCAAAGGAAATGCAATTTGAGTTGTAATTGCGCATGAATTTGATAAATGATGTGTTTAGACTTAGTAAAAGGTATAATTATGCATTCCGTTATGCATGGGCAGTTGTGAATAATGAATTGCCTCAGGAACCACTTTGGAACGGCCTGGGCAATGTTATATAAGGCCCCCTTTTCAATTTTGATAGTCTGGTTAATGCTTGTGAGTTTTGGCTATGTTCTGGTCTGAATAGTATGAAGTATTGATGCATACCTATGATTGTTGAGTACCTTTTAGTGATTGTATGGCATTGTTGACAAGTAATGAAGAAGAATCTCAATTCATAGTTTTCTCTCACGTACTGTATGATCCTGGAATGGTGGAATAATGTTTTGTAGTTTATCTTTGTTGCATGTACTTCTTTATGGTTGTTGTTGATACTTAATGCATTGCTATGGAAGAATTGGATTAAACCAACATTGGTGTGAACCTTATGAATGATCTATGATGAGGATGATATCAAGAAAGATATATTGAAGGTTGTTGTATGATTTTTGGATATTGCCATTGGAGAGAACTCTCTCAAACCCTGATGATGGAACTTGCATGTTGGTAGAAATGGATTAATTGCCATTTTAGACCTTTACAAAACTTAGCTGAGAGATATTGGCATAGAAGAGTATCCAATTTGGCACCTTTTTGCACTTTCATTTCGTACAAATCATACACCAGAGCTCTTACAAATCGTACAAAAGAAACTTACCCGATTTGGCAGTTTATGCGATTGAGGAAAACTTACCCGATTTGGCAGTATTGGGAAATCGAACAATTTAGTTACAAAACTGTGTACGACAGCTTGCAAAACTGAATCTGAAGGATTGGATGAGTGTAAAATCATACAATCCCTATCACTGTATGATTTGGGATCGTATAGTGGTACGATTTGGGATCCGTACAAGTTATTTTGTTGTCGCAAATTGATAGTTGTGAAGATTGTACGATTGTACGATTTGGTCCATCGATTGGGAATAGTAAATTGATCATTCTAAGCCCTTGAAAACCACCTCCCCACTAGGAATACTACACCCCTATGCTACATTTGGTACCATTGCCTTATCAAACTTGGCATTTTTGTTAAAATGGGTCAAATTGACAAGTAAGAATATTACAAAACTGGAGGTGAATGATAGACACCAGTGTGCAAAGGTGTAGGAGATGGGAAGTATGAGAGAAAATTCTAGTAAGAAGGAGCATGAGAATTTCTCAAAGAGAGAATGCAAGTAACTCAGACCATAGTACATATGAACCAAAAATAGAACAAGTTTGGGCATCTGAAGAAGGATATTTTGAGGTGCTATTGATAGAGATAGAAGAGGAGGTACCATAACCACCTAACGTAGAGGAGTGAGTTGATAGAGAAGTAGTGCATGAGGAAGGAGAGTGGATGGTGACACCTAAGAAAGTGATGGAAGGGTTGCAAGGGAGTGTAGAGGATGGGAGTCAGGCACCAGGGCAACAAGGTGCGGGGTCTCAGGAAGAAGGACCAAGACCATCTCCCTCACATCAGTGAAGGAAGTCATGGAGTGAAGATGCATGTGAGTTTGGTCAATGATTGGTGGGATAGAATAAGATACCTCGGATAGAAACTTTTGATGATGAGTGTAGTAAAACACCCCCAAGGAGGAATCAGATAGAGATTCCATGGGATACCTCAAGTGACGAGGATGATTCTCCAAATATGGCTAACAAGGCAGCCAAGCAGAGATGTCCACCCTTTATAGGTGAGGGTAAGGAAGACCCCACAAGACATATCAGAACTTGTATAACCATTTGGAGGGCAAATGGCGTAGACCATCTAGATGATTGGGTGACTTTATTTCCTACTACCTTGAGAGGATTGGTGATGGATTGGTATCTAAAAAGGGAAAATACAATAGATTTTCAGACTTGGAATCAAGTGAAGGAGAAATTCATTGAAGAATTTCACCCTTTGAAGGATGATGGAGATATTGTCACTAAACTTTGTATGATGAAGCAAAATCCTGATGAAGATGTAAAATCATACAACCATAGACTAAAGTAGTTAGTAGATAAGATGCAGATGCCTTTGGCAGATGTATTGGTGAAGTGGTGGTTTGTAGATGGATTGCTACCAAAATATAAGAAAAATATGAAGGTAGTACCATCAAAAATGTATGAGGAAGCTTTAAAGCATGCAAAGAATTTTGAAAGTGAATCAAAGTAGATGTACATAGGAATATTATCTCATCCCAAGTCCAATGATTCAGATAGTGGAGAAGATGACACTATACAAAGAATAGTAGCATCATTTCATCAGGAATTTGACAAGATCATGAAATAACAAAGAAGCAAGCTTGATAGGAATGATATTTGGTGCACATAATGCAAAATTGAAGGTCATACAAATGTAAAGTGTCCATGAAATGATTACTATCATATCTGTAATGTGATGGGACATGAGGTGATGCTATGTCCGTATAATGCAAGAGTACATCCATAGGTCCTAACAATCCAGGAGTAGGAAGAGAAACCAAAGACCCTAGGAAGTGGGCAACAAGCAACAAGTGGTGGTTATAGAAATAGTTGATGAGGTGGAAGGTAGAACTAGGGCAATCGATAAGGAGGACAAAGTCATTTGTAGTATGATTCGGAAGGGAGGTCGATCATACAATGTCACAATTGCCAAGAGTGGGGGCATTTCATAAAAAATTATCCTTCACCTCAGAGATAAGAAATGTAGCAAGCGAACACTACACATATGTGTAGGTGGTGTGGTCCGGGTAACCACAAGGAAGCAAATTGCCCCAAGCAGGCGAGTTCAAGTAACCCATAAAATGTAAATTATTTAGATATTGAGGTTCCTCAAGTTAAAGAGGAAACCCAAGAAGTTTTAGCCATGACAAGGAATCAGGCTAAAAAGGATAAGTATCTAGAGCCAACAAAAGAAAAGTAGTATTGGCAAGTAGCAAAGAAAGTACTACAAGATGAAGCACAAAAAGCTAAACAAGTGAAGTTAGTAGAAGAAAAGGAACTGAAAAATCCATCAGAAGAGAAGGCAATTGTGCAGAGTCTGGCAACACAGGTTTTGGACACCACAGTAGAGATCAAAGTGGCTAACCTATTGGAAGCTATCCCATCATTACAAAAAGTGATGGTGGAAGAGATACAACCTCATAAGGTGATGGAAGTGCAGAGTCAACCGATTCAAGAAAAGAAATAAAAATACCAATTCATGGACCCTACCATATTGATGATTGATGTGGGAAAGAAACCTGCATTAGTTCATATGGAGATCCTAGGGCACAAATTGACACAAGTTATTGTGGATGGAGGATCCAATATCAATGTGCTACCTAAAAGGACTTGGCTAGAACTGGGTGCTCCATCTCTATGGGCATCAAGCTTCCGATTATATGGTGTTGACCAATATGGTATCGAGACAAAGGGAGTCTTGATAGCACAACAAGTGGTGATAGCTGACCAAGAGTTCATCTTGGATTTCATTGTGATTACTATGCAGAAGCTTGCATACGATGCTCTATTGGGAAGAGGATGGCTACGTGTAGCCAAAGTTAATCACAATTGGGGAAAGAATCAGATCACTTTCAAGAAGGGACAACATAAATATATGATTAATCTGACTAATCAAAAGGTCAGTGAGGATGTAGCCATGATCGACGAATCAAGAAAATTCCTTAGGAGATGAAGGATATGAACCAGATGGAGAAGGAATGTTGTACCTGGATGAATGTAGTGAAGATGAAGCTAGATCTGATAGTGGACTTCTTCATTGGAAAATGGAGGAGTACAAAATTTTTCAGCCCAACTGCCTCTGTATTGACTCAGAGGAGATCAAGGAAAAACAAGATGAAACCAAAGTCATCCAGGAACCTAAGAAGGAGGTGGAAGAGAAATGGATATTTCCAAAAAGTTTTGTAGAATATACAGTAGGAGATGCAAAAATTGATGCAAGATCGGCACACCCAAAGAATGTGGAGAAAGCAGTAAGTGAGCTAAAGAATATCAAATATGAAGGACCTCGGATAGTGGACATCAATCTAGGGATGGAGGATGAACCTAGGATGATTCACTGTGGTGATGATTGGAACCTTGTATTGAAAGTGATAACTTTTAAGATATTCTTGGAATATAAGGATGTCTTTGCATGGACATACAAGGACTTGAAGGGAGTACCACCTGAGTTATGTGTCCATAAGATTACACTAATTCCTGGAGCACAACCATTAAGGAGGAGACCATATAGGATGAACCCAAAATATGTTGCATTAGTGAACGCAGAGATAGAGAAGATGTTGGAGGTAGGAATCATCTTCAGGGTTACGACCAGTGAATGGGTATCACCTATAGTGGTCACCTTGAAGAAGGAAGTGGACAAAATCAGAATATGTGTGGACTTTAGGAGTCTAAACACAGTGACTATTAAGGACCCCTTCCCTATTCCCTTCACAGATTCCATCCTGGAGGAAGTCGTAGGACATGAGATCTATTCATTTTTGGATGGATTTTTGGGTTACAATCAAATAAGTATAGTCGAGGAGGATAATCTGAAGACCACATTTATTATGGAGAATGGCATCTATGCATACAATCGAATGCCATTCGGGCTCTGTAATGCCCCAACTACATTTTAGCGCATCATACTGTATATATTTGATCAGTTGGCAATAAGGAATTTCAAAGCATTTTTGGATGATTGGTCCATTTATGGGAAGATCAAGGAGCATCTTCCTACCCTCAGTGAATGTATGAGTAGGTGCAAAAATGCATAGATCTCATTAAACCTTGGAAAGTGTTACCTGATGGTACCATATGGAAAGTTGTTAGGACACATAGTGTGCAGTGAGGGATTAAAAATAGATCCTGATAAGATCCATGTGATATTGCACATGGAAGAACCATATGATGTGAGTTCACTTAAAACCTTCCTTGGATCGATGGGGTATTATCGAAGGTTTATCAAGAATTATGCACATGTATCCTATCCATTGGATTCATTGACAAAGAAGAATGTTCCTTTCAGATGGATAGAGGAGCACCAAGGAGCCTTTGAGGAGTTGAAGGCCAAGCTTGTCAATAGCCCGATTTTGGTGTTCCCAAATTGGGATAAGGAATTCCATGTCCATATTGATGCTTCAAATTTTGCAATTGGATGTGCTTTGGCACAAGAAGGATAGTTCAGGATGGATCAACCTATTTTCTTTGCTAGTCACCTATTGTCAAGGGTAGAGAGAAACTATAGTACAATAGAAAGAGAAGCCTTGGGAATGGTATATGCAGTCCAAAAGTTTAGGCATTACCTACTGGTGAATCCCTTTGCTTTTTATGTAGATCACCAAGCTCTATTGTACTTGATAAACAAATCGGTGATACAAGGATGGGTCAGTAGGTGGCTCATCACCCTATAAGAGTTCGTATTTTGAGTAGTAGTAAGACCTGGTAAGAAGCATGTAATTGTAGACCATCTATCTCGGATACGATTAGGAGAGCCTATAGGAATAGGGATTTCGGATGAATTCCCTGATGCATAGTTATTTTCCATCAATGTTGTTCCATCATGGTACAAGTTGATTGGCTAGTATCTATCCATAGGAGAGTTGCCATAAGAAATGATGGCAATCAAGAAAAATAAAGTGATTATGAAGTCAACACCCTTCCAATTGATAGCAGGATTGTTGTATAATATGGGAAGTGATGGTATCTTATGAAGATGTGTGATGGAGGAAGAAGTCAAAGCGACATTGAAAGAAGCTCATGAAGGCTTAGCAAGAGGGCACATGGGACCAGATGCAACTACTAGGAAAATATTACTAGCAGGATTATGGTGGCCCACATTGTATAATGATGCAAAAGAATATGTAAAAGCATGCGATACTTGTCAAAGGATAGGGAAGCCAGTAAAGAGGGACTTTATGCCATTGCATCCATCACAACCCTAGGAATTATTTGAAATATGGGGATTGGACTTCGTCGAACCATTGAAAACATCTCAAAGAAGGAAGTGTAGGTACATTGTGGTAGCAATAGAGTACTTGACAAAGTGGGTCAAAGCGAGAGCATTACTTGACAACTCAACTAAAAGTACAACAAGATTCTTGTATGAGTAGGTAATTACAAGATTTGGCATTCCACTACAGATAATGAGTGATCGAGGAGGACACTTTGTAAATGAGATCATCAAGATACTGACAATCAAATTCAAGATTTTGCATTCATTGTCTAGTCCATACTATCCCAGAGCGAATGGGTAGGCGAAAGCAACAAATAAAGTCCTGGTATCTACTTTGTATAAAACCTATGGAATAGAAGGAGCAGATTGGGAGGAAAGGTTACCATCTATTTTGTGGGTATACATAACAACTTTTAAACCAAAAATAGAGCATACACCTTTCTAGTTGATGTATGGACAAGAGGTAGTGGTGCTAGTTGAATTCTTGATACCAAGTTTGAGAGTCATAGTGGAGCATCGCTTGGGTGATCAAGAAATTTTGGAAGAGTGACTGACAACACTGATTAAGTTGGATGAAAGAAGATTCATGGCACAATGGGCAATTGAGGTAGCCCAAAAATAAGGAAGTTGTGGCATGACAAACACTTGAGGAAGCTAGAACTTAGTCTGGGTGACTTGGTTCTAAAGTTTAATGGAAAGCGAGAAATCAAGCCTGGTAAGTTGAAGACTTTATGGCTTGGTCCCTATAAAGTGGTAGAAGTAATGAATAATGGAGTAGTCAAGTTGCAAAACTTGAATGGGACTGAGGTACTCGACATTGTAAATGGCTCAAATTTGAAGCCTTACAAAGTATAGTGCTTATTCATTTCTTCGAAAGAGATTGAATGAAGAAGATGAGCAGAAGCTCAATGGAGAACTCAAGGTGAGCAAGGTCCATCATAGGAAGAGCCTGACATGGGACTCACACACTTATTTATAGAAGGGGAGGAGACAAGACCAACTATAGAATAGCAGGAGTTGGCACCTCGACTTGGAGAAAGAAGAAGATTGTGGGTGCATGTCATATTTGCGGATGGGACCGAATGAGTAATAGAGGAAGATGAAGAGTGGATTCCTCCAAATGAAAGAGGATATCAGGAGATAGTACTATTACCCAAAAATAGGGGAAGGTAAGAAGAAGCACCCCAAGTAAATAAGAATATGATGTATCCTTGGGTGGAGCATAGAGAACTACCCCAACAAGTTGAAGGATGAAGAAGGATACGGTTAATAGTATGATATGAAGATAGAGTGGACACTTTTGAAATGGAAGTTCTATAAGAGAATAGGAATGAGACCATTGATGAAGAATTAGTTGGACTTACTCCATTAGCTTAGATAGGGCTATTATAGTAGAGAATGTGACTGCAAACCCAATAACTATAGGAGGAATATCAAATTGTGAGGTCATAATGCAAGGTTGAGAGAACAAACCATCCAGGAATTGGATAGTACAATACGAAGGTTGGATGAACAAAGAATAGCTAGGCTATAGGAACTAGAAGGGGAAGTTGAGGATAATGAGGGGATAACTCCAAGGAGTGGTATAAGAAATGATGGTGCAAGCACAAGTTCACAAGT
Organism: Wollemia nobilis; assembly: GCA_028583015.1. Lineage (NCBI taxonomy): Eukaryota > Viridiplantae > Streptophyta > Pinopsida > Araucariales > Araucariaceae > Wollemia > Wollemia nobilis. The sequence goes on along the minus strand of JAQPPZ010015005.1, from coordinate 2,549,245 downwards.
ACCACCAAGTGATCCACCAATGATAAATGAAGATGTAGAGATGCTTTGGCGAGATATTGAGGAAGCAACCACATCACCTGAATCACAAGGTAATGCATGGGTAGATTTGAGTGACTCTAGTGATGAAGGAATACCTTGGCTAGTAAGGGAACCTAGCATAAAAAGTAGTGATGATGATGATTTCCCGAGGAGACCCCAGAATCCTTAAGATGATCGTGATCCCCAACATGTACAACAACACATCGACAACTAGGGAGATCATAGGAGTATCAAACCAACCTTGATCCACAAGCATATACAATAGCCTATCAATAATTAAGAAGATAAAGGAGAGAAGTAAGGAGATTGGAGAGATTGATGAATTTACTAACAGATTGGTTGAAACAAAGAGAAGATAATCGGAATGACTCAAGTTCTGAGATAGATTTTTTTGATGCATATAGAGAGATCTTGGCAACCTCATCTCCACAAATATGCTTCAAGGAAAGAATATGGAGATATCACTTAGTACGTGCAGATCATAGAATCAGAGCACTATGACAATTATCACCAAGTGTAAGATGAAGTAGAAGTCCACTAGCCAACATTGAGTTGGTAGAGATAACTCTTGATAACCAAGCAATGGGAGGAAGGAATAGACAAGGACCCCTAAGGCTTCATCCAGGAAGGGGAGGAGGTATTCGACCATGGAATGAATGAGGTCAAGGTGATGTTACAGTTAGAGGAGGAAGAGGACAAGGAAGGTTTTGACCCCCTACTCCTAGATGGTTGGGAGATGCACCCTTAGCATGTTTGAACTAGACAAGGAATCTACAAGGTATACCAAGGATAAGAGGAATCTTACCAAACCCCATAAGGTAGTATCCATTGGGATGACCACCCCTAATCCGATGAGGACCTCGAAGAGTGGTAGGTGGTAGAGGATTACTCCAAGGAAGGGAGGAATCACCACTGGCATAGAGAAGCCTGATGTCAAGAGGAATAGGATGGGGAAGACACTCGTGTGGTAGAGGCCTTGCTGGTAGAGGAAGAGTGCATTTTGTAGATGAAAGAAACCAAGGACAACAAAGGATCCGATCACCAAGTCTGGAGCTAAAATTGATTTGAGGAGATAGGTGAGATAGTTCCTCAAATGATAGTAGAGTAGTAAGGACACCGCTACCAAGGGATCAATCACCTATATGACAAGAGGAAGGGACACTAGGTGAAGATACTCCAACTTGCAATTGTACAATCCCAAATTGTACACATGGTAGTGGAAGGCTAGGGAACTTGGTAACATCACAAGTGGAGATGAATCACCCTAGAGAGCAAGTGGTACTAGATGACACAATCACTTATAATGTCATGATCGAACCTCTAAGAGAAGAATCATATGGGATCGTACAAGTGAATGTCACTATGCGATTCCCACATTGGTAAAAGTGTAAATAGGATTATGAAAAAAATAAAAAATAAATAAATAAATAAAATGCCTTAGTTGTGAAAATCCCTCGGGATGCAATTAAGAAGGAAGTTGGTTGAAAATCGGAAATGATGACCTCTTCAAGAGAGAGAAAATAGAAAAATTTCTCTAAGTAATAGATCATACAAGTCAATTTTAAAGCTGAAAAAAGCATAAGTGGGAGATCGTACAAGAATAAATGGAAAAAGTACATGCAAAATCATACAAGGAAGCATGTTGTACGATTTAGATCATACAATGTATGATTTTAGGCGTAGTTGTACGATTTTCAACCATCGCATTTAATGTTCGCATGTGTGGAATGATGTGTTGTCGAAAAAGCATGAGAAAAAGATAAAATCGCATGGGAAAAGTGATGAGTTGTCAATCATCTAGGAAAGGAAGACAAAAAGACATGCAAGAGGGCAAAGTGGCATAATTTTAAAAATTTGAGTGGTTAGGGTTTGATAGCAATTTAAATAAAGGGCTAATTTTAGTAATTTTGCAAATTGTACAAGGAGGAATTCAAAATTTTTAGGAGAACGAAGGTGAAAAGTATGCAACTAAATGAAATCTACTACATGGGCATTAAAATTCATTAGTGAACTACAATATTGCATGACCCATTTCTAAATTTGCACTAGGGAGACTTTTCGCATTCAAGAAAATCGAACCGGAAGAGAAAAGCAAGGGTTTCGACTCCATTAAAAGTAGATTTTGAATTTTAGTTAAAGGAAAATGAGGGTTTGTAGTAGAAGGCATCCAAGCAAGAACTAGATTGTGGAAAAATGTACACCAGGGTTTGAAGAAATTGTAGATTGGAGCCGAAGTAAAGAAATTATAGGAGAAAGGAGATTACAAGCCCTAATCTGATAAAAGTAACCAAAAATGAATTGGAGAAGGTAGAGGAAAGAAAGGAGAAGATCGTACAACCCTGCATTATAGCCAAAAAAATTTGTTTTTGGGGGTAAATTGTACCAAGTGATGAAAAATTGCAGAATTGCTTCGAAATTGCACTAAAAAGATAGATTGGGATATTTCGACAATTGGGTTGATGAGAAATCATGGAGAAGAAGTGAAAAATATGAGTTTTATGTGAACAAGGGTTTCAAAGGATGTGTTGTATGATTTGGAGGGTAGATTGTATGATCTCAAGAAAAAATTATGCGATTTCAAGTAATTTTGAGGCTGATTTAAGCTTTTTGAGAAAATCGTACGAAATTGTATAGATTCGATGAAGGGGAGTAGGTAGATAGGGACATTGTATGGATTGGTATGGGCCCTATATATTTTGGTGCAACAGATGTATGATTTGTAGAATATTGAATGATTTGAAGTAGTTGAAGAGATTGTACGATCTGGAGGTGGTTATTGAACTGAAAATCGTACAAGAATTGGAGGGTGTACTATATAATTTATAGTAGATTGTATGATTTTTAGGGCACTTCTAATTGCATAATAGGTGATGTCCAAGTAGCAAGCTAACTGAAGGAATGGTAGGAAAATGATTTCAGCCGAAGAGTTTGGATACCGATTAAGAAGAATTGCAGCCAATAGAGTGGAATGGTCACTAGGACCCCTGCACGAGAGAGAGTCACATCCATGGCAATACCAAGGGTGATAGTTTTAGTCCCATGGTTGGTATGGTACTCATCCTTGGAGGAGAGGAGGATACAAGTCGTGGAGAGGGTAGAGGTATTGGAGGGCTGATCGGAGAAGGACACCACCAAGATTTTGAGAGGAGGAAATGGCACAGGAAAGAATATCGAGGAGGGAGTTGCGTAGTGAAGTCCATTACCTAGATTTGGAGGAGGATCTGAGTAGTGAACCTGAGGAGAACCAGGTTGAGATAACAAGGATATCATTCATACAACATGGAGGAGATACATGCAGGAAGTGGTGGAGCAATGAAGAAAACAAGAACCACCCATGGAGAAAAGAGTTTGAGAAGGTTGGTGTAGCTATAATAGCACAAGTGCCACCACACCAGAAGACCTTCTTCTATAACTATCTATTGTAGATGGTTCAGGCGTATAATCCTACAACCAGACTTACCTATGTCAATGTGGGCAAGCGATCGGTGAAGATAGAATTCATAGTAGAGGCATTCAAGAAAATATTTGGGTTACCTACATATGGCATAGAGGTAGTTAAGAAGTTGCTTGATCCGATTGAGACACATCGCATCATCACTTCACTTACCAATGTGAAATCATCGATCAAAGCAAAGATCTCGGGTGTAGGAACTCAAGGAATTAAATAGAGCCAATTGATAGGGAAATATTGGCCATGTGCCATGAATATTGTGATGGCTCGACTATCAAGGGAAACATCAGCCACAGAGATGCCAATCTGGATGGCTCAATATGTGGAAGGTATCACCAAAGGAATCTGGTATGATTGGGGTACCTATCTAGAGAAAAAGATGCATGATGTGCTGACAAAGAGGCCTAAGAATTTTGGGATGACTTTCCATGCTATTGGATTGTTATTGAATGTTGTTATAGATATGGGAATCCACTTTCTAGGTTTGATAGAACCTAGGAATATTGATGCAGGATAGCCAACCATTTTGAGGTGGGGAAAGTCAGTACCAATTTATAAGGAGACTCCAGATAAGTCTCAAACAAAGAAATCATAGTAGGCCACTGTAGTACATGAGGATACTTCTTCGGAGGAGGATGTACACCCTCGAAGGAAAAGGCCTAGGTAGTTGGAACCTAAACTAGAACAACAAGCACTTCAACAATGGTAGTAGGAGCAACTGTCAGTTCAGGAAAGGGAGGAAATTATGGGGAGGCAATCCAGCCTAGTACGAGTAAGAACAAGAAGACAATGGGAAAGAATGGTAAATAATCCCATTCCAAAAAAATAAGTTGAGCTTGTATAGAAGAATCAAGAAGAAGAAGAATCAGACTCGAAGAAGTTGGATTTGCAAGATTGGAATTGGGTAGAAGTAGAGGAGATGGTGGAATCTCCACAGATTTTCTAGCATGATGATTTTGAAATTTTGGACTCTTCAAAAATTTTGGATGATATAGAAGTGAGGCAAATAGTACAAGAAGTAGTAGCCACTACTCAGGAGGAAAAAGAGAAAGCCAAGGTGATAGTGGAAGCCTTAGAAGAAGAGTCTAGAGAGAAGAAGAAGCCTCACTTCAGATTCATGATGGGAGGAGGTACGAATCAAAATGATCAAAGTGATGCACAAGAAGAAACGAAGGCATCACAGGAATAAGAAGATCCTATTGTTGAAAAATTCATAGCAATGGAAACCCAACAGAATCAGGAAGAAGAGCAGGTGATAGAAGAACAACATGTGGGCTTAACTGAACAAAAAGAAGCCTAGGAATCTACAGGACAACAACAATCTCATCAAGAGATTGTGAATGTGGAAGAAGATGTGGAGGTGGAGAGGACTGTGGAATAGACTCCACCACAAGAAAATATAAACATAGAAAGAGCACTAATGGAGCTTGGGGGAAGCTCTGGTCACCACTTGGAAGAAGAGGAAGAACAAACTCCTATAGAGGAAGAACTACAGAGGATGCAAACAAGTTACCTCTTGGAGGTACCATAGTTCTCAAAATTTGAAACTGAGGAGGATGCAAAAAGGGTAGAAGATCAGGTGGAACATTTCTTCTCTCAGATAGGCAATGCCATGGCTAGCACCAAATTATAGTTTTGTATTGGACATGGGAGAGTTGAAGCTATGGGAAGAACAAGTGTTTATCGAGTTGGAAAAGATAATAGAATGGGTGAGCAGTGAGGAGCGTACAAGGAAAATTATGGATATTCATGTACAACACCCATGGAAGTTACCTAGGGAAGAGGTAACAATGATGTTAGGAAGAGATGACTTGCTAGATGGAGTGAGAACCAATTATAGGCAACATCCAAGGTTGTACCTAGATAGATCCAATTATCTAACTTGTCCCTTGAATATAATGGAGTTGGAACATAAGAGGGTCACCTCAAGATTGGCTATCACTCTAAGGAAGTTGAACTTCCTAACACATTGGATAGAGTGGTTGAGCATAGGATTGGAGTAAATCTATCAGCTCAAGGAAGCTCAAAAAGAAGAGATAAAAGCGGTTGTAATGGAGGAAGAATTGTAGAAGAGTAAGGTTGTGATAGAAGAGAAACTAAAGAAATTTGAAGAAGAACTGCTAAGTAATAAGGCTGATTTTGAGGCTAGAATTAGTTCTCTTGAAGAGGAGAAGCGATAGGTCTCACAAATGGTAGAAGATAGGATCAAGGAGTTGGAAGCTCAACTAAGAGTAAAGGATGAATAACTGAGAACATAGTTGGTTATGAAATATGAGCAACTGGCAATGTAGGATAAGAAGATAGAAGAGCTCACATAGGACAATAAATGATATAATGATATGGTCCTGGATAAGCAAGTGCAATTGAATGCTAAGGAAGAGATTGTTCATGCTTTGGAGGCTGATATTAATCACCATATGAAGACCATTATAGATAAGAATGAAGAGTTAGAAGTAGCAACTCGAACAAAGGCACATTTGTAGGAGAAGCTTAAGAAGAGTGCTACTAAGCATGAACAACAATTGAGGGAACTCCTGAAGACTACCGAAGAGACAGCCAATCAACATGGTATGAAAGTAGTAGAAATGGGCAACTACGCAGCCAAGTTGCAGAATCAACATGTAATTCTTCACACCTAGGTGGAAGACCTGGAAGCTGTAGTCAGAGATTATGAGGCTCAGCTAAAATAGAAAGATGAGTCGATGAGGACACCGACCAAAGTAAAGGGGAGGGCAGATGTAGGCAACAAATCCACCTCCTAGAAGAAGAAGTGACAAGAGGATTTGCCCAGTTTTGACAATTTTGACAAGTTTTGGTAAACCGTACAAGTAGGAGCAAACCGTACAAGTAGGAGGTAAACCATACAAACTGGAGGGCAAACCGTACAATGTGCAATGAAATGCAAAGGAAATGCAATTTGAGTTGTAATTGCGCATGAATTTGATAAATCATGTGTTTAGACTTAGTAAAAGGTATAATTATGCATTCCGTTATGCATGGGTAGTTGTGAATAATGAATTGCCTCAGGAACCACTTTGGAATGGCCTGGGCAATATTATATAAGACCCCCTTTTCAATTTTGATAGTCTGGTTAATGCTTGTGAGTTTTGGCTATGTTCTGGTCTGAATAGTATGAAGTATTGAATGCATACCTATGATTTTTGAGTACCTTTTAGTGATTGTATGGCATTTTTGACAAGTAATGAAGAAGAATCTCAATTCATAGTTTTCTCTCATGTACTGTATGATCCTGGAATGGTGGAATAATGTTTTGTAGTTTATCTTTGTTGCATGTACTTCTTTATGGTTGTTGTTGATACTTAATGCATTGTTATGGAAGAATTGGATTAAACCAACATTGGTGTGAACCTTATGAATGATCTGTGATGAGGATGATATCAAGAAGTATGTATTGAAGGTTGTTGTATGATTTTTGGATATTGCCATTGGAGAGAACTCTCTCAAACCTTGATGATAGAACTTGCATGTTGGTAGAAATGGATTAATTGCCATTTTAGACCTTTACAAAACTTATCTGAGAGATATTGGTATAGAAGAGTATCCAATTTGGCACCTTTTTGCACTTTATTTTCATACAAATCGTACACCATAGCTCTTACAAATCGTACAAAAGAAACTTACCCGATTTGGCAGTTTATGCGATTGAGGAAAACTTACCCGATTTGGTAGTATTGGGAAATCGAACAATTTAGTTACAAAACTGTGTACGACAGCTTGCAAAACTGAATCTGAAGGATTGGATGAGTGTAAAATCATACAATCCCTATCACTATATGATTTGGGATCGTACAATGGTACGATTTGGGATTCGTACAAGTTGTTTTGTTGTCGCATATTGATAGTTGTGAAGACTGTACGATTGTACGATTTGGTCCATCGATTGGGAATAGTAAATTGATCATTCTAAGCCCTTGAAAACCACCTCCCCACTAGGAATACTGCACCCCTATGCTACATTCCTAGGGTAGTTCAAAATCTTGTAGGGTATCCTGGACCTAAGGGATCACTGGTATCGGAGAGTCTACCAGGATCTAGTAGGGATAGGAGGTGGACCCAACCTAACAAGGTGGGTCAAGGAGGACCTAGATGATATTCCTTACATGTATCCTAATGTGGAAAACATGGGAGTTGCCTTTGACTAGTAGTGATGGTACAGAGGAGTCATGTCCCGTAGGGTCTTCCCACCAGTTTTGATACAGAGATGTTAGGGGATGGTCCCAAGCATACTGTGAGCATTTTTAGATGTAGCTCATAGGGCCATAGAGAGGGTGTAGCAAGGACCAGTAGCTCTGAGATAGAGGTAGTCTTGGTTCAGGATTGAGCTGGTGACGGAGGACACCAACACTACCGGGACCAAGGAGATAGGGGCATCCAGAGTTACCCCCACAAAGGCTAGGGTACTACCAGGTGGAGGATCGAGAGAGGCCTCCACATCAATAGCAGCTAGCCAAGGTTAGGCTCCAGGATGAGGGGATCCAAGGGAGGAGGCAGAGGTACTATGGGCATAGGTGGTGACTCTATAGAGGTAGGTGGACCTGCTCTAGGAGGATAGGTCCAAGAGGATCAAGGGACTGTGAGGTTTGCTGAGTGATGCATAGAGGGAGAGGGATGCAGCTCAAGCGAGAGGTTGATCATATTTGAGGAGAGGTGAGTCATCTAGATACATAGCACCATAGGGCTCAAGCATAGGGGATGGCTATCATTGGGAGCAGCTAGACGAAGGATGGAGTCCACCTTCTACAGGCAGAGCTACAGAGGGTGGGGGAGAGGCTAGAGGTGGCCATTCAATGGGCTACCTTTTATGAGACCATATACTACTAGGCGATACTAGCTAGGTAGAGAGCAACACTCCCTCCATCCCTCTAGTCAGCTAGTAGGTCACAGTCTCGATCATGAATATTCTCGACATCACTGTCTCATGGGTATGCGACTGCTTGGACCACCTCCTCCTTTGAGCAGGAGAGGAAGCGGACAGGCTCTCGAGCTAAGGCTAGGGATCGGGATGACATGCCAATTTTTATTGTGGCATGCACCCCTAGGGATTGGTTGAGTGTACCGGGACTGGACTGTGGTACACCAACCAGACATGATTGTATCTCTCTTTTTTCATCGAGTAATACATAGTTGCTTTCTCTTTTATATTTTGTGAATGTGTGCATGTGATTTGATTGTTATCTTAGATGTTCTTTAATTTGATGTTTTATGTATGCAATCTATCTTAAATGCAAGGCTATATGAAATGCATGGATGAAAATGGATGGAAGAAAAGAAAGAAAACATGAGAAAAATACAAGGAAAGAAAACCAACAATACGAAGAAGAAGAAGAGAGAGAAGACAAAGAAGAAAGATAAAGAAGAAGACAATCCAAAGGTCAACCATCTAAAATAGAGAAGGATGGGTGAAACATAGTATTGAAATCAACGTAGGTCACAAGGGACCAATGTGACTAAATACTATGAATCGTACCAAAAAAGAGGGGAGCTAAACCCACTATGGGTGTAGTGCTCACCAAGAGGGATGAGGTGTTGGAGTCTGACCCGCTATGGGTGGTTTCTCACTTATTGACTATTGTGGGGTGATTACCCACTAGGATGTATGTCGAGGCCTACTGAAAATGGCCAAGGAGCTTATCCTGTAATGGGGTGTTGAGCCCGTTGAGTCAAAAGGGAGTATAACCCGATAGAAGATCATATCCGATAAGATACCCACTAGGATGTATAGCTATCCCATGTGGGGTGTAATATAAGGATAAAATATATATATTAGGTGAGTGCTACCCTCGATAGGGGTTTAGAGTAGAAAACAAGATAGTGAGTGTGTGCAATTGTGCTGAGAAGACAACTTAAGAAGGAAGGAAACAAAACACACGTATTTCCTTGTCAAAAGCAAAGGAAGACAAAGAAAAAGAAAGAGCAATAGAAAAGCGACAAGGAAATATTAACGAACTATCACCCTTGATCTAAGAGATACTCTCACTATTTCCAAGATTAAGGAAGACATTTGAAGAAGCAAAAAGCAAGAAAGAAGACTGAAGAAGAAAGCCCTAGGTGGGGATCTTACTAGGCATCAAAACCCTAGAGAGAGTGCAATGCATGTGAGCTACGACCTAACTAGGTATCATCACATGCCATTGTCACAAGATCCCCAAAAATCTATATGATCAAGCAGTCATGAACAAGCAATCATGCAAAATATGACATTCAAGCATGCAAGTTGAATTAAATGTTAGGCAGACAATGCAAAAGGATGACAAGCAACAATGCAATATGAGCAAGCAGATGGATGCAATGGAAATGCAAATGCATAGCTAAATGATGATTAATTGATTTGATGCAATTTTTATTTGTTTTCATGTTTTATTATTAATTAATTTAATTAATTAATTTAAGCAAGCAAAACGAAAGTCGACACAACATCTAAGTGTGTCACCTTTCTTAACAAAAAGAACAGGTGTGCCATGGACTATTTTGTCAAAGAAATATCTAAAAGGTAAGCCTTCTCGATAATTAGAATTATGGAGAGGCTCCTTCATAGCTCTTTCTTTGGAAGCCATAGCACGATAATCAATGCACTCTCAAACATAACCATTCTTTTTAACATAAGGAGGATCAATTCCTAACTTCGCAAGATCGCTATAGGACAGCGAAGTAGGGTCCTCTTTTAAAATAGAAGGTTTACTTTTAGAACATACATAATCAATCATATTGCAAAACAAGACATCAAAAGAATAAGGGGGACCATCATCCTCATCACCCACTCCTGACTTTTGATAATCCATATATTCAGCGTAAGTCATAAGATGATCATCATTGTCAAATGGTAAAGGTTGGTCTTTACTAGGTATAAAACCTATGCCACATCTCCCAGGCCAGATCTCGACATCCAAAGGCTCTTGAATGCCCTTATGTTGTGGCCCCAAGCCTTTACCTACATATCCCATACTAGATAGGATCTGTTTAGGAAGTGGGTAATCATTGGAAAGGTAACAATGAGCAAAAGAACACTCAACGAGAGAGGGGTTGCTACCACGTATCTTATCCTCGAAGGCAGTTCCTACGAAGACAAAGGTACACGTGCCAAAGTGTACAACATCACCTTTCTTATGGGGCAAACCCATGGTTCTTGGTGATGGTGGTAGCTTAGCTAGATCCAAAAGAGGTTCTTGAAGAAACTGATTATCATGATCCTGAGATGAAAAATTTAAGATATGTTCCTCACTCATTTTTAAATTTTGAAATTGTTCTAATATTTGAGATGAGGAACGTGGAGAGACCATTGAAGAGATTGAGGGACATAGGTTGAACTCAGATCGAGCTCGCTCTACATTTGAACAAAATTCAAATGGTCGAGGGTCACCCAGAATGGTGATAACTTGATTCTTAAACTCAAACTTGAGACACTGATGAAGAGTAGAAGGGACGACCTTCATTGCATGAATCCAAGGATGTCCAAGAAGAAGATTAAAATATGCAGGACAATGTACCACATAAAACAAAGTATCCAATATTTTAGGCCCAACTTTGAGAGGAAGAGATATGACACCACAGGCTTCTTGGGACTCATTGTTGAAAGCTTTTATAATGATATCGGATTTTGTTAAATCTTCCTCTTTTAATCCAAATTTTTGAAAGAATTGATATGTACACAAATTGAGGGAAGAACCATTATCAATCAAAATTTGCTTGATAAAAGTATCCCCAATAAGTGCAGTGATGTAAAGTGAAGAATCTTCTTGCAAGTTTGAGGAAGGTTTATCATCATCCAAAAATGAGATATGATGTATCCCAAGAGAACCTACGGCATCAACTATAGCATTGGGAGAAATATCTGAAGGAACTGATTGTTGCTTTAAAAATTCCATCAAAGCATCTCTATGGTTGGGAGAAGTTTGAAGGAGTTCTAAAACTAAAATCTTTGTTGGAGTACTAGCCAACTACTTTTGGAGATCAAATGAAACCTTAGGTTGTGGTCTCAATACAATAGGTGGAGTCCCTGTATCTAAAACTTTTCCTTGATTGTTCTTCAAAACTGAACTGGGTTGTAACACAAAATTTTATCCTTGCTGAGGATGCTGAGTCTGAGCTTGTCTTCTTGTAGTTATCCCAACCATGCCAACCATATTACCATAGGGAGGAGGCTCATTCTGATGAGCCACCTGATTTTTTGCTTGTTGATTATGTTTTGGCAATGGATCTTTAAATATTCCCATATCTTGATTGGTAGTTACAGTTTGTTGGATAGGTACTTGATTATTCACTACCTGAGAATTGCCTAAGTCAATGCATCCCGCATCAATCAGATCCTGAACTACATGTTTCAACTTCTTACAAGAATTCATCCAATGTCCTTCCACTCTATGATATGCACAATGTTGACCTGCCTTATACCAATGAGTCATAGTATCTGGTTGTCTAATAGGAGGTAACTCAATTGCCTTAGCTTCTAAGAGTTGTTTCAAAGTTGCTTCCATAGACATATTAAGCCTTGTAAAATTCCTTTGTGGAGGTTTCTGAAGTACTATCATTTTGTAGGTTGTTAGTAACATTATTAATAGGCCTACTATCCATTCCATTATCACCTCCTATATGTCTATTTTTATGTTGAGACTTAGTAGGTTTCTCTTCCTTAACTTTGAGTTGACCTCTCCTGATGAGAGCTTGTTCTACTTTCCTTGCTAAATCAATTGCTTGATCAAAATATGTAATAGTAGTAGTCTCTAATGCATAAGATAATTGTTCTTGTAAATTACCAATAAATATCTCAAGCATATCCTTAGGAGGTAAAGTATATCTTAGACATCCAACTAAACTTCTCCAACGAGCCAAAAATTTTGAAAAGCTTTCTTCTTTACTTTGTTTTAAATTATAAACATCTTTCATTGTCACTTCTTTCTCAATGTAAGCACCAAATTGTTGAACAAATAATTCTGCTGTCTCTTCAAAACTCTTTAAGGAATAATTAGGTAACCGATAATACCATTCTAATGCCATGCCACCAAGGCTCTTAGGAAATGTTTTAAGCAACAACATATCATCATAAATGAGATCATGGCAAGTTGTTCTAAATCTTCTTAGATGCTCTATTGGATCTTCTATCCCCTTATAGATAGGTAAAACTGGCATAGAAAAGTGCTTAGGATAAGGTCTAGCAGCAACAATAGGATCCAATGGTTGATTACACATTTCCTTATAACTGTAAGTAAAACTTGAAGGTTGAATCATCTCAACTTTTGAAACCAATTGCTTCACCATATTTGCCAAATTTTGTACTTTTGGATTACTGTTATGCATTGTTCCTAGATTCCCATATGTGTGTTGAGGAACCAATGCTTGATTCAGGTTGGAAGTATGGATATTATTGTTATATGTGGCACCTTGTGAAAGTGGACAACTAACATTGGGAAGAATAGAAGCAAAAGTGTTGATATTAGAAGATTGAGGAAGAAATTGAAAACACTTTTGAGTGACACTACTAATTGGAGGAGCTTGCATATTCCTTCCAATGTTGGTGGTAGTAGTAGTATCAATAACTGAGTTCAACTTATCAAGATGTATTGATTTAGGCAAGGGGTTTTCCTGGTTAAGCATAGGGGAGCTTATTGGAGGAGGTGGAGGAGTCTCATCTCTTTCGAGGTGAGCTTCTCGCTCCATGCCTCCCAATATCCTATCCCTATTAGCCTTCATAAAGCCCCAAATATGCTCAAATGATGAAAAGACAAAGCTACCATTAGGTCCCTCATAAGGATCAAAACTCATCTCAGTATCCATGTTGTCTTGCTCTTCTGGATCTATGTTAGGATCCTCTCTATCAATTTGATCATCTTCTAGAGGAATACAATCAGATTCAAGATGCTTTCACTGACTTCTAAGGATAGGAGCCATTAGAAAAGTGAAAGGATAGAAGAGAATGCTAACAATAGAAACAAAAATATTTTTAAAGATATTATTAAGATTCTCCAATCACACAAACAAATTTAATGATCTTGTTTAAAGGTTTAAAATAAAAGGAGGTGTTCACATCGGGTTCACCAAAGATGTAGAGGGGGAAAACCACCCTACCACATACAATTCCCAAAAGGTTAGATCCATAAGAGAGAAGAGAAGCCTTATGGGGTGAACCATGGGGGTTGTGTTGTTCTCTACACTCGATGCTAAAGGGGGAAGGGTTCACTAGGAATGGCTTTAAGGACTCGCTCCAAGTCCACAGGAATTTCAGGAATATTTGATGTATGAGATTCAAGACAAACACCTAGATTTGGCCTTTCTAGATCTATGCTATAAAAGATAAAGGACAATGCAGAAATATAGAAATGCAAGAATACAAGAGCTAACCCTAGAATGATTCTTCCTTTGAATGCTTTTTTAACCTAGGGTTTTAAATAGAAAACCTTTAAGCAAGGGCTCAAGAAGAAATGCACAAACAAAATTAACCCTAAGTGCACACTATATGTTGTTTATCTTTCAAATGCCTAGAACTTAATTAAATATATTTCTATAAAATCAGATCTAGGGTTTTACAATAGAAATAAAAGCACTCAACAAATAACCTAAAAGACTAATCAGAATACTTAGCTTATCCGATGATTTATCCTTGCTTTTATCCCTTTTTCCAATGCTATCAATAATACTTGTTCCTGCAAGATAACTCAACAAACACTTGAAAATGGGATTAGCGTTAGGGGGCCTACTTAGGCCATTGTATAACAATACTTGGAGGTGCAACAGTCAAGCCCCCTAGGTCCTTTTAGCTGACCTTTGATAATTAAAAGTAAAAATTGACCTTTGGAGAAAAGCAAACATAATATAATACAATAGAATAGAATGTAGAAATCATAGAATAGAATATGCCACTATGCTCTAGATGTAGTCTATGATGCAATGAAGAAAATAGGAATAGTAGATTACCCCCAATTTTGGCTCAAGCAAAATCGTACCCCATAATGGGCAGTCATGATAACGCAAGGTGAAGTCGCACCCCGTAGTAGGTCGGGCATGATTTCGCATAAACTATGCGAAAAATAAAATATAAGTGCAGAAGCTCGATCACGTCATTCAAAAAATCCAAATATGCATGCAAAAGAGCGAATTCACCTAGTAGAGAGTGCAGAAGAAAAATAGAAGGGTTTTAGATCTCCCGGATGGTCAATCTCTCCTTAGGGCTCCAACAACAATCCACCAAGAGCGAACAACAACAATCCAATGCAACAGACAATCAATCAAACTCCACACTTCAAAGTTGCTTGCGAAAGAAGAAGAAGGATGCAGACCAAACAAAACACTTTGCGAGAAATCAAATGCGAGCAATAAATCATCAAGTGTCGATTATGTGAGCGTGTGTTAACTTGTGTGTGAAAAGTGAATTCAAACCCTCCTTATATAGCGGATTTGAAGGTGAAAAGAGCAGGAAAACCAAGGAGGGCCGACGTAAAACATGCCAACCCCAAAAAATTAGGGTTTTAATGTGTCAAACCCTAAAAAGGTGAAATCATGCCCCATCCGGGCCGACCGCGATATCGCAATGCGAAGTCATGCCCCATCAGGGACCGGGCACGATTTTGCATAGAGAGGGAAAATAAGCAAAACAGGGGGAAAGCCTTGCCCTTGCCCTAGGCAAGTCTAAGGGGTCCCCTAGAGGGCTCAGGGAAGATTGCCCACTAAAGTGGGTCAATTTTTCGTGTCTACATTTTTACTAGGGAAAGAAGTAAAACTTGGTAATGGGGATGTGAAGAGGATTTTTAAGTTCAAATTGATTTCTACCATTTTTTCATAAGTTACCTTTGGATGGTATGGAGATTGGTTTATTAGCTTCTTGGATCCACATAGCAGTAATTGAATACTTTCCTTTGCTATTTTTCCTTTGATAAATAATGAACTCAATTTGTTGAATCTCCTTGTTGTATTTTTGTGCCTTTGAACTCATATTCATAAGCCTTAATTAAGCCTTGTCTATACCTACACACACTATAAATTCAAGTTAGAAGAAATATTTTCACTAGAATAGATGAATCACTATTTGTATAAATGGTGAACCACCAAAATTTTACTTTGGAAATTTTCACCAATTTCAAAAAAGATGAATCATCAAGTCTTGAATTGAGAATGTTTTTTATGAATAGTCAAAATTTTACTTGAAAAATTTTGTTTTCCAAATTTTGGTAAAGTGCTCTTCATCGGTAGCAAATCCTTATGCCAAAATATGGATATTTCTTATTTTTTACTATAAATCACCTAGTGAAAAACAAGTGAATCCCCAATTCTACACTAATTTTGAAGGTGAATTTGACTACTAAACTCTATATCTATAAAACAAATATTATTCAAGATTACAATGTTGGAGCTTTCATCTAATCATTGATTCATGAAAAATGTAATCTACTATTCCAAATTTAGAATGTTGATCTTGTATAATCTTACTAGTTTTCATAATGGTGTCGCTATTCCATAATCTTCCTACAAATTCAAAGATATGAAATAGGTAGTTCTAATGAAAATTTTAGGGTTAATATAAATCAACATAATAAACAAACCCTTTAAATGTTCTAAAAAAATCTATGTAAATTGACATAGATCTAATTTTTTAAAGGAGGATACTAGGTATAATTTCAACATGAAAATCAATCCCTTGGTCCCATTGGGTGTGCCAAAAAGTATTAAATTGTAGAAAGGTATGACTTTAATTGCTCTCATAAATTCATTTTAACTAATAGAAGAAGAGAAATGGTGTCCTTTTGTACCTTCAGATTTAGGATGGCTCCCCACTAATCATGCTAAATTAATCTTATCTAAGTGCTAAAGTGTAAATTTTAAGGAGTTAAGGGTGTGAGAGATTAAAAAAATATATAGTTGGTACCATAGCAACATAAGTGTGTTATCAGTGAACACATGCTTAAAAAAATTAAATAATATTAGTACACTCCAATATGTATAAATTTGGCAATGATAGAAAGGACTATAAAAAGTGAAAGGGTAGTGTGACAATCGCTATGTATTCCATAGATTAAAAGGGAAGTTTCATAATAGATAAGAATATGTTATACCTAGTCTTTCCACTATTCCAAAATTAGTTTGAGAGTATAATGTGGATCCACAAAGTGAAGTTTTAATTTCTTCAACTAGCCAAAATATGTTTACAATGGAGCCTAGAGCTCTTATTTATAGCAATTATTTACCTATGAGTTACATAAGGTAATTTATTTCCACCTATAGTAAAATCTCTAGTTTAGGGGCATCTCTACCAAAAATATGCACCTCTAAATTTTATATTTCTCCAAAAGTGCTTCCAAACCTATTTAGTAAGCCTTTAATCCTCTTGAACACTATGTAGAGATAAAATATCACTTTCTTGGAGTTTTCTTCAAATTCTACTTTGCCCTTGTTTTTTTTTTATCAAAAATAGATTATTTATTGATTTTAAAAGTGGTGGTTTATCGATTTATAAAATGGAATTTTTCTAGTATGATATTAAATGCTCCTTTTGATGGATTGCCCCATTTGACCAATCACCCATTTTGACATAACCCTCATTTTAGACCTCGCTAATTTTTTGATATTCCTCTAAAATTTGTGGAATTGTGATACCATTCTGAAGGTTGCAATTTTTGATTTCCTAGTTCTTCAAGGTTGATTCCAAGCTAGTTCAAAGGTATTAGCCAATCTACTACACTACTATATCTTATAATTATATTTTTAATGGGCTACGATGGATTTGAATTTATAATGAGGCTAGGAAAACTCATTTGGGTTCAATCACCCACTACTCATACATAGGGCCTCTATATTCATTAAGACTTGAACCTAAGACTTATTCATGGAATATGAGTCATATCAATCACTTAAGCTCTATTTGATGGACCATGATGTCTCATAATAATTATGACCAATGTGGAACAATTGAATCTTACATATTTTACCAAAAAAAATGTTATTTAAATTTTTTTATTATAAAAACATTTTGTGGGATTTGCATTGTGTTCAATATGTATGTGTGCATGTATGTAATAGGTTATATGAGACCCAGACTAGTCTCATTCATATTACATCATGATCAACTTAATGTGATATGATATAATGGTAATTCAACAAACTAAATTGAAAATTATGCAGTCACTTGTAAAGATTTTCCAAAGTTAAATCTTCACTCTTGGGTCCAAGTTTTTGACCACTTCATCTCTTACCATCTGATATATTATCATTAAACTTGTGTTAGTATCTTCTTTCTCTTTAATATTAACAATGCTTGAGGTACTCGTGTTCATCCTTTCCAACACAAGTACCTCAAGTGATGTTAATACTAAAGAGAAAGAAAATTCTTACACATAAGTTACTCTTAATGTTTACTATTAAATTGATAGACTTCATAGTGGATATAATATTTCAATATCTCATCATTATTATTTTTTTAATTATGGTAAATGAGGTTTTTAAATGGGTCCTCAAACCAATTAATAAAACCTCTAAAAGGGTAGCCTGCTTCCCATGACATACATTGGATCTAACTAGATAGGCTAGTCTCCTTAGCATAACATAAAGTAAAATGCTACAATACCATCATGGCAAAACCTAGTGATTAAAACAATATAAAAATTCAGCTAAGACTTTAGTAGAAACATAAAAATTCTTAGTG
This sequence comes from Wollemia nobilis, assembly GCA_028583015.1. Taxonomy (NCBI): domain Eukaryota; kingdom Viridiplantae; phylum Streptophyta; class Pinopsida; order Araucariales; family Araucariaceae; genus Wollemia; species Wollemia nobilis. Next base: position 2,531,111 of record JAQPPZ010015005.1, on the reverse strand, counting down.
AATGGTAAGGATATATCGATGATGTTCCACCAAAATATCATTGAATATTTCCAATTTCCATAGTACTAGAAAGCCTCCAAAAGCTTCTTTTGTTGCCATGCCTACACTATCTCCTCTAGTCCAAAATTTTTTGTTTATTTTCTTCATTTCTTCTACTTCTAACTTAGTCTCTTGCATCATTACTATTTATACCCATAGTCTACTTATATATGATTTAAGCAGACTATGTTTCGTAGGGGAATTCAATCATGTAACATTCCATGAGAGCAAAATCATTTCCATCCTCTAACTAGGGGTTTTAATGCCCCTACAAAGGCTTCCTTGATTTGGATTTTTTGCCATCTTCTATTTCCTTTTTTGCATTGATAGTTTAAAATGTATACCCTGGGGTTCTACTTTTACCCCTGTCCATGCCTCCCATGTCTCCTAGCTTCTTCCTATTGCATATTTCATGTTGAACTTGCTACCAATTGCCTTCATCTACTAATGAATTTTTAGCTTGTTGTTAGTGCTATTTTATTTTAATTTTGGCTATATTGTTACCCACTCCTTTTTTGGTTTATTTTATCTATTTTTGGAACTATTTTACCCTCCCCAAAAAAATTATTTTCTCCTCTTTCTTATCATCCTCATACAACTCTGCATGTCATTCTTCCTTTTCCCGCACTTTGTCTGGTTGTTCTATTTCCTTGCTTGCTACTTCATCCTCCTTCCCTGCTATCTATTTTTCCTACAAGGGAATTTAATGCTCCATGACGACCAACTCAATCTCTCTATCATCCTACTATTATTTGCATGTAATATCTTGTTTAGCTATTTTTTCTTTTCCTTTCGCCTCCTTTGGTTGTTGTTGCTTTGTTTATTTGTTTCCTTACACCTTAGAAGGGTAGAAATTCATTAAATTTCTATATGAATAACAGAAATATTAGTGGAAGGGTATGTTTTCATAGTCAATATCCTATCCATACTTCCCAAAGATGGAATCTATATCCACCATATTTACTAGTGTATATTGAAGATCTACCTTAATGCATATTCATGCATAAATTGTTTGATATATTTTATCTATTTATTGGGATGTCATAACATATTCCCCTAAGATATTCCCAACGCCCTCTAGGTTTTTCAAGCCAAAACTCCATTGGAAGATAAAATATTCAAACCCAAACTAAAACACTATTCACAACCTCTTAATTTGGGTTAAACCCTAGTTCCCATGGTTGTATGTACAAATCTAAATGACCCAAGAACCATGGTCCACCTACAAAAACCTTAGTAAAGTCTTTTTCTTGAGTAAAAAATACCATAAAAAAACCCTTGTCCATTAGGCTTATAGAAGCTTCAACCCTTGTAGACATGAAAAAATGATCTTCATCCTTTAAACCTAACCACACCAAGCACATGTGGGGGGGAACTCGTTGTAATACCTGCTTACTCGCTTGAGGGTCTCTTTCCAAAGGGGACCCGAAGATATGAATATCTACTACATGAGTAGATTATACTCAATGTAGTTTTTCAAGGTGTCAATGTTGATATTATACTCGTGTAGTAATGTTTTACGAGTTTATTCGACAAAACACCTAAAGGTTTTGGATCACTAAATCTGACTCTTTTTTGAGCCTTAAAGGTTATTTAAACTTAAGGCTAAGAGCACTAAAAAAACATGCTAGGCTTATATCACACAAATGTAAAAAAATAAGAGTTAACCTAAATTCTTTTGAGTTTGAATGATGAACCATGTTAAAAGAGAGTTTTCTTTTCCAAGGCAAACAAGACATTATGCATCAAATAAGTTAGCCTAAAATGCGACTATATGACTTTTGATTTCTTACCTAATTACTTTTGAAGGAAAGCTTTTAGATCTATACTAAGATTCTTTGATTTTGTCCAAAATAAATGTGATTAAAGAAAATGAATTTGGACTATTCTAAGGGTTCCTTGATTGACCAAAGTAAATGTGATTTTAGGCAAACAAATTATGAAAACAAAGATTAGGTAGTAGAAAATAATGAAAATACAATGAGCAAGGAGTGCCAAGTGGTCGAATTACCTATTTTGGAGGTTGAGTAGAAGTTGAAGTGCCACTAGACTTTGGTGGAGGATTTGACAACCTACAAAACTTGAAGGAAAAAAAATAGGTTTATCATATTTGGGGGGTCTGGCTGAGTGCAGTAAGATGATAACCTATCTTCCCAGGTGAACAAACCCCCTATTAGAACAAGTTTAAGTATGAGTGACTTCCTTTGAGATGGATGTAGAGATGACAAATTCACCATAATTTGATAAATGAATTTATTTCATGATAAAATATTGAAGTGTTTTGAGATGAAATTTAAAGTAAACTTATGCTAAATATTGAGATTGATTTGTAAAAAAGGAGGAGATCCCCACTTGTTAATGTTTAAATGTCATAGGTATGCCTAAAAGCAATAAAGGGATCTAGAATGCCTACAAACTGCTATTAAATTTAATACAACAATATTTTAATGTAAATTATGATAGAAAATCTTAGGCAAAAACTTGAGATGATGATTTAATAAGATCTTATGACTAGTGAGTAGGCTATGAATGAACAAATGGGAGATTGTAGAGTGCAAAAGGAAAATTATTAAGTCAATGTGATCCTAAGATATGCATATGTATTTGTTCATTCAAGTGAAGTAATGCCAAATAGAGATTTAAAATGTGAGAGCATGTAAAGAAGAGATTATAATGGAAATAAGACAATTCTAAAAACCAAGATGATTTTGAAGAACTTGTAACAAATTATGAATGAGCATGAAAGAAGTATATGGCTAAAACTTAAAATAAAACATAGTATAAAGTGAGCATGAATATATATCTGGCTGCAATTTTAAATAAAACACAACAAATGTGGTTGCAATTTTGAAGAAAAAAGAGCAAATATGGTTTTGCAAGATAGTTATGGCTATAATTTTGAAGAAAACATAGAAAATGAAGAGAAATGGGATATGGTTGCACTTTTTAATAAAATGCAGCAATAAAACTAAGAAGAAAAAGGGATACGGTTGCACCTTTTTAATAAAATGCAGCAATGAAGCTAAGAAGAAAATGGATATGGCTACACCTTTTAATAAAATGCAGCAATGAGGATAAGAAGAAAAGGGATATGGCTATGCTTTTTAATAAAATGCAGCAATGAAGATAAGAAGAAAAGGGATATAGTTGCACATTTTAATAAAGTGCAGCAATGCGGATAAGAAGAAAAGAGGTGTGGCTGCAAATAAAAAGTAAAATGCAACAATAAAGAGATATGAGCAAGGATTAGTAACCAAAGGGTGTAAACTAGCTTGCAATGGAATGATTAAAGAATATGAAAGATGTATGTAAGAGGAGTGACCTGCCTCTAAAATAATTGAATATGAATGCTTTTAAAAGTTTTAATAACCTAGAATTGCTTGTAAAAGAGTAAGAACAAGTTGTAATAACTTAACAAACTCTTAAACAAAGCAAATAGATAAGATGCAATGTGAAATAATGAAGGTGCAGTGATATATTTGAAGATTGTTATGGACTTTAATCTACAGTAGCAAAAGGAGTAGGGTTATGGAGTGCTATGAGTGGTGAGATAACAAGACAATGATGGTCTTGTATCCACACCACAATAAATTGGAGGTAGGAGACTATTGTATCTATGACTGAGAATTCAAAAGGAGCATGCAATGTGTAATGGAAAGAATATGCAGAAGAAATTTATGACTAAATTAATGACTTCCAATGAGAATAACATAAAATCAAATGAGCATGGAGGAAAGAGAAGTGATTAGTATGCTATGAATAAAAGAAATGTGCTGGTAAATGAAAGAACAACAGTAAAAAGAAATGGATGCTAAGCTAATATCATAAACAAAATCCTACAACCAAAGATTAGTGAGCAAAATATAGGGGCAACAAACAAGATGAAAGCCAAAGGGACCTGCAAACAAGATGTTAGAGCCTAAAATGAGGACAGTGAACAAGATGAGCCCCAAATAACCTGCAATTAAAAGGTTAGGGATTGAAAATGGGGGCAACAAGTAAAAGGAAGCTAAAGGGGCTGCAAGAAAATGCTAATGACTAAATATGGAGGCAGCAAATGAAGAAAACCCTATAGAGAAGATGTTAATGAGGCAACAAATGAAGAAAACCCTACAAAGAAGATGTTAATGAGGCAAAGAAATGAAGTAAACCTTGCAAAGAAGATGTTAATGAGGTAGCAAATGAAGTAAACCCTACACAAGATGATTAATGATGTAAATGACATAAGAGAAGCATAAGAAATGTGTTAGGAGGCTGCAACACAGATATTAGATGCATGAAATAGAAATAAAATGAATATTAGTGGTTGCACAATGGAAATCCAAGTATTAGCAAGGCACATGAGGGAAAATGCATGAAGTAGAAAGCAAAATGGAGAGAAAGTAAGCTTGGGAATGGAATATTACAACCAAATCCCAGCTAAGATCCCTCCTCTCAGCCAAGAACTCCTCCTTGATGGCAGCAACAAGAGGATGTGGCTTGCTCCAATGCCCTTATGCCTTGCTCCACTTGCCCCAAATGCTCTTGAAGATGCTCACAATGCAAGAGAAGATAGAAATGAGAGAAAGAAATATTGAGAAGAAAATGATAGAGCTTGGAAAGATTGAGAATTCATGTTGAATGCCTCTTGAATGGGTTCTATTTATAGATTTTTGGAGGAATTGAGGGGAAATGGATTCAAAATGCCTTGAGAGGAAAAATCAAAATTTTAAATTCATAATCCTAGGGATGAGTTGGAGCATGTGTGATGGGAGGAGGAAGTGGGATGAAGGAATCCACATGCCCCTGGCTTGTTCCAAAATATTCAAGGTTGTTTTACAAAAATGCTACTAAGTATAAAAATGCTAGTGATAAAAATGGCACTGAGTACAAAAACGTCAACTAGGTTGCCTAGGTGTAGTTTGAGCATTAATAGATATCCAAACATAGGCATATCTATACTTGTCAAAAATATCTTTTTGAGCCCGATCTAATGGTGGTATTTTTGTGAAGTTTTGAGATGATTTGATAGGTAAAAATTTGTCTCAAATATGACCTTAATTTGTAGGGCTTCAAACACCCCAAATTTGGGTACGAAGATGATTGATTTGATTTGCATGATCAAAAGGCTTGTGAAGATAAGGAAATTGATGAGTTTTTCTAAGGAATTGATGAATATGCCAAATTTATGTCTAATTTGACATGGTTAGGGTATCTTGATGAGATGTTTGCTAGGTGTGTCAAATTAGGTATCTACAACCCTTAATGCCCATTTCAAGTGGATTCAATTTTTAATTCCTAATAGACTTGGCCAATGCTCCAATAAAATTACAAATCTAACCATTTTTAAACTCATGTACCTTATTCCATATATCCTTTTCATCCACTTGAACCACTAGGATGTTGTCAATGCTTATAACACTTGAGTTGTCCTTTGTTGTCTAAAATAATAGTTTCAATAAGGGTTTCATCCACCAGCTTTATCTTTTTCTCTCAAAGTATTTATAAAAAAGAGCTTCCTAGAGTTTCCCTTAAAAATTGGATCATTTTTCATTTTGTGACCTACCTACTCACTTGCTCCTACTTTATAATCTTAGATAAGAAGTTAGCATATCTCATAATTATTTTAAATGTACAACACTCATAATATTTTTAAAAATTTTACTAAAATTTAAATTTACAATTAATTTTAATTGGTTTTATAACATTAATTAATATTTCATAAAAATATGTACTGATTCTTTTATTTTTAATATTTTTAGTGAAAGAATCATCTATGTAAATAAACGTGATCCTTCCTTCTACATTATTATGTCCTAACAAAAAATTGAATAATTTTGTTATGCTTGTTGTGTAAGTTTTCTTTGTTTGGTCCCATGCATCCAACATTTTAAATTTACATTGGGAATGTGCACCTATATCCAAAGGCTGGGTGTGTATAACATTTGAATAAAGCATCTAACACACATTAAACACAAAAGGATGCATTCAATATACATTAGACACAAATTCAATTTTTTTAAATAAAAAGAAAGTACTATTATTACGCATTATATTCTATTAATTCTTTTAGTTTGACCTCTTACATAATTTTTGTAGTTAACTTTTCTACGTGTTATTTTTTAGTCAATAGAAAACCAACATAATCTTTAGCTTTTAAAGACGAAGTTAACAAGATCTAACCAATAAATACGAAGGTAACGAAATCGAACCAAAGGCAACTATTGGAGAAAATTCTTGCATCCATAAATATTGGCACACTGCAATAATCCTCTGAATCCAATCAACACTATGGACTCTGATGAATCCACCTCTTTAAATTGAGAAAGAATTATCTCAAAGACTTCAAACAAACTAAGTATGGTAAGGAAACCCTAGAGGTAAGCTTATAATATAACATATACGCTCATGCTCAACCAGATTACAAAGAAATATTAAATATTAAATATTAAATATTATGACCAAGATTTACAAAACCCACTAAAATGCTCCTATCAGTAGAATGTTGCATTGTCCATTGTGCAATTATAGCAAAGATATCAACGATTTAATGTAAAAGAAATAAAGGGAAAGAAAAATTGGGTTAATTATATCCATTCAAATAATATAACAATTATAACTAATTATCTAGTGAGAATCACCATTTACACATTCAAATAATGTAATATGTAAATGTGAAACAGATACACAATTGAGACAAAGAATTGCCCAAAGGAGGAAGAAGGATTTGTATTAATATTGAAATATTATTACAATTAGAGTTTGGTAAAATGACCCAGATCTCATTAAACATATACAAAGAGATTTCTCCATTCAAATAATGTAACAAAGAACCTCAACTCTTCATTCAAATGATGTAATAAAGAGCCTCCTATCTCTCGATCCAACTATTGGAAATAATCTCAGCTAACTAGATGCTTCCTTAGCAAAACCTGCACAATTAAGGGGAAGAATGAGGGATGGACATAAAAGACAAGACACAAAGGGAAATACAATCGATAAGACAAGGGCACTCAACTATACCTTTAGCAAAAAAAAAATGGCTATGCAATACTTGATTATTCTTTGGCTAGTGCAACTTTTTTTTATAGCTTGAATCTATCCTATTCTAATGTAATTGCTCCATTTGATTCCTCCATCTAGCTTCATCTTCACCACTGATCATTTTTATGGTTTACAATTAAAGTACAGTTGTTCTAAACTATCTATTCTAGAAATTTTCACTAGGTTGCTTTCTAACTGATAGATCTTCTAGCAGGTTACAGTTGTGTTAAACATGAACCTTAGATTTTTATTATTTTGTTGTTGTCTTTTTTGTAGTGGACTATTAGCTCAGTTTATGGTTATATGATACTGTAGCAACTTCATAGTCTTTAATAAATTTTATAACGTTTTAACAAAAAACAAAATTTTCTATAGCGTGATCAAAAATTTAGCCTTTACGTTTAACATCTATATGATAGTCTTCTATTTGAAAGGGGGTAAAATTATGGTGAGGAGAAGAGTGGAATAAGAGGAAAAGAACAAAACATAACGTGGGATAAAAAGCGGATGTATAGTAGAAGTGGTATTATAATATGAATAAATTAAAGAAAAGAAGAGGGGTATAGTGGAAAGGGGGGTCTAGATCATGGGACACTCCCACAAAAATATATCTCCATGAGTATACTTTGTCACAACTTAAAGTTGTTTCAAGTGCATACAAGATGCCTCAAGTGTATATTCCAGGTGCTTATAAGTCAATGCTCACCATTTTTGCATCATTTTCTCTTCTTCACACAATTTAGCAAGAACCTCTTTTATAGATCACTCTCTGCCATATGGATCTTTGCTTGTGCTTTTAGGCTCATCTACATATTGAGGAATGTATCTCTTGTGTTGTAAAGCTAAACTTATATATACAAAACACTAAGTGGTAGTCCTACTAATTGGTACTTTTGTAATTATTACAAACTCGTGCCTTCTATTTAAGTGTTTTTCTTTAAAAAAATTTAGCCTTATGTGAATTGTCCTTTCACATCCTCTTTCTTGCCAAATGAGCTTCTTCTTTTTTAATTTCTTTCTGTAAAGCTGACAATATACAAAATACAACATGATGCATGATCTCGCTCACAAGAACTTTGTCAGCTTGGTTTGATCATGTCTAGACTATTTTTTATTTTACTCAGAAATATAGAATTATTGAAATGAATATGGTAGTGTTGTGAGAAGGTCGACGATAACTTTATCTGTTTTACCAAACTTTTATTGCAGTTATTCATCTTGACTATGCTACAAGTTGTTTACAAAGAAGATATATAGGATAACTATTTATTTATTATCTATATTATGGTTGTATGTAGCTTTTATTTACGTGCATATGTGGTGTATCTATCTATGCTTTTATATGTTATGTTTGTCTGCGGTTGCCCATGTTTCAATCCTAACTGTTGAAAGTCTTATAAATCATCTACCAACTGTAGTCATGTTTTTTACTTTTTTCTCAAATTTCTGTCATCCGCTATAATTTCACACTCTATCCAAGTCAACAATATTCCATTAAACCATGATTATTCTTAGTCCTTCCATCAATAATGTTTTAATTTATCAAAATCTCTAGATAAATATGGATTGTCCATGCTGGTTAATGTGAGCCATTGATTACCCAGGTGTTGTAGGTGAGTTGGAGAGGAGAGGACAATCCTCCAAGGGAGGTCCCAGGTTCGAATCTCCACCCTACCAAAAAGTTGAATTGGGTACCCAAAATCCAATTGATAATGTTGGTGCGGGCAGGGTCGGGTGCGACCCCCGGGTGACTTTGATGGTGTAGAACCCCCTGTTCGTGGTCTCTTAGATCAAGGCAGCCCTGCAAGAGGTTTTTCGCTAAAAAAAAAATGTGAGCCATTGATCTAATCTTTGACTTTTCAAAAGTCTACTAGGTTGATGAGCTTTCTTCATTCGTTGAATTCCATCTACAAATCATAGTTATCCATCTGAATCATCTAGAGTGATGTGGACCACACATTTTTTAAGGCTTAAGGAACCTTATGTGGTCTAAGTTCTTTGTTGTTTTTTATTTCACAAAGTGGACCATTGATCTTAATGTTGATGAATGCAAAATCTTTATTTTGATTGAGGTTTGAAACGCAATTTATGCATATTAGTATTAATCTCCATGGTCCAAGTTGCTTGTCCTTTCCTTTGTCGGGGCACAAGTCCTTATCTTATCTGATAGTTAATCTTAGTGGTTTCCACATATCTTAGTCACATTTATTTGACTTGGAATCCTTGAAAGAATGCGAACCATTAGATTCCTAATAATTTTGGCAACCGACTTTATCTTTATTTGTCATTCATCGTAGACTTAGATCATGTCATGGATGAATGCAAGCCATTATATTTTATTTGATAGATTTAGTCAAAATATTGTACTTATTCATTATTGAATGCGAGTTGTAAATCTCAATGTGGGAAAGATCGCAGACCATTTATTTTAGCATGTTTGGCAACAACACCCTTTTAGTGGAATACACATGGCCCTATTATGACCATGAAATTCAACCTTCTTGGATGAATGCAGACCATAAATCTTCTTAGCTTGTGCAACGGATATGACAAGGAACCTTTGGCACATATGATCAGACTCATATTTCTTACAGGTCATTCATCTCTTTCTGGTGGACAAAATGTGGATCACACATTCCTTAAATTAAGAATTTCTAAGCAGAAATATCTTAATACATATTTAATGGCTAAGAGTGATCAAAGGATTCCAAAATGAGGTGGATCATGGATTCCTAGGGAATGCAAGTGTTTGACTAGTCAACGGGAGGATCTTTTGGGTTTATCTACAACTCAGATTACTTTTTAGTAGTGGTTTGAAGCGGATCATAGATATTCGGAGAAGATGAGTGGGGTTTAACAGTGAATGAAACAAAAATTTAATGCAAAATGTTTACTTTGACTTAGGTGATAGATGCGTGAAAATCTTCGGGGGATGGATTTAATTTTACATATTTAGGACCCTTTGATCTTTAGAGAATAATGGGGCACTTTTATGGGGGAAATATTATGAATGGGGACTTTAAGAAGCGGACAAAAAAAAAGGACTTTTGATGAACCAATGAAATTTAAAGGATCTTAGGACTTATAACATAGGTATTTAGATCAATTAATAAGACTCATGGGGGTAATGAAACTAGACAAGACATTTATAAAACAAAAAATGTACAAATGAGACTATTTCAAAAAATGAGCTAAAAGTGGAACCTTTAAACCAAACTTAAAACTTATGAAATGAATTTTGATGACCTAGTTAGACTTAAAGGAAAAGCCTTAAGAATAAAATATAATAAAATTGAACATGAACTTAATTAGGAACCTATGGACTAATGGATTTGCATTAAAAGTTTAATACTAGGGGTGTTAGATTTTTTTGAAATTCAACAATAACGTACCGATAAACTCGGTTGAAATTCTGTGTTTTTTTGTATCGAATTTTATGATCTTTATTCCTACGGTTCTCCATATATGTATTACAATATCTGAATATTTTCTTAACTATACTAATTAATTTCTCCATAGTTTATTATATCAGATTCTATTATCTCCACTCTCAAGGTTCTCCCTACTCTTTTAACCTCAAGTGTTATTAGTTCAGTCACTTCTTGAGCTTATTCCAATAAGTAACATAGATGACAAATATTATTTGGAATATTATTTCATGGACATAAATGTGCATACATGACTTAGAGTGTCCTATTGTCATTTGAGCGGACATGCATTAATATTAATAGAAATTTTATTGCCATGATAATTAGATCAATTCGTTCATGGTCATATGCCTTTAAACAAGATTTGATAATAAGTCCTAGAATATATCAAGGAGAAAACAAAGTTTAAGTTCTAGTAAAATTCCACTAATTATTCCAAGTTTACATAGGCATCCCATATTTTGTTGTCGTTATCCTTACAGAAGATTTTTTTTTTAATTGAAGAGTGATTTTATATTTACTTTAAAAGAAAATAAATAAAAGTATATTAATTATAATAAAGTGATAGGTTTGTTTATTTCTGGAAATATGTGTGACTACAGAAGTTCTTATTAGTGAAGGATGAGGAGTTAGCAAGGAGCTGGAACATTATTATGGGAATATGATGAGTGATTATTTGGCAATAGAAGGAGGAGAGGTAAGATGGAAGGAGTTGAAAATCCATAATCAATATGAGGACAAGCTCCAAAAGCTAACAACTAAATTAAGAGCATATTATGTAAGCCCCAATTGGGTAGAGGATACAATAGTATGGAGAGCTACTCAAGAAGGGTCGTTCACTGTTAAATCAACCTATGATCTTTCACATGTAGTTCCTAAGGGAATATTTCAATGGGATTGATTATGGGAAAGGAAAGTCATTCCAAAGTTAGCAATTTTCCTTTGGTTGATAGTTCAAAATAAGATTTTAACAATAAATAACCTCTATATGAGGGGTTTTCAATTCCCTAATAGATATTACCTTTGTGAATATCATGAGGAGTCGATGAATTACATGTTCTTAGAATGTAACTACTCCCTGAAAATATTGTATGATATAATAAAGAAGATGGTGGTGGTGTGGGTGATGCCTAATAACATGGAAGGATGGATAGAACAATGGGAGAAGCCTTTTAAAAGCCTAATATTGAATCAAATTTGGAATCTAATTCCCTTTCATTATGCATGGGGAATTTTTTTGGAGAGAAATAGAAGGATTTTTAAAGGGAGGAAGAGATCTACAACCAGGAATAGAGAACACATCATAGTGGTCATAATAGATAATCTTAAAGTAGTGAAAGTGCACGATAGTATAGAGACATTGGAGGAGGCTAAAATAAGTACAAATTGGAACCTAACCAATTGGGGGGAATGACAATCCCCGAGGAGGCTTGACGAGCTTGACCAAGTGGCAGCGATCAAAACAAAGTTGGTTAAAACTAATTTTTTATGGGGCTTCTAAAGGCAATCTAAGTAAGGTTGGAGGAGGAAAATTGCTAAGAGATAGTCAAGGAATGGTGACCGAAGCTATGAGTGAGTACTTGGGCATTATGACTAGTCATCGGGCTAAAGCAAGAGCAATGTTGACAAGAGTAAAAATGGTGGTTCAACTTGGAGCTAAGAGATTAATAATTGAAGGAGATTCATTGAATATCGTTATTTGCTTCAATAAAAGGTCGATGGAGAGTTGGAGGGTAACATACATAGTAATAGATATATTAATATACCTAAATGCATTAGAATAATTTCAAGTGGTCCATGTCTATGGAGAAAGAAATGGGGTGGTTGACTGGCTAGCCAACTAGGGAGCTCTTAGAGAGTAAGATAAAAGATGGATACCGCTAGATGGGATACATCCATATGTACTCCATTTAGTGGCAAAGGAGGGAGGACATTTAGAAATTCAAGCCAATGGATGAAAGTTACAATGTTCAAAATATCCATGGTAAAAAAAAATTTGGAGATTTGTGGAATTGCATACTGCAAGACCATTTTCTCTGGAGATCTTTAGGTTTTGTTAGCTTGTAGTTGTAAGAATTCTGATAGATTTGTCTAATGAGGGTTCCATTTTTTGAAGATTTGTGTCTATGGATGGACCCTTATTTTGGATATTTGCATATTTGTCTACAAAGGGCTCCTTTTTCTAAAGAGTTGTGGATTTGTATGTGGGCTCCATCTTGTAGAGATCTGTGGACTTGCCTAACGAAGGTTCAATATTCTAAAGGTTTGTAGACCAGTTTGTTGAGGGTCTTATTTTCTAGAGATGTGTGGACTTGTGACTTTATAGAAGCATTGTGAGGCTTTGAGTGAGAAGGGTTCCATTTTGTGGAGATCTATGTATCTATATGCTTAGGGTTCCATTTTTTGAAGATCTATGGATTTATGTGTTGAGAGATCCATTTTTTGAAGAGCTATGGACTTGTCTACTAAGGGTTCCATATTCGGAGCTTATGAATATAATGAGATTGAATTTTGTGGTTGTGTTGGATTATGTTGCATGCTTATACATAAGAGTAAACTAAAGCTCTAATATAATGAATGTATTAAAGTTTTCGCAGTTTTGATGTAGTTGTTAATGATAGTGAGATGTTCTAAGAATGTATATGAATATTTTAATATATATTAAAGTTTTAAAAAAGAGAAAAATCGAAATTAAAGATTGGATAGACCTAGGCTTGTAAAAGGGTTCGAGCCCTTTCAAAAATCATGTTTTATTAGTATATAAAAATACATAAAGTGGTGGTACGATAACACGCTAAAAAAAATTGTCATTAACCTTGTACAAAAACAAATTAAATTCAAGAAACTGCAAATTTACATAAATAAAATAAAATAAAAACGAACCTCCTTGTCCCGTGAGGGATATTATAGTGGTGCATCTTTAGGTTGTACAAAAACAAATTAAATTCAAGAAACTACAAATTTACATAAATAAAATAAAAACAAACCTCCTTGTCCCCACGGATATTATAGTGAGGGATATTATAATGGTACATCTTTGAGTTTTCATCAATGAGATCTAAATTCAAACCCTAATAAAGGGAATCGCACCCTTTTCAAAAATCCATGTTCTATCCTAAAATTTTAGAAAAAAAATAATAATAAGGTGGCCCAATGCTTGCCAATAACCTATATTGTTATGATTCTATTAACTTCATTTTTATCAAGTATAAAAGTTTTTTTTTAAGAAAACAATGAAAAACCAAAAGAAACCCAAAGATTCATTAAAAAAAAAACAGATTTATCATTCGTCTCTCACGCGAATATGCAACGGAGAAATATGGGCCAGGAGACGACATGACATGCACAATATTGAAAAAGCAAAAGTTTCTTATCAATTAATTAATGATTCCATGGGAGGGAGTGTCATCTAGATATGTGTTGCCCTTTAAAAAAAGGTATATGGATAAGATATTCATATAAGGACAAGACAGGAAATGAATTATATGGTACCTTTTAAATAATCACTTTATAATAATAGCTCAATCACACACACCGAAATTGACATTTAATTTTGTATCTAAGGTAAGATAGGGATGGCTACGTGGAAAAAATATACATGACCACCACACCCTGAAAAAGAAATATTTGACCTGTCTCGTTAATTATGGAGTTGAGAATATAACACTTGTAATCCAAGGGATACAAGATGGCAATATGATCTCAGGATTTTTCTCTTGTGGTAATCCTTAGAGTGGGATTCTTATTAAACGGAGGATATTTTTTTGGAATATAAAATGTTGGACATGAAATTATCAAGCCAATAATTTTTTTCCCTTTAAAAAAAGGAGATGCTAACAAAGAACGGTTCTAATCGCACTACCATTCAATTTAGTTCATTCGTAGCTATCTTCCCATGCAATTATTCCATAAGCTTAGCTCTCATCGCAAGGTGTGTAGTTTGATAAGGTCAGTTCTCCCCTTATAAGAGGTAATGATGAGATGAAGATACCTAACCTTAAATATTGGTTATAAAAATTCCTCACATGAACCAAATTCAAAAAAAATGATAGAACTTCCTTATGCAGTCCACTTGGGTTTGAGCAAATAGCAATTTAAAAATACTTCATGTATAGGTATAATAGTTAAAAGAATAATATACATAGAATACTTTTTTTATTATTATCTTATTTTTTTTAAATGGTAAAGGTTATATATTAAATTTTAATGATTAAAGTTTGAGTGGTTTAACATATGTTATATAAAATTATTATTGAATTATAATTTTATGGAAATTATAAATATATTAATATGAACCTTAATTCTTATTAATAAAAATTAACCATCATTTATGTAGAAATATTAAATTATGAATTTATAAATAATATTTTAAAAAATAATCTAAATAAACAAATAGAGATAGATGATAGGCAACATGATGTACGTCTCTCTTACAAGAATGGTAAAGGTTATTTATTAAATTTTAATGACTAAAGTTTGAGTGGTTTAATTTATGTTGTATTAAATTATTATTGAATTAAGGTTTTTTAAAAATGGTGAAGGTTATATATTAGATTTTAATGACTAAAGTTTGAGTGGTTTTAATGTATTTTGTATAAAACTATTATTGAATTATTTTTATGAAAATTGGTTCGGGATTTGGCTCTTCGTTGGGAGGTCCAAGGTTCAAACCGCGTCGGCGAGTGTAAGGGGTGGGTGTGTGGTGGTTGTGTGTTAAATTCCCTATTGATAAGCATAGCTCTCAGTTTTAGGAGGAGTCATGGTTGGGGGACCCCAACCTTGTGTGTTGGTCGTAAGGGTTTCTCACACTAACCAAATATAAAATAATAATAATAATTTTATGGAAATTATAAATGTATTAATATGAACTTTTATTTTTATTAACAGAAAAGAAAATTAATCATCATTTATGTACAAATATTAAATTATGAATTTATAAATGGAATTTTAAAAAATAATCTATATAAACAAATAGAGATAGATGATAGGCAACACCAATATTACTCGTTAAGGAAGGAATCACTCCAACTTTCCTCCATGAGCCAAGACTATTATAAAGAATACTTCATATTACTTCTTTTTACAATTGGATGTATATCTCTTACATGAATGTGATGGTTCACCTTCCATGTGTTAGTAGGTTACATGTGGTTATTCACCTTCCATGAGTTACAAAATGCATAAAATTATTATATGGCACCATGCCACATATTATTATATTATAATATTGTGTGACCCATGTTATAATACCCATATATTATATTATATTCTCACATTCATATCCCTAGGTACCTAACATTTCAGCTCATTTTTTAAATATTTTGTCCTTGAAATATAGGAAGAAACTAAATAATATAATCTCTTAAGCAATATTGGCAATTGATGTCAATCTTTATTATTCCTCAATCTAAGTGAAATCTTAGTTGATGGTAGTCTATGATGATGTCAAGTTGCCTTTGTGCCACTTCAATATCTATAATTAATCTTTGGATTCTATGTATGTCCATCATAGCTCCTTTGTTGCTTTATATTTTGTCTCCATGATTGTTGCCTCTCATGTTGGAGTGGATGGTGATATACTCCAACCTTAGCCCAATGTTCTACCTTCTTTGACTCTTCAACCTTTTGTTGTTGAATTTTAGCTTCCTCTACATGTTGATCTCATATGTACCCTTTGTTTACTGTGTCTTTATGCTCTTCTAATGGTGTACTATTTTTTAAGTATTTGGAGGCCAAGGAAGGTTGTGGAGGAAAAACCCTAGATGAGAATGCTTCTCTAGGAGGGCCTAATGGAGGTGCCTCTAGATCCTCTCTCAAATAGACAAAGTTCTTTGCAGATTTATTGAAGGAGAAACCTCAAATAGAGACTGAAGAAGCACACAAAAAAATGTTGAAAATACCCTATTTGGTTATTAGAAAAATATTAATGAGCAAGGAGGCATCTCAAAGAGTCAATGGATGCTTGCCACTGTCTGAATCAAGACCAAAGATCATCATTGAGTAGAGTATTGTAGAAGAAATGGTCCTATATAGAGCCACTCATGATCTAATTTATAAATTTATGGGTATTCGCCCTACCTTAAACCTCTTACATTCATGGGTTTGAAAGAATTAGGAGTCTATTGGTGAGTATTCCTTGTGGTTTATTAGTAATTTATATTTTATTATTAGCTTTTCCTCACTAGCTGATAGAGATAGGATTTTGAATTAGAAAAGAGGAACCATGGCTTGATAGGATTATTTATCCAGCCCTAGAGAGTGGGATTTGATCGTTGAATTGAACCCACTATTGTCTCAATTTGGATTTGAATGTATGCACTCCTAATGGAGTTCTAGAGTGAGCAAGTCTTGGAAACCATAGGTAACTTCCTAGGAAGGTATTTGGGTGTCTCTAGAGACACAATGGAAGGAAATGCAACCATCTATGCTATATTATGCATTGAAATGAATCTCATCCAATCTCTTTCAATAGATGTGGAACTTGATATTGCAGGACTATCTTGGATTCAACAATTGGATTATGAGGTGTTGCCCTTTAGGTGTAGACTTTACCATAAACATGGGCACTTGGCTTTGTCTTTCCCCACTAGGATCACAAAATTGAAGGCCCCTTTGGCAATGTTAGATCCTCCTAAGGAGAATGTTCATCAAAAATCTATCTATGAAAAGGTTTGTGTGCCCACAGACCTTGACCAACATAGAATGACCTTTAAGTCATGAGGCTTTAGGATCAATCTCTGGAGGAGGTCGGTTACTTGGGAGTCCTAGCTAACTACTAAGGATTAATAGGGGGTGAAAAGGATGCTAAAAGAAAAATATATAGCTAAAGCTAGAACTTATAGGGCTACAGATTAAATCGCATCAAAACATATGCATTGTTAAACTAAAACCATCACATTAAGCTAGAAAGATTACTTAACAGACCAACCAATTTTTTTTCTCAATATTAATCACCAATGTTCAAAAGCAAATTTCAAAACTAGAGAATGAAAAGTGCAGAATCCAAATTACAGAATTAATAGCTAGGTCATTCATCCAATTTTAAAAAAAATAAGCAAATAAACTTTCATACATACATGAGACAACATGGAGGTTAAACAGTAATCCCTTTGAATTTCTTGAACAACAGAAGCTTTACATATGAGTTGTAAGAGCTAAAGAGTTGACCTCTTTGAATGCTATGCATTGTAATATATATAGTTTTTACAAGGAATTATGTTACACGTAATCATGACATCTAATCATGGAGTGTGGTTGCATCAAGGGAGTGGTCAGACTGTATATTTATTCTGTCATCTCACGCATGGTAACTGAATACTCATGATAAATGAGAGTGGGTTGCGCTGGCTACATCTGGTCCCTTAATTCGCTTGATGCATCTGGTAATTTTATTATTTAATGGTGTCTTCCCACCTATGTCTAAAGGTAGTGGGTCATTAACTCGTGTGGCCTAAAAAATGATGTTGGCCACTCCTTTGATGCTAAAAAATCCTCCACCTACTATCGATTTAATGTAAGGTTCCCTTTATGAGTAGGGTGTTACAAGTCTAGAGTGATTTAATAGTTGAATTTCTAGCCTTTTTCTCCTTGGCAAATTTTGCATGCCTTGATGAAGAGTGATATTTTTCGATGTGGAGGACTTTCAGGACCCTTCAAAGTCTGGTAGCGATCCAATTCTTCCCCAAGCACCTCTATGACGGGTTTTTAATCTTTGTTGAAACTATCGAGTATTTGGGCTCTATTGGTATTGATGGGAATTTGAGACTCGTTTGCATTCTTTATCCATCATGGACTTTTAAGAACTCACTCGAGTTTGGTTGTGACCCAATTATTCACCAAGTCTAACACTTGGCCATTTTTTATGCATCAAGAGACGAGCCCTTGGGATTGTTTAATAACCCAATTTTCTGCCATGCATGGCACTTAGTCGAATTTCTTCCCATTTTTCTATCCTTTATTCACTTTTATGCTTGATGGCTCCATCGTTCTTTCATGACAGGTTTTTGGGCTTTGCTTAGGATTTGACAACTACTTGTCCTTCCTCCATCCATTTTTAAGATGGGATTTTGGGACCCGTCCAAAATGTGGGGGAGGTCCAATTTTCCACCATGCCTTACACTTAGCCCATTTTTGCAGAAGGTCTAACATCAACCCATTTTTTTGACAGCATTGGCACTTAGCCAATTTCTTGCAATTTGAGCTTTCTCTTTTGCTTGGATGCTGAAATCAAATGGGTAAGGGTAAAATTACCCATACTGCAAGGGACAGTTGGTCGGGTTTACAATATTGTCTATCTCTACTATTAGTTATCTTGCTTATCCAAAAGGTTCGCATGGGTGAACACAACCAAAAATTTACCCACATTATTTGGTGACTCATAGGGAATTTTCACTTTGTGGAAATAAGAAACTCAGATGGCCACCTTCGAATTTTAGCACTTTCTAATGAAAAGGGAAGGGGGGAAGGAGCTAGAAGACAAGTTGGAGGAAAAACAATCAGTACTTGCAGCAAGATAAAGGAGGGTGGTAGGTGACGGGGAGGAGGAAACACACGCTAAAAAAGGGGGAAGGGCCAAAAAAAGGGAGCAAAAAGGAAAAGAAATGGGAGGGTAAACAACTAGAAAGACATAAAAAACTACAAAAGAGGAGACTAAGGAAAGGAGGTAGAAGTAGGAGAGCTAAAAGAACCACCAACCCAAGGAGTTTGTGATATAGTTAGCGGATGAACAAAAGAAGAACTAGAATATACTAATTAAATAAAGAAACAAAATGGAATGCAGCTCTGGAATTGTCCCAGTAAAATGGTAAGAAATATTACCGTGTCCATGGGACACCCCCACAAACTATACTTTCGTAAGCATACCTAGTTACTACTAGTTGTTGCTTCAAGAATAGACAGATTGCCAAGAGCATCTACTGTCTTTGCATCTTCTTATCTTTCTTACATAGTCCAGCAAGAACCACCTTTGCAAATTATATATTTCCATGCACTTCTTCAGCTTTGCTATTGCACCCATCCTTTCTCCAACACTTGCAGTTCTTATGTGTTACACTTGTCATCTTATATAGGGTGGAGCTCCAAAGGATGCTTTTGCCAATTGGCACTCATAGAACTCATACCTCTAGATTGGGAATTATTTTTGACAAATTTGATTTTACACAAATCATCTCTTGGCATCATCTTTACGTCAACCTAGGTTCTTTCTTGGTGACCTTGCGCTCAACTGACATCATCTCCTTATATAGCATGGCGTATCACTTTGCTCACACAAGTTGTGACAGCTCCACGTTAGACTATTACAAATTTTTGAGTGCGTCTCCTACATATTCTATATTATTTTGCTCTGCTCTTGTCCATTGGGCTACGAAATCAAAAATTAATAGCCACAAACAAAAAGGGAGGAAAGAAGGGCACAGGGAGGAGGGAAGAAAGTACTCTGATAAACACAAATGATGGCACTTAAAATTAATACTGCATTTATTATTCCATAAATCCTAATGATTTAGTTAACTTGCAATAAATAATTGCAATAATTCCCCTTCTAATTATTCTTATATACTTTGAACAAGATGATGTCAGATGTTGAGTGACCATGTTCCCACCGTGTCTGCTTATTTACTTGCCAGATATGTACACAAAATTATGGCTTGGCTGGCATGCCTGAGCTAAGAGATCTTCTATAGATTATACCATGAACCTGCAATATGTGGATCATATGATACTGAACTTGAGTTGCTCTTGATGGTCAGTTTTCCCAAGATTTCATCATTTTTAGCAAGATTTAATTCCCACTTTGTCCCCTGCTCTAAGAATTTTTTCTTCTAATCATAAGTGGTAAACACAGGACCTAATCTCATTATATTGGCCCTATCTCCAATCATTGGTTTTTCTAGTAATGGATGCAAGCAATGTTCCTCCATAAGTACCATTTGGCTTGTCATCCACACTTTGTTTCCTTCTGTTATTGTCTTATTCTAGGAGGTCCTCCAAATATGGTTGGTGCTACAATTTTTTGCATCCCTTTGTTCCTAAAAACCAATTATCAGGTTATCATCGGGTAAGTAAGTAGAGGATAGAAAATTCAATCCAGTCTCATTTGACCATTCTTTTGATCGGTTGCTTGAGTCCGCCCTTGTGTTGCACATGAGCTCCTTAATAGGACTCACATCTCGATTCTCATATTCTTCAATGTAGAAAGGATGCAATCCTTGATTTGGCATCGTAATAATTTTTTTGACCAATGGAATTAGTATCTAATCATGCTCCTGGGTCATACAACCTCCCATGTATTTCAAGAAATCCAAGGATAAAGATATCTAGAATGGTGAGGGTACCTCAGCAACTTGTATATCTTGGATGATAGGAAAATTCGGGTGCCCACATATTAACAATGGGATGTGGTGTAATGTCTCTACCATGCTTACTTGCTCTCCCTTGAAGCATAATATCTTTGGATTTTGTTTGTTTGGATTCAAAACCAATACTTTGTAGATTTCCACTGGCATGATTGAGGCCTAAGACTTTGGATCCACTACACAATTATGTACTATATGCTTTTCCAAAGTGAGAGATATGTATAACGGAGATGCAATCGTTTCAAGAGAACTAAGGGGGGTATTTTGACAATTGTACATGGATTATTAACCAGTAACATCCTTCCAAGGGAAATTTCAATCAGGTCGACCTTTTTAGATGCCAAAAAATATTTTCTCAATCCTGTCAGCACAAGGGAAGAGTTATTGAACAAGCTGTGAAGTCGTTCCATACTTTCTACTCTCTATTCAACATTGATAGCTGGGAAGCACAATTGCTAGTATATTTCCAACTTTTGTTGGCATAGTGATGGGCTTTGTGAAGGTGGATTTTACAAGGGAATTTGGCCTACTTCCTTGACACTTTGCACTAGTGGGGATGGAGAGTCATCATCCACATATCCCTTGGGATGAGATGTCATCAAGTCCGTGTCCTTCCAATGTTCATATTCTTGTATTGTACTATAAGCAATGAGATTATCACAAGGTATCTCCTCACTTGCTGATGATGATTACCATCTTCCTCAATCTGAAGGTCACTGTGGAATAGAGACATGAATGAGCTTGGGGTTTCGGTATTTCTATGAATGAGTCTGTGTCTGTGTCCCTTATTTATTCAAACTATGGGATCTCATGTCCCACCAGGCATTCCAAAAATTGTTGGTTAAAAATCTATCTATGGAAAGGTTTGTGCACCACAAACCTTGACCAACATAGAAATACCTTTAATCCATGAGGCTTTAGGGTCAATCTCTAGAGGAGGTCGGTTCCTTGGGAGTCCTAGCTAACTGCTAAGAATTAATAGGGGGTGAAAAGGGTGTTGAAAGAAATAAATATAGCTAAAGCTATAACTTATAGGGGTATATATTAAGTCACATCAAAACATATGCATTGTTAAATTAAAACCATCATAAGAAGCTAGAAATATTACTTAACAAACCAACTAGTTTTTTACTCAATCGACATTAATCACCAATGTTCAAAAACAAATTCCAAAACCAGAGAATGAAAAAAATAGAATCCATAATGTAAAATTAATAGCTAGGTCATTCATCTAGTTTTAACAAAAATTAAAAAAATAAAATTTCATATGTACATGAGACAACATGGAGATTAAACAGTAATCCCTTTGCTTTTCTTGAACAATAGAAGCTTTACATATGAGTTGTAAGATCTAAAGACTCAACCTCTTAGAATGCTCTACATTCTAAGAGGAATAAAGGTAGTTATATATCACAAAATTCATAATCAAAGTCAATAATCAAAAACTCAATCATCTCTAAGTGCATTCATTCAAGAATCATTACCGAATACAATCATGCACCCTCCTTGCTTGGGGCAAATAAACAAAATATCAAAATCAAATTCAAACAAACCGAGCAGCTTGTCTCCTAATTTCCACTAAGGCTAGGATTTTGACTTAAGTTTATCTCCTAATTGCCACTAAGGCTAGGATTGGACTTAAGCTTGTCTCCTAATTGCCACTAAGGCTAGGATTGGACTTAAGCTTATCTCCTAATCACCACTAAGGCTAGGATTGGACTTAAGCTTATCTCCTAATTGCCACTAAGGCTAGGATTGGACTTAAGCTTATCTCCTAATTACCACTAAGGCTAGGATTGGACTTAAGCTTATCTCCTAATTGCCACTAAGGCTAGGATTAGACTTAAGCTTGTATTCCAATACCCCAAAGATTACCAAAATCAAGTTCTTCATTTTGTTGGAGGCAATGATTCAGAGATGTATGCTCTTTCCATGATTGGGGCATCTAAAGTTGACAAGATCAATGAACATCAATCAACCTACAATATGATGTTAGGTTTTCTATTTTTGCTTAGTGTTGTGTTTTCCTACAATGCATCTCAAAAAGAGGCATCTTTAGATTCCTAAAACACCTCATTTTGAGGAGGCTACTCATGTGGACACCTTTGCATGCCATATGACTAATTTTGGGCCTTCCCAAGACCTAACAGTGGTTCTAACCATTCAAATAGAGTAAAATGACCCTTTACAACCTAGGCCACATTCCCCCAGTGGTTGCTTAGCAGTTGTTGGACCCAATGACGGCCTCCAGAGTAGACTGCTCTGATAGAGGATGATCTTGTTTGTAACAAACTCGAGCTCCTCAAGATGAACCAAATCCATTATAGGGCAACTAATCTTGAATGGTTTTGATCGAGAAGATTTTAGAAGCAACATCTCACCTTCGTGAGCCTAACTAAATCTTGATCTTGGCTTCTCTAGCAAGCCAAGAATGCAATTTAAGGAGGTTTATAAATTAAGGGATTTCCTTCACCCAAACCCTATTCAATTGATGTAACAAAGTGCTACCCTTTTGTGATTAAAGAGATCAATATCTCATAAATGTCAAGGTGCTACCAAATTTTTGTCATGAAGTTTACATTCATATCCATGGAGTGCATTGGAGCTTGAAGGATAAATCTCACCACTTTTCACAACCAATTTACCACAAATTTGACTCAATTCCCACTGTAAGTCATTCCTCAAGAACGCACCAAGAATGTCAATCGATTTGACAAGTATTTTGGACATCACCATGCATTGAGATTAGAGAACAAAGTCTCTGTTTGGTGATCGTTGTGCCCGATAGCGGCGCATAGGCACCATCGTTGGACCCAAGAATGGCTAGCAGAGACCGTCGTTCTGATCAATGACGACCTTGTTGTGATGTGCAAATTTCTTTGTCTTATCATCTAGATCAATTTTATTAGCTTTTAATTATGTTTCTAGTTCTTTAACGCATTTTTATTTAGTATTTCATGCAATTCTTTATTGTTTCATGCATTTTCATTTCATTTGCATTATCATGAAATAGGCCTCATCTTGAGAGGTTGTACATTTTCTATTGATGCTTTGTAGGTGCTTATGTGTGTAGGTTACAAGCCTTATCAGGAGTATATCATCATCAAGATCATCCTTCTTGGCATCATCAAGCGGAGGTCGCTAGGAAAACCCTCCATAATCAGTTCAGGAGATTACAAGAGATCTTTTGGAAGACATCTATTGTTGGAATTATGATGTAATTTGTATCAATTTGGTGAATCCCTAAGAGGGATCTATTGTAACCCATTGTAAAGATATTTCTTGAATATTAATGAGAAGGGCAATTTCAATTTTCTATTTCTTGTCATGATGGTTACATAAATTTCATATTATCAAGTTGATTTCATTTTACATTCTGTAGATATTAGATCTTTTGTCAATTCTACACTCTAAATTCTAATATATATAGTTTTTACAAGGAATTTTGTTATGGGTAATCATGACGTCTGATCATGGAATGTGGTTGCCTCAAGGGAGCAATCAGATCATAGATTTCTCCTGTCATCTCATGCATGGTAATTGAATGCGCATGATAAATTGGAGTGGGCTACACTAGCTACATCTGGTTCCTTGATTCACCTGATGCATTTGGCAATTCTGTTATTCCACGATGTCTCCTCACCCGTGTTTGAAGGTAGTGGGTCATTAACTCGTGTGGCCTAAAATGTGGTGTTGACCACTCCTTTGATGCTAAAAAATCCTCCACCTACTATCAACTGGATGTAATATTATCTTTACTAGTAGGGTGCTACAAGTCCAAAGTGATTTGACAGTTGAATTTCCAGTCTTTTTCTCCTTGGAAAATTTTATGTGCCTTAATGAAGAGTAATATTTTTAGTATGGTAAACTTTTGGGACCCCTCTAGACTCTAGTAGCAATCCAATTCTTAGCTAGGTGCCTCTGTGATGTGTTTTTAAGCTTCATTGAAACTATTGGGTATTTAGGCTCTATTGGTATTAATGGGGATTTAGGACCCATGTCTATTCTTTATCGTCGTGAACTTTTGAGAACCCACTCAAGTCTGGCTATGACCCAATTCTTGATCTAGTCTAAAACCTGACCATTTATTACGCATTAGAAGATGAGCTCTTGGGACTACTTAATAACCCAATTTTCTACCAGGTGTGACGATTAGTCAGATTTCTTTCCTTTGTCCACTTTTCTGCCTGATGACTCCATCGTTCTTTTGCAACAATTTTTGTAGCTTCACTAAGGATTCAACAACTACTTATCCTTTCACCATGCATTTTTACGATGGGATTTTGGGACCCATATAAAATTTTGGGGAGGCCCAAATTTTCACCATACCTGACACTTAGCCCATGTCCACGGTGGGTCTGATATCAACCTATTTTTTGATAGTATTGGCACTTAGCCAATTTCTTACAATTTGAGATTTCTCTCTTGATTGGATACTAAAATCAAAAGGGGAAGGAGAAAATTTCTCGTACTACAAGGGACAACTGGTTGGGTTTACAAGATTACCTATCTCTACTATTAGTCATATTGCTTATCCAAAAGATTCTCATGGGTGAACACAAGCAAAAATTCACCCAAAGAGAGTAATTCTATAGCCACCAAAGGAGCAACCAACAATTTTTAGGGAGATGAAGCAAAGGGAGAGGGTTTTAAATAACCCAAAAAAATGAGATAAAATATAAGATATGGCAAGGAGAAAACCTAACCCAAACCCTCAAATAAGTATGATATTTTCAAGACACTAGTAGAACAAGAAGAAGAACAACACATGGAAGGAGTTGATGGTAATAACAAAATTAGTAACACTCATGTTTAGGCCTCTCTTCTAGCTTATAGTAGGTTATAGAGTATAGTGAGTTACCATAGCCAAATATGGCAAGGGATTTGATAGTGAAAAACCAAGAGTAGTTAATAGTAAAGGATGTCATAATGGGTGTGGCAGAAAATAATAGAAAGAGATCAACTCTGGGGATTATCCAAGTGGAGAAGAGAGTGAATAATATCAACATTCAAGGAGTGGGTAGAAAATTAAACAAGAAACATATAGCATCTTAAGGAAACAAGTCAGTTAATGGAGGATCAATGAGGACAACAGACTCTTATTTATATCAAGGTAACCAATGATTATATAATCATGAAATATTAGGGGTTTAAACAACAAAACCCACAAATATGCTATTTGAAGACTCAAAGAAAAGTAAAGCATATTTTTTTCTTATCTAGGAGACTAAAATATTGGTGGATCTCATGTGTAAAACAATAAGTAGACTTTGGAGGGGTGTAGGTCATATGGAAATGGCTACCCAAGGGGCATAATAGGGGTTAGTTACCTTGTGTAACTCTCTTAAAAGGATGAAAACAAAGCTTATGGGTTGGAGGGATGTCCTCACATCCCATTTTAGGAATAATATGACAACTAAGCAAGTCTTAATCATCAATTTCTATGGGAACCAAAAATTAGATGGACAAATTCATTAGTGGAGAGTGGTGCATAATATGAGTCTTGAGGAAGGAGCTAGACTAGATTGTTGTTGGGGATTTTATTGCTAAACTATCGTCTAGAGATAAAGAAGGAGGAACCCTAATTTTGAACTCAAGGGATCGACTCATGATTTCCCATATCTATAAATTACACTCGGTGGATATTAAATGCCCTAGAACCAACTATACTTTGACTAGCAAGAGGAGGAAGCCAATAGCAAGGAAGGTGAAGTTAGATTATTTTTTGGTTTTGGAGGAGGCATTTGTGAAATGGAATCTAAAATTTTAGATTTTGTAGGGCCTAGTATCATATCACTTCCTTATTCTATTGGAGAGGGGGATTATAATGGGGCATCATCAAAAACTATTTAGATTTGAAAAAATTTGGTGGCAAAGGAGGAACTTCAAAAGAAAATGACACATTGGTGGGAAGAGAGATATCCAAAGTATGGGATAGCAATGTTTAGCTTTCACAAGTAGATTCACTATGTCAAGGATAAACTAAAATGATGGAGATCTAAAAAGTCAAAATTCTAGGCCCAAAGAGCTCCATTGGTGGCCAAATAGGATGAGGTGCAGAATCTCTTCAAGGATGGAATAATTATGGTGTAGCTCAAAGAAGAGGATGATAAGTTGCATAAAGTGGTAGAGGATATTGATAACCAAGGGAAGATCTACTAAAATCAGGGGGTAATAACCACTTGGTTACAGGAAGGGGATAAAACACTATTTTTTCCATCAAGATGCTTATGCTAGGAGGCAAGCAAACAAGATGGAAGTTCTCTAGGATGAGATTAGTCTCTCCTTTGATACGATCCTAGGTATACACTCTTATTCAATGGATTATTTTGCTAAATTGTTTATGAAATATTTGATGCAATATGAAGAGGCTTAGGATTAAGTTTTTGCTTCCATACCCTCTATCATCTCTAAAGAACATAACCAGGTCTGACTTAAACCCATTGATTGAGAGGAATTGAAGGAGGTAGTCTTTGGAATGATTACAAGAAAAAAACCAAGCCCAAACAACTTCCCAATTGAGTTTTTTTATAACTTCTATAAATAGCTTGGAGGATGATGTAATGGTTGTCATAGAGAAGTCCAAGGGTAATAAAATAATGCATCAAGCATTAAATTAGACCTTCATTGCCTTAATTCCAAAAGGGGAGGAGGTGATACATATCTCAAACTATAGACCTATCATTGCATGCAATTTCATATGTAAAATAATCATGATGCTAATGGTTGAGCAACTAAAACCTCTCCTAGAAAATTTCTCCCTAAAAAAATGGGTTTTATAGAGGGTATACAGATCTTGAATGGTGTAGTTCGAGTGCAAGAGGTAATCCACTCAATGCAAAATTTTGGCAATAGAGGACTGTTCATAAAATTGGATATGTCAAAGGCTTATGATGGGGTGGAGTGGAGATTCTTGGAAAGGATGATGGTAACCTTCAACTTCTCTTTAGATTAAATAGAGTGGGTCATGAGTTGCATCTCTACTTTGACATACCTAGTGTTAGTCAATGGTCTTCCATCACAACATTTTGGAGCCACTAGAGGCCTTCATTAGGGATCTCCTTGTTGCCCTTATATTTTTGTCATACTATTGAAGGCTTGGGTAAAATTATATTGAGGAGAAGATAGTAGGGTTTGCTCACATGTATCAAGGTGGGTGAGGATGTTTTGACTCATCTATAATATATGGATAACACATGATTGATAGAAGTGACAAACCCCCAAAAAACAAGAATGATCAAATACACTCTTAATGTTTATCTTAGGGCCACAAATCAAGTCATAAATGATCAAAAATCCAAAGCGGTCTTCTTCAATCTTGATGAAGGCTTCAAGATAAAATTCTAGAAATCTTGGGATTCACAAGGACTTCTCTCCCAATGGTCTATTTTGGGATCCTTCTATATTTTAAAAAGTTGAATATAGTTTTTGGAGGAATATTTGGGTATTATTAAAGATAGAATTAACCATTGGTCTCATTAATGGTTAACATTTAGGGGTAGATTATATCTCTTGCAGTCAATCATTCAAGCCATGCCAATCTATAAATTTTCTATCATTGCTACCTCACATGCCACATGGAAAGAGTGGTCAAGATGGCTAAAAAAATTATATGGAAAGGAGTAAAAGGAGAGAGGATAAATGCATTAGTAGTCTAGGATAAAGTGAGCTATCCCAAGGCAAAGGGAGGCTTGGGTCTAAGGAGATTGAAGCTAAATAATAAAGTTTTGGTTGGAAAAATTTATTGGAGGTGGACCTCCCAACCAACTCCTTTATTCAATATAGTTTTAAATAGTAACTTAGGATAGGTGAACCCAAATAATGTGACCCATTTCCCTTTGGAGTGCAATGGTCCCTAGTGTGGTAGGCCCTAAATCTAGGATCTCAAGTAGTGAGATGGATTATTTTGAAAAGTGAGGAGAGGTAAGAAGGCATAATTTTAGACACATTCATGGGATCAATACCCACCTATAATTGTTGAATTCCTAGAATTACAACCAATAAAAATAGCCATGGAAAGTAGGGGTTGGATCAAGATTAAAATTTATTTAAACATTAACCATATTAGGGACTATACGTTTAAGCAAACTCAAGAAGTTGGTCGAGTGGCCAATTCCAATCCCTCCAAAATTGGCACCCATCATGACTAAAATCTTGGCAGAAATATTTCTCACAAGTAGGGATGAGGATGATGAATTAGCTTGGGGCTAAGGGAGCCTTGGAGTTTACACAATGAAGAATGGATATAAAGAGATCCTTCTAGACCCTCCTCTTTATGCATATTAGGTTGATTATTGGAGTAAGATTTGGCAGTGCAAGGGCTAGCCAAAAGTAAACTTCTTTGCTTGGTAGTTCATGCACAATGGAATTCTTACCTTTGATAATATGAGATATAGGGGAATAGTTGAACCATATCGATGTGTATTATGTAGCAAAATTGAGGAAACATCTAATTACCTAATGTTTGAGTGTTTTTTGACTTGCCAAATCTCGGAGAGATGGTTCTTATCTTAGAAAATTTGATCCAATATTGATCTAAATTTGATTAATATTTAGAAAATATCAAAGGGGAGTGGATTTAAATCTAAATATCTTCATATTAGGTGGAAGCTTGGATTAATTTTTATTTGGTGGCAATTATAGCTATAATTTGTTTAGGAAAACCTTCTCCTCCTTGGATGATATCTAGTAGGTTATTTAGAGTAAAGTCACAAAAACTGTGATAATATATGCTAAAAAGGAAAATCATGCTAATATAGGGATGGAGGAGGAAGCTGAAGTTTAGGAGAGGCAAGACAAAGCTAGTTAGAAGGAACCTCCAAAAGGTTGGATTAAAATTAACACTAATGGATTTGCAAAAGGTAATCCAGGAAATATTGAAATTGGACTGTTCTACAAGAATCACATTGGAATAATGCTCTATTGGGAACTATAGGAAATGGGCAAGGCCACGAACAATAAAGTAGAAGCTTTAATTATCAAATTTGCTTCTCCTTGGGTACTAAGACAAGGTCATAGGAGGATAATCATAGATTAAAATTCTCAAATCTTGATAGGAGCTTTGGATTGCATGAGGAGATTTACTTTGGAGACATAAATGTTGAGGATTCTTTGAGAACTTTATGATTTATGAATATAATAGTAAGATTTCTTATTGTGAATTACTTGTGTTATTTGTGAATATTTTGTATATGATTGATATTTGATCCTAGAGAAGTCAACCTATGAGATAATTTGATCGAATTGCAAACAATGGTATTAGAGCCTACTTGGTTGGTTCAAGTGCCATAGTGCATAATATTTCTGATAGTAATTTGAAGAAGTGGATATATTTTTGAATAAGAATATTGTTGAAGAATGATATTTTTTAAAGAGAATATTGTTAAGGAGTGTAAAGATTGAAGAAAAAAGGAGAGTAAGAAGATTAAAGGTGAAGGAAGAGAGAAGAATATTTTTGGATGAATGAAGAAATTGAAGAGAAAAGGAGATTGATTGGATGATTATTGAGGATATAATGAAGATATTATGATTGGACAATTGTTGAAGTTGTTGGATTATTGCCAAAGAAGATACATAAAAGAGTCAGTGATTGAAGCTATGAAGATTTAGATAGGACGATCATGAAATTCAAACACTACTTTAGAGGATATATATCAAAGACAAATGTTTTTTTGGAGCCCAAGATGGAGGATTGCAAAGAAGAAAGAATGTTTGTCATATTATATTGAGAAGAAAGAACATGAATATTTGAGTCTATGAACTTCGAACTTAAACATAGCCGAAATACCTGAGAGAGCAAACAACAACAAAAGGACCTAAGAAAGGTGAAGCCAAAGGAGGAATTTGAAGATAGAATTATTGAAACACAACAAAAGAAGATTTGGTGTATTTGAGAAGTGAATTTTTTGGACTATAGCAACAAAGGCAATGTTTGGTGAATGTCACGCCTATGAACAATCTTAAATCATATTTTATACATGGCACCCTAAAAGGTAAAGCCTTATTTTTTATTTATTAAGGAAGGTGCATGATAATTTTAGGTTAAATTTTTTTAAATGTGAAATATTTTCTTAGGAGTTATAAGGTTTTGATGAAAGGGTCAGATTTATGGAAAGGAATTGAATTGGGAGGAAGTGAAATGAATGAATTAATTAATCATTGAAAGGAATGAATTAATGATTGGGAGATATAAGGAAATAAAATATTTGAAGTTTACATTGAATATTTAATTAAGTGGATTGTTTATTAAATTGAAATTTGAGAGTG